>CM045997.1:96920793-98170793 GCA_025175895.1 Wurfbainia villosa | reverse complement strand
CGCAGACAGATGGGCCGATGCAGCGGACCATTCGTACACTAGAGGATTTCTTTGAGGTCCTGTGTTATAGATTTTGGAGGCAACTGGGAGGTTCATTTACCGTTAGTGGAATTCGCCTACAATAACAGTTATCATTCGGCTATCCAAATGGCCCCGTATGAGGCATTGTATGGTAGGCAGTGTCGTACACCCACCCTCTGGGAGGAGGTTGGGGAGGCCCAGTTGCTAGGACCCCAGAGAGCTCAGTATGAGGCAGAGTTGGTCCGTACTATCAGACGTAGGATGACAGAGGCGCAGGATCGCCAGAAGAGTTATGCAGATCGTAGACGGAGACCTTTGGAGTTCTCCGTTGGTGATCATGTATTCTTGCGAGTTTCACCCACGAAAGGGGTGAAGAGGTTTGGACTCCGTGGTAAGCTTGCTCCTAGATATATCGGTCCGTTTGAGATTTTGGAGAGGATCGGAGCAGTTGCTTATCGTCTAGCGCTACCACCATCTTTGACGAGTATACACGATGTATTCCATGTGTCTATGCTGAGGAAGTATGTGCCAGATTCTACACATATTCTATCAGATGTATCAGGTTCCATTCAACCTGATGCTACTTACGCAGAGGTTCCGGTGCGGATTTTGGATTTCAAGGAACGACAGTTGCGGAACAAGGTTGTGCGACTTGTCAAGGTCGGGTGGAGTCACCACACCGACGAGGAGGCTACTTGGGAGCTCGAGGAAAAGATCAGAGCTCAATACCCCCACTTGTTTACTTAAGGTACGTGAGGTGTATTTTCAGTACTTATGGTATTTCTTACTCGTTATGCATTTGAGTAGGAAATTTGGGGACCAAATTTTTATTAGTGGGGGAGAATGTTAAATACTGGAAAATTTAACATATAAATTAAATGGCCAAATAATTGAGGAAATAATCCTGGAAATATCTCGGGATTTTTATGGAATTTTAGGAATTTTTCCGGAATTTTTCTGGATTTAAACGGACTTTGTACGAGAGTTTTACGGGGATAAAGTAAACGGGCTTTAGAGGGATCTATTTAAAGGGGATAAAGACACGGGAAACCCTAATTTCTATTTTCTATTTCTTTTTTTTCTTTTCCCCGCCGCTAACTCCCTCGGCAGTTCTCTCCTCTCGCGCGAGCCCTCTCATTCTTGTGTGACCTCGTTGGCGATTCCTCGCGTGGCCGTTTCGCCCCCTCTTTCCCTTTCTCCTTGGCGTTTTCTCCGCCGACGATCTGTTCGCGACAAGCTGCCGTCGCTGCCCGGCGTGATCCCCTTCGCCGTCCGAACCACGCGCGACCATCCGCGAGCCCTCTTCTCGCGTCGCCACCCACGTTCCGGCCACAGGATCCTCGCCGGTTCCTCGCTGCCGACGCTCGCCTCTGACCGCCGCTTTTCCCAGTGCCCAGGTCGCCGACCCCAGTCGCGCTCGCTGACCTCCACCGCCACAGCCTCGTCGTCGGTTTCCTCTGCCCTAGACGACGAGCGACGGTTGTTCTCCGGCCAGTTTCTGCCGTTTTATTCCTCTCGTCCGACTTTTCTGCGAGCGGCAGCACCTTGATTTTGGTTTATCCGCGTCGGTGAGTCAACTGTAAATATGTGTTGGATAAATTAAGAGGTTAATTAGGTTGAGCTCGTTGATTTATAGGATTAATTAAACAAAATCTGTTGAATGGCTGTGGGTTACATTGGGTTCCAATTGGGGTTCATTAGATCCCTAATTTCGTGGAACAGTAGGTGGTAAATAGGCTGATTTTGGAGTTGTTGGTCGGTTGTGAAGGAGGAGGTGGGTATAGAGGGTGTTTCGGGTTGTTCATAGGTTGTAAAGGGTCGTGGACCGGATTTTTGGTCGATTTGGGTTGATTCGGGTGTTGATCGGTTGATTGGTATGATATTTGGAGGATATGAGATTTGGAATTAATTGGGCTAAATTAATTGTATGGATATTTGTGGACAAGGATTGGAAATTGGTTTGGGTTAATTGGGTTATGAAGGAAATCGATTAATTATTCGATTTGTCGGTAAATTGTATTTTTGTGCTTGACTATGGTCTTGCTTTATGCAGGTTTCGGTCACGAGGCAGGTCCCCAGTCGTGACGATTCAGTTCTTCTTGCGGATATATATTCAGGCGGGTATTTTGACTTAACGTTTAGATTAAGTCAAATTGATATGCTAGTAGGATAGCTTACAATAACTTTTTCATGTTTATATGCCTGATATACTTTTGGTGCCTACTAGATACATGCATGTGTTAGGATATGATTATATTTACCTGTTTGATATGGATCATAGTACATGGACTAGGGATATGTATATATATTGGTTGTACATATCATTTGGATAGATATTTTGAGTAGGTTTTACATGCTGTAGTATCATGCACCATTTTCGCATGATTGCATGCTAGCTGGACGGGGTTCCATTATTGTTGAGCCCGCAGCTAGTTACATGGCCTGCACACACTGCCACTCATGGGTTAGTGGTACATCAGGAGGGTGTGTGCAGTTGCTCTGTCAGGCTCCGCTGGACCGCTCATGGGTAGCGACGAGGCAGCGTGGTAGCGGGCAGGGATCCCTCCTCTGGCCTATGACACCAGGAGATGAGAGCTTAGCTCCCCCACTATGTTTGGGGCAGGAGGATAGGTGTACTCCGACAGCATCCTGTCCACTCGGTCACTCAGGAGCAGTGATGGCAGAGTGCACAGTTGTCATAGCCCTACCCACTCGGCTTCACCATTGCGTGTGAGGCGGCTGACTGGCGTCAGGGGTGACCATGTCATTGGCACGACATGCACTTTGCATAGATTGCATTTTGTATTGTGTTTGCTGCATTATTGTATTGATGCCTTGGATGTGCATATGATTGTCATGCATACAGGATACATGCTTATATATGATCAGGACTTTATTACTTCTAGTCAGGCACATGCTCCTATATCAGGGTAGGAGATTCAGGTAAGTACAGTCATTTTGTATTTCTTGCTTGCATACCCTATTTATGTGAGGCATCTTGGCATGTTATTTTATTATTAGCTATACGATTTTGCATATCTACTATACATGAGTTCTTTGAACTCACCCCGTTGGTTTATATCTATTTCGGATGAAGCTATCAGAGAGTGCAAATTCTTAGGACCCCACTCGTCGTAAAGTTTTGATTTGGATATTTGTTTTTACGGTATTTGGATATTTTGGTTAGAGGACATGTATAGGTTTGGAGATTGATTTTGTATTTGGTTTTGGTGTCCTTATGGACCTTATTTGGATTTTGGTTTGGTTGGATTTTGTTGAGTATTCCTGCCCAGATGGCAGAAGGGGTAAGTCTATTTATTTTAGACTGTTTGTCATTTATTTTGGATGATGGCCTGAGGCCAAATTATATAACTGCGTGTGAGTTTGGATTCCGGTCGTGTTGACCGATGTATAGTGGCCGTGTAGGCCTTTGTATGTAAATTGGGATTGTCACCCGTACAGGGGAGATGCTGTCGGATTTTTGTCTGGTGGGGTCTCCTTCGGGGCGTGACACTTCATTCGCTCCCCATCCGGCGGTCCCTCGGATGCACCATGCGCACAGCTTCGCAATACCATCCTTCACTGACTCAAGGACCCCGAGCCTAGTGAACTTACCAAGTCTTCAAGACTTCCCACATGCACCAAGTGCATGACTTCGCAATGCATTTCTCACCAAGAACCGAGCGCACGACTTCGCAATGCTTTGGACTTTTCCCACACCAAGCTCCATGCTTGGATTTTCCATGCCAACCCCATGTTGGACTTTCCCACACCAAGCTCCATGCTTGGATTTTCCATGCCAACACCATGTTGGACTTTCCCATTACAATCTCATGTCATGAGTTTTGTTTATCATCAAAATCCTATCAAGGTACTGCTCGAGTCAAACTTGAGTCAACCTGGGTCGATTGCACCAACATGGACTTGGTGGGCTCCTATGCATGTGTGGACTAAAGTGAGAGTGATATAAAGGTGGAGAGATGGGCACCGATGTGGATGGTCTCTCATGGGGAGGGGACTCCACTATCAGGTCCAAACGCTAGTTGGCACGTATAGCGATGGTGGTACGATTCGGGTCGGAGAGCCTAAGGGCCATTAGATTTTTCCTTACAAAGCATAAGGAGCCTCCTTCTCTCACAATCATCTTCATGGCCATGAACACTCCTAGGTCGATCCTAGGGCTCCCCTCTATACTCTCAAATGTAGTGTAATCATACCCCATCCTATGGAAAATGTGGGTAAGTAGGCCTCCCACATTAATCTCTCCTCGTGTTGGTTTGCCCATCTTCACTAAGTGTCTGATGAAGTGGGACCCTACATCGATGCTACTCCTTTGTTGTAGCATGTCTCATCGGCAAAGCAGCTCGCTAGCTCTAACTACACCGTCACTCTCCCCACAACCAAATATAGTACTGGCCATGATGCGGTGGAGGTATCGGAAGATGAGGTTTTGGAGGCGCAACGCTTTGGCCCTAGAAGGGTAATAAGCGTGTTCTCCCGTCAACTCGGTCTAAAATACCCGAGAGTTGAACCCAATAGGGAGTCTTCTCTCTCCCCCATTCGGCAAGCCAAAGCATGAGTTCCATTGGTGAAGGGTCCACTCATGCTCAATGTTAAAAAGCCTAAAAGTTATCCTACCCTCTTCGCTCTCTCTACCCGTTAAAATTTCCGCCTCTAAGGAACTCAAAAACTCTAGAACTATCCTAGGGTAGATTGGGTGTCTTATTCCCATCATCTCTTCCCACCCAACTTTTGCAAATAGGGCTTGAATATCACCCAACAACCCTAAAGACTCTAGAAAATCTTCATCTAAGTACCTAGTAGCAGTGAGTTTACTAGTAGAAAGCATATTATATCTATCTCTCTATTCATTGTTGCGAAAAAGAAGAGTGGGTAGGGCATTACCCTCCTTCGGAACTTGAGGGGCGTCGACTCTCCTTGTTCGTCGCTCCGAGGCGTCGGATAGAGGTGCTATATGCTTGATCCTCCTCATCCTTGCTTCTTTTGGCTTCCTTAGAGGTTAAAAGTGCTTCTAGATGGTGGGGAAGATGAAACCACACGGCTAGGGCAAGAGCTTTCGAAGCACACGGCGCAATTGGGTGAAAACACATGGCTCACCCCTTTTAACCTCGCGTGACACGGCCGTGTGAAAACACACAGCCAGGCCGTGTTCACCTCGGGCCGGTCGCGCACGGTCATGGGAAAACACATGGCCAAGCCGTGCGTCCCCATTTTTCGCCCATTTATGCACCACGGTCTGAATTTTCTCATACACTTCGCCATGTAGGCTATTATGGATTTCATTTTTGCCTAGCAAAGTTCTTTTCTAGTCCTAACTCTAAATGAGATGGGTATCAAAACTAAAATATAACAAATGCATGCAATACAATCAAGGGGAAATCTAAAACTAAACTTGGGTTGCTTCCCAAGAAGAGCTTTGTTTAAGGTCTTTTAACTCGACCTTATTCCTACATTTCATTTGAGGCGTTTGAATCTTGCTCGTGGGGGAGCAAGATATTTGCTCACCTCATGCCTCCTCCCTTGTGATCCCTTATCACCATATCTCTTAAATCTTGCTCATCGAGGGGTAAGATATTTATTGGCTGCCTTCCTTGGTTCAAGAGTGAACATGCTTATCTTTAAAGAATCATCAGGAGTTTGGTCATGATATTCTATTTCATCCATATGCTGTAAATAATGTAACTCACCACAAATATTCTCACCAAAAGATTTGTTAGCAGATTTTATCATGTCGAATGAAATTTTATCATTACAAATCACTAGGTGGGATTTGTTATTGGTAACTAAAGTTTTGGTGAGGGTTAAGGCAAGCTCTTCTAGACCCTTGAGGTTAGGAGGTGTTTTGATTGAAGCAATGCACTCCTCGATTAAAGTATCAATTATAGAATCCTCAAGTTCTCCTTCTAGTGGTGATTGAATGGATTGTCCTTCTTTACTTCCAATGGCATCTACGTCCTCCTCATCCATTCGTTCAAAGTGAGTCTCTATCATATTATGTTTAATCCAGTCATCAAAGCCACCTTCTAGTCGTTTGGTTTCTTCTCTTGCTAGATCTCGTTCTATAATCTCTGCAAATTGTTGGCTATGCTCCTCACATTCCTTAGTAAAATTATCTAGCAGGGCTTCTAAGTAGGGACTTGGTTCTGGATAAAATTTGCATGGTGACTCATAGCTCTCGTTCTCATTTTGGAAACAATATTGAGTCTCTGTCTGTGAATGTCGCCATTGGAATTCAGCGTTCGCTCCTTGTTCTGTTCGAATGAAATCTTCCATCATCTGCTCAAGTCGGGATTTAGGCGGACAATATTGAGGGTTTAAGTACCCAGGGTCATAACTATATGAATAGGAATCATCTTGTGGCCACTGGTTGTAATTGTAGGTGACATCTTATTATTCAAATTGTGAAGGTTCAAATATATCCGGACAATCATTAATGGTATGCCATGTTTCACCACAATATTCACAATAAATATTACCAAAACTTACACCATTAAATTGACCATAATCATGAGTAAAAGCATGCATCGTTATATGCAGAAAATTATAAATAAGGAAAGAGCAACTGAATAAACAAAACTGAAATAAAATAAAATAAAAAAAGAAAAGTAAATCTATCCTAAGTCCGATCCAATTATCCACTGTTCGGTTCGATATCGAATCGATCAGTCCCCCGCAATGACGCCAAAAACTTGATATGCATGAACGCAACCTCAAATCTCCCGACGAAGATCGTCGAAGAATCAAAGTGCGCGCTCGCACTCAACGCCAGCAAGTGCACAGATGTCATCAAGTAATAAAGATTATCGATCCCACAGGGACTGGGATTCGAATATCAATATATTCAGTGGTTGTAATTGTTCAGACGTAACTCTAAGAGGTTTCGATTGGTGAGGGTTGTCCATGGACTTTACTCTATATGGTGTCACACGGAGGAGGAAGGGAGTGTGCCGAGGTCTTCAAAGGTGATTCTAGGACTTCGGTTTCACTTGTGTATCACATAACAATACTGTCAATTGGTGTTGTCTAGACATTTATCTATGGTTTTGTGGAAGGGACATCAAACACTCTCCCGATGAGCCGCCGCATCTACCAGGAGCTATCTCCGCCTAAAAGGATGGGATAGATGGTACGAGGATGTCAAATCAATCCCTACGATGAACCGTTTCTGACTCCACCGCACCCTAATACCCACAGTTACAGGAGATCAGGTTTACCCCTAGGTTCCTTGTATAAAGTCCCTTAAATCTTAAATACGAGGGTTGTCACACCTCATATCATTTAAGCACAGCAGATAGAAAACTAAACACGCATAGATATAGTAAAAATAACTACCAATTGTCAAATCAAACTCAAAGGAAGAATTTAACATGAACCAACATTGTAATGTGCACACAAGCTACTCCCTAATCGTAGGATCGAAAGTACTACTCTATATATATGAAGGAAGAATCACAAAGCATGTTTATGTTCGAATACATAAGGAATAAAATGCAGGAACAAAGGATTACAATGCTTTCGTGGTCTTCTCTCCGGTGTTGAAGTGCAAGGCGTGGACCTCCGGCGGCGTTCCTCCTCCCCGTTGCTTGTTCTTGAAGCTTTTTAGGGCTTCAGTGTGTCGTCCTAGCCGTCGTGCCTTCCCCCTAGGGTTTGGGTTGAGTCATCCTTATATAGACATCACCTCGGACCGCTGTAAAATCTGGAAAATCTCTAGTCGCGTAAATCTGGCAGGGCACCACACGGCCGTGTGCGACCCTGGGGTGGCTGATCTCGCCCATTGGACACGGCCGTGTGTAGTCACATGCCCTGACCGTGTCCTATTCTGCATCTAGCTGCAAAATGTCCTTCTTTTGCTCTGAAAGTGCACCTTTTCCCCCCGAAATGCTATCCTGCCCACAAAAGTATAAAGAGCAGACCTCTGAATCAGAAAATAGGAAATGCATGCAAAATAGAGTGACATATGCATGAAACTAACATAAAATGTAATAAGATGTGAGCAAAAACTACTTCTAAAACCCTATATGTTTCGCTCACATCACCTCTTACAATGAAACTTTACAAAAATACAATCAAATACAAATGAGATAATATAACACAAAGAAAAACACACATGACAAGGGAACTTTTGATTTCTTGATGATTTGGTTGCTTTGAGAGACTTTGAAGGTCTAGAAAGTATCAACTATTCCCCTTCAAAAGCTTTAAGAACCAATTGCTTCTTCCTCCACCGCCATTTATATTTAAGGGCTCCTCTCGGGCTATTTTTTTGTCGACCAGTCGACTGCTCCCTTGATAGTTGTCTCACAATGGACTAATCCACTTCAATTGCCCGATCAATCGACTGCCATAGCCATTAGTCGACTGTCATAAGCCAACATTCAACTCAAAAACATTTTGTGCTCTTATCCACTTAAGGCCAATCGACTACTCATCCCTAGCAATCAACTTTCAATGTCCAGTCGACTGGTCTTACCCACTAGTCGACTATCAGAGCCATAGTCAGCAGTCGAGCCGCTGTCGGCTACTCGATCAATCGACTGGGTCATAACCCCAATCAGCTACTCATGCCTTCTGAGCCCTTCGAGTGCTGAGCACTCGACCAGTCAGTTGATCAATACCACCAATCGACTAGCAAATCTCAAAATTGAGGTTTGACCCCAAGTATGATCCCCTCATACTTGACACTCACTCTTAGCCTAGACCTAAGTCTTTAATCCACTTCCATCAACCTCACACCTTTAGGGTCCATCCGAGTCCTCCATAACTCCTTCACCCTTCGCGCTAGCCTTCAAGTACTTCCATCAACTTCATCATGTTACTAAATCTCTCTTTGCCAAGAAGTCGTGCCTTCGAGACTTACGTTGCCAAGACTACACCCTTTGTCTTACATGTCCAAGACTACACCCTTGGATTTTCCTTTGCTAAGTATCCATACTTGAACTTTCGTCGCCAAGACTACACACTTGGACTTTCCCTTTGCCAAGTATCCATATTTGGACTTTTCCTTGCCAAGTCTCCATACTTGGACTTTCCCTTGCCAAGTCTCCAAATGGACTTCTCCATTGCCTATTATCCATAGTTAAAATTTTCCCACTCGAGTCTTACTCGAGCTTGGTCAACCTTGATCAGAGGTTGATTGCTCCAACAATCACCTCCTAACAATCTCCCTCATATGACTTTGGATGTCCCAAACCATTCATTAATCATACGATCATACATATTATTAAGCGTATTGTCAAAAGTCAAAACACTACTCGAGTCCCAGTCGAGCTTGATCAATATTGATTTGAGGCCGATTGGACCAACAATCTCCCCCTTTTTAATGTTTGGCAATACCTTTAAGTTAGGATAGCCATACGCCCAACATGATTCTTCTTATGCCAAAGCATAATGAAGGTTTCTTAACTTAAACCCTTCATTTCTTCCACTTTGGCATACATCAAAAAGTCTCCCATATTTCATTAAGGTCCTTCATTGTCCCTCTTTATTCAAAATCATCTTACATGTCTTCATTCTCCTTAGCGATAAAATCCTTATCATTAAATGAAAGACAATTCTTCACTCTTCCCTTTTTAACCTGTTGGGATGTATACTGAAAAGTCTATCTTTTATATGAACATCTTTATTTTGAAATAAGAATCACATGATCATTGTTTGCATATTTATGGCGATGCATATTGTCTAATACATTACATTGTAGATAACATACTGTGTGGTGTAACACAGGAGATCATGTTATCGGCTCCTTGTAAAGTATAAGTATAGGCTCACAACCGAGATGGCCTTGGACAAACCTTTGGTATAGTTGTAGTGTGATTTGGTATTGGTTTGTCTTGACCATAGAATCACACTAGTACACTTTGTGTGTCTTGAGCAGGACTGACTTAGAGGTTATTCGATTTATTGCTGACTACATAATCGAATCGGACCTCAGATATTATATTGTACATGCTCTTAATCCCGATATAATAACGAACACATATATTTAGTATTCATTTCTTTGATTTACCAATGGGCGAGATTTATAGATTAAATCGATAGGCTCGGTAAGTTGGGAAATGATATTATTTATATGGTGTGCAGATGATTATAGGAGGAAACCGTGTCCTATATATTAGGATGATGATGTCCCCTTGAGGAGCTCATAAGGTTCATCATGTAAACCCTGCAAGTGGACTTGGTCCGGTATGATGAAAAGGTTGAGTGGTACTACTCATAGAGTTAGATGTTGATTAATTAATGGTCAGAAAATTAATTAATCAACGGACATTCGAGATCTTAAACACGGAGAGAAAAATATACAAATAATATATGGAGCCCATATTAACTTATGGGGGTTGGTGAGGTAGATCAATGATAATTCTTTAGTGGATTGGATTATCATTAATGGATCGGATTTTATATGGGCTTGATCCATTGGGTGGCCAAGATCCAACTCCTCCTCATGGTCACTATTGTATCCTATTAAAACCTCATGAAGCCTAGATCCAATGGATGAAAACAAAACTCTAGATCCAACGGTAGAGATTAAATCCCTAGATCCGACGGTTGAGATTAAATCTCTAGATCCAACGGTTGAGATTAAATCACTAGAACCAATGGTGGAGATTAAATCAAGGCTTATCCCTAACTCTATACAAGGAGGCTTTAGGGTGGGCAGCAAGGAGGAATTCCAATTGAGATAGGATTAGGGTTTGGGAGGCTTAGGGTTTTGAGGTGTTGGGCGACCAAAAATAAGGAAGTTTTTTCCTTTTCTTCTTCATCTTCTTAGTTGGTCGGCACCCAAGGTTTGCTTCCTCTCCCTTTGCCAGCATCCAAACCTCCTCCTCTCTTCTCCTTGGCTAGTGGAAAGAAGTCTAGGGTCTCTTTTCTTAGAGTCTTGGCCGGCGTTCACTCTCCTTGATCTCCTTCTTGGCCGGCGGCAAGCACCAAGCTTGGAGCTTGGTGGTTGGTTGAAAGAAGGAGAAGTGCTTTGTTTCTTATTCTTCATCTTGTTCAGAGCGAGCAAGAAAGGAAGATTGGTGATCTAGGAGCTTCGATTTTTGGTATATCGTCACCCACACGACGTCCAAAAAAAGGAAGGACATACAATAGAAGATCAAGAGGTATATCGATTGTCTATTTTCTTTTGTATCATGTCTATAATTATTTTTCAATTATATATGCATGTAGTATTCTGTTTTGTGGCTAAAATAACTTGGACCCCGAATATAAACACAAAAGCCAGCGATCCGTACATCATCTATTCAGCGGCTATTCATAGAATAGAGGTTGGTGGCTTAAACAACAAGTTTGTTCAAGTGACTACTCTAATCGAATAGCACGACGATGAAATGGTTGCTTGGGTGATCCCTTTTGTCTAGGCTTAATTTTTTAATCCAGGGACATCGATGGGATCTCCATGAACAAGCGACCGAGTTGAAGTGGAAAGCGAAGTTTCCTACCTTCAAGTGGTATCAGAGCTTCGGTTCCAAAACCTTCAAGTGGTATCAGAGCCACGGTTTCCAGTTTTGTGTGTTTAGGATTCAGTTACTTTTATGCACTTTTCATATATTATATGTGTCGGATAATAATAGGATATGCATAGGTTAACTCTTTGGTTGCAGGCATAGGATCCAACTATTATGGTCATATGTGTGTATGTGATTGTATGTGTGTAATTGTATATTTTGTTGAATCCTCGGGGTTGACGAGGCTAGTATTTAATTTTTATAAATTAGATACGGAATTATTTAGCCTCTTTTTATTTTAGTTTACTTTCGATCTAGATTTCATCTACACTCCCTCGTGGAGTTTAGGATCGATGGATGTAAATTAAAATAATTTTTCTTGGCTTGGATCTCCGGATGGCTTGTACATGGCGTAGGGAGGAGCAGACGAGATGGTGATACGACGGGAGACATATTGAAGACAAAAGCCATAATAGTTGGAAAATATTTATTTTTCATATTTAATGCTTATTTTTTGATATGCATGTCGTAGGCTAGAAAATTCCTCAATTTCAAATTACTAAGTGGGAGAGGGATATTTTTATAAATTCCCACGGCCTCCATTACGATTTGACATGTGATGCAAACAAACTTGCGTGTCGGCTATGAGTGCCTTCCTCCCCATCGGATGAGTTTGTTTGCGGATCACAAGGTCAAATATGATTATAGGAAATTATTAAGGAGCGTGTGTACTTCACCATCGGAATGCACATAACCCGAGATAATTACCTTGGTACCGAGTAATGGTGAACACTTAGATACAAATATAAGTATCCTCCCCATTGGAGTCACTGCTTTTATTTGTAGGACCAAAGAGAAACCAACTATTAATTTTACTTGTCAAAAAGTTAGGTTGACAAGATAGTAAAATTAATGGGTAAAACCTCCTCTTACAAATATATAATTCGTATACATCCACACTATCATGGCATACGATATTCTTGGTGTTTTGAGGTGTTGTTTGATTTTAAAATTTTATTTTTTGAGGAATCAATAATTTTTTGAAATCTAATGTTTTGATCTATGTAATTCTTAGGTTTTCTTTCAAAATGACTTTCAACCCGCTTGCTGTGATACTGAAAGAAAATAAACTTACTGGACCCAACTATGTTGATTGGAAAAGGAATCTTGACATTGTCTTGACTGCTGAGGAATACAAATATGTACTCCTCAAAGAGTGCCCTCCTAAGCCTATGGATGATTCTGGGGAAAAGGAGAAGGAGAGTTATAAGAAGTGGATTAAGGCCGATGAGATGGCGCGGTGTTACATTTTGGTATCTATGTCAAATGTACTGCAACATCAACATCAAGCCATGTCCACTGCTTATGACATGATGCTCAATCTCAAAGAGCTTTTTGGACACCAGAATCGGGCTGCTAGGCAGGAAGCCATGAGGAACTTGATGATGACCACCATGATCGAGGGAACACCCGTGAGGGATCATGTTCTCAAGATAATGGCTCATTTGAATGAGTTGGAAGTCCTCGGAGTTGAGATCGATGGGGAAACCTAGGTTGATATCAATCTCCAGTCTCTACCTAGGAGTTTTGAGCAGTTTTGCCTGAACTACAACATGAACAAGAGGTTGTATTCGTTGGCAGATCTTCTGACAGAACTCCAGGCGGCAGAGGGGCTATTTCGTCAGAGTGCTCAGGCACAAGCCATGGTTGCCCAAAAGGTTTCTACATCTAAGCCGAAAGGCAAGAAGAAAAAGAAACAAGCTAGGGAAAAGGCGGTGGGAGGAACTCAGAGAGGAGTGAAGAAGTCGAAAGGCAAGTGCTTCACTTGTAAGTAGACTGGACACTGAAAGAAGGACTGCCCCAACCGCAAGCAGAACAAAGGTATGTCTTTTGGTCTAGTCGTTGAAACATGTTTAGCGGTGTTATCTACCGGCACCTGGTGTGTAGATACAGGAGCCACTGATCATGTCCGCAATACTTTGCAGGGGTTCCAGGAAACTAGATGACTGGCTGAGGGGGAGATTACTATATACTTGGGCGATGCCACGAAGGTGGCGACTGTTGCAGTGGGAGATGTTTATTTATCTTTTGAGAAAAATAAAGTTTTGGTTCTAAAGAATATCCTTTATGTATCTTTATTTAGAAAGAATTTAATTTCGGTTTCTAAATTGTTTATGGATGGATATTCTATTTCTTTTAATGACAGAGTTGTTATAAAAAGGAATAGGGAAATTATCTGTTCAGGTGCATTGATAGGAAATTTATACACACTTGAACCAAAAGCTCCCACGATGCAAATTGAAGTTAATAACTCATCTTCTAATTCCAATAAGAGAAAAGAACCTTCAAAGATGAACCAAACATATCTTTGGCATCTTAGGCTTGGTCATATTAACCTAAGTAGAATTCAAAGGTTGATAGCTGATGAACCTCTGGGTTCATTAGTGGTGGAAGATTTCCCAACCTGCGAATCTTTCTTGGAGGGTAAAATGACCAAGAGGCCTTTTAAGGCCAAGGGGCATAGAGCTAAAGATGTGTTAGAATTGGTTCATTCTGATTTGTGTGGTCCTATGTCTATCCAGTCTAGAGGTGGTTTTGAGTATTTCATCTCTTTTATAGACGATTATTCGAGATATGGATACATTTACTTGATGCACCACAAGTCTGAATGCTTTGACAAGTTCAAAGAATTCAAGGCTGATGTGGAGAAATGTCAAGGTAAAAGTATCAAGACACTACGATCTGATCGTGGTGTTGAGTACCTCTTGGGAGAGTTTAGGAATTACTTATCAGAGGCTGGGATTCAATCACTACAACAAATTTGACTTTCCGCAGCGCGCAAATATGCTATCCGCAGCGCGCATCGCATGCTGCACAACGCTAAGCTGTTGAAAGTCATAAGACATTCGCAGCGCACGATTGTGCGCTGCGGTTAAGTGCATTCGCAGCGCGCGATTGCGCGCTTACATTGCGGCTTAAGTGCATTCGGCAGCTGCGCGATGATGCGCGTTAAATACATATTCGCAAAATACGCGATCGCGTGACGCGGCTAAGTGCATTCAGAAGCGCGATGTGCGCCGCCGCTTATGCATTCGCAAATCATCGATCGTATTGGCCGCGGTTATAAAAACTCAAATAATTATAATCCAATCCACAAAGACACAATTATAATATCACATACAAATATTATACTCATTTTTAACATCACATACACACGATTATAAAATCAAAACTAAAAAAAATTCAAACTAATAACATAAATTCACTTACATAATTTCTTTCCTACAAAATAAATACTCACTTAGTCGCATTAACAATTCAACCAACAACACAATTTATATCACCACACAAAACTATATACTTAGAGAACCAAGCGTGTGGCTTCCTATTGCATCCTCAAGAAAATACATTTCATCATTGGGTCGAATTAGATCCACCTTCTCCATCAAAACTCTATCAATCCAAACTTTCCAACAAGATCCACCAAGAGGAACGTGATGCACTTTTGCTTTTGGATCTGTGGATGCAATTCGACCTTCAGAATAACTCCATCACTGCACTAATGAAGCAGCTTACATTTAGTATTAACACTGACATCTCCACAATTCACGTTCTTCAATTTTCCCTGTATAATAATAAAAAATTATTAATGTTCCCAAATATATTTTTATAACAAAACAAGTTATTAGTAATAAGAGAGAGATTCTATCATGTAAAAGAAAAAACAATATTCCTCATATCAATATGGTTACCTGAGTTGCAATATTGTCATTCTTTTTTGCTCCATTGACATCACTATCGCCACTAACATAATTCCTAATATCGTCATCAATGTCACCACTAGCAACCTAATTTTTTTAATAAATATTGTCAAATAATATTATCATAATTGCACATTCACTAACAAGAACAAAAAAAGATAAATAGAAAGATAAATAGAGACATAATAAAATGCTAGATGGTGATTGCACATTAACTAACAAGAACAAAAAAATTTTAACGGTAAAATTTGTATAGTTGTTGGAACCCATAATTAGGAGAGCAATGACTCGATGAAAATATGAAAACAACACTAGAAGCGAAGGAAAGCATCTTCAAACCATTCTCCTTTTTTTTTTATCATATTATGGAACTACCCAAAATTACTCGGCTCAAATAGTAGTATATTGGTTATTTTCCCAGAAACCTTTCGCCCATCTTAGCATTCTCATATATGCTGCAGTAATTTTTTTTTGAAGGCTACATAATTTACCGAACACTCATTATTAGGTGAAACATGACATACTTAAGCATAAAAGCTACATGATTGATTGGTAAAATGGGTAAGCCTTCTCAGGAAGCATAACGAACTTTAAACATTTCATGATCATCACATTCCTCTCCTAATTTAGCAATGACAAGTTTTGAATCAATAGCTTTTATGATGAGGAATAGCTGAACAAGTGAATCAGAAGGTTCATTCTGGCTTAGGATTAATCAGCAAACCATACATTTTGAAAAAACAAAAGCAGACTACCCATAATCTAAGCATGACCTATTTTTTGTTTTAACTATCAAATAAACATTCCTTGTGCATCTTCCACCTTTTACCAATCATTAAAACTATCCATGTCAACTACCTCAATGACATCGAATCATCCAGAAAAACCCCTAGGCCACCACTTGCTACGCCACTACTTTCTCTTATTAACCAAATCTAATTACAAGCTATCAGAAGCCACCAATCAAACCTATGCATAAGCCGCCTTGGGCCAACTCGTACTAACTTGAATGTCAAGATACATTCATAGAGTAACCACTTAACATTGGTTTTGTAAATTAGGGTTCATCTAGATTGCAGCCCCTTGGACTTAGCCCTTTTGGCAAGAGATTCAGATTGCCCATTTGAACTATCTTCTCATTTGATCATTGAAGCCTACAGATTCGGTAGAATTAGTTCATATTGAAATGGTTCAATGATGAGAGTGAATTCTGATAATCGTATGGAATCAATAGTTGCAAGGGTTTAACTTTCAGATGGAGAGTTTGTTCAAGAAAAGACCAACAAATACATCTATTCAGTATCAAACATGTAAGACCATGTCAACCGACAAAATTCAAAAAGTATTCAAGCATTTCATCCATATGGCAGTGGTTCATCTATTCAGTTCAAAGTATTCAAGCACAATATATATTTGTAAAGAAGAATCTAATTACTTATTTAAAATCACCAATATGATTACAGTTCCAATATTGTCATTCTTTTTTGCACCATTGACATCACTACCAACACTAAGATTATTCAAAATATTGTCACCAATGCCACCACTAGCAACCTAATTATTCAAACAAATTTTGTCAAATAATATTATCATAATATAATTTCACTAACAAAGACATAAAAAACCAAATTAATTAAGACAAAATGCATTTTTGAAAATTACTAACCTGGTCTTGTTCATTTTGTTGTCTCATATTTTTCAAAAACATGAGCCTCATTTCTTGCATTTCTTGTTGAAAATTATTCACTATACTTTCAAGGCGTTTGATGGTACTATTTTGTTGCACAGAAGCTCCAACCTTTGATGGTATAACTCCAAAGCCCATTCCTCGTACTCTACCTCGAGATTCCTTGCCAAATACAAGGCTCATTGCATCATCAGCAATATTAGTTGTGTTTAAAGATTCAGATGGGCATTCTTCTATTCCTTTCTACAAATACCAAGATAGAACTTTTGTAAAATAACACTTTTAGATTACAAGTGATGTAATTGGTATGAACACTTTTATAAATAATAACAGGAAATAATCTTATTACTATTTTATCTCCAACGACTTGACTAATAGGTTGTCCATTTTTCTTCGTGTGACCTTCAATCCAAACTTTTGATCTTGTAATTGGTGTATCTGCAGGACTTGCTTTTTCCTTAAATATGAAACATATATAAATATATAAAAAAATAGATAGGGACAAATAATAAAATTAATAAGTGTATTTGCAGAATTTTTCAAAATGTTTTATAAATAATAATGCTTACCATCATGTTAGCTAAACGGGCATAACCTCTTCGGCTCATAGTGTGAATGTGGTCTTGATTTTCCCTCAGTGTTCTAAATTTTTCACTCTTTTCCTAAAAATAAAAAATAACAAATTTAGATGTTACAAATTTGAGCATTACCCATATGACTACAAATTTGACATTCAAGGGAAAACAATTTCACACAAAAATATCAACCTTGGGACATTCAATACCAAGATAAGTAACCTAGAACACCCCACATTTTGTCAAAACCCAGATATAACTCTAGAGTGACTACTTCATCAATTAGATGTCAAAAACACTTTTCTCAATAGAAACTAGACAAAAGAAATTTACAAGTGTACATTTGGTCTTAATCAGTAACATAAAAATTAACTTGTAATTAATACTTACTTGAAATTCAGGCGATAATGTCCTCTTTACAAACAATTCCCATTGATGTTGATCCATAAATTCAGGCCTCAAAAGATTAAGTTTTCGTGAAGCTGCTTGACCAACATTAGCTTCTCGTACAAGTATTTGCAACTTGGATTTTCTATCACGCCACAACTTTCCTAATTTTTGAAAGATCATTTTTTTTTCATACTCCTCAACATTATAGTTCATTGATATAAAGAAGCATAAAATTATGTCTACTTTTTGTACTGCATCTATAGACTTGATAAATTCAGTGACTCAAGCCATTACCTGAAGACAACTCCACATCCTATTCTTCATTTCTTCGCTTACATCATTCCATCCATCTAATGTGTATGGCACAAATTCCTTTACCATGCAACCTAGAAAAGAAGCATACTTCACAGAATTGTCCCCAATCTAATCCAAACTCATTGCGTTCTAGTTCTTTGGGCTTTAGTTGACCACTAGCTAAATTAAACTTTGATGGACCCCGTCCCTTTTTCTTATAAATTTTGTCGTCATCAATTGCCTCTTTACCATGCAACTCTTGTGATGAAGCAGGTGAAGTATTAGATTCCACTCTCGATAGCCTCTTCTCTATATTTTCCTGCAAATTACCATAAAGAGATTGAATTGTACGAGTAAACTTTATTAAATTAAACCAAGATTTAAAAAATACAATATCACCTGAATTTCTTCTACGGATGCTTTGTTGCGTTTTTTCCCCATTTTCCTTTTCTTTCGAATGTTGTATAATTGCCTGCTTATAAACAATATGACATGATACATCAGTTAAAAATAAAAAATGATCCAAAATATAGAAATAGTGAAATCTATAATGAAACTTGAGAAGAACATTTATTATTGGCATCCTTTTAGAATGAAAAGAATATTAGTGGAACTGATCTAGTCCCCAGAGACCTAGTTTCAAATGAAAGTTCAATGCATATTTCAGGACCTCACCTATGGATTTTGAATGGTTACACAACTCGAACAACAACTACACGATTTTTCAATCAAGATGGAACAATCAAGATATATTTCAAGACTAAGCAAAAATAAATAGCACAAATTTCATGAAGGCCTTTACGAAATCTAATCACTATCTTCTTCCTTACTAAATAAAAAAAATTAAAAAAACAAAGTACCATAAAAACAGACTTTTCATCAACATCGAGGTCACAACAGAAGCTAGTGAATATTGAACAAACATTGAGGAACTTGACTTTACAATGAAAAAAAGAAAGTAACTTATAACAAGGAGAAGAAATAATCTCCATGCTTATTGGATGAAATCTATAATGAAACTTGAGAAGAACATTTATTATTGAAATAAGATAACTATAAAATTTTCATTGATAAAGTTAAGTCATGGATCAAGCACATCAATTCCATCACACTCATTCCTTGCATATGGCTCTTTCTCAGTAATGTTAATATCAAGTGTAGACACATCAAGAGGTGTTGATGACGATAGGCTTCCTCTTCAATCAAGTTCATGTCATGAATACCCGAGGGTGCTTTTAGCAAGACATACCAATTTGATTCATCATTGTCCCTAGAATAAAATACTTGCTTTGCTTGTGATGCTAAAATGAAAGGATCACTTTCAAAAGTTCTTAGTCCTTGGTGTAGGTTGACCAGTGTAAAACCATCTTCCATTTTAATACCGGTTCTAGTATCAGCCCAATCACATCTAAAAATAGGTACTTTGAAAGAATAGTAGTCTAGTAAAATAATATCTCGTATAACCCCATAGTATGATAGTCTTCCTCTTGTATGTGAAAAATCATTAGCACTAGATTGACAAATAGTATTAGCTTCAATTGAAACACCACTATCTTGTGTTGACCTTCCAACATCAATTGTGTGAAACCGATGTCCATTTATAATATAACCCGTATAAGATATAACATTCTTTCTTGGACCATGTGCTAGCCATTGAATTCGGCCTGAGGAGTTGTTAAGATCATTTTTTGATAACCATTTTGCAAATGTTTCCATATGCCACTTTTGTAGTAATGTTTCATTAGTTATGAAACGACGATCAACTTATTTCAGCTCCTCAATGTGCATCCTATTTAAAATCATTGAAAGGTGATTGTCAGAATATACAATTTATATAAGAGACCATGATTATCTAATATGGTTTGCAATTAACTATACTCACTGTAAGTACGGTTCAACTTCTGCAGTATTGAATAATACATATCGATGTGCAGCTTGCAACACCTGGTCGTCTAAAATTTTTTCTTGTCCTTTAGAAATTGGGCGACCTTCCACTAATCCATTTTCCAAATCATCATTCTGATTATAACGGACACCAATACTAGTAGCTTTTTGAAAATATGCACTACAAAATTGCATTCTTTCATCTGCGAGGTAACACTCAGCTATGCAACCCTCTGGCCTTGCTCGGTTCTTCACATACCCTTTAAGTACTTTCATAAATCTAAAAAAACAAAATTTGCAATCAAAAGTTGTTGATAGCAAAATATAATTTATCGCATAATATTTATTACCTTTCAAATGGATACATCCAGCGGAAATGGACTGGCCCACACAAGCGAGCCTCCCTTGCTAAATGAATTGTCAAATGAACCGAAATGGTAAAGAAAGATGGTGGAAAAATACCTTTCTAACATGCATAGCGTTTCAGCAATATTCTCCTCGAGTTGTTCTAAGCGGTTCCTATCTAACACTCTTTGACATAATTCATTGTAAAATGCACACAGTAGAAATAAAGCATTCCGTGGACCTTTTGGTAAAAGACTTCTTAATGCAACTGATAGCAATTGTTGCATTAGAATATGACAATCATGAGATTTCAGCCCAATAAGCTTACGCTCTTCTAAAGAAACACAATTAGCAATATTTGAGCTATATCCATCTGGTAACTTTAATTTCTTCAACCTACTGCAAAATACATCCATTTCTTTTTTAGACAATGTGTAAGGTGCAGCAGGCAAGTGATACATGTTTTCTCCTTTTTTTTTAGGATGTAATTCTTCTCTAATTTTTAAGTGCATCAAATCTTTACGGGCATTAACACCATCTTTGGTTTTTGTCTTCACATTTAACAATGTGCCTATGACATTTTCGCAGATATTCTTTTCAACATGCATCACATCTAAGTTATGACGTAACAATAGCCCCTACAAGTAACATCAACATATTTCATAGTATTAGTTCATTAATATAACAAATTAATTAAAAAATAATGACTAGAGAGCCAAATAACTTACACTCCAGTATGGCAAATTGAACAAAATTGACTTTTTCTTCCACATTTGAACTGGTTGTCGTACTTTTTTTGAATTATCATGTTTCTTCCTCTTTTTCTTTATAGTATTGATAGTCACACGCTTTTGTTTTTTACCCCAGACATTTTCAATGTCTTTCACTGCATTGAGAATTTCTAACCCAGTCTTTGGTCTGGGTTTCCCTTTTCTCTCTTTTTTCCCATTAAACCACTTCTTTTTCTCACGAAATGGATGATCATAAGCAAGGAATCTCCTATGGCCCATGTATGCAAACTTTCTCAGATTTAAGCCACATAGAACATATGTCTTCACCACAAATCGGACAACCAAATTTTCCTTTTGTGGTACAGATAGGTTTCCATAAGGAAAATCATTGATTGTCCACATCAAAATAGCCTTGAACATTGACTTACTAAATGCATCATACGCCTCCACACCTGTGTCCCACAACTCCATCAATTCCTCCACAAGGGGTTCCAAGTATACATCTATATCATTTCCTGGTTGCTTTGGGCCTGGAATCAATAATGTCAGCATAAGATTTTCCATGCACATCAATGGAGGAAGGTTGTAATTAACCAAAATAATCGCCAACAACTATATCTAGAACTAAGATCACCAAAAGGATTGAATCCATCATTGCGGACCAAGCCACATTTTCTAGGATCCGATGCAAAAGCCGCCACTTATTATTTATTGTATCCCAAGCAACGAATCAACGGATGACGCATCATATGATCTTGACTTTTGTAGTTGGAGTGCCAAATCAAGTCTTCAGCCTTTTCTTTTAGTTTAAACATCCTTTTCAATCTAGGTATCACGGGAAAATACCGAAGCACCTTTGCTGGAACTCCTTTACAAACTTTATTAGTGATTTTGTCCACCTTCCATCTTGAGAAACCACACCTTGTGCATGAATCCAAATCTTTAAGCTCCTTTCTAAATAGACAACAATCATTTGGGCAAGCATGAATCTTCTCATATCCTAAATCAAATGGTTTCAATAGTTTTTATGAGTAAACATTTGTTGGAAGTGTATTTTTTTCTGGAAGCATGGCACCTAAGATCTTCAAAAGCTCATTGAAACTATTATCAGTGTGACCATTAGTAGACTTATAATTGTATAATGTGACGATTGCTGACAACTTTGTGTAAGTTGTACAACCAGGGAAAAGAGGAGTTTCAGCATCTTCTAATAAATCAATATACTCATAGTCTATTGTCTCAGACATAGTGTGTTCATCCTCATTTCCAGATACAAATACATCTCTATATAAACGATATGCCTCTCTATTTTCATCCTCCTCTTTCTGTACTCCTCTTGAACTACTTTCACTTTGAAATTGTGATGTATAAGTTTCACCATGGAAGACCCAGATAGTGTAAGAAGGATCGATCCACTTCATAATTAAATGCTCGTACACTTGGTAAAATTTCATATACTTCTTGTTTTTACAACGCTTGCAAGGACATAAGATTACTTCACATGTTTTAGCATAGTTCCTAGCTTGTGCAAGAAATTTTTGAACCCCTTCCTCATACTCCGGTACAAGTCTTGAAGGCAAATGCATCCATTCCTTATCCATTTTGTAAATGAGGAAAACCCTAAAATATAATGATGACTCAATTTTTTCAGAACATTCCTTCACATTGTGCATATATATATATATATATATATATATATATATATATATATATATATATATATATATATATATATATATATATATATATATATATATAAAATTCAATAATAAAATATTAATAGCAGTGGCATGTTCAACAAGCTACAAGAATTAAACGATATAGATGTAATGAACATTGTAAATCAGAATTTATATCCTAGCAAATTAGAATTAAATGAACATTGTAAATCTTGCAAAGAGTGTGAATGATATCCATAAACGTGGTGGCACAGTCCTAGGTACATCACGAGGAGGTCATGATACCTCAAAGATAGTTGATAACATTCAGGATCGTGGTATAAATCAGGTAAAATTTAACCTTTACATTTGTTTTTGTTTTTTTTTCCTTTTTTTATGCAGGATTATGAAATGACAGATATTAAGACTGATTTATTGACAAACATTATTATCAAGGTTTATATCATAGGAGGAGATGGAACCCAAAAGGGAGCAGCTGCTATTTTTGAGGTAATCGATTAAACAAACTGGAATACCTAGACTCTTCTACTGTAATTCAAAGTGACTTATTGATATCTTTGTACTATCAAAATAAAATTGAAAGAAAAAGCATCTACCATGATGGGCGGTGTTAGTGGAAGCTTATTATGAAGAATTTATTCAACATTAGGCTTCCAATTTTAGGTTTCTTTTAATCATATCCTAGATAATGCTCTATTTCTGTAACATTTTGCAGGAAATTCAGAGACGACATCTCAAAGTTGTTTTTGTTGGAATCCCTAAGACAATAGATAATGACATAGCATACACAATAAAACCAATAGATCAGAAAGAAAGCGCCTAACCCAAGGATGGAGAGGGAAGGCAAGCGTGAGAAGAGCGTCAGGAGGAAGGTGAAGAAAATCGGAGAAAGCTACGGCAAGCATGAGAAATTGTCACGTGAGAAACCTACTGCAGCGTTAGAAGAGCGTGCGTAGCGGCGATGACGAAGGTGAAGAAAGTCGCCGGAGAAAGCTACGACGACGATCGTGAGAAATCGCCGCGTGAAAAGGCTACGGCGGTGAGCGTGAGCAATTGGTGCGTGAGAAAGCTGGGACGGGTTTGGGAAACTTTTATCCTAAAACCAAAGTTTAGTTATTTAATAATATACTTCATAAAAATGGCAATGAATAGATATGTTTATTCGTGAATAAGTATTCTGCGCGTTTTTTTTTTAGTTATAATATAAATGTGTTGTTAATCTTTTTTAAAAAAAAATATTTTCAGATTAAAAAATAATTTAATTTTATAATGATATTTTTAACTGCATACAAAATATACGCTGCGGATAATATTCCTAGATTTACAGTGCACTTGATTGACGCGCTGTGAAAAATTTAATTTTCTATTGGGGGACTTTTAACAACGTGCAAAATGTACGCTGTCAATATTATCTGCAACAAACATGATTGGCGCTCTGTGAAAAATTTAATTTTTCATAATAAAATTTTTAACATCACGTAAAATGCATGCTGTTATTATTTATAATGATACTTTATTATAAAAACTTTATTAGTGATTTTGTCCACCTTCATTATTAAAATTTAAGTTTTTATATTGATATTTTTAACGGCGTGCAAATTGTACGCCGTTATTATTTCATATTAACAAACATTGTATCCGCAGCGCACTTAATTGGCACGCTGCAAAAAATTTAGTTTTTTATAGAGAGACTTTGAACAGCGTGCAAATTGCACGCTGTTAAAAGTCTCACATTAATAAATCTAATATTATCCGCAGCGCACATCATTGGTGCGCTGCGAAAAGTTTAATTTTTTATAATAAAATTTTTAACAGCGCACAGAATGCACGCTGTTATTATTTAATATTAATAGCGTGCACTGCATGCTGTTAAAATGAGTATTGACAGCGTATTATTTTTGCATGCTGTTGTTTGTAAAAATATAATATTATCCGCAGTGTACAAAATTGGGCGCGCTATAAAAACTATTATTAACAGCGTGCTAAAATTGTGCGCTGTTGATAGCATGCTGCGAAAAGTCAAATTTGTTGTAGTGAATCCCAATTGTCTGCACCTGGCACACCTCAACAGAATGGTGTAGCAGAGCGAAGGAATAGGACTCTTATGGAGATGGTTAGATCGATAATGAGTTATTCTGAGTTTCCAGATTCGTTCTGGGGATATGCTCTAGATACGATAGTATATATTCTGAACTTGGTCTCATCTAAATCAGTGCCTTCTACTCCCACAGAATTGTGGACTGGGCGAAAGCCTAGTCTAAGACATATTCGGATTTGGGGGAGTCCAGCACATGTGCTGAAGGCAGATGCTGGTAAGTTGGAACCTCGTACAGAAGTGCGCATGTTCGTTGGCTATCCTAGAGGAACGAAAGGTGGTTTGTTTTATAGTCCTAGAGATCAGAGGGTGATTGTTAGCACGAACGCCAAATTTCTAGAGGAAGACTATGTGATGAACCACAAGCCCATGAGTAAGATTGTTCTGGAGGAATTGAAAGGGAAAGTCACTTCTTCAGTACCACCGGTACAAGAGGATATACCACAAGTCACTGCACCGCGTGTCACAAAGGATACACAAGTGATACCTCATCATAGTGGGAGGGTTGTTAGATAGCCCCATAGATTCATGTTCTTGGGAGAATCTTTTTATTTGGTTCCTGGCGAACATGAACCTGATCCCTGGACATATGACGAGGCAATCCAAGATAAAGATGCAGTATTTTGGCAAAGTGCAATGGATGCTGAGATTGAATCTATGGATTCGAATCAGGTCTGGAGCTAGTAGAACCACCCGATGGTGTAAAAACTATTGGATACAAGTGGATCTACAAAAGAAAAAGAAGGATAGGCGGGAAGGTTGAGACCTTCAAAGCGAGGCTTGTTGCGAAGGGGTATACTCAGAAAGAGGGTATCGATTATGAGGAAACCTTTTCGCCGGTGGCCATGCTTAAATCTATCTAAATTCTCTTATGCATTGAAGCTCATATGGATTGTGAGGTGTGGCAGATGGATGTCAAGATAGCTTTCCTTAATGGAAGTCTTAAGGAAAACATCTATATGAAGCAACCAGAGGGATTCATTGCAAAGGGCAAAAAACATCTTGTGTGTAAGCTTAATCGGTCCATTTATGGATTGAAGCAAGCTTCAAGGTCTTGGAACATCCGCTTTGATGAAGTAATCCAGTCTTATGGATTTATTCAAAGTCTGGATGAGTCTTGTGTATACAAGAGATGTGACGGAAATGTAATGGTATTTCTTGTACTATACGTAGATGACATTTTGTTAATTGGCAATAATGTCAAGGTGTTATTAGACGTAAGGGTATGGTTGTCCAAACAATTTGATATGAAGGACTTGGGAGAAGTGGGACACATCCTTGGGATCAAGGTTATAAGGGATCGCAAGAAAAGGATGTTGTGCTTATCTCATGCTTCATACATAGACACCATTATGGATCGTTTTAGCATGCAGAACTCCAAGAAGGATTTTCTACCTTTCAGGCATGGAGTTCCTCTATCTAAGGAGATGTGTCCTAGAACGTCTAAGGAGATAGAGGAGATGAAGGCGGTTCTTTATGCTTCAGCAGTAGGAAGCCTCATGTATGTGATGCTATGTACGAGACCAGATATCTGCTTTGCCATGGGCATGGTCAGCAGATATCAGAGTAATCCAGGACAGGGACATTGGACTGCGGTAAAGCATATATTAAAGTACCTGAGAATGACTAGGGATTATATGCTAGTTTACCAGGCAGACCAATTACTTCTTGTGGGTTACACAGATTCCGACTTCGAATCAGACAGGGATAACAGTAAGTCTACCACAGGTTTTGTGTTTACTTTGGGAGGTGGAGTCATTGTATTGACGAGTGTCAAGCAGAAATGCATGGCGGACTCCACCATGGAAGCTGAGTATGTGGCAGCCTTTGAGGCAGCCAAAGAAGCTGTCTGGCTCAGGAACTTCCTGATGGACTTGGATGTGATTCCTGGTTTGCCCAAAACTATCACAATTTATTGTGATAATAGTGGTGCAGTTGCAAACTCGAAGGAACCACGAGCCCATAAGGCAAGTAAACACATAGAGTGCAAGTACCACTTGATACGAGAAATCGTAAAAAGAGGAGAAGTTGTTGTGGCCAAGATTTAAACGGAGGATAACCTGGAAGATCCTTTCACTAAGGCCCTTCCGGCGATAGCTTTTGATAGTCATGTGGAGGGAATGACAATCAGATGTATGGCAGTTTGAGGAGAGCATAGTCTTTTAGTATAAGTGGGAGATTGTTGGGATGTATAGTGAAAATTTTATCTTTTATATGAACATCTTTATTTTGAAATAAGAATCACATGATCATTGTTTGCATATTTATGGTGATGCATATTGTCTAATACATTACATTGTAGATAACATAGTGTGTGGTGTCACACGGGAGATCATGTTATCGGCTCCTTGTAAAGTATAAGTATAGGCTCACAACCGAGATGGCTTTGGACAAACCATTGGTATGGTTGTAGTGTGATTTGATATTGGTTTGTCTTGACCATTGAATCATAGTAGTACACTTTGTGTATATTGAGCAGGACCGACATAGAGGAGATTCGATTTATTGCTGACTACATAATCGAATCCGACCTCAGATATTATATTGTACATGCTCTTAATCCCGATATAATAACCGGCACATATCTTTAGTATTCATTTCTTTGATTTACCAATGGACGAGATTTATAGATTAAATCGATAGGCTCGGTAAGTTGGGAAATGATATTATTTATATGGTGTGTCGTTGATTATAGGAGGAAACCGTGTCCTATATATTAAGATGATGATGCCCCCTTGAGGAGCTCATAAGGTTCATCATGTAAACCCTGCAGGTGGACTTGGTCCGGCATGATGAAATGGTTGAGTGGTACTACTCATGGAGTTAGATGTTGATTAATTAATGGTCAGTAAATTAATTAATCGACGGACATTCGAGATCTTAAACACTGGGAGAAAAATGTACAAATAATATATGGAGCCAATATTAACTTATGGGGGTTGGTGAGGTTGATCAATGATAATCCTTTAGTGGATTGGATTATCATTAATGGATCGGACTTTATGTGGGCTTGATCCATTGGGTGGCCAAGATCCAACTCCTCCTCATAGTCCCTATTGTAGCCTATTAAAACCTCATGAATCCTAGATCCAATGGATGAAAACAAAACTCTAGATCCAACGGTAGAGATTAAATCTCTAGATCTGACGGTTGAGATTAAATCTCTAGATCCGACAGTTGAGATTAAATCCCTAGAACCAATGGTGGAGATTAAAACAAGGCTTATCCCTAACTCTATATAAGGAGGCTTTAGGGTGGGCGGCAAGGAGGAATTCCAATTGAGATAGGATTAGGGTTTGGGAGGCTAAGGGTTTTGATGTGTTGGGCAGCCACAAATAAGGAAGTTTTTTCCTTTTCTTCTTCCTCTTCTTAGTTGGCCAGCGCCCAAGGTTTTCTTCCTCTCCCTTTGCCAGCGTCCAAACCTCCTCCTCTCTTCTCCTTGGCCGGTGGAAAGAAGTCTAGGGTCTCTTCCCTTAGAGTCTTGGCTGGCGTTCACTCTCCTTGATCTCCTTCTTGGTCGGCGGCAAGCACCAAGCTTGGAGCTTGGTGGTTTGTTGAAAGAACGAGAAGTGCTTTGTTTCTTATTCTTCCTCTTGTTCGGAGTGAGAAAGGAAGGAAGATTGGTGATCTAGGAGCTTCGACTTTTGGTAGATCGTCGCCCACACGATATCCAAAAGGAGAAAGGACATACAATAGAAGATCAAGAGGTATATCGATTGTCTATTTTCTTTTGTATCATGTCTATAATTGTTTTTCAATTATATATGCATGTAGTATTCTGTTTTGTAGCTTAAATAACTTGGACCCCGAATATAAACACAAAAGCCGGCGATCCGTACATCATCTATTCCACGGCTATTCGTAGAATAGAGGTTGGTGGCTTAAACAACAAGTTTGTTCAAGTGACTACTCTAATTGAATAGCACGACGATGAAACGGTTGCTTGGGTGATCCCTTTTGTCTAGGATTATTTTTTTTTAATCCGGGGACATCGATGGGATCGCCATGAACAAGCGACCGAGTTGAAGTGGGAAGCGAAGTTTCCTACCTTCAAGTGGTATCAGAGCTTCGGTTCCAAAACCTTTATAACCTTCATCCATCATGCCTTGATGGACAAACTCCCCCTAAAGGCTTGCTCCTTCTTTTACAATTGCACCAACAATGTCCTTAGAGAGTTCCTAAGCTTATAGGAAATCAAAACAATCAAAATAAGGGTAAAATTTTAAACTTGAACTTTAACCTCCCTTAAAATTTGATTCTTATCCTAATTAACTCTCCTATTCATTTTAAATGAGCACCTCACCTTTCCAATGCTTGTCCTGATGGCATGCTCAGAGGCTCATTGGCTCCCATGTCTCCGGATTAAAATTTTCACTAATGAAAACTAATCCGGATGGGATGAGTTTCCTAAGCCCAACCAATTCATCGTCGTGCTAACGACTCGAGCGATCTCTTGAACAAACTAGTTGTTCAAGCAACAAAACTCTTCTAGTCGGTTAGTCGCGGAATAGACGACGGACGGGTCGCCGGTTTTTGTGTTTATCTTCGGGGTCCATGATTATACAAATACATATGTATGTAGACATGTATAATCAACACATACAATCATATTAATAAGAACATGCAAAGATCAATAATAAAACTTGTAAAACTTTTATACCTCTCAATCTTCTATCGTATGTCCTAACCTCCTTGTAGACTTCGTGTGGGCGAAGATCCTCCACAAGTTGAAGCTTCCTAGATCTTCTTCAATCAAAAGAAAGAAGAACTTTCCTTCCCTTCTTGCTTGAGCCAACCACCAAGACACAAAGGATTGATGCCTCCGGCCCCAAGAAAAGAGAGAACAAGATGGCCAACCAAAGAACCGAACAAGGGAACAATCCCTAGCTCCTTTGTGCCGCCGACCAAAAGGAAAAGAAGAGGAGAAGAGGAATAGGTTGAGCGCCGACCAAGGTAGAGGGAAAAAGAGATAGGAGCCGGCAACACCTTAGGAAGAAGACCTATTGTCGCCGCCCACTCTAGCTTCCAAACCCTAGCCGCCCAACCAAACCCTAATCTCCTTAGGGTTTCTTGCCGCCCAAGCTTATGATAGGGAAAACCCTAATCTCAAAACGAACCAAAACACTTAGCTTGCCACCCACCTTAAGCCTCCTTTTATAGAGTTAGGCTTAAGCCTTGTTTTAATCTCCACCGTTGGTTCTAGGGATTTAATCTCAACCGTCGAATCTAGAGATTTAATCTCAATCGTCGGATCTAGAGATTTAATCTCAACCGTCGGATCTAGGGATTTAATCTCAACCGTCGGATCTAGAGATTTAATCTCAACCGCCGAATCTAGAGATTTAATCTCCACCATCGGATCTAGGGATTTAATCTCAACCGTCGGATCTAGAGATTTAATCTCAACCGTCGGATCTTGAGATTTAATCTCAACCGTCGGATCTAGAGATTTAATCTCCACCGTCGGATCTAGAGTTTTGTTTTCCATCATTGGATCTAGGCTTCTTGAGGATTATATTAGGCTATGATAGGGACCATGAGGAGGAGTTGGATCTTGGCCACCCGATGGATCGGAACCACACAAACTTGATCCATCAATGATGTTCCATTCCACTAGAGGATCATCATTGAATTACCTCACCAACCCCCATAAATTAATATGGGCTCCATACATTATTTGTACATCCATCTCCCCGTGTTTAAGATATCGAATGTTCGTCAATTAATTGATTTACTGACCATCAATCAATTAACATCTAACTCCTCGAGTAGTACCACTCAACCTTATCATCATGTTGACTAAGTCAACCTGCAGGGTTTACATGATGAACCTACTGAGCTCCTCAAGGGGACATCATCAACCTAATATATAGGACACGGTTTCCTCCTATAATTAACGGCACACCATGTAAATAATATCATTTCCCAACTTATCGAGCATATTGATTTAATCCATATAAATCTCACCGTTTGGTAAATCAAAGAAATAAATACTAAGTACATGTGCCCGTTATTATATCGGGATTAAGAGCATGTACAACATAATATCTGAGGTTCGATTCAATTATGTAGTCAGTAATAAATTGAATCACCTCAATGTCGGTCCTGCTCAATACACCTAAGTGTACTAGTGTAACTCTATGTTCAAGACAAAACAATACCAAGCTACACTACAACCATGCAATGGTTTGTCCAAAACCATCTTGGTTGTGAGCCTCTACTTATATTCTACAAGGGACTGATAACATGATCTTCTGTGCCACACCAAGCACCATGTTATCTACAATGTAAAGTATTAGACAATATGCACACATATAATAAATATAAAGTGCAAACAATGATCATGTGATTCTTATTTCAAAATAAAAATGTTCATACAAAAGAGCTAGGCTTTCAGTATACATTCCAACATGTCCAAGCATATTCTAGGGTCAGGAGTAGTTATGGTACATAGGGGTGTTGATAAATAGCTAAACAAATCTTGTTCAGCTAAAATCAGACCCATCAATCGACTATGTCAGTGACCAGTCGACGGACACCACCACCGATCGACTTGTTGCCTACAACAGTTGACTGCTGTCTGATTTTCTAGAAATCAGAGTTTTTCATTTGAGATTTAAAAATGCATAAGTAATTATATGATTTTCAAAAAATAATGAAACTTCATATATACATTACTTATGTCAAGTAATATGGGAGAAAAATAGTTTTATATTAAAATACCAATTATTTTGAATGATTGATACAAAGTTCAAAACCATTGAAACCTTCAATGTTTTTTCCTAACTTGTATCAACATTCTCAATGGTGATTGCTATCAAAAGATAGACTTCACCAAGGTTTTCTAAAATGATTTTAATTTTTTTTTATGCCTCATTTTCAATCATGGTCTATAGGCTAAGTATACATGACTTGTACACTAGCTTTTCTCATAATTTGTGAATATGATTTAAAGAGTTTAAGTTCACTTTGATATACCATAGAAGCACATTTAACTTAACTCATTTTCCTAACATCTCATATGTGTCTAAGGTATATCAGTACACACACATGTCATCCTATAGTTTTTGTGAGATGTGCATTTCGATTTTTCCCTAAACTAAGGGCTCATGCATTATTATCTAGGCATATCCATTTGATTCCTTTACCTAGGACATCAAATAATTTCATTTGTCCTTTAATTAAATTTTAATAATCTTAATGCATGAATTATGATCATGTCATATATTGATTTGCATAATTTAAAAACATTGCCAATGATACATGATGTCATGATATAATGAGAGTAACCCAAGTATTAGCCATGTCATTAATCAATCTAAGTACTATCATGACATTTTAACAATCATATGAAACATGATGTCATGACATGAATTATGGTAAATAAAGCACGACAAATTTTATAATATCAAGGTATAAAAATACCTAAGTTTTAAATCAAATTATCATTTTCTATAAAATACCAACTTTGTCATAATGACCCAACTCCCTCAAGTGTGCTAAAAACCCTAACTTGGCACACCATTGATTCTAACATATTTGTATGATCAAAATTTTAAACTTCCATTATTTATATGAGCACATCCTAAAACCTCTTAAGATATAATGCTACTTTCATTTTCAAAGTATCTAAACCTTGAATATGCTCTAGAGTGTCAACTCCATAATGGTTAGGTTAACTAGTTTTACATTTTAAGTTGACACACCCTAAATCTATTTAGCGTGAAGGAATCACACTCCAAGGAACTCAAAACCTATTGGATCTCCTTGGGTTTACTATGTATTCACTAAGGATGACTTATCCAGATATCTTCCTAATGACTCTCCTAGGCTTATTAGAACCCTTAGCCATTGTGGTCTCATTAAGGTTAGTTCTAGGGATAACTTCCCTTGTAACCTTCTTGGTGACCTTTTTAGACTTCTTCGAAGCCTTAGACACTTGACTCTTGTTAAGGTTAACTCTAGGGATAACTTCCCTTGCAACCTTGATTGTCATAGACCTAGTGTTAGTTCCATAACTATATGGAACACTATGGTAAGAGGGCTTGATTTCTTTGGACTTAGGATTGTAACCCAAACCCTTCTTGTCTTTAAATGATTCTTGCCTCCCAAAATTTGGTTTTTGTCCATTTGACCCATTAAGCATATTTTTTCATCTTTTGAAGGGTCTTTTTTAATTTCTCAAGATTTAACCTCAAAGCTTGATTTTCTACTTCTAGTTTCCCAATTTTTAAACCTCTATTATACTTTTGCACATTCTTCTTCCTCCTAGTCATATATATATATATTTTAGGGTTTTTGCCTAGGTTGTTCTCATCCTTAGGTGGGGTAGTTTTAGAGCTGACAAGCCTAGAATTGTCCTTAGTCCTAATTTCATGACATTTTGCACCTAAACAACAAAACTTATATCTTGCATGTTTTTTTATCATGAACAATTGCAAGTAAATTATGAGATGATACCTTAGACTTTGCAGTGGAAGCTCCCCCTACTCATGATCTCTTTTCTTGTCCTTCCTAGGGTGACTCCCCCTTGAACATTGGCTCTGGTAGTGGCCCTTTTGGTTGCACCGAAAGCATACTATATCTTCCTTGCCTTTTCGTATTGGGGCTCCAGTATCCTTTGACTTTTCCTTCGCCTTAGGTGCCTCTTGAGCATTCTTTTTAATTTTACTTGGACATTTACTCTCGTAATGTCCCTTCTCTCTACACTCAAAGCATATAATATGATTTTTATTTTTAATGACTATGCTTGAGTTACCCTCAATGATGGTCATAGGAGAAACACTCGAAGGATCATCATCGGCTCAAGATGTGAAGGTTTCCTCTAGCTCCAATGTTGATTATCTCTCCTCCTAAATCTAAGAGGTGGAAGCTTCCTCCATTTCTTCTATTTCGGACTGGATGTTGAACATCTTTCAACCTCTGAATCTAAAAGCTCTTGAGATGATGAGCTTTCTTCTTCTTCTTCGATCTTGTCATCATCTTTATTTTGGATCGGTAAGGTAATCTCATAGAGCTTGGCAAGCTTGCTCCATAACTCCTTGGCATCTTGATAATTGTGTATCTTACACAATAGGTCATTAAGGATTAAATGTACAAAAATTATGTTACCTTCTCATTAGTTTTGGATTATTGAATTTTCTCCTCAGTCCATTTACTCCTTTTAAGAATTCTTCCTCTCTTATCCTTAGGAGCTTCAAATCCATTCATCAAAATAATCCAATCTTCAATCTCCATTTGAAGAAATGTCTCAATCCTTGCCACCCATTGGTCAAATCCCCCTAGTCTGTAGAATCCATAGGGAGGTGGAACTCGGATGTCATATCCAAGTCCATCACTAGGCTCTATTCTCCTCTAGTTTATGTGCTTTCTTGGCGGTTAGTCCTTGAAGAGCAACCTCGCTCTGATACCAATTGTTAGGACCTTGATGTCGCACAAGAGGGGGGTGAATAGTGATTCTTTCGACGATCGTGCTTGTCTACAAAATATTATACGGAGTGGAATATAAAATACAAGATAGAAATAAATAAAAAGAAAAACACAAGACTACACTAATATTTCACATGGTTCAGAACCCTAGTTTCTACTCCACGGTCGAGCACTAGAGTGAGCTCTAGTGATGCACCACCACTAACCTTTTCCTTCTCAAAAACAACAGGGAGGTGGAGAACCTCTTACAATGGAACTTTACGAAAATACAACCAAATAAGAATGAGATAAGAAAACACAAAGCAAAAACATTTTACAAGTTTACTTTTGATTGCTTGATGATTTGATTGCTTTGAGAGACTTTGAAGGTCAGGAAAGTAGCAACAATTCCCCTTCAAAAGCTTCAAGAATAGGTTGCTTCTTCCTCCACCATGATCTCCATTTAAAGGCTCAGCTTGGGCTATTTTTCTGTTGACCAGTCGACTGGCTTTACCCACCAATCGATTGCTCCCTTGACTGTTGTCTCACAACGGACTAATCCACATCAAAAATTGCCCGATCAGTTGATTGTCCTAACCCATTAGTCAACTGCCATAGCCATCAATTGACTGCCATAAGCCATCAGTCGACTTAGAAAAATTCTGTGCTCTTGTCCACTTAAGGTCAGTTGACTGCTCATCCCTAGTAGTCGACTGATCTTACCCACCAGTCGACTACTAGAGCCATAGTTAGCAGTCGAGCTATAATTGACTACTCGATCAGTTGACTGGGTGATAACCCCATTTAACTTCTTGAGTTTTCTGAGCTCTTTAAGTGTCAAGCACTTGACCAGTCGACTAGTCAATACCACCAATTAAATGGTAAACCTTAAAACTGAGGTTTAACCACAAGTATAATTCCCTCATACTTGACACTCACCCTTAGCCTAGACCTAAGCCTTCAAACCACATCCATCAACCTCACACCCTCAGGGTCCATCTGATTCTTCCACAACTCCTTCACCCTTTGGGCTAGTCTTCAAGTGCTTCTATCAGCTTCATTATGCTACTAGGTCTTCCTTTGCTAAGAGGTCACACCTTTGGGACTTATGCGACCAAAACTATAAACTTGGTCGTACACGACCAAGGCCACACTCTTGGACTTTTCTTTACCAAATATACATACTTGGACTTTCATCGCCAAGACTGTACATTTGGACTTATACGACCAAGACTACACACTTGGACTTTCCCTTTGCGTATCCATACTTGGATTTTTCCTTGCCAAGTCTCCATACTTGGACTTTCCCTTGCCAAGTCTCTAAACTTGGGCTTCCCCATTGCCAAGCATCCATAATTGGACTTTTCCCACTCGAGTCTTACTCGAGCTTGGTCAACCTTGGCCTGAAGTTGATTGCTCGAATAATCACCTCCTAACAATCTTCGTCATATGACCTTGGATGTCCCAAAACATCCATTAGTCATACGATCATACATATTGTCGAGCGTATTGTCAAAAGTCAAAACACTACTCGTGTCCCACTCGTGCTTGGTCAACATTGAACTATGACCGAATGCACCAACAGATCTTTCATTTCAAATTTACCTAATAGAAATGATTTGATATCATGTAAAAATTATTTATAATTGCTTACCAACAAGATTTCATACACATATAGGATAAGTATTACAAACTTTCTCCCACTAAACTTGACATATATGCATTGATCACTAGATTCTTCTTAAAGACAAATAAAGTAATCACTTGATCAAATTTCATGTACCACTAATGAGATGTCTATTTCAAGTCATAAATTGACTTCTTTAGTTTGTATACAAGGTAATTTAAATCATCAAAATCAAAGTTCTTTGGTTGCACTGTATACATTGTAGAAACTTCGGTGAGCACTAGAGGAGGGGTGAATACGCGTTTTCGTTGGCTTGACGGAATTCGATCGTGCTTGTCTACAATTATATTAGTACGCAGCGAAAATAGAAAATACAATATGTATACAAACACACAAGCACAAAGACAAGAGATATAACGTGGTTCGGGACCTTAGGGTTCCTACTCCATGAATTGAGCTCGAGTGAGCTCTAGTGATGCACACACCACCACTAATCAAAAACACTCCTTCTCAGTGACACACCGAAGGTGGAGAAACCTCTTACAAAGATTACACAAGTAATACAAGGAAATACAAGCAATTACAAATGAAATACACAAAATAACATAAAGAAAACTTTACATCAATTGCTTTGGATGCTTTCTTGTTTGATTGCTTGAAACTCACTTGAAGACCCTGATTTGCACCAGTAAATTGCCTCAAATCACCCAAGAAATTGCTAGCAAAAACCTCACCTTCGAGCTCCCTTTAAAGTTGCAACTCGGGCTGATTTCCGCCTAGGAGTCGACTGCTCATACAAATCAATCAACTGCTCCTGTAGTCGTTGTCTCGACGACGACTGATGTGAGCAAAATATATAGGGTTTTAGGAGTAGTTTTCGCTCACATCTCATTACATTTCATGTTAGTTTCATGCGTATGTTACTTTGTTTTGCATGCATTTCCTATTTTCTAATTCGGAGATCTGCTCTTTATACTTTTGCAAGAAGGATAGTATTCTAGGGAAAATGACGTACTTTTGGAGCAAAAGAAGGGCATTTTGCAGCTAGACACAGAATGGGACATGGCCAGGACGTGTGGATACACACGGCCATGTCCAATGGGCGAGATCAGCCACCCCAGGGCCGCACACGACCTGACCGTGTGGAAACACACGATCGTGTGGCGGCCTAGCAGATTGATGCGATTAGGGTTTTATCTAGATTTTACAGTGATCCAATGTGATGTCTATATAAGGAGAGCTCTGCCCAAACCCTAAGGAGGCACAATAGCTGGAACAACATAACCAAGTTTTAAAGCTTCGAACTTAACTGGATGAAGAAGGATGAAGAATGGCTAAAGTTACGCACTTCAACGTCGGAGAGAAGGCCATATCGGCATTGTAACCTCTTATTCTTGCATTTTATTTCTGATATATTCGAACATGAACATGCCTTGTGATTCTTCTCTTCTATATATAGAGTAGTTCCTTCGATTCTAGGATTAGGGAGTAGCTTGTGTACGCATGACATGTTGCTTCAAATTGAATTTTGTTTCTAAGTTTGAATTTGCAATTGGAAATTGTTTATACCAATATCTATGCATATTTGGTTTTCTACCAGCTGTGCTTAGGTGATACAAGGGGTGACAACCCTTGTATCTAAGATTTAGGGGATTTATAGAAGGAACCTAAGGGTAAACCTGATCTCCTGTAACCGTGGGTAGAAAGATGCGATGGAGCTAGAAATGGTTCATCGCAGGGATTCATTTGACATCCTCGTACCACCTATCCCACCTGTGTAAGGTAGAGATAGCTCCCAATAGATGCGGTGACTCATCGGAAGAGTGTATGATGTCCCTTCCACAAAACCATAGCTAGACGTTTAGACAACGCCCTGTTGATAGCATGTTTTGCGACACACAAGTGAAACTGAAGTCCTAGAATCCCTTTTAAAGATCTCGACACACTCCTTTCTTCCTCCATGTGACACCGTACTAGAGTTTAGTGCACCAACAACCCTCGCAATCGAAACCTTTAGATCTTACTTCCGAACAATTTCACCCACTAAACAAATCGGTACTCGAATTTCAGTCCCTGTGGGATCGATAATCTTTTATTACTTGACGACATCCATGCACTTGCGGACGTTGAGCGCAAGCACACACTTTGATTCCTCGATGGTCTCTGTCGTTAGATTTGAAGTCGCATTCGCGTGCATCAAGTTTTTGGCACCGTTGTCGGCGACTGATCGATTCGATATGGAATCGAGAAGTGGAAAATTGGATCGGACTTAGGATTAGATTTATTTAATTGCTTAATTTCCTTTTTAGTTTGCTTCATTTACTTTAGTTTTATATTTTTCCATATTTAGATTTAGTTTTTCTTTTTTATTTTAGCAGTAGTTTTCTATTTCCTTATTGCCTCTTTAATTTTATTAGCTACATTTGTTTATTTCCTATTTCTTAGTATTAGGTAGCACTCCTAATTTTTGTGGCTCGGTTATTCTTATGCTTAGACACTTAGGATCGGAAGGCCTGATTCCAATTGACTTAGAAATCGAACGAACCTTTCATCGTCGTAAAGCAGAACAGTAGAGGATGGATGACCAAGCTGCATCCGAAGTACATATAGGTAGCCGACCTCTGTGGGATTACGTAGCTCCTAGTGCTAGAGGATTTAGGTCGAGTATAGCTGGACCATTTAGTTTGACAAACAACTTTGAACTTAAACCAGCACTTATACATATGGTCTAGCAAAGTCAATTCGGGGGAGCTGCGACTGAAGACCCGAACCGGCACCTAGAGGCATTTTTGAAAATCTGCTCAACAATGAAGATGAATGGAGTCCCTGCTGACACGATCCACCTGAGCCTATTCCCGTTCTCATTGCGAGATAAGGCTAAGGCATGGCTTCACTCCCTACCTTGGGGAAGCATCACTACATGGGAGCAATGTGAGCAACAGTTTTTTGAATAAATACTTTCCACCAAGCAAGACTGCTCACATGTGTCATCTTATCATGAGCTTCCGTCAGAAGGAGGGGGAGTCCTTATTCGAAGCTTGGGTTCGCTATAAGGGGCTACTCTACCAATGCCTCCCACCACGGACTGGAAAGGTGGCTGGTGATCCACATCTTCTACAATGGGATCGCGTACGCCACAAAGATGTCCCTGGATTCTGCTGCAGGAGGAGCGCTTATGAATAAGACTATAGAGGAAGCGAAAGAGCTGATAGAAGAGGTGGCCCAGGACCACCATCAATGGGCTTCCGAACGTGGTCACCTAGCTCCTGCGTGTTGGGTTTCAGGCACCGCGGCGTGTGTGTGTTCGATCATGTTTCGTAAACATGAACACAGCGGAAGCAATAAAAATAATAAATACTCCTATTTATTACAACACACACAACACACGCATGCATATTACAACAAGTGTAGACATAACCATAAATTTAAATTTGCAATAAAAGGAAATTTATCTACGTTATACCTTTCGTATGACGTGTAGCGGGAACGACATCAACCGGAACGATCCTCTCTAGAATCGTCTCTATCCGTATCCACGCCGAGTTCCTCGGGATGACTTCGCTAAGCCACGAGCTTCGTCTTCGTACGGGTTACTAGCCTCGTGTTGAAGACGACGTGATCGAGAGATGATCACGATCCGAATCCAAATTCGGATCCAAAACGAGTCCTCAAAACTCGCTTCTCCGGAGAGGTATTCGTCAACCGATTGACGAATCCTTCGTCCTCCACCTCAGAGGATTACCGGAGATCAAATCCCCGGTAAGTTATCCGCTGTCGGAGCTCTAACCATCGTCCAAACGACGCTCCGACGAGAGGAGAAGAAGCTGTCCAGAAAACTGGACAGCTTGGTGGAGGAGTAGGCGCCGGCCAAAAACAAGGAAGCCAAGTGCTCACCTTTTCACCGAGGCCTAGGAAGATCACCGGAGGGTCGCCGGAGGATCACCGGCTGAAGCTTGGTCGCCGGCAAGGAGCTGGACGCCGGCACAAGGGGGTTGGGCGGCCAAGGAGCTTGGGCGGCAACTAGGTTTAGGGCTCTTCCAAATTAGGGTTTTGGATTAGGGCTTAATTATCCATTAAGCCCTCTTTTATAGAGAACTAATTCTCTTAATGGTTATTGGATCATAACCATTAGGCCCGTTAACCCGCTCCATTAAGATAAGTTAAAATAAACCAAACCATGATGGTTTATTTTAAGTTAAAACGAACCGAACCAACTTTTGGTTCATTCGTTTAAAATAAACCAAACCCTTTGGTTTATTCTCCTCCATTGGATTAGAACCAAACCATTTTGATTTATCCATTACGTCTTCATAAGACTCGGCCCATCCACGCTTCCATTGCGACTGAAATGATTTCATGCTCGCTTTATGTTTGGTCCAACCAAACCTAGTTTCTCTCAGTCTGAAAATCCCATTCTCAAGCTCGTTTTAAATCCTTTGGATTACACTCGTTGTGCGTGTGACCAAATAGGTTCTCAGTTTATGTTGGCCGTCTATAATTAACCATTAATTATAGAACGATCATGAGTGGCACCTAGTAGTACATCATGATCCCCAATTAACCGAAAAGATCAACGGTTGATCCAGAACTATTTCTGAAACCCTTCAGCAGCTCGAATGATTCGTGCCCAATTCCCTTCACTCATCTTATACCCACTTGGTTCAGGACATGGTCTATTGTGTCAGTCCCCACTAGGCTGACTACGTCACACCTAGCCCAAGTATCACTTCCTCGTCCTACGGGTTCTAGTTACTCCACATGTATCGAAGAGTACCTTACTCTAAACATGTAATGCTTTGGCCAAAGACTTTAGTAACAATCCGACGAGAGGCCATGGGTATACATCTCCTCGCAAGGAGTGGTGAATCCTTTATAGGCTATTCAAACACCTTGATCACTTGACTTATACCCAATCATCCGGGTCCACATCTCCTTAGAGATGTTTGCTTAAGATGTCAAAGCATAAGTCTCCATGATCAAGATGACTTGAATACCGCAAGTCGAAGGAACATCGCACTTAAGCTCTGATGAACTTCATTGACATATCTATATATGTAGAGAACCATATGAAGTCTTACGGCTGGTCACTCCAATGAACTAGTTACCATAACTAGCATCCACGATTAACTCCGGACATCACTATGTCTCCAGCCAGTGAGAATCAGCTGCTTGGATACACCAAGGAGTATACCTCGTGCTAGTCTCGACAGAATTGATGGTGTCCAAATCCATCAATTCATCGACTAGGGATAATTCCGATACATCACAATTACACATGTAGAGATACTCACTAGTTGTGATCCAATCACAAATTCTCTCATGATGTGAATCGTATCGTGGACATTCAGTAAATAAGTTTAAGATCCAATCAAATACATAAAACATGTATACTCAAATAGTGAATCTTCATTTATCATATAAATGGTTCATACATAAGGCGATTGCCTTAGGACATCTCTCATATATTACTAACAGACTCCCACTTGGCCTAATGCCAAACGCTACGGTATCCAATACCATAAGCTCGAACATGACCCTCAAACTTACTTTGAGGTAATGCCTTAGTCAAAGGATCCGCTAAGTTCCTTTCAGTGGGAATTTTCTCGATTTGTATTTCGTTCCTACTGATGATCTCTCTGATAAGATGATAGCGGCGAAGCACATGTTTAGATCATTGATGAGACCACATCAAGTTCAGAGATGAACTTCTTGATCCAAACCGCTTCCTTTGCTGCTTCCAAAGCTGCAATGTATTCTACCTTAGTGGCAGAATCCGCTATAGTGTCAAGCTTGGAACCTTTCCAACTTATTGCGCCTCCATTCCAGGTGAATACATACCCAGACAAAGAAATGGAATCATCCTTGTCTGTCTGGAGCTGGCATCTGTATACCCACATATCACCATGTACTCTTCTCCATATATTAGGAACGTATCCTTAGTTCTTCTTAAGTACTTTAGGATCGTCTTAACAGTCACCCAATGATCCATTCCTGGATCAGACTGGTATCTGCTCGTGACACTCAGAGCATACGATACATCGGGCCTCGTACATAACATAGCATACATGATAGATCCTATTGCGGATGCATAGGGAATCTTACTCATGCAAATCCTCTCGTCTTCTGTGCGCGGACACATAGACTTCGAAAGGTGTACCCCATGCCTGATGGGTAAGAAACCTTTCTTGGATTCCGACATGCTAAACCTCTTTAGCACTCGGTCTATATATGTAGACTGTGAAAGACCAAGCAACCGTTTCGATCTATCTCTATAGATCTTAATCCCGAGGATGTAGGTTGCTTCTCCCAGGTCTTTCATGGAGAATGTCATGGATAACCAAACCTTCACTGACTGTAAGATTGAAACATCGTTTCCTATAAGTAGTATGTCATCGACATACAATACTAGGAATACGACTGCACTCCCACTAACCTTCTTGTACACACAAGGTTCGTCTGGATTTTGTGAGAAATCAAACTTTTTGATTGTCTCATCAAAACGGATATTCCAACTACTGGATGCTTGCTTCAATCCATAAATGGACCGTCGCAATTTGCATACATTGGTTTTGTCAACCGATGTGAAACCCTCGGTACATTTCATATACACGTCCTCGAGCGAGTTTCCATTAAGGAAAGCTGTTTTCACATCCATCTGCCATATCTCATAATCATAATGAGCCGCTATGGCCAGGAGCATCCGAATGGATTTAAGCATAGCTACAGGCGAATAGGTTTCGTCATAATCAACACCTTGTTTTTGACGATATCCTTTCGCCATCAATCTAGCCTTATAGGTAATCACATTACCATCCATGTCGGTTTTCTTCTTGAAAACCCACTTGCACCCTATAGGGTTTATCCCTTCAGGTGGGTCAACCAAGTTCCAAACTTGGTTTTCATACATGGAATCCATTTCCGACTTCATGGCACCAAGCCACTTATCCCTTTCTGAACTTGTCAGCACTTCTTCATAACTGGTAGGCTCCTCATCATCAATGAGTAACACGTCGTTCGATTAAACTTACGAGAAATCCATATCTCTCGAATATTGTGTTCTACCAGATCTACGAAGATGTGGTGTTACAATAGGTCCAGCCGATTGCTCATCACTATGAGTTGTCGGCTGTTGTGCTTCACCAGGTATCTCATTAATGTCTATTTGAGTCTCTCAAGCCTCCTCAAGCTCGACGACACTCCCACTGTTTTCTTGCAAGAGAAACTCTTTCTCTAGAAACACAGCATGCCTTGAAACAAACACCTTTTGTTTCACAGGATGATAGAATTGGTAACCCCTTGTTTCCTTAGGGTATCCAATAAATAGACATTTATCAGACTTAGCATCCAATTTGTCTGATACAGTCCGCTTCACATAAGCATGACAACCCCATATCTTCAAGTAAGATACATGAGGTTTCTTACTATTCCATATCTCATATGGAGTAGTTGAGACTACCTTGGTTGACATTCTGTTTAACAAGTAAACAGTTGTCTGAAGTGCATAGCCCCAAAAGGACTTGGGAAGAGTTGCATGATTCATCATTGACCTGACCATGTCCAACAAGGTCCGGTTACGCCTCTCAGATACACCATTATGCTGTGGTGTATAGGGCGGAGTCCATTGAGACAATATGACATTGTCTCTTAGATAATCAAGAAACTCTTGACTTAAGTATTCACCACCTCGATCCGATCGAAGTATTTTAATACTCTTGTCATGTTGTTTCTCTACTTTATTTCTGAATTCTTTGAACCTTTCAAAGGCTTCAGACTTGTGTTTCATCAAGAACACATACCCAAACCGTGAGTGATCATCGGTGAAGGTAATGAAGTAGCTATAGCCTCCTAATGCTTGAGTTGACATAGGTCCACATACATCAGTATGTATTAGACCTAGTAACTCTCCCACTCGTTCACCTTTTCCAGTAAAAGGTAACTTAGTCATCTTGCCTTTTAAGCATGATTCGCATGTTTCGTATGAATCCAATTCAAACGATTCCAGAATTCCACATCGGTGTAATTCGGACATGCATTTCTTGCTTATATGGCCAAGACGACAATGCCACATATAGGAGTCTATTTGATTATCCTTTCGAGCACGCGTGTTGCTCGCTTCGATATTGAAATGTCCTTTGGATACGTCCAACGTATAAACACCATTGCTTAAAGTTCCAATCCCATAAAGAACTCCATTCAAAGTTATGTAACAACAATTGTTACTAAAAGTCAAATGGAACCCATTTCTATTTATACAAGAAATAGAAATGATGTTCTTTATCAACGAAGGAACATAAAAGCAATTGTCCAGTTCTAAGACAAGTCCTACAGGGAGTTCCAACAAATACGTTCCGATGGCGAGTGCAGCAACCGTTGCTCCATTCCCAACACGTAAATTTGACTCTCCCTTGACGAGTCTTCTTCTATTCCTTAGCCCATGTATGTCATTACATATATGTGAGGCACACCCAGTATCAAATACCCAAGTGTCTGAGGAAATAGAATGACAATCAATAAGGAAAATTTCAGAAGAAGATGGGGCATCCGATGCCTTATCCTTCTTCATGGACTCAAGATAAGTCTTGCACTTTCTTCGCAAATGGCTATCCTTTCCATAATGATGGCAAGTTTCCTTTTGTGCTAGTTCAACATTCTTAGCCTTTCTCTTCTTTCCCTTCTGTTGCTCCTTTGACTTCCTCTTAGAACCTTTCTTCGAGGAATCAACTAATAGCACCGTCCCCTGCTCATGCTTCTCAGAAGACTCCATAGTTTTCAGCATATTGAGCAGTACCACAGATGAACCTTCTAGCATCTCAGAGGTGAAGAGGAGCTTTGAGACTTCGAACCTTTCGAATCTCACTTGCTCATCAACCAACTCACAAAGATGAAGGACTACGATATGAGCATCCATATGCTCATGCTGTTTTCGTAGCTTGGGTTCCATCGCGGCTAGCATGATGCAACTCATTTGTTCAGAATCACTCACATGTTTCTGATAGGCCAACGATTGGTACAGAGTTGCATCGTCACTAGGATGGGCGGGAAGAGGCGCTTCGAGGACATTTGCAAGCTTTTCAACCTTGAGAACAATTCTCAAGCTTCTAAGCCAGTCCATGAAACTTGGCCCAGTCAATTTATTCGAATCCAAAATGGAACGCAATTCAAAGACATCATGATCAATCTTAGAAATACAAAACGAGCATATATGAGAAAGATGATTTTAAAATGCAGCAATATACATTTATAAATCCCATTCATTTTTCGAATTTCAAAAACCCCAAAATCACTTCGGGAGATCGTAGGTCCATCTCCGAATGGGCTGATATCCATCATAGTTATGAACAACCTTGGAGAGAGTCCAACAAGCCATTCATAACTACGACGATAGGTATCTTCTATATCGATTGCATATCACGTATATGCAACTATCACAATGTGCTATCAACTAATTGAATGTTCACACATACATCGGGTTGTTAACACATTAACAAGTATGCATCATATGCATAGCACCCAACTTCACCTTTACATCGACCTTGGAGAGAGTCCAACAAGCCGATGCTCCAGGTTAAAGCCAACCCATTAATCGGGACATAGTTTTAATATGGTTAGGCGCATTCAACCAATTAGCCCGGCTTGGAGAGAGTCCAAACCAAAGCTAACGATTGACCTCGACTCTTACCATATTAGTATTAAACTATTCCATGGTTTGAACATGTTGGTTAGTAGGGCTTGGAGAGAGTCCAACAACCCAAACAAGCGGAACTCTGGTTCTAACCATATTAATGGAAGGTGTAGGCTTTAATATTGTTTAAGGGTTTTTATGTCTCATCCTCTTTGCATGCAAATAACTATTATCTACATGGCATGACATACATGGCATACATCTACATGTCACGACACGCATGACATAATGTTATGCATCTAATGCAATTACATGGCATACAATTATGTCATGTATGTATTTCCTTATATGTCATAACTATTTATGGAAATAAAATATGTTTAAGATTTGATTCTCCAAATCAAATCATAATTAAATTAGGAAACAAATTTCCAAATCTAATCACATATTTTATTCATGGAATTATTTGATTAAGGAAAATCTATTTAGGAAACTAATTTCCTAAATCATTAAAACTACTTATGGAAATAAAATATTTTAAGATTTGATTTCCCAAATCAAATCATGATTAAATTAGGAAACAAATTTCTAGAATCTAATCAAATATTTTATTTATGGAAAATATCAATTTCCATAAATACTTCCAACTTTCCAAAAGTGGAAGATTTCCATAAATACTTCTAGACTTTCCAAAATTGAAAAATTTCCATAAATTCTTCTAAATTTCCAAAATTAGAAAATTTCCAGAAATACATTATGACTATCGCAAAACCATTTTACGATTATATCGAAACACAACCTGGGCTCTGATACCACTGTTGGGTTTCCGGCACCGCGGCGTGTGTGTGTTCGATCATGTTTCGTAAACATGAACACAGCGGAAGCAATAAAAATAATAAATACACCTATTTATTACAACACACACAACACACGCATGCATATTACAACAAGTGTAGACATAACCGTAAATTTAAATTTGCAATAAAAGGAAATTTATCTACGTTATACCTTTCGTATGACGTGTAGCGGGAACGGCATCAACCGGAACGATCCTCGCTAGAATCGTCTCTATCCGTATCCACGCCGAGTTCCTCGGGATGACTTCGCTAAGCCACGAGCTTCGTCTTCGTACGGGTTACTAGCCTCGTGTTGAAGATGACGTGATCGAGAGATGATCACGATCCGAATCCAAATTCGGATCCAAAACGAGTCCTCAAAACTCGCTTCTCCGGAGAGGTATTCATCAACCGATTGACGAATCCTTCGTCCTCCACCTCAGAGGATTACCGGAGATCGAATCCCCGGTAAGTTATCCGCTGTCGGAGCTCTAACCGTCGTCCAAACGACGCTCCGACGAGAGGAGAAGAAGCTGTCCAGAAAACTGGACAGCTTGGTGGAGGAGTAGGCGCCGGCCAAAAACAAGGAAGCCAAGTGCTCACCTTTTCACCGAGGCCTAGGAAGATCACCGGAGGGTCGCCGGAGGATAACCGGCTGAAGCTTGGTCGCCGGCAAGGAGCTGGACGCCGGCACAAGGGGGTTGGGCGGCCAAGGAGCTTGGGCGGCCAAGGAGCTTGGGCGGCAACTAGGTTTAGGGCTCTTCCAAATTAGGGTTTTGGATTAGGGCTTAATTATCCATTAAGCCCTCTTTTATAGAGAACTAATTCTCTTAATGGTTATTGGATCATAACCATTAGGCCAGTTAACCCGCTCCATTAAGATAAGTTAAAATAAACCAAACCATGATGGTTTATTTTAAGTTAAAATGAACCGAACCAACTTTTGGTTCATTCGTTTAAAATAAACCAAACCCTTTGGTTTATTCTCCTCCATTGGATTAGAACCAAACCATTTTGGTTTATCCATTACGTCTTCATAAGACTCGGCTCATCCACGCTTCCATTGCGACTGAAACGATTTCATGCTCGCTTTATGTTTGGTCCAACCAAACCTAGTTTCTCTCGGTCTGAGAATCCCATTCTCAAGCTCGTTTTAAATCCTTTGGATTACACTCGTTGTGCGTGTGACCAAATAGGTTCTCGATTTATGTTGGCCGTCTATAATTAACCATTAATTATAGAACGATCATGAGTGGCACCTAGTAGTACATCATGATCCCCAATTAACCGAAAAGATCAATGGTTGATCCAGAACTATTTCTGAAACCCTTCAGCAGCTTGAATGATTCGTGCCCCATTCCCTTCACTCATCTTATACCCACTTGGTTCAGGACATGGTCTATTGTGTCAGTCCCCACTAGGCTGACTATGTCACACCTAGCCCAAGTATCACTTCCTCGTCCTACGGATTCTAGTTACTCCACATGTATCGAAGAGTACCTTACTCTAAACATGTAATGCTTTGGCCAAAGACTTTAGTAACAATCCGACGAGAGGCCTTGGGTATACATCTTCTCGCAAGGAGTGGTGAATCCTTTATAGGCTATTCAAACACCTTCGATCACTTCGACTTATACCCAATCATCCCGGGTCTACATCTCCTTAGAGATGTTTGCTTAAGATGTCAAAGCATAAGTCTCCATGATCAAGATGACTTGAATACCGCAAGTCAAAGGAACATCACACTTAAGCTACAGTAAGAACTTCATTGACATATCTATATATGCAGAGAACCATATGAAGTCTTACGGCTGGTCACTCCAATGAACTAGTTACCATAACTAGCATCCACGATTAACTCCGGACATCACTATGTCTCCAGCCAGTGAGAATCAGCTGCTTGGATACACCAAGGAGTATACCTCGTGCTAGTCTCGATAGAATTGATGGTGTCCAAATCCATCAATTCATCGACTAGGGATAATTCTGATACATCACAATTACACATGTAGAGATACTCACTAGTTGTGATCCAATCACAAATTCTCTCATGCTGTGAATCGTATCGTGGACATTCAGTAAATGAGTTTAAGATCCAATCAAATACATAAAATATGTATACTCAAATAGTGAATCTTCATTTATCATATAAATGGTTCATACATAAGGCGATTGCCTTAGGACATCTCTCATATATTACTAACACTGCGGCAGGATGATATGTTGTCAACTCCGTGGACCACCTAGCAGCATATCGAGAGGACTACTATGGAGGGTAGGAAACCTCAGAAGAGCAGATTGAGCATGTTGATGCGGTTGGGGACTACAATCTAAGGCCCAATAACCCATACTCCAGTACCTACAATCCCGGATGGAGGAATCACCCGAATTTCTACTATAAGAAAAACTTGGGGAATTTTCAACCATCAGGAGGGTATGGGCAGTAGTAGGGTAATGGGCAGTAGCAGCAACAGAATTCTAGACTGGAACTGATGATGGAAGACTTCATTGCTACCCAAACAAAGGCCAATGAGGAATTTCATCGCCAACATAAGAAAACAGAGGAGTCACTCAAAGACTTGAAGGCCATCATTGACAGTCTTGCAAGTCACACAAGGATGTTGAAGACACAAGTGGCCTAGATAGCCCAAACCGTGTCGAAATCTATGGATAGTTCTCCATCAGTGCCAAAGCCAAGTCAGGCTAAAGAGGAAGGAGTATACAATGAGGGAGTGGGGCATAGAAATAAATTCGCCAAGGGGTGTGCAACCATGATTTCCACCCTACCTGACCAAGCTGAAATTGAAGATAAGATTCCACCATAGCTTGAGGACCCCGGTGAATTTCTTATCCCCTACTCGATATATGGGGAAAGCTTCGATGAAGCACTGTGTGACTTGGGGTCATCAGTAAGTGTGATGCCCTATGCATTCTACCTAGAGATGGGACTGGATAATATATAACCAACGGACATAGGGATACGTATAGCGGACGACACGATCAAGAAACCCATTGGCATGCTACCACAGGTGCCTGTGGTGATTGAGAATTTCGTGATACCCACGGACTTCATCATACTAGTCACAGGACCCAATCCCCAGAATCCCATCATTTTGGGAAGGCCTTTTTTGGCAACTGTGGGGGTGTGCATAGATGCTAAGGCACACCAGATCTCCCTAGAGGTAGATGGGGAGATCATCCTCTTCAGCCTTTCAGAGTGTAGAGCCCCCTACCTAGACAGCTTCACTTTTAGTAGGTTAAAGCCGAGGCCCCCAGATGAAGATTCCGAGATGGATGAATGGAGGTTCACTAAACCTTCAGAGCCAAGTTGATAATGGAGTGAGGTCGAGCTAAACGACCTTAAACAAAGCGCTTCTTGGGAGGCAACCCAAGTTTAGTTTTTAGATTTCCCTTTAATTGTATTGCATGCATTTAGATAATTTGAACTTTGATTTCCATTTCATTTAGCATTAGGATCAGAAGAGAACTTTCCTATGTAAAAATAAAATCAATATTAGCTTACACGGCGAGGCATTTGAGGAAATTCGGACCATGGTACAAAAAGGGGAGAAGAAAGGGGACACACAGCCTAGCCATGTGTTTTCCCACGGTCGTGCCCGACTGACCCGAGGCGCACACGGCTTGGCCGTGTGTTTTCACATGGCCATGTCGCGCAAGGGTTAAGTAGGGTGAGCCATGTGTTTTCACCCCATTTGTGCCGTGTGCTTCGATTTCTCTTGCCCTAGCAGTGTGGTTTCTTCTTCCCTGCCACCTAGAAGCTTTTTCAACCTTCAAGGAATCCAAAAGAAGCAAAGATGAGAAGGACCAAGCATGTGACGCCTTGATCTGGTGTTTTAGAGCGACGAGCAAGGAGAACCGATGCCCCTCAATCTCTGGAGGAGGGTAACGCTCTACCAACCCTTCTTTTTCGCAATAATGAACATAGAGATAGATATAATATGCTTTCTACTCATAAACTCACTGCTACTAGGTACCTTGATGAAGATTTTCTAGAGTCCTTAGGGTTGTTGGGAGACATTCAAGCCCTATTTGCAAAAATGGGGTGGGAAGAGATAATGGGAATAAGACACCCAACCTACCCTAGGGTAGTTCTAGAATTTTTAAGCTCCTTAGAGGTGGAAATTTTAACGGGTAGAGAGAGCGAAGAGGGGAAGATAACTTTTAGAATATTTAACATTGAGCATGAATGGACCCTCCACCAATGGAATTAATGCTTTGGCTTGGCGAGTGGGGGAGAGAGAAGAACACTATTGGGTTTAACTCTCGGATCTTTTGGACTGAATTGACAGAGGAGCATGCTTATGACCCTTCTAGGGCCAAAGCATCGCATCTCTAAAACTTTGTTTTCCGATACCTCCACCGAATCATGGCCAGTACTATATTTTGGTCGTGGGGAGAGTGACGGTGTAGTAAGAGCTAGCGAGTTGCTTTGCCTCTGGGATATGCTACAAGAAAGGAGTAGCATCGATGTAAGGTCCCACTTTATCAGACACTTAGTGAAGATGGGAAAAGTAGCAAGAGGAGAGATTAATGTGGGAGGCCTACTTACCCACATTTTCCATAGGATGGGGTACGATTACACTTCATTAGAGAGTATAGAGGGGAGCCCTAGGATTGACCTAGGAGTGTGCATGACGATGAAAAATGATTGTAAGAGAGGGACACTTCTTATGCTTTGTAAGGAAAAACCTGACGACCCTTAGGCTCTCCGACCCTGACCGTACCACCATCACCACACATACCAAATGACGCTTTGACCTGATAGTGGAGTCCCCGCCACACGAGGGACCATCCACATCGACGCCCATCTCTTCCCCTTTACATCACTCTCCCTCCAGTCCACACATACATAGGAGCCCACCTAGTCCACGTCGACATAAGCCTGCACCTGCACCACCACTTTTTTTCTACTTTTGAGTAGGATGCAGGTATGTCGACCTATGATTTCTTGGAGTTCCATTCATGCCTCGATGACATATACGCCGAGCAGCAGACACAGAGGCAGCGATGGGAGGAGTAGAGCGCTTACACACAGGTGGAGTTCCAGGGCTTTCGGGAGCACTTCCAGTGGGTTGAGGAGTTCTACGACGAGGCCCACATCTACTTCCAGGAAGAGGCTGCCCGTCGCCAGGATGAGGCCGCCTATCGCCAGGAGATGCGATAGCACATGCATGCCCAACAGACACAGTGGGCTAGGGAGGAGGAGCACTCAACAGTCGCTACATCCACCAGCTCTTAGATTGACCCCATCTACATGTGGCATCAGCTACTCAGCAGATTCTCCCAGTATCTCAAGATGCCGAGGCTTCCAGACTTTCCACCTCATCCACCATACTAGAGCTATACTTTCATTTAAGTCTGGGGGGCCTAAATTTTTATTTTGTTCCTAGCAGTAGTTTCTTTCTTGATATTTGCATCATTGTTGACATTCATTTGTTCGTGCATAGGTTGTTGAGTTTCTTTCAGCACTTAGTTTTTGTTATTCGTAAAGCTACCTCAGTAGTATTTTTAGAGTTCTCTTCATGAGTTGTTTCCATGAGTAGTATAACTTCATTTACCTCATGATATTTTATTTTATTGGATTTGAATGGATATTCTAGACTTACACTGGTTAGCTTCTATTTTTACACCAACATATGTCGAACATTCTGAAAGGGAGATTCTAGTACATACCTAGTTATGATTCATCTCAGTAGTCTAGTACTTTGGAATCCACAGGTGACCCTAGGATTAGCATTTTAGTTACTGGAGATGCTCGGATTATGTAAGCCCATTCGAAAAAATCAAAATCTCAGTGAGCCGAAAAAAAAGAGAAAGTAAAATAAAAGAGAAATAAAAGAGAGAGAGAGAGAAAAGAAAAAAAAAAGAGATTATGAGGGATAAAAAAACAGTTGTCGTGAGTGGAAATGGCTAGGTGCCCCTTTGAGACCGAGTTAGGTTACAAGGGAAACACCTATCAATTTCTCTCAATACCGAGCACACCTTTGAGACTTTGTGCTAGATCTAGGCAACAACCCTCGCTTTGGGCAGGTAAGTGCCTAAGAGCCGGAGACCATAGGAAAGCTATAGGATGACGACTTAACTCACCATGGAACGAGTATCCCCTAAGAATGATTCGCTTGGCACGAGCATGAGGAGCTAATTTAGTGAATTTCTAGAATATATTTATTTAGTTTTGATTGCAAATATCACTTGATAAATTTAGTTAACATTCTAGTATGGAATGATATCCTTTTAAAATTTCATGGCACTGAGGTTTACTTGAGGACAAGCAAAGATTTAAGTCTGGGGAAGTGATGTGAGCAAAACATATAGGGTTTTAGGAGAAGTTTTCGCTCACATCTCATTACATTTCATGTTAGTTTCATGCGTATGTTACTTTGTTTTGCATGCATTTCTTATTTTCTGGTTCGAAGATATGCTTTTTGTACTTTTGCATGTAGGATAGCATTCCGGAGGGAAAAGGCGCACTTTCGGAGCAAAAGAAGGGCATTTTGCAGCTAGACACAGAATGGGACACGACCAGGGCATGTGGCTACACACGACCATGTCCAATGGGCGAGATCAGCCACCCAGGGTCGCACAAGGCCTGGTCGTGTTGAAACACATGGCCGTGTGGCTCCCCAGAAGATTGACGCGATTAGGGTTTTTTTTTTGAATTTTGCAGCAATTCGATGTGATGTCAATATAAGGAGAGCTCCGCCCAAACCCTAAGGAGGCACGATGGCTGGGACGACACACCGAAGCTCTAAAAAGCTTCGGGAACTCACAATGGGGAGGAAGAACGCCGCCGGAGACCCAAGTTCTGCACTTCAATGCCGGAGAGAAGGCCACATCGGCATTGTAATCTCTTGTTCTTTCATTTTATTTCTGATATATTCGAACATGAACATGCCTTGTGATTCTCCTCTTCTATATATGGAGTAGTTCCTTCGATTCTAGGATTAGGGAGTATCTTGTGTACGCATGGCACATTGTTTCAAATTGAATTCTATTTCTGAGTTTGAATTTGCAATTGGAAATTGTTTATACCAATATCTATGCGTATTTGGTTTTCTACCTGCTGTGCTTAGGCGATACGAGGCGTGACATCCCTCGTATCTAAGATTTAGGGGGTTTATACAAGAAACCTAGGGGTAAACCAGATCTCCTGTAACCATGGGTAGAAGGATGAGATGGAACTGGAAACGGTTCATCGCAGGGATTGATTTGGCATCCTTGTACCGCCTATCCCATCCGTGTAAGGCAGAGATAGCTCCCGATAGGTGCGGTGGCTCATCGGGAGAGTGTATGATGTCCCTTCCACAAAACCATAGCTAGACGTTTAGACAATGCCCAGTTGATAGCATGTTTTCCGATACATAAGTGAAATCAAAGTCCTAGAATCCCTTTTAAAGATCTCAGCACGCTCCTTTCTTCCTCCGTGTGACATCGTACTAGAGTTTAGTCCGCCGACAACCCTCGCAATCGAAACCTTTAGATATTACTTTCGAACAATTTCACCCGCTGAACAAATCGATACTCGAATCTCAGTCTTTGTGGGATCGATAATCTTTTATTACTTGACGACATCCGTGCACTTGCAGGTGTTGAGTGCAAGCACGCGCTTCGAGTCGTTGACGATCTCCGTCGCGAGATTTGAAGTCGCATTCGCGTGCATCAATGACTTAATCCACGTTGGAAAGGTTCCAACAGATACATAACAGTCTACTGATCATACCCATGAGTCGACTGCTCATAGCCTCTAGTCGACTGCCCTTACTCAGCAGTTAACTCGGAAATATTTTTTGCCCATGTCCTCGACCATCAGTCGACTGATTAAGTCCAATCGACTAATGGACCACAGAATAGCAGTCGAACGTCAATCGACTCCCATCAGTCGATTGGTCATAATTCCCACTCGACTGCCCAGAGTTGACTTGGCTGCCAAGTGTCAAAATACTTGACCACTCGATTGGTCCATAATCCCAATCGACTGCTAAACTCAACTATGAGGTTTACCCAAAGTATGATACCCTCATAATTGCTAGACCACCCTTAGCCTAGACCTAAGTCTTCTAGCCACCTCCATCAGACTCACGCCTATTGGATCCCTCCAAGTCATCTATGACTTGTTCATTCATATGCTAGCCTTCAAGTGCTTCCATTGGCTATTGTCATGCTAAGCTGGTCTACACCGCCAAGGCACATTGGGCTTACGCTGCCAAGATACACGCTTAGATTTTATGCTGCCAACCATTGGACTTATGCTGCCAAGACTCCACCCTTGGACTTTACGCTGCCAATATCAACCCTTAGACTTCCCTTGCTAACCCATGTTAAACTTTCCATTTGCCAAAACTCAAGCTTGGACTTTCCCTTGCCAAGACCCATGCTTGGACTTTCCATGCCAACCCATGTTGGACTTTTCAATTGCCAAGACTCAAGCTTGAACTTTCCCTTGCCAAGACCCATGCTTGGACCTTCCATGCCAAATACTCAAGATTTGGACTTTACCATTGACAAGACCATTGCTTGGATTTTCAATGCCAAGTGTTCCACTTGGACTTCTCCATCATATGGTCAACCCCATGTCAACCACATAGTCAACCCATTGTCAAATAATGGTCAACCCATCGTCAAACATCAAAACACTACTCGAGTCTAGTCAATCGTGATCTGGGTCGATTGCACCAACAATCTCTCCTTTTTTAATGTTTGACAAAAACCAAATACCTTTGAGTTAGAACACTAACTCAATCCAATCCTCCCAATTTTCCAAATTGGGAATTCAAAATTCTCGCTCAATTTTCACACAAAATTCTCCCCATTTTTGACATACAGAAAAAAGGCTCTCCCCAAGGGTATCAATGTCTCATATCCCAATGAGAACTTACAATCTCCTCTTGGTTCAAAAACATCTAGCATGCCTTCACTCTTCCTAGTGATAAGTCCCATATCACTAAAGAGAGGCAATCCTCATTCTCTTCCAATTCTCCACCTATGAGGAAGAACACATCCATAATTCCATGATGGATAACCTCCCCTAAAGGCTTGCTCCCCCTTGACCATTGAACCAACAATGTCCTTGGAGAGTCCCTAAGCCTATAGGAACACTAAACAATAGAAATTAAGGGCAAAGATTCAACATTGAACTTTCACCTCCCTTAAAATTCGATATACACCCTAAACAACTCTCCTAATCCATATCCAATGGATTTTCACCCTTTATAATGCTTTCCAATGCATATCCTAGGGTTAGAAGCAGTTAGGGTAGCCTAACATAGCTGAAATATAGGCTAAACAATCTTGTTTACCCGAAATCAACCATTGGCAGTCGACTCTATCAGCTACCAGTCGACTTCCCCTAAGGCCAGTCGACTGTCATCCATGGCAGTCAATTGATTTCTACAAATGCAAAAATCAAGTTTCAAAAAATTAAATTATGAAATTCATAAGTAAAAATATGTATTTTGAAAAGTCTTGAAAATTAATACGTACATTACTTATAACAAACATTATGGGTGAAAAATAGTTAGAAAATAAAATACCCATAAAATAGTGAGATTGACATAAAGTTTAAAACCATTGAAATTTTCAATGTTTGACCCTACTTTGTATCACCTCCTTCAATGGTGATTTTTATCAAAAGATAGATTTCACCAAGGTTTTTCAAAATGGTTTTGAAATGATTTTAAAAACCTTAATTCCTTTTCCTAACATCTCACTTGTATCTAAGTGTATGAAACACATACAAGTCAATTGTTCTTGTGAGATGTGGGTTTTGGTTATTTAGGTTTTCATGCATTTTTCTAGGCAACACTATTTGATTCCCTTATGCATAAGACTTAAAATCATGCCATTATCCTTAACTCAATTTTAATTAATGCATGAATGATGATTATGACATAATTGATAACATTAATAAGCATGTGCCAATAATCATGATGTCATGGCATGTGATTCTAATTTAAGCATATCATGACACTAAAAATAAAACCTAAACATCAACATGACATTTTATATGATAGAAATAAATATGATGTCATGGCATGGCAAGGCAAATAAAGTATGACAAGTATAAAATACTATGGTATAAAATACCTAAGTATTAAGCCCAAATTGCCATTATTAGAATTAAATCCATTTTGCCTTATTAACACTTATCCCCCAAGTGTGCTAAAAACCCAAAATGACACACTATGACTTCTAAGACTTAATTGTGCCAATTTAATTAATTTTCAACTTCTCAGAGCACATTGACACATCCTAAAATCTTTTAGGATCAAATTCAACCTTATTTCCAAAGTATCCCATAACCTTGGAAATGACCTAAAGTGTCATCTTTGCTATGGTTGAGTTAACTACCCATCCAATCAAGGTTGACACATCCTAACCCATTTAGCGTTAATCGATCACACTCCTAGGAACCCAATACGTATTGGAGCTCCTTGGGTTTATTAGGTATTCCTTAGGGATACCTTTCCTAGATACCCTCCTAATGATCTTTCTAGGCTTAGAAGCCTTGGTCATTGTGGTCTTGTCTAGGTTAACTCTATGGGTGACTCCCCTTATAACCTTCTTGGTGGCCTCCCTAAGTTTCATGGAAACCTTGGCCACTAGGCACTTACCTTGGTTACCCTTAGGGATGACTTCACTAGTAACCTTGACTTTCCTAGACCTAGGTTTGAGTTCCATAATCGAATGGAACATTGTGGTAGGTCTCCTTGGGCTTAGGTTTGTGACACAAACCTTTCTTGCCCTTGGACGAGCCTTGCCTCCTAGACCCTAGGTTTTGACTCCTAGACCCTAAATCTTGACCATTTGACCTTTGCATTTGATTTTTCATTTTCTTAAGGGTCTTTTCAAGTTTCTCAATCCTTGACCTCAAGTCTTGATTTTCCAACTCTAATTGGCCAATTTTTGAATTTTCATTTATTCTTTGGGCATTGTTTTTCTTCTTAGGCATATGTCTATGGTTCTTGGGATTAATGCCTAAATGCTCCTCTACCTTCCTAATACTTTCCCTATGTAGGATTTTTCTAGGGTTATTAGTCCCAAATTTCTACTTATTTCTAAAATTACAACTCTTAACACCTAAACAATATAACCTATTATTTCTATCATGCTTTTCATAAACAATAGCAAGATTATTAACATTACTCCTAGCATGCTTTTTGACATTAAAATTTGAAGGTGCATTATTAGAATATACCTTAGTGTTTGCTTTTAAAGCTCCCCCTATATGTGATGCTCCTTCTTGGGTCGTCTTCCTCCCCCTAGGGCATTGACTCTTATAATGCCCCTTTTGATTGCACTAGAAGCAAATTATATGCTCCTTGCTTTTAATTGTTGGGGTACCGACATCCTTGACCTTTGGTGGCGGTTGAGCCTTCATGACCTTCTTAGAACACTTTCTCTTATAGTGCTCATATTCCCTACACTCAAAACACATAATATGATCGTTATTATTTATTAAGGTGCTTGAGTTACCTAGGTCAATGGTGGTAGAAGCCTCATGATCTTTTTCATCACTTCTTCCGGAAGTGGAGGCTACTTCTTGATTTTGCTTCAGCTCCGGTGATCTAATATCCTCCCCCTCAATCCGAGAAGTGGAGGATTCCTCAAATTCTACTTCTTCCACCGATCCAGATGTTAACTCCTTCTCAACTTCTAAATTCTCACTTTCATGTGAGGAAGAGCTTGCTTCTTCGGTCTCCTTGTCCAATTGTGCCGAAGAGCATTCTTGTTCCTTAGGCTCCTCTATCTCTTGAGCCAATGAGGGTTCTTCATGGAGCTTAGCAAGCTTGCTCCAAAGCTCCTTGGAATCCTTACAATCTCTTAATCTACACAAAATATCATTAGGGATTACACTAAGTAATATACCCATTACCTTGTTATTTATGTTGTAGTATCGGAGTTGTTCTTTGCTCCACTTCTTCTTCTTAAGCCTTTTTCCTTCTTCGTCCTTTGGAGCATCGAACCCTACCACAACACTAATCCAATTATCATAATCGTACATGAGAAAATATTTCATCCTTACCACCCATAGCTCAAAATCCTTTGCTCCATAGAGTTCGTATGGTGGTGGCACGTTGATATCATCCCCCAATATTTCTTCAATCACCATCTTCTTCCTCTAGCATGCTCCCTTGGATGTGAAGCCGGTGAAGAGCTACTAGTTTTGATACCAATTGTAGGAACTTCAGTGAGCGCTAGAGGGGGTGAATGGTGCATTTTTGTTGGCTTGATAGAATTCGACCGTGCTTGTCTACAATTATGTTATTATGCAGCGTAAATAGAAAATACAATATGAATACAAACACACAAGCACAAAGACAAGCGATATAACATGGTTCAGAATCTTAAGGTTTTTACTCCATGGATTGAGCTCGAGTGATCTCTAGTGATGCACACACCACCACTAATCAAAAACACTCCTTCTCGGTGACACATCGGAGGTGGAGAAACCTCTTACAAAGATTACACAAGTAATACAAGGAAATACAATAAATTACAAATAAAATATACAAAACAACGTAAAGAAAACTTTACAATAATTACTTTGGATGCTTGCTTGTTTGTTTGCTTGAACCATAATTGAATACCCTGATTTGCACCAAAAAAACACCTCAAATCTTCCAAGAAATTGCTAGCAAAAACCTCCCCTTCGAGCTCCCTTTAAAGTTCCAACTCGGGCTAATTTCCACTTAGCAGTCAATTTCTCATACCCATTAGTCGACTGCTCCTGTAGTCGTTGTCTCACAATGACATAATTCACATTGGAAAGGTTCCAATGGATACCTAGCAGTCGACTGATCATACCCATAAGTCGACTGCTCATAGCCTCCAGTCGACTGCCCTTACTCAGCAGTCGACTCGAAAACATTCTGTTCTCGTGTCCTCGACCATAAATCGACTGCCCTCCATGGCAGTCGACTGATCAAGTCCAGTCGACTACTAAACCCTAGCAGTCGACTGATGGACCACAGAATAGCAGTCAAATGCTAGTCGACTCTTATCAGTCGATTGATCATAATCCCAATCGACTGCCCAGAGTCAACTCAGTTGCCAAGTGTCAAAACACTTGACCAGTCAACTGGTCCATAAACCAAGTTGACTGCTAAACCTCAACCATGCGGTTTACCCCAAGTATGATGCCCTCATAGTTGCTAGACCACCCTAATCCTAGACCTAAGTCTTCTAGCCACCTCCATCAGTCTCACGCCTATTAGATCCCTCCAAGTCATCCATGACTTGTTCATCCATATGCTAGCCATCAGGTGCTTCTATCGACTATTGTCATGCTAAGTTGTTCTACACCGCCAAGGCACATTGGGCTTATGCTGCCAAGACACACACTTGGACTTTACACCGCTAACCATTGTATTGGATCGATGCGGTTCGCTAGAGGGGGGGGTGAATAGCGATAAAAACTTTTTCTCGTTTCTTCGTTAAAACTCGAGAGAAAATTAATTGCAGTGGAAATGTAAAGTAAATAGAGACAAATAGGTTTTACTTGGTTCGTAGCCTTCGGCTACTACTCCAAGGCCCTAATGGTCCTTGACCACACACGGAGGGCAAATACTAAACGAACTTCTTCTCGATGGAGATAGGAGTTAAACGAATACAAAAACTCAAGAAAGACTCAAGGTAGAGGGACACTCCCCCTCTCCTTGATATGATTTAAAGCTCGAAATAAAAACAACTTATACAAATTTAAAGATTATACCGATGACTTCAAAGATTGAAGGTTGAAGCTCTAGTCATCGTCTCGGCAGCGCTTCATCGTAGGGATGTCGGAGAGTCAGAGCGTATCGGAAGCACTTGGAAGCTTTTGAATTGATGAAAAACCCTAGGTTTGGCCCTCCTTTTATAGCCTTTGAGCCCCTCATCGAATGGGTCTTTAGCCAATCACAAATGGGTACAAAACCCCTTGAAAAATGGTGATAACTCTTGACTACTCAAGGCTGATCCTTTGACCAAGGATCGATGGCCATCACCCGATCCGGCAAGATCGGCCGAGTGCTAGCGTAGTCACCGACCGATGGACGCAGCTTGAGTCCTCGATTGGCAATGATCGATGCTCAGCAAGGCAAAGTTAGCTTAAGGAAAACATTATTTTGACGGTCGTCGACCGTCCGATCTCGACCTAGACCACCTATGAGTTGTCTTGGGTCGGATCTACGCTTAAGTCTTTCCCCGTAACGAGGATACGACCTTACTTTCACTCGCACACACGAGCTTACCTCGATACTTACGTGTTGCTTTTGCTTCCGGCCTTCCACTCAATTCCTTCGGCTCCCTCCGAAGTCACTTGAGTGTTGCCCGACCACCGCGGCTTCCTCCGGGTGTCGCTAGCCTTCAGCTTCCAGCTATAGAAATTTTCTGCACACTCGATTCAGCTCGTGAGATAACAACATGAGCTTAACTTTGTATCATTTGCTATAATCAAAACTCAGGTTCGACTTAGGTGCCTACTACACCAACAATCTCCCCCTTTTTGATTTATGGCAAACCCACATACAAAGTTAAGAAAATTAAACGCATTAAGAAAAGATATTCATGAATGAGCAGGAGTGTTAAGAGCATGAATGAACAGGAGTATATATAAAAACTCTTTTTCAAGTGCTCCCCCTTGAGGAATCCTCCCCCTTGACCGAGGGTGAGTACTTGAGAAAGAGTTTTAACTCTCCCCCTTGATGTTTGCTACTAAAAAAAATAAGTAACCGAAATTACTTAACATTGGCCATAGTATTTAAAATAAGTTTTAAGTTAAGAAATAAAAAAAAATTGCTTTCTTAACCTTGGCCTTTACTTTCGTTTTGTTAACAAGTTAACTTAAAGTTAAGTAATTTATTTGTTAACAAAAACAAGTTAACTAAATATGTTTAAGTTAAGAGTTCCCTTAACTTGTTTTGTTAACTTAAAGTTGGCCATAAAAAAAAAATTGATCCCTTAACTTTGGCCTTTCTCTCCCCCTTTTGCCATATATCGAAAAGAGTGAGAGTGTGTGTGGAATAAAAGCAAGTTTGAATTTTAAAGTCCAAGCCTGTTCCACATTATTTTGAAAATAATATACTGAAAATAAGTTCATCTATAAAATGTTCGACTCATATTTGGCTTGATTGATATGGAGGGATCAACCAGTCCTAGTTAGAGTCGGTTAGTATGTACGATTATACTCCGTGGTTCATAGCGATGCACTAGCTCTTCATCTAGAACCAGGAGTAAGGTCCTAACATCTCACGCCCATCTACGTGGCTAAGTACACAAACACATTAGTCCTATGTGTTGTGAGATGTACTGGCTCCTTAAATCTATAGGTGCATGATATTTAAGGTATGTCCTATGCTAGTTCCATAAAAAAAAGAAATAGTAGTAAGAACATATAATTTGCATGTACCTATTCTATTACGCACATGCCCAATTTTCATCTTAATAGACTAAATTCGACTTCGGGTAGGGGTTTAGTAAATAGGTCTGCTAAGTTAGACTTCGATTCGACGTATTCGAGTTGTATGGCTCCGTTGGCCACATGTTCTCAAATGAAATGGTGTTTAACTTCTATATGTTTCGTCCTAGAGTGACATATCGGATTCTTTGTAAGATTAATTGAACTAATGTTGTCTACGTGAAGTTTAGTATTCGTAAAGTCTAACTTAAAGTCACGGAGAGTGTGCTTCATCCAAAGAAGTTGAGTGACACACTCACCCATCGCAATGTATTCGGCTTTGGTGGTAGATAAAGCGACACAGTGTTGCTTCCTACTGCACCAACTTACTAGACTCGAGCCGAGTAGTTGACAACAACCACTCATGCTCTTTCTATCGAGTTTACTACCGGCATAATCCGAATCGGAGTAGCCGATTAGTTCGAACTCCGTAGATCTTGTTAGGGAAATCTCTTGCCGTAATATGGTTTTGATGGTGTGGCAAAGGGTTTAAGTTAGTTTGATATGTTGATTTGATATGTGCGTTGAAGTCGTGCAGGACTTAATAATTCGCACATGGAGCCATGGCAAGTTTCACATCTCATGACTCATGCCTTGAGTCGGTGAAGGATAGCTTTGTGGAAGCCGTGCGCTTAGAGCATCCGAGGGACCGCCGGACGAGGAGCCTGAAGTGAAGCCGGAGGAAGTAGACTTCGAGGCAAGAGACGCGAAGGAGCATTGCAGAGTCGTGCGCCTGATGCTGCCGAGGGACGTGGCCGCGAACGAAGAGAAATTCAAAGGCGAGGGACTCCGAGGGATGAGAGTGAGCGATTGTAACCCGGGAAGGGTAGCTCTTAGGTGAAACTTGGCCATTTGGCCAAGTGTCGGATGAGTTTTCCCGACACCAGTCGACTGCCATGTCATGGCAGTCAACTGCTCTGAGTCGATGGTTCGATCGACTGGTCTAATGTGGTGAGGATCAGTGGATCGCGATGGGCGATCGATGAGAAGATCGCCAAGGGACGGCGATCGATGTCACGTGCAGACGGCAGAATGGAGTCGACCTGGTTGAGGACTCGACTGGTTGACATCAGTCGACTGATGGGTGCCATCAGTCGACTGATGCCAGTACAGTTGGATAGTATCCAACGTGGAAAGCGGCCGTTATTGGCGGCAATCGGCTGATCACCGATGATGGGTGCCATCAGTCGACTGATCCTGTGTCAACGGGAAGAAACCCTCTTCCTCTATAAAAAGGAAGGGGGTAAGGCTTTGGGAGGCTAATGCTTACACTCTAACACTCTCCCAAAGTTCCCTAAAGCTTTCCATCCTCTTACCCAAGCTTATTTTCATTATATTTGTAAGAGGAGTGTTGTTGTAAAGAGGTTACCTCCACCTAGCTTTGTGCAAAGGAGAGATCTAGTGGATAGATTGCGGAGTGATTCACCGTGGACGAATCGGACCGTGGATTAGCGGCGTAGCCGTGAACCACGTTACATCTCCGTGTTTGTATTGTCTTTGTTTTATGTCTATTTGCTTGTCTTAGTTTATTGCTTCCGCTTGCGCTAACGTTTTGTAGACGAGCAAAATACGACGACCAACGAACGAGGGCTATTCACCCCCCTCTAGCCGACCAATCGATTCCCAACAAGTGGTATCAGAGCCAAGGAAAGCTTGTCGAGGACTAACCGCCACAACAAGCAAATTTTCAAAATGGCCGGCTCAAACATCCATCCACCGAAGTTCGATGGCGAATTCGCTTGGTGGAAGAAGCGAATGGAGGTATTCTTCGAAACCGACTTTGAAATTCTATTAATAATGGAAAACGGTTTCGAGTTGCCTAGGAACGAGGATGGGGAGCCATTGGAGAAATCGAGGTGGAGCAAAAGGCAAAGAGAAGAATACTTGGCAAATTCAAAGGCCAAGCACCACCTATACAATGTCCTCCCCAACAAAAAGTCAATAGGATAGGGGAATGTTCTAGTGCTAAGGAGATGTGGGAGAAGCTAGTGGAGCTTCATGAAGGTACCTCAGAGGCTAAGCTAGCAAGAAGAGACCTCCTCCGCTCCCAACTCTCGAACATCAAATTAGAAAAGGGAGAAAAGGTAACTTCCCTACATTCTAGAATTAAAGAAATATTAATTGGGCTAACGAGTGTAGGAGAGAAGCTCGCCAACCGGGATATGGTAATGAAAGCCATAGATGCTTTCCCCCGGTCCTCAAGATGGAGCTCCATGGTGGATTCATTTTATATCTCCAAGAACTTAGAAGTAAGCACCTTGGAGGAATTCTTCTCAACAATGGAGCTTCATGAAACTAGGCTAGAAGGAATACAAGAAGAGCCTAGAATCCAACCCTCAAGAGGAGTAGCTTTGATAGCGAACAAGGGGAAGAAGAAGATGGAAGTCCCCTCCTCCTCATCCGATGAAGCCTCTACCTCCTCCATGGATAGCACGGAAGAAGCCTACATGGTAAGGAAGGTAAGGCGTGCATTTAAGAATCTTAGATTTGATAAATCTCATGATAAGAATAGAAGACCAAGGGGGAAGGTCATATGCTATAATTGCCAAGGAGAGGGACATATAAGGGATAATTGTCCCCTCCTAAACAAGAGCAAGGAAGATAAGAAAAAGAAGGAAGAAAAGAAGAAGAAGAAGGGGAGCAAGAGAAAGGAAGAAGATAAGAAGGCAAAAGGAAAAGGGAAGGCCATGGCACTCAAAGCCAAGACATGGGATGACCTTGCCTCTTCATCCTCATCCGAAGAAGAAGAGCATGTCTACTCCAACCTAGCACTAATGGCTCTTCATGACTCGGATTGCTCCTCCTCCTCCTCAAATGAAGAATCAAGCTCAAGTGGGGAAAGCTCAAGTGAAGGGGGAGCCTCCACATCCTCCTCATCCGAAGAAGAAGAAGAAGACATGGAAACTATGGTAACGAATGCTTCTCCTAAGAAAATAGTTTCCATAATTTCTAGTTTAACTAAGGAGTTATTTGGCATGAAAAAAAAAATAAGAGCATGCTAGATAAAATTAAGACATTGGAAAATAAGCTAGAAAATGCATGCTTAAATGATAATGTTTCTTCTTGCCATGATGATGCATGCTCACATGACTATATGCCTTTGGATGTTAATGATGCATGCATAGAGGAAAATAGGGCTTTAAGGGAAAAGGTAGATTATTTAACCAAAGCCCTAGAGAAATTCACAATAGGCTCCAACACATTAAATATGATTATAGGGAGCCAAAGGGCAAGCTTTAACAAAAAGGGCCTAGGCTACAAGGAAAAGAAAAATGAAAAGGCCTATAAATGCCTAATTGCTAGGGGACAAGATAAGAAGAAAGTAATAGCTAGGAAATGGATCCCCAAGGAATACTTAGTGAACCCAATAGGAAAGAACTTAGTTTGGGTTCCAAAATCCATCCTTAAGGGTTAGAATAACCCTAGGGTAGTCAACCACATGGACCTAACCTATATCATATTTTACTTGACTTAGGATGACGGGACAACATTTTTTAGATAGTGTTGGGTGATGATAACGTACCCATAAATAGATAATATTGCTTAAATCATGATGATTGATGTAATTTCTATGTATATTTACAATCATGATTTATGTTTTTGAAATTTGGCACGTTATCATAAGAAATAGGTTTGAATCATGCTTTAGGTAATACTTTGTTTATTATCATCATATAATACCTAATGCATGACTATTATTTGATGAATACATGAGTTTCATGATCATAATGTAGAATTCATTCATATATGTCTTTATGATCATGAGGATTATTAGGTTGACACTTAAACATGATAGAATTGCATGAACATATTGGTTAAGTATATACAAATACCCCCTAGGATGCATCTCACACTCACTATAGGCTAACTTGATTGCAAACTTAGCATGGGTGAGATGTTAGGATGATACAAATGTCCACTAATGCCTATGGCAGTTAGATGGTCATTTAAAGTATCAACATAGCAATAATAGACCAATCATAGGGAAGGCTTATGTTTAATTCATAGACATATTGCCCAAAGATCATGGTTGGATATTTCATATGTTTTCAAAACAATTTCTTAATCTAAAATCTATGTATTCATGTTTTGAAACAATTCAAAGCAAGACTAGGTGTTAAAATGGATACTCTTATGATAAAAAACCTAGTAGTTTTTAAAGCTTTTGGATTTTTGGCAAATACGTGAAAATATAATGATTTTTCATGAAAACATATTTTTCACTGATAGATATACTTTAAAGAAAAGTGTTCCCCAAATTTCATGATTTTTTGAATTTTTTGGAATTTTTAATGCATTTCTGAAATTCGGTCTGAAAATCAGAAAATCCCGAAATCCATGTGCGCCTGACCGTATATGAACCAATGATCGATGGCTCAATATCGACATCAAAGAAAAGCAAAATTCCGATTTTAAATCAACTTATGGTATTTTCCTTCTATTAGACTTGATGCCATGTGTTTTTAACTTAGTAATAATCTTTTTGATGGTGTCAAAGGGGGAGAAATGATTATGTTTAAGTTAATTATGATAGGGGAGAAATTAAGGGAGAAATTAAGGGGGAGTTTCATGGATTAAGGGGGAGTTGCATGTTGCTATATCATGATTATGTTTACATGCTTTCTTTCCTTTAAAATTTATATCAAATGTTTTTACCTAACTTAAACGGATTGCCACACATCAAAAAGGGGGAGATTGTTAGGGCAATCTCTTGCCGTAATATGGTTTTGATGGTGTGGCAAAGGGTTTAAGTTAGTTTGATATGTTGATTTGATATGTGCGTTGAAGTCGTGCAGGACTTAATAATTCGCACATGGAGCCATGGCAAGTTTCACATCTCATGACTCGTGCCTTGAGTCGGTGAAGGATAGCTTTGCGAAAGCCGTGCGCTTGGAGCATCCGAGGGACCGCCGGACGAGGAGCTTGGAGTGAAGCCGGAGGAAGTAGACTTCGAGGCAAGAGACGCGAAGGAGCATTGCAGAGTCGTGCGCCTGATGCTGCCGAGGGACGTGGCCGCGAACGAAGAGAACTTCAAAGGCGAGGGACTCCGAGGGATGAGAGTGAGCGATTGTAACCCGGGAAGGGTAGCTCTTAGGTGAAACTTGGTCATTTGGCCAAGTGTCGGATGAGTTTTCCCGACACCAGTCGACTGCCATGTCATGGCGGGCCGATCGCTTCCGAGTCGATGGTTCGATCGACCGTCTAATGTGGTGAATCAGTGGATCACCGATCACAAGATGGGCAATGATCGATGAGTTTGATCACCGATCGCCAAGGGATGGCAATGATCGATGTCACCGCACGGCATGTATCGGAGTCGACCTCGTTGAGGACTCGACTGGTTGACATCACCGATCGATGGGTGCCATAAGTCGATCGATGCGATGCAGATCGCTGGATAGTATCCAACGGAAAGCGGCCGTATATCGGCTATAAGATCTACCGATCGATGGGTGCCATCGATCGATCCTGTCAATCGGGAAGAAACCCTCTTCCTCTATAAAAAGGAAGAGGGTAAGGCTTTGGGAGGCTAATGCTTACACTCTAACACTCTCCCAAAGTTCCCTAAAGCTTTCCATCCTCTTACCCAAGCTTATTTTCATTATATTTGTAAGAGGAGTGTTGTTGTAAAGAGGTTACCTCCACCTAGCTTTGTGCAAAGGAGAGATCTAGTGGATAGATTGCGGAGTGATTCACCGTGGACGAATCGGACCGTGGATTAGCGGCGTAGCCGTGAACCACGTTACATCTCTGTGTTTTTATTGTCTTTGTTTTATGTCTATTTGCTTGTCTTAGTTTATTGATTCCGCTTGCGCTAACGTTTTGTAGACGAGCAAAATACGACGACCAACGAATGAGGGCTATTCACCCCCCTCTAGCCGGCCAATCGATCCCCAACAGATCTAGGGTACCAAATACCGACGTTAAGTGTACCCTTTAGATATCTAAGGATATGCTTAACTAGGGTTAGGTGAGACTCCTTAGCACAGGTTTGAAACCTGGCGCACATACTTACTGCGAATAGGATGTCGGGTCGACTCGCAGTTAAGTATAGGAGACTTCCTATCACGCTCCTATAGTACTTTAAGTCAATGGTCTTACTTTCTAGGTCTTCTCCTATGTTAACGTTAATCGCCATTGGGGTGTTTATTACCTTAGCGTCTTGCATTCCAAATCTTTTAATTAACTCCTTAGTGTATTTTTGTTGATATAGGTATATACCATCCTTAGTTTGTTTAATTTGCAGACCTAAAAAGAAACTTAACTCGCCTACCAAGTTCATTTCGAACTCACTTTCCATTAGTGAAGCGAACTCGTTTAGTAAGGCTGAGTTAGAGGTTCCAAAAATTATATCGTCTACGTAAATTTGAGCTATGAATATTTCTTTATCTAAGGTTTTTACGAAGAGAGTTGGGTCAACTAAGCCTTGGTTAAACCCTTTTGACTTAAGATGGATTGAAAGTCTCTCGTACCAAGCTCGAGGAGCTTGTTTAAGTCCATAGAGAGCTTTCTTAAGTTTTAGAACATGGTCGGGTTTATCTAGATTTTCAAATCCGGGGGTTGGCTAACATAAACTTCTTCTTTAATGTATCCATTTAGGAATGCCGACTTAACATCCATTTGAAACAGCTTAAATCCTCGATGTGCGGCATAAGGTAGCAACATTCGAATGGATTCGAGTCTAGCTACTGGGGCATAGGTTTCGTCGTAATCTAATCCTTCGACTTGACTAAACCCTTTGGCGACTAACCTAGCCTTGTTTCTAACTACTTCACCTTTATCATCAAGCTTATTTCGAAACACCCACCTTGTTCCAATTATCATTTTGTCTTTAGGTGGTGGTACTAATTCCCACACTTCATTCCTAGTAAATTGAGCTAGCTTTTCTTGCATTGCAATAATCCAATCGGGATCAAGAAGAGCTTGTTCAATTGATTTGGGTTCTATCTTTGAAATTAAGGAAATTTGACTAAGGTTCCTATAGGATGCTCTAGTTCGAACTCCAAGATTAGGATCTCTTATCACTTGGTCGATAGGATGATTCGTTTGAGTCCTAGTTGGATTTGGGTTTGAGTCTACAACTTGATCCATAGGATGACTCGTTTGAGTTCTAGTTTGGTTGGAGTCATCTATCACTTGATCAATAGAGTGATTTGGTTGAACACTAGTTTGACTCGGATCACTTGTCATTTAGTCGACAAGAGAAGTTGGTTGATGTGGATTAGACTCGATCTCAGGGTCGGAGACGAGTTTGGTATCAGTGGGCTCAACACTTGGGGTCATTAAGGGTTTTGTAGGTTCGGGCACTTCATCGAACACTACATTAATAGTCTCTTCGACTCTAAGGGTGTCGTGGTTATATACTCTATAAGCTCGACTTGTAGTCGAGTATCCTAGAAAGATTCCGGTCGTGGTTTTGGATGTAAATTTCCCTAGGTAATCCTTAGTGTTTAGGATATGTACCTTACACCCAAATACCCTAAAGTACTTGATGTTAGGTATTTTATCGTGATAAATCTCGTACGAGGTCTTAAGGTGCCTTTTTACTATAAGGATCCTATTTTGGACATAGCATGCTGTACTCACGGCTTCTGCCCAAAACCTATCGGGTAGGTCGTATTCGTTCAACATGGTCCTAGCGGCTTCTTGTAGAGTTCGGTTTTTCCGCTCCACTAGGCCATTTTGTTGAGGGGTCCTAGGGCAAGAGAATTCATGGTGGTATCCGTTTAGGTTACAGAAGTTGGTGAACCTTTGATTTTCGAATTCACCACCATGATCGCTTCTAAGTCTTTTAACCTTAAGGTCTTTTTGATTCTCGATTAATTTGAATAGATTGATTAATTGATCTAGGGTATCATTTTTATGTTTGATGAACCTAACCCAAGTAAACCTGGAGTAGTCGTCAATTATGACTAAGCAATATTGACTTCTATTGAGTGACTTGGCTCCATGTGAATCGAATAGATCCATATGCAGGAGCTCAAGTACACTTGAGGTTCGTTCTTGGTTAGTTAATTTGTGTTGTGTCCTAGGTTGTTTTCCTTGTTGACAAGCATTACAGATTTTATTAACCAAGTTGTTGAGGTTGGGTAAGCCTCTAACTAAGCCACTCTGACTCATCTTGTGGACGAGTCTTGGGTGCGAGTGACCGAGTCGTCGGTGCCACAACCATGATTCCTCTTCCTGTGTCATAAGACATTTGGCTGAGGATTTGATTAAGTTAATTGTATAAATGTTATTTGTCCTAGTTCCTTTGAGTATTGTTTTAGCTGTTTTATTTGTTTTAATTACACATTCATTTTCTAAAAATACGACCTTATAGTTATTGTCACATAATTGGCTTACGCTAAGCAGGTTATATTCAAAATTCTCTACAAGTAATACATTTTTAATAACAAAATTCGAGTTAAGCTCGATATCACCTGATCTGATGATTTTGAGCTTGTCGTTATTCCCAAAGGCTACCGATCCTTGTCGTTTGAATCGAAGCTTTGTGAATTTGAGTTGACCCCCGGTCATGTGTCGGGAGCAACTGCTGTCCAACATCCATTGATCCTACACACAAGGTGGTTGGATTGGATGTTAGATTTTTTTTTTCTTTTTTTTTTTTTTAAAAAATTGGTTGTAAGTTGTTGAACCTAGGTCATCTCACCTGTGTCTATATGATCAAGCATGTTATACTTATGTGTTTTTTGTGAGATGACTTCCAATTAAGTTGATTAAGTGGATTTAGGTTCAAGTAATTTTATGTTAGATTTGGATTTGACCCTAGGCTTGTCAAGTTTACCTTTTCAAGATCATGGCTTCCAGGTCGTGGCGAGGCACAGGGGCCTTCTTTTATCGGATCATCGACCACTTCCTTAGACAAAGCCATGTTCAAGAAAATGATGACTTGACTCACCTAAGATTATTTCCTAGTCTAACTGGTTATTTTTGAAAAGAGGCTCCCCGAGGCTCAATCTTTTCGAAGAATTTTAGTTGGTTATGTTTTTGAAAAGAGGCTCCCCGAGGCTCAATCTTTTCGAAGAATTTTAGTTGGTTATGTTTTTGAAAAGAGGCTCCCCGAGGCTCAATCTTTTCGAAGTTGATTATGTTCATGTTCTAAGTGAGTTCACAAGTTTTAAAGTACAAACTTTCTAAGTTAAAGCATGCAATTTCTAAGTTAAAGCACAAACATTCTAAGTTAAAACATGCAATTTCTAAGTTAAGGCACAAACATTCTAAGTTAAAGCATGCAATTTCTAAGTTAAAGCACAAACATGTTTTGTACTGGCTCCCCTAGACCGTTGAATCGGTTCGGTCTATCCACATAGTGGATTTGGTCCTTGGGAACCCAGTACGGGTTGGATCCTAGAGTTGAAATCAAAAAGTTCTTAGGGACCCATACTTGGACATGTTTCCTATGTCGACTTACAATCGACATATACGACCTATTAGTCGTGTTTGAGTTAAACCCTAGTCCAGCCTTGTTGTACACGGCCCTTTGAGATCCAAGTAGGAGGTCAAGTCCTTTGGATCCCGAAGTGAACCTTTCCAACGTGTTCCTAAGATCTTCGACTTGACTTTTCAAGAGAGTTCTCAACTTCGAGCTTTTCAACTCGAGTTGAGTCCTTCTCTTGAACTCGACTAGTCGAAGAGGTTAGGGAGACCTCGTGTTTGAGGAGTTTAACCTCCTCAACAAGGGTCTCGACCTTGGACTCGGACTTAGCTAACTTCCTAGACAAAAACCTAACCGTATTATGTAAAGTATTAAATAAAGTTCGACTTACTTTAAGGGTATCTTTTGAACCGGATGTGTATCCATGGCTTGACTTAAAGGTAGCTTCGTAGTCCGAGTCATCCTCAGGTTCTGACTCAAGTTCAGGCTCGGTCTCCGTGTCTGACTCAATTGATTTCGCCATGAAGATGTGGTCTTCGTCTTCTTCGGATGACGCTTCTTCCCATGTCGCGTTGAGGGCCTTCTTGTGCTTAGGTGCTTGGTGGTTGAGCTTGGGGCACTTGGACTTGATATGTCCAAACCTGTTGCACCCATAACACCTAATATTAGAACTTTTAGGCTTACCTTGGTTGGGTTGAGTCGTGGTTCGCTTTCATCCCTTGGCTATCCTTCGAGCTAGGTTCATTAGTTCGGCAGTCAACTCCGGGTCAACTTCTTCTTCGGACTCGTCTTCCTCCTCGGTTGGTGGTGGCTTGCTTGCCGTTTTCTTCTTCTTTGAACCTGCAAACAAGGCTATACCCCTCTCGGGCTCCGAGTTAGACTGCTCATGAAGTTCAAAATTCGAAAAGAGTTCATTTAACCTAATTTTAGAAAGGTCCTTGGAGACCTTATAGGCATCGACCATGGATGCCCATAAGGTAGTCCTTGGAAAAGAGTTTAGGACATACCTTATAAGGTCGCGGTTTTCGACCTTTTGCCCGATTGCGTGGAGATTGTTGACTATGTCCTGGACTCGGGCGTGAAGTTGTGTCGCGGACTCGTGTTCCTGCATTTTTAGATTATACAATTTATTGAACAAAAGGTCGCGCTTACATACCTTGGCTTCGTCGGTCCCTTCGTGTAGCTCCACTAGTTTTGTCCAAAGATCTTTTGCGCTTATGAAGGGGCCGACGCGATTTAGCTCCTCCTTGGATAGGCCGCATTGAAGGATTTACGTTTCCTTAGCGTCGGCTTCGACTTGTTTTTTTGTCGCAATGGTCCATTGGTCATAATCCAAGGAGTCACCCACTTCATTAGTCGGAAGTGTGAAACCTGTTTGGATTATGATCCACATCTCGATTTGGGTTTTAAGAAAGCATTCCATCCGACCCTTCCAATAACGGAAGTCATCTCAATTGTAAAACGGAGGTCGAACGGTGCTAAACCCTTCGAGATGGGCCATTAGAACAAAGAACACAAGGAGACGAAGGAAAAAAAACTAGCAACGACAAAAACACACAAAAAGTACCAAGACTCGCGTCTTGGATTAGTAGTGCGGGAGTAAATTTAACAAAGCGAAATAAATCTGAAATAAACAGAAATAAAAGAAAAATAAATCTGTGAAAAATGGCTAGATTGGTGGTTTCACCAAATCTTAGCAACCCCCGGCTCTGATACCAATTGTTGGATCGATGCGGTTCGCTAGAGGGGGGGTGAATAGCGATAAAAACTTTTTCTCGTTTCTTCGTTAAAACTCGAGAGAAAATTAATTGCAGCAGAAATGTAAAGTAAATAGAGACAAATAGGTTTTACTTGGTTCGTAGCCTTCGGCTACTACTCCAAGGCCCTAATGGTCCTTGACCACGCACGGAGGACAAATACTAAACGAACTCCTTCTCGATGGAGATAGGAGTTAAACGAATACAAAAACTCAAGAAAGACTCAAGGTAGAGGGACACTCCCCCTCTCCTTGATATGATTTAAAGCTCGAAATAAAAACAACTTATACAAATTTAAAGATTATACCGACGACTTCAATGATTGGAGGTTGAAGCTCTAGTCGTCATCTCGGCAGCGCTTCGTCATAGGGATGTTGGAGAGTCGGAGCGTATCGGAAGCACTTGGAAGCTTTTGAATTGATGAAAAACCCTAGGTTTGGCCCTTCTTTTATAGCCTTTGAGCCCCTCATTGAATGGGTCTTTAGCCAATCACAAATGGGCACAAAACCCCTTGAAAAATGGTGATAACTCTTGACTACTCGAGGTCGATCTTTCGACCAAGAAATGCCGATCGATGGCCATCACACCGATCCGGGCAAAGATCGGGCCGAGTGCTAGCCGAGTCACCGACCGATGGATCTGCAGCCGAAGTCCTTCTAAGGAAAACATTATTTCGACGGTCGTCGACCGTCCGATCTCGACCTAGACCACCTATGAGTTGTCTTGGGTCGGATCTACGCTTAAGTCTTTCCCTGTAACGAGGATACGACCTTACTTTCACTCGCACACACGAGCTTACCTCGATACTTACGTGTTGCTTTTGCTTCCGGCCTTCCACTCAATTCCTTCGTCTCCCTCCGAAGTCACTTGAGTGTTGCCCGACCACCGCGGCTTCCTCCAGGTGTCGCTAGCCTTCAGCTTCCAGCTATAGCAATTTTCTGCACACTCGATTCAGCTCGTGAGATAACAACATGAGCTTAACTTTGTATCGTTTGCTATAATCAAAACTCAGGTTCGACTTAGCTGCCTACTGCACCAACACATTGGACTTATGCTGCCAAGACTCCACCCTTGGACTTTACGCCGCCAATATAAACCCTTGGACTTCTCTTGCCAACCCATGTTGGACTTTCCATTTGACAAGACTCAAGCTTGGACTTTCCCTTGCCAAGACCCATGCTTGGACTTTCCATGCCTATTCAGTTGGGAGCGGAGGATATCTCTTCTTGCTAGCTTGGCCTCGGATCTGCCTTCATGAAGTTCTATAAGCTTCTCCCACATCTCTTTGGCATTAGCACATTCTTCTATTCGATTTACTTCTTGTTGAGGGAGCACATTGTACAAATGGTGCTTGCCCTTTGAATTCACCAAGTACTCCTCTCTTTGCTTCTTTGTCCATCTCGATTTCTCTAGTGGCTCCCCTTCTTCATCCTTAGGCAACTCAAAACCATTTTCCATAATTAACATAATTTCAAAGTCGGTTTCGAAAAATACCTCCATTCGCTTTTTCCACCAAGTGAATTGCCCCTCGAACTTTGGCGGATGGATGTTGGAGTCAGCCATCTTGTCGTGCTTGTGTTGGCGGTTAGTCTTCAACAAGCTCCTCGCTCTGATACCACTTGTTGGAGGATCGATGGGCGGCTAGAGGGGCATGAATAGCCTCTTTATTGTAGATGGTGGAATTCGATCGCTTTGTCGTCTACGAATTAAGGTTAGCGCAGCGGAAAACAAATGCTCAAACAAATTAAGACAAAAAACAAAGTAAAGGAGAGAACAATGCTAACAAGAATGCGTAACGTGATTCACAGCCCTTACTGCTAATCCACGACCCGATTCGTTCTAGGTAAATCACACCTAAACCTTCACTATTCTCTCCTTTGCACCAAGCAAGGTGGAGGTAAACCTTTCTTTACAAGAACACTCCCTCTTATAATATAATTAAATTAAAAGCAAGTAAGAGGAGTATAATTTGTTTAGGCACTTGGGAGAATGTTTAGAGATGAAGCATTAACCCCCCAAGATGACCCAAGGCCTCTTCTTATAGGGAAGAGGCCATTCTTCCCATAGGGCAACTAGCAGTCGACTGATGCCTCGATCAGTCGACTGATGTTGTAGCTGTTGCCTCGGAGTGGCTTCATCCACGTTGGATTCTAACAAACGGCTCCCACATCAGTCGACTGATTTTACCATTAGTCGACTAATGGCTCCATCGGTGAGGTAGGCGATCACCGGTCGTCAACCTTCGTACTCGAAACTCGACATCACGATCGATCTTCTATCGGTCGATCGGTGGAGCTACTGATCAATCATTCCTTGGCGATCGTTTCGGCCGAAACCGACTCGAATAGCGAGACTCTTGATTGACTTGAGCGATCGCCATATCATGGCAGTCGACTGATGTCGAGAAAACCCATCTGACACTTAGCCATTTGGCTAAGTTCACCTAAGAGCTACCCCGTCTCGGGTTACAATCGCTCACTCTCATCTTCCCTTGGAGTCCCTCACCTTGAAGTTCTCTTCGTCCGGTCACGTCTCTCGGATGCATCAAGCGCACGGCTTCACAATCCATCCTTCGTGTCTTGCCCTGAAGTCTACTTCCTTTGCCTTTACTCCAATGCTCCTCGTATGACGGTCCCTCAGATGCACCAAGCGCACAACTTTCACAATGCTATCCTTCACTGACTCAAAGACCGAGTCATGAGATGGTGACTTGCCAATGCTTTCGCCATTTGTGAATTACTAAGTCTTGCATGACTTCAACACACATATTAAACTCACAATCAACCTAACTTAAACCTTTTGCCACACCCATCAAAACTCATCATTCATGGGTTGATTGCCCTAACAAAGATGTCCCTCGATTCTGCCGCAGGAGGAGCACTTATGAACAAGACTATCGAGGAAGTAGAGGAGTTGATAGAAGAGGTGGCCCAGAACCACCATCAATGGGCTTCCGAACGTGGTCACCCAGCTCCTACAGTAGGACAATATACTGTTAACTCCGTAAACTACCCAACAGCGTATTGAGAGGACTACTATGGAGGGCAGAGCAGCTTAGAAGTGAAGATTGAGCACTGCGATGCGGTTGGGGACTATAACCAAAGGCTCAACAACCCATACTCCAGTACTTACAACCCCGGATGAAAGAACCACTCGAACTTTTCCTATCAAAATAACTCGGGGAACTTCCAACAATTAGGAGGGTATGGGCAACAACAAGGCAATGGGCAGCAACAACAGAAGTCTAGGTTAGAACTGATGATGGAAGACTTTATTGCTACCCAAACGAAGGCCAATGAAGAGTTCCGTTGCCAGCATCAGAAAATAGAGGACACACTCAGAGACTTGAATGCCACTGTTGACGGTCTTGCAAGTCACACAAGGATGTTGGAGACACAGTTGGCCCAGATAGCCCAAACGGTGTCACAACCTATGGAGAGCTCTCCATCATTACCCGAGCTGAGTCAAGCTAAGGAGGAAGGAGTGGGCAGTGAGAGAGTAGCATAAGGAAATAGATTTGCCAAGGGGTGTGCAGCCATGATTTCCACCCTACCTGACCAAGTTGAAACTGAGGACAAGATTCCACCCCAACTTGAGGACCCTGGTGAATTTGTTATCCCTTGCTCGATTTATGGGGAAAGCATCGATGAAGCACTGTGTGACTTGGGGTCATCAGTAAGTGTGATACCCTACGCATATTATTTGAAGATGGGACTGAATGGACTCTAACCAGCGAACCTTGCTACTAGTATGGGGGATGACTCAGTCAAGGAACCTATCGGCATGCAAGCACATGTGCTTGTGGTTTTTCAAGAACTTCATGATACATACAGATTTTATTATACTCGACACAGGGCTAGATCCCCAGAATCCCATCATCTTGAAAAGACCCTTTCTAGCAACTGTAAGAGCGTGCATAGATGTACAGGCACACCAAATCTCATTGGAGGTAGATGGGGAGATCATCCTTTTCAGCCTATCAGAGTATAAAGCTCCCTTCCTAGATGCCTTTACTTTCAATAGGATAAAGTTGAGCCCATCGGATGTAGACACCGAGACGGATGTATGGAGGTTCACAGATCCTCCAGAGGCAAGTTGATAATGGAGTGTGGTCGAGCTAAACGACCTTAAACAAAGTGCTTCTTGGGAGGCAACCCAAGTTTAGTTTTTAGGTTTTCCTTTGATTATATTGCATGCATTTAGTTAATTTGAACTTTGATTTCCATTTCATTTAGCATTAGGACTAGAAAAGAACTTTGCTAGGTAAAAATAAAATCAATTTTAAGCGAAGCGTGTGAGAAAATTCAGACCGTTGTGCACAAAAGGAGAGAAAAAGGGGACACACGGCCTAGCTGTGTGTTTTCCCACGGTCGTGCCTGACTAACTCAAGGCGCACATGACCTTGCCATATGTTTTCACACAGCCATGTCGCACGAGGTTAAAAAGGTCACGCCATGCATTTTTGCCCCAAACGCACCGTGTGTTTCATTTTTTCTTGCCCTAGCTGTGTGAATCCTTCATCCCCACTACCTAGAAGTTTTTCCAACCTTCAAAGAAGCCAAAAGAAGAAAGGATGAGGAGGACTAAGCAAGTGGTATCTCGATCCGATGTTTCGGAGCGACGAGCATGGAGGACCGACGCCCCTCACAACCCTTCTTTTTCACAACCCTTCTTTTTCACAACAATGAGCATAAGGATAGATATAATCTGCTTTCTACTCGTAAACTGATTGCATCTAGGTATCTTGATGAAGATTTTCTAGAGTTGTTAGGGTTGTTGGGTGACATTCAAGCCCTATTTGTAAAAATGGGGTGGGAAGAGATAATGGGAATAAGACACCCAACCTACCCTAGGATAGTTTTAGAATTTTTGAGTTCCTTAGAAGTGGAAATTTTAACGGGTAGAGAAAGCGAAGAGGGTAGGATTACCTTTAGGGTATTTAACATTGAGCATGAATGAACACTTCACCAATGGAATTCATGCTTTGGTTTGCTGAGTGGGAGAGATAGAAGAACCCCTATTGGGTTTAACTCTCGAATCTTTTGGACTGAATTGATGGGAGAGCACGCTTACGACCTTTCTAGGGCCAAAGCATCATGCCTCCAAAACCCCATTTTCCGATACCTCCTCCGAATCATGGCAAGCACTATTTTTGGTTGTGGGGAGAGTGATGGTGTAGTGAGAGCTAGGGAGCTGCTTTGCCTATGGGACATGCTACAAGAAAGGAGTAGCATCGATGTAGGGTCCCATTTCATTAGACACTTATTGAAAATAGGCAAAGCAGCGAGAGGAGAGATTAATGTGGGGGCCTGCTTAACCACATTTGCCATAGGGTGGGGTATGACTACACTATGCTAGATAGCATAAAGGAGAGCCCTAGGGTCGACCTGGGAGTGTGTATGACAATGAAGATGATTGTAAGAGAATGACACTCCTTATGATTTGTAAGGAAAAACCTGATGGCCCTTAGGCTCCCCGACCCCGATCGTACCACCATCACTACACGCGCCAACTGGCACTTAGACCTGATAGTGGAGTCCCCTCCATATGAGGGACCATCCACATCGTCACCCATCTCTCCCCCTTTACATCACTCTCCCTCCAGTCTACACATGCATAAGAGCCCACCTAGTCCACGTCGACATGAGCCTGCACCTGCACCACCACCATTTTCAACTTTTGAACAGGATGCAGGTACATCTTCCTATGATTTTTTGGATTTTCGATCGCGCCTTGACGACATATATGCCGAGCAGCAGACACAGGGGCAGCGATGGGAGGAGCAGAGCGTCTATACACAGGCAGAGTTTCAGGGCTTCTGGGAGTACTTCCAGCGCACCGAGGTGTTCTACGACGAGGCCCGGATCTACTTCCAAGAGGAGGCTACGCATCGCCAGGTGGAGGCCGCCTACCACCAGGAGATGCGACAACATATGTGAGCGCAGCAGGCACAGTGGGCTAGGGAGGAGGAGCACCGAGCAGCTGCTACATCCACCAGCTCTCAGATCGACCACATGTACATGTGGCATCAGTAGTTCAGCAACAGGTTCTCCCAGGACCCCGAGATGTCGAGGCTACCAGACTTTCCACCTCGTCCACAATACTAGAGGTATGATTCACTTAAGTCTTGGGGGGGGGCCCAAGTTTTGTTTTGTTTCTAGCAGTAGTTTCTTTCCTAATGTTTGCATTTTGGTTAGCATTCATTTATTCTTGCATTAGTTGTTTAGTTTATTTCAGCACTTAGTTTTTTCTACCTATAAGCTGCCTCAGTAGTATTTTTAAAAGTCTTCTCCATGAGTAGTGTAACTTCATTTATCTCATGGTATTTTATTTTATTGGCTTTGAATGAATATTCTAGACTTACACTAGTTAGCTTTTATTTTACACATACACATGATGAACTTTCTGAAAGGGAGAGTCTAATACATACCTAGTTATGATTCATCTCAATAGTCTAGTACTTTGGAATCCACAGGTGACCCTAAGTTTATCATTTTAGTTACTGGAGATGCTCCGATTGAGTAAGCCCATTCAGAAACATCAAAATCCCAGTTAGCCAAAAAATAAAAGAAAAAGGGAGAGAGAGAGAAATAAATGAAAAAGAAAAGAAGGAAAAAAAATATGATGGATAAAAAATAGTTATCGTGGGTGGAAATGGTTAGGTGCCCCTTTGAGAGCAAGTTAGATATTTGGGGAAACACTTACCAATTTTTCTCAATACCAAGCACGCCTAAGAGCAGGAGACCTTAGGAAAGCTATAGGATGACGACTTAACTCACCATGGAATGAGTATCCCCTATGAATATTCACTTAGCACAAGCATGAGGAGCTAACTTAGTGAATTTATAGAATATATCTATTTTGCATTGATTGCAAATACCACTTGATAAATCTAGCTAACATGCTAAGCATGAAACAATACCTTTTAAAATTTCATGGCACTGAGGCTTGCTTGAGGACAAGCAAAGATTTAAGTGTGGGGGAATTGATGTGAGCAAAACATATAGGGTTTTAGAAGTAGTTTTCGCTCACATCTCATAGCATTTTATGTTCATTTCACGCATATTTTACATTATGTTGCATGCATTTCCTATTTTCTAGTTCGGAGATCTGCTCTATTTACTTTTGTGTGCAGGATAGCATTTTATAGGGAAAACGGTGCAATTTCGGAGCAAAAGAAGATATTTGGCAGCTGGACACAGGAGGGGACATGGTCAGGGCATGTGCCCACACATGGCCGTGTTTGGAGGGTGAAAATGGCTTCCACAGGGTGACACATGGCTAGGCCATGTGTTTTCACACGGCCGTGTGGCGGCCCAGCAAATTGACGCAACTAGAGTTTTTTCTAGATTTTGCAGCAATCCGACATGATGTCTATATAAGGAAAGCTCTGCCCAAACCCTAAGGGGAGGCACGACGGCTGGGATGACACTTTGAAGCCCTGAAAAGCTTCGGGAACTTGCAACAGGGAGGAAGAACGCCATTGGAGGTCAAGATTCTACACTTCAACGCCGAACAGAAGACCTATATTGCATTGTAAATGCTATTCTTTGCGTAAATTCTATTGTTTATACAGATATGATCATGCCTTGTGTTTCTTCTCTCATATCTATGGAGTAGACTCTCTGATTCTAGGATTAGGGAGTAGTTTGTGTTGAGTTGGAACATGTTAATTCAAATATCTTTTCATTCTTGAATTTATATTTGCAATTGGTGTTTTGGCTTAGATCTATAGTTATCGTTTTGGTTTTCTAGTCACTGTGCTTAGCCGATACGAGGGATGACAACCCTCATATTATAGATTTAAGGGAATTAAAGAGGGACCTAAGGGTTGGCCTCATCGCTGGTAATTGTGGGTAGAAGGATGCGATAGAGTAGGAAACGCACCTCGTTTTCGACTCGTCGCAGGGATCGATTCGGCATCCTCATACCGACTATCCCATCCTAAAGTCAGGGGTTGACCTAGTATGGCAGAGGTAGCTTCCAATAGACGTGAAGGCTCATCAGTGGAGTGTATGATGTCCTTTCCACAAAACCATAACTAGAAACCTAAGCAAAACCCAATTGAAAACGTGTTTCGCGGCACACAAACGAAACTGAAATCCTAGAATCCATCTAAAGACCTATAGAGACCCTTCTTTTCTCTATGTGACACTGTATTAGAGTTAGGACCGCCAACATCCCTCCTAATTGCAACCTTTAGAGTCTAGTCCCGAACAATAACATCCACTGAACAAATCGGTACTCGAATCTTAGTCCATGTGGGATCGATAATCTTTTTATTACTTGACGACATCCATGCACTTGGGGCATTGAGCATGAGCGCGCGCTTCGAGACCTCAACGGTCTCCGTCGTGAGATTTGAGGTCGCGTTTGTGTGCATAATGAAACATATGTACCTATAGCTTGACTTGAATCGATTAGAATGCTATTAGCATATGTTGCACATCGAGGATTCAAGTTATTTCAAATGGATGTTAAGTCAATATTTTTGAATGGATTCATTAAGGAAGAGGTGTATGTTAGCCAACCACCTGGATTCGAAAGTCTAGACAAACCTGACCATATTTTCAAGCTTAGAAAAGCCTTATATAGACTAAAACAAGCTCTTATAGCTTGGTATGAAAGACTTTTGATTTACCTTAAGTCTAAGGGATTTAATCAAGGTTTAGTTGATCCAACCCTTTGATACAGCCTGAGGGTTTCACATCGGTTGATAAAACCAAGGTATGCAAATTGCGACGATCCATTTATGGATTGAAGCAAGCATCCAGGAGCTGGAATATCCATTTTGATGAGACAATCAAAAGGTTTGATTTCTCACAAAATCCAGACGAACCTTGTGTGTACAAGAAGGTTAGTGGGAGTGCAGTCGTATTCCTAGTATTGTATGTCGATGACATACTACTTATAGGAAACAATGTTTCAATCTTACAGTCAGTGAAGGTTTGGTTATCCAAGACATTCTCCATGAAAGACCTGGGAGAAGCAACCTACATCCTCGGGATTAAGATCTATAGAGATAGATCGAAACGGTTGCTTGGTCTTTCGCAGTCTACATATATAGACCGAGTGCTAAAGAGGTTTAGCATGTCGGAATCCAAGAAAGGTTTCCTACCCATCAGGCATGGGGTACACATTTCGAAGTCTATGTGTCCGCGCACAGAAGACGAGAGGATTTGCATGAGTAAGATTCCCTATGCATCCGCAATAGGATCTATCATGTATGCTATGTTATGTACGAGGCCCGATGTATCGTATGCTCTGAGTGTCACGAGCAGATACCAGTCCGATCCAGGAATGGATCATTGGGCGGCTGTTAAGACGATTCTTAAGTACTTGAGAAGAACTAAGGATGTGTTCCTAATATATGGAGAAGGGTACATGGTGATACGTGGGTATACGGATGCCAGCTCCAGACAGACAAGGATGATTCCATGTCTCAGTCTGGGTATGTATTCACCTAGAATGGAGGCGCAATAAGTTGGAAAGGTTCCAAGCTTGACACTATAGTAGATTCTGCCACTAAGGCAGAATACATTGCAGCTTTGGAAGCAGCAAAGGAAGCGGTTTGGATCAAGAAGTTCATCTCTGAACTTGATGTGGTCTCATCAATGATCCAAACATGTGCTTAGCCGCTATCATCTTATCAGAGAGATCATCAGTAGGAACGAAATACAAATCGAGAAAATTCCCACTGAAAGGAACTTAGCGGATCCTTTGACTAAAGCATTACCTCAAAGTAAGTTTGAGGGTCATGTTAGAGCTTATGGTATAGGATACCGTAGCGATTGGCATTAGGCCAAGTGGGAGTCTGTTAGTAATATATGAGAGATGTCCTAAGGCAATCGCCTTATGTATGAACCATTTATATGATAAATGAAGATTCACTATTTGAGTATACATGTTTCATGTATTTGATTGGATCTTAAACTCATTTATCAATGTCCACATGTGATTAACGGATGAGAGAATTTGTGATTGGATCACAACTAGTGAGTATCTCTACATGTGTAATTGTGATGTATCGGAATTATCCTAGTCGATGAATTGATGGATCTGGACACCATCGATTACAGCCGAGACACGAGGTATACTCCTTGGTGTGTCAAGCGGTGATTCTCACCGGTGGAGACATAGTGATGTCGGAGTTAATCGTGGATGCTAGTTTATGGTAACTAGTTCATTGGAGTGACCGGTAGTAAGACTTCATATGGTTCTCTGCATATATAGATATGTCAATGAAGTTCTTCTTGTGGCTTAAGTGCGATGTTCCTTTGACTTGCGGTATTCAAGTCATCTTGATCATGGAGACTTATGCTTTGACATCTTAAGCAAACATCTCTAAGGAGATGTGGACCCGGGATGATTGGGTATAAGTCGAAGTGATCGAAGGTGTTTGAATAGCCTATAAAAGATTCACCACTCCTTGCGAGGAGATGTATACCCATGGCCTCTCGTCGGATTGTTACTAAAGTCTTTGGCCAAAGCATTACATGTTTAGAGTAAGGTACTCTTCGATACATGTGGAGTAACTAGAATCCGTAGGACGAGGAAATGATACTTGGGCTAGGTGTGACATAGTCAGCCTAGTGGGGACTGACACAATAGACCATGTCCTGAACCAAGTGGGTATAAGATGAGTGAAGGGAATGGGGCACGATTCATTCGAGCTACTGAAGGGTTTCAGAAATAGTTCTGGATCAACCGTTGATCTTTTCGGTTAATTGGGGATCATGATGTACTACTAGGTGTCACTCATGATCGTTCTATAATTAATGGTTAATTATAGACGGCCAACATAAACAGTGAACCTATTTGGTCACACGCACAACGAGTGTAATCCAAAGGATTTAAAACGAGCTTGAGAATGGGATTCTCAGACCGAGAGAAACTATGTTTGGTTGGACAAAACATAAAGCGAGCATGAAATTGTTTCAGTCGCAATGGAAGCGTGGATGGGCCGTGTCTTATGAAGACATAATGGATGGACCAAAATGGTTTGGTTCTAATCCAATGGATGAGAATAAACCAAAGGGTTTGGTTTATATTAAACGAATGAACCAAAGGTTGGTTCGGTTCGTTTTAACTTAAAATAAACCATCATGGTTTGGTTTATTTTAACTTATCTTAATGGAGAGGGTTAACGGGCCTAATGGTTATGATCCAATAACCATTAAGAGAATTAGTTCTCTATAAAAAAGGGTTTTAGGGTTTGTTAAGCCCTAATGAAGAGGCAACCCTAGTTTGGCCGCCCACCTCATCTCCCCTTTTGAGTTGGCGCCAACTTTTCTTGCCGCCCAGCCCATAGCTCCTCCAACCGGCGTCCAGAAGGCTGCTTCCTTCCTCCTCGCCGGCGTCGAGCTGCTGCCGGAAGAGTTCCGGCGATCCTCCTTAGGTTTGGCATCAAGGTGAGCACTTGGCTTCCTTTGTTGGCCGGCGCCTATCTCCTCCACCAAGCTGTCCAGTTTTCTGGACAGCTTCTTCTCCTCTCGTCGGAGCGTCGTTTGGACGACGGTTAGTGCTCCGACAGCGGCTAACTTACCGGGGATTTGATCTCCGATAATCCTCTGAGGTGGAGGACGAAGGATTCGTCAATTGGTTGACGAATACCTCTCCGGAGAAGCGAGTTTTGAGAACTCGTTTTAGGATCCGAATTTGGATTCGGATCGTGATCATCTCTCGATCACGTCGTCTTCAACACGAGGCTAGTAACCCGTACGAAGATGAAGCTCGTGACTTAGCGAAGTCATCCCGAGGAGCTCGGCGTGGATACGGATAGAGACGATTCTTACGGGGATCGTTCCGGTTGATGCCGTTCCCGCTACACGTCATACGAAAGGTATAACGTAGATAATTTTCTTTTATTGCAAATTTTAATTTACGGTTATGTCTACACTTGTTGTAATATGCATGCATGTGTTGTGTGTGTTGTAATAAACATAGATTTATTATTTTTAATTGCTTCCGCTGTGCTCATGTTTACGAAACATGATCGAACACACACACGCCGCGGTGCCGGAAACCCAACAGTGGTATCAGAGCCCAGGTTGTGTTTCGACATAATCGTAAAAATGGTTTTGCGATAGTCATAATGTATTTCTGGAAATTTTCTAAATTTTGGAAATTTAGAAGTATTTATGAAAATTTTTCAATTTTGGAAAGTCTAGAAGTATTTATGGAAATCTTCCACTTTTGGAAAGTTGGAAGTATTTATGGAAATTGATATTTTCCATAAATAAAATATTTGATTAGATTCTGGAAATTTGTTTCCTAATTTAATCATGATTTGATTTGGGAAATCAAATCTTAAAATATTTTATTTCCATAAGTAGTTTTAATGATTTAGGAAATTGGTTTCCTAAATAGATTTTCCTTAATCAAATAATTCCATGAATAAAATATGTGATTAGATTTGGAAATTTGTTTCCTAATTTAATTATGATTTGATTTGGAGAATCAAATCTCAAACATATTTTATTTCCATAAATAGTTATGACATATAAGGAAATTATATACATGACATAATTGTATGCCATGTAATTACATTAGATGCACAACATTATGCCATGCGTGTCGTGACATGTAGATGTATGCCATGTATGCCATGCCATGTAGATAATAGTTATTTGCATGCAAAGAGGATGAGACATAAAACCCTAACTCAATATTAAAGCCTACACCTTCCATTAATATGGTTAGAACCAGAGTTCTGTTTCTTGTTTGGGTTGTTGGACTCACTCCAAGCCCGGCTCGAACCTGAACATGTTCAAATCATTGGAATAGTTTAACTCTAATATGGTAAGAGTCAGAGGTCAATCGTTAGTTTGGGTTGTTGGACTCACTCCAAGCCTGGCTAATTGGTTGAATGCGCTCTAATCATATTAAAACTATTTCGCGATTAATGGGTCGGCTTTAACTTGGAGCATCGATTTGTTGGACTCACTCCAAGGTCGATGTGAAGAGAGGTGAAGTTGGGTGCTATGCATATGATGCATACTTGTTAATGTGTTAACAACCAAATGTATGTGTAAACATTCAATTAGTTGATAGCACATTGTGATAGTTACATATACATGATATGTAATCGGTATACTTGATACCCACCATCATAGCTAAGAATGACTTGTTGGACTCACTCCAAGGTTGTTCTTATCTATGATGGATATCAGCCCATTCGGAGATGGACCTACGATCTCCCGAAGTGATTTTAAGGGTTTTTAAATTCGAAAAATGAATGGGATTTTGTAAATGTATGTGGATGCATTTTAAATCATCTTTCTCATATATGCTCATTTTGTATTTCTAGGTTAATCTCTTGATCATGATGTCTTTGAATTTGCGCTCTATTTTGGATTCAAATAAATTGACTGGGCCGAACTTCTTGGACTGACTTAGAAACTTGAGAATTGTTCTCAAGGTGAAAAGCTTGTGTATGTCCTCGAAGCGCCTCTTCCCGCCCGTCCTAGTGACGATGCAACTTTGGACCAATTGTTGGCCTATCAGAAACATGTGAGTGATTCTGAACAAATGAGTTGCATCATGCTAGCCGCAATGGAACCCAAGCTACGAAAGCAACATGAGCATATGGATGCTCATATCGTAGTCCTTCATCTTTGTGAGTTGGTTGATGAGCAAGTGAGATTCAAAAGGTTCGAAGTCTCAAAGCTCCTCTTCACCTCTGAGATGCTAGGAGGTTCATCTGTGGTACTGCTCAATATGCTGAAGACTGTGGAGTCTTCTGAGAAGCAAGAGCAGGGGACGGTGCTGTTAGTTGATTCCTTGAAGAAAGGTTCTAAGAGGAAGTCAAAGGAACAGCAGAAGGGAAAGAAGAGAAGGGCTAAGAAGGTAGAACTAGCACAAAAGGAAACTTGCCATCATTATGGCAAGGAGAGCCATTTGCGAAGAAAATGTAAGATTCATCTTGAGTCCGTGAAGAAGGATAAGGCATCGGATGCCCCATCTTCTTCAGAAATCTTCTTTATTGATTGTCAATCTATTTCCTCAGACACTTGGGTATTTGATACTGGGTGTGGCTCACATATATGTAATGACATACATGGGCTAAGGAATAGAAGAAGACTCGTCAAGGGGAGAGTCAAATTTACGTGTTGGGACTGGAGCAACGGTTGCTGCACTCGCCATCGGAACGTATTTGTTGGAACTCCCTGTAGGACTTGTCTTAGAACTGGACAATTGCTTTTATGTTCCTTCGTTGATAAAGAACATCATTTCTATTTCTTGTCTAAATAGAAATGGGTTCCATTTGACTTTTAGTAACAATTGTTGTTACATAACTTTGAATGGAGTTCTTTATGGGATTGGAACTTTAAGCAATGGTGTTTATACGTTGAACGTATCCAGTGACGATTTCAATATCGAAGCGAGCAACACGCGTGCTCGAAAGGATAATCAAATAGACTCCTATATGTGGCATTGTCGTCTTGGCCATATAAGCAAGAAACGCATGTCCGAATTACACCGATGTGGAATTCTGGAATCGTTTGAATTGGATTCATACGATACATGCGAATCATGCTTAAAAGGCAAGATGACTAAGTTACCTTTTACTGGAAAAGGTGAACGAGTGGGAGAGTTACTAGGTCTAATACATACTGATGTATGTGGACCTATGTCAACTCAAGCTTTAGGAGGCTATAGCTACTTCATTACCTTCACCGATGATCACTCATGGTTTGGGTATGTGTTCTTGATGAAACACAAGTCTGAAGCCTTTGAAAGGTTCAAAGAATTCAGAAATGAAGTAGAGAAACAACATGACAAGAGTATTAAAATACTTCGATCGGATCGAGGTGGTGAATACTTAAGTCAAGAGTTTCCTGATTATCTAAGAGACAATGGTATATTGTCTCAATGGACTCCGCCATATACACCAAGGCATAATGGTGTATCTGAGAGGCGTAACCGGACCTTGTTGGACATGGTCAGGTCAATGATGAATCATGCGACTCTTCCCAAGTCCTTTTGGGGTTATGCACTTCAGACAGCTGTTTACTTGTTAAACAGAATGCCTACCAAGGTAGTCTCAACTACTCCATATGAGATATGGAATAGTAAGAAACCTCATGTATCTTACTTGAAGATATGGGGTTGTCCTGCTTATGTGAAGCGAGACGATGCAAATTGGATGCTAAGTCTGATAAATGTCTATTTATTGGATACCCTAAGGAAACAAGGGTTTACCAATTCTATCATCCTGTGGAACAAAAGGCGTTTGTTTCAAGGCATGCTGTGTTTCTAGAGAAAGAGTTTCTCTTGCAAGAAAACAGTGGGAGTGTCGTCGAGCTTGAGGAGGCTCGAGAGACTCAAATAGACATTGATGAGATACCTGGTGAAGCACAACAGCCGACAACTCATAGTGATGAGCAATCGGCTGGACCTATTGTAACACCACATCTTTGTAGATCTGGTAGAACACGCAATATTCCTGATAGATATGGATTTCTCATAAGTGAATCGAACGACGTGTTACTCATTGATGATGAGGAGCCTACCAGTTACGAAGAAGTGCTGACAAGTTCAGAAAGGGATAAGTGGCTTGGTGCCATAAAGTCGGAAATGGATTCCATGTACGAAAACCAAGTTTGGAAGTTGGTTGACCCACCTGAAGGCATAAAGCCTACAGGGTGCAAGTGGGTTTTCAAGAAGAAAACCAACATGGATGGTAATGTGATTACCTATAAGGCTAGATTGGTGGCGAAAGGATATCGTCAAAAACAAGGTGTTGATTATGACGAAACCTATTCGCCTGTAGCTATGCTTAAATCCATTCGGATGCTCCTGGCCATAGCGGCTCATTATGATTATGAGATATGGCAGATGGATGTGAAAATAGCTTTCCTTAATGGAAACCTGCTCGAGGACGTGTATATGATACAGCCTGAGGGTTTCACATCGGTTGATAAAACCAAGGTATGCAAATTGCGACGATCCATTTATGGATTGAAGCAAGCATCCAGGAGCTGGAATATCCGTTTTGATGAGACAATCAAAAGGTTTGATTTCTCACAAAATCCAGACGAACCTTGTGTGTACAAGAAGGTTAGTGGGAGTGCAGTCGTATTCCTAGTATTGTATGTCGATGACATACTACTTATAGGAAACGATGTTTCAATCTTACGATCGATGAAGGTTTGGTTATCCAAGACATTCTCCATGAAAGACACAGGGAGAAGCAACCTACATCCTCGGGATTAAGATCTATAGAGATAGATCGAAGCGGTTGCTTGGTCTTTCAATCTATATATATAGGCCGAGTGCTAAAGAGGTTTAGCATGTCGGAATCCAAGAAAGGTTTCCTACCCATCGGGCATGGTACACCTTTCAAGTCTATGTGTCCGCGCACGAAGGCGAGAGGATTTGCATGAGTAAGATTCCCTATGCATCGCATAATAGGATCTATCATGTATGTTATGTTATGTACGAGGCCCGATGTATCGTATGCTCTCGAGTGTCACGGCAGATACCGGTCGATCCAGAATGGATCATTGGGCTATAAGGCGATTCTTAAGTACTTGAGAAGAACTAAGGATGTGTTCCTAATATATGGAGAAGGGTACATGGTGAAAGCGTGGGTATACGGATGCGACTCGGACGGACAAGGATGATTCCATGTCTCGATGCAGGTATGTATTCACCTGGAATGGAGGCGCAATAAGTTGGAAAGGTTCCAAGCTTGACACTATAGCGGATTCTGCCACTAAGGCAGAATACATTGCAGCTTTGGAAGCAGCAAAGGAAGCGGTTTGGATCAAGAAGTTCATCTCTGAACTTGATGTGGTCTCATCAATGATCCAAACATGTGCTTAGCCGCTATCATCTTATCAGAGAGATCATCAGTAGGAACGAAATACAAATCGAGAAAATTCCCACTGAAAGGAACTTAGCGGATCCTTTGACTAAAGCATTACCTCAAAGTAAGTTTGAGGGTCATGTTAGAGCTTATGGTATAGGATGCCGTAGCGATTGGCATTAGGCCAAGTGGGAGTCTGTTAGTAATATATGAGAGATGTCCTAAGGCAATCGCCTTATGTATGAACCATTTATATGATAAATGAAGATTCACTATTTGAGTATACATGTTTCATGTATTTGATTGGATTTTAAACTCATTTACTGAATGTCCACGATGTGATTCACAGCATGAGAGAATTTGTGATTGGATCACAACTAGTGAGTATCTCTACATGTGTAATTGTGATGTATCGGAATTATCCCTAGTCGATGAATTGATGGATCTGGACACCATCAATTCTGTCGAGACTAGCACGAGGTATACTCCTTGGTGTGTCCAAGCAGCTGATTCTCACTGGCTGGAGACATAGTGATGTCCGGAGTTAATCGTGGATGCTAGTTATGGTAACTAGTTCATTGGAGTGACCAGCCGTAAGACTTCATATGGTTCTCTGCATATATAGATATGTCAATGAAGTTCTTCTTGTGGCTTAAGTGCGATGTTCCTTTGACTTGCGGTATTCAAGTCATCTTGATCATGGAGACTTATGCTTTGACATCTTAAGCAAACATCTCTAAGGAGATGTGGACCCGGATGATTGGGTATAAGTCGAGTGATCGAAGGTGTTGAATAGCCTATAAAGATTCACCACTCCTTGCGAGGAGATGTATACCCATGGCCTCGTCGGATTGTTACTAAAGTCTTTGGCCAAAGCATTACATGTTTAGAGTAAGGTACTCTTGATACATGTGGAGTAACTAGAATCCGTAGGACGAGGAAATGATACTTGGGCTAGGTGTGACGTAGTCAGCCTAGTGGGGACTGACACAATAGACCATGTCCTGAACCAAGTGGGTATAAGATGAGTGAAAGGAATGGGGCACGATTCATTCGTTAATTGGTTGACGAATACCTCTCCAGAGAAGCGAGTTTTGAGAACTCGTTTTAGGATCCGAATTTGGATTCGGATCGTGATCATCTCTCGATCACGTCGTCTTCAACACGAGGCTAGTAACCCGTACGAAGACGAAGCTCGTGACTTAGCGAAGTCATCCCGAGGAGCTCGGCGTGGATACGGATAGAGACGATTCTTACGAGGATCGTTCCGGTTGATGCCGTTCCCGCTACACGTCATACGAAAGGTATAACGTAGATAATTTTCTTTTATTGCAAATTTTAATTTACGGTTATGTCTACACTTGTTGTAATATGCATGTGTGTGTTGTGTGTGTTGTAATAAATATAGATTTATTATTTTTAATTGCTTCCGCTGTGCTCATGTTTACGAAACATGATCGAACACACACACGCCGTGGTGCCGGAAACCCAACACCCTTTTTGTAAAATCCATAGGGAAAGAGATATTTATTGCCAAAATTTATGTAGATGACATAATTTTTGGAACGACCAATACAACCTTATTAAATGAGTTCATTTAAATAATGAAAAATTAGTTTGAAATGAACTTAGTAGGAGAACTTAATTTCTTCTTAGGGTTACAAATAAAACAAACTAGGGAAGGAATTTACTTACACCAATGTAAATATGCTAAGGAATTAATTAATAGATTTGGAATGCAAAACGCTAAGGAAATCAATACACCGATGGCTACTAATGAAAATATAGGAGAAGACTTAGAAGGAAAATCAATTGATTTAAAGTACTATAGGAGTGTGATAGGTAGCCTTCTATACTTAACTATGAGTCGACCTGATATACTTTTCGCAGTGAGTATGTGTGCGAGATTTCAATCTTGCGCTAAGGAATCGCATGTAATGCTAGTCAAACGAATCTTTAGGTATCTTAAAGGAACACTAAATGTAAGAATTTGGTACCCTAAATCGAGCGAGTTCGAACTACTCTGCTACTCTGACTCAGATTATATCGGTAGTAAACTAGATAGGAAAAGCACGAGTGGTTGTTGCCAACTCCTAGGCTCGAGTCTAGTTAGTTGGTGTAGTTGAAAGCAACATTGTGTGCCTTGTCTACCACTGAAGCTGAATACGTTGTTATGGGTGAGTGTGCAGCTCAACTGCTTTTGATGAAGCACACTCTCCAAGACTTTCAATTAAATTTTAGTAACACTAGAATCTTAATCGATAACATTAGTTCTATTAATCTTACTAAAATCCCAATTTGTCACTCTAGGACTAAACACATAGAAGTCAAACATCATTTTGTACGAGAACACGTAGCAAATGGAACAATAAAACTCGAATATGTTGAGTCGAAATTGAACCTAGCGGACATCTTCACAAAACCCTTACCCAAAGTAGAATTTAGTCTGCTCAGACGAAGATTAGGGATGTGCATAATAGAATAGGACTCAATTCTTTCTTATACTTTATCTTTATTTTTCTTGCTACATGGAACTAGCTTAGGGTTTCCCTTAAAAAGCTTGCACCTATAGATTTAAGGAGCCAACACATCTCACAACATATAGGATCAATGTGTTTGTGTACTGAGCCACGTAGATGGGCGTGAGATGTTAGGACCTTATTCCTGATTCCAGATGTAGATCTAGTGCATCGATATGAATTATGGAGTATAATTATTTAAAATAACCAACTCTAATCATGACTTATTGATCATTTCATATCAATTAAGTCAAAAAGAGTTGAACATGCTATTAGTTGAGTTTATGTTGAAACTACTATTTTCAAAATTTGAAAGGAACATGCTTGGACTTATAATGTTAATCGCTTATTTATAAAGTTGAAGTTCATTTACAAACCTCCAAATATTTTCGATTTATGGCAGAAGGGGGAGAAGAAAGGCCAAAGTTAAGGAATCAAAAGTTTTTTTTTTTAAAACTTTGTTGGATTGAGAAGTGTCGCTAGAGGGGGGGGGGTGAATAGCGAGCATAAATCTTTTCGTTCGTTGGTTCAATATACGAGCAAGCACAGTGGAAAATTAAAAATGACAAGTTTATTTTTACTTGGTTCACAACCCAGCAGTTGCTACTCCAAGGCCCTAATGGTCCTAGACCGCGTACGGAGGGCAAAGCACTATAAGATCTCCTCCTCATTGGAGGTAGGAGACAACGATCACAAAACTGAAAGTAAGAGGATGAGGCAACAAGCCTACCTCACATCGTTATGATAAAATCAAAGAATACAATAATAAAAACAATTACTTGTTGTTGCTGCCGATGAAGAAGATTAGAACTTGTCGTCGCATCAGTGTTATGACGGTGTTGGAGCTTTGGCGTTGTAGGAGCACTTAGGAATAATCTTGATGAATGAATTGTTGGATCGAGCAGATCGCTAGAAGGGGGTGAATAGCGATAGAAACTCTTTTTCAAAATCATTCATTGAGTATACAATTAATTGGAGCGGAAAGATAAATGACAAATAAAGAGAGATAAATGGTTTTTTTACTTGGTTCATAGCCTTCAGCTACTACTCCAAGGCCCTAACGATCCTAGACCGTGTACGGAGGGCAATTCACTAAAACACTCCTCCTTGTTGGAGGTAGGAGTTAGATGATTACAAAAACCTTTGAAAGCAAAAGATAGAGAGACAAACCCTCTCTTCTATTAATGTAAAATACAACGATAGAAAACCTCGATTAACAAAAAGAATTGTAATATTAAAGAGACGACAAAGTAAGATTATACCAACAACTAGAGAATATAAATTAAGCTAGGGTTGTTAGCACTTCGTCGTTGTAGAGTCGTCGGAGAGTCGTAGCATTGCGGAGGCTTTTGAGCACTTAGAATTGATTAGAAAACCCTAGGATAGGCCTTCCTTTTATAGCCTTTGAGCCCCTTCTCGAGAAAAACTTCAGCCAATAAGATTTGAGCACCACCACCCTTGAAATGAGGTGATAAGCCTTGACTCCTCGAAGCTGATCCTTGACCAAGAGTCGACTGATGGCCATCATCAGTCGTCTGATGGCCATCATCCGATCGATGGCGCATCGATCGAATCTTGTCGCAGACAATCGTGATGGATGATGATCGAGTCCTCAAGTGGCGATGTGATGCTAGCTGCAGGGCAAAGTTATCTTAACAAAAATATTATTTCGACGGTCGTTGATTGTCCGATCTCGACCTAGACCATCCATGGGATGTCTTTGGTCGGATCTACGCTTAAGATCATCCCCGTAAGGAGGATAAGACCTCTCTTACTCTCACACACACGAGCTTTACCTCGATAGTTACTGTGTCGCTTTCGCTTTCGGCCTTCCACTCGATTCATTCGACTTCCTCCGAAATCACTCGAGTGTTGCCCGACCACCGCTGCTTCCTCCGTGTGTCGCTAGCCTTCAACTCCAGCGTTGGAACTTTTCTGCACACTCGATTTAGCTCGTGAGATAACAATATGAGCTTAACTTTGTATTGTTTGCTATAATCAAAACTCAAGTTCAACTTAGGTGCCTACTGCACCAACAATCTCCCCCTTTCTGATCTATGGCAAACCCACATACAAAGTTAAGAAAATAATATGTATGAAGAATAATAATGTGCATAAAAAACACGAATAATAAATATTAAGTAGGAGTAGTAAGAATTTTCTTCAAGTACTCCCCCTTGAGGAAACCTCCCCCTTGACGAGGGTGAGTCTTGAAAGAAGACCTTAATCCTCCCCCTTGATGGTTGCTATTTAGGAAGAGTTTAAGTAATTAACATTACTTAAAGTTGGCCTTAGTAAAACTTTTAAGTTAAGAGGAATTCTTAACTTGACCCTTTCTCCCCTTTTCTTAACATTTGGCCATAGTATTAAAAAAAAGTTTAAGTTAAGAGTTCTCTTAACTTGGCCTTTATTAAATAATTTTAAATTAATAATTCTCTTAACTTGGCCTTTATTTCCTTTTTTTGTTAACTCAAACAAGTTAAGTAAAAGTAAACATTTACTTAAATTTTGGCCATGTGAATAAATATTAAGTAAGTTAAGTTATCAAAAAAAAATTAATCCCTTAACTTTGGCCTTTTTCTCCCCCTTTTGCCATATATTAAAAAGAGTGGGGGTGTGTGAAAAATGAATATATGTATTAAATTTAAAGTTCAAGCATGTTTCATATTATTTTGAAAATAATATACTGAAAATAAGCTCATCTATAAAATGTTTGACTCATATTTGACTTGATTGATATGAAAGATCAACCAGTCCTAGTCAGAGTCGGCTAATATGTATGATTATACTCCGTGGTTCATGGAGATGCACTAGCTCTACATCTGGAACTAGGAGTAAGGTCCTAACATCTCATGCCCTTCTAAGTGGCTAGGTACACAAACACATTAGTCCTATGTGTTGTGAGATGTATTGGCTCCTAAAATCTATAGGTGCATGATATCTAAGGTATGTCCTATTCTAGTTCCATAAAAATGAAAAGTAAGAAATAGTAGTAAGAAAATATAATTTGTAAGTTCCTATTCTACAATGCACATGCACAATTTTCAACTTAATAAAGTGAATTCGGCTTCGGGTAGGGGTTTAGTAAATAGGTCTGCCAAATTGGACTTCGATTCGACGTATTTGAGTTGTATGGCTCCGTTGGCCACATGTTCTCGAATAAAATGATGTTTGACCTCTATATGTTTGGTCTTAGAATGACATATTGGATTCTTGGTTAGGTTAATTGAACTAATGTTATCTACGTGGATTTTAGTGTTCGTAAAGTCTAATTTAAAGTCTCGGAGAGTGTGCTTCATCCAAAGAAGCTGAGTAACACACTCGCCCATCGCGATGTATTCAGCTTCGGTGGTAGATAAGGCAACACAGTGTTGCTTCCTACTGCACCAACTTGTTGGGATGTATACGGAAAGCCTAGCTCTTTGGTATGAACATTTTATTTTAAAATAAGAATCACATGATCATTGTTTGCACTTTATATTTATATATGTGCATATTGTCTAATACTTTACATTGTAGATAACATGGTGCTTGGGTGTGGCACAGAAGATCATGTTATCAGTCCCTTGTAGAGTATAAGAAGAGGCTCACAACCAAGATAGTTTTGGACAAACCATTGGAATGGTTGTAGTGTAGCTTGGTATTATTTTGTCTTGAACATAAAGTTACACTAGTACACTTAGGTGTATTGAGCAGGATCGACATAGAGGTGATTCAATTTGTTGCTAACTACATAATTGAATCGGACCTCGAATATTATGTTGTACATGCTCTTAATCCCGATATAATAACGGACACATGTACTTAGTATTTATTTCTTTGATTTACCAGAGGGTGAGATTTCTATGGATTAAATCAATATGCCCGGTAAGTTGGGAAATGATATTATTTACATGGTATGTTGTTCATTATAGGAGGAATCCGAGTCCTATATATTAGGTTGATGATGTCCCCTTGAGGAGCTCATAAGGTTCATCATGTAAACCCTACAGGTTGACTTAGTCAACATGATGATAAGGTTGAGTGGTACTACTCGAGGAGTTAGATGTTAATTAATTGATGGTCAATAAATCAATTAATTGATGGACATTCGATATCTTAAACACGGGGAGATGGATGTACAAATAATCTATGGAGCCCATATTAATTTATGGGGGTTGGTGAGGTAGTTCAATGATGATCCTCTAGTGGAATGGAACATCATTGATGGATCAAGTTTGTGTGGTTCCGATGCATCGGGTGGCCAAGATCCAACTCCTCCTCATGATCCCTATCGTAGCCTAATATAAACCTCATGAAGTCTAGATCAAATGATGGAAAACAAATCTCTAGAATCGACGGTTGAGATTAAATCTCTAGATCCGACGGTTGAGATTAAAACCCTAGAACCGAAGGTGGAGATTAAACCAAGGCCTAAACCTAACTCTATATATATGGGAGATTGGGTTGGGCGGCAAAAAAGTTTTTTGGTTGGATGATGGATGCTAAGGAGATTAGGGTTTTGCCAAGCCTTGCTTGGGCGGCAAGAAACCCTAAGGAGGAAACCCTAATTAGGGTTTGGATCCTTTGGTTGGGCAGCCAAGGTTAGGAAAGAAGGGTGGGCGGCAACTTGTGGAAGATTTCTTCTTCTTCCTTGAAGGTGGCTAGCTCCTAGATCTCTTCTCTCCACCATGGTTGGGCGGCAAGAAAGCTTAAGGAGGAAACCCTAATTAGGGTTTGGCTCCTATGGTTGGATGGCTAGGGATTGCAAGGAAGTTGGGCGGCAACTATAGGAGAGGAGCTCTTCCTCTTCCTAGGGTGTGGCCGGCTCCTTCCTCTATTCCCTCCACCTTGGCCGGCGCCCAACATATTCCCTTTCTCCTCTTCACTCCATCTTGGCCGGCGGCACTAGAAGCTAGGATTTGTCCCTAGTTCGGTTCCTTGGTTGTTTCCATATTATTCTCTCTATTCTTGGGGCCGACGGCATCAATCCTTTGTGGATTGGTGGTTGGCTCAAGCAAGAAGGGAAAGAGAGTTCTTCTTTCTTTGGATTGAAGAAGACCTAGGAAGCTTCAACTTGTGGAGGATCTTTGCCCACACGAAGTCTACAAGGAGGTTAGGACATACGATAGAAGATCAAGAGGTATAAAAGTTTTACAACTTTTATTATTGTTCTTATCATGTTATTATTGATATGCTAGCTTATGTTCTTTATTTTAGTGTATGTTGATTATACTAGTTTACATTTGCATGTATTTGTATAATCATGGACCCCGAATAAGAAACACAAAAACTGGCGATCCGTCCGTCGTCTCTTCCGCGGCTAACCGACTAGAAGAGTTGATTGCTTGAACAACAAGTTTGTTCAAGCGATCGCTCGAGTCGTTGGCACGACGACGAATTGGTTGTGCTTAGGAAACTCATCCCATCCGGATTAGTTTTCATTAGTGAAAATTTTAATCCGGGGACATGGGAGACGATGAGCATTCCGAGGAATAGCACGTTGCCAACAAGTGGTATCAGAGCCACGATTTCCGATTTTGTGTGTTTTGGATTCGGTTACTTTCATGCACTTATCATATATTGTGTATGCCGGATAATAGTAGGATGTGCGTAGGCTAACTTTTTGGTTGCAGGCATAAGATCCAACTATTATGGCTAAGTATGTGTGTCTGTGATTGCATGTGTGTGTGATTGTATATTATTTGAATCCTCGGGGTTGACGAGGCTAAATTAGTATTTAATTTTTGTAATTGAATACGGCATTGTTTAGCCACTCTTTATTTTATTTTACTTTCGATCTAGTTTTCATGTACACTCCCTCGTGGAGTATAGGATCGATGGATGTAAAATAAAATAGGTTTTATTCTCGGCTCGGATCTCCGGTTGGCTCGTACATGGCGTAAGAGGAGCGGACGAGGTGGCGACACGACGGGACGCATATTGGAGAAAAATGCCATAATAGTTGGAAAAATTCTGATTTTTCCATATTTATTGCTGATTTGTTTTATATGCATGTTGTGTGTGCTTGAAAATTCCTCATTGTCAATTTACTAAGTGGGAAAGGGACATTTTAATTAATTCCCGCGGCCTCCATTACAATTTGACATGTGATGCAACAAACTTGCTCGTCGGCTTTGAGTGCCTTCCTCTCCATCGGATGAGTTTGTTTGAGGATCACTAGGTCAAATAATGGTTATAGTAAATTATCTAGGAGCGTGTGTACTTCCACAGCGGTAAGGCATATAATCCAAAATAATTCCCTTAGTACCGTGTAATGGTGCACACTTAGATGCAAATAAAAAGTAGTTTTATTTGTAGGGCCAAAGAGGAACCAACTATTAATTTTATTTGTCAAAAAGTAAGGTTGACAAGATAATAAAATTAATGGGTTAAACCTCCTCTTACAAATGTAGAATTCGTATACGTCCACACTATCGTGGCATGCGATATTCTCGGTATTTGAGGTGTTGGTTGATTTCAAAATTTTATTGTTTGAGGAATCAATAATTTTTATTGAAATCTACAGTAATAATAAGCATGTTGTGTGTGCTTGAAAATTCCTCATTTTCAATTTACTAAGTGGGAGAGGGATATTTTAATTAATTCCCGCGGCCTCCATTACAATTTGACGTGTGATGCAACAAATTTGCGTGTCGGCTCTAAGTGCCTTCCTCCCTGTGGATGAGTTTGTTTGTGGATCACTAGGTCAAATAATGGTTATAGGAAATTATCTAGGAGCGTGTGTACTTCCACAGCGGTAAGGCATATAATCCGAAATAATTCCCTTAGTATCATGTAATGGTGCACACTTAGATGCAAATATAAAGTATCCTCCCCATCTAGTCCTTTGCTTTTATTTGTAGGGCCAAAGAGGAACCAACTATTAATTTTATTTGTCAAAAGTAAGGTTGACAAGATAATAAAATTAATGGGTAAAACCTCCTCTTACAAATGTAGAATTTGTATCGTCCACCTTTGCGTGGCATGCGATATTCTCGGTGTTTTGAGGTGTTGGTTGATTTCGAAATTTTATTGTTTGAGGAATCAATAATTTTTTGAAATCTAAAGTAATGATCTATGTGATTCTTAGGACTTTCAAAATTGACTTTCAGTCCACTTACTGTGATACTATAGGAAATAAACTTACTGTATCCAAATAATATTGATTGGAAAAGATTCTAGATATTGTCTTTTCTGCTAAGGAGTACAAGTATGCACTCTTCAAAGAGTATCCTCAAGCCATCATTGCTCAAAAGGGTTTCTACTTCTAAGCCGAAAGGCAAGAAGAAGAAGAAACAAGGTGAAGCAAAGATGGTGGGAGGATCTCAGGGAAGAGTGAAAAAGCCGAAAGGCAAGTACTTCACTTGCAAGCAGGATGGACATTGGAAGAAGGACTGTCCCAATCCAAAACAGAACAAAGGTATATCTTTTGGACTAATCATTGAAACATGATTAGCGGTGATATCTATCGGCACCTGGTGAGTTGATACGTGAGCCACTAATCATGTCTACAACAATTTGCAGGGGTTCCAGGAAACCCGATGACTAGCTAAAGGGGAGATTACCATTTACTTGGGCAATGTCATGATGGTGGCGGCTATTGCAGTGGGAGAAGTTTTATCTATCTCTTGAGAATAATAAAACTTTGGTTCTGGAAAATTCCCTTTATGTACCTTTATTTAGAAAGAATTTAGTTTCAGTTTCTAAATTATTATGGATGGATACTCTATTTCTTTTAATGACAGAGTTGTTATAAAAAAGAATAGGGAGAATATCTATTCAGGTACATTGAAAGGAAATTTGAACCAAAACCTCCCACGATGCAAATTGAAGTTAATAACTCATCTTCTAATTCCAATAAGAGAAAAGAACCTTCGAAGATGAACCAAACATATCTTTGGCTTCTTAGGCTTGGTCACATTAACCTAAGCAGAATTCAAAGGTTGATAGTTGATGGACCTTTGGGTTCATTAGTGGTGGAGGATCTCCCAACCTACGAATCTTTCTTGGAGGGTAAGATGACCAAGAGGCCTTTTTAAGGCCAAGGGGTATAGAGCCAAAGATGTGTTAGAATTGGTTCATTCTGATTTGTGTAGTCCTATGACTATCCAGGCATGAGGTGGTCTTGAATATTTCGTCTCTTTTATTGACGATTATTCAAGATATGGATGACACTATGATATGATTGTAGTGGTGAGAACCTCTTGGGATAGTTTAGGAACTACTTATCAGAGGTTGGGATTCAATCCCAATTGACTGCACCTGGCACACCCCAGTAGAACGGTGTAGCAGAGCGAAGGAATAGGACTCTTATGGAGATGATTAGATCGATGATGAGTTATTCTGACTTGTTTTATAGTCCTAGAGATCAGAGAGTGATCGTTAACATGAACGCCAAATTTCTAGAGGAAGACTATGTGATAAGCCATAAGCCCAAGAATAAAATTGTTCTGGAGGAGTTAAAAGGGAAGTCACTTCTTTAGTACCACCGGTATAAGAGGATATACCACATGTCACTGCACCGCGTGTCACAAAGGATACACAGATGATACCTCGTCGTAGTGGGAGGGTTGTTAGACAGCCTCTTAGATTCATGTTTTTGGACGAATCTTCTGATTTGGTCCCTAGCAAACATGAACCTGATCCCTAGACATACGACGAGGCAATCCAAGATATAAATACAACATCTTGGCAAAGTGGAATGAATACTGAGATTGAATCTATGGATTCAAGTCAGGTCTGGGAGCTCTTATGCATTGCAGCTCATATGGATTATGAGGTGTGGCAGATAGATGTCAAGACAACTTTCCTTAATGGAAGTCTTGAGGAAAACATCTATATAAAGCAACCAGAGGGATTCATTGCTAAGGGCAAAGATCGTATTGTATGTAAGCTTAATTGGTCCATTTATGGACTAAAGCAAGCTTTGAGGTCTTGGAACATCCGCTTTGATGAGGTAAATCCAAACTTATGGATTTATTCAAAGTCCGGATGAGTCTTGTGTATACAAGAGATGTGACGAAAACGTAGTGGTATTTCTTGTACTATACATAGATAATATTTTAGTAGTTGGCAACAATATCAGAGTGTTATCAGACGTAAGGGTATGGTTGTCCAAAAAGTTTTGAAGGACTTGGGAGAAGTGGGTCACAACCTTGGGATCAAGGTTGTTGTGCTTATCCCAAGCTTCATACATAGACATGATTTTGGATCGTTTTAGCATGCAGAACTCCAAGAAGGGTTTTCTACCTTTCAGGTATGGAGTTACTTTATCTAAGGAGATGTGTCCTAGATCATCTGAGGTGATAAAGGAGCTGAAGGCGGTTCCTTATGCTTCGGCAATAGGAAGCCTCATGTATGCTATGTACGAGACAAGATATCTGCTTTGCCGTGGGCATGGTTAGCAGATATCAGAGTAATCCAGGACAGGGACATTGGACTGCAGTAAAAGCATATATTGTAGTTCCTGAGAAGGACTAGGGATTATATGCTAGTTTACCGGGCAGACCAATTACTCCCTGTGGGTTGCATGGATTGCGATTTCCAATCAGATAGGGATAACAGTAAGTCTACCTTAGGGTTTGTGTTTACTTTTGGAGGTGGAGCCATAGTATGGAGGAGTGTCAAGCAGAAATGCGTGGCGGACCCCACCATGGAAGCTGAGTATGTGGAAGCCCCTGTGGCGACCAAAGAAGTTGTGTGGCTCAGGAACTTCCTGATGGACTTGGATGTGATTCCTGGTTTTCCCAGAACTATCACAATTAATTGTGATAATAATGGTGCAGTTGTAAACTCGAAGGAACCACGAGCCCATAAGGCTAGTAAACACATAGAGTGCAAGTACCACCTGATACGAGAAATTGTAAATGAGGTAGAAGTTGCTATCGCCTAGATTGCATCAGAGGATGACCTGGTAGACCCTTTCACTAAGGCCCTTCTAGAGAGAGCTTTGATAGGCATGTGGAGGGAAGGGGAATCAGATGTATGGCAGTATGAGGACAGCATAGTCTTTTAGTATAAGTGAGAGATTGTTGGGATGTATACTGAAAGCCTAGCTCTTTGGTATGAACATTTTATTTTGAAATAAGAATCACATGATCATTGTTTGCACTTTATATTTATATATGTGCATATTGTCTAATACTTTACATTGTAGATAACATGGTGCTTGGGTGTGGCACAGAAGATCATATTATCAGTCCCTTGTAGAGTATAAGAAGAGGCTCACAACCAAGATGGTTTTGGACAAACCATTGGAATGGTTGTAGTGTAGCTTGGTATTGTTTTGTCTTGAACATAAAGTTACACTAGTACACTTAGGTGTATTGAGCAGGACCGACATAGAGGTGATTCAATTTGTTGCTGACTACATAATTGAATCGGACCTCGGATATTATATTGTACATGCTCTTAATCCCGATATAATAACGGACACATGTACTTAGTATTTATTTCTTTGATTTACCAGAGGGTGAGATTTCTATGGATTAAATCAATATGCCCGGTAAGTTGGGAAATGATATTATTTACATGGTGTGCCGTTGATTATAGGAGGAATCCGTGTCCTATGTATTAGGTTGATGATGTCCCCTTGAGGAGCTCATAAGGTTCATCATGTAAACCCTGCAGGTTGACTTAGTCAACATGATGATAAGGTTGAGTGGTACTACTCGAGGAGTTAGATGTTAATTAATTGATGGTCAGTAAATCAATTAATTGACGGACATTCGATATCTTAAACATGGGGAGATGGATGTACAAATAATCTATGGAGCCCATATTAATTTATGGGGGTTGGTGAGGTAGTTCAATGATGATCCTCTAGTGGAATGGAACATCATTGATGGATCAAGTTTGTGTGGTTCCGATCCATTGGGTGGCCAAGATCCAACTTCTCCTCATGGTCCCTATCGTAGCCTAATATAAACCTCATGAAGTCTAGATCAAATGATGGAAAACAAATCTCTAGAACCGACGATTGAGATTAAATCTCTAGATCCGACGGTTGAGATTAAAACCCTAGAACCGACGGTGGAGATTAAACCAAGGCCTAAACCTATCTCTATATATATGGGAGATTGGGTTGGGCGGCAAAAAAGTTTTTTGGTTGGATGATGGATGCTAAGGAGATTAGGGTTTTGCCAAGCCTTGCTTGGGCGGCAAGAAACCCTAAGGAGGAAACCCTAATTAGGGTTTGGCTCCTTTGGTTGGGCGGCCAAGGTTAGGAAAGAAGGGTGGGCGGCAACTTGTGGAAGATCTCTTCTTCTTCCTTGAAGGTGGCTAGCTCCTAGATCTCTTCTCTCCACCATGGTTGGGCAGCAAGAAAGCCTAAGGAGGAACCCCTAATTAGGGTTTGGCTCCTATGGTTGGATGGCTAGGGATTGCAAGGAAGTTGGGCGGCAACTATAGGAGAGGATCTCTTCCTCTTCCTAGGGTGTGGTCGGCTCCTTCCTCTATTCCCTCCACCTTGGCCGACGCCCAACATATTCCCTTTCTCCTCTTCACTCCATCTTAGCCGGTGGCACTAGAAGCTAGGGTTTGTCCCTAGTTCGGTTCCTTGGTTGTTTCCATATTATTCTCTCTATTCTTGGGGCCGGCGGCATCAATCCTTTGTGGATTGGTGGTTGGCTCAAGCAAGAAGGGAAAGAGAGTTCTTCTTTCTTTGGATTGAAGAAGACCTAGGAAGCTTCAACTTGTGGAGGATCTTCGCCCACACGAAGTCTACAAAGAGGTTAGGACATACGATAGAAGATCAAGAGGTATAAAAGTTTTACAACTTTTATTATTTTTCTTTGCATGTTCTTATTGATATTCTAGCTTATGTTCTTTATGTTAGTATATGTTGATTATACTAGTTTACATTTGCATGTATTTGTATAATCATGGACCCCAAATAAGAAACACAAAAACCGGCGATCCGTCCATCGTCTCTTCCACGGTTAACCGACTAGAAGAGTTGATTGCTTGAACAACAAGTTTGTTCAAGCGATCGCTCGAGTCGTTAGCACGATGACAAATTTGTTGTGCTTAAGAAACTCATCCCATACGGATTAGTTTTCATTAGTGAAAATTTTAATTCAGGGACATGGGAGCCGATGAGCATTCCGAGGAATAGCACGTTACCAACACAACTTACTAGAGTCAAGCCGAGAAGTTGACAACAACCACTCGTACTCTTTCTATTGAGCTTACTACCGGCATAGTCCGAATCGGAGTAGCCGGTTAGTTCGAACTCAGTAGATCTAGGGTACCAAATACCGACATTAAGCGTACCCTTTAGATATCTAAGGATACGCTTGACTAGAGTTAGGTGAGACTCCTTGGCATAGGTTTGAAACCTTGCGCACATACTTACTGCAAATAGGATATCAAGTATGCTCGCAGTTAAGTAAAGGAGACTCTCTATTATGCTCCTATAGTATTTTAAATCAATTGAATTTTCGATTACATCTTCTTCTATATTCACATTAGTTGTCATTGGGGTATTAATAATTTTAGCATCTTGCATTCCAAAGCGTTTAATTAATTCCCTAGTATATTTGCGTTGATGTAGGTATATTCCATCTTTAGTTTGTTTAATTTGTAGACCTAAGAAGAAACTTAACTCACCTACTAAATTCATTTCAAATTCAATTTCCATAAGTGAAATGAATTCATTCAGTAGGATCAAGTTGGTGGTTCCGAAAATAATATCATCTACGTAGATTTGGGCTATGAATATATCTTTACCTACGGTTTTTACGAAAATGGTTGGATCAACTACACCTTGGTTAAATCTTTTGGACTTAAGATAAACCGAAAGCCTCTCGTACCAATCTCGAGGAGCTTGTTTAAGTCCATAGAGAGCTTTCTTTAACCTAAGAACATGGTTAGGTTTATCTAGACTTTCGAAACCGGGGGGTTGACTAACATAAACCTCTTCTTTAATGTATCCATTCAAGAATGTTGACTTTACATCCATTTGAAATAACTTAAATCCTCGATGTGCATCATATGCTAATAACATTCGAATGGACTCTAACCTAGCTACTGGAGCATAGGTCTCGTCGTAATCTAAACCTTTGACTTGACTAAACCCTTTAGCGACTAGTCTAGCTTTAGTTCTAACTACTTCACCTTTATCATCAAGTTTATTTCTAAACACCCACCTTATTTCGATGATCGTTTTATCTTTAGGTGGTGGTACTAATTCCCATACTTTGTTCCTAGTGAATTGAGCCAGCTCTTCTTGCATTGCAATAATCCAATCGGGATCAAGAAGAGCTTGGTCAATAGTTTTGGGTTAAATTTTGGAAATCAAGGAGATTTGACTAAGATTTCTGTATGAGGCTCTAGTTCGAACTCCTAGGCTTGGATCACCTATCACTTGGTCGATAGGATGATTCGTTTGAGTCCTAGTTTGGTTTGGGTTTGGGTTTGGGTCATCTACCACTTAGTCAATAGAATGACTTGGTTGACTTAGGTTAGGATTAATACTAGACTTGATCTCTGGATCAGAGTTGAGTCTGGTATGAATCGGCTCGCTAATTGGGGTTGCCGGGGGTTTTGTAGGTTCGTGCCCTTCATCAAACACTACATTGATAGTCTCCTCAACTCTAAGGGTGTCATGGTTATATACTCTATAAGCTCTACTTGTAGTCGAGTATCCTAGAAAGATTCCGATCGAGATTTTGGATGTAAATTTTCCTAGGTAATCCTTAGTGTTTAGGATATGTACCTTACACCCAAATACCCTAAAGTACTTGATGTTAGGTATTTTATCGTGATAAATCTCATATGAGGTCTTAAGGTGCCTCTTTACCATAAGGATCCTATTTTGGACATAGCATGTCATACTTACAGCTTCCGGCCAAAACCTATCGGGTAGGTTATACTCGTTTAACATTGTCCTAGCTGCTTCTTGTAGGGTTCTATTTTTGTGTTCTACTAGGTCATTATGTTGTGGGGTTCTAGGGAAAGATAACTCATGGTGGTATCCATTTAGGTTATAGAATTCTTTAAACCTGTGGTTCTCAAATTCACCACCATGATCAGTCCTAAGTCTTTTGATATTTAAGGTTTTGTTGATTTTCTATTAGTTTAAATAGATTGATTAATTGATCTAGGGTATCACTTTTGTGTTTGATGAACCTAACCCAAGTAAATCTAGAATAGTCATCAATTATGACTAAGCAAAATTTACTCCCATTAAGTGACTTAGCTCCGTGTGAATCAAATAGATCCCTGTGTAGGAGCTCAAGAACACTTTTGGTTCGTTCTTGATTAGTTAGTTGATGTTGTGTCCTAGATTGTTTACCTTGTTGACAAGCATTACATATTTTATTATCCAAGTTATTGAGGTTAGGCAAACCTCTGACTAAGTCACTCTGACTCATCTTGTGGATGAGTCTTGGGTGTGAGTGATCGAGTCGTCGGTGCCATAACCATGATTCCTCTTGCCATGCCATAAGACATTTGGTTGAGGAGTTAGTTAAATTAATAGTGTAAATATTGTTATTTTTGATTCCCTTAAGGATTGTTTTAGAAGTTTCCTTTGTATTAATTACACATTCATTTTCTAGAAATATGACCTTATAGTTATTATCACACAATTGGCTTACACTAAGTAAATTATATTGAAAATTTTCTACCAATAAGAAATTTTGAATAATAAAGTTAGAGTTGAGCTCAATATCACCTGATCCGATGATTTTGAGCTTGCCATTGTTTTCGAAGGCTACCGATCCTTGTCATTTGAATCAAAGCTTCGAAAACTTGAGTTGATCCCCAATCATGTGTCGGGAGCAACCACTGTCCAACATCCATTGATCCTACATGCAAGGTAGTTGGATTGGATATTGGATTTATTAAAGATTGGTTGAAGATTATTAACCTAAATCATCTCACCCATGTCTACATGATCAAACATGTTAACCCTATATGTTCTTGTGAGATGACTTCCGATTTTACTTGATTTAAATTTAATGATTTGAACACTTGTCAACCTTGCGTTAGATTTGGATTTGACCTTAGGTTCATCAAGTTACCTTTTCAAGTTCATGGCTTCCAGGTTGTGGCGAGGCACAAAGGCCTTCTTTGATCGGAACAACGACCACTTCCTTAGACAAAGCCATTTTCAAGAAAATAGAAAATTGACTTACCTAAACCCACTTCCTAGTCTAACTAATCTAGGATATGGCGAGGTAGCTTCAGCTAGTTTCGCTCGGTCAAGTGTGTCGAACTAGATACGCCTTATCTAGCTCGAATACATAGGACTCCGCTTTCCTAGTGTACTATCATCTCGCTGTGTCCTGGTACTATGTTATCAAGTATTGATGAGTTATAGTCCTATCTAACCATTCTAAAAAGAAAAATAAATAACTAACCTAAGCATGCAATTTCTAAGTTAAGACAAACAAATTTTGTACTGGCTCCCCCTGGACCATTGAATCGATTCGGTCTATCCATAGTGGATTTGGTCCTTGGGAACCCAGTACTGGTTCGACCCTAAATTTGAAATCAAAGTGATCTTAGGGACCCATGCTTGGACACATTTTTTATGTCGACTTACAATCGACATATACGACTTGTTGGTCGTATTTGAGCTAAACCCTAGTCCGACCTTGTTGTACATGGCCCTTTGCAATCCAAGTAGGAGGTCAAGTCCTTTGGATCCCAAAGTGAACCTTTCCAACGTGTTCCTAAGATCTTCGACTTGACTCTTCAAGAGTGAGTTCTCAACTTTGAGCTTTTTAACCTGAGTTGAGTCCTCCTCTCAAACTTGACTAGTCGAAGAGGTTAGGGAGACCTCGTGTTTAAGGAGTTTAACTTCTTCAACCAGGGTCTCAACCTTGGACTCGGACTTAGCTAACATCCTAGTTAAGAACTTAATTGCACTATAAAGTATACTAATAAGGGACCGACTTACCTTGAGAGTATCTTTTGAACCGGATGCATATCTATGGTTTGTCTTGAATAACACTTCACATTCCGACTCGTCTTCGGTTTCAGATTCATCTTCCGGTTCCGACTCTGTCTCTGATTCAACCAGTTTAGCCATGAGGACGCGATCATCATCTTCTTCCTCAGACGCTTCTTCCCACGTATCATTGAGTGCCTTTTTGTGTTTTGGTGCTTTTCTCTTGAGCTTTGGGCATTCGGACTTGATGTGTCCAAACCTGTTTCACTCGTAACACCTAATATTAGAACTTTTAGGCTTACCTTCGTTGGGTCGAGTGACGGTTCACTTTCGGCCCTTGACTATCCTCTGAACTAGGTTGACTAGTTCGGCCTCCATTTCCGGGTCGACCTCCGAATCGGACTCATCTTCTTCTTCCTTCGGGGGTGGCTTGCATGTGATTTTCTTCCTCGAACTTGCAAAAAGTGCTATACCCTTCTCGGGCTCCGAGTTAGACTGCTCATGAAGTTCGTAATTGGAAAACAACTCATCTAACCTTTGAAAGATCCTTGGAGACCTTGTAGGTATCGACCATGGATGCCCACAAGGTAGTCCTAGGAAATGAGTTAAGAGCATACCTAATTGTTAGTAATATATGAGAGATGTCCTAAGGCAATCTCCTTATGTATGAACCATTTATATGATAAATGAAGATTCACTATTTGAGTATACATGTTTTATGTATTTGATTGGATCTTAAACTCATTTACTGAATGTCCACGATACGATTCACAGCATGAGAGAATTTGTGATTGGATCACAACTAGTGAGTATCTCTACATGTGTAACTGTGATGTATCGAAATTATCCCTAGTCGATGAATTGATGAATTTGGACACCATCAATTCTGTCGAGACTAGCACGAGGTATACTGCTTGGTGTATCCAAGCAGCTGATTCTCACTGGCTGGAGACATTGTGATGTCCGGAGTTGATCGTGGATGCTAGTTATGGTAACTAGTTCATTGGAGTGACCAGCCGTAAGACATCATATGGTTCTCTGCATATATAGATATAACAATGAAGTTCTTACTGTAGCTTAAGTGCGATGTTCCTTTGACTTGCGGTATTCAAGTCATCTTGATCATGGAGACTTATGCTTTGACATCTTAAGCAAACATCTCTAAGGGGATGTGGACCCGGGATGATTGGGCATAAGTCGAAGTGATCGAAGATGTTTGAATAGCCTATAAAGGATTCACCGCTCCTTGCGAGGAGATGTATACCCATGGACTCTTGTCGGATTGTTACTAAAGTCTTTGGCCAAAGCATTACATGTTTAGAGTAAGGTACTCTTCGATACATGTGCAGTAACTAGAATCCGTAGGACGAGGAAATGATACTTGGGCTAGGTGTGACGTAGTCAACCTAGTGGGGACTGACACTATAGACCATGTCCTGAACCAAGTGGGTATAAGATGAGTGAAGGGAATGGGGCACAAATCATTCGAGCTACTGAAGGGTTTCAGAAATAGTTCTGGATCAACCGTTGATCTTTTTGGTTAATTGGGGATCATGATGTACTACTAGGTGCCACTCATGATCATTCTATAATTAATGGTTAATTATAGACGGCCAACATAAACTGAGAACCTATTTGGTCACACGCACAACGAGTGTAATCCAAAGGATTTAAAATGAGCTTGAGAATGGGATTCTCAGACCGAGAGAAACTAGGTTTGGTTGGACCAAACATGAAGCGAGCATGAAATCGTTTCAGTCGCAATGGAAGCATGGATGGGCCGTGTCTTGTGAAGACATAATGGATGAACCAAAATGGTTTGGTTCTAATCCAATGGAGGAGAATAAACCAAAGGGTTTGGTTTATTTTAAACGAATGAACCAAAAGTTGGTTCGGTTCATTTTAACTTAAAATAAACCATCATGGTTTGGTTTATTTTAACTTATCTTAATGGAGCGGGTTAGCGGGCCTAATGGTTATGATCCAATAACCGTTAAGAGAATTAGTTCTCTATAAAAGAGGGCTTAAGGGATAATTAAGCCCTAATCCAAAAAACCCCTAGCCCTAAGGTTGCCGCCCACCTCCTCCTTGGAGCTTTCGGCGCCAACCTCTTGCCGCCGCCCATAGCTCCTCCAACTGGCGTCCAGAAGGTAGCTTCCTTCCCCCTCGCCAGCGTCGAGCTGCTGCCGGTTAGTGCTCCGGAGATCTCCTTCAGGTTTGGCATCAAGGTGAGCTCTATCTTCCTTGGTTGGCCGGCGCCTATCACCTCCACCAAAGCTGTCCAGTTTTCTGGACAGCTTGTTCTCCTCTCGTCGGAGCGTCGTTTGGACGACGGTTAGAGCTCCGATAGCGGCTAACTTACCGGGGATTCGATCTCCGGTAATCCTCTGAGGTGGAGGACGAAGGATTCGTCAATCGGTTGACGAATACGTCTCTGGAGAAGCGAGTTTTGAGGACTCGTCTTAGGATCCGAATTTGGATTCGGATCGTGATCATCTCTCGATCACGTCGTCTTCAACACGAGGCTAGTAACCCATACGAAGACGAAGCTCGTGGCTTAGCGAAGTCATCCCAAGGAACTCGGCGTGGATACGGATAGAGACGATTCTAGCGAGGATCGTTCCGGTTGATGCCGTTCCCCCTACACGTGATACGAAAGGTATAACGTAGTTAAATTTCCTATTATTGCAAATTTAAATTTACAGTTATGTCTACACTTGTTGTACTATGCATGCGTGTATTGTGTGTGTTGTAATAAATGTAGATTTATTATTTTTATTGCTTCCGCTGTGTTCATGTTTACGAAACGTGATAGAACACACACAGCCGCGGTGCCGGAAACCCAACAATGGTATCAGAGCCCAGGTTGTGTTTCGACATAATCGTAAAAATGGTTTTGCGATAGTCATAATGTATTTCTGGAAATTTTCTAATTTTGGAAATTTAGAAGTATTTATGGAAATTTTTCAATTTTGGAATGTCTAGAAGTATTTATGGAAATCTTCCACTTTTGGAAAGTTGGAAGTATTTATGAAAATTGATATTTTCCATAAATAAAATATTTGATTAGATTCTGGAAATTTGTTTCCTAATTTAATCATGATTTGATTTGGGAAATCAAATCTTAAAATATTTTATTTCCATAAGTATTTTTAATGATTTAGGAAATTGGTTTCCTAAATAGATTTTCCTTAATCAAATAATTCCATAAATAAAATATGTGATTAGATTTGGAAATTTGTTTCCTAATTTAATTATGATTTGATTTGGAGAATCAAATCTTAAACATATTTTATTTCCATAAATAGTTATGACATATAAGGAAATATATACATGACATAATTGTATGCCATGTAATTGCATTAGATGCATAACATTATGCCATGCGTGTCATGACATGTAGATGTATGCCATGTATGTCATGCCATGTAGATAATAGTTATTTGCATGCAAAGAGGATGAGACATAAAACCCTTAAACAATATTAAAGCCTACACCTTCCATTAATATGGTTAGAACCAGAGTTCCGTTTCTTGTTTGGGTTGTTGGACTGTCTCCAAGCCCGGCTCGAACCCGAACATGTTCAAACCATGGAATAGTTTAATACTAATATGGTAAGAGTCAGAGGTCAATCGTTAGCTTTGGTTGTTGGACTCTCTCCAAGCTGGGCTAATTGGTTGAATGCGCTATAACCATATTAAAACTATTTCCCGATTAATGGGTTGGCTTTAACCTGGAGCATCGGCTTGTTGGACTCTCTCCAAGGTCGATGTAAAGGGAGGTGAAGTTGGGTGCTATGCATATGATGCATACTTGTTAATGTGTTAACAACCCGATGTATGTGTGAACATTCAATTAGTTGATAGCACATTGTGATAGTTGCATATACGTGATATGAAATCGGTATAGTTGATACCTACCGTCGTAGTTATGAATGTCTTGTTGGACTCTCTCCAAGGTTGTTCATAACTATGATGGATATCAGCCCATTCGGAGATGGACCTACGATCTCCCGAAGTGATTTTGGGGTTTTTGAAATTCGAAAAATGAATGGGATTTATAAATGTATATTGATGCATTTTTAAAAAACATTTTCTCATATGTGCTCGTTTTGTATTTCTAAAATTGATCATGATGTCTTTAAATTTGCGTTCCATTTTGGATTCGAATAAAATTGACTGGGCCAAACTTCTTGGACTGGCTTAGAAACTTGAGAATTGTTCTCAAGGTGGAAAAGCTTGTGTATGTCCTCGAAGCGCCTCTTCCCGCCCGTCCTAGTGACGATGCAACTCTGGACCAATTGTTGGCCTATCAGAAACATGTGAGTGATACTGAACAAACAAGTTGCATCATGCTAGCCGCAATGGAACCCAAGCTACGAAAGCAGCATGAGCATATGGATGCTCATATCGTAGTCCTTCATCTTTATGAGTTGGTTGATGAGCAAGTGAGATTCGAAAGGTTCGAAGTCTCCAAGCTCCTCTTCACCTCTGAGATGCAAGAAGGTTCATCTGTGGTACTGCTCAACATGTTGAAGACTGTAGAGTCTTCTGGGAAGCATGAGCAGGGGACAGTGCTGTTAGTTGATTCCTCGAAGAAAGGTTCTAAGAGGAAGTCAAAGGAACAGTAGAAGGGAAAGAAGAGAAGGGCTAAGAAGGTAGAAGTAGCACAAAAGGAAACTTGCCATCATTATGGAAAGGAGATCCATTTGCGAAGAAAGTACAAGATTTATCTTGAGTTCGTGAAGAAGAATAAGGCATCGGATGCCCCATCTTCTTTAGATATCTTCGTTATTGATTATCATTCTATTTCCTCAAACACTTGGGTATTGGATACTGGGTGTGGCTCACATATATGTAATGACATACATGGGCTAAGGAATAGAAGAAGACTCGTCAAGTGAGAGCCAAATTTATGTGTTGGGAATGGAGTAAAGGTTGCTGCACTCGCCATCGGAACGTATTTGTTGAAACTCCCTGCAGGACTTGTCTTAGAACTGGACAATTGCTTTTATGTTCCTTCATTGATAAAGAACATCATTTCTATTTCTTGTTTAAATAGAAATGGGTACCATTTAACTTTTAGTAACAATTGTTGTTACATAAATTTGAATAGAGTTCTTTATGGGTCTGGAACTTTAAGCAATAGTGTTTATACGTTGGACGTATCCAGTGACATTTTCAATATCGAAGCGAGCAACACGCATGCTCGAAAGGATAATCAAATAGACTCCTATATGTGGCATTGCCGTCTTGGCCATATAAGCAAGAAACGCATGTCCGAATTACACCGATGTGGAATTCTGGAATCGTTTGAATTGGATTCATACGATACATGTGAATCATGCTTAAAAGGCAAGATGACCAAGTTACCTTTTACTGGAAAAGGTGAACGAGTGGGAGAGTTGCTAGGCCTAATACATAGTGATGTATATGGACCTATGTCAAATCAATCTTTAGGAGGCTATAGCTACTTCATTACCTTCACCGATGATTACTCACGGTTTGGAGATGTGTTCTTGATGAAACACAAGTCTGAAGCCTTTGAAAGGTTCAAAGAATTCAGAAATGAAGTAGAGAAACAACATGACAAGAGTATTAAAATACTTCGATCGGATCGAGGTGGTGAATACTTGAGTCAGGAGTTTCTTGATTATCTAAGAGACAATGGCATATTGTCTCAATGGACTCCGCCATATACACCACAGCATAATGGTGTATCTGAGAGGCGTAACCGGACCTTGTTGGACATGGTCAGGTCAATGATGAATCATGCAACTCTTCCCAAGTCCTTTTGGGGCTATGCACTTCAGACAGCTGTTTACTTGTGAAGCAGAATGCCTACCAAGGTAGTCTCAACTACTCCATATGAGATATGGAATAGTAAGAAACCTCATGTATCTTACTTGAAGATATGGAGTTGTCCTGCTTATGTGAAGCGGACTGTATCAGACAAATTGGATGCTAAGTCTGATAAATATCTATTTATTGGATACCCTAAGGAAACAAGGGGTTACCAATTCTATCATCCTGTGGAACAAAAGGTGTTTGTTTCAAGGCATGCTGTGTTTCTAGAGAAAGAGTTTCTCTTGCAAGAAAATAGTGGGAGTGTCGTCGAGCTTGAGGAGGCTCGAGAAACTCAAATAGACATTGATGAGATACCTGGTGAAGCACAACAGCCGACAACTCATAGTGATGAGCAATCGACTGGACCTATTGTAACACCACATCTTCGTAGATCTGGTAGAACACGCAATATTCCTGAGAGATATGGATTTCTCGTAAGTGAATCGAACGACGTGTTACTCATTGATGATGAGGAGCCTACCAGTTATGAAGAAGTGCTGACAAGTTCAGAAAGGGATAAGTGGCTTGATGCCATGAAGTCGGAAATGGATTCCATGTATGAAAACCAAGTTTGGAACTTGGTTGACCCACCTGAAGGGATAAAGCCTATAGAGTGCAAGTGGGTTTTCAAGAAGAAAACTGACATGGATGGTAATGTGATTACCTATAAGGCTAGATTGGTGGCGAAAGGATATCGTCAAAAACAAGGTGTTGATTATGATGAAACCTATTCGCCTGTAGCTATGCTTAAATCCATTCGGATGCTCCTGGCCATAGCGGCTCATTATGATTATGAGATATGGCAGATGGATGTGAAAATAGCTTTCCTTAATGGAAACCTGCTCGAGGACGTGTATATGATACAACCTGAGGGTTTCACATCGGTTGATAAAACCAAGGTATGCAAATTACGACGGTCCATTTATGGATTGAAGCAAGCATCCAGGAGCTGGAATATCCGTTTTGATGAGACAATCAAAAGGTTTGATTTCTCACAAAATCCAGATGAACCTTGTGTGTACAAGAAGGTTAGTGGGAGTGCAGTCGTGTTCCTAGTATTGTATGTCAATGACATATTACTTATAGAAAATGATGTTTCAATCTTACAGTCAGTGAAGGTTTGGTTATCCAAGACATTCTCCATGAAAGACCTGGGAGAAGCAACCTACATCCTCGGGATTAAGATCTATAGAGATAGATCGAAACAGTTGCTTGGTCTTTTGCAGTCTACATATATAGACCGAGTGCTAAAGAGGTTTAGCATGTCGGAATCCAAGAAAGGTTTCTTACCCATCAGGCATGGGGTACACCTTTCGAAGTCTATGTGTCCGCGCACAGAAGACGAGAGGATTTGCATGAGTAAGATTCCCTATGCATCCGCAATAGGATCTATCATGTATGTTATGTTATGTACAAGGCCCGACGTATCGTACGCTCTGAGTGTCACGAGTAGATACCAGTCCGATCCGGGAATGGATCATTGGGCGGCTGTTAAGATGATCCTTAAGTACTTGAGAAGAACTAAGGATGTGTTCCTAATATATGGAGAAGGGGACATGGTGATACGTGGGTATACGGATACCAGCTCTAGACAGACAAGGATGATTCCATGTCTCAGTCTAGGTATGTATTCACCTAGAATGGAGGCGCAATAAGTTGGAAAGGTTCCAAGCTTGACGCTATAGCGGATTCTGCCACTAAGGAAGAATACATTGCAGCTTTGGAAGCAGCATAGGAAGCGGTTTGGATCAAGAAGTTCATCTCTGAACTTGATGTGGTCTCATCAATGATCCAAACATGTGCTTCGCCGCTATCATCTTATCAGAGAGATCATCAGTAGGAACGAAATACAAATCGAGAAAATTCCCACTGAAAGGAACTTAGCGGATCCTTTGACTAAGGCATTACCTCAAAATAAGTTTGAGGGTCATGTTAGAGCTTATGGTATTGGATACCATAGCGATTGGCATTAGGCCATGTGGGAGTCTGTTAGTAATATATGAGAGATGTCCTAAGGCAATCTCTTTATGTATGAACCATTTATATGATAAATGAAGATTCACTATTTGAGTATACATGTTTTATGTATTTGATTGGATCTTAAACTCATTTACTGAATGTCCACGATACGATTCACAGTATGAGAGAATTTGTGATTGGATCACAACTAGTGAGTATCTCTACATGTGTAATTGTGATGTATCGGAATTATCCCTAGTCGATGAATTGATGGATTTGGACACCATCAATTCTGTCGAGACTAGCACGAGGTATACCCCTTGGTGTATCAGCGGTGATTCTCCTTGGTGATGTCAGTTAATCGTGGATGCTAGTTATGGTAACTAGTTCATTGGAGTGACCAGTAGTAAGACTTCATATGGTTCTCTGCATATATAGATATGTCAATGAAGTTCTTACTGTAGCTTAAGTGCGATGTTCCTTTGACTTGCGGTATTCAAGTCATCTTGATCATGGAGACTTATGCTTTGACATCTTAAGCAAACATCTCTAAGGGGATGTGGACCTGGGATGATTGGGTATAAGTTGAAGTGATCGAAGATGTTTGAATAGCCTATAAAGGATTCACCACTCCTTGCGAGGAGATGTATACCCATGGACTCTTGTCGGATTGTTACTAAAGTCTTTGGCCAAAGCATTACATGTTTAGAGTAAGGTACTCTTCGATACATGTGCAGTAACTAGAATCCGTAGGACGAGGAAATGATACTTGGGCTAGGTGTGACGCAGTCAACCTAGTGGGGACTGACACTATAGACCATGTCCTGAACCAAGTGGGTATAAGATGAGTGAAGGGAATGGGGCACAAATCATTCGAGCTGCTGAAGGGTTTCATAAATAGTTCTGGATCAACCGTTGATCTTTTCGGTTAATTGGGGAACATGATGTAGTACTAGGTGCCACTCATGATCGTTCTATAATTAATGGTTAATTATAGACGGCCAACATAAACCGAGAACCTATTTGGTCACACGCACAATGAGTGTAATCCAAAGGATTTAAAACGAGCTTGAGAATGGGATTCTCAGACCGAGAGAAACTAGGTTTGGTTGGACCAAACATGTAGCGAGCATGAAATCATTTCAGTCGCAATGGAAGCGTGGATGGGCCGTGTCTTGTGAAGACATAATGGATGAACCAAAATGGTTTGGTTCTAATCCAATGGAGGAGAATAAACCAAAGGGTTTGGTTTATTTTAAACGAATGAACCAAAAGTTGGTTCGGTTCGTTTTAACTTAAAATAAACCATCATGGTTTGGTTTATTTTAACTTATCTTAATGGAGCGGGTTAGCGGGCCTAATGGTTATGATCCAATAACCGTTTAGAGAATTAGTTCTCTATAAAAGAGGGCTTAAGGGATAATTAAGCCCTAATCCAAAAAACCCCTAGCCCTAAGGTTGCCGCCCACCTCCTCCTTGGAGCTTTCGGCGCCAACCTCTTGCCGCCGCCCATAGCTCCTCCAACTGGCATCCAGAAGGTAGCTTCCTTCCCCCTCGACGGCGTCGAGCTGCTGTCGGTTAGTGCTCCAGAGATCTCCTTCAGGTTTGGCATCAAGGTGAGCTCTATCTTCCTTGGTTGGCCGGCGCCTATCACCTCCACCAAAGCTGTCCAGTTTTCTGGACATCTTGTTCTCCTCTCGTCGGAGCATCGTTTGGACGACGGTTAGAGCTCCGAAAGTGGCTAACTTATCGGGGATTCGATCTCTGGTAATCCTCTGAGGTGGAGGACGAAGGATTCGTCAATCGGTTGACGAATACCTCTCTGGAGAAGCGAGTTTTGAGGACTCGTCTTAGGATCCGAATTTGGATTCGGATCGTGATCATCTCTCGATCACGTCGTCTTCAACACGAGGCTAGTAACCCGTACGAAGACGAAGCTGGTGGCTTAGCGAAGTCATCCCGAGGAACTCGACATGGATACGGATAGAGACGATTCTAGCGAGTATCGTTCCGGTTGATGCCGTTCCCGCTACACATTATACGAAAGGTATAACGTAGTTAAATTTCCTTTTATTGCAAATTTAAATTTACGGTTATGTCTACACTTGTTGTACTATGCATGCGTGTGTTGTGTGTGTTGTAATAAATGTAGATTTATTATTTTTATTGCTTCCGCTGTGTTCATGTTTACAAAACGTGATCGAACACACATACGCCGTGGTGCCGGAAACCCAACACTAATAAGATCGCGGTTTTCGACCTTTTGGCCGATCGCATGTAGGTTATTGACTATGTCTTGAACGTGAGCGTGAAGTTGCATCGCCGTTTTGTGTTCCAGCATTTTTAGATTATATAACTTATTAAACAAAAGATCGCGCTTACATACCTTGGCTTCATCGGTCCCTTCGTGTAGCTCCACTAGCTTTGTCCAAAGGTCCTTTGCGCTGATGAAGGGGCCGACACTATTAAGCTCCTCCTTGGACAAGACGCATTGGCGGATTTGAGTTGCCTTGGCATCAGCTTTGACTTGTCTTTTTGTTGCATTGGTCCATTGGTCATAATCCAAGGATTCACCCACTTCGTTAGTCGGAAGTGTGAATCCCGTTTGGATTATGATCCACATCTTGATTTGGGTTTTAAGAAAGCATTCCATCTGACCCTTCAAATAATGGAATTCATCTCCATTGTAAAATGGAGGTCAGACGGTGCTAAAACCCTCAAGATGGGCCATTGAAACAAAAAGACAAAAGAGTGAAGCGGGAAAAACCTAAAACCACAAACAATGGAAATGTCCCAAGACTCGCGTCTTGGATTAGTAGTGCGGGAGAGAAAGAAAAGAACTACATGAATGAGAAAGAAAAAAAAAGCGAAATAAGCAGAAAAAAAATAAAAAAAAAATCCGTAGAAAGGTAGATTGGTGGTTTCACCAAATCATAGCACCCCCGCTCTAATACCAATTGTTGGATCGAGCAGATCGCTAGAGGGGGGGTGAATAGCGATAGAAACTCTTTTTCGAAATCGTTCATTGAGGAGACAATTAATTGCAGCGGAAAGATAAATGACAAATAAAGAGAGACAAATGGTTTTTTTACTTGGTTCGTAGCCTTCGGCTACTACTCCAAGGCCCTAACGGTCCTAGACTGTGTACGGAGGGCAATTCACTAAAACACTCCTCCTCATTGGAGGTAGGAGTTAGACGATTACAAAAACCTTCAAAAGCAAAAGATGGAGATACAAACACTCTCTTCTATTAATGTAAAATGCAACGATAGAAAACCTCGATTAACAAAAAGAATTGCAATATTAAAGAGACGACAAAGTAAGATTATACCAACAACTAGAGAATAGAAATTAAGCTAGGGTTGTTAGCACTTCGTTGTTGTAGAGTCATCGGAGAGTCGTAGCATTGCGGAGGCTTTTGAGCACTTAGAATTTATTAGAAAACCCTAGGATAGGCCCTCCTTTTATAGCCTTTGAGACCCTTTTCGAGAGGAACTTCAGCCAATAAGATTTGAGCACCACCACCCTTGAAATGAGGTGATAAGCCTTGACTCCTCGAAGTTGATCCTTGACCAATAGTCGACTGATGGCCATCGTCAGTCGATTGATAGCAGCATTAGTTGAATGCTGACCGCAGGCAATCGATTGATAGACGGCAGTCGAGTGCTCCAAGCTGGCAGTCGACTAATGCTAGCTGCAGGGCAAAGTTAGCTTAACAAAAATATTATTTCGACGGTCACTGACCGTCCGATCTCGACCTAGACCATCCATGGGATGTCTTTGGTTGGATCTACGCTTAAGATCATCCCCGTAAGGAGGATACGACCTCTCTTACTCTCACACACACGAGCTTTACCTTGATACTTACTATGTCGCTTTCGATTCTGGCCTTCCACTCGATTCATTCGTCTTCCTTCGAAATCACTCGAGTGTCGCCCAACCATCGCGGCTTCCTCCAGTTGTCACTAGCCTTCAGCTCCAGCATTGACACTTTTCTGCACACTCGATTTAGCTCGTGAGATAACAATATGAGCTTAACTTTGTATCGTTTGCTATAATCAAAACTCAGGTTAAACTTAGGTGCCTACTGCACCAACATGAATGGGTTAGAATCCTCCCCTCCTTTTATAGAGTTTGGTCTAAGAATAAGTCTCCTCATCTTTTGGAACAGATCACGAAGTGGTACCAAATTTTATCGCGAAGTGGCCACGACAAACCTTATCCGTTTTGACCTAGCACAAAAAGCTGATTCATCACCATCAGTCGACTGATGCCTTCCATCGATCGACTGATGAGCAACAGTCAACTGCCCAATGACCAGCAGTCGACTGTCAGCCTGACCACTTCCCTGTAGTAAGAGGTTAGCATGGAAAATGGTAAATGCTATAGTTTCTGACCATCCGATCTTGACCTAGACCTTCCACAGGAAGTCTTAGTTAGATGGTCGCCTACAGTCATCCCCGTAAAGAGGACACGATCTTACTTGCACTCACTCACATGAGCTCACCTCAACTTGTAGCTTCTGATTTCGGTCTTCCACCTGATTCCTTCGGCTCCCTCCGAAGTCATCCCGGTGTCGCTCGACCACCACGGCTCCCTCCGGGTGTCGCTGACCTTCAGTTCTAGCACTTTTTGCACACTTGATTTAGCTCGTGAGATAATGATGTAAACTTAACTTTGTGTCTTTTCCATAATCAAAACACAGGATCGATTATCTGGTGCCCCTACACCAACAATCTCCCCCTTTTTGATCTATGGCAAACCAACACAAAGTTAAGGGAAATTAAAGCATAAAATAAGTATAGAAAATGATGAATGTCATTTCCAAAAACTTCCCCTCAACCAAAACTCCCTCTTAACCCTAGGTGAGTTTTGAAAGAGATACTTTAGTTTTCAAAATTAAATTTTGTGTTACTCCCCACTTTCGCTCTTCTCCCCTTTTTGCCATAAATCAAAACAAATGTTAGGGTTTTGTATAAAATAGGGGTTTAAAAAACAATATCGTATATGCATGCATCGAGATAAATCAACTATGAGTCCAAGTATGTGTCTAGCAGTAGTTAGATAGATTGGTTCGAGGTGTGTCCCTCTGCACCAATAATCTAAAGGTTTGTAATATAACCCTTAGGGTTAGTTTGCTCTCCCCCTTAGTCAAATATATGAAGTATAAGAGATGTAAGGGGCACTAAACTTTGGCCTAAAGAGATGTAAATAGTTGTTAAATAGAATTGTTGAGAAAATAAGTAGTATTTTGAAAAGGTTATTTTAGGTATATTTCAATTATCCTTAACATCTCACCCATTCTATGTGTCTCAGAATTTGTTCACCTTATATGTTTTGTGAGATGATTTTAAATTCATTAAAGATAGTCAACCTTGGGTTAGATTCGGATTTAACCTTTAGATCATTAAGTAACTTTTCGAGAAACTAGCTTCCAAGTCATGGCGAGGCATAGGCCTTCTTTGATCGGAACAACGATCACTTCCTTAGACAAAGCCAAATTCAAGAAAATATCACTTAAGTCACTTAGGGTTACTTCCTGGTCTAACTAGTTTAGGATACGGCGAGGTAGCTTCAGCTAGTTCCACTCGGTCAAGTGCACCAAGCTAGATACGCCTTATCTAGTTCGAATACATGAGACTTTGTTTCCCTAACGTACTAACATCTCGCCGCGTCCTGATACTATATTGTCAAGAGTTGACTAACTATTTTCTCTATCTAGCCATTCTAAAAATTAAAATAAAATATGCAATGGTTTTGTTAAGTAAGCAGTTGAACCAATATGGTCTATTCAAATAATGAACTTGATCCTGGGGAATCCAATACTTATTAGTCCTTATATGTGTGTTCAATAAAACCTTTGGGGCCCATGCTTGGACTCTTTGATGACTACGATTTATGATAGACATATATGATCTATTCGTAATCTTTGGACTAAATCCGAATTCGGCTTTGTTGTACACGGCTCTTTAGGTTCCAAGTAGTCGGTTAAGATTCTTAGATCCCAATGTGAACCTTTCCAACCTAGCCTCAATTGGACTATCCGAGCCGCAAAAACCGCGTTTTGCATTACAGAAACCCGGGAAGTCATCCACAGATCCATGCGAAGATAAACAAAACAACATGTACGTGTTTAAAAACTTTAGATCTACTCTAGATTTGCATGTTAAGAGTTTACCCTTGATGTGACGCCCTTCGCTTATCCCGCTCGTCCAAACGGCTTGCCGGAACTCGAGAGTGTCAAGTGTACACTATTCTATTGGTATCCACGCAAGCAATAGGTGGAGAAAAGCAACCTAGAGTGTGCTAGCACCCCTTGGAGGCTCACGGTAAGATGAGGAAGATTAGGGAGAGAGCTTGAGGGAAGATCCAAGGAAGAAGATGATGAAGTTACACAACTTAACTTCACACTTTCATAACCCACTATAAGGGGGTTACATGCATGCATGTAACTCCAAGAGCCAATGGCTCTTGGTCTCCCTCATGAGCTGGCACCCCATGATGTGTCCATGATGATGTGGAGCATCATCATTGGCCGGCCCCATGCCAAGTCACCATGACATGGCAATTGGTCAAGTCAAAATTAACCATTCATCTTCCCTCTCAAGTCAAGACAAACTTGACCTCTTATCTCCCATAGTTGATCAAATCCAACCATTTGATTCAAGTCAATTTGATTTAATTAATCTCAATTCATTAGTTTAAATTGACTCGATGAATCAAATCTAAATTAGACTCATTCAACACTTGAATCAACTTGAATCCAACTCAATTAGTCTAATTTGGATTACTCTTAATCCAATTTGGTTCATCCCATGAACCTAATCTTCATAGTTCATCATATGAACCTAATCTCCATCTAATTTCTCTTTGTGTGTGACCCTATAGGTTCTTGTAACGTTGGCAATGCTCCTAAATAGATTTAGGAACATAAGCAATGAGCGATATCTAGCAACACATCATTGCTACCCAAGTTACAAGAATGTTGAGATCCAACATCACCTTTGTGACTACTAATTGTGACTTTTACAATATGTGACAATGTTCCTCTATCCTTGACATTTAGATTGACCAATTGAGGCATAGACCGTGTCATCCTTAGTACAATTTATATCTTGAACTCCAAGTAAACTCACTCTAATCAAATGAGCTCAATATCTCATATTGACTCATTTGGGCATGGCCATGCACTTAGTGATCTCACTCTATCAAGAATAACGATGTCACTCCCGTCATATAGGAGGGATAGATCTCATCTACATCACTCACATCCCTCTGCATAATTTGTTACATACCCAGTAATTGAAGGGTTTTGCTTATCGAGTCCGTGAGGGGAAACTTCGCTTCCCACTTCACCTCGGTTGCTTGTTCATGGCGATCCCATCGATGTCCCCGGATTAAAAAAAATTTAATCCTAGACAAAAGGGATTGCCCAAACAACCAAGTCATCATCGTAGTATTCATTTAGAGAGGTCACTTGAACAAACTCGTTGTTCAAGCGACCAACCTCTATTCTACGAGTAGCCGCGGAATAGACGATGTCTGGATCGCCGGTTTTTGTGTTTATGTTCGGGGTCCAAGTATATTTAACCACAAAACAGAATATATAAAGTAAACAACCTCATATAACATGCATATAATTGAGAAACAATTATAAACATAATACAAAAGAACACTAATCAAAATAAACAAGATTATACCTCTTGATCTTCTATTGTATGTCCTTCCTCCTTTCAGACGTCGTGTGGGCGACGATCTACCAAAAGTTGAAGCCTCCTAGATCACCAATCTTCCTTTCCTTGTTCACTCCGAACAAAGGAAGATCATAAAACAAAATTCATCTTCCTATCTAGAACCGACCACCAAGTCAATAGACTCGATGTTGCCGCTAGCCAAGGAAGAGAACATGGAGTATAGAAACTGGCCTATGGAGAATCAATGAGGGCATGGGCACCAGCCAACACTTGGAGAAGAGAAAGGAAAGCAATCCTTATCCTTGTTGCCACCCAAACCCTTAACTAAGATCTCCTAATTTCCAGCCAAGGATGAAGAGAAGAAGAATAGGTTGAGCTCCGGCCAAGGTAGAGAGAAGAAGAAGAGGGGTCGGCCAACCTTAGGAAGAAGAAGAAGAATCCCTCCTCCACTTGTTGCCGCCCACCATCAACCCCCCAAAACCTAACCCTAGCCGCCCACTCCTTTTCCTATCCCAACTAGGATTGCTTGGCACCCAAGGGAAGCAACCCTAATGCCATCCATCATAAGCCATAGATGAAATGGAGAAGCTTTGGTGCCGGCCAAGCCAAGGAGAGAAGAGGGAAGAAAGGTGCCGGCTACCAAAGGAAGAAGAAGAAGAAAAACATCTTTCCTTAATTGTGGCCACCCAAAACCCTAATCCTCCCTTGCTCTTGTCGCCCAAAACCCTAGCCCTCTTTCCTCTCATTCTCTTGCCGCCCACCCCTATTCCATCCTTATATAGAGTTAGGGATAAGCCTTGGTTTAATCTCCACCATTGGTTCTAGGGATTTAATCTCAACCGTCGGATCTAGAGATTTAATCTTAACCTTCGGATATTAGAGATTTAATCTCTACCTTTGGATCTAGAGTTTTGTTTCTATCCAATGGATCTAAGCTTCATGAGGTGTTAATAGGCTACAACAGGGACCATGAGGAGGAGTTGGATCTTGGCCACCCATGGATCAAGCCCACATAATGTCCGATCCATTAATGATTATCCATTCCACTAGAGGATTATCTTTGATCTACCTCACCAACCCCCATAAGTTAATATGGGCTCCATATATTATTTGTACATTTTCTCCCTGTGTTTAAGATTTCGAATGTCCGTCGATTAATTAATTTACTGACCATTAATTAATCAACATCTAACTCCATGAGTAGTACCACTCAACCTTTTCATCATGCCTGACCAAGTCCACCTGCAAGGTTTACATGATGAACCTTATGAGCTCCTCAAGGGGACATCATCATCCTAATATATAGGACACGATTTCCTCCTATAATCAACAGCACACCATATAAATAATATCATCTCCCAACTTACCGAGCCTATCGATTTAATCTATAAATCTCGCTCATTGGTAAATCAAAGAGATGAATACTAAGTATATGTACCCGTTATTATATCGGGATTAAGAGCATGTACAAAATAATATCTGAGGTCCGATTCGATTATGTAGTTAGCAATAAATCGAATCACCTCTAAGTCGGTCTTGCTCAATACACACAAAGTGCACTAGTGTGATTTTTGTAGGGGATCGATCGGTCGGCTAGAGGGGGGTGAATAGCCCTTTGTCGTTGGATGGTGGAATTTGCTCATCTACACAATTGTTAGCGCAAGTGGAATACTAATAAAGACAAGCAAATAAACAATAAAGAATACAAACAATGCTAACACGAAAGATAACGTGGTTCACAGCTAAGCCGCTAATCCACAGTCCTTGATTCGTCCTCGGTGAATCACTCCGCAACTAAATCACTATCAGTCTCTCCTTTGCACTAAGCTAGGTGGAGGTAACCCTTACAACTCAAAGACACTCCTTCTTTTACAATAGATGTGAAAGAAAGCTAAGAGAAGGAGTTTGAATCTTGTAGAGCACTTGGATGGTCACTTAGAGAATAAGCATTAGCCATCCAAAAGCCCACACCCTCTCTTTTTATAGAGAGGGCTGATTTCTTCCCGTTGGCCACCACCAGTCGACTGCTGCCCTTGGCAGTCGACTGCTGCCACTCCAACCGCCTCCAAACACGTCGGATCCCGACCGTTGTAGTCCAACGTAACACTTGGCAGTCGACTGATGGATCCCATCAGTCCACTGTTGCCTCCGTAATCAATTGCCCAGTCAGCTACGAGTGGTTCTGTGACCAAACCCTCTTAATCGATCATGCGCGCCGTCGATCCGATCGATGGTCTTGGCGATCGACTACGGCCGCAAAACAACTCGATCCAGATACCAATCGAACCTATTCGATTAGCGATCGCGGCCATTTCATGACAATGATCGGTGATGGAAAACTCATTCGACACTTAGCCATTCGGCCAAGTGCACCTAATGAGCTACTTACAATTCACTCATTCTCTCATCTCACTCGAAGTCCCTCACCGAAGCTCTCATCGTTTGCGGCCACGTCCCTCGGCAGCATCAGGCGCACGACTCTGCAATGCTCCTTCGTGTCTCTTGCCTCCGAAGTCTGCTTCCTTGGCTTCGCTTCAAGTCGTCTCGTCCGACGGTCCCTTACAGCATCAAGCGCACGGCTCTGCAATGCTCCTTCTCCGACTCAAGCACGAGGTTATGAGTGGTGAACCCGCCAAGACTCCATGTGCGAATTACTAAGTCATGTAAGACTCCAATGCACATATCAAATCATAATAACAACCTAACTTAAACCCTTTGCCACACACATCAAAACCATATCACGGCAAGAAATTGCCCTAACAATCTCCCCCTTTTTGATGTGTGGCAATCCGTTTAAGTTAGGTAAAAACATTTGATAAAATATTAAGAAAGGAAAGCATGTAAATAAACATGATTAGCAACTCTCCCCCTTAATACACGAAACTCCCCCTACATATATTCCCCCTTACTTAAACTATTCTCCCTTACTTAAACATAACATTTCTCCCCCTTTGACACCATCAAAAATAATAAACAATGTTTATACATCATGGCATCAAGTCTAGAGAGAAACAAAAACTAAAATCAGTCAAAACCTGATAAAATCAGGTTACTGTGCTTGTTCACAATCCATCAGTCGACTGCTATCAGTATGGCAGTCGACTGGCACAAAGAGATCCAGTTTTTTGATTTTCTGGATGAAATTCAGAAATGCACTATAAATTTCAGAAAATTTGAAAAATAGTGAAATTTGGGGAACACATTTCTTTTAAGTATATCTATCAATGAAAAATAGTTTTTCATGAAAAATCATCATATTTTGAGAGATTTGCCAAAAATCTAAAAGCTTTAAAAACCACTAGGTTTTTGAACATGTTAGTATCCATTTTAACACTTCGTCTTGCATTGAATTGTTTCAAAACATGAATACACAAATTTTAAAGTAAGAAATTGTTTTGAAAACATATGAAATATCCAACCATGATCTTTGGGCAATATGTCTATGAATTAAACATAAGTCTTCCCCATGATTGGTCTATTATTGCTATTTTGATACCTTAAATGACCATCTAAATGTCATAGGCACTAGTGGACATTTGTATCATTCTAACATCTCACTCATGCTAAGTTTTCAATCAAAGTAGCCTATAGTGAGTGTGAGATGTATCCTAAAGGTATTTGTATATACTTAACCATTATTTTCATACAATTCTATCAAGGTTAAGTATCATCCTATCATTCCACATGATCATAAAGATGTATATGAATTAATTTCACATTATGATCATGAAACAAATGTTTTCATCAAATTGTGATCATGCATTAGGTATTAAATCATGATAATAAAGCAAATATCACCTAAAGCATGATTTATCTATTTATAGGTGCATTATCATCACCTAACACTATTTCAAAAATGTTGTCCCGCCATCCTAAGTCGACCAAAAATATGATATAGGTAATGTCCATATGGTTGACTATCCTAGGGTTTTTCTAACCCTTTAGGATGGATTTTGGAACCCAATATAAATTCTTGCCTATGAGGTTCACTAAAAATTCTTTAAGGATCCATTTCCTAGCAATTACTTTCTTTTTGTCTTGACCCCTAGCTATTAGACATTTATAGGCGTTTTCATTTTTATTTTCTTTGTAACCTAGGCCTTTCTTGTTGAAACTTGCTCTTTGGCTCCCAATTATCATGTTAAGGGTATTGGAGCCTATTGTGAACTTTTCTAGGGCCTTGGTCAAATAGTCTACCTTTTCCCTTAGAGCCCTATTTTCTTCTATGCATGCATCATTAACATCCAAAGGCATATAGTTATCATGAGAGCATGCATCATCATTAAAACATGCTTTTTCTAATTTTTTTTTTCTAAATCCTTAATTTGCTCAAGCATGCATTTATTTCTTTTCTTTGCCCTAAATAAATCCTTAGTGAGGCTAGAAATCATGGACATTATTTGCTTAAGGGGTAGATTCATTACCTCACTTACCAAATCCTCTTCCGATGATGAGGATGTAGAGGAGGCTCCCCCTTCACTTGAGCTCTCTCCACTTGAGCTTGCTTCTTCATTTTCGGACAAGGAGCAATCCAAGTCGTCGAAGGCCATTAGGGCAAGGTTGGAGTAAACATGTTCTTCTTCTTCGGATGAGGATGAGGAAGAAGGGTCATCTCATGTCTTTGCTTTGAATGCCTTGGCCTTCCCTTTTTCTTTGGCCTTCTTTTCTTCTTCCTTTTTCTTCTTGCTCCCCTTCTTCTTCTTTTCTTCTTTCTTCTTCCTTTCTTTTTTGCTCTTGTTTAGGAGAGGACAATTGTCTCTTATGTGTCCCTCTCCTTTGCAATTGTAACAAATTACCTTTCTCCTTGGTCTTCTCCTCCTATCATTAGATTTATTAAAATGAAAACCTTTTAATGCACGCCTTACCCTCCTTACCATATAAGCTTCTTCCGTGCTATCCATGGAGGAGGAGGAAGATGCTTCAGCGGAGAAGGAGAGGATCTCTATCTTCTTCTTCCCCTTGTGTGCCATCAAGGCTACTCCTCTTGAAGGTTGAAACTTTGGCTCTTCTTGTATTCCTTCAAGCCTCGTTTCATGGAGCTCCATTGTTGAGAAGAACTCCTCCAAGGTGCTCACTTCTAGGTTCTTGGACATGTAGAAGGAGTCCACAATTGAACTCCATTTCGATGACCGGGGAAAAGCGTCGATTGCTTTCATAAGCATATCCCGGTTCGAAAGTTTTTCTCCTACACTTGTTAGTCCAATCAAAATTTCCTTAAACCTAGAATGCAATGATGTTACCTTTTCTCCCTTTTCTAATTTGATGTTTGATAGTTGGGAGCGGAGGAGGTCTCTTCTTGCAAGTTTGGCCTCCGAGGTACCTTCATGAAGCTCTACTAGCTTCTCCCACATCTCCTTTGCACTAGAGCATTCCCCTATCCTATTCACTTCTTGTTGGGGAAGTACATTGTAGAGGTGGTGCTTGGCCTTTGAATTTGCCAAATATTCTTCCCTTTGCCTCTTGCTCCACCTTGATTTTTCCAATGGCTCCCCATCTTCATTCCTAGGCATCTCGAAACCGTTTTCCATTATTAATAAAATTTCAAAGTCAGTTTCAAAGAATACCTCCATTCTCATTTTCCACCAAGAGAATTTGCCTTCGAATTTTGGTGGGTGAATGTTTGAGCTGGTCATCCTTGAATGTGCTTGTTGTGGCAGTTAGTCCTCGACAAGCTTTCCTTGGCTCTGATACCACTTGTAAGGGATCGATCGGCCGGCTAGAGGGGGTGAATATTGTTGGATCAATGCGGTTTGCTAGAGGGGGGGGGGTGAATAGCGAAAAGCCTTTTTCTTTCGAATTCGTTTCAAGACAAATATACGCAGCGAAAATGTAAATGAAACACAAAGAGACAAGTTTATTTTTTTACTTGGTTCGTAGCCTTTGGCTACTACTCCAAGGCCCTAACGGTCCTAGACTGTGTACGGAGGGAAATTCACTAAAACACTCCTCCTCGTTGGAGGTAGGAGTTTGACGATTACACAAAAAACTTTCGAAGCAAAATGATAGAGAGACAAACCCTCTCTTCTATTAGAGTAAAATGCAATGATAGAAAAACCTCGAGTAAAATAGTTGCAATATTTAAAACAATAACAAGGATTATACCAACAACTAAAAAGAAAGACCTTAAGCTAGGGTTGTTGGCAGCACTTCGTTGTCGTAGAGTCGTCGGAGAGTCGCAACGTTGCGGAAGCTTTTGAGCACTTAGAATTGTTGTTAAAACCCTAGGTTAGGACCTCCTTTTATAGCCTTTGAGCCCCTTTTCGAGAGGAACCCTAGACAATCATATTTGAGCACCACTCCCCTTGAAATTTGGTGATAAATGATCCTTTGACGGCCGATCGATTGATGGCCATCACCCGATCATTCTTTGGCGATCGATCAGTCGATCTAGCCGTAATCACCGACCGATGGATGGCGATCGAGTCCTTGAGTTAGCGATCGTGATGCTGGTTGCAAGGCAATGTTAGCTTAAAAAAAACATTATTTCAACGTTCGTCGACTGTCCGATCGTGACCTAGACCACCTATGAGATGTCTTGGGTCGGATCTACGCTTAAATCTTTCCCCGTAACGAGGATACGACCTTACTTACACTCGCACACACGAGCTTACCTCGATACTTACATGTTGCTTTTGCTTCCGGCCTTCCACTCAATTCCTTCGGCTTCCTCCGAAGTCACTTGAGTGTCGCCCGACCACCGCGGCTTCCTCCGGGTGTCGCTAGCCTTCAGCTCCAGCTATAGCAATTTTCTGCACACTCGATTCAGCTCGTGAGAAAACGATATGAACTTAACTTTGTATCGTTTGCTATAATCAAAACTCAGGTTCGACTTAGGTGTCTGCTGCACCAACAATCTCCCCCTTTTTGATTTATGTCAAACCCGCATACAAAGTTAAGAAAAATAAATTAAGTGCATTAAGTAAAATGAGTAAGAGATATGCATGAATGAGTAGGAGAATATAAAAACTCTTTTTCAAGTGCTCCCCCTTGAGGAATCCTCCCCCTTGACTGAAGGTAAGTACTTGAGAAAGAGTTTTAACTCTCCCCCTTGATATTTGCTACAAAAAAAAAAGAATTAAGTAACCGAAATTGCTTAATATCGGCCATAGTATTTAAAATTAGTTTTAAGTTAAGAAATCAAAAAATTGATTTCTTAACCTTGGCCTTTACTTCTATTTTGTTAACAAGTTAAGTAAAATACTTTTTGTTAACAAGTTAAGTAAGAGTTAAGTAAATTATTGTATTGTTAACGAAAACAAGTTTAACTAAATGTGTTTAAGTTAAGAGTTCCCTTAACTTTGGTTCCCTTAACTTTGGCCTTTTTCTCCCCCTTTTGCCATATATCAAAAAGAGTGAAGATGTGTGTGGAATAAAAAATAAGTTTTAATTTAAAGTCCAAGCATGTTCCCCATTTTTTATTTTTTTAAAAAAATATACTGAAAATAAGCTCATCTATAAAATGTTTGACTCATATTTGGCTTGATTGATATGAAAGATCAACCAGTCCTGGTCAGAGTCAGTTAGTATGTATGATTATACTCCGTGGTTCATAGTGATGCACTAGATCTACATCTGGAACCAGGAGTAAGGTCCTAACATCTCACGCCCATCTACGTGGCTAAGTACACAAACACATTAGTCCTATGTGTTGTGAGATGTATTGGCTCCTTAAATCTATAGGTGCATGATATCTAAGGTATGTCCTATGCTAGTTCCATAAAAATGAAAATTTAAGAAATAGTAGTAAGAAAATATAATTTGCAAGTTCCTATTCTACTACGCACATGCCCAATTTTCGTCTTAATAGACTAAATTCGGCTTCGGGTAGGGGTTTAGTAAATAGGTCTGCTAAGTTATACTTCGATTCGACGTATTCGAGTTGTATTGCTCTCTTGGCCACATGTTCTCGAATGAAATGGTGTTTGACCTCTATATGTTTGGTCCTAGAGTGACATATCGGATTCTTAGTAAGATTAATTGAACTAATGTTGTCTACGTGAAATTTAGTATTCGTAAAGTCTAACTTAAAGTCTCAGAGAGTGTTCTTCATCCAAAGAAGTTGAGTGACATACTCACCCATCGCGATGTATTCAGCTTCGGTGGTAGATAAAGCGACACGGTGTTGCTTCCTATTGCACCAACTTACTAGACTCGAGCCGAGAAGTTGACAACAACCACTCGTGCTCTTTCTATCGAGCTTACTACCGGCATAGTCCGAATCAAAGTAGACGATTAGTTTGAACTCCGTAGATCTAGGGTACCAAATACCAACATTAAGTGTACCCTTAAGATATCTAAGGATACGCTTAACTAGGGTTAGGTGAGACTCCTTAGCACAGGTTTGAAACCTGGCGCACATACTTACTGCGAATAGGATGTCGGGTCGACTCGCAATTAAGTATAGGAGACTTCCTATTGAGCTCCTATAGTACTTTAAGTCAATGGACTTACTTTCTGGGTCTTCTCCTATGTTAACATTAATCGCCATTGGGGTGTTTATTATCTTAGCGTCTTGCATTCCAAATCTTTTAATTAACTCCTTAGTGTATTTCTGTTGATATAGGTATATACCATCCTTAGTTTGTTTAATTTGTAGACCTAAAAAGAAACTTAACTTTACCAAGTTCATTTCAACTCACTTTCCATGAGTGAAACGAACTCGTTTAGTAAGGCTGAGTTAGAGGTTCCAAAAATTATATCGTCTACGTAAATTTGAGCTATGAATATTTCTTTACCTAAGGTTTTTACGAAGAGAGTTGGGTCAACTAAGCCTTGGTTAAACCCTTTTGACTTAAGATGGATTGAAAGTCTCTCGTACCAAGCTCGAGGAGCTTGTTTAAGTCCATAGAGAGCTTTCTTAAGTTTTAGAACATGGTCGGGTTTATCTAGATTTTCGAATCCGGGGGGTTGGCTAACATAAACTTCTTCTTTAATGTATCCATTTAGGAATGCCGACTTAACATCCATTTGAAACAGCTTAAATCCTCGATGTGCGGCATAAGCTAGCAACATTCGAATGGATTCGAGTCTAGCTACTGGGGCATAGGTTTCGTCGTAATCTAAGCCTTCGACTTGACTAAACCCTTTGGCGACTAACCTAGCCTTGTTTCTAACTACTTCACCTTTATCATCAAGCTTATTTCGAAACACCCACCTTGTTCCAATTATCGTTTTGTCTTTAGGTGGTGGTACTAGTTCCCACACTTCATTCCTAGTGAATTGAGCTAGCTCTTCTTGCATTGCAATAATCCAATCGGGATCAAGAAGAGCTTGTTCAATTGATTTGGGTTCTATCTTTGAAATTAAGGAAATTTGACTAAGGTTCCTATAGGATGCTCTAGTTCGAACTCCTAGATTAGGATCTCCTATCACTTGATCGATAGGGTGGTTAGTCTGAATCCTAGATTGGGTTGGGTTTGTGTCACCTAATGCTTGATCAATTGAGTGACTTGGTTGAACACTAGTTTGACTCGGATCACTTGTCACTTGGTCGACAAGAGAAGTTGGTTGATGTGGATTAGACTCGATCTCAGGGTCGGAGATGAGTTTGGTATCAGTGGGCTCAACACTTGGGGTCATTAAGGGTTTTGTAGGTTCGGGTACTTCATCGAACACTACATTAATAGTCTCTTCGACTTTAAGGGTATCGTGGTTATATACCCTATAGGCCCTACTTGTGGTTGAGTATCCTAAGAAGATTCCGGTGGAGGTTTTGGATTTGAATTTCCCTAGGTGGTTCTTAGTGTTTAAGATATGTACTTTACATCCAAATACCCTAAAGTACTTGATGTTGGGTACTTTATTGTGATAAATCTCGTACGAGGTCTTAAGGTGCCTCTTTACCATAAGGATCCTATTCTGGACATAGCAAGCTGTGCTAACGGCTTCTGCCCAAAACCTATCAGGTAGGTCGTATTCGTTCAACATGGTCCTAGCGGCTTCTTGTAGAGTTCGGTTTTTCCGCTCCACTAGGCCATTTTGTTGAGGGGTCCTAGGGCAAGAGAATTCATGGTGGTATCCGTTTAGGTTACAGAAGTCGGTGAACCTTTGATTTTCGAATTCACCACCATGATCGCTTCTAAGTCTTTTAACCTTAAGGTTTTTTTGATTCTCGATTAATTTGAATAGATTGATTAATTGATCTAGGGTATCATTTTTATGTTTGATGAACCTAACCCAGGTAAACCTGGAGTAGTCGTCAATTATGACTAAGCAATATTGACTTCTATTGAGTGACTTGGCTCCATGTGAATCGAATAGATCCATATGCAGGAGCTCAAGTACACTTGAGGTTCGTTCTTGGTTAGTTAACTTGTGTTGTGTCCGAAGGGAGTTGCTTCGGAGGCTCATTGGCTCCCATGTCCTCGGATTAAAATTTTCACTAATGAAAGAATTAATCCGGATGGGATGAGCTTCCTTAGCACAACCAATTCGTCGTCGTGCTAACAACTTGAGTGGTCGCTTGAACAAACTAGTTGTTCAACCAACACAACTCTTCTAGTTGGTTAGCCGCGGAAGAGACGACGGACGGATCACCGGTTTTTGTGTTTGTCTTCGGGGTCCATGATTATACAATATATATTCATACACACACATGCATAATCAAAACAAATAAGAACATGCTCAGATCTGTACATAAAGTTAAAATAACTTTATACCTTACGATCTTCTACCGTATGTCCTATCCTTCTCGTGGACGACGTGTGGATGAAGATCCTCCACGAGTAGAAGCCTTCTAGATCACTTTCTTCTCTACCTTGTCCGCTGCGAACAAAGAGAAGAAACCACAAATACCTTCCTATCTAGAACCGGCCACCAAATTATGGAACTTGGTGTAACCGCCAGCCAAGGAACTATTGGATGATGCGCCGGCCAACTTCAATAAGTGTTGCCGCCGGCCACTTTGGAGAATGGGGAGGAGGAAGAGAACCGGCCACCAATGGGAGGAGAACCGCCGGCCAAGGAAGAAGGTAGAGGGCTCTATGATGGGCGCCGGCCAAGGAATGATAGAGGAGGATGGGCGCCGGAAATCAACTTGAAGGAAGAAGTTTGCCGCCCAAGCTTTGCTCCAAAACCCTAGCCGCCCAATGAACCCTAGCCGCCCACTTGTGGATGAACCAAACCCTAACTCCAATTCCTTGATCATTCTTGCCGCCCAACCCTAAGCATCTATTTATAGAATAGGGCTTAAGCCTCCTTTAATCTCTACCGTCGGATCTAGGAATTTAATCTCCACCGTCGGATTTAGGGTTTTATCCCAACCGTCGGATCTAGGGATTAATCCCAACCGTCGGATCTAGGATTTCATCCCAACCGTCAGATCTAAGGTTTCATCCCAACCGTCGGATCTAGGGTTTTATCCCAACCGTCGGATCTAGGGATTTAATCCCAACCGTCGATTCTAGGATTTCATCCTAACCATCGGATCTAGGGATTTAATCCCAACCGTTGGTTCTAGAGTTTCATCCAACCATCGGATCTAGGGATTTAATCCCAACCGTTGGTTCTAGGTTTTGTTTTACATTCTTGGATCTAGACTTCACAAGGATTATATTAGGCTACGATAGGGACCATAAGGAGGAGTTGGGTCTTGGCCACCTGATGGATCGGAACCACACAAACTTGATCCATCAATGATGTTCCATTCCACTAGAGGATCATCATTGAACTACCTCACCAACCCCCATAAATCAATATGGGCTCCATATATTATTTGTACATTAATCTCCCCGTGTTTAAGATATCGAATGTTCGTCAATTAATTGATTCACTGACCATCAATTAATTAACATCTAATTCCTTGAGTAGTACCACTCAACCTTATCATCATGTTGACTAAGTCAACCAGCTGGGTTTACATGATGAACCTTATGAGCTCCTCAAGGGGACATCATCAACCTAATATATAGGACATGGTTTCCTTCTATAATCAACGGCACACCATGTAAATAATATTATTTCCCAACTTACCGGGCATATTGATTTAATCCATCTAAATCTCACCCTCTGGTAAATCAAAGAAATAAATATTAAGTACATGTGCCCATTATTATATCGGGATTAAGAGCATGTACAACATAATATCCGAGGTCCGATTCAATTATGTAGTCAGTACTATATTGAATCACCTCTATGTCGGTCCTACTCAATACACCTAAGTGTACTAGTGTAACTCTATGTTCAAGACAAAACAATACCAAGCTACACTACAACCATGCCAATGGTTTGTCCAAAACCATCTTGGTTGTGAGCCTTTACTTATATTTTACAAGGGACTGATAACATGATCTTCTGTGCCACACCAAGCACCATGTTATCTACAATGTAAAATATTAGACAATATGCACACATATATAATGAATATATAAAATTCAAACAATGATCATGTGATTCTTATTTCAAAATAAAATGTTCATACAAAAAGAGCTAGGCTTTCAGTATACATTCCAATAGTGTCCTAGGTTGTTTTCCTTGTTGACAAGCATTACAGATTTTATTAACCAAGTTGTTGAGGTTGGGTAAGCCTCTGACTAAGCCACTCTAACTCATCTTGTGGACGAGTCTTGGGTGCGAGTGACCGAGTCGTCGATGCCACAACCATAATTCCTCTTCCTGTGTCATAAGACATTTGGCTGAGGATTTGATTAAGTTAATTGTATAAATGTTATTTGTCCTAGTTCCTTTGAGTATTGTTTTAGCTGTTTTATTTATTTTAATTACACATTCATTTTCTAAAAATACGACCTTATAGTTATTGTCACATAATTGGCTTATGCTAAGCAGGTTATATTCAAAATTCTCTATAAGTAATACATTTTTAATAACAAAATTCGAGTTAATCTCGATATCACCTGATCCGATGATTTTGAGCTTGCCGTTATTCCCAAAGGCTACTAATCCTTGTCGTTTGAATCGAAGTTTTGTGAATTTGAGTTGATCCCCGGTCATGTGTCGGGAGCAACCGCTGTCCAACATCCATTGATCATACACACAAGGTGGTTGGATTGGATGCTAGATTTTTTTTTCTTTTTTTTTTTAAAAAAAATTGGTTGTAAGTTGTTGAACCTAGGTCATCTCACCTGTGTCTATATGATCAAGCATGTTATACTTATGTGTTTTTTGTGAGATGACTTCCAATTAAGTTGATTAAGTGGATTTAGGTTCAAGTAATTTTATGTTAGATTTGGATTTGACCCTAGGCTTGTCAAGTTTACCTTTTCAAGATCATGGCTTCCAGGTCGTGGCGAGGCACAGGGGCCTTCTTTTATCGCATCATCGACCACTTCCTTAGACAAAGCCATTTTCAAGAAAATGATGACTTGACTCACCTAAGATTATTTCCTAGTCTAACTGGTTATTTTTGAAAAGAGGCTCCCCGAGGCTCAATCTTTTCAAAGAATTTTAGTTGGTTATGTTTTTGAAAAGAGGCTCCCCGAGGCTCAATCTTTTCGAAGAATTTTAGTTGGTTATGTTCGTGTTCTAAGTGAGTTCACAAGTTTTAAAGCACAAACTTTCTAAGTTAAAGCATGCAATTTCTAAGTTAAAGCACAAACTTTCTAAGTTAAAGCATGTAATTTCTAAGTTAAAGCACAAACATATTTTGTACTGGCTCCCCCTAGACCGTTGAATCGGTTCGGTCTATCCACATAGTGGATTTGGTCCTTGGGAATCCAGTACGGGTTGGATCCTAGAGTTGAAATCAAAAGGTTCTTAGGGACCCATGCTTGGACATGTTTCCTATGTCGACTTACAATCGACATATACGACCTATTAGTCGTGTTTGAGTTAAACCCTAGTCCAGCCTTGTTGTACACGGCCCTTTGAGATCCAAGTAGGAGGTTAAGTCCTTTGGATCCCGAAGTGAACCTTTCCAATGTGTTCCTAAGATCTTCGACTTGACTTTTCAAGAGTGAGTTCTCAACTTCGAGTTTTTCAACCCGAGTTGAGTCCTTCTCTTGAACTCGACTAGTCGAAGAGGTTAGGGAGACCTTGTGTTTGAGGAGTTTGACCTCCTCAACCAGAGTCTTGACCTTGGACTCGGATTTAACTAATTTCCTAGACAAAAACCTAACCGTATTTTGTAAGGTATTAAATAAAGTTCGACTTACTTTAAGGGTATCTTTTGAACCGGATCCGTATCCGTGGCTTGACTTGAAGGTAGCTTCATAGTCCGAGTCATCCTCAGGTTCTGACTCAAGTTCAGGTTCGGTGTCTGACTCAATTGATTTCGCCATGAAGACGTGGTCTTCGTCTTCTTCGGATGACGCTTCTTCCCATGTCGCGTTGAGGGCCTTCTTGTGGTTAGGTGCTTTGTGGTTGAGCTTGGGGCACTCGGACTTGATATGTCCAAACCTGTTACACTCATAACACCTAATATTAGAACTTTTAGGCTTACCTTGGTTGGGTCGAGTTGTGGTTCGCTTTCATCCCTTGGCTATCCTTCGAGCTAGGTTCATTAGCTCGGCAATCAATTCCGGGTCAACTTCTTCTTCGGACTCGTCTTCCTCCTCGGTTGGTGGTGGCTTGCTTGCGATTTTCTTCTTCTTTGAACCTGCAAACAAGGCTATACCCCTCTCGGGTTCCGAGTTGGACTGCTCATGTAATTCAAAATCGGAAAAGAGTTCATCTAATCTAAGTTTAGAGAGGTCCTTGGAGACCTTGTAAGCATCGACCATGGATGCCCACAAGGTAGTCCTCGGAAAAGAGTTTAGAACATACATTATAAGGTCACGGTTTTCGACCTTTTGCCCGATTGTGTGTAGGTTGTTGACTATGTCTTGGACACGGGCGTGGAGTTGCATCGCGGAATCGTGTTCCTGCATTTTTAGTGTGTACAATTTATTGAACAACAAATCGCATTTGCAAACCTTAGCTTGATCCGATCCTTCGTGTAACTCGATTAGTTTTGTCCAAAGATCCTTTGCGCTTATGAAGGGGCCGACGCGATTTAGCTCCTCCTTGGATAGGCCGCATTGGAGGATTTGTGTTGCCTTGGTGTCGGCTTCGACTTGTCATTTTTTCGCAATGGTCCATTGATCATAATCCAAGGAGTCACCCACTTCATTAGTCGGAAGTGTGAAACCCGTTTGGATTATGATCCACATCTCGATTTGGGTTTTGAGAAAGCATTCCATCCGACCCTTCCAATAACGGAAGTCATCTCCGTTGTAAAATGGAGGTCGGACGGTGCTAAAACCCTCGAGATGGGCCATTAGAACAAAAGACCGAAGAAGACGAAGACGAAGAAACTAGCAACGACAAAAACACAAAAAGAAGTACCAAGACTCGCGTCTTGGATTAGTAGTGCGGGAGAAAACTTAACAAAGCGAAATAAATAGAAATAAACAGAATTAAAAGAACAATAAATCTATAAAAATGGCTAGATTGGTGGTTTCACCAAATCTTAGCAACCCCCGGCTCTGATACCAATTGTTGGATCGATGCGGTTCGCTAGAGGTGGGGGTGAATAGCGAAAAGCCTTTTTCTTTCGAATTCGTTTCAAGACAAATATACGCAGCGGAAATGTAAATGAAACACAAAGAGACAAGTTTATTTTTTTACTTGGTTCGTAGCCTTCGGCTACTACTCCAAGGCCCTAACGGTCTTAGACCGTGTACGGAGGGCAATTCACTAAAACACTCCTCCTCGTTGGAGGTAGGAGTTTGACAATTACAAAAAAAACTTTCGAAGCAAAATGATAGAGAGACAAACCCTCTCTTCTATTAGAGTAAAATGCAACGATAGAAAAACCTCGAGTAAAAGAGTTTCAATATTGAAAACAATAACAAAGATTATACCAACAACTAAAAAGAAAGACATTAAGCTAGGGTTGTTGGCAGCACTTCGTTGTCGTAGAGTCGTCGGAGAGTCGCAGCGTTGCGGAAGCTTTTGAGCACTTAGAATTGTTGTTAAAACCCTAGGTTAGGACCTCCTTTTATAGCCTTTGAGCCCTTTTTCGAGAGGAACCCTAGCCAATCATATTTGAGCACCACTCCCCTTGAAATTTGGTGATAAACCTTGACTCCTCGAGGTCGATCCTAGACTGAATGACTGATGGCCATCACCCGATCCACGATCAATGAGTGCTAGCCATAGTCACCCGACTGATAGACGGCAGTCGAGTCCTTCAGGTTGGCAGTCGACTGATGCTGGCTGCAAGGCAATGTTAGCTTAAAGAAAACATTATTTCGACGGTCGTCGACCGTCCGATCTCGACCTAGACCACCTATGAGATGTCTTGGGTCGGATCTACACTTAAGTCTTTCCCCGTAACGAGGATACGACCTTACTTACACTCGCACACACAAGCTTACCTCGATACTTACGTGTTGCTTTTGCTTTCGGCCTTCCACTCAATTCCTTCGGCTTCCTCCGAAGTCACTTGAGTGTCGCCCGACCACCGCGGCTTCCTCCGGGTGTCGCTAGCCTTCAGCTCCAGCTATAGCAATTTTTTGCACACTCGATTCAGCTCGTGAGAAAACGATATGAACTTAACTTTGTATCGTTTGCTAAAATCAAAACTCAGGTTCGACTTAGGTGCCTGCTGCACCAACAAATAGCCCTTTGTCGTTGGATGGTGGAATTTGCTCATCTACACAATTGTTAGCGCAAGTGGAATACTAATAAAGACAAGTAAATAAACAATGAAGAATACTAACAATGCTAACACGAAATATAACCTGGTTCATGGCTACGCCGCTAATCCACGGTCCCCGATTCGTCCTCGGTGAATCACTCCACAACCAAATCAATATCGATCTCTCCTTTGCACTAAGCTAGGTGGAGGTAACCCTTACAAATCAATGACACTCCTTCTTTTACAATAAATGTGAAAGAAAGCTAAGAGAAGGAGTTTGAATCTTGTAGACCACTTGGATGGTCACTTAGAGCATAAGCATTAGCCATCCAAAAGCCCACACCCTCTCTTTTTATAGAGAGGCCTGATTTCTTCCCTTTGGCCGCCACCAGTCAACTGCTGCCCTTGGCAGTCGACTGTCGCCACTCCAATGGCCTCCGAACACGTCGGATCCCGACCGTTGTAGTCCAACGGAACAATTGGCAGTCGACTGATGGATCCCATCAGTCGACTGCTGCCTCCGTAATCGACTGCCCAATCAGCTACGAGTGGTTCTGTGGCCAAACCCTCTTAATCACCGATCAGTTGCCTTCATTAGTCGATCGATAGTCTGGCGATCACATATGGCAATGATCACGGCGCCCCAAAACAACTCAGTCCGATACAAGTCAAACCTATTCGACTCAGAGCAGTCGATTGTCATTTCATGGAAGTTGACTAATGTCGGGAAAACTCATCCGACACTTAGCTATTCGCCCAAGTTCACCTAATGAGCTACTTACAATTCACTCATTCTCTCATCTCACTCGAAGTCCCTCGCCGAAGCTCTCTTCGTTCGCGGCCGCGTCCCTCGGCAGCATCAGGCGCACGGCTCTGCAATGCTCCTTTGCGTCTCTTGCCTCCGAAGTCTGCTTCCTTGGCTTCGCTTCAAGTCGTCTCGTCGGACGGTCCCTTGGTAGCATCAAGCGCATGGCTCTTTAATGCTTCTTCTCCGACTCAAGCACGAGGTTATGAGTGGTGAACCTGCAAAGGCTCCATGTGCGAATTACTAAGTCTTGCAAGACTCCAACGCACATATCAAATCATAATAACAACCTAACTTAAACCCTTTGCCACACACATCAAAACCATATCACAGCAAGAGATTGCCCTAAAAATTTTATGGTCAAGACAAACCAATACCAAATCACACTACAACCATTCCGATGGTTCGTCCAAAGCCATCTCGGTTGTGAGCCTTATACTTATACTTTTCAAGGAGCCGATAACATGATCTCCCGTGTGACACCACACACCATGTTATCTACAATGTAAAGTATTATACAATATGAATAACCATAAAAATATGCAAACAATGATCATGTGATTCTTATTTCAAAAATAAAGATGTTCATATAAAAGATAGACTTTTCAGTATACATCCTTACAATCTCCCACTTATACTAAAAGACTATGTTCTCCTCATACTGCCATACATCTGATTCCCCTTCCCTCCACATGCCTATCAAAGCTCTCGCTAGAAGGGCCTTAGTGAAAAGGGTCTACCAGGTCATCCACTGATGCAATCTAGGTGACAACAACTTCTACCTCCTTACGATTTCTCATATCAGGTAGTACTTGCGCTCTATGTGTTTACTTGCCTTATGAGCTTGTGTTTCCTTCGAGTTTGCAACTGCACCACTATTATCACAATAAATTATGATAGTTCTGGGCAAACCAAGAATCACATCCAAGTCCATCAGGAAGTTCCTGAGCCACACAGCTTCTTTTGCCACCTCAGAGGCTGCCACATACTCAGCTTCCATGGTGGAGTCTGCCACGCATTTCTGCTTGACACTCCTCCATACAATGGCTCAACCTCCCAAAGTAAATACAAAACCTAAGGTAGACTTACTGTTATCCCTATCAGATTGGAAGTCAAAATCCGTGTAACCCACAGGGAGTAATTGGTCTGCCCGGTAAACCAGCATATAATCCCTTGTAATTCTCAGGTACTTCAATATATGCTTTACCGCAGTCTAATGTCCCTATCCTAGATTACTCTGATATCTGCTGACCATACCCACGGCAAAGCAGATATCTGATCTCGTACATAGCATCGCATACATGAGGCTTCCTACTGCAGAAGCATAAGGAACCACCTTCATCTCCTCTATCTCCTCAGATGATCTAGGACACATCTCCTTAGATAAAGGAACTCCATGCCTGAAAGGTAGAAAACCCTTCTTGGAGTTATGCATGTTAAAACAATCCATAATCGTGTCTATGTATGAAGCTTGGGATAAGAACAACATCCTTTTCCTGCGATCCCTTATAACCTTGATCCAAAGGATGTGTCCCACCTCTCCCAAGTCATTCATATTAAATTGTTTGGACAACCATACCCTTACGTCCGATAACACCTTGATATTGTTGCCAATCAACAAAATGTCATCTACGTATAGTACAAGAAATATCACTACATTTCTGTCACATCTCTTGTATACACAAGACTCATCCGGACTTTGAATAAATCCATAAGACTGGATTACCTCATCAAAGCGGATGTTCCAAGACCTCGAAGCTTGCTTCAATCCATAAATGGACCGATTAAGCTTACATACAAGATGCTCTTTGCTAAGATATTGTATCTTTATCTTGGATTGCCTCGTCATATGTCCAGGGATCAGGTTCATGTTCGCCAGGGATCAAATCAGAAGATTCTCCCAAGAACATGAATCTATTAGGCTGTCTCACAACTCTCCCACTACGACGAGGTATCACCTGTGTATCCTCTGTGACACGCGGTACAGTGACTTGTGGTATATCCTCTTGTACCGGTGGTATTGAAGAAGTGACTTCCCCTTTTAATTCCTCCAGAACTATTTTATTCTTGGGCTTGTGGTTCATCACATAGTCTTCCTCTAGAAATCTGGCATTCGTGCTAATGATCACCCTCTTATCTCTAGGACTATAAAGCAAACCACCCTTCGTTCCTCTAGGATAGCCAACGAACATGCGTACTTCTGTACAAGGTTCCAACTTACCAGCATCTACCTTCAACACATGTGCTGGACTCCCCATATCCGAATATGTCTTAGACTAGGCTTTCGCCCAGTCCACAATTCTGTGGGAGTAGTATGCACTGATGGAACCAAGTTCAGAATATATACCGCCGTATCTTGAGCATATCCCCAGAACGAATTCGACAACTCATAATAACTCATCATCTATCTAACCATCTCCATAAGAGTCCTATTCCTTCACTCTGATACACCGTTCTGTTGGGGTGTGCCAAGTACAGACAATTGGGATTGAATCTCAACCTCTGATAAGTAATTCCTAAACTATCCCAAGAGGTACTCACTACCATGATCAGATCGTAGTGTCATCCATATCTTGAATAATCATCTATGAAAAAGATGAAATATTCAAAACTACCTCTTGCCTGGATAGACATAGGACCATACGAATCAGAATGAACCAATTACAACACATCTTTGGATCTATACCCCTTGGCCTTGAAAAGGCCTCTTGATCATTTTACCCTCCAAGAAAGATTCGCAGGTTGGGAAATCTTCCACCACTAATGAACCCAAAGGTCCATCAGCTATCAAACTTTGAATTCTGCTTAGGTTAATATGACCAAGCCTAAGATGCCAAAGATATGTTTGGTTCATCTTCGAAGGTTCTTTTCTCTTATTTGAATTAGAAGATGAGTTATTAACTTCTATTTGCATCGTGGGAGCTTTTGGTTCGAGTGTATACAAATTTCCTATCAATGTACCTGAACAGATATTCTCCCTATTCCTTTTTATAACAACTCTGTCAATAAAAGAAATAGAATATCCATCCATAAACAATTTAGAAACTGAAAATAAATTCTTTCTAAATAAAGGTACATAAAGGGAATTTTCCAGAACCAACATTTTATTTTTCTCAAAAGATAAATAAAATATCTCCCACTGCAATAGCCGCCACCTTCATGGCATTGCCCAAGTAATTGGTAATCTCTCCCTCAGCTCGTCGTCGGGTTTCCTGGAACCCCTGCAAAGTATTGCAGACATGATCAGAGGCTCCCGTATCTACGCACCAGGTGCTGGTAGATCACACCGTTAACCATGTTTCAATGACTAGACCAAAGGATATACCTTTGTTCTGCTTCGGATTGGGACAGTCCTTCTTCCAATGTCCAGTCTGCTTGCAAGTGAAGTACTTGCCTTTCGGCTTCTTCACTCCTCCTTGAGATCCTCCCACCACCTTTGCTCTAGCTTATTTCATCTTCTTCTTGCCTTTCAGCTTAGAAGTAGAAACCTTCTGAGCAACCATGGCCTTAGCCTGAGCAAGCCTTTCTGTCAACTGGAGAATGATATCGACCTGGGTTTCCCCATCGATCTCAACTCCATGGACTTCCAGCTCATTCGCGGGCTTAGGAGGATACTCTTCGAAAAGTACATATTTGTACTCCTCAGCAATTAAGACAATATCTAGATTCTTTTCCAATCAACATAATTTAGGTACAGTAAACTTATTTTCCTTTAGTATCGCAACAAGTGGACTGAAATTCATTTATGAAAATCCTAAGAATCACATAGATCATTACTTTAGATTTCAAAAAATTATTGATTCCTCAAACAATAAAATTTTAAAATCAACCAACATCTCAAAACATCGAGAATATCGTATGCCACGTTAGTGTGGACGTATACGAATTCTACATTTGTAAGAGGAGGTTTTACCCATTAATTTTACTATCTTGTCAACCTAACTTTTTGACAAGTAAAATTAATAGTTGCTTCCTCTTTGGTCCTACAAATAAAAGCAGTGACTCCGATGGGGAGGATACTTATATTTGTATCTAAGTGTTCACCATTACTCGGTACCAAGGTAATTATCTCGGGTTATGTGTCTTCCGATGGGGAAGTACATACGCTCCTTGATAATTCCCTATAACCATATTTGACCTTGTGATCCGCAAACAAACTCATCCAATGGGGAGGAAGGCACTTATAGCCGACGCGCATGTTTGTTTGCATAACTTGTCAAATCATAATGGAGGCCGTGGGAATTTAAAAAAAAATTCCCTCTCCCACTTAGTAATTTGAAATTGAGGAATTTTCCTAGCCTACGACATGCATATCAAACAAAAAGCAATAAATATGAAAAATAAATTATTTTCCAACTATTATGGCTTTTTTCTTCAATATGTCTCCCGTCGCATCGTCATCTTGTTCGCTCCTCCTACGCCATGTACGAGCCATCCGGAGATCCGTGCCGAGACTAAAACCTATTTTAATTTACATATATCGATCCTATACTCCACAAGGGAGTGTACATGAAATCTAGATCGAAATGAAAATGAAATAAAGAGTAGCTAAACAATGTCGTATCTAATTTACAAAAATCAAATACTAGCCTCGTCAACTCCGAGGATTCAACAAAATAAATATTTACACAGATACACACATATGGCCATAATAGTCGGATCTTATGCCTGCAACCAAAGAGTTAACCTACGCATATCCTACTATTATCTGGCACATATAATATATGAAAAGTACATAAAAATTAACCGAATCCTAAACACACAAAGCCGGAAACCTTTGCTCTGATACCAATTGAAGGGTTTTGCTTATCGAGTCCGTGAGGGGAAACTTCGCTTCTCACTTCACCTCGGTTGCTTGTTCATGGCGATCCCATCGATGTCCCCGGATTAAAAAAAAATTAATCCTAGATAAAAGGAATTGCCCAAACAACCAAGTCATCGTCGTGCTATTCGTTTAGAGAGGTCACTTGAACAAACTCATTGTTCAAGCGACCATCCTCTATTCTACGAGTAGCCGCGGAATAGACGATGTTCGGATCGCCGGTTTTTGTGTTTATGTTCGGGGTCCAAGTATATTTAACCACAAAACAGAATATATAAAGTAAACAACCTCATATAACATGCATATAATTGAGAAACAATTATAAACATAATACAAAAGTGAAGGGGTTTGCTTATTGAGTCCGTGAGGGGAAACTTCGCTTCCCACTTCACCTCGGTAGCTTGTCCATGGCGATCCCTTCGATGTCCCCCGATTAAAAAATAAATAAATCCTAGACAAAAGGGATTGCCCAAACAACCAAGCCATCGTCGTGCTATTCGTTTAGAGAGGTCACTTGAACAAACTAGTTGTTCAAGCGACCATCCTCTATTCTACGAGTAGCCGCGGAATAGACGATGTCCGGATCGTCGGTTTTTGTGTTTATGCTCAGGATCCAAGTATTATTTAGCCATTTATAGATTTATAACATGCTTATAATTGAAAAAAAAATAAGCAACAAACAAAAGAGAAAAGAGAATAGGTATACCTCTCGATCTTCTAATGTATGACCTTCCGCCTTTTGGATGTCGTGTGGGCGACGTTCTACCAAAAGTCGAAGCTCCTAGATCGCAAATCTTCCTTCCTTGCTCATCCAAAGCAAGAGGAAGAATAGAAACAAGGTTTTTCTCCTCTCTAGAAACAACCAACAAGGAACTAAAATTATCCTTGCCGCCGGCCAACTAGGTGAAGAAGAAGATGGTGGAAAACAACTAAGACACCAAGGGAAGCCCTATATCTTGTTTCCACCACCTAAGGAGAAGGAGAAGGGAGATTTTGGGCGCCAGCCAAGGCTGGAAAAGAGGCTGGAGAGGTGTTGAACGTTGGCCAAAAGAGGAAGAAGAAGAGAAGAATACCTTCCTTATTTGGTGCCACCCTTGCCTCCAAACCCTAATCCTAATCCTATCTCAACTAGGATTCCTCTTCCTTGCCGCCCAAAAACCCTAGCTCTCATCAATTATCCCACGCCAACTCCCTTGACATCCTTTTATAGAGTTAAGGATAAGTCATGAATTAATCTCCTCCATTGGTTCTAGGGATTTAATCTCAACCGTCAGATCTAGAGATTTAATCTCAACCGTCGGATCTAGAGATTTAATCTCCACCTTTGGATCTAGAGTTTTGTTTCTATCCTTTGGATCTAAGCTTCATGAGGTGTTAATAGGCTACATTAGGGACCATGAGGAGGTGTTGGGTCTTGGCCACCCATGGATCAAGCCCACATAAAGTCCGATCCACTAATGATGATCCAATCCACTAAAGGTTCATCATTGATCTACCTCACCAACCCCCATATGATAATATGGGCTCCATATATTATTTGTACATTTTCTCCCCGTGTTTAAGATCACGAATGTCCGTCGATTAATTAATTTACTGACCATTAATTAATCAACATCTAACTCCTTGAGTAGTACCACTCAACCTTTTCATCATGCCGGACCAAGTCCACCTGCAGGGTTTACATGATGAACCTTATGAGCTCCTCAAGGGGACATCATCATCCTAATATATAGGACATGGTTTCCTCCTATAATCAACGACACACCATATAAATAATATCATCTCCCAACTTACCGAGTCTATCGATTTAATCTATAAATCTCGCCCATTGGTAAATCAAAGAGATGAGTACTAAGTATATGTGCTCGTTATTATATCGGGATTAAGACCATGTACTAAATAATATCTGAGGTTCGATTCGATTATGTAGTCAGCAATAAATCGAATCACCTCTAAGTCGGTCCTGCTCAATACACACAAAGTGCACTAGTGTGATTCTATGGTCAAGACAAACTAATACCAAATCACACTACAACCATTCCGATGGTTTGTCCAAAGCCATCTCGGTTGTGAGCCTTTACTTATACTTTACAAGGAGTAGATAACATGATCTCCCATGTGACAACACACACCATGTTATCTACAATGTAATGTATTAGACAATATGCATAAAAATATGCAAACAATGATTATGTGATTCTTATTTCAAAAATAAAGATGTTAATAGAAAAGATAGACTTTTCAGTATACATCCCTACAATCTCCCACTTATTCTAAAAGACTATGTTGTCCTCATACTGCCATACATCTGATTCCCCTTCCCTCCACATGCCTATCAAAGCTCTTGCTAGAAGGGCCTTAGTGAAAGGGTCTACTAGGTCATCCTCTGATGCAATCTAGGCGATAGCAACTTCTACCTCCTTTACGATTTCTCGTATCATGTGGTACTTGCGTTCTATGTGTTTACTAGCTTTTTGGGCTCATGGTTCCTTCGAGTTTGCAACTGCACCATTATTATCATAATGAATTGTGATAGTTCTGGGCAAACCAGGAATCACATCCAAGTCCATCAGGAAGTTCCTGAGCCATACAACTTCTTTGGCCACCTCAGAGGCTGCCACATACTCAGCTTCCATGGTAGAGTCCGCCATGCATTTCTGCTTGACACTCCTCCATACAATGACTCCACCTCCCAAAGTAAACACAAAACCTGAGGTAGACTTACTGTTATCCCTATCTGATTGGAAGTCGCAATCCATGTAACCCACAGGGAGTAATTGGTTTGCTCGGTAAACTAGCATATAATCCCTAGTCCTTCTCAGGTACTTCAATATATGCTTTACCGCAATCCAATGTCCCTGTCCTGGATTACTTTGATATCTGCTGACCATGCCCACGACAAAGCAGATATCTGGTCTTGTACATAGCATCGCATACATGAGGCTTCCTACTGCCGAAGCATAAGGAACCGCCTTCATCTCCTCTATCTTCTCAGATGATCTAGGGCACATCTCCTTAGATAAAAGAACTCCATGCCTGGAAGGTAGAAAACCCTTCTTGGAGTTCTGCATGCTAAAACGCTCCATAATCGTGTCTATGTATGAAGCTTGGGATAAGCACAACATCTTTTTCCTACGATCCCTTATAAGATTGATCCCAAGGATGTGTCCCACCTCTCCCATGTCCTTCATATCAAACTGTTTGGACAATCATACCCTTACGCCCAATAACACTTTGATATTGTTGCCAATCACCAAAATGTTGTCTACGTATAGTACAAGAAATACCACTACGTTTCCGTCACATCTCTTGTATACACAAGACTCATCCAGACTTTGAATAAATCCATAAGACTGGATCACCTCATCAAAGCGGATGTTCTAAGACCTCGAAGCTTGTTTCAATCCATAAATGGACCGATTAAGCTTACATACAAGATGCTCTTTGCCCTTAGCAATGAATCCCTCTGGTTGCTTAATGTAGATGTTTTCCTCAAGACTTCCATTAAGGAAAGCTGTCTTGACATCCATCTGACACACCTCATAATCCATATGAGCTGCTATGCATAAGAGAATCTGGATAGGCTTAAGCATGGCTACCGGCGAAAAGGTCTCCTCATAATCGATACCCTCTTTCTGAGTATACCCCTTCGCAACAAGCCTCGCTTTGAAGGTCTCAACCTTCCCATCTATTCCTCTGTTTCTCTTGTAGATCCACTTGCATCCAATGATTTTTACACCATCGGGTGGTTCTACTAGCTCCCAGACCTGATTTGAATCCATAGATTCAATCTCAGCATTCATTTCACTTTGCCAAGATACTGCATCTTTATCTTGGATTGCCTCGTCATATATCCAGGGATCAGGTTCATGTTCGCCAAGGACCAAATCAGAAGAATCTCCCAAGAACATGAATCTATTAGGCTGTCTCACAACCCTCCCACTATGACGAGGTATCACCTGTGTATCCTCTGTGACACGCGGTGCAGTGACATGTGGTATATCCTCTTGTACCGGCGGTACTAAAGAAGTGACTTCCCCTTTTAACTCCTCCAGAACAATTTTACTCTTGGGCTTGTGGCTCATCACATAGTCTTCTTCTAGAAATCTTGCGTTCGTGCTAACGATCACCCTCTGATCTCTAGGACTATAAAACAATCCACCCTTCGTTCCCCTGGGATAGCCAACCGAACAAGCGTACTTCTGTACGAGGTTCCAACTTACCAGCATCTACCTTCTGCACATGTGCTGGACTCCCCCATATCCGAATATGTCTTAGACTAGGCTTTTGCCCAGTCCACATCTCTGTGGGAGTAGATGGCACTGATTTAGATGGAACCAAGTTCAGAATGTACACCGCCGTATCTAGAGCATATCCCCAGAACAAATCTAGAAGTCAGAATAACTCATCATCTATCTAACCATCTCCATAAGAGTCCTATTCCTTCGCTCTACTACACCGTTCTGCTGGGGTGTGCCTAGTGCAGTCAATTGGGATTGATTCCCAACCTCTGATAAGTAGTTCCTAAACTCTCCCAAGAGGTACTCACCACCATGATCAGATCGTAGTGTCATCCATATCTTGAATAATCATCTATGAATGAGACGAAATATTCAAGACCACCTCTTGCTTGGATAGTCATAGGACCACACAAATCATAATGAACCATTTCTAACATATCTTTGGATCTATACCCCTTGGCCTTAAAAGGCCTCTTGGTCATCTTATCCTCCAAGCAAGATTCGCAGGTTGGGAGATCCTTCACCACTAATGAACCCAAAGGTCCATCAGCTATCAACCTTTGAATTCTACTTAGGTTAATGTGACCAAGCCTAAGATGCCAAAGATATGTTTGGTTCATCTTCGAAGGTTCTTTTCTCTTATTGCGATTAGAAGATGAGTTGTTAACTTCAATTTGCATCGTGGGAGGTTTTGGTTCACGTGTGTACAAATTTCCTATCAATGTACCTGAATAGATATTCTCCCTATTCCTTTTTATAACAGCTCTGTCATTAAAAGAAATAGAATATCCATCCATAAACAATTTAGAAACTGAAACTAAGTTTTTTCTAAATAAAGGTACATAAAGGGAATTTTTTAGAACCAAAGTTTTATTTTTCTCAAAAGATAAATAAAACTTCTCCCACTGCAATAGTCGCCACCTTAGTGGCATTGCCCAAGTAAATGGTAATCTCCCCTTTAGCTAGTCGTCGGATTTCCTAGAACCCCTGTAAAGTATTACAGACATGATCAGAGGCTCTCATATCTACACACCAGGTGCCGGTAGATAACACCGCTAATCATGTTTCAATGACTAGTCCAAAGGATATATCTTTGTTCTACTTTGGATTGGGACAGTCCTTCTTCCCATGTCCATCCTGCTTGTAAGTGAAGTACTTGGCTTTCGGCTTCTTCACTCCTCCCTGAGATCCTCCCACCACCTTGTTTATCCTTCTTCTTGCCTTTCGGCTTAGAAGTAGAAACCTTTTTGAGCACCCATGGCTTGAGGACACTCATCGAAGAGTGCATACTTGTACTCCTTAGCAGATGAGACAATATCTAGATTCTTTTCCAATCATCATAATTTTGGTACAGTAAGTTTGTTTCCTTTAGTATCATAGTAAGTGGACTGAAAGTCATTCTTGAAAATCCTAAGAATCACATAGATCATTACTGTAGATTTCAAAAAATTATTGATTCCTCAAACAATAAAATTTCAAAATCAACCAACACCTCAAAACACCGAGAATATCGTATGCCACGATAGTGTGGACGTATACGAATTCTACATTTGTAAGAGGAGGTTTTACCCATTAATTTTACTATCTTGTCAACCTAACTTTATGACAAGTAAAATTAATAGTTGGTTTCTCTTCGGCCCTACAAATAAAAGCAGTGACTCCGATGGGGAGGATACTTATATTTGTATCTAAGTGTTCACCATTACTTGGTACCAAGTTAATTATCTCGGGTTATGTGCCTTACGATGGGCAAGTACACACGCTCCTTAATAATTTTCTATAACCATATTCGACCTTGTGATCCGCAGACAAACCCATCCGAATCGGAGGAAGGCACTCAGAGCCGACGCACAAGTTTGCTTGCATCACATATCAAATCGTAATGGAGGCTGCAGGAATTTATAAAAATATCCCTCTCCCACTTAGTAATTTGAAATTGAGGATTTTTCCTAGCCTACGACATGCATATCAAACAAAAAGCAATAAATATGAAAAATAAATTATTTTCCAACTATTATGGCTTTTGTCTTCAATATGACTCCCGTCACATCGCCATCTCGTCCACTCCTCCTACGCCATGTACGAGCCATCCGGAGATCCGAGCCGATACTAAAACCTATTTTAATTTACATCCATCGATTCTATACTTCACGAGGGAGTGTACATGAAATCTAGATCGAAAGTAAAATAAAATAAAGAGTAGCTAAACAATGCCGTATTTAATTTACCAAAAACTAAATACTAGCCTCGTCAACCCCGAGGATTCAACAAAAATAAATATTTACACACATACAATCACATACACACATATGGCCATAATAGTCGGATCTTATGCCTGCAACAAAAGAGTTAAACTACGCATATCCTACTATTATCCGACACATATAATATATGAAAAAGTGAATAAAAATTAACTGAATCATAAACACATAAAACCGGAAACCTTGGCTCTGATACCAATTGAAGGGTTTTGCTTATCGAGTCCGTGAGGGGAAACTTCGCTTCCCACTTCACCTCGGTAGCTTATCCATGGCGATCCCTTCAATGTCCCAAATTAAAAAAAAATAATCCTAGACGAAAGGGATTGCCCAAACCACCAAGCCATCATCGTGCTATTCGTTTAGAGAGGTCACTTGAACAAACTAGTTGTTCAAGCGACCATCCTCTATTCTACGAGTAGCCACGGAATAGATGATGTCCAGATCGTCGGTTTTTATGTTTATGCTCGTGATCCAAGTATTATTTAGCCATTTACAGATTTATAACATGCTTATAATTGAAAAACAAAAACAAACAACAAACAAAAGAGAAAAGAGAATAGGTATACCTCTCGATCTTCTAATGTATGACCTTCCTCCTTTTGGACGTCGTGTGGGCGATGCTCTACCAAAAGTCGAAGCTCCTAGATCGCAAATCTTCCTTCCTTGCTCATCCAAAGCAAGAGGAAGAATAGAAACAAGGTTTTTTTCTTCTCTAGAAACAACCAACAAGGAACTAAAATTATCCTTGCCGCCGGCCAACTAGGTGAAGGAGAAGATGGTGGAAAACAACCAAGACACCAAGGGAAGCCCTATATCTTGTTTCCACCACCTAAGGAGAAGGAGAAGGGAGCTTTTGGGCATCAGCAAAGGCTGGAAAAGAGGTTGGAGAGGTGCTGGACGTTGGCCAAAAGAGGAAGAAGAAGAGAAGAATACCTTCCTTATTTGGTGCCACCCTTGCATCCAAACCCTAATCCTAATCCTATCTCAACTAGGATTCCTCTTCGTTGCCACCCAAAAACCCTAGCTCTCATCAATTATCCCACGACAACTCCCTTGACATCCTTTTATAGAGTTAGGGATAAGTCATGAATTAATCTCCTCCATTGGTTCTAGGGATTTAATCTCAACCGTCAGATCTAGAGATTTAATGTCAACCGTCGGATCTAGAGATTTAATCTCCACCTTTGGATCTATAGTTTTTTTCTATCCTTTGAATCTAAGCTTCATGAGGTGTTAATAGGCAACATTAGGGACCATGAGGAGGAGTTGGGTCTTGGCCACCTATGGATCAAGCCCACATAAAGTCCGATCCACTAATGATGATCCAATCCACTAAAGGTTCATCATTGATCTACCTCACCAACCCCCATATGATAATATGGGCTCCATATATTATTTGTACATTTTCTCCCCGTATTTAAGATCTCGAATGTCCATCGATTAATTAATTTACTGACCATTAATTAATCAACATCTAACTCCTAGAGTAGTACCACTCAACCTTTTCATCATACTGGACCAAGTCCACCTGCAGGGTTTACATGATGAACCTTATGAGCTCCTCAAGGGGACATCATCATCCTAATATATAAGACACAGTTTCCTCCTATAATCAAAGGCACACCATATAAATAATATCATCTCCCAACTTACCGAGTCTATCGATTTAATCTATAAATCTTACCCATTAGTAAATCAAAGTGATGAGTACTAAGTATATGTGCCCGTTATTATATCGGGATTAAGAGCATGTACTAAATAATATCTGAGGTCCAATTCGATTATGTAGTCAACAATAAATCGAATCACCTCTAAGTCGGTCCTGCTCAATACACACAAAGTGCACTAGTGTGATTCTATGGTCAAGACAAACCAATACCAATTCACACTACAACCATTCCGATGGTTTGTCCAAAGCTATCTCGGTTGTGAGCCTTTACTTATACTTTACAAGGAGCCGATAACATGATCTCCCGTGTGACACCACACACCATGTTATCTACAATGTAACGTATTAGACAATATGCATAAAAATATGCAAACAATGATCATGTGATTCTTATTTCAAAAATAAAGATGTTCATAGAAAAGATAGACTTTTCAGTATACATCCCTACAAAAAGAACACTAATCAAAATAAATAAGATTATACCTCTTGTTATACCTCTTGATCTTCTATTGTATGTCCTTCCTCCTTTCGGACGTCGTGTGGGCGATGATCTACCAAAAGTTGAAGCCTCCTAGATCACCAATCTTCCTTTCCTTGTTCACTCCGAACAAAGGAAGATCATAAAATAAAACTCATCTTCCTATCTAGAACCGGCCACCAAGTCAATAGACTCGATGTTGCCACCGGCCAAGGAAGAGAACATGGAGTATAGAAACCGGCCTAAGGAGAATCAGTGAGGGCATGGGCACCGACCAACACTTGGAGAAGAGAAAGGAAAGCAATCCTTCTCCTTGTTGCCGCCCAAACCCTTAACTAAGATCTCCTAATTTCTGGCCAAGGATGAAGGGAAGAAGAATAGGTTGAGGTCCGGCCAAGGTAGAGGGAAGTAGAAGAGGGGCCGGCCAACCTTAGGAAGAAGAAGAAGAATCCCTCCTCTACTTGTTGCCGCACACCATCAACCCCCCAAAACCTAACCCTAGCCGCCCACTCCTATTCCTATCCCAACTAGGATTGCTTGCCACCCAAGTGAAGCAACCCTAATGCTATCCATCATAAGCCATAGATGAAAGGGAGAAGCTTGGGTGCCAACCAAGCCAAGGAGAGAATAAGGAAGAAAGGTGCTGACCACCAAAGGAAGAAGAAGAAGAAAAACATCTTTCCTTAATTGTGGCCACCCAAAACCCTAATCCTAACTTGCTCTTGCCGCCCAAAACCCTAGCCCTCTTTCATCTCATTCTCTTGCCGCCCACCCCTATTCCAACCTTTTATAGAGTTAGGGATAAGCCTTGGTTTAATCTCCACCATTGGTTCTAGGGATTTAATCTCAACCGTCGAATCTAGAGATTTAATCTTAACCGTCGGATATTAGAGATTTAATCTCTACCTTTGGACCTAGAGTTTTGTTTCTATCCATTGGATCTAAGCTTCATGAGGTGTTAATAGGATACAATAGGGACCATGAGGAGGAGTTGGATCTTAGCCACCCATGGATCAAGCCCACATAAAGTCCGATCCATTAATGATTATCCATTCCACTAGAGGATTATCATTGATCTACCTCACCAACCCTCATAAGTTAATATGGGCTCCATATATTATTTGTACATTTTCTCCCCGTGTTTAAGATCTCGAATGTCCGTCGATTAATTAATTTACTGACCATTAATTAATCAACATCTAACTCCATGAGTAGTACCACTCAACCTTTTCATCATGCCAGACCAAGTCCACCTACAGGGTTTACATGAGGAACCTTATGAGATTTTCAAGGGGACATCATCATCCTAATATATAGGACATGGTTTCCTCCTATAATCAACGACACACCATATAAATAATATCATCTCCCAACTTACCGAGCCTATCGATTTAATCTATAAATCTCGCCCATTGGTAAATCAAAGAGATGAATACTAAGTATATGTGCCCGTTATTATATTGGGATTAAGAGCATGTACAAAATAATATTTGAGGTCCGATTCGATTATGTAGTCAGTAATAAATCGAATCACCTCTAAGTCGGTCCTGTTCAATACACACAAAGTGCACTAGTGTGATTTTATGGTCAAGACAAACCAATACCAAATACCACTACAACCATTCCGATGGTTTGTCCAAAGTCATCTCGGTTGTGAGCCTTTTACTTATACTTTTCAAGGAGCCGATAACATGATCTCCCGTGTGACACCACACACCATGTTATCTATAATATAAAGTATTAGACAATATGCTTAACCATAAAAATATGTAAACAATGATCATGTGATTCTTATTTCAAAAATAAATATGTTCATATAAAAGATAGACTTTTCAATATACATCCCTACAGTAATTGCCTTTATAGTCCACCCATTTACGGGTGACATTTGACGAAGCCAAAGTATGCAACTCCTTATGTAGGGAACCATGGTGAATTTAGGTCCAAGGACTAATAGTCATACTAATAGTCACATGAAAAAGTATATGACACTTATATAACGATCCATGATACTTTTTCATGGCTGGTCATTCAGTATACATTCTACAATGCATATCCATGTGTCAACTTGATATCACATATCCATGACTTGTGAGATCAAGTCATCGAGTTGACCTACATGCTAGTCTTTTTGCATTAACATTGTCCCTGAATGTTAATACTTGACTAGTAATGATTAAGAGTAGTGTTCTCTATATCATGTCATTATTGATTCAACCAATTGATTGATATAGATAAGAACCTTCTACTCAAGGACGTTATTATACTTAGTTATTTTGCACCAATACAAGTAAATATAATAACTATGCCTTTATAAATAGGAATATGATACAACAAAGTCTATACAACAATCATCACATGATTGTCTCTAGGGCTTTCACTAACAATCTCCCACTAGCACTAGTGCCAATTACTGTAGTATCTAATACCCAATGACCTAGTGTGACCATCATGCTTTTTCTATGCCAAAGCCGTGGTTAAGGGATCTTCGATGTTAGCCTCTATGGGTACCCTGCAAATCTTCACATCTCCTCTATTGATAATCTCTCGAATGAGATGGAAGCGTCGTAGTATGTGTTTGGTTCGTTGGTGTGAGCGAGGTTCCTTAGCCTGAGTAATCGCTCCATTGTTGTCACAATAGAGCTCTATAAGATCTGCTATGCTAGGAACCACCCCAAGATCAGTAATGAACTTGCGGATCCAAACTTCCTCCTTTGCTACCTCTGATGCAACGATATACTCGACCTCTGTTGTAGAATCAACAACTGTGTCCTGCTTCGAACTCTTCCAGGCTCACAGCGCCACCATTCAAGCAAAACACGAACCCTGACTGTGATCTATAATCATCCTGGTCAGTTTGGAAGCTGGCATCGCTGTAACCCTTTACAACTAGCTCCTCATCGCCTCCAAATATCAAGAAATATTCTTTAGTCCTTCTCAAGTACTTAAGAATATTCTTGACTGCTATCCAGTGACGCTCACCTGGATCTGACTGGTACCTAGTTGTCATGCTCAAAGCATACGAGACATCAGGACGAGTAAATAACATGACATACATGATAGATCCTATGGCCGATGCATAAGGGATCTTATCCATGCGGTCTCTCTCCTCTCTAGAAGAGGGACTTTGAGTCTTCGAAAGACTCACACCATGTGACATCGACAGAAGTCCCTTCTTGAAATTCTGCATGGCAAATCGTAGTAATACCATGTCAATATATGTACTCTGACTTAGGCTAAGCAATCTCTTAGATTTATCTTTATAGATCTTGATGCCTAGAATACAGGCTACTTTACCTAAGTCCTTCATTAAGAAGCACGTCCCCAGCCAATTCTTCACAGACTGCAACGAAGGGATGACATTCCTAATGAGTAATATGTCATCTACATACAATACAAGGAAGACAACTGTGTTTCCATTAACCATCTTGTAGACACAGGATTTATCTTCATTCTTGATGAAACCAAACTGTTTGATCGCATCATCGAATCGAAGATTCAAGCTCTGAGAAGCTTGCTTTAGCCCATAAATGGACCTTTATAGTTTGCATATTTTCCCAGTATGCTGTGGATCTACAAAACCCTCAGGTCGTGTCATGTACACATCCTCGAGCAAGTTTCCATTCAGAAATGCAGTTTTGACATCCATCTGCTAGATCTTATAATCGTGGTATGTTGCAATAGCAAGCATGATCCGAATGGACTTAAACATTGCCACTGGAGAAAATATTTCATCATAGTCAATACCATGAATTTGCTTGAAACCTTTAGCCACCAATCGGCCCTTATAGGTATGCATAAGTCCATCCATGTCAATCTTTATCTTAAAGACCACTTACACCCAATGGGTTTGACGCCTTCAGGTGGATCAACCAAAGTCCATACTTGGTTGGTGTACATGGATTCCATCTCGGATCTCATGGCCTCTAGCCATTTCTCAGGATCTGGGCTCATCACAGTTTCCTGATAGGAGGTAGGCTCATTCTCAATGAGCATAACATTATCATGGTCAGACAAGAGAAATGAGTATCTCTCAGGCTGACGACGTACCCTATCAGACCTGCGAAAAGGTAGGTCTACTTGAACAGGTTGTTGTTCCACAACTCTTTGTGCAACAATCTCATCACCCACAACACTTTGTGGTTCCTGTTCAACCTCCATCAAGGCCTCAGTGCTATGGTCCTTATCTTGAATTTCTTCAAGATCGAACATACTCCCACTAGTTTTTCTAGAAACAAAATCCCTTTCTAGAAATACCCCAGTCTTTGCCACAAACACTTTGTGCTGACTGGGAATGTAGAAGTAATATCCCTTTGTTTCCTTAGGATATTCAACAAAATAGCACTTATCGGATTTGGGTTTCAGTTTGTTTGAGACTTGACGTCGAACGTAAGCCTCACAACCCCAAATCCTCATGAAAGACATCTTGGGATTTCTCCCTGTCCATATCATATATGGTGTCTTTATCACAGCCTTGGATGGTACACGGTTAAGTGTAAAGGATGTTGTGTCTAGAGCATATCCCCAAAAAGATATAGGGAGATCTGTGTGACTCATCATAGATCGTACCATATCTAATAGGGTACGATTCCTCCTTTCGGATTCACCATTCCATTGTAGTGTTCCAGGAGGAGTGAGTTGCGATAGAATCCCACACTCAGCTAGATAGTCATGAAACTCATGGCTAAGGTATTCACCACCTCGATCTAATCGAAGTATCTTAATACTCTTACCAAGCTGGTTTTGTACTTCATTCTTGAATTCTTTAAACTTTTTAAAGGATTCTAACTTATGTGTCATCAGATACATATAATCATATCTACTGAAGTCATCAGTAAATGTAATGAAGTACTTGTAACCACCTCTAGCAGCAACATTGAAAAGGCCACATACATCACTATGTATAAGTCCTAACAAGTCTGTTGCTCTCTCGCTGTGTCCACTAAAAGAAGTTTTGGTCATCTTGCCTAGAAGGCAAGACTCGCATGTCTCATATGATTCAAAATCAAATGAGTCCAGCAGCCCAACCTTATGGAGCTGGGATAAGCGACACTCATTTATGTGACCTAAGCGACAATGCAAGAGATAGGTTTGGTTCAACTCATTTGACTTGAACCTTTTGGTACTTATGTTATAGATGGCGCTCTCTAAGTCTAGAATGTAGAGTCCATTCATCAGAGGTGCACTATAATAGAACATATCATTTAAATAAACTGAACAACATTTGTTCTTTATTATAAATGAAAAGTCTTTCTTGTCCAAACAAGAAACTTAAATTATGTTCTTAGTCAAAGAAGACACATAACAACATTCATCTAGTTCTAGTACAAGCCCAGAGGGCAGAGATAGATCATAAGTTCTTACAGCAACAGTAGCAACCCTTGCTCTATTGCCTACTCGTAGGTCCACCTCGCCCTTCATCAATGCCCTGCTATTTCTCAATGCCTGCACATTGGTATAAATGTGAGATGTACATCCGGTATCTAATACCCTTGATGAATAAATAGATAGATTGACTTCTATAACATTTATACCTAAAGTAGAAGTCTCACTTCTCTTCTTCTTAAGATCTTCCAGGTATGCTTTGCAGTTACGCTTCCAGTGTCCAGCTTCCTTACAGTGGAAGCAAGTCGCTTCCTTGGCCACCCCTCCTTTCGGTTTCAGTGCCTTGCCTTTGCCCTTGGCTTGGGACTTTCCCTTACCTTTAGGCTTGCCCTTGCCTTTCTTCTTTTGCATCATCAAAATGGAGTCAGATTTTTCCTTCTTAAGGTTGAGCTTAGCAGGTCTCAACATGATAAGCATCTCAGGCAGTGGCTTATCAATTTCATTCATGTTGTAATTCATGACAAATTGATTGTAGCTTTATGGCAAAGATTGCAAGATCAAGTCAGTGGCCAGCTCTTGGCCAAGTAGGAATCCCAACCTCTGTAGGTTCTCTATGTACCCAATCATCTTGAGTACATATGGACCTACGGGAGTCCCATCTTGCATCTTGGATTGAAACAGTGCCTTAGAGATCTCATATCTCTTGTGCTTTGCTTGTCCTTGATACAGTTGATGAAGATGTTCAACCATATCAAAAGAATTCATGAACTCGTGTTGCTTCTGAACCTGAGAGTTCATGGTCGTGAGCATGAGGCATGACACATCTAATGCATCATCTTGATGCTTCTTGTAAGCATCTCGGTCAGCTCGCGAGGCAGTGGCAGGAGGTGCCTCCGGAATGAGCTGCTCCATGATGTATAGTTTTCTTTCTTGGGTGAGAATGATTCTCAGATTCCTGTACCAGTCCAGGAAATTAGCCTCATTGAGCTTGTCCTTATTAAGGACAGAACACAAGGAGAGAGTGTTCGTGTTTGTCGATATGGTAATCTACAACATACACAATAGAAAAAATTAATATCATATTCCATTTATCATTTAATTAGTCCTTTAATCAAATGATGCTCCCACTGAATTATAGGTCTTTTGTAGAATCGAGTCATGGATGTGGTCAAACCACATTACTAGATTCATACAAACTAGCTATAATTCTCGCGGGATAAGATCCACATCATACTATGCCTTGAGTTAGCTTTGGCTAAATCGCCCAAGACAAAGTATGATTGGTAGGTAACAAATTACCAATTACATCTCTATACAACTCTTGTTTATAGGATCAAGATCCACATTTACAAAAGACCTTGAGTTAGCTTTGGCTAAATCGCCCAAAATTTAGTGTAAATGCGATCTTATCCTATCTTTCCAATGGTTGGAATATGCCTATAGTTTTACTCGGTACAATTGAGTTAACTAGTTTTACTCAATCTAATTGAGCTTATTCTAACTCAAGTCGTGATAGGCGGGACCAAGATTGTCCCTCCACACCCTACCAAGATAATATGCGTTGCTCTTCTTTGGCAGATTCAACAACAACAAATGATCGAGGTAGTGATGGGTATCAAAACTTGGTAGGCATTTTCGAGTTGATTCGATTAAGATCTAATCTAATCGTAAATGTGTATCATATATGCATTAAGGCCTTTATTACCCTACACTAGCATGCATCACATACATACAAGCAAAATTTACTAGCATGCATCATATACATACAAGCAAAATATCCTAGCATGCATCATATACATACAAGCAAAATTTACTAGCATGCATCACATACATACAAGCAAAAACAAATATATATATATATATAAATTGTGATGAGGTCAAGGCCCTACTACAATATTCTCAAGCCAATGAGAAGATCAGACGATCAACCTAGGGTTAGTGGCTTCTCCAAGCACCTCCTTTGACTGCCATGTGTCGTCGACACCCTTCTCGTAACTCCGTCTACTAGTGGACCTTCCACCACTCCATTTTAGTACATTACAATCATGAAACTCGAGTTACATTCGAGTCTAAAACTATTTATAATTGGAATATTAAAAGAAGATGCACAACGCACAGGTCGCATACATTATACAACATGCACAACCACAAAAATGGCGCGCAAGCCGTATTATGAATTACAACACATTTATCCAATCACATTGGGGTTCTTGGGACATGACCATCACAGTAGTATACATAATTCTAAATTATGTATTTTACAGAAATTTCTATATTTTTTCCTATTTCGTTTTCAATTTTATGAGTCACATCTCCGTAATAGTCCCGCTAAGCGATTTTCGGACGCGATCGCGGGACAATACCCTTTCCAGGTTAGGGGAAGCACCCCTACTCGCAAAATCAACCTTGCGAGTGTCCCATCTTGATCTTACAGTGACATAAGTCGCTTTCCCAAAACCCTAAAGCGAGAATTCGCCATTTCGGAGAGTTTTTCTCGGTGGTGGAAGCCTACAAGTGTCCCAACACTTGTTGCTTCAACTCTTCGAGAAAAATATCCAAAAAATCTATAAAAATAGGAAATTTACAGAAACTTACAGATCTATAATTTTTATATATAATACAAAAACTATAAAATTAAAACACATACATGCTTCGCATGGCTCTGACACAACTGTTGGACTATCCGAGCTGCAAAAATTGCTTTTTGCGTTGCGGAAACCTCGGAAGTCAGCCACGGATCCATGCAAAGAGAAAAAAAACTATATGTACGTGTTTAAAAACTTTAGATCTACTCTAGATCTACATGTTAAGACTTTACCCTCGATGTGACGCCCTTCGCTTATCCCGCTTGTCCAAACGGCTTCATGGTTCATCATATGAACCTAATCTCTATCTAATTTCCCTTTGTGTGTGACCCTATACATTCTTGTAACATTGGCAATGCTCCTAAACTGATTTAGGAACATAAGTAATGAGCGGTATCTAGCAACACATCATTGCTACCCAAGTTACAAGAATGTTGAGATCCAACATCACCTTTGTGACTACTAATTGTGACTCTCACAATATATGACAATGTCCCTCTTTCCTTGACATTTAGATTGACCAATTGAGACATAGACTGTGTCATCCTCGGTACAATCTATATCTTGAACTCCAAGTAGACTCACTCTAATCAAATGAGCTCAATATCTTATATTGACTCATTTGGGCATGGCCATGCACTTAGTGATCTCACTCTATCAAGAATAATGATGTCACTCCTGTCATATAGGAGGGATAGATCCCATCTACATCACTCACATCCCTCCGCATAATTTGTTACATACCCAGTAATCGCCTTTATAGTCCACCCATTTACGGGTGACGTTTGACGAAGTCAAAGTATACAACTCCTTATGTAGGGAACCATGGTGACTTCGGGTCTAAGGACTAATAGTCATACTAATAGTCACATGAGAAAGTATATGACACTCATATAACGATCCATGATACTTTCTCATGGCGGGTCATTCAATATACATTCTCCAATGCATACCCATGTGTCAACTTGATATCACATATCCATGACTTGTGAGATCAAGTCATCGAGTTGACCTACATGCTAGTCTTTTTGCATTAACATTGTCCCTGAATGTTAATACTTGACTAGAAATAATTAAGAGTAGTGTTCTCTATATCATCTCATTATCGATTCAACCAATCGATTGATATAGATAAGAACCTTCTACTCAAGGACGTTATTATACTTAGTTATTTGGCACCAATACAAGTAAATATAATAACCATGCCTTTATAAATAGGAATATGATACAACAAAGTCTATACAACAATCATCACATGATTGGCTCTAGGGCTTTCACTAACAGCCTCGACCTCTTGAACTCGATCTTTCAAGAGAGAATTCCCCTCCTCAAGTTTTTCAACTTGGGTTGAGTTTCCCTCTTGAACTTGACTAGTTGAAGAGGTTAGAGTAGCCTCTTGCTTGAGAGTTTCAACCTCCTCAAGTAACGACTCAACCCTAGACTCGAACTTAGTTAATTTCCTAGTAAGTATTTTAATTGTATGGTAAAGTGTACTAATTAAAGAGCAGCTAACCTTGACTTTCCCTTTTGGTATGACTTTGAGTTTCCTCTCGAAGTAGTCTTCGGGGTCAGAGTCGGAGTTGTAGTTGGACTCGGCTTCGGATTTTGATTCGGACTCCTCCGGTCTTACCATGTAAGGTATGTTTTCTTTGTTGTCCCAAGTTGCATGGAAAGTCATCTTTTGATTTGATTTGAAATGTACTCTCTTTTGGTTCTTTAGTAGCTTCCTTTCCCTCCAAATGATATTTTGCACTACGTTCACTATTGCCTCCGCCTCTTCGGATTCGGACTCTGATTCGTCTTCAGGTTCGAGTCCATCTTCTTGCCTGGTAGGTGGATTGCTTCTTTGTCCTGCATGTAGAGCAATACCTCTCTCGGCCCGGACCACGTTAGTCTGCTCGTGAAGTTCAAAATCGAAAAATAATTCGTCTAACCTAAGCTTCGAAAGGTCCTTAGAGACCTTGTAGGCATTGACCATGGATGCCCACAAGGTAGTCCTAGGAAATGAATTAAGAACGTACCTTAGGAGGTTGCAGTTTTTTACCTTGTGTCCGATGGAGTGCAGGTCGTTGAAAATGTCCTGGACGCGGGCGTGTAGTTGCGTCGCTGTCTCATGTTCCTGCATCTTAAGGTTATACAACTTATTGAAAAGAAGGTCACGTTTACATACCTTAGCATCGGATGTTCCTTCATGCAGCTTGATTAATTTGTTCCACAGTTCTTTTGCGCTCATGAAGGGTCTGATGCGGTTGAGCTCCTCTTTGGACAAACCGCACTGCAACATTTGGGTTGCCTTTGCATCGGCTTCAATTTGCCTCTTGATTGCATTGGTCCACTTGTTGAAGTCCAAGGGCTCACCTTGATCATTGGTGGGTAGAGCAAAGCCAGTTTGGATGATTATCCAAGTCTCGACATGTGTTTTTAGAAAACACTCCATCCGACCTTTCCAATAACGGAAAACATCTCCGTTAAAAAATGGAGGTCGGGTGGTGTTGTACCCCTCAATGTGGGCCATTAAATATCTTGCAAAACACGAATAAAAACCAAAAGGAATTCCAAGACTTGGTCTTGCATTAGTAATATGGTAAATAATAATAAATAAATAGAAATAAATAAGAAGAATAAGAAACTAACAAAAACTAGGAACTTACGACCTTCGATATCCCTGAAAGGGTACTAGACGTTGGTTTTTGGGGATGGAAACAGCTTGTTATGAGGGTAAACCCTCATAATAAGTGTAGAACTCTCAGAGAGCTTTGATTTGGTAGGTAGATCGTTTCGTGAGTCCACTTGTGCGAAAAGTTATGGTCATTTTACCGTTGGCTACTCCAAAAGAGAATACTTGCAAACACACAACCAAAAGAAAAGTGCCAAGACTTCGTCTTGGATTAGTAGTGCGTGAGGAAAATAAAACCTAAAAAAAACACAAATCAAAAAATATGAAAAGAAAACCAAAAAGTGCTAGATTGGTGGTTTCACCAAATCATAGCGCCCCCGCTCTGATACCAATTGTTGGATTGAGAAGCGTCGCTAGAGGGGGAGGGGTGAATAGCGAGCGTAAATCTTTTCGTTCGTTCGTTCGATATACGAGAAAGCACAGCGGAAAAGTAAAAATGACAAGTTTATTTTTACTTGGTTCACAACCCAGCGGTTGCTACTCCAAGGCCCTAACAGTCCTAGACCGCGTATGAAGGGCAAAGCACTATAAGATCTCCTCCTAGTTGGAGGTAGGAGACAACGATCACAAAACCGAAAGTAGGAAACAAGCCTACCTCACCTCGTTAAGATTAAATCAAAGAATACGATAATAAAAACAATTACTTGCTGCTGCTGTCGACGAAGAAGATTAGAACTTGTCATCGCATTGGCGTTATGACGGTGTTGGAGCTTTGGCGTTGTAGGAGAACTTGAGAATAATATGTTGGTGCAACAATGCCCCAAGAATTTATATATTTTGATGTTTGGATAATCATCTAAGTTAGGCAATGTTTTGTGATCTAATTGTGAACATGTTTAAGTGACAGGAAAATCCAAGTATGAAGACTTGGTAAAAGACAAGTCCAAGTGTGATCTTGGCAAAGAGAAGTCAAAGGAAAGGTCTTGGCGGCGTAAGTCCAAGCATGTAGTCTTGGCGGCATAAAGTCCAAGCAGTCCTTGGCAAAGAAAGACCAAAGGCAAGTCTTGGCGGCATAAGTCCAAGCATGTAGTCTTGGCAGCGTAATGTCTAAGCGTACTTTGGCAAAGAAGAAATCCAAAGCATGACGAAACCGAAGGAAGCTTTTGAAGGCAAGCGCATGGATGGAGTCGTGGACTCAGAGAAATCCTGGAGGCGCAAGGCTGATGGAGAAGCTAGAAGGTTAAGTCTAGGCTTAGGGTATGTTTTCAAGTATGAATTAGTCATACTTGGGGTGTTCCGATCATCGGAACATGGTGTCGATCATCGCCTTTAAAATGCAGCATTAGAGGTTGGAGAGCTGTTGGCGGATCAGGTTATCGTCAGCTAGCGAGAGTCAACTCGAACCGACGCCACATACAAGCTAGCGATCAGCCATTATTGTGCAATCGATCGCCCTAGCGAAAGGCCCATAGCCGATGGTTAGTCGACTACGGCGATTACGAATCGCCATCGCCGTTGGCGATCAACTGATAGTCTTTCCGTTGGCGATGACGACAGCAAATCCCACAAATCCAGCTGTTCAGAAGCCGTTAGAATCGGCGGCAGTTGACTGATGTAAGTCATCAGTCGACTGATAGACCTCCAACGGAAAAAAGAGGCTCTTTCCTATAAAAAGAGGCCAAGGGGAGCAAGGAGAGCCTAATGCTTATATTCTGATCATTCTCCTAAGCTCTCACATGTTTTCCAAGCTTTCTAAGTGTGTTAATTTCTTTCCTCCTCTTAAATCTTCATTGTCATCTTTTGTAAGAAGAGGAGGTTTTTGTAAAGAGAAAGCTTATTAGTGAAGATTGATTTGGGTTGATCCACCTTAAGGATCGCCGTAGAGTAGGAGTGTTATCTCTGAACCACGTAAAAGCTTCCGCGTTAGCATTGCATTTTCGTTTCTATTATTATTGTATTTGTTGTGTTTTTACTAATCTTTTTGTAGAAAATGAAAAGAGGCTATTCACCCCCCCCTCTAGCCGTTCAAGGATCCTACAAGTGGTATCAGAGCCCAAATCGCATCGGAAGATCTAACCATCAACCGAAGCATGGCATTTCAAGAGGGATATAGTACGGCGAGGCCTCCATTCTTCGACGGCAATGATTTCGGCTATTGGAAAGGTAGGATGGAATACTACCTCATGAATGACATTGAAAATTGGTTTAGTATTGTAGATGGATTCGAAAATTCGGTCGACGAATTCGGAGCACCACTACCGACAAAAGATTGGACAAGAGAGATGGCAAAGAAAGCGCAAGCTAATGCAAAAGCAATGACCACACTTCAATGTGGTCTATCCAAGGAGCAACTTTCCAAAGTCGGGCCTTTCAACTACGCAAAAGAGCTTTGGGAGAAGCTCATCGAATTGAATGAAGGTTCAAAGGAGACTAGAAGAGCCAAAAGAGACCTATTGATAGGTCAACTCCAAAGTTTCACCATGAAGACCAACGAGACCGTGAGCCAAATACACGGTCACTTCAAGGAAGTAGTCAACGGACTACATGTAATAGGTGAGAAGGTCGACAACCGAGACCTTGTAAGGTATGTGCTCCAAGCCTTCCCTAGAACAACCTTATGGGCTTCAATGGTAGATGCCTATAAGATTTCTAGGAATCTCTCTTTGGTTAAGTTGGATGAGTTATTTTGTGAATTTCAATTGCATGAACAAGCTAACACTTCATCCAAAGAGAAGGGTATAGCTCTTTTTGTAGGCAAGAAGGACAAAAAGAAGAAGGAGAAGAAAGAAGTGTCCTCCTCATCCGAATCCGAGGAATATTCATCTAGTAGTGAAGATGAGCTATCGGCAAGCGAGGTGACTCATTATGTCAAGAAGTTTGTTGGGAGATCAAGGAAACTCACCAAGAAAGATGTGAGGAGGATGTTCCAATCCTCAAGAGGTAAGCCTTCAAATAGTTCAAATTCTTCATCTAATGTAACTTGTTATGGTAGCAATAAGAAAGGGCACATCAAGCCAAATTGCTTGGAACTAAAGAAGAAGGAGGAGAAAGAAAAAAAGCATAAGGAGAAGAAGGAAAAGAAGGAAAAGAAGAAGAAAGAAGCAATGGTGGCTCAAACATGGGACACCCTAAGCTTGGAAGACACTTCCGATGATGAAGAAGTATGTCATGCCACCCGAAATCTAGCCCTCATGGCTTTAGAGGAAGAAGCCGGGAGCTCAAGTGAGGAGTCTTCATCCTCTTCATCAAGTGACGAATCATCATCAAGTGATGATGATGAGGTAAACAACTCCCCTAGGGTAGATTTACATTACAAGACAATTGCATGCCTCCAAAATGCATTGAATAGATCGAAAACTAGGATTAATGATTTAAAAGTAGAGATAAAATCACTTAAGAGTGTAGAACCTTCTTGTAGTAAATTATCTTGTGATGATGATGCATGTACCCTTAGGGATGAAAATGATGAATTAAGAAAAGAAATAGGTAACTTAAGAGCATGCTTAGAAAAATTCACTAATGGTTCTAAATACCTAGACATGATAATTAAGGATCAAAGGGATATTTATAACAAGGCCGGAATAGGATATAGACCTAAGGAAAAGGAGGTATCATTTACATCCCTTGTTAGTAGAAAAACCATTATTAAAAGCAAGGGTAGAAAGGCTTGGGTTCCTAAGAAATTTCTAATTCATGCTAGTGGTCCTAAGATTTGGGTACCTAAGGATTGTATTTTCCATGTGATATAGGTAGAAGAACCAAGCTTGTGGATCGTTGATAGTGGGTGCTCAAAGCACATGACCAGTGATGAGAGAAAATTCTCCACTATCAACCACACTAGCAAGGGAAAGGTATCATTTGGTAATAGCGGCAAACTTAAGATTTTAGGAAAGGGTACAATTGACGTATCCCCCAACCTTGTCATTCATAAAGTATTATTGGTTAAAAATATGAAATTTAATTTACTTAGTGTAAGCCAACTATGTGATGCAAATTTTGATGTTAAATTTGATTCCTCAAAATGTTTTATAAGATACAAAACTCTAAATGATTGCATGTTAGTAGGTTTTAGGAAATCAAATATATATTATGTTGATTTATCATATGCTACTAATGCTTCTACTAAGTGTCTTATTGCAAAAGAGGAAGAAAGTTGGCTTTGGCATAGGAGACTAGGACACATAAACATGAAGAACATAGCCAAAATAGCAAAAATGAAGTTAGTCAATGGGTTGCCTAAAGTCAAATTTCTCAAGGACAAAATGTGTGATGCATGCCAAGAAGGGAAACAATCAAAAACATCACACAAAGGTAAAAATTTACTTAGTACCACTTTACCTTTAGAACTTTTACATATGGACTTATTTGATTGTCATAGCACCCCTTCTATGATTGGTAGTAAATATTGCTTAGTAATAGTAGATGATTTCTCTAGGTTTACTTGGGTATTTTTCTTGAAAAATAAAGATGAACCCCTAGGAATAATCATAGGATTTAGCAAGAGAGTAGAAAATAAAAGAAAACTCAAAATCAACTGAATCCGTAGTGATCATGGTGGAGAATTTGAGAATTCTAATTTCTCAACCTTTTGCTTAGAACAAGGGTACAAGCATTAGTTTTCTTGTCCTAGAATACCCCAACAAAATGGGATTGTGGAAAGGAAAATTCATGCCCTACAAGAAGCGACTAGGACAATGCTTAATGCATACTCCTTACCCAGCTACTTGTGGGCGGAAGCGGTTAACACCGCTTGCTATATCCAAAATAGGGTGTTAATTCATAGGTTCATAGGAAAAACCCCATTTTAATTGTGGAATGGTACAATTCCAACAATTCACTATTTTAAGGTCTTTGAATGCAAAGTTTATATTTTAAATACCAAAGACAACCTAGGTAAGTTTGAGTCCAAAGCGGATGAAGGAATCCTAGTTGGATACTCATCCACTAGTGTAGGGTATAGAATTTACAATAAAAGGACTCAAAAGATTGAGGAATCTTCAAATGTCCAATTTGATGAAACTTCCAATACATACCCTAGGAAATTCCCTATTGATGATGATATTAATAATGAACATCAAGAAATTACCCAACAATTCCAAGATTTAACATTAGGGGGTAATGATCAAGGGGGAGGATTGAATCAAGGGGGAGTAAGAGGTGATTCCGATGATGAGCAAAGGATTGAGATTAATTATGATCAAACTCAAATTAATACACCTCCTAGAACCATAAGAGCTCATCAAAATCACCCATTAGATCAAATTGTGGGTGAATTATCTCAAGGTGTTAGGACTAGGTCATTTCATAGGGATCCCACTAGTCATATAGCTCTAATTTCTCAAATTGAGCCCAAAACCATCAAAGATGCATTACTTGATCTGGATTGGACCTTATCAATGCAAGATGAATTGGCTCAATTTGAAAGGAGTCAAGTATGGGAGTTAGTTCCTAGACCTAATGAAAACACCATCATTATTACAAGATGGGTCTTTAGGAACAAACTAGATGACCAAGGGAATATTACTAGGAATAAGGCAAGATCAGTTGCAAGGGGCTTTAATCAAGTTGAAGGACTTGACTATGATGAAACATATGCCCCGGTTGCTAGGTTAGAGTCTATTAGAATACTATTAGGGTATGCCTCCTATATGGGTTTCAAACTTCATCAAATGGATGTTAAATTGGCATTCCTAAATGAGTTTATTAAGGAAGAGGTATATGTAGAACAACCTCCCGGGTTTGAGAATATGGACTATCCAAACCATGTATACAAGCTTAGGAAAGCCTTGTATGGTTTGAAATAAGCTCCCCGAGCTTGGTATGAAAGATTATCATCTTTCTTAATCTCTAAGGACTTTAAGAGGGGTAGTATAGATCAAACTCTATTTATAAAGTCAACATCAATGGACATCTTTGTAGCCCAAGTATATGTTGATGACATTATCTTTGGGTCAACAAATGATGAACTTCTCCAAGACTTTATTAAGAATATGGAAAAAGAGTTTGAAATGAGTCTAGTTGGGGAATTAAATTTCTTCCTAGGATTGCAAGTCAAACAAACAAGTGAAGGAATTTATATTTACCAAACCAAATATGCTAAGGAAATGATTAAGAAATTTGGTTTGGAAAATGCTAAGGTAATTTCAACTCCAATGGCAACCAATACAAAAATAGATAGTGATAATGAAAGAAAACAAATTAATCTTATACTCTATAGGAGGATGATTGGTAGCCTTTTGTACCTAACCGCTAGTAGACCCGATATATTATTTGTGGTCGGTATGTGTGCTAGGTACAAATCATGTGCAAAAGAATCTCATTTAGTTGCCGTTAAGAGAATCTTAAGATATATTAAAGGCACACTAAATGTAGGACTATGGTACCCTAGGACTAGGTCTTTTGATTTGGTTGAGTACACCGATTCTGATTATGCTGGTTGCAAATTGGATCGGAAGAGTACTTGTGGTGGATGCCAATTCCTTGGGTCCTCCCTAGTTAGTTGTAGTAGTAGGAAGCAACCTTGTGTTGCCCTATCCACCACCAAAGCCGAATATGTGGCTATGGGTGGTTGTGTAGCTCAACTTCTATGGATGAAACATACTTTAGAGGACTATGAGCTATCTTACTCCAACATAAAAGTATTTTGTGATAATATGAGCACCATAAATTTGACTAAAAATCCGGTGCATCACTCTAGGACCAAGAACATTGAAGTGAAACATCACTTCATTAGGGATCATGTGGCTAACGGGGACATTGAGTTCAATTACATTGAATCTAAGTCCAATCTAGCCGACATCTTTACCAAGCCTCTCCCCGAAATAGAATTTTCATCACTTAGAAGAGAACTTAGAATGTGCTTTGTAGAATAGAAGTGTAGGTTTGCATGATCCCATAAAAATCTAGGTTTTATACCTCTAATCATCTCACAATAGACCCAAGAAACCATGATTTGTGTATTTAGCCACCTAGAAATCATGTGAGATGTTAGGAAGATGCACTTGGTTCATCATGTCTATTATGATGCATTACAATGAACCAAAGTGTCATCTAGAGACATTAATCCTTCATTGGACCAATCATTGGGAAGACTTATGTACAATTAATGTGTATATAGCTCCAAGAATATGATTGGAAATGTCAAATAAAACAAAATTTAAACTATGTCTATCAAACCTTGAGAAACAATTTTCAATTGATAAGCCAAAGTGATACAAAGTTTGCAAAAATATCATAACTTTTGCAAAATCTCAAGTTTGTGTCAATATCAAAATCTAGAGATGATATATTTTTAAAATAATTTTTCCTTGATAGGAAATGATCTAACAATGTTAACCACAAAACTTCATAATTTTTTGATCTTTATTGAATTAATTATGAATTTTTTTAATCTGGCCAAAAAGGCCTATCAGACTGATATCAGTCGACTGGTGCTTATCGCCTTGATTCGATCTGACGATATCAAATCGAGCTTACCGGTTACGCTAGCAATTCATTGCCATTTATGGCGATCATACCTGCCTGAAAGCTTTTCGTATCACTGGCGATTCGGTGATCTCCATCGATTCGAGTCGACTAATGGCAATCATCATTGCTCACAATTTTTAGGGTTTTCTCATCTGTTTGACTCGCCAAAACTTCCCGACCTTTCTTCTTTTTCCTCTTCCGACGAATTTCCACCGTACTTCTCTCGCCGTTCTCCCTCGTTTTCCAGCGACTTCACCGACCGGTGCTCCCATTTGAAGTGTTCTCCGACTCGAGGACCACCTCTTCTCACGCGGTTCCTGCCCTAGTCTTCACCGCAGACCACTCGGTCGGCTAGGGTTTCTTGGAAACTACATTTCGGCACCTTTCTTTGATCTTTCACCATGCCGCCTAGGTAAACCCTCATCCCTGCTCACAGTTTGGTTGTTCCTATAGTTTTGTTTCACTAACCGGTGTTTGTTTTGTTGTCCTTGTGTATGCATTCATCATCCTTAACCTGTATTGCTCTTTTCGCACATTTAGACTTAAGCATTATGCATCTAAGCCTGCCTGGGTTCCACCGGTCAACGAGGGCCCGTCAAACCCTCCACCCATTGTCGATCCTAGGTTTCCAAACTCCGCACTTGAAAATGCCTTCAATAAAAAAAAAATTTCCACTCATCCCACCTCGATCAATGGACCCAAATTTTCTTAAGGACAACTGCTTTGATATTGTTCAAATCATCCAATTCTACAAACTTGAATCATTAGTCTTTTGTGAACATCATGTCAATATCACCCTTCTTTCTGAATTCTTCAACAATTTGCGACCGGTTGGAGATGGCTTGAGATACCGGACTCACGTTTCTCAGTGCGATCTGGATTTCAGTCCCCAGATCTGGATGGATTTTCTCGGATGTCACACTTCCGAGAATGATTTCATTTTTTATCCATCTTGGAGTGATCCACTTCCACCTCCCTTTGAGGAGATTTCTCTAGACTCACTTCATACTACTTTCTATAATTCTCCTCGTCCTTTAAACACCAATCTCTTTCAATCCCAAGAGCTTTCTGCTTCTGACAATATCCTTTATAAGGTCATTTCTCATTGTATTCTTCCTATAGTTACACGCGGGTTGGCCTTAGTTCGACCTACACACTTCCTTCTCATGCATATCCTCCATCAGTACTTAGACATTGACATTGGTCTCAACACCTTCCACTGCATTACTCATTTCATAAAGCCAAACAATGGGAAGGTTCATATGACATTTGGAAATGTCCTTACTCAGTGGCTTAGTTCCGTAGGCATTGATGTCAACATAGGGGTCATTAAAATCATTAATAAAAAATATGACCAGATGACTCATCAGAGCTTCTCCTTGGCGGGCTTGAAGGCCAGCGAGGGGTCAATTTTCTAGGACCTAGCACGACGGGCGGCACTCGGCACTAGAGGATCTTCGCTGCAGGAGATCTTGAGGTGGCATCTTGAGAGAGCCGTGCGGAGGGCTGCCGAGCGATGATGTTCTGCCAGACTCATCCTTCATAGCCCGCTTCGATGCTTTTACAGAGCGGGTAGATACACGCCTTGAGGAGCTTCGCTTGGGGCAATAGGAGCTTCGTCGGGAGCATCAGGAGCTTCTCTCTCTCATGAGTAGGATGCATCATCAGCAGTAGGACATTTTGGCAATTCTCCGCCCTCCTGCACCCAGACACCCACCTCCTCGTGATGGTTCATCATCTGCACCGATGGATGCTGATGACGATGATCTTTAGCTAGCATGTTTTTTTTATTATTTTCTTTTTGGCCGTATGTACGGCACAAACTCAAACCTGTGTAATGATTTTTGTTTAATGAAATGAAGTTGTGTTTTTAATTCATTTCTATTCGTGCCTACATTACTATAATTTGTTATTTTCAAGTTTAGAAATTGAGCACATTGTACTAAGTTATGAATATTGATACGATATAATTCCACTTTTGCTTCATATTCTTATCATTTTGAATATCATATCAATCCGTTAATCTGATGAGCATGCTTTTCGTCTAATATTTTTCATATGTTATATTAGTCAAATATAATGTGTATGATGAGTTTCATGATTTTTGGACATCCACGGAATTTTCTACGCATTTTTAAACCTTGACTGAAAAATTCGGATTTCAGAATTGTCTGATATCAGTCGACTGCCGTTATTGGCAGTCGACTGCCAAAGCCGACAGTTGACTGATGACAGCTTCAGTCAAACCAGTGACACTGTTTTGGAATCAAAAATGATTTTTCAACGGTTAAAAGATCCAATTTTGGATATTATATCTCCATACTATGATTCCCACAGTATATACATGATAACTTGTATGAAAAGAAGGATTTTCTTTATGCACTAGTTTAGGGGGAGCTACATCCCTTAATTCTATAATTGTTGGTGCAAAGCTAGGACATATTTGCCTATTTTATTGCTTATGCTTTGCTTCACATGTTATTTTCACATCATGAATCATGTCTTGGATTAAGAGGGAGCTTCATATAAATTTTATACCTTAGTTCAAGATGTGTCAATTATAATTCTTTCTTGAACTTATTGGATGAACTTTTCTCTTTTTGTTGTATGTCAAAGGGGGAGAAGGGATATTTAAGCTAGAATTCATATTGAAATATGTTTATATGCATGTGTTAAAGACCTAACTTAAATGATTGCCAAACATCAAAAAGGGGGAGATTGTTAGTGCAACAATGCCCCAAGAATTTATATATTTTGATGTTTGGATAATTATCTAAGTTAGGCAATGTTTTGTGATCTAATTGTGAACATATTTAAGTGACAGGAAAATCCAAGTATGAAGACTTGGTAAAAGACAAGTCCAAGTGTTATCTTGGCAAAGAGAAGTCAAAGGAAAGGTCTTGGCGTCTTAAGTCCAAGCATATAGTCTTGGCGGCGTAAAGTCCAAGCAGTCCTTGTCAAAGAAAGACCAAAGGCAAGTCTAGGCAGCATAAGTCCAAGCATGTAGTCTTGGCAGCGTAAAGTTCAAGCGTACTTTGGCAAAGAAGAAACCCAAAGCATGACGAAACCGAAGGAAGCTTTTGAAGGCAAGCGCATGGATGGGGTCGTGGACTCAGAGAAATCCTGGAGGCGTAAGGCTGATGGAGAAGCTAGAAGGTTAAGTCTAGTCTTAGGGTATGTTTTCAAGTATGAATTAGTCATTCTTGGGGTGTGTCAGTCGAACTAGCCTTTAAAATGCAGCATTAGAGGTTAGAGAGATGTTGGTAGTCGGCCGGGGTTATCGATCGAGTTGACTGAAGTTGACTCGAACATTACGCGCCTGGTGGCGACCAAGCGCCATTATTGGCGATCGACTATCACAACGAAGGCCCCAGCCGATGGCGGTCGACTACGACAATATCGATCGAATCGCCATTGTTGGCGCGATCGATAGTCTTCCATTGGCGATGGAGCGGCAAATCCCATAAATTTGGTGTTGAAGCTATTAATATCTCGGCGGTCGGTGATGTAAGTCATCAGTCGACTGATAGACCTCCAACGGGAAAAAGAGGCTCTTTCCTATAAAAAGAGGCCAAGGGGAGCAAGAAGAGCCTAATGCTTATATTCTGATCATTCTCCTAAGCTCCCACAAGTTTTCCAAGCTTTCTAAGTGTGTTAATTTCTTTCCTCCTCTCACATCTTCATTGTAATCTTTTGTAAGAAGAGGAGGTTTTTGTAAAGAGAAAGCTTATTAGTGAATATTGATTTGGGTTGATCCACCTTAAGGATCGCCGTGGAGTAGGAGCATTATCTCCGAACCACGTAAAAGCTTCGGCGTTAGCATTGCATTTTCGTTTCTATTATTATTGTATTTGTTGTGTTTCCACTAATCTTTTTGTAGAAAACAAAAAGAGGCTATTCACCCCCCCCCCTTCTAGCCGTTCAAGGATCCTACATAATCTTGATGAATGAATGGGTTGGAATCCTCCTCTCCTTTTATAGAGTTTGGTCTCAGAATAAGTCTCCTCATCTTTTGGAACAGATCACGAAGTGGTACCAAATTTTATCGCGAAGTGGCCGCGTCAAACCTTATCTATTTTGACCTAGCGCAAAAGGCTGATTCGTCGCCATCAGTCGACTGATGCCTTCCATCAGTCGACTGATGAGCATCAGTCAACTACCCAATGACCAGTAGTCGACTACCAGCCTGGCCACCTCCCTGCAGTAAGAGGTTAGCATGAAAAATGGTAAATGCGATGGTTTCTGACCATCCGATCTCGACCTAGACCTTCCACAAGAAGTCTTAGTCGGATCGCCGCCTACGGTCGTCCCTGTAAAGAGGACACGACCTTTCTTGCGCTCACCCACACAAGCTCACCTCAACTTGTAGCTTCTGCTTCCGGTCTTCCACCTGATTCCTTCGGCTCCCTCCGAAGTCATCCCGGTGTTGCCCGACCACCACCGCTCCCTCCGAGTGTCGCTGACCTTCAGCTCTAGCACTTTCTGCACACTTGATTTAGCTCGTGAGATAACGATGTAAACTTAACTTTGTGTCTTTGCCATAATCAAAACACAGGTTCGATTATCTGGTGCCCCTGCACCAACAAACTTGACTTACTTTAACTTTCTTTAAGTAGTCAAACGTTGAGGGGTAGAGCTAAGCTTCTTTTTCAAAAACTCACCTAAGATCAAGGGGAGGTAACCTCAAAGGGGAGGATTTGAAAAAGAGTTTACTCATACTAACTTACTCATGTTTATTTTTACTACATACTTACACTTGCTTACTTATATTACATTACTACATGCTATTCATGTTTATTACCTTATTACTTCACTTTGTTCTTAAATTTTCCTAAACTTTTAATCGGGTTACCATAGATCAAAAAGGGGAAGATTTTTGGTGCAGGGGCACTAGATAATCGAACTTAGGTTTGGATTATGGGAAAGGATCAAAGTTAAGTTGTTATTGTTATCTCATAAACTATGTTAAGTGTGCAGGAAGTGTTTAAGCTAAGCTCAAGGTCGAGCGACACCCAGAGAATCTCAGGACGAGAAATCGTAGTGGTCGAGCGACACTAAGAGAACCTCGTGGAGTCAAGGAACCTCGATGGAAAATCGAAAGCTAAGCGACATGTCAGTAAGGACCGGAGATAAGCATGAGTTCAGAGTAATGGTGAGGGCGTGTCCTCTGTATGGGGACGAAGTTAGGTGGCGATCCGACTAAGACTTCTAGTGAAAGGTATAGGTCAAGATTGGATGGTAAGTAGCCGTCATATCTATTATTACTTCTATTTTATGTGCTAACTCTTTGTTGTAGTTGAGAAACCAGTCCAACAGTCGACTAACAGCTATTGATAGTTGACTAATCCTAGCATCAGTCGACTGCTGAGGGTCATCAGTCGACTTCTATTCAAACTGGCCTGCTCAAAGAATGTCAAGATAAGATCCCCTTATCTTGGGGTGATGTGTCCCTTTGACCCAGTTCTAGATCTCAACGAGCTAGGATTTAGAAGGCATTAAAAGAAGGGGGTTTCACCCTTTTGGATCATGATTCATTACTCCCAAAGTGATCCAATGATGCTATGCTTCGACGATAATGCTATGACGCCGACACACTGATGACATGCCGAGATTCCAATTCATCTTCATTGGTAGATTAATAGTCTTTCAATTTGTTTCTATTTTATTGTACTCAAAATTTTCATCATAACAAGGTGAGGTAGGCTTGTTGCCTCATCCTCAATTTGGTTTTCATTGTAATCGTTGTCTCTTACCTTCAATGAGGAGGAGACTTATAGTGGATTTCTCCTTCGTATGTGGTTAAAGATCATGGGGCCTTGGAGTAGCAACCTTTCGGTTTCAAACCAAGTAAAAACAAAGGTGTTTATCCTTATTGTATTGTCTTTACTTCCACCGCAATACTCGAGTTTTCGACGAACGAAAAGAAGTTTTTACGATCGCTATTCACCCCCCCCCCCTTCTAGCGATTCACTCGATCCAACAATGGAGACTGAGCTAGTTAACTTAGTTCAGAAGATGATCAAGATTAGAAGATGACCTATCAAGAAATCTTAGGAGAAGAGATCCAAACAAAGCTCAAATTACAAGTGCTATGAATGCAACAAAAGGGGTCACATCGTATTTAGATCAACCACAATGAACAAATCGTATATGTCAATTGTTAATCGAAATAGACAAAAATTCCAAGCATGTGTCCCTAAGACCTTTTTGAATTCACAAATAGGATCATCCAAGTATTGGGTTCCCAAGGACCAAATCCACTATGTGGAAAGACCGCATCAGCTCAATGTTAATACTAAACTTGTATGCTCTACTTCTTGATTTAGCTTTCCATGCTTAGTTACTTTTTGTTTTAATTTTTACAAAGGCTACATAGGATCAATAGTTAGTCAACCTTGATAGCATAGTATCAAAACACGACGAGATGATAGTACGTTAGGGAAATGAGGTCTTGTGTATCTGAGCTAGATAAGGTGTATCTAGCTTGGTGCACTTGGCTAAGTTAAACTAGATGAAGCTACCTCGCCACATCCTAAACTAGTTAGACCAGGAAGTAACCCTAAGTGACTTAAGTGAACATTTTCTTGAATTTGTTTTTGTCTAAGGAAGTGGTCGTTGTTCCAATAAAAGAAAGCCTCTGTGCCTCGCCATGACCTGGAAGCCATTTTTTTCGAAAGGTTCACTTAACGATCTAAAGGTTAAATCCAAATCTAAACCAAGGTTGATTAATTTCAAAATCACTAAATTTAATCGAGTAAAATTAAAGTCATCTCACAAAACACATAAGGTTAACATGTTTGATCATGTAAAAAGGGTGAGATGATTCCTAGGTTAAAATTCTCAAACAAACTTAAAATTCCAATATCCGATCAAACTACTATATGTGTAGGATAAATGGATGTTGGACAGTGGATGCTCCCGACATATGATCAGAAATCAACTAAAGTTTACGAAGCTCATATTCAAAAAACAAAGGACCGGTAGCCTTCGGAAACAATAGGAAGCTCAAAATCATTGGATTAGGTGATATTGAGCTAAATTCGAACATCATAATTCATCAAGTACTTTTAGTTGAACATTTTGAATTTAATCTCCTTTGTGTTAGTCAATTGTATGACAATAACTATAAGGTCATTTTCTTACAAAATGAATGCTTAATTAAATATAGTGATTGTTCAAAAACTATAGTTAAGGGAACTAGGAATAGTAACATTTATACAATCAATTTACCAACTCCTTAACCAAGTGTCTAATGACACAGCAAGAGGAATCCAGATTGTGGCATCGACAACTCAGCCACTCTCATCCAAGACTCATACACAAAATGAGTCAGAGTGGTTTAGTTAGAGGTCTACCCAACCTAAATAACCTAGAAAATAAAATATGTAATGCATGTCAACAAGGTAAACAAACTAGGACTTTACATCAACTATCTAATCAAGAAAGAACTAAAAGTGTACTTGAGCTCCTACACTTGGACCTTTTTGAATCTCATGGAGCCAAATCACTAAACGGAAGCCAATATTGCCAGTCATAATTGATGACTACTCTAGGTTTAGATGGATTAGGTTTTTAAAACATAAAAGTGAATCTTTAGATCAACTCACCAATTTATGCAAATTAATATAAAATGAAAAGAATCTTAAGATTAAAAAAATTAGAAGTGATCATGGTGGTGAATTCGAAAACCATAGGTTCACCGACTTTGGTAACCAAAACGGGTACCACCATGAGTTCTCTTGCCCTAGGACTCCTCAACAAAACAGTCTAGTTGAACGTAAAAATAAAACCTTACAAGAAGCCACTAGAACCAAGTTAATTGAATACAACCTACCTAATAGGTTTTGGGCAGAAGCAGTCAATACGACCTGCTATGTTCAAAATAGGATTCTATTAGTTAAAAGACACCTTAAAATGTCATATGAAATCTATTACGAAAAAATACCAAACATTAAGTAGTTTAGGGTTTTGGATGTAGTGTATGTTGGGATCTTTGTAACGGCTAGAGGGGGGTGATTAGCCTTTCTTCGTTTCTACAAGCAAGTTAGCGGAAGCAATACAAATACGAATAAGAATACAAGTAAGAAAATGATGAAAGCAACGCTAACACCCGATGTACGTGGTTTGGAGATGACGCTCCTACTCCACGGCAATCCGTAAGATAGATTAGTCCTAGCCAAGCTTCACTATATTCTCCTTTGGATGAACCAAGGTGGAGAAACCTTTCTTACAATACTCTCCTCTTCTTTACAATGATGGATGATTAAGAACTAGAGAAGAGGAGGTTTTGAATTGCTAAAATACTTGGGAAAGCTTGGTGAGCACGAGGGTGTAGTTAGGAATGAGAGCACTAGCTTCACCAAGCTCTCCAAGGCCCCTTTTTATAGAAGAGGGGTTGTTTTTCCCGTTGGGCCTCGATCAGTCGACTGATGCTTACCATCAGTCGACTGCCGCCGAAGCCAACGACTTCTGACCCGAGATCTCCGCGGAGATTCGTAGTCGCAATTTCCAACGGCCAGGTGATCAGTCGACTGATCCCTTTATCAGTCGACTGATGGAGCGATCAGTCGAGTGATCGTAGGCCGTAGTCGAGTGCGACTATATTCTATGCTCGTTTATGCGTTGATCAGTCGACTGCCACTATTTGCAGTCGGTGATATTTATCGATCATTGCCTCGCCAGCGGTGATGATGGTCAGGGTTCCATCCTGACTTAGTCGAGCACCTGACCAGTCGACTGATACATCATATCAGTCGACTGATATGTTGGATCGAAAGTGTCGCTAGAGGGGGGGGGGGTGAATAGCGATACGGTGTCGTTAAAAACTTTTGCAATAAGTAAAAAGCAAGTAGAGAATGCACAGCGGAAATATAAAGTAGACAAGATATTTTTACGTGGTTCACAATCTTTCAATTGCTAATCCACGGCCCTAGTGATCCTTGATCACGTACGGAGGGCAATTCACTAAAACCACTCCTCTTCGTTGGAAGTAGGAGCAACGATTACAAAAAGAAATCAAGGCAAAGGGACACTCCCCCTTTCCTTGTTACGATTAAAGCACAAAGACAATTTAAAGAAGTAGAACTTAAATAAATATACCGACAACTCTTATAAGTAGAAGATGTAGCTTTCGTTGTCGGCGGCACTTCGTCGTAGCAAATGTGAGTAGTAGTAGCGGCGTTACGACGGCGTGTTGAGAGCTCTTGAATTCTTGTGATTTGCTTGGCTTGAGCATGTCTATTTATGGATATTGATCTATGAATTTAGACATAGGTAGTGTCCAAGGTGAGGTTCTTATCCCAACTCAAGGATGAGGTGTTTCATCCAACCACCTTGTGCCACCTCCAACCTCCTTGTGCGCCAACTCAAGGATGAGGTGTTTCATCCAACCACCTTGTGCCACCTCCAACCTCCTTGGGCGCCAACTTGAGGATGAGGTGTTTCATCCAACCACCTTGTGCCACCTCCAACCTCCTTGGGTGCCAACTTGAGGATGAGGTGTTTCATCCAACCACCTTGTGCCACCTCCAACCTCCTTGGGCGCCAACTTGAGGATGAGGTGTTTCATCCAACCACCTTGTGCCACCTCCAACCTCCTTGGGCGCCAACTTGTTGGAGCCATTCAACTTGTGCCACATCATGGGAGCCAACCATCTTGTGCCAACTCACCTTATTTTGGGCGTCCACCACAAGGAAGCTTGGTGATGGTTTGGATGTCCACCTTGATGCCACATCACCCTTTGTACCAAAACACGAGTCAAGTCCAAATTCACCCCCTTGAAATTTGAGCTCTTCTCGAGGCTGGAACTTGACTAGCAGTTGACTGTAGTCAAAGGGTTTTGGACTGCAGTACAAGTTAGCTTAAAATATAAAGTACGATGGTTCTAACCATCTGATCTCGACCTAGACCTTCCATTGGAGGTATTGGGTCGGATCTACGCTTAACGACCTTGCTTCGCTTTCACACGAGCTTACCTTGTAGCCTCGCTTCCGGTCTTCACCCGAGTACCTCGGCTTCCTCGAAGTCCCTCTGGCGTTGCCCGAGCCACCTCGGTTCCCAGTGTCGCATGAACCTTCCGCTCAACTTTAGCATTTACGCACACTTAATTGAGCTCGTAAGATAACAAATATACCCTTAACTATTGAGCCTTTTGCCATAATCAAAATACGGTTCGACTTTGGTGCCCCTTGCACCAACAATCTCCCCCTTTTGATTCATGGCAAACCGACACAAAAGTTAAGGAAAAATTAAGCATAACAGTAAGCTAGCATAATGATTAAGCATGAATGAGCTAGCATAAAGATTAAATATGAATGAGCTAGCATAATGATTAAGCATGAATGAACTAGCATAAAGATTAAATATGAATGAGCTAGCATAAAGATTAAATATGAATGAGCTAGCATAATGATTAAATATGAATGAGCTAGCATAAAGATTAAATATGAATGAGCTAGCATAAAGATTAAGCAAGAGTGAGAAATATTATTGTTTCAAGTTCTCCCCTTTGAGGTAACCTCCCCCTTGACCGAAGGTGAGTTCTTGAAAAATAATTTTTACTCCCCCTTAATAGTTGCTTAAGTAAACGGAATTACTTAATATAAAAGGTAATAATTTTGTTTACTTTCTTCCTTACTTTTGTGACTTTCTCCCCCTTTTGCCTTAACTCAAAAAGTTTGTAAATTATTTTAGGGTTTGTAAGTCCAAGCAAGTTCCCAATATAAATATATTTTTTTTTTAAAATAATAATAAGCTTGAAAATATGTTCATCTAAAATGTACAACTCCGGTTGGACTTGATTGATATAGAATGATCAATAAGTCTTGAAGGAGTTGATTAATTTTAAATAATTATACTCCATGGTTCATGTCGATGCACTTTGAATCTACATGCAGGAACCAGGAGTAAGGTCCTAACATCTCACGCCCGTCTACGTGGCTAAGTACACAAACACATTAGTCCTATGTGTTGTGAGATGTGTTGGCTCCTTAAATCTATAGGTATATGATTTCTAAGGTAAGACTTAGGCTAATTTCATAAAAAGAAGCAAAAGTAGAATACATATATAGAAAAATTTAAATCCTACTCTATTACGCACATACCTAACTTTCGTCTTAATAAACTAAATTCGGCTTCGGGTAGTGGTTTGGTGAAGATGTCCGCTAGGTTTGATTTGGACTCAACATACTCTAGTTGTATAGTTCCATTAGTTACATGTTCCCTAATGAAGTGGTGTTTAACTTCTATATGTTTTGTCCTAGAATGACATATTGGATTTTTAGTTAAGTTAATTGAACTAATGTTATCTATGTAGGTTTTAATGTTGTTAAAGATTAAGCTAAAGTCTTGGAGAGTGTGCTTCATCCCACGGAGTGAGAGACACACTCACCCATCGCATAGCGTATTCGGCCGGTGGTAGATAAGGCAGCGCAATCTTTGCTTCCTCTTGCACCAACTTACTAGACTCGGCGAGGATTTGACAACAACCACTCGTGCTCTTTCTATCGAGTTTACTACGGCATAGTCGGTCGGAGTAGCGATTAGATTAAACTCGGTAGATCTAGGGTACCAAATACCTCGTTTAGCGTGCCCTTTAGATATCTAAGGATCGCTTGACTAGGGTTAGGTGAGACTCCTTGGCGAGTTTGTAACCTTGCGCACATACTTACATGAATAAAAGCTGTCGAATTGGCTCGCGGTTAAGTATAGGAGACTTCCTATTGCGCTCTATAGTATTTTAGGTCAGCGGGTTTTCCTTCTACATCTTCGTTTATATTAACATTAGTTGCCATAGGTGTATTGATTATTTTAGCATCTTGCATTCCAAATCGATTTATTAAGTCCTTAGTATATTTTTGTTGATGTAAATATATTCCATCTTTAGTTTGTTTAATTTGTAAACCTAAGAAGAAACTTAACTCTCCCACTAAATTCATTTCAAATTCACTTTCCATAAGTGAGATGAATTAGTTTAGCGAGGATCGAGTTGGTAGTTCCAAAAATTATATCATCTACATAGATTTGGGCTATAAAGATTTCTTTTCCTACGGTTTTTAACGAATAAGGTTGGGTCGACTAAACCTTGGTTGAATCCTTTGGACTTAAGATAGATCGAAAGCCTTTCGTACCCAAGCTCTTGGGGCTTGTTTGAGTCCATATAGGGCTTTCTTAAGTCTAAGGACATGGTCAGTTTATCTAGATTTTGAATCAAGGAGGTTGGTAGCGTAAACTTCTTCCTTAATGTATCCATTCAAAAATGCTGACTTGACATCCATTTGAAACAATTTAAAACCTCGATGTGCGGCATATGCTAACAACATTCGGATGGACTCTAGTGCAGCTCACGGGCGTAGGTCTCATCGTAATCTAAACCTTCGACTTGACTAAACCCTTTTGCGACTAACCTAGCTTTATTTCTAACTACTTCACCTTTATCATCAAGTTTATTTGAAATACCCACCTTGTTCCAATAATTGATTTTTCTTTAGGTGGTGGTACTAATTCCCGGACTTCATTTCTAGTGAATTGAGCTAGCTCTTCTTGCATAGCAATAATCCGGATCGGGATCAAGTGCTTGTTCAATAGTTTTGGGTTCGATTTTGGAAATTAACGAGATTTGACTAATGTTTGATGTATGAAGCTCTAGTTCGAACCCTAAATTTGGATCACCTATAACTTGATTGATAGGATGACTTGGGTTAGGGTCATCTATCACTTGGTCGATAGGATGACTTGGGTTAGGGCGAGATTCAAGTTCAAGATCAGTCGGGTTTGCTATAAGTTGATTTGCTAGTTGGTTTTGTTAAGGATTGAGCGGGTTCGTGTCCTTCGTCGAAAACTATATTAATGGTTTCTTCGACTCTAAGAGTGTCGTGATTGTATACCCTATAAGCTCTCTTGGTGGTTGAGTATCCTAGAAAGGTTCGATGAGGTTTTGGATTTAATTTCCCTAGGTAATCCTTAGTGTTTAAGATATGTACCTTGCATCCAAATACCTAAAGTATTTGATGTTGATTTTTATCGTGATAAATCTCGTCTGAGGACTTTTGGTGCCTCTTTACCATAAGGATCCTATTTTGGACATAGCAAGCATTACTAACGGCCTCTGCCCTAAAATCTATCGGGTAGGTTATACTCGTTTAACATTGTCCTAAGCGGCTTCTTGTAGGGTTCTATTTTTCCGTTCGACTAACCCATTTTGTTGTGGGGTTCTAGGACATGAAAACTCATGGTGGTATCCGTTTAGGTTACAAATCTGTAAACTGTGGTTTTGAATTCACCACCATGATAAGCTTCTAAGTCTTTTAATCTTAAGGTTCTTTTGATTTTGATTAACCTACAAAGATTGATTAGTTGGTCTAGGTATCATTTTTATGTTTGATAAACCTAACCCAAGTAAATCTAGAATAGTCTCAATTATGACTAAGCAAAATTGACTACCATTGAGTGACTTAGCTCCATGTGAATCAAATAGATCCATGTGTAGGAGCTCAAGAACACTTTTGGTTGTTCTTGATTAGTTAATTGATGTTGTGTCCTAGATTGTTTACCTTGTTGACAAGCATTACATATTTTATTATCCAAGTTGTTTAGTTTAGGCAAACCTATAACTAGCCACTCGACTCATCTTGTGGGCGAGTCTTGGAGTGCAGTGTCCAGTCTTGATTGCCATAACCAAGATTCCTCTTCTTGTGTCATAAGACACTTGGTTGAGGAGTTAGGTAAATTTATTGTGTAGATGTTGCTACTCCTAGTTCCTTTAAGTATTATTTTAGATGTTGCATTTATTTTGATTACGCATTCATTTTCTAGAAATATGACCTTATAATTGTTATCACACAATTGGCTTACACTAAGTAAATTATATTGAAAGTTTTCTACTAATAAGACATTTTGAATTGTAAAGTTAGAGTTGAGCTCAATATCACGATCCGATGATTTTGAGCTTGCTTATTTCCAAGGCTACCGATCCTTGTCGTTTGAATCGTAACTTCGAAAATTTGAGTTGATCCCCGGTCATGTGTCGGGAGCAACCACTGTCCAACATCCATTGATCCTACATATAAGGTAGTTGGATCGGATATTGGAATTACTAAAGGGTTGTTTGTAAGTTTTTAAACCTAAATCATCTCACCAATATCTACATGATCAAAACATGTTATTCCTATGTGTTATTGTGAGATGACTTTCAATTTTACTTGATTAATTTTAATGAATTTAAATTAACCAACATTAGGTTAGATTCGGATTTAGTCTAATCTCATCAAGTAATCTTTTCAAGAGATTAGCTTCCAGGTCGTGGCGAGGCACAGAGGCCTTCTTTGATCGGAACAACGACCACTTCCTTAGACAAAGCTAATTTCAAGAAATTGATAACTCGACTTACTTGAGACTACGTCTTGGTCTAACTAGTTATTTTTGAAAAGAGGCTCCCCGAGGCTCAATCTTTTCGTAGGATTTTAGTTGGTTTATTTTTGAAAAGAGGCTCCCCGAGGCTCAATCTTTTCGCAGGATTTTAGTTGGTTATGAGTCCTATCTAACCATTATAAAAATAAAGGAAAAACTAAGCATGCAATTTCTAAGACTTAACAAAAATACATTTTGTATTGGCTCCCCCTGGACCATTGAATCGAGTGGGTCTATTCACATAGTGAATTTGGTCATAGGAACCCAATACATGTTAGATCCTAAAGTTGAAATCAAAGTGGTCTTAGGGACCCATGCTTGGACATTTTTCTTATGTTGGTTTACTATAGACATATATGACTTATTGGTTGTATTTGAGTTAAACCCGAGTCCGGCCTTGTTGTACCACGGCCCTTTGTGATCAAGTAAGAGGTCAAGTCCCTTGGATCCCAAAGTGAACCTTTCAACGTGTTCCTAAGGTCTTCGACTTGTGTTTTCAAAAGCGAGTTCTCAACTTCAAGCTTTTCAACTTGAGTTGAGTCCTCCTCTTGAATACGAGTAGTCGAAGAGGTTAGGGAGACCTCATGTTTGAGAAGGTTAACCTCCTCAATTAGGGTCTCGACCTTGGACTCGGACTTAGCTAGTTTCTTATTTAAAAATTTAATTGCACCATACAAAGTATTAAGTAACGACCGACTTACCCTTAATGATTCTTTTGAACCGGATACGGATCCGTGGCTTGTCTTGAATGGAAGCTCATCATCGGATTCGGACTCGGACTCTTCTTGATTTAGTCGTGCTCGGTCGGCTTGGCCATTAGAGCTTGGATATCGTCTTCTTCCTCCGACAACTCCTCCCAAGTAGCGTTTAGCGCTTTCTTAGTCTTTGATGCGTTATTCTTTAGCTTTGGGCACTCGGACTTGATGTGACCGAACCTGCACTCATAGCATCTAAAATTAGAAGTATTTGAATTAGGTTTAGGCTTACCTTGAGTTGTTGGTCGTTTTCGTCTCTTGATCATCTTCCGAACTAGATTGACTAGTTCGGATTCTATTTCGGAGTCTACTTCCGATTCGGACTCGTCTTCTTCCTTCGGGGGTGGCTTGCTTGCGGGCTTCTTCTTCTTGGAACCTGCAACTAACGCAATACTCTTCTCGGCCTGGACCACGTTAGTTTGCTCATGTAATTCAAGTTCCGAAAACAATTCGTCTAACCTAATTTTAGAAAGGTCCTTGGAGACCTTGTAGGCATCGACCATGGATGCCCACAAGGTGGTCCTAGGAAACGAGTTAAGAGAATACCTGATAAGGTCGCGATTCTCGACCTTTTGTCCGATGGCATGGAGTTGGTTGACGATGTCTTGGATACGAGCATGTAGTTGAGTTGCGGTCTCGTTTTCCTGCATTTTCAAGTTATACAATTTATTTAAAAGTAAATCTCTTTTACATACCTTCGTGTCGTCGGTGCCTTCGTGTAGTTCCACTAGCTTGGTCCATAAGTCCTTTGCACTAATGAAGGGGCCGACGCGGTTGAGCTCTTCCTTGGACAACCCACATTGCAAGATTTGAGTTGCCTTGGCATCGGCTTCTACTTGTTTTTTCATGGACTTTGACCATTGATCGTAACCCAAAGATTCACCATCTTCATTAATAGGAAGTGTGAAACCGGTTTGGATTACGATCCACATCTCGATTTGGGTTTTAAGAAAGCATTCCATCCGACCCTTCCAATAACGAAAGTCATTACCGTTGTAAAACGGGGGTCGGGCGGTGCTAAACCCTTCGAGATGGGCCATTTAAAAACAAGAAGAAGAACGACGAAAAGAATCTTGCAAAACACACACGGAAAGAATATTCCAAGACTTTCGTTTTGGATTAGTAGTGCGGGAAGTAAAAAAAGATATATAAAATGTAACTTGCAAAAAGAAATAAACAATCAAATGCGAATGTCGTTGAAGTTCCGGAGGACAACCTTACTCGGGATCTAACCCGAAGGACAACCTTATCCGGATCCTAAAGCCTCTAATGCAATTCTATATGTAGGAGAAGATAAGCAAGTGAAATAATTATACGAAAACAGAAATAAATAAATAAAAAATCTGTAAAAAAAAGAAAAACAAAGCTAGATTGGTGGTTTCACCGAATCTTAGCGCCCCCGGCTCTGATACCAATTGTTGGATCGAAAGTGTCGCTAGAGGGGGGGGGGTGAATAGCGATACGATGTCGTTAAAAAACTTTTGCAATAAGTAAAAAGCAAGTAGAGAATGCACAGCGGAAATATAAAGTAGACAAGATATTTTTACGTGGTTCACAATCTTTCGATTGCTAATCCACGGCCCTAGTGATCCTTGATCACGTACGGAGGGCAATTCACTAAAACCACTCCTCTTCGTTGGAAGTAGGAGCAACGATTACAAAAAGAAATCAAGGCAAAGGGACACTCCCCCTTTCCTTGTTACGATTAAAGCACAAAGACAATTTAAAGAAGTAGAACTTAAATAAATATACCGACAACTCTTATAAGTAGAAGATGTAGCTTTAGTTGTCGGCGGCACTTCGTCGTAGCAAATGTGAGTAGTAGTAGCGTTATGGCCAGGCGTGTTGAGAGCTCTTGAATTCTTGTGATTTGCTTGGCTTGAGCATGTCTATTTATGGATATTGATCTATGAATTTAGACATAGGTAGTGTCCAAGGTGAGGTTCTTATCCCAACTCAAGGATGAGGTGTTTCATCCAACCACCTTGTGCCACCTCCAACCTTCTTGTGCGCCAACTCAAGGATGAGGTGTTTCATCCAACCACCTTGTGCCACCTCCAACCTCCTTGGGCGCCAACTTGAGGATGAGGTGTTTCATCCAACCACCTTGTGCCACCTCCAACCTCCTTGGGTGCCAACTTGAGGATGAGGTGTTTCATCCAACCACCTTGTGCCACCTCCAACCTCCTTGGGCGCCAACTTGAGGATGAGGTGTTTCATCCAACCACCTTGTGCCACCTCCAACCTCCTTGGGCGCCAACTTGTTGGAGCCATTCAACTTGTGCCACATCATGGGAGCCAACCATCTTGTGCCAACTCACCTTATTTTGGGCGTCCACCACAAGGAAGCTTGGTGATGGTTTGGATGTCCACCTTGATGCCACATCACCCTTTGTACCAAAACACGAGTCAAGTCCAAATTCACCCCCTTGAAATTCGAGCTCTTCTCGAGGCTGGAACTTGACTAGCAGTTGACTGTAGTCAAAGGGTTTTGGACTGCAGTACAAGTTAGCTTAAAATATAAAGTACGATGGTTCTAACCATCTGATCTCGACCTAGACCTTCCATTGGAGGTATTGGGTCGGATCTACGCTTAACGACCTTGCTTCGCTTTCACACGAGCTTACCGTGTAGCCTCGCTTCCGGTCTTCACCCGAGTACCTCGGCTTCCTCCGAAGTCCCTCTGGCGTTGCCCGACCACCTCGGTTCCCACCGGGTGTCGCAGACCTTCCGCTCAACTTTAGCATTTCTGCACACTTAATTGAGCTCGTAAGATAACAAATATACCCTTAACTATTGAGCCTTTTGCCATAATCAAAATACCGGTTCGACTTTGGTGCCCACTGCACCAACATGATACTCATCAAGTGTGAGTAATTCACACTTGATTTTACACCCTTGACCTAGACTTGACCTTCTAACTCTTCCTTCAGCCTTGCGTCTGTCTTCAAGAGTTTCCTTCGGCCTCGCCATGTCTTGGGTTGCCAAATGCTTGGACTTTACGCCGCCAAGACTCTAAGCTTGGACTTATGCTGCCAAGACCTTACTTTGGGCTTCCTTTGCCAAGGTTCACTTGGACTTTATGCTGCCAAGACTACAAGCTTGGTCTTACGCTGCCAAGTCCATCCCTTGGACTTTCCTTGCCAAGATCATACTTGGTCTTCCTTTGCCAAGGTTCACTTTGGACTTTACGCTGCCAAGACTATAAGCTTGGTCATATGCAGCCAAGTCCATCCCTTGGACTTTCCTTGCCAAGATCATACTTGGACTTCTCTTTTACCAAGGCTTCATCCTTGGATTTCCCTGTCACTTAAACATATTCGTAATTAGATCATAGAACATTGCCTAACTTAGATGATTATCCAAATATCAAAACATATATAAATGATTTGGAGCATTGTTGCACCAACAATCTCCTCCCTTTTTGATGTTTGACAATCATTTAAGTTAGGTCTTTAAAAATACGCACATAATCATATTTTCAATATGAATTATAACTTAAACACTCCTTCTCCCCCTTTGACATACATCAAAAAGAGAAGGATTTAAACATGAAAGAATTAAGGTGTTGGATCTTGGGCTAAGATATAAGATAGAAATTAAGCTCCCCCTTAATCCAAGATATGTCTTATAATGTGTAAACAATATTTGAAGCAAAGCATAACAAAAATTCAAAAATTAAGTCGTAACTTTGCACCAACAATGGATTTTGGGGATGAAAAAGATATAATTTATGAAACTCCCCCTAAAACACTGCCTTAAACAGTCCTAAACCTTTGTTTATACGCAATATTATCAAACTATATTTGTAGGACATCAAAGATACACTAAATACCAGAAAAAGGAGTTGTTTATCAGAAAATACAGTGTATCAGTCGACTGGTTTCTGAACCAGTCAACTGCTACGCCTGAAATCGAAATTTCAGCCTTTTCAGCCCAACTTCAGAAATGCGTTAGAAATTCTAGAAACCTCGAAAAATCACGAAATTTTGTGTACACATTTCTAGAATCATACTTTATTAAGGAAAAATAGTTTGAAAAATATATGTTTTCCAGATTTCAAGATTGATACAAACTTGGAACCTACCAAAAGTTCTAAAGATTTTGTAAACTTTGTATCACTTTTGTATTCCACTTGAAAATTGATTTTCAAAATATGATGTATATAGTTTAAAATATATATGATTTAGAATTTCCAACCATGTTCTTAGAGCTATGTATCCATTACTTGAATACAAGCCTTCCCAATGATTGGTCCATAAGGTATTTATGTCTCTAGGTGTGTCATTGGCTCATAGTAATGCATCATAATAAGCATGATGAGTCAAGTACACCTTCCCTATCATCTCACATGGTTCTAAGTATCTCAAAAAAAAAAATCAAGGTTTCTTAAGGCTTTTTGTGAGATGCATCAAGTTATAAGACAAACATATGAATATGGGATCATGCAACCCTAGAATTTTACTCTACAAAGCACATACCAAGCTCTCTCTTTAATGATGAAAATTCGGTTTCGGGAAGAGCTTTGGTGAAGATATCGGCAAGGTTAGACTTAGATTCTACATAATTAAGTTCAATGTCCCCTCTTGCCACATGATCTCTTATGAAGTGATATTTCACTTCAATGTGCTTAGTCCTAGAGTGATGTACCGGATTTTTGGTCAAGTTGATGGTACTCACATTATCACAATAAACTTTAATGTTAGAGTAGTGTAGCTCATAGTCCACAAGAGTATGTCTCATCCAAAGTAATTGAGCTACACAACCACCCATAGCTACATATTCGGCTTCGGTGGTTGATAAAGCAACACAATGTTGCTTCCTACTACTCCAACTAACTAGGGAGGACCCAAGAAATTGGCATCCACCACTAGTACTCTTCCTATCCAATTTGCACCCGGCATAATCAGAATTGGTATAGCCAAGCAATTCAAACGACCTAGTCCTAGGATACCAAAGTCCTACATTTAGGGTGCCTTTAATATATCTTAAAATTCTCTTAACGGCTACTAAATGTGATTCTTTGGCACAAGATTGATATCTTGCACACATACCTACCGCAAATAAGATATCGGGTCTACTAGCGGTTAGGTATAGTAGGCTACCAATCATACTCCTATAAAGTTTAAGATCAATTGATTTACCTTCATGATCACTATCTATTCTAGTGCTAGTGGCCATAGGAGTGGTTACAATTTTGGCATTTTCCAAACCAAATTTCTTGATCATTTCATTTGCATATTTGGTTTGATAAATATGAATACCCTCATTGGTTTGTTTGACTTGTAACCCTAGGAAAAAGTTGAGCTCTCCAACTAAACTCATTTCAAATTCATTTTCCATGTTTTTTTATAAAGTCTTGAAGAAGATCATCATTTGTTGACCCAAAAATAATGTCATCAACATATACTTGGGCTATGAATATATCCTTTAATGTTGACTTTATAAACAAGGTTTGATCTACTTGGCCTCTTCTAAAATCCTTAGAAATTAGGAAGGATGACAATCTTTCATACCATGCCCGGGGAGCTTGTTTTAACCCATATAAAGCTTTCCTAAGCTTACATACATGGTTTGGATAATCTATGTTCTCAAAACTGGGTGGTTGCTCTACATATACTTCCTCCTTAATATAACCATTTAAGAATGCCGATTTGACATCCATTTGGTAAAGTTTAAAACCCATATAGGAAGCATATCCTAAGAGAATCCTAATAGATTCTAACCTAGCAACCGAGGCATAGGTCTCATCATAGTCAAGCCCCTCAACTTGATTAAATCCCCTAGCGACCAACCTAGCCTTATTTCTAGTGATATTTCCTTGTTCATCTAGCTTATTCCTAAAGACCCATCTTGTAGTAATTATGGTGCTATCATTGGGTCTAGGTACTAACTCCCATACTTAACTCCTTTCAAATTGAGCCAATTCATCTTGCATTGCCAAAATCCAATCCGGATCATGTAATGCATCATTGATCGATTTGGGCTCAATTTGTGAAATGAGAGCTACTTGACTAGTAGGAGGTCTATGAAATGACCTAGTTCTTACTCTTTGAGATAGATCTCCTACTACTTGGTCAAGTGGATGATCTTGATGAATTCTTAGGGTTCTAGACGGTGTTTCAAATTGATCATGGTTATCTTCCACCCTCCTTTCATCATCGGAATCTCCTCTTCCTCCCCCTTGATCATTATCCCTAATGGTCAAATTTTGAAGTTTTTGGGTAATGTCTTGATTATTGTCATTAATATCCTTATCAATGGAGGACTTTCTAGGGTAGGTACTAGTAATTTCATCAAATTGAACATTAGAAGACTCCTCAATCCCTTAGGTTCTCTTATTGTAGACTCTATACCCTCTACTTGTGGATGAGTATCCAACTAGGATTCCCTCATCCGCTTTGGATTCAAATTTTCCTAAGTTATCCTTGGTGTTTAGAATATAAACTTTACATCCAAAGACTTTGAAATAATGAATTGTGGGAATAGTCCCATTCCATAATTCAAAAGGTGTCTTTCCTAAAAACCTATGGATTTGAACCCTATTTTGGATATAGCAAGCGGTGTTAACCGCTTCCGCCCACAAGTAGCTAGGTAGAGAATATGCATTAAGCATAGTCCTAGCCGCCTCTTGTAGGGCACGATTTCTCCTTTCCACCACCCCATTTTGTTGGGGTGTTCTAGGACAAGAGAACTCATGCTTGTACCCTTTCTCTAAACAAAATTATGAAAATTTTGAGTTCTCAAATTCACCACCATGATCACTACGGATCCGATTGATTTTGAGACTCTTTTCATTTTCAACCCTTTTACTAAATCCTATGATTATTTCTAAGGTATCATCCTTATGTTTCATAAAGTAGACCCAAGTATACCTAGAAAAATCATCTACTATAACCAAACAATATTTGTTACCATTTAAAGATGGAGTACTATGACAATCAAATAAGTCAAGATGCAACAATTCTAATGGTAAAGAGGTATTAGTTAGGGTTTTACCTTTGTGTGATGCTTTTGTTTGTTTTCCTTCTTGGCATGCATCACACATTTTGTTCTTGACATACTTGATCTTTGGTAGCCCTTTGACCAACTCCATCTTGGCTACCTCGGCTATGTTTTTCATGTTGATGTGCCCCAATCTTCTATGCCATAGCCAACTTTCTTCTTCTTTTGCAATAAGACACTTAGTAGAAATGTTAGAAGCATATGAAAGATCAACATAATAAATGTTTGATTTCCTATATCCAACTAACATACAATCATTTAATTCCTTGTGTATAATCATGCATTTAGAGGATTCAAACGAGACATGATAGTTTGCATCACAAAGTTGACTAACACTTAATAAATTAAATTTCATATTTTCAACTAGCAAGACTTTGTGAATAACAATTTTGGGGGATACCTCAATTATACCTCTACCTAATATCTTGAGTTTTCCACTATTCCCAAAGGACACCGCTCCCTTCTTCACATACTTAATTGTGGAGAACTTACTCACATCCCCGGTCATATGTGTTGAGCAACCGCTATCCACAATCCACATACTTTGCTCTCCTACCTAAATCACATGAAAAACACAAGCTTTTGGTACCCAAACATTTGGACCGGTAACATTAAGTAAAAACTTCTTAGGTACCCATGCTTTCTTAACCTTTCCCTTAATGGTTGCTTTCCTATTAATCAATGAAATATAAGCAACTTCTTTTTCTTTTGGCTTATATCCTAAACCGGCCTTGTTGTAAACGGCTCTTTGTCGACTAAGGATCATATCAAGACATTTTGAGCCATTTGAAAATTTTTCTAAACATGCTTTTAGTTCAACAACCTCATCCTTAAGTTTGTCATTCTCTTCCTTAAGCATGCAAGAATCGATATGTGAAGGTTTTTCATTCCTAATTGCCTTTAGTTCTACCTTCATGCTCTTAACCTTAGATCTAGACTTATCTAGAGCCTCTTTAAGATAAGCAATTGATTGATAAAGAAGCTTAACTTTGGGAGAGTTCATTACCTCATCGTCACTAGATGACGATTCATCACTTGAGGAGTCTTCTTGGCTTGATGTACCGGAGTCATCTCCTAGGGCCATGAGTGCCACATGGCGTGTGATGTGGCAAAGTTCATCATCATCGGAGGAGTCTTCAACACTTGGTGTGTCCCATGTGGTTTGAGCCACCATGGCCTCCTTCTTCTTCTTCTCCTTCTTATCCTTCTTTTTCTTTTCTTTTTCCTCCTTCTTCTTTAGCTCCGGGCAATTTGGCTTTATGTGCCCCTTCTTGTTGCAAGCATGGCAAATCACATTATTATTGAAACTTGAATTACCACTAAACTTACCTTTTGAAGAATGAGACCCCTTCCTTGCTTCTCTACTCTTGAACTCCTTTGATTTCCTATAGAGCTTCTTGACGAAATTTGTCATCTCACTAGATGAGTCTTCATCACTTCTTGAATCATGCTCCGATTCAGATGATGATGATGCTTCTTTTCTTTCCTTCTTCTTCTTTTCCTTCTTTTCAACAAATAGAGCTAAACCCTTTTCCTTAGAGGACATGTTAGTTTGCTCATGTAATTCAAACTCACAAAATAATTCATCAATTTTAATTTGAGAGAGATCCCTAGTTACCCTAATGGCATCAACTATAGAAGTCCATAAGGAATTTCTAGGAAATGCTTAAAGAATATACCTTACCAAGTCCCGGTTGTCAACTCGCTCACCTATGATGTGGAGTCCATTCACAATCTCCTTGAACCTTCCATGCATTTGGCTTACGGTTTCATGCATCTTCATTTGGAAGGCTTGAAGTTGTCCAATTAGTAGATCCTTCTTGGCCCTCTTTGACTCCTTGGAACCTTCATTTAGCTCAATGAGCTTTTCCCATAACTCCTTGGCGGATTTGAAAGGCCCCACCTTGTTGAGTTGCTCCATGGTAATACCGCATTGAATGGTGAGTACCGCCTTTGCATTTGACTCGAATCACCTATTCATTTCCCTTGTCCAATCCTTGCTTGGAATAAGGTTTCCTTGTTCATCCACCGGTTCCTCGAAGCCATCTACAATGCTATGCCAAATTTCAATATTGCTCATTAGATAATACTTCATCCTACCTTTCCAATATGCAAAGTGACTCCCATCGAAGAGTGGTGGCTTGGCGGTGCTATATCCCTCTTGAAGAGCCATTGATGCCTTGGTTGATGGTGAGATCTTCCAAGCTATCCGGGCTCTAATACCACTTGTTGGGATCTTTGTAACGGCTAGAGGGGGGGGGGGTGATTAGCCTTTCTTCATTTCTACAAGCAAGTTAGCGGAAGCAATACAAATACGAATAAGAATACAAGTAAGAAAACGATGAAAGCAACGCTAACACCCGATGTACGTGGTTCGGAGATGATGCTCCTACTCCACGGCAATCCGTAAGGTGGATTAGTCCTAGCCAAGCTTCACTATATTCTCCTTTGGATGAACCAAGGTGGAGAAACCTTTCTTACAATACTCTCCTCTTCTTTACAATGATGGATGATTAAGAATTAGAGAAGAAGAGGTTTTGAATTGCTAAAATACTTGGGAAAGCTTGGTGAGCACGAGGGTGTAGTTAGGAATGAGAGCACTAGCTTCACCAAGCTCTCCAAGGCCCCTTTTTATAGAAGAGGGGTTGTTTTTCCCATTGGGGCTCGATCAGTCGACTGATGCTTACCATCAGTTGACTGCCGCCGAAGCCAACGGCTTCTGACCCGAGATCTCTGCGGAGATTCATAGCCGCAATTTCCAACGGCCAGGTGATCAGTCGACTGATCCCTCCATCAGTCGACTGATGGAGCGATCAGTCGAGTTATCGTAGGCCGCAATGAAATCTTGCGACTATATTCGTACTCGTTTTGCATTGATCGATCAATCGCTACTATTTGCGGATCGATTGTAACATCGATCGGCACTCGCCAAAGCAATCGATCGATGGTTAGGTTTCATCGACTTAGTCGAGCACGACGATCGGTGATACATCGTGTCGATCGTGATACTCATCAAGTGTGAGTAATTCACACTTGATTTTACACCCTAGACCTAGACTTGACCTTCTAACTCTTCCTTCAGCCTTGCGCCTGTCTTCAAGAGTTTCCTTCGGCCTCGCCATGTCTTGGGTTGCCAAATGCTTTGACTTTATGCCGCCAAGACTCCAAGCTTGGACTTATGCTGCCAAGACCTTACTTTGGACTTCCTTTACCAAGGTTCACTTGGACTTTATGCTGCCAAGACTACAAGCTTGGTCTTACGCTGCCAAGTCCATCCCTTGGACTTTCCTTGCCAAGATCATACTTGGTCTTCCTTTGCCAAGGTTCACTTTGGACTTTACGCTGCCAAGACTACAAGTTTGGTCTTATGCTGCCAAGTCCGTCCCTTGTACTTTCCTTGCCAAGATCATACTTGGACTTCTCTTTTACCAAGGCTTCATCCTTGGATTTCCCTGTCACTTAAACATATTCGTAATTAGATCACAGAACATTGCCTAACTTAGATGATTATCCAAACATCAAAACATATATAAATGATTTGGAGCATTGTTGCACCAACAGTGTACACATACTAAACACTAAAGATTACTTAGGAAAATTCACCTCTTAAATAACTACCGGAATATTTCTAAGATACTCAAACACTTGTAAAGCCTATAGAGTGTATAACAATGAAACCCTAAAAATAGAAGAAACAATAAATGTAGTATTTGATGAAGAAAACAAAACTACAAAATCCAAAATAAAATTGAACAATGAACAATGAACAATTGAAAAATGATGTTAGACTTTAACCAACTTTTCAGAAGAAATCTAGTGTAGATCCTAACCCAAATCAATCTAGATTACAAGCTAATCATCATATTCAAAAAGTAATAGGTGATCCTAATTTAGGAGATAGAACTAGGGTGTCATATAAGAACCTAAGCCAAATCTCACTCATCTCTAAAATCAAACTCTAAACAATTGAACAAGCTCTTCTTAACCCCGATTGGATTATAGCTATGCAAGAAAAGTTAGCTCAATTTTCTAGAAGTCAAGTTTGGGAATTAGTACCCCCACCTAAAGGAAAAACGATTATTGGGACTAGGTGGTGTTGGATGGAGAAAACGCTAGAGGGGGTGGGGGGAGTGAATAGCATTTGTAAAACTTTTCTTTTCGTTGATTTAAATAAAGTACGCAACAGAAAACTAAAACACAAAACACAAGTAGTTTTAACTTGGTTCACAGCCCATCGCCTGCTAATCCAAGGCCCTGCGATCCTTGATCGCTTCTAAAGGGCAAAGCACTAAAAATCTCTTCCTCGTTAGAGGTAAGAGACAACTGAATACAATGATGTAGAGGAAGAGGTAACAACCTTACCTCTCCTCTTTGCAAATAATAATTAAGAAGCAAAATATACCGACAAATAACTTGTAGCGGATGCACGGTCGGAGTAGCGTTGTTGCATGAAGGATTGCAGAGAGCTAGCGCACTTAGGAGTTCATTGATTGATTCATGAGTTTGAGTCCTCTCCTCCTTTTATAGATTGTCGCCTTGGAATATGTCCCGATCCAGACCCAAAACTCGTGGATCTTATCTTGAGGTGGCAGCTTATCTTATCATGAGGTGGCAACATCGATCTCTATCTCTTTGACATTGTACACTGGGTTGATTCGTCGACATCAGTCAACTGATCCTTTTATCAGTCTACTTCCTTTAGTGGACTGCTGACACCTCCAGTCAACTGCTGCACTTGAGAATTCCTACAACACAAGAGATGCATAATTTCATTCATTGTGACAATCCTTTAACTGTCTGATCTCGACTTCAGTATTCCTTCAAAAGCCTTAGTTGGATCGACACCTAGGATTATCCTCTGATCGAGGATGCATCTTTACAACCGCTCCACACTCGGAGCTTACCTTTGGTCCTCCTGACCCGTCACTTAGCTTTCGATCTTCCACCTAAGTTCCTCGACTCCACGAGCTTCTCCCGGTGTCGCTCGACCACCACAGTTTCTCGTCCCGAGATTCTCTGGGTGTCACTGACTTTCAACTTAGCTTAAATATTTCCTACACACTTAACATAGCATTTGAGATAATAAAATAGCTTAACTTTGAATCTTTGCCATTATCAAAACCAAGGTTCGATTAACTAGTGCCCCTGCACCAACAATCTCTCACTTTTTGATCTATGGCAAACCAATTCAAAGTTAAGAAAAAATGAGCAATAAGAATTAAACAAGCATTTTTCAAAACCTCCCCCTTAAGGGCACCTCCGCCTTAACCCTAGGTGAGTTTTGAAAAACAATTACTTTTTGAAAAAAAAGTAGGTGACCTCTTAACTTTAACCTCTCTCCCCCTTTGACATATATCAAAAATAACTTTATAAGGGGTGCATTTTTAAGGATGTGAATCAGTATGTTCAACTCCCTTCAACATTTAAGAGCTTAGGTTTCTAGGTCCTGCACCAACAATGTATATCCTTGGTTAGGATGTGACCGTCCTAACCTAGAGGTACTCTAGAGGCTCATGTCTATTGGGTTTATGCCAAACTAGAGGTATCTAGAGATACTCAGTTTGTCCAACTTAAGTCTTCTCTCCTCCTTGGGATATTATCAAAAATAAGGATTTTAAATTTTTAAAGTATTGGAAATTTTTTTAAAAAAATATTTTTAACAACTTCTATGATGATTATCCAATTAGAACCTCCCCCTTAACCTAACATCTTTGTTAGCCACAAGGAAGGCTTATCTAGAGGGTCTCCCTTTTTGTCTGACAAACTCTTAGGACATCCTTGTTGCCCACAAGGAAGGCTCGGCTAAGTGTCCCGAGGGTCTAGGTGACTAAAGTTGACCTAAGGATTTAGACGTTCAGTATTAGTCAACTAACCATCATTTTAAGAAGCATAGTTATTTTGAAAACTACATATAACTACACACAATAATCATGGCAACCAATAAAAATAGTTTTAAGAATCTATTTATATATATATAAATTTTGAAATCGTTTTCAAAATTATTTTCAATTTGTTGTCCATACCATCTCTCCCATTCTACATGATCAACCAAGTTATCCTTATAGGTGTTGTGAGATGAATTTAATTTTACTTAGTTAATGTTAATGATTTGAAAATTAATTAACCTTGGGTTAGATTTGGATTTAACCTTTAGTTAATTAAGTGAACATTTCAAAAGACAACTTCCAGGTCGTGGAGAGGCACAGAGGCCTTCTTTGATCGAAACAACGACCACTTCCTTAGACAAAGCAAATCTTAAGAAATTGTGTACTTAATTCATTTAGGGTTACCTCCTGGTCTAACTAATCTAGGATGTGGTGAGGTAGCTTCAGCTAGTTCCACTTAGCAAAGTGCAACAAGCTAGATACTCCTTATCTAACCCGGATACACGAGACTTCGTTTCCCTAATGTATTATCATCTCACCGCGTCCTGATACTATGTTATCAAGGTTAATTAACTATTTCCTATCTAACCGTTCTATGAGATTTAATTTAAGACTAGTATGTATGATATGACAAAAATAAGTATGGTAATTACTTAAAATGATATGCATGCTTGAGCAAGTTATGTTCAATCAATTCAAAGAAATGGTTGCTTTCTAGGTAGATTTTTATTTGTTGAATTTCTAAAAGTTGAAGGTTTAATTGCTAAATTATTAATTTTTGTATAATCAAATGGTACTCTATTATAATTAATTTTATTAGTTAGATTATTTAATTTTTAATTTTTTATTAAGTTAGATTTTGAATTTAAAATAGATTTAATAGGATTATTAGATTTTTAAAAGTAGAATTATTATTAGAATTTTTAAAAGTAGAATTATTATTAGAATGTTTTAAAGTGGAATTATTATAAAAATGTTTAAAAGTGGAATTATTATTAGAATTTTTTAAGATAAGATTTTTAGACTTTTCAACAATAAAATTATTAATAGAATTTTTCAAGCTAAGATTGATAGAATTTTTAAAGGTAGAATTATTATTAGAATTTTTTAAGATAACATTGTTAGAATTTTTAAAGGTAGAATTATTAATATAATTATTAGAATTTTTTAAGATAAGATTGTTAGAATTTTTAAAGGTAGAATTATTAATAGAATTATTAGAATTTTTTAAGATAAGATTATTAGAAATTTTAAATGTAGAATTATTAATAGAATTATTAGACTTTTTTAAGATAAGATTGTTTGAATTTTTCAAAGTAGAATTATTATTATTTTTATAATTATTTAGATTATCTTTGCAATTTTTTAAAGTTAATTTCGAATTTTTTATGGTTGAATTTTTCAAAATAGAATTTTTTAATTCGGAATTATCTAGATTAATCAGATCTAGTGTTTGATAATTTTGTCCTAAGGTTTGATTATTCTGGTATAGGGTTTGATTATTCTGATTAAATCCTAGGTTGGTTTTATCCTTAACTTGATCTAGATCTTTTTTAATCAAACTAAAAATTTGATTAAGCTCTTGGTTAATTTTATCAAATGTTAGATTAATTTGATCAATTTTTTCCATGATATTGTTATTATTATTATTTAAACAAATTGAATCTTAATTAATTAATTTTTTATTAGTTAAATTATTAATTATATTAATTAATTGACAACAATTAACTAATTTATTAGTTTTAGTGCACAATTTATCTAAATTATTGATGTGAACGGTGTAATTGTGTCGCAATACCGTTCTCAAATTATTTATCGAACACCCTAACTATACAAATGAAGTATAGGAATGACTCGGATCATCTCCCAACGAATCTAATGGCTGGACGTTTGTTTCTAAACATTATTAACATTGAGGGTTCCTACATCTTATCAAAACAATTATTTGAAAGCTACTCTAATGGAAGAACGATTCAACCATGCACCGCACTGCCACTATACGATACGATAGTCAAATAATTCTTGTTAACATACATGAAAATTAAACCTGCAAGAAATAAACCTAACTACCAATTAACAATTCCCGGGAAGCTAACCTAATGTGCAAAAGCAAGTAAATCACGCACTGCACTATCACTATACGGTTTAATGATCAATGATTAACTGAACAAACTTAAACAATTCAACCAAGCACCGCACTGTCACTATACGGCACAATGGTCAAACAGTAACTAAAAACTAAACTAACAAACATAATCAATTCAACCAAGCACCGCACTGTCACTATACGACACAGTGGTCAAAGATTAACTGAAAACTAAACAATTCAACCAAGCACCACACTATCACTGTACGACACAATGGTCAAAGATTAACTGAAAACTAAATGGAATAAACCTAAGAAATTCAACCAAGTACCGCACTGTCATTATACGGCACATTGGTCAAAGATTAACTAAAAACTAAATGAAATAAACCTAAGCAATTCAACCAAACATCGCACTGTCACTATACGACACAATGATCAAATATTAACTGAAATTTGAAAAGTACAATTAACACTGCAGAAAATAAAACCAACCACACTAAGTAAACTACCAAAACAAATTACCACATGCAACACCACACAGCACAAATGAAACACGATGGGAACACAACTGAAACATGTTGGATCGAGGCGGTTCGCTAGAGGGGGGGGGTGAATAGCAATAAACACTTTTTCTTTTAAATCGTTCGGTAGACAATTAAATGCAGCGGAAATGTAAATAAAAACTAAATGAGACAAATAGTTTTTTTACTTGGTTCGTAGCCTTCGGCCACTACTCCAAGGCCCTAACGATCCTAGACCGTGTACGGAGGGCAATTCACTAAAACACTCCTCCTCGTTGGAGGTAGGAGTTTTACGATTACAAAAACCTTCGAAGCAAAAGATAGAGAGACAACCCTTCTCTTCTATTAAAATAAAATGCAACAGTAGAAAGCCTCGATTAACAAACGAATTGCAAGATTAAGAGAAATGACAAACTAAGATTATACCAACAACTCGAAGATAGGACTTAAACTAGGGTTGTTGGCAGCACTTCGTTGTTGTAGAGTCGTCGGAGACTCGCAGCATTGTGGAGGCTTTTGAGCACTTAGAACTGATGAGAAAACCCTAGGTTAGGACCTCCTTTTATAGCCTTTGAGCCCCTTTTCGAGAGGAACCCTAGCCAATCACAATTGAGCACCAATCTCCTTGAAATGAGGAGATAAGCCTTGACTCCTCGAATCTGATCATTGACCATCAGTCGACTGATGGCCATCATCACGATCGATGGCGCATTAGTCGTCGACCTCCTGCGTAGTCGATCGATTGACGCAATGAGTCCTCCAAGCCGGGCAATGATCGATGCTTGCTGCAAGTTAAAGTTAGCTCAACAAAAACATAATTTCGACGGTCGTCGACCGTCCGATCTCGACCTAGACCATCTATAGGATGTCTTTGGTCGGATCTATGCTTAAGATCATCCCCGTAACGAGGATACGACCTCACTTACGCCCGCACACATGAGCTTACCTCGATACTTACGTGTTTCTTTTGCTTTCGGCCTTCCACTCGATTCCTTCGGCTCCCTTCGAAGTCACTCGAGTGTCGCCCGACCACCGCGGCTTCCTCCGGGTGTCGCTAGCCTTCAGCTCCAGCTATAGCAATCTTCTGCACACTCGATTTAGCTCGTGAGATAACGACGCGAGCTTAACTTTGTATCGTTTGCTATAATCAAAACTCAGGTTCGACTTAGGTGCCTACTGCACCAACAAAACACTGGTGAAACAATACTGAAAAAATAAGTGAAACAGTAGTGAAACAATAGAGTAAAAATACTAAAATAATAGTGTAAAAATACTGAAACAATAGTGTAAAAATTAACCAACAATCATCCATAACCACCGGAAAGGAACCACCTTCTCCGGTGACCCACGACAGTGTTGAACAGCTCCTACGGCTTCAGTGCAAGGATCTTTCGTCAGAATCCGACGAAAGCAGGATCGATGCTAACGGATCACTAATCCAGTGATGGACTTCGGGGCTATGAAATCACGTCAGCCGATGGATCGATTTACGAAGGCGAAGTAGCATGAATCACGGCCACGAAAATAGAAGGGACCGAAGCTGTGAACATCAAAGAATCTTCACCACCGCTGGAAACTGGATGCTGCCATCGGAATCGGAAGAATTGAGGGCTGTCGGAATTGGAAATCCATGCTGTTGTGACCACGATAGTAGAAGATAACCCTAGCCTTCTAAAATCACATCCAATTGGGTCGCTCAGCTCCGATTGCCAGGCGTGAAAGGAAAGCCAGTGAAGATGGCCAAAAATTCCAGCCACTCGGTGAAGTCGTCGTCTTCCCAATCTCAGACTCAGCTCCGTCGCTCACCAAGGAATATTCGGATGGAGGGAGATGGAGAGGACGCAGCTGGAGTTGCCGAAACTATCGCTGGAAGAGTTGTGGATGATCGCCGACGCCGCATGTGAAAATGGGGAAGAAGACGCGCCGCACGTTTTCTATTCTGTCGTTATTTCTGCTCGTGAGAAGAAGTTGTATTTTCCTTAACTAAATTTCCTTAACCGTCCGATCTGAGCCCCTTTCATCCCAGCCACCTAATTAGATCTAGGGTTTAATGAATCCAAATAATATCACCCTAGGTAAGCTGATCCATCAAATTCGACGGCTGTGATCAATCTGATCTGGATCAATGGCTATGATTGCTCCAATTAAGCCCTCTTTACATGTTTTCTACAAATCACATGCAATTCGTGAAAAATATTGAAATTATAGGAATTAACACAATTAATCACAAATGAACTCAATATGTAAAACCATACTGAATAACAATAATTACCGCATCAAAGAGCCTAAAATATCAAATCTGTAAATAAAAATAGCACAATAAAAATGCAACTATCAAATTCCCCCACACTTATTTTTGCACGTCCTGAGCAATAATAAAAACAAAGAACACTGACTCACTAACCCATTCCCCCAACTATACCCAAATCAATAATTCAAAGATAGAAAAAATAACCTACCTCCGATCACCAAATCGATCGGATCCCAGATAGTCAAAAGATGTGACTCCTATAACAGTCAACATGTATGATGATTTACAGTCAAATCAAATAGACCAAGCCTGACACAAAACCTCCCAAAATGGATAAATGCACTAATGCTCACATAATAACCATAGGAGTGGGGCGCCCTCAAAACAACATGTAATCTTGTCCTACAATATGCTTGCTTATAATCTACTTCTCTATTGCTATCAATACATTTTAAACATGAATCAAAAGGATTTTTTTTCCAAGAATCAAAACAAGATCAGAAGTAGACTGCAACAGAGAAATACAAAGAAGATCAAGATACAATTAACAAGACAATAATGGAAGAATTGAAAGAATAAACCTGATTAGTTGCAATTAGGAGTGTGTAGGGAGATTTCCAATAACGATCCAAGCAAATAACACTCAACAACATCGCAAATAACACTCAACAGCATCTCCATTCTATTAAAATTATTAAAAATCTACAAATATGCAATCAGATTCAAAGGGAAGCAGCTCCGGCTGGAGAACTTCAAGCATTTTGATCGGAAAGACATGAATCCTTTTGTACAGCGAAATCATCCATATCTCCATGTAGTCCAACTGAAAAAAAATCATCATACAGTTCTGCTTGCTCGAAGCTTTTGTGGTTAAAAAAAAACTTCACAGGCAACAATTCTAAAGAATATTTCAAGAGATTGCATATCAAACAATGACATTTTGTGTTGCATAAAAAATGCTAGCAAATGATATCCTCTCAAAGTTTGCATATCCTTGACATTCTATAGATTTTGATGAAGTGAACATGCAAGTAATTCTAGTGCCATGTGTAGCATATCCTAAGTTTCGGCAGCTTCAACAATGGCAAGCACAACAGGGATTCCACCAAAAATTCTGCAACTTAGTGTTGGGATGTATACTGAAAGCCTAGCCTTTGTATGAACATCTTTATTTTAAAATAGGAATCACTTGATCATTGTTTGAATTTTATATTTATGCATATTGTCTGATACTTTACATTATAGATAGCATGGTGTGTGGTGTCGCACAAAAGATCATGTTATCAGTTCCTTTTAGAATATAAGTAGAGGCTTACAACCAAGATGGTTTTGAACAACCCATTGGCATGGTTGTAGTGTGATTTGATATTGGTTTATCTTGACCATAGAATTTCACTAGTACACTTTGTGTGTATTGAGCATGATCGATTTAGAGGTGATTCAATTTATACTAACTATATAATTGAATCGGACCTCACATATTATGGTGTACATGCTCTTAATCCCGATATAATAATGGGCACATGTACTAAGTATTTATTTTTATGATTTACCGATGGGCGAGATTTATGTATTAAATCGATAGGCCTGGTAAGTTGGGAAATAATATTATTTACATGGTGTGTCTTTGATTATAGGAGGAAACCATGTCCTATACACTAGGATGATGATGTCCCCTTGAGGAGCTCATAAAGTTCATCATGTAAATTCTGCAGGTGGACTTGGTCCAACATGATGATAAGGATGAGTGGTACTACTCATGGAGTTAGATATTAATTAATTAAATTGTCAATAATTTAATTAATTAATGGGCATTCGATATCTTAAACATGAGGAGATATTTTGTACAAATAATATGTGGAGCCCATATTTATTTAAGGTGGTTGGTGAGGTAGATCAATGATAATCCTCTAGTAGAATGAATCATCATTAATGGATCGGGTTTTATGTGGTTCGGATCCATTGGGTGGCCAAGATCCAACTCTTCCTCATGTTCCCTATTGTAGCCTATTATAAATAACTCATGAAGCCTAGATCTATATAAGAAAGGGAAGATGCTTGGGCGAAAAGAACAACAACCTAGGGTTTATTGTTGGCATGGAAGAGGCTTGGGAGGTAAGCAAGGTTGGGTGGATAGGGTTTGGTGGCTTTTCTCCTAGCGTCGACGGCAACACAAGGGTGGCTAGGGTTTTGGTTTTTTTCCTTCCCTTCCCTTCACTTGGTCGGCACCCATTCACCCTCACCCCTTGGCTGACGGCATTCTCTCTCCCTCTCCTTTGGTCGGTGGCAACAAGAGATCTCTTGGCCAGCGCATCCTTCCCTCTCCTTAAGGCTGGCGGTAACCTTACTTGGTGTTTGGTGGTCGACACAAGCAAGGAGAAGAAGGTAGGGTTATCTTCCCTTGTTCGGAGCGAGCAAGGAAGGGAAGATACGAGATCTAGGAGGCTTCAACTCTTGGAAGATCATTGCCCACACGACGTCCAAGAGGAGGATAGGAATACAATAGAAGATCAAGAGGTAAAACAAGAGGTATAATCTTGTTTTGTTTTGATTCTTGTTCTCTTGTATTTTGTATGTTATTGATTAACATGGACCCCGATGATAAACACAAAAACCGACGATCCGTTCATCATCTACTCTGCGGCTAATCGAGGAAAAGAGTTAGGTTGCATGAACAACAAGTTTGTTCAAGCGACTACTCAAATCGAATAGCACGATGATGGATGGGTTGCTTGGGTAATCCATCTCCATCCGGATTAGTTTTAGTTGATAATATTTTAATCCAGAGACATGTGATAGGATCGCCATGCACAAGCGTCCGAAGCAGAAAACAATTCCCTACAAGTGGTATTAGAGCCACAGTCTCCAATTTTGCGTGTTTGGATTCGGTTACTTTCATGCATTTATCATATATTTTATGCCAGATGATAGTAGGATGTGCGTAGGCTAAAATTTTGCTTGTACGCATAAGATCCAACTATTTTGGCTATGTGATTGTATGGGTATTGTGTGTGTGTGATTGTAATTATTTATTTGAATCCTCGGGGTTGACAAGGCTAATTAGTATTTAATTTTTGTAATTAAATACGACATTATTTAGTCGCTCATTTTAATTTACTTTCGATCTAGATATATTGTACATTTCTTTGTGGAGTATAGGATCGATGGATGTAAATTAAAATAGTTTATCTCGGCTCGGATCCCCTTATGACTAGAGCATGGTAAAGGGAGGAGCGGACGAGGTGGCGACACGACGGGAAGTATATTGGAAAACAAAAGCCATAATAGTTGAAAAATATTTTTTTTCATATTTATTGCTTATTTTTTGATATGCATGTTGTGTGTTTGAGAAAATTCCTCAATTTTAAATTACTAAGTGGGAGAGGGATATTTTTAATTCCCAGGCCTCCTTTATAATTTGACATGTGATGCGAACAAACTTGTGCATTGGCTCTGAGTGCCTTCCTCCATATCGGATGAGTTTGTTTTTCGGATCACTAGGTCAAATATGGTTATAGGAAATTATTTAGGAGTGTGTGTACTTCCTCATCGGAAGGTACAAAATCCGAGGTAATTGCCTTAGTATCGGGTAATGGTAAACACTTAGATGCAAATAAAAATATCCTCCCCATCAGAGTCACTGCTTTTATTTGTAGGGTCGAAGAGGAACCAACTATTAGTTTTATTTGTAAAAAAGTAAGGTTGACAGGATAATAAAATTAATGAGTAAAACCTCCTCTTACAAATGTAGAATTTGTATACGTCCACACTATCGTGGCATACGATATTCTCGATGTTTTGAGGTGTTGGTTGATTTTAAAATTTTATTGTTTGAGGAATCAATAAATTTTTGAAATCTAATGTTTTGATTTATGTGATTCTTAGGTTTTTCAAAATTACTTTCAATTCACTTGCTGTGATTCTGAAAGAAAACAAACTTACTGGACCTAACTATGTTGATTGGAAAAGGAATCTGGATATTGTCTTAACTGCTGAGGAGTGCAAATATATACTCTTCGAAGAGTGTCCTCCTAAGCCTACAGATGATTCTGGTGAAAAGGAGAAAGAGAGTTATAAGAAGTGGATTAAGAATGATGAGATGACGCGGTGTTACATTTTGGCTTCTATGTCAAATGTATTGCAACATCAACATCAGGCCATGACTACTGCCTATGAAATGATGCTCAATCTCAAGGAACTTTTCGGACTCCAGAATTGGGCTGCTAGGCAAGAAGCTATGAGGAACTTGATGGCGACCACCATGGTTGAGGGAACACCCGTGAGGGATCATGTTCTCAAGATGATGGCTAATTTAAATGAGCTGGAAGTCCTTGGAGCGGAGATCGATGGGGAACTCCAGGTCGATATCATTCTTAAATCTCTACCAAGGAGTTTTGAGAAGTTTTGGCTCAACTACAACATGAATAAGAGGTTATGTTCGTTGGCGGAGCTTCTGACAGAACTCTAGGTAGCAGAGGGGCTTTTTTGTCAGAGTTCTCAGGCCATGGTTGCTCAAAAGGTTTCTACTTCTAAGTTAAAAGGCAAGAAGAAGAAGAAATAAGGTGCAGCAAAGGTGGCGAGAGGATCTCAGGGAGGAGTGAAGAAGCCGAAAGGCAAGTGCTTCACTTGCAAGCAGACTGGACATTGAAAGGCAGACTGTCCAAACTGGAAATAAGAACAAAGGTATATCTTTTAGTTTAGTCGTTGAAACATGTTTACAGTGTTATCTACCAGTACTTGGTGTGTAGATACGGGAGCCACTGATCATGTCTGCAATTCTTTGCAGGGGTTCTAGGAAACTAGATGACTAGTTGAGGGGGAGATTACTGTCTACATGGGCAATGCTATGAAGGTGGCGGCTATTGCAGTGGAATATGTTTATTTATCTTTTGATAGAAATAAAACTTTGGTTCTGAGAAATTGCCTTTATGTACCTTCATTTAGAAAGAATTTGATTTCAGTTTCTAAATTGTTTTTGGATGGATATTCTATTTCTTTTAATGACAGAGTTGTTATAAAAAGGAATAGGGAGATTATCTGTTCTGGTGCGTTGGTAGGAAATTTATATACTCTTCAACCAAAAGCTCCCAGGATGCAAATAGAAATAAATAGCTCATCTTCTAAATCAAATAAGAGAAAAGAACCTTCAAAAATAAACCAAATGTATCTTTGGCATCTAAGGTTAGGTCATATTAACCTGAGTAGAATTCAAAGGTTGATAGCTGATAGACCTTTAGGTTCATTAGTGGTGGAAGATTTCTCAAACTACGAATCTTGCTTGGAAGGTAAAATGACCAAGAGGACATTTAAGGCCAACGGGTATAGAGCCAAAGATGTGTTGAAATTGGTTCATTCTAATTTATGTGGTCTTATGTCTATCCAGGCTAGAAGTGGTTTTGAATATTTTGTCTCTTTTATAGATGATTATTCAAGATATGGATACATTTACTTGATGCACCACAAGTCTGAATGCTTTGACAGGTTCAAAGAATTCAAGATTGATGTGGAGAAACGTCAAGGTAAAAGTATCAAGACACTACGATCTGATCATGGTGGTGAGTACCTCTTGGGAGAGTTTAGGAGTTACTTATTAGACGCTGGGATTCAATCCCAACTATCTGCACCTGGTACACCCCAACAGAATGGTGTGGCAGAGCGAAGGAATAGGACTCTTATGGAGATGGTTAGATCGATGATGAGTTATTCTGAGTTATCAGATTCGTTCTGGGGGTATGCTCTGGATACGACAGTGTATATTTTGAACTTGGTACCATCTAAATTAGTACCTTTTACTCTCACAAAATTGTGGACTGGGCAAAAGCCTAGTCTGAGACATATACGGATTTGGGGTAGTCCAGCACATGTGCTGAAGGGAGATGCTGGTAAGTTGGAATCTTGTACAGAAGTGCGGCTGTTCGTAGGCTATGCTAGAGGAATGAAAGGTGGTTTGTTCTATAGTCCTAGAGATCAAAGGGTAATCGTTAGCATGAACTCCCGAATTTTAGAGGAAGACTATGTGATGAACAACAAGCCCATGAGCAAGATTGTTCTGGAGGAATTAAGAGGGAAAGTCACTACTTCAATACCAATGGTACAAGAGGACATACCACAAGTGATTGCACTGCGTGTCACAGAGGATACAAGTGATACCTCGTCGTAGTGGGAGGGTTGTTAGACAACCTGACAGATTTATATTCTTGGGAGAATCTTCTGATTTGGTCCTTGGCGAACATGAACATGATCCTTGGACATATGACGAGGCAATCCAAGATAAAGATGCGGTATCTTGGCAAAGGGCGATGAATTTTAAGATAGAATCTATGGATTCAAATCAGGTCTGGCAGCTAGTAGAACCACCCAATGGTGTAAAATCCATTGGATGCAAGTGGATCTACAAAAGAAAGAGAGGATCAGAAGGGAAGGTAGAGACCTTCAAAGCAAGCCTTATTGTGAAAGGGTATACTCAGAAAGAGGGTATCGATTATGAGGAGACCTTTTCACCAGTAGCCATGCTTAAATCTATCCGAATTCTCTTATCTATTGCTGCTCAAATGGATTATGTGGTTTGGAAAATGGATGTCAAGACAACTTTCCTTAATGAAAGTCTTGAAGAAAACATCTATATGGAACAACCAGAGGGATTCATTGCAAAGGGCAAAGAGCATCTTGTGTGCAAGCTTTATTGGTTCATTTATGGATTGAAGCAAGCTTCAAGATCTTGGAACATCCGCTTTAATGAGGTAATCTAGTCATATGGATTTATTCAAAGTCCGGATGAGTCTTGTGTATACAAGAGATGTGACGAAAACGTAGTGGTATTTCTTGTACTATACGTAGTGTTGTTGTAATTGGCCCATGTCACGATTGACCGGACTCGAGTTTGACTCGAGCGATGTTTTGATGTTTGACATGAAGATTTGACATTGATGTCTGATAATGTTTTGGGGAGATTATTGGTGCAATCGATCTAGGTCATGATTAACCGGACTCGAGTTTGACTCGAGGGGGATTTTGATGGTTAACTAGAGTTGACCATGTTATGGAAAGTCCAAGTCTAGTACTTGGCATGTAAAGTCCAAGCATGGGTCTTGGCAAGGAAAAGTTCAAGCATGGGTCTTGGCATGGAAAGTCCAACATGGGTTGGCAAGGAAAATCCAAGCTTGAGTCTTGGCATTTGAGAAGTCCAAGGGGTTTGATATTGGCGGTGTAAAGTCCAAGCGGGAGTCTTGGCAACATAAGTCCAATGGTTGGCGACGTAAAATCCAAGCAGAGTCTTGGAAGCGTAAGTCCAATGTGCCTTGGCGGTGTAGACACCGTTAGCAAGACATAGCTAATGGAAGCTTCTGAAGGCTAGCGTATGGATGACTTGGAGGGATCCGATAGGCGCAAGGCTGACGGAGGTGGCTAGAAGGCTTAGTGATGTGCACAGGCGTGACCTCAAATCTCGTGACGGATATCGTAATGGACTCAAAGTGTGCGCTCACGCTTAACGCCTGCAAGTGCACGGATGTCGTCAAGTAATAAAGATTTATCGATCCCACAGGGACATGGATTCGAATATCAATACACTAAGTGGTTGTGATTGTTCAGACAAAATCTCTGAGAGAGTCGATTGGTGAGGACTATCGGTGGACCCTACTCTGTACGGTGTCACACGGAGGAGGAAAAGTGTGTGCCGGGGTCTTAAAAGGCGATTCTAGGACTTCGGTTTTGCTTATGTACCACAGAACAATGTTGTCAATTGGCGTCGTCTAAATGTCTACCTACGGTTTTGGGGAAGGGACATCATACACTCTCCCGCAGAGCCGTCGCAGTCACCGAGAGCTACCTCCACCCAAAAGGACAGGATAGAGGGTACGAGGATGCCAAATCAATCTTTGCGGTGGACCGTTTCCGATTCCAACGCTCCCTTCTCCTCGCAGTTACGGGAGGTCAGGTTTACCTCTAGGTTCCTTGGATCAAACCTCCTAAATTTAGATTGCGAGAGCTGTCACCACCTCATATCGCCTAAGTACAGCGGAAAGAAAGCCAAACTCACGAAGATATAATAGAGAGAAACTACCAATTGTCAAATCAAACTTTTGGCCAGAATTTAATATGAACCAACATTGTTTATGTACACAAGCTACTCCCTAATCCTAGAATCAAAAGTAATACTCCATAAATACGAAGGAAGAATCACAAAACATGTTTAAGTTTGAATACAATAGAGATAAGGCACAAAAATAGAGATATACGATGCTTCGTGATCTTCTCTCCGGCGTTGTATTGCAAGTTGTGGACCTCCGGCGGGGTTCCTCCTCTCCGCTGTGAGTTACCAAAGCTTTTTAGGGCTTCGGCATGCCGTCCTAGCCATCGTGCCCCCTCCCTAGGGTTTGGACGGAGCCATCCTTATATAGACATCGCCTCGGACCGCTGTAAAATCCGAAAAAAGCCCTAGTCGCGCAAATCTATCGGGCTGCCACACAACCGTGTGTTTCCACACGGCCAGGCCATTTACGGCCCTGGAGTGCTGTTCTTCTCCCATTGGACATGACCGTGTGAATCTACACACCCAGGTCATGTACCACTCTGCGTCTAGCTGTGAAAGTCCTTCTTTTGCTCCGAAAATGCATCTTTTTCACCAGAAAAGCTAACCTGCACACAAAAGTACAATAAACAGACCTCCGAACCAAAAAATAGGCAATGCGTGCAAGAATATAATAACATATGCATGAAACTAACAAAAAATGTAACAATATGTGAACGAAAACTACTCTTAAAACCCTATATGTTTTGCTCACATAACTTAGGTCTAGGCTACGGGTGGTCTAGCAAGTATGGAGGCACTATACTTGGGTTAAAACCTCATGTTTGAGGTGTGTCAGTCGACTGGTGTGAGTCAACTAGGGTTTGACTGTGGGAAGTGTCCCAGTAGTAGATTGCCAGAGGTGGGCAGTCGACTGCTGGCTCGAGCAGTCGACTGATCGTCTGATCAGTCGACTGGTGCTAGAGAGTTTGGGCACAGAATGGAGACAAGAATTGACTGCAGGGGTTAGCTGTCGAGTGAAGGCTCCATCAGTCGACTGATGGGTATGATCAGTCGATTGATGATGGATCCATTAGATTTTTCCAGCGTGGATGTAGCCATTGTCTCACGACAACAGTGGCATCAGTCGACTAATGGTACCGAGTAGTCGACTGATCAGCGATTTCCAGCCCAAGCAGTAGCTTTAAAGGGAGCTCATGGAGGAGGAAATCACTAGAATTTCTTGAGGAGTTTTGGGCCGAATTGCTGGTGTAATTCAGGGTCTCTAAGTGTAACTCAAGAAACCACAAAGAAAACAATCTAAAAGCTCTTGTAAAGTTGTTTTCTTTACTTGTATTGCATTATATTGTTGTATCTTGCTTGTTTTTGATTCTTATTGTTGTAAGAATATTTGTACAAGGTTTCTCCACCTCTGACTTGTGTTGAGAAGGAGTTATTTGTGATTAGTGGTTGCGTGTGCATCACTAGAGCCCTTTAGAGTTCAATCCATGGAGTAGGAACCATTCAGTTCCGAACCATGTTATATGATTGTGTAATTTTGTGCTTGTATTTGTTATTTCTTTATTTTCGCTGTGCTAACATGACTTGTAAAGACAAGCACGCAATGAATTCCATCGAGTATTGAATTGACGCTATTCACCCCCCCCCCCTCTAGCAGTCACCATTTCCTCTACAATTGGTATCAGAGCCCGAGGTTCTTCTACGGACTAACCGCCGGGAGCAAAAGATGCTAGAGGGAAGATGGAATTCCAAGACAATCTTGGATGGGACATCAACACTCCACCACCATACGACCGAGAAGATTTTCCAACATGGAGAGCAAGAATGGAGACATTCTTGATGATGGACATAGAGAATTGGTTCATTGTCATGAAAGGCTTTGAACCTCCTAGGGATAAGAAGGGAGAAGTCCTCAAGTTAAAAAGGTGGACCCAAGAGCAACGCCTAAAATTCAAGACCGAAGTCAAGGTAACAAAGCTTTTAGAAGATTTGATACCTAATGACATTTTGTATAGCTTAGGTGAATTTCAAGATGGCAAGAAGCTATGGGAACAATTGGCAAAATTCCATGAAGAGCCTCACTCAATTCAAGAAGAAAAGGAAGAGGAGGAAGAGAGCTCATCCTCACAAGCAAGTGAGGATTCGAAAGTTGATAGGGAATCAACCTCCGAATCGGTGGAAGAAGAGGAAGAATTGGAGGAGATTAGGGCATCCTCAACACCGGAACAACAAGAAGAAGCATCTACATCCGGTCGAGAGAAAGAGCAAGCTCAAGAGATCCTCACCACCACCCTAGGTAACTCAAACATATGTGTTAATAATAAAATGCATATAATATGTTTTGAGTGTTGGGAATGTGGGCATTACAAGAGTAAGTACCCAAAGAAGGTCAAGAAGCCTCCACCGGCACCAAAGATCAAGGATGTCGGTCCCCCAACAATCAAAAGCAAGGAGAAAGTGATTTGCTTCAAATGTCGACTACCAGGTCATTACCGGAGTCAATGCCCAAAGGGGGAGAAAAAGGCTAAAAAGGGAGCATCACATGTAGGGGGAGCTAAGGCTAACCCTAAGGTACATTTTAGTAATGCTCCTTCTAATTTAAATGTCAAAATGCATGCTAGGAATTTTAATTCTCTTGCAATTTATCATGCAAGCATGCTAGGAATAACAAATACTTTTGTTTAGGAGCTAAAAATGTCCATATTTCAAATAAGGAGAAATTTGGGACTAATGTCCCTAGAAAGACCTTACCTAGGGAATCTATCAAGAAAATAGAAGACCACCTAGGTTTTAACCCCAAATGGACTAGGCATATGCCTAGAAAGAACAATGGCCAAGAAATAAATCAAAATTCAAAAATTGGGAAATTAGAATTGGAAAACCAAGCCTTGAGGTCAAGGCTTGAGAAACTTGAAAAGACCCTTGCAAAAATGACAAATCAAATGCAAAGGTCAAGTGGTCAAACCATAGGGTCTAGAAGTCAAAGTCAACACCTAGGGTCTAAGAGACAAAACAACCTAGGGCAAGAAAGGTTTGGGTCACAAACCTAAGCCTAAGATGGCTTATCATAGTGTTCCATTTGATTATGGAATACAAACTAGGTCTAGGAAGACCAAGGTTACTAGGGAACTCATCCCTAAGGGTAACCAAGGTGTGTGCCTAGTGGCTAGGGTTTCTAAGACACCTAGGATGACCACTAAGAAGGTTACAAGGGGAGTCACCCCTAGAGTTAACCATGGCAAGACCCAAATGACCAAGGCTAACAAGCCTAGAAGGGTCATTAGGAAGGTATCTAGGGAGGCCATCCCTAAGGAATACCTAGTAAACCCTAGGAGCTTAAATAGGTTTTGGGTTCCTAAGAGCGTGATTGATTCACGCTAGATGGGTTTGGGTGTGCCAACTTTAAATGGATGGGTAGTTAACCTAACCATGGTAAAGGTGACACTTTAGGTTATTTTCAAGGTTATGGATACCTTGGAAATAGGTTTGATCTTTGATCCTAAAAGATTTTAGGATGTGCCAATACATTGTTGGGATTATGAAAAATCAATTAATTTGGCACATTTTAGGTTTAGAAGTCATAGTGTGTCATTTTAGGTTTTTGACACACTTGGGAGAAAATGGAAAAATATATTATGTTTTAGGTATTATTATACCTATACATTTTATGTGTCATGCTTTATTTATCATATAACATGTCATGACATCATATTTATTTTTATCATTTATATGTCATGATTATGTGTAGGATTAAGGTTTAATGTCATGTGTTTTTAGATTATATCATATACCGTGACATCATGATCATTGGTCATGCTTAATTATTACTATCATTTATGTCATGATCATTCATGCATTTAATTCGATTAAAATTGGTTTAAGGACAATGACATGACTTGGAATCCCATTTATAAGGGAATCAAGTAGTGTTGCCTTAGAAAATGCATGAGGCCTTAGATTAAGATGAACAAAACCCACATCTCACATCACTTTGACTTGTGTGTGTTTTATACACCCTGGATATATGTGAGATGCTAGGATATAAGTCAAGTTCAAGGTGCATAGTTTTTGCATCTAGATGAACTAAAACTCATCTTATCATATTGGTGGATCATTGGAAAATCTTGTGTACAAGTCATGTACATTGATCCCAAGGAACATGATTTAATATAGGTTTTCAAAATTATTTTAAAATCCTTTTAGAAAACCTTGGTGAAGTCTATCTTTTGATAGCAATCACCATTGATGAAGTTGATGCAAAGTAGGGCCAAAACATTAAAAATTTCAATGGTTTTGAACTTTGTGTCAATTTCACTATTTTATGGGTAAATTATTTTTCCAATATTTTTCACCCATTGTATTGGTTATAAGTATTATACATATAAAATTTCGTGATTTTTCAAGCTATGTATAATTACTTATGATTTTTCAAAATCTGATTCTGATAATTGAAAATTTGAGTTTTCAGTTATCAGTCAACTGCCATGGATGGCAGTTGACTAATGGGGCAGGAGCTGCTTGTTGGGTTTCCGGCACCGCGGCATGTGTGTGTTCGATCATGTTTCGTAAACATGAGCACAGCGGAAGCAATAAAAATAATAAATACTCCTATTTATTACAACACACACAACACACGCATGCTATTACAACAAGTGTAGACATAACCGTAAATTAAAATTGCAATAAAAAGAAATTAAACTACGTTATACCTTCCGTATGACGTGTAGCGGGAACGGCATCAACCGGAACGATCCTCGTAAGAATCGTCTCTATCCGTATCCACGCCGAGCTCCTCGGGATAACCGGCTAAATCCCACGAGCCGTCTTCGTGCGGGTTACTAGCCTCGTGTTGAAGGCGGCGTGATCGAGATGATCACGATCCGAATCCAAATTCGGATCCAAAGCGAGTTCTCAAAACTCGCTTCTCCGGAGAGGTATTCGTCAACCGTTTGGCGAATCCTTCGTCCTCCACCTCAGAGGATTACGGAGATCAAATCCCGGTATGTTAGCCGCTGTCGGAGCACTAACCGTCGTCAAGCGGACGCTCGACGAGAGAAGAAGCTGTCAGAAAACTGGACAGCTTGGTGGAGAGATAGGCGCCCGGCCAACAAAGGAAGCCAAGTGCTCACCTTGATGCCAAACCTAAGGAGGATCGCGGAACTCTTCCGGCAGCAGCTTGGGCGCGGCGAGGAAGGAAGCCGCCTTATACGGGCCGGTTGGAGGAGCTATGGGTGGGCACCACAAGTGGCGGCAACAATGAGTTGGGCGGCTAGGGTTTGGATGATTGGATTAGTTAGGGTTTAACAATCCCTTAAGCCCACTTTTATAGAGAACTAATTCTCTTAATGGTTAATGGATCATATCCATAAAGCCCGTTAACCCGCTCCATTAAGATAAGTTAAAATAAACCAAACCATGATGGTTTATTTTAAGTTAAAGCGAACGAACCAACCTTTGGTTCATTCGTTTAATATAAACCAAACCCTTTGGTTTATTCTCATCCATTGGATTAGAACCAAACCATTTTGGTCCATCCATTATGTCTTCATAAGACACGGCCCATCCACGCTTCCATTGCGACTGAAACAATTTCATGCTCGCTTTATGTTTGGTCCAACCAAACATAGTTTCTCTCGGTCTAAGAATCTCATTCTCAAGCTCGTTTTAAATCCTTTGGATTACACTCGTTGTGCGTGTGACCAAATAGGTTCTCAGTTTATGTTGAACATCTATAATTAACCATTAATTATAGAACGATCATGAGTGGCACCTAGTAGTATATCATGATCCCCAATTAACCGAAAGATCAACGGTTGATTCATAACTATTTCTGAAATCCTTCAACAGCTACAATGAATCGTGCCCCGTTCCCTTCACTCATCTTATACCCACTTGGTTCAGGACGTGGTCTATAGTGTCAGTCCCCACTAGGTCGACTACGTAACACCTAGCCCAAGTATCATTTCCTCGTCCTACGGATTCTAGTTACTCCACATGTATCGAAGAGTACCTTACTCTAAACATGTATTGCTTTGGCCAAAGACTTTAGTAACAATCCGACGAGAGGCCATGGGTATACATCTCCTCGCAAGGAGTGGTGAATCCTTTATAGGCTATTCAAACACCTTCGATCACTTCGACTTATACCCAATCATCCCGGGTCCACATCTCCTTAGAGATGTTTGCTTAAGATGTCAAAGCATAAGTCTCCATGATCAAGATGACTTGAATACCGCAAGTCAAAGGAACATCGCACTTAAGCTACAAGAAGAACTTCATCGACATATCTATATATGCAGAGAACCATATGAAGTCTTACGGTCACTCCAATGAACTAGTTACCATAACTAGCATCCACGATCAACTCCGGACATCACTATGTCTCCACCAAAGGAGAATCACCGCTTGGATACACCAAGGAGTATACTCGTGCTAGTCTCACAGTAATTGATGGTGTCCAAATCCATCAATTCATCGACTAGGATAATTCCGATACATCACAATTACACATGTAGAGATACTCACTAGTTGTGATCCAATCACAAATTCTCTCATGCCGTGGAATCATATCGTGACATTCAAGAAATGAGTTTAAGATCCAATCAAATACATAAAACATGTATACTCAAATAGTGAATCTTCATTTATCATATAAATGGTTCATACATAAGGCGATTGCCTTAGGACATCTCTCTCATATATTACTAACATCCGCTATGGTGGCAATTGCTCTGTGAGCTCGGCGAAAATTGCCTAGTAGAAGCCGCCTGGCGAAAATCGCCACTAGTGGACCCATACTGGCGTAAACCGCCTGGTAGAATCGTCTGGCGAGCTATCGCCTGGCGCCGACAGGCGCGAGAACCCACCTGGCGGAAACTACCTTGGAAAAAATCGTCCTGGCGAGCGCCTGGCAGCATAGTTATCGATCATTCGCTTGTTGCGGTCGGTGATGGACTCGATAGTCATTGTTTTACGATATAGTTAAACAAGGATGTTTAACCCATGTTTCAGCTAGGGTAAAGTTCCCTAACCACTCCTAACCCTAGAATATGTTTTGGGAAGCATTAGAAAGGGTGAAAATCCATTGGATATTAATTAGGAGAGTTATTTAGGGTTTGTATCAATTTTAAGGTAAGGAAAAGTTCAATGTTGAACTTTAGACCTTAATTTTGATGGTTTAAAGTTCCTATTAGCTTAGGGACTTCCTAAGGACATTGTTGGTGCAATGATCAAGGGGGAGCAAGCCTTTAGGGGGAGGTATCCATCATGGGATGATAGATGGTATTTTTTTCCTCATGAGGGGGAAAATGGAATTTTGAGATACCCAATTTGGGAATTGGGAGAGTGTATAGGATTGCCTATCTTGAGTGATATGAGACTTATCACTAGGAAGATGGTAGGCATCCTAGGTATTTTTGGACAAAGGGGGAGATTATAAGATCTCATTGGGACATGAGACATTGACCTCTTTGGAGAGAACCTTTTTGATGTATGTCAAAAGGGGTGAAAGTGAAATTACCAATTTGGGATAATTGGTAAGGGAATTTGAGTTAGTATTCTAACTCAAAGGTATGTGTTTTTGTCAAACATCAAAAAGGGGGAGATTGTTGGTGCAATCGGCTAAGGTCACGATTGACCGGACTCGAGTTTGACTCGAGCAATGTTTTGATGTTTGACATGAAGATTTGACATTGATGTCTGATAATGTTTTAGGGAGATTGTTGGTGCAATAGACCTAGGACATGATTGACCGGACTCGAGTTTGACTCGAGGGGGATTTTGATGGTCGACTGGAGTTGACCATGTCATGGAAAGTCCAAGTCTTGAGTACTTGGCATGTAAAGTCTAAGCATGGGTCTTGGCAAGGAAAAGTCCAAGCATGGGTCTTGACATGAAAAGTCCAACATAGGTTGGCAAGAGAAAGTCCAAGCTTGAGTCTTGGCATTTGAGAAGTCCAAGGGGTTTAATTTTGGCGGCGTAAAGTCCAAGCGGGAGTCTTGGCAGCATAAGTCCAATGGTTGGCAGCGTAAAGTCCAAGCAGAGTCTTGGCATCGTAAGTCCAATGTGCCTTAGCATTGTAGAAACGCATGACATAGCCGATGGAAGTACCTGAAGGCAAGCGTATGGATGAACAAGTCATGGATGACTTGGAGGGATCCGATAGGCACGAGGCTGATGGAGGTGGCTAGAAGGCTTAGGTCTAGGCTACGGGTGGTCTAGCAAGTATGGGGGCACCTTACTTGGGTTAAAACCTCATGTTTGAGGTGTGTCAGTCGACTGTTGCCATATGGCAGTCGACTGGTGTGAGTCAACTAGGGTTTGACTATGGGAAGTGTCCCAGCAGTCGACTGCCAGAGGTGGGCAGTCGACTGCTGGCTCGAGCAATCGACTGATCGTGTGATCAATCGACTGGTGCTCGAGAGTTTAGGAACAGAATGGAGTCGAGACTCGACTGCGAAGGTTAGCAGTCGAGTGAAGGTTCCATCAGTCAACTGATGGGTATGATCAGTCGATTGATGATGGATTCGTTGGATTTTTCCAGTGTGGATCTATCCGTTGTCTCACGACAATAGTGGTATCAGTCGACTAATGGTCCCGAGCAGTCGATTGATTGACGATTTCCAGCCCAGGCAACATCTTTAAAGGGAGATCGTGGAGGAGAAATCACTAGTGTTTCTTGAAGAGTTTTGGGGCAAATTGCTAGTGTAATTCGGGGTATCCTAGTGCAACTCAAGCAACCACAAAGCAAGCAATCCAAAAGCTCTTGTAAAGTTATTTTCTTTACTTGTATTACATTATATTGTTGTATCTTGCTTGTTTTTTATTCTTATTATTGTAAGAATATTTGTATTAGGTTTCTCCACCTCGGACTTGTTTCGAGAAAGAGTTATTTGTGATTAGTGGTTGCGTGTGCATCACTAGAGCTCGATCCGTGGAGTAGGAATCATTCGGTTCCGAACCACGTTATATGATTGTGTAATTGTGTGTTTGTATTTGTTATTGCTTTATTTCTGCTGCGCTAACATGACTTGTAGAGACAAGCATGCAATGAATTCCCTCGAGCATCGAATCAACGCTATTCACCCCCCTCTAGTGGTCACCGTTTCCTCTACACGTAGATGACATTTTGCTCATTGGCAACAATATCAAAGTGTTATCAGACGTAAGGGTATGGTTGTCCAAATAATTTGATATGAAGGACTTGGGAGAAGTGGGACACATCCTTGGGATCAAGGTTATAAGGGATGAACAAGAAAAGGATGTTGTGCTTATCTCAAGCTACATACATAGACACTATTTTAGCTCGTTTTAGCAAGAAGAACACCAAGAAAGGTTTTCTACCTTTTCGGCAAGGAGTATCTTTGTCTAAACAGATGTGTCCTATAACATCAAAGGAGATAGAGGAGATGAAGGTGGTTCCTTATGCTACGGCGGTAGGAAGCCTCATGTATTCTATGCTATGTACGAGATCGGATATCTGCTTTGCCATGGACATGGTTAGCAGATATCAGAGTAATCTAGGATAGGGACTTTGGATTGTGGTAAAGCATATATTGAAGTACCTGGAAAGGACTAGGGATTATATGCTAGTATACTAGGTAAATCAATTACTCCCTGTGGGTTACACAGATGTTGACTTCCAATCAGAGAGGGATAACAGTAAGTCTACCTCAGGTTTTGAGTTTACTTTGGGAGGTGGAGCCATTATATGGAATAGTTTCAAGCAAAAATGTGTGGAAGACTCTACCATGGAAGCTGAGTATGTGGCAGCCTCTGAGGCAGCCAAAGAAGTTGTATGGCTCAGGAACTTCTTGATGGACTTAGATGTGATTCCTGGTTTGCCCAGAACTATCACAATTTATTGTGATAACAGTGGTACAGTTGCAAACTCGAAGGAACCACGAGCTCATAAGGCAAGTAAACACATAAAGCGCAAGTACCACCTGATAAGAGAAATCGTAAATCGAGGAGAAGTTACTGTTACCAAGATTGCATCAGAGTATAACCTGGCAGATCCTTTCACTAAGGTACTTCCAGCGAGAGCTTTTGATAGGCATGTGGAGGGAATGAGAATTAGATGTATGGCAGTTTGATGACAGCATAGTCTTTTAGTATAAGTGGGAGATTGTTGGGATGTATACTGAAAGTCTAGCCTTTATATTAACATCTTCATTTTGAAACAAGAATCACATGATCATTGTTTGCATTTTATATTTATACATATTGTCTGATTCTTTCCATTATAGATAACATGGTGTGTGGTGTCGGACAAAAGATCATGTTATCAGTTCCTTATAGAGTACAAGTAGAGTCTCACAACCAAGATGGTTTTGGACAAACCATTGGCATGGTTGTGTTGGTGCAATCGGCCCAGGTCACGATTGACCAGACTCGAGTTTGACTCGAGTGATGTTTTGATGTTTGACAAAGGGATTTGACAAAGTGGTTTGGCATTGATGTTTGACATTAATGTCGGTTAATATGTTGGGGAGATTGTTTGAGCAATCGACCCGGGTCATGTTTAACCGGACTCGAGTTTGACTCGAGGAAGACCTTGATGGTTGACTGGGGTTGACCATGTGATTATGGGAAAGTCCAAGCATGGGTCTTGGCAAGGTAAAGTCCAAGTCATGGGTACTTGGCATGGAAAGTCCAAGTGGGACACTTGGCATTTGGTAAAGTCCAAGTCATGGGTACTTGGCATGAAAAGTCCAAGTGGGACACTTGGCGCATGGAAAGTCCAAGTCATGACTACTTGGCATGAGAAGTCCAAGTCTTGAGTACTTGGCATGAGAAGTCCAAGCATGGGTCTTGGCAAATGAGAAGTCCAAGCATGGGTCTTGGCAAATGGAAAGTCCAAGCATGGGTCTTGGCATGGAAAGTCCAACATGGGTTGGCAAGGGAAAGTCCAAGCTTGAGTCTTGGCATTTGGAAGTCCAAGGGGATTGATATTGGCAGCATAAAGTCCAAGCGGAGTCTTGGAGGCGTAAGTCCAATGTGCCTTGGTGGTGTAGACACCGTTAGCATGACATAGCCGAGGGAAGCACTTGGAGGCTAGCGCGATGGATGAACAAGTCACGGATGACTTGGAGGGATCCAAGAGGCGTGAGGCTGATGGAGGTGGCTAGAAGGCTTAGGTCTAGGCTAAGGGTGGTCTAGCAAGTATGGGGGCACCATACTTGGGTTAAAACCTCATCTTTGAGGTTGGTAGTCGACTGGCAGCATTATGGTAGGATTATTTATCGTCGTCGACGCAGTTCATTTGCCGTTTAAAACTAAACCCTCTGCGGTCATTGCTCGATGGGCGATCAGGCCCGATGTCTGACGGTCGGCCCGCCAAGAATCAGCGGTCGGCTAGTTACGTGTCGAGCCGCGAAGCGGCGTGCCAGCCCATTGTGACCAATCGACTACGGGCGTTGTCAGTCGACTGCCAATGTTGGCAGTCGACTGCCAAGAATCCCGTTAGAACTTGTCCAACGTGTATTGAGCCGTTGTCTCACAGCTACAGTGATGGCAGTCGACTGGGGACTTATGGCAGTCGACTACTAGGCGGAAATCCAACCCGATGAAGGATAAAAGCAGCTGTTCGTGGAAGACTCAAGAATCAGATTTTTGGGAGCTTTGGTGAGGCGATTTGAATGCGATTTGCAGGTGCATTTCAGGGTCCTTCAAGCTCATCCAAGCAACCAACAAGCAAGCGCTCAAAACCCTAGTTTGTAAAGTGTTCTTTACATTTCCTTGTATTTTGCTTGTATTTTTGTGTATTACTTGTTGTAATCCATTGTACGAGGTTTCTCCACCTCCGACTTGTTGTCGAGAAGGAGTTATTGCTTAGTGGTGTGTGATTGGCATCACTAGGGCTCGTTTGAGCCCGTTCCGTGGAGTAGGAACCGTGCGGTTCCGAACCACGCTATATCCTTGTGTTCGTGATTGTATCTTTTCGTTATTGCTTTTATTATTTCTATTCCGCTGCGCATAACGAGTTTTGTAGAGACAATCACGAATGAATTCCATCTACATACGAATTCAACGCTATTCACCCCCCCCCTCTAGCGGCGTCAAATCTCCAACAAGTGGTATCAGAGCCCGGGGCTGTTCTACAGACTAATCGCCGGGAGCTAGGACAAAGAAGCTAGAGGGTGAAGATGAAAGAACAATTGGGATGGAACATTAACACACCGATCCCTTACTCCTTCTATGGACAAGAAGGGTTTAAGCAATGGAAGTCAAGAATTGAAGACTTCCTAATGATGAGGGACTTCGAAGAATGGTCTATCTTAATGGAAGGATATAGCTATCCAAGAGGACCAAAAGGTGGATTCCTCAAGAAAAAGAGATGGACCGAAGAGCAAGTCCAAGCCTTCGAAAAGAATGAGAAGGTAATGAAGTTGTTAATTGATTTAATACCTAACAATATCTTGTGTATGTTAGGTAATTATGTAGATGCAAATGAGCTATGGAGCCAAGTGGCCAAGCTCCATGAAAGCCCATCAATGGTCCAAGAGGAAGAGACCGAAGAGGCTAATGCATCACCCTCATCAACATCCAAAGAGGAAGAGGAAGTAGAATCGGAAGTTGATAGGGAGTCAATTTCTGGGTTGGTGGAGGAAGTGGAAGAAGCATCCACTTCTAGGATTGAGGAGGAGATTAGAGTTTCCTCAACACCAGAGCAACAAGAAGAACCATCTACATCCGGTAGAGAGGAAGAGCAAGCTCAAGAATCCACTCCGACCACCACAACCACCCTAGGTAACTCAAGCATGTCAATTAATAATAAAATGAATATTATATGCTTTGAGTGTAGGGAGAAAGGACACTACAAGAGTAAGTGTCCTAAACGGGTTAAGAAGACTCCACCCGTGCCAAAAGTCAAGGAGACCGGTGCCTCAATGAAAAAGAGCAAGGAGACAGTGATTTGCTTCAAATGCCGACTACCGGGTCATTACCGGAGTCAATGCCCGAAGGTGGAGAAGAAGGGGCAAAGGGGAGCATCACAAGTAGGGGGAGCTACTAAGGCTAACCCTAAGGTATATCAAGTTAATAATGCTCTTTCTTTAGTTAATAGACAAAAGCATGCTAGAAATTTCAATTCCCTAGCAATTTGCCATGAAAAGCATGCTAATAGAAATAAATACTTTTGTTTAGGAGCTAAAAATATTCACTTAGATAATAGGGAGAAATTTGGGACTAATGTCCCTAAAAACAACTTATCTAAGGACAAACCTAGGTCAAATAACTCTAGAAAATTTTTACCTAGGGAGACAATTAGAAAGGTGCAAGAGCACCTAGGTCTAAACCCTAAATGGACTAGGCATATGACTAGGAAGTCCAATGCCCAAGATTTAAATCAAAATTCTAAAATTGGGCAATTAGAAAAGGAAAATCAAGTCTTGAGGTCAAGGCTTGAAAAACTTGAAAAGACCCTAAGTAAGATACAAAATCAATTTAAAGGGTCTAGTGGTCAAAATCAAGGGTCCAAAAGTCAAAGTCAACACCAAGGACCTAAGAGTCAAAAGTCAACCAAAGGCAAGCAAGGTTTGGGTCACAAACCTAAGCCCAAGGTGACTTACCATAGTGTTCCATTAGATTATGGAACACTAACTAGGTCTAGGAAGACCAAGGTCAATAGGGAGGTTATCCCTAGAGTTGACCAAAGGGTGTGCCTAGTGGCTAGGGTTTCTAGGAAACCTAGGGTGGCCACTAAGAAGGTTGCAGGGGGAGTTACCCCTAGAGTCAACCTAGGTAAGACCCAAATGACCAAGGCTAACAAGCCTAGGAGGGTCATTAGGAAGGTATCTAGGGAGGTTATCCCTAAGGAATACCTAATTAACCCTAGGAGCTCAAATCGGTTTTGGGTTCCTAAGAGCGTGATTGATTCACGCTAGATGGGTTTAGGGTGTGCCAACCTTGATTGGATGGGTAGTTAACTCAATCATGGTAAAGGTGGCACTTTAGGATGTTTTCAAGGTTATGGTTACCTTGGAAATAGATTTGAATCAATAATCCTAAAAGATTTTAGGATGTGCCAATATTAGTTATGAAGTTTGATAAAATGATCAAATTGGCCCAATTAGGGTTTAGAGTGTTAGTGTGCCATTTTGGGTTTTTGGCACACTAGGGAGATTAAGGTTAATATGGCAAAATATATCTAACTATATCAAAATGGCAATTAATATTAAAATTTAGGTATTACTATACCTATATATTTTATATGTCATGCTTTGATTGCCATATGCCATGTCATGACATCATGCCTAGTTCTATGATTTTATATGTCATGATTCATGTTTAGGATTAAGGTTTCAAATGTTATGTGTTTTTAGATTTCATCTTATGTCATGACATCATGATTATGAGCATATGCTTATTTATAACATTTCTAATGCCATAATCATTCATGCATTTAAGACAATTTGGTTGGAAATTGAATTAAGGACTATGGCATGACTTGAAGTCCCATTTATAAGGGAATCAAGTAGGGTTGCCTTAGAGAATGCATGAAACCCTAGATTAGGATGAACAAAACCCACATCTCACATCCAATTGACATGTATGTGTATTTATACACCTTAGATACATGTGAGATGCTAGGATATGAGTTGAGTTCAAGATGCATAGTTTTTGCATCTAGATGAACTAAAACTCATCTTGTTTCAATTCGTGGATCATTAGGAGAGCATGTGTACAAGTCATGTACATAGAGCCCAAGGAATATGATCCAAAATAAGGTTTTGAAAATATTTTAAAATCATTTTGAAAAACCTTGGTGAAGTCTATATTTTGATAGCAATCACCATTGATAGAGTTGATACAAAATAGGGACAAAACATTGAAAATTTCAATGGTTTTGAGTTTTGTATCAAACTCACTATTTTATGGGTAAAATAATTTTCAAATATTTTTCACCCATTGTGTGTGTCATAATTATTATACGTATGAACTTTCAGGATTTTTCGAATTACGTATAATTATTTATGAATTTCCAAAATTCATTTCTGATAGCTGAAAATCGAGATTTTTAGTTATCGATCGCCTGTGTGGCGATCGATGATGTGATGTGATCGTGATTCTTGTCGAGAGTCATTGTCAGGTCTGATTTTGGGTTAACAAGGTTTGTTTAGCCCATTTTCAGCCATGGTAAAGGTCCCTAACCACTTCTAACCCTAGGATATGCTTTGGGAAGCATTATAAAGGGTGAAAATCTATTGGATATGGATTAGGAGCTGTGTTAGGTCAAAGTATCAAATTTAGGGTGAGTGAAAGTTCTATGTTGAACTTAGAACCTTAATTTTGATGGTTTAGAGTTCCTATTTGCTTAGGGGCTTCCCAAGGACATTGTTGGTGCAATGGTCAAGGAGGAGCAAGCCTTTAGGAGGAGTTATCCATCTTGGGATGATGGATGTTTTTCTCCTTGAAGAGGAGAAATTATTGGGAGAGTATCATCAATTGGGAAAATTGATGGGTTTTTGATACCCAATTTGGAAATTGGGAGAGAGTATAGGATTGTCTCTCTTGAGTGATATGTGAATTATCACTAGGAAGATGGTAGACATCCTAGGTATTTATTTTTGGATCAAGGGGGAGATTGTAAGATCTCATTGGGACATGAGACATTGACCTCCTTGGAGAGAAAACCTTTTTGATGTTAATCAAAAAGGGGGAGAATGTTTGGGAGAGAACATTTGGAGAGTGTTTACCAATTTGGGATAATTGGTAAGGGATATGAGTTAGTGGTCTAACTCAGATGATTTGTTTGGTTTTTTTGTCAAACATAAGAAAGGGGGAGATTGTTGGTGCAATCGGCCCAGGTCACGATTGACCAGACTCGAGTTTGACTCGAGTGATGTTTTGATGTTTGACAAAGGGATTTGTAAAAGTGATTTGGCATTGATGTTTGACATTAATATCGGTTAATATGTTGGGGAGATTGTTGGAGCAATCGACCCGGGTCATGTTTAACCGGACTCGAGTTTGACTCGAGGAAGACCTTGATGGTTGACTGGGGTTGACCATGTGATTATGGGAAAGTCCAAGCATGGGTCTTGGCAAGGTAAAGTCCAAGTCATGGGTACTTGGCATGGAAAGTCCAAGTGGGACACTTGGCATTTGGTAAAGTCCAAATCATGGGTACTTGGCATGAAAAGTCCAAGTGGGACACTTGGCGCATGGAAAGTCCAAGTCATGAGTACTTGGCATGAGAAGTCCAAGTCTTGAGTACTTGGCATGAGAAGTCCAAGAATGGGTCTTGGCAAATGAGAAGTCCAAGCATGGGTCTTGGCAAATGGAAAGTCCAAGCATGGGTCTTGGCATGGAAAGTCCAACATGGGTTGGCAAGGGAAAGTCCAAGCTTGAGTCTTGGCATTTGGAACTCCAAGGGGATTGATATTGGCAGCGTAAAGTCCAAGCGGAGTCTTGGCGGCGTAAGTCCAATGTGCCTTGGCGGTGTAGACACCGTTAGCATGACATAGCCGAGGGAAGCACCTGGAGGCTAGCGCGATGGATGAACAAGTCACGGATGACTTGGAGGGATCCGAGAGGCGTGAGGCTGATGGAGGTGGCTAGAAGGCTTAGGTCTAGGCTAAGGGTGGTCTAGCAAGTATGGGGGCACCATACTTGGGTTAAAACCTCATCTGTAGCATTATGGCCGGTTCGACTGTCGTGAGTCGACTTGAGTTCGATTGCCGTTTAAGAGCTAGAATCGCCGCGCGATCCGCTCATTGGAGCTAATCGAGCCCGTATGACCGCCAAGGGCCTAGCCGATCGCGGTTCATTAGTCGAATACGAGCCGCCAGAGCCGACCGCTGGGCCGGTCGACTATAGGCGTTAGCGGCCGATCGCCAATGTTGGCTCGATTGTTAAGAGTCCGTTGGAACTTGTCCAACGTGGATTAGTCGTTGTCTCAGACTCTGATGCTAGCAAATGACCGGAGGACTTATGGTAGTCGACTGCTAGGCGGAAATCCAGCCCGATGAGGGATAAAAGCAGTTGTTCGTGGAAGGCTCAAGAATCAGATTTTTGGGAGCTTTGGTGAGGCGATTTGAAGGCGATTTGCAGGTGCATTTCAGGGTCCTTCAAGCTCATCCAAGCAACTAACAAGCAAGCACTCAAAACCCTAGTTTGTAAAGTGCTCTTTACATTTCCTTGTATTTTGCTTGTATTTTTGTGTATTACTTGTTGTAATCCATTGTACGAGGTTTCTCCACCTCCGACTTGTTGTCGAGAAGGAGTTATTGCTTAGTGGTGTGTGATTGGCATCACTAGGGCTCGTTTGAGCCCGATCCATGGAGTAGGAACCGTGCGGTTCCGAACCACTTTATATCCTTGTGTTCGTGATTGTATCTTTTCGTTATTGCTTTTATTATTTCTATTCCACTGCGCATAACGGTTTTTGTAGAGACAATCGCGAATGAATTCCATCTACGTACAAATTCAACGCTATTCACCCCCCCTCTAGCGGCGTCAAATCTCCAACAGGTTGTAGTGTGATTTGGTATTGGTTTATCTTGACCATAAAATTACGCTAGTGTCATTTGTGTGTATTGAGCAGGACCGATTTAGAGGTGATTCAATTTATAATGACTATATAATTGAATTAGACCTCAAATATTATAGTGTACATGCTCTTAATCCTGATATATAACATGCACATGTACTTAGTATTTATTTCTTTGATTTTCCAATGGGCAAGCTTTATGTATTAAATCGATAGGCCTGGTAAGTTGGGAAATAATATTATTTACATGGTATACCGTTGATTATAGGAGAAAACCGTATCCTATACATTAGGATGATGATCTCCCCTTGAGGAGCTCTTAAAGTTCATCATGTAAATCCTGCAGGTGGACTTTGGTCCAACATGATGATAAGGATGAGTATACTACTCATGGAGTTAGATATTAATTAATTAAATTGTCAGTAATTTAATTAATTAATGGACATTCGATATCTTAAACACGGGGAGATATTTTGTACAAATAATAAGTGGAGCCGATATTTATTTATGGGGGTTGGTGAGGTAGATCAATGATAATACTCTAGTGGAATGGATCATCATTTATGGATCGGGTTTTATGTGGTTCAGATCCATTGGGTGGCCAAGATCCAACTCCTCCTCATAGCCCTTATTGTAGCCTATTATAAATAACTCATGAAGCCTAGATCTATATAAGAAAGGGAAGAGGCTTGGGCGAAAAGAACAACAACCTAGGGTTTATTGTTGGCGTGGAAGAGGCTTGGGCGGCAAGCAAGGTTGGGTGGCTAGGGTTTGGTGGTTTTTCTCCTAGCGCCGACGGCAACACAAGGGTGGATAGGGTTTTGGTTTTTCCTTCCCTTCCCTTCACTTGGCCGGCGCCCCTTCACCCTCTCCCCTTGGTCGGCGGCATTCTCTTTCCCTCCTTTGGCCGACGGCAACAAGAGATCTCTTGGCTGGCACATCCTTCCCTCTTCTTAGGGACGGCGGCAACCTTACGTGGTGTTTGGTGGTCGACACAAGCAAGGAGAAGAAGGGAGGGTTATCTTCCCTTGTTCGGAGCGAGCAAGGAAAGGAAGATACGAGATCTAGGAGACTTTGACTCTTGGAAATTCGTCGCTCACACGATGTCCAAGAGGAGGATAGGAATACAATAGAAGATCAAGAGGTAAAATAAGAGGTATAATCTTGTTTAGTTTTGATTCTAGTTCTCTTATATTTTGTATGTTATTAATTAACATGGACCCCGATGATAAACACAAAAATCGACGATCCGTTCATCATCTACTCCGCGGCTAATCGAGGAAAAGAGTTAGGTTGCTTGAACAATAAGTTTGTTCAAGTGACTACTCAAATCGAATAGTACGATGATTGATCGGTTGGTTGGGTAATCCATCTCCGTCCGGATTAGTTTTAGTTGATAAAATTTTAATCCGGGGACGTATGATAGGATCGTCATGCACAAGCGACCAAATCGGAAAGCAATTCGCTACACTTAATGTAATGCCCGTAAAATTTCTAGCAATTTTACAAGAAGTTTTGGCATGATTATAATGGGCTTTATGTGGGCTCTTTCAAAAATAAAAGAAAAGGAGCCAAAAAGGATGCAAGGCCTAGGAATTGAACCCCAAACCTCTAGTAGATAGCTAAGCCCTAAAGATGCATCTAATAACCAGAAGCCCAGCAGGGTTGTACTATTAGAGGAATATGGGAAATTATAGTTAGGGGTAAGGGAGACTAAGGGACACTTCAAGTGAATAAATAGGGGGAATGAGGAGACATGAGAAACCAAATTGTTTTTCTCTCCTTCTCATCTTCTTCCTCACCGAACCCTAAGCTCCCCTTTTAATCCATTTTCCGAGATCCATCCAAGCAAGAAGAAGGCTAGGTTTGGCTTCCCTTAGGTTATCTTCAAACTAATAGCAAAGCGAAGGATGTAAGTATCCCCCTCACCTGCATACAAGTAGTTTTCGATTGATGTTATTGTGTCAATCCCTTTAAAACCATTCGGCCAAGACCTTTGTTTGAGTTTTCCATGAAGATCCATGCCATATCTTGTATGAACATGATAAAGATAGGATGCTAGATGGATTAGGTTAAGTGTTTGACCTTAAAAACCCCAAGGAAATTTCGGCCAAGACCAATATTTGTACTCTCCATGAAAATCCATGCTAAAACTTGTGTTAATATGAAGATGATAGATGTCTAGATGAGTTTGGTTAAGTGGTTGATCCTCAACCTCCCCTAAAACTCTCGGCCAAGACCATCTATACCCCTAAGGTGATTTTCTATTCCATGTTTTAGATGAGCTTATGCTATGTTTGATGTTAGAAGAAGATAACATGTTCTATGCTATGTTATAAATAAGTTCATGCTATGTTTTGATGGTAAATGAAGATAACATGTTGTTTGTTTAACCTAGGTTTAAGTGGATGAACCTTTAGGCTCCTTGAACCATTCGACCAAGTCCATCTAGACCCCAAATGTCACGCCCCGAGAGTATACCGTGCCGAAAAGCAAACGGACGGCATCTCCCCTGTACGTGACAACATATCGGGTTAATAAAAGGCCCGTAGGCCCACAACAACAATATAACATAATGATAACAATATATCAAACACAGCGGAAACATACTACAGATAAAAAAAAATACAAGGACCCAACTGTGCACTCCGGAGTGACTTGACACGACAAGAATCATAACAGAAATCGAATCAAAGACCAAATACATACAACACATCCGTATATCACAACTACGAAAACCATACAGGGTAAATACCCCAAAACAACAATCCATAGTAATACAACAATACAGAAAACATATCCATCCGTCCGGTGTGAGATGGGATCAGCTGGCGGAGCTCCGAACGTCCAAAGAATCTTCTACCTGTTATCTGGGCGATAGGAAACCATGGTCCAGGGGTGGTGAGTATAAACTCAGGGGTAATATGTAGAAAGTGCATGAACAACATATAAGGATAGATCTACAAGTATACATGTGAAGATCTACAGGTATACAACATGAGTCCAATAGACATATAGTCTTATTCAACTCTAATAACAAGTAACTACAGTAAAGTCATACTCAATGTATATACTAAACTGATCAACTGAACATGAAGTAATGTACCAACGTACTGTAACACCATATGCTAGATCATCCTGAACAGATTTACAATAACATAACTCATATAACGTACCAAGTCAATCCCATACCTAACCAATACTCCAACATATGAACAGTATATGATCACCTGTAATAACAACTCGGTCCGTACCACACAATGACATGATGCTAATCAAATGCATACAACAGTCTAAAACACATATGTATCATGCTTAACACACAGCAGTATATAAAATGCAAATGGCATGTATCATGATGTACAAGCATGTGCAACAATCATAGCTCAATCAAATGCAGCATCTCACAGGCATATGTAAAACATATATCAAAAACATGCATACATATATATCAGCAATGCATATGCATGGTCACTGTCTGCGAACCCGTCCAACCACGATCCCTGAGTGGCCAGGGTGGCACGACATGACGACTAGCCCGACTCCAGCTACCACTACTCTCAAGTGGCCGAGTTGGGTAGTATGAATGAGTAGCATATAAGCGTAAAAAGCTAACTACTCCTAGGGGTCCCTGCTGCAAGCCACGCCGTCGCTACCCATGAGTAGACAAGCGCCGCACACAGGACAACTGCACGTCACACAACCACCGTCTATAGTGGGCGAGTGCTAACACCACTATGCACAGTGGTCAGGTGCGCATCTCCAGCTACCACCGTATATATAGTGGTCGAGCGCGGCACATCCAATGCTCTGCCCTCAACCCTACTACCACTACCCCGAGTGGCCGGGGAGGCAGGATGACTGACGACTTGTCTCAACCATAAGGGAGACCCAGTCAACAGCATGCATGCAAATGTAATGATGCATAGGTCCACACAAGTATCCTCGCAACACTCCCTATCTCATGGGAAGTCCTGGTCAACCAAAAGTCAACTATGCAAGGACTACAATCCACAAGACTCTCTCTATCGCACAAAGAGTCATACTCATCTGACAGTCAACCAAGCTAAGACCTCTAGTCAGTAGCGATATACTATCGACCATCCATATAACCATACACAGGCACACAATCCATAATGGATATACCATCACGCTAGGACCTCTAGTCCATGGTCACATACTGATAACCACATACTTATCTATGCAAAGACAACTAGATCCATAATAGATGCACCACTAATACGGGTATGATATAACAATCGACTCCATAATCCAAACCATCACCTAACCCTAGTGATGTAACATAGTAACCCAATATGAGGTCACAAAGATAACCCTAACCACCTGTACTTACTGAACATCCATCAGCTAATATATAATAGGATTTATATTTCCTATCCGAGCTAGATAATCAATGAAGTACCAGAGTATATATCTCAAAGGTCAAGGCAGTACAAGCATATGATTAAATAAGAGTGGATTTAAGGTAAACAGGTATAAACATAAATCCATGATCATGCACTAAAATTTGATCAAAACTACCAGACCAGGTAGATATTACCCACCTGATATGTAGCTCGTATCAGCCATCCCTAACTACGAGCATCATCACTAATCAAAGTCCTGAAATCAACATTCTGCAAACAAAACATATTTGATCCAATCATGCTGCAATTCTAATATTAGGATCAAATCCTAATCTTATATCCACTTTATATCTCGATCAACTAGATTGATTCAATTATCCTAATCAAGTATCCACATAAATCCATCAATCGAATCTCTACCAAATAAACAACTACTTCCAATGACAGTAATCAATAAATCAATGACAAATAATTACAACCATAGTATATCTATCACGATAGATTCAAATCGAAACTTACCTAATTCTGAACCCATGACACCAGCTCGCAGCTTCCCATTCTGCTACTTCAGGTATTAGATCTATGATCCAAGCCTAACGCCTCCTTCCTCAGATCATCACCCCAACTGATAGGTTGCCACCAAATCGAAGCCAATCTGAGCTCTGGAGCTCACGACCAGAAATCAGCTATTGTACAACTTCCCTCTTTAATCAACCAATCTCCCATTTCTTCATCCAGCAAAACAGAACAATAACCTGACTTCTTCCCACAAATCAAATGAGGAGATTTGTAAACTATGGTGATTGGTAATAATGGAACTGTTGGTCTTACCCTCGTGATAGGTAGCGCGGAGATCGCTCGTGTGGGCAGGGACATCGAAATAGTAACCTATCCCTGTGGTAAGGAGCTAGCGATCTGAGATAGAGGTGACGGCGAGCAGGGCCGGCGGTGACAGCAAGTAGAGTTCGCGGTGGTGGCTGAGGGAGATGACTGCGACGATCTGAGCTTGTGCGACGGCAACGATCTGAACTCGAGCGACAACGGGACTGCACACGGGAAAAAGAACACCACAGAAAAATAGATCCCGTCCAAGATCGGAAAATCAATTCAACAACTTACCTTGCTCCGACGGCGACGGTAGATTACTCCGAAATCCAATAGCAAAAACCTGTTGTCGATCCCTAGCTCCCAACGCAATCCCTCACCCGATTCAAACCCGACGAAGCTTGGTCGACCTCTTTCCCTCAGCCGGATCACCCACCGGAGGCGTCGACAGCGACAGCGGCTGGCTCTCGGTGGAAACAAAGTGAAGATCGCCGATCGCGCGAGTGACGGTCGGAGGCAGCTGAGCTCGTGACGGCGGCGATGACCGAAGGAGTGGGCGACGTCGCGTGCTATCGGGAAGGCTGCGACGGCAATCGGGACGGCATCGTCAGTGCCGAGCTCGCATAAGAAAGGGGAAACGGAGAATTGAGATCGAGATTTGAGAAGAAAGTCGCAGATCAGGTTCGGGTTTTGGGTTCGGAAGGTTTTTTAAAAGCTGACCAATTGACTAAGCTAGCTCAAATCAAACCCAAAACTAACCTAGGTTTAACCCAATCCCCTATTAGGCTTTAGCTTTCCTCGTATGAACTCCTTTTTAATTTGGAAAAATTTCTAAAAAAAATTCCTAAAAATTCCACGAGCTAATTCTCAATTAGCAAGGGCTATTATTTTATTTTTTTTTTTATATATTTTACATTCTCCCTCACTTATAAAAATTTGGTCCCCAAATTTTTGACTCATGTACGAGTACGAGATGTCACAACCACCATCTCAAATATCCGAAGCAAAGTCACATCTCAAGTGACTAAGTGGAGTACTGAGCTCGAATATTATATTCCAACTCTTATACGCTCTCAGCCAACCTATTAAGAGGTCACTAACTGTACCAGAGTGGAGTTCTATACCCATAACCGATGGAAATTTTGCCAGAATCGTAAGGTGAATCATGAATCACTATCAGAAATGATACTCAAGGTTAGTCTATGGATATAATTCCATCAAGCAATCCAACGGAGTCCATCTTACGACTCAGAAGAAAATGAGCGGACCTAGTTAATCGACCATCGACTACCCAAATCAGATCAAGTCCTTTCCGAATTTTAGATAATCTCCCAACACAGTCTAACGTACTAGGCTCTCACTTCATCACAGTATGTAACCCTACAGGTCACTAATATTCCACCTTTACTTGTTGGCACACCCAACCTCAAATTATGGAATCAACCATATCCCATATCTCGTTCCACCAACAAGAACGTCCCAATACTCACTATTTTCGGATACACTCTGAATAAATCGCCACTCCTGAAAGAAGAGTCTCCTGAAACAACTCTTCCTAAATCGAATGCAACTCTGGGAACCACTATCCTTCCCAGAGACGGAGATTTATTCTCACAAGAGAAATTAATCTAATGTCCAAAATTCATTTTGTCACCCAGAACTGAAAGTAACTGGAAGACTATAATGACTAATCTCGCTAGTTTCTCAACTAGCGTACACATAATATACGTCTCATTCAATTGCATTGGGATCGCTCCTAATCCCTGAAATGATGCATCTGCGTACAATACTCTTCCATCCATATCAGACGGATTAACTAACACTGACGCAAAAGTAAGTCATCATCTAGGCCCTGAAACCTAGCTTCACAACTTTCGACCAGGTGATTTCCATCACCTTCTTGGTCCAACAAGTCGGCGGTATAGTAACTCTAACACATCCTATCCACATCTAAGGTAAATACCAAATGAATCTAGGGATACCACAACTTCCCTTAAGATTGTGGGTATATCCATAAATATATCCTCCATAAACATGATGATAATTGATCTCAAATACTCCAAGAGTACTTGATTCCTCCAATCCATGAACGACTAAATCATCGATAGGTCTAACAACATTATCAATCAGCTCTATACACTTGCATCCTTTTACTCTATGCTAATGATAGCTCAATCATCACACCGACAATGATAATTGTATGACACTATGTCACTACAATATCAAACCTCCAGTCGTAGACCAACCCTAAGATATACACAGGTGTCATTTAGTTGATCTAAACAGATCCTCTATCCACCACGAAGGATACTCATTCACAGCAACTATTGCATTCCATCATCGATAATCGATGCATAACCTCAAAGGTTCATCTCCCTTCTTACAAGAAGTTCTAGATCTTCTCGAGAAAAAAAAAACCCTAGGACAAATAAATCTCCCATAGTGTTTAGCAACACTGATACCCATAAAATCATCTCCCGGTATGAGGTCCCCAATATCAGGACTATTCCCGAAATCACCTCAATCGCATATTCCACTTGCCCATGCAGTGACCAACCTGAGAGTTCATCCGTAACTACATCCAAATACTCTCAGATTATACGTACATCCGAGAGTCCTAGCATACCAACGCTCCAACAATCCAACTATTCGTAAGGATATGTCTATAGTGGAGGTATGTCTAGCAAAGGCTAAGGGTATCCCTTGACTTCTTGATTGTTGATCAACATCTCACCTGACGGTAGAGAAAATCACCAACCCACAAGTCGATAGGAACCCTTCGAACCCTATCCAAGAATGTTCTAGACAAATATACTTGTAAACTACCAGTATCTCTCGATATATCCGCAAATAAGATAACCTAAAGTAATACCATGAAGGACCGATCCTTCGGTCTTCTATACTTCTTCTCGAGTAATCATGTAAACTTGTCCAACATCTGTTCTGGACGGCTGAGCTCAAGTAACTGCAAAAAAAATCTGCCATGGAGGAACTGAAATCAACTGCTGAACTGAGGTACAAACTGCAACAACTGCAATGGAGATGGTAAACACTGTTGTACTGGCAAAGGGTACACATCCGGCTGTAAAATACTAAAGAATTGTCGACATCGTAGCACGCTCCAACTCTGTAAATGGTATAACTGCACCCGGAGAATACGACATAGATACGACCATCGTCGTATACTCTCTCTCCTCTGCACAAATCACAACTACACAGGAAGGTAGCTTGATTCTTGTCTATCCGGGAATGTAACAATTGTTGTCCAACGTCGAGTCTTCGAGATGTCTTACCGATATCACGAGTAACTTACTTCTTCCGGATGAAAGTATCAAAGAGCTCCAACTATATCTGAGGTAGTAAATCACTGCTGATGTGATAACCCAATCTTCTGTAATGATCTCAACTTTCGAGGATGTGGATCGTCCGCTCGAAAGCATCATCCATAGTCTTCAACTAAGTCTTCAAAATACATACTCTCCTCATAGATATCGGCTGCTTATAGTAGAAACATATACAATGGTCCATCGGATAATCTGGCTCTGTGTCTCGTCGTAATCCGCACTTCACGCACATAATCTCTTCGGAGTCTTTCCTCTGATTTCACTGATAAACATGAAAAAGGTGCTGACGATCCGCAATCGGTCTTCTATGATCGGAAAACTCTACAATAGTAGCTCATGACTCATAACTCTAATCTTGCTCCTTTTATCAAACATTCGGAGACTTCTAATTACAATAATTTGACTTGCAATATATGCTTATCAAATCTTCAACTCTTAAAACACTTGCTACGGAGTCATTTTTATACACATGACTCGGTCTAAGGACTTCCGGTAGGATCTGGTAGGAGATCCAAACATCCTGATCAAGATGTCAGCCAGTAAACCATGGGTGGCTTAAGACATGTCGATCACATTCTCAAGCTATTAGGTGGTTGTAACCCTCGCAAGTCTAACAACTCTGCATGGTACTTCCATTACCAAACGATCACCCTACTCGATGCCCAAGAATTTCCTGACAATGGGTCAAAAATGACGTGGGGAAATACTATCTCACAACATCACTGAACTGTGACTAAGTGATACGTTATTTCCCGTAGGTTATTTCTTATCTCTTCCACCAAGTACCGGCTAAATCCGGATAATGATATTCAACTAACACTACTATCTTCGTATAACCCGAGTCAAGTACTCCAAAAGTACTTCCAATGTTATACAACCTAGAACGACCAGTCCGAGGATCAAAATCCCCATGAATATCATCCACTAATTTTCTACTATCTGCATCAGAAATAGTATACTCACTTGTCCATTACCCACCCAATAGGTAATGATCTAACTAACATAATTAGTGAAAATCTTAGGACCGAAATCCTTGACCTCCACAAGAGATGTGACTACTAACCCCTGCTATCCGACTCGGTATCAGTCGGCTCTCAAAGGTAATTACCTTTTCGATAGCAGGTACATGTCTAATAATCTCAATATATCATTCCCGTGGTCAACTCAAACCACGGTTACGAATACTAACCAATATCCTACAAGTCATCCCAGTTATAAGCAACTAAATGCGTAGCCAACAGAAGGATATGTAATAACAATTAACATACCTTAAACCTTGTAGCTCGGAGATGTCCGCAATAGCCAGATCCCAGAACTCACAAACCAAAACCGAGTAAAGCAAAACACGATGTCCGAACGAAATAAAATCCGAAAATGGACTTCGCAACCTAGGGCTCTGATACCAATAAAATTGTCACGCCCCGAGAGTATACCGTGCCGAAAAGCAAACGGACGACATCTCCCCTGTACGTGACAACATATCGGGTTAATACAAGGCCCGTAGGCCCACAACAACAATATAACATAATGATAACAATATATCAAACACAGCGGAAACATACTACAGATAAAACAAAATACAAGGACCCAACTGTGCACTCCGGAGTGACTTGGCACGACAAGAATCATAACAGAAATCAAATCAAAGACCAAATACATACAACACATCCGTATATCACAACTACGGAAACCATACAGGGTAAATACCCCAAAACAACAATCCATAGTAATACAACAATACGGAAAACATATCCATCCGTCCGGCGTGAGATGGGATCAGCTGGCGGAGCTCCGAACGTCCAAAGAATCTTCTACCTGTTATCTGGGCGATAGGAAACCCAGGGTCCAGGGGTGGTGAGTATAAACTCAGGGGTAATATGTAGAAATTGCATGAACAACATATAAGGATAGATCTACAAGTATACATGTGAAGATCTACAGGTATACAACATGAGTCCAATAGACATATAATCCTATTCAACTCTAATAACAAGTAACTACAGTAAAGTCATACTCAATGTATATACAAAACTGATCAACTGAACATGAAGTAATGTACCAACGTACCTGACGGTCTGTAACACCATATGATAGATCATCCTGAACAGATTTATAATAACATAACTCATATAACGTACCAAGTCAATCCCATACCTGACCAATACTCCAACATATGAACAGTATATGATCACATGTAATAACAACTCGGTCCGTACCACACAATGACATGATGCTAATCAAATGCATACAACAGTCTGAACCACATATGTATCATGCTCAACACACAGCAGTATATAAAATGCAAATGGCATGTATCATGATGTACAAGCATGTGCAATAATCATAGCTCAATCAAATGCAGCATCTCACAGGCATATGTAAAACATATATCAAATACATGCATACATATATATCAGCAATGCATATGCATGGTCACTGTCTGCGGACCCGTCCAACCACGACCCCAGAGTGGCCAGGATGGCACGACATGACGACTAGCCCGACTCCAGCTACCACTACTCTTGAGTGGCATAGTTGGGTAGTATGAATGAGTAGCATATAAGCGTAAAAAGCTAACTACTCCTAGGGGTCCCTACTGCAAGCCACGCCGTCCCTACCCATGAGTAGACAAGCGCCGCACACAGGACAATTGCACGTCACACAACCACCGTCTATAGTGGGCGAGCGCTAACACCACTCTGCACAGTGGTCAGGTGCGCATCTCCAGCTACCACCGTATATATAGTGGCCGAGCGCGGTACATCCAATGCTCTGCCCTCAACCCTGCTACCACTACCGGGGAGGCAGGATGACTGACGACTTGTCTTAACCATAAGGGAGATCCAGTCAATAGCATGCATGCAAATGTAATGATGCATAGATCCACACAAGTATCCTCGCAACACTCCCTATCTCACGGGAAGTCCTGGTCAACCAAAAGTCAACTATGCAAGGACTACAATCCACAAGACTCTCTCTATTGCATAAAGAGTCATACTCATCTGACAGTCAACTACGCTAAGACCTCTAGTCAGTAGCGATATACTATCGACCATCCATATAACCATACATAAGCACACAATCCATAATGGATATACCATCACGCTAGGACCTCTAGTCCATGGTCACATACTGACAACCACATACTTATCTATGCACAGACAACTAGATCCACCATAGATGCACCACTAATATGGGTATGATATAACAATCGACTCCATAATCCAAACCATCACCTAACCCTAGTGATGTAACATAGTAACCCAATATGAGGTCACAAAGATAACCCTAATCACCTGTACTTACTGAACATCCATCAGCTAATACATAATAGGGTCTATAGTTCCTATCCGAGCTAGATAATCAATGAAGTACCAGAGTATATATCTCAAAGGTCAAGGAAGTACAAGCATATGATTAAATAAGAGTGGATTTAAGGTAAACAGGTATAAACATAAATCCATGATCATGCACTAGAATTTGATCAAAACTATCGGACCAGGTAGATATTACCCACCTGATATGTAGCTCGTATCAGCCATCGCTAACTACAAGCATCATCACTAATCAAAGTCTTGAAATCAACATCCTGCAAACAAAATATATTTGATCCAATCATGCTGTCAATTCTAATATTAGGATCAAATCCTAATCCTATATCCACTTTATATCTCGATCAACTAGATTGATCCAATTATCCTAATCAAGTATCCACATAAATCCATCAATCGAATCTCTGCCAAATAAACAACTTCTTCCAATGACAGTAATCAATAAATCAATGACAAATAATTACAACCATAGTATATCTATCACGATAGATTCAAATTGAAACTTACCTAATTCTGAACCCATGACACCAGCTCGCAGCTTCCCATTCTGCTACTTCAGGTATTAGATCTATGATCCAAGCCTAACGCCTCCTTCCTCAGATCATCACCCCAACTGATAGGTTGCCACCAAATCGAAGCCAATCTGAGCTCTGGAGCTCACGACCAGAAATCATCTACTGTACAACTTCCCTCTTTAATCAACCAATCTCCCATTTCTTCATCCAGCAAAACAGAACAATAACCTGACTTCTTCCCACAAATCAAATGAGGAGATTTGTAAACTATGGTGATTGGTAATAATGGAACTGTTGGTCTTACCCTCAACAATAGGTAGCGGCAACATATCGCTCGTGTGGGCAGGGACATCGAAATAGTAACCTATCCCTATGGTAAGGAGCTAGCGATCTGAGATAGAGGTGACGACGAGCAGGGCCGGCGGCGACAGCAAGTAGAGTTCGCGGTGGTGGTTGAGGGAGACGACCGCGACGATCTGAGCTTGTGCGACGACAACGACCTGAACTCGAGCGACAACGGGACTGCACATGGGAAAAAGAACACCACAAAAAAATAGATCCCGTCCAAGATCGGAAAATCGATTCAACAACTTACCTTGCTCCGACGGCAATGGCAGATTGCTCCCAAATCCAACAGCGAAAACTTGTTGTCGATCCCTAGCTCCCAACGCAATCCCTCACCCGATTCAAACCCGACGAAGCTTGGTCGACCTCTTTCCCTCAGCCGGATCACCCACCGGAGGCGTCGACAGCGACAGCGGCTGGCTCTCGGTGGAAACAAAGTGAAGATCGCCGATCGCACGAGTGACGGTCGGAGGCAGCTGAGCTCGTGACGGCGGCGATGACCGAAGGAGTGGGGGACGTCGCATGCTATTGGGAAGGCTACGGCGGCGATCGGGACGGCATCATCAGCGCCGAGCTCGCGTAAGAAAGGGGAAACAGAGAATTGAGATCGAGATTTGAGAAGAAAGTCGCAGATCAGGGTCGGGTTTTGGGTTCGGAAGGTTTTTTAAAAGCTGACCAATTGACTAAGCTAGCTCAATCTAACCCAAAACTAACCTAGGTGTAACCCAATCCCCTATTAGGCTTTAGCTTTCCTCGTATGAACTCCTTTTTAATCCGGAAAAATTTCTAAAAAAAAATTCCTGAAAATTCCACGAGCTAATTCTCAATTAGCAAGGGCTATTATTTTAATTTATTTTTTTTATATTTTACACCTAAGGTGTCTTTCTATGCTATGTTTTGGATGAGTTCATGATGATGTTTGGTGTTAGATGAAGATAACATGCTCTATGCTAGGTTTTAAATGAGTTCATGCAATGTTTGATGTTAAAAGAAGATAACATGTTCTATGCCATGCTATAGATAAGTTCATGCTGTGTTTTGATGGTAAATGAAGATAACATGTTGTTTGGTTAACCTAGATTTAAGTGGATGAACCTTTAAGCCCTTTGAACCATTCGGCCAAGACCCCTAATATGTTTCTATGCCTTGTTTTGATTGAGTTCATGATGACTTTTGATGTTAGATGAAGGTAACATGTTGTTGGTAACCTAGAGTTAAGTTGTTGAGCCTTATGTCCTTTAAACTCATTCGGCCAAGACCCATTTAAGCCTAACATGCTATGATCTATAAATTACCTTGTTATGTTTTGAATGTAGATATAGGTAACATGTGAAAGCTAAGCTAAATTTAAGAAATGGATCTTAGGTTGTCTTAGAACTCTCGGCCAAGGTTTATTTAAAACCCTAAGTGCCCTCCCATGCCATGCTTTATATGTTAAAGAATTAACATGTGGTTAGTTAGACCATATATAAGTTGTTTGGTGTTTAAAACTTTGATAGAACTCCATGAAGTTTAGGTCATTCCATGTATACTTGTTCATGATGTTTATGCCTTATGCCATGCTTATATGTGTGTGATGTTGTGATCATGTTATGCTCATTACCTTGTGATTATATGAATGTATGATGTGTTATAAGGAAGGAACATAATGTGCATGAAAAGAAACATGATATAATATGAAGTAGAAATGTGTTATGAAAGTCATATGATATGTTATGAAGAAGAAATATGTTATGATATGAAGAAGAAAAATATGATATGCCATGATAAGGAACATGATATGTTTATGAAATGAAATATGATATGTTATGATAAGAAGTATGTATGAATTTTACTTTCTGCATGACTTGTACCAGGACCCTAACAAGGTCCAGGGGATGAGCTCCCAGATGCCCTAGGCTGACGGTCATAAGTACGGGCTTAGGATGGGCCTCTATGTTATGTTGCCCCTAGGTTGACGGACATAGTACGGACCTAGTATGATGATGATGATGTGGTACAATATCGGGCCCAATATGTTGAGATTTATGTTCAAATACCTATAATATATGTTTCGAAGAGCATCTTGCATATACCTTTATGTTATGTCTGCTTATGTCTATGATGTTATGTTTATGTTATGTCTACTTATGTCTACGATGTTATATTCATGTTATGCTTGCTTATGTCTATGATGTTATGTTTATGTTATGTCTGCTTATGTCTATGATGTTATATTCATGTTATGCTTGCTTATGTCTATGATGTTATGTTTATGTTATGCCTGCTTATGTCTTTGTATGTTTACATGTTATGCTTACGTATGATTTTTGTGAGTAGGACAAGATCTTACTAAGCCTATGTGCTTATAGTTTATGTTCCCTTGTACTGCAGATAAGGGTAAAGGGTGGCTAAACTAAAAGGAGCAGCAGGAGGGGCAAAGTGTGTGGTAGTGGCATGGTGGAGGAGATCTGTTATGTTCTTTATGCATGTTTTCCCTAAGATGATTTAGTTTATGAATTTGAACTAAGTACTTATGAACTGATGATGCATGCCCTATGTTTAAGAAGAAGTATCTATGAAATAATGATGCATGTTCTATGTTAAGAAGAAGTATCTATGAAATGACGATGCATGTTTATGTTTAAAAGAAAAAAAAAAGTCTAAAGTCTTCCGCTATAAGAAGTATAGGTAGTCTTTCGCTGTAATGTAATGTATGTATATACGATCGCGTCACGCGCCGCCCCTCCAGACCCCGGAAAAGGGCGGGCGTGACACTTAAATACCTAATACCTCAGCTTCTCTTGTAGATTGGCTAGCTGATACTGCTTCAGGACCAGTAAAGTTTTTTTCTTGGACGCCTTGAACCAGCGGTGGTTGAAACTTTCCAAACTTCCTGCGTCTTTGTGAATCTTGTTCTTCTTCTGGGAAAAAGTAATCTCACATCATTCTTTACATTGTTCCTTTTAAATAAATCTTCAATGGATATATTTCCACCTGGAAAAGTTCAAGTGGCACATTTCCATCCTTCGGAGCACCTTGCTTGGCATCCACACGAAGCATTACGTGTTTTCCCATTCGGGAGGAGCATTCCAAGCTGACAATAGCATGTCCGACTTTGGATTGGGTAGGCAATTTCTAACAACAAAGGATTTAGTAGTAAATTGAGCAACACCAATGTCCTTGTAATCTTGATCAACATCATACATCATCTCATTTATCTCTGCTTCAGCAAAAGATTTCCCATCTGCAAGCATAGTCCAAACAACTTTATTGATTCTCATGGAAATCCGCATAGCACAAGATGGACTTTTGTTCTTTTCTTTCTCCATTAGACGTAGCTGTGCAGTTTTTTTTTCTCGCCAGGTATCCAGAAAAGTCCATCTCTTGATGCTTCAAACTCCATCACAGAATTGTAGATCTTTGTGGCCTTGCAGTATTGCTCGAGCATGAGCCTAATTTTCCTTAGAGATCCTGAATCTTTCTTTGCTTGATAAGACACAAATTCTCTTCTTGCTTCCACCATGTGCTGCAAATGTTCAGTTTGTTTAGTTAATTCTGTAACAAAGGCAGGTGCAACTCTTCCAATTACATAACCATAAATACAATCCTGCAAATGAATCTCTATCTTCATTTTTAGAGATCTGCAAAGTTGATCAAATCCAACATTACTGTCAAGATAAGATGAAATCTCATGAAAGCACATATCCAGAATTGAGTCCATAATAGTAATTTCCCAAATAAAGAAAGCATGATCCCTCAACAAGAATGTAAAATCCCACACCGATTCAGATATTGTCGAGCCAGATGACACAGAATCAGCTAGGTTATAGGTGGAACCAATCAATTTCCTCCTTGGTATTCTCTTGTTAGTTTGTGACTTTTAGTTTCCTCCATGCTGCCACGACCACGACAGTATGCTCCCTTTGCAAAATCAATGCTGCTGGATTCTCAGATTTCGAACAGTTCTTTTTTTTTTAATCGACAGTAAAAATATCTAAAGAAGCCTCAAGATCTACAGCTTGCTGAACAAATTGACAGCACCATCCAAAGTCCACAAATAATAACAGTTTAGGAGTGATCTCATGGAGGGAGGTATTGTTTGCACCACACTAAGGTACTTGTCAGAAATTTTTCCATCCTTTGGCAGCATACTAGCATCCACAATTTTTTTCTCACGTCTCAGCAACAGTTTTTTTTTCACGTCTCAGCAACAACTATATCCAGAAAATCTATCATATCTCTTCAACTCGGCTTCCACTTCAGAATTCACAGCTTGAGCTGCATTAAGTTGCTTGATTCATAATGTTCGGCGGCTGATGATTTCAGAAATTCTGCTTTCAATTGTATTGCCCCTTGACTTCTTCATATTCAGTTTGATCTAACAAAAGTAAAATTCAAAAAGCAATCAAATCAATACCATAAATTGGCAACTCTCTAAACCTTTTAACAGCCAAGGTGCTCCTCTTGTAGCCCATTGCTCTAAAACTGAAGACGTGTGTAGAAAATCAATTCAAGGCTTACTCTCTTTGTCAATTTCCAAAAAAACAATATCTCCTCCCCCACACTTTAAATTTGTGTCCGTATGAGACAATGCAACTGTTGGTGCAATCGACTCAGGTCACGATTGACCAGACTTGAGTTGGACTCGAATAGTGTTTTGATATTTGACATTGATGTCTGACATCGATGTTTGACAAGTGTTTGCGAGATTGTTAGTGCAATCGATCCAGGTCATATTTGATGTTTGACGATGGTTTGACCATTGTCATGGGAGAAGTCCAAGTCTTGTGTACTTGACATGAAAAGTCCAAGCTTGAGTCTTGGCATGGAAAGTCCAACATGGATTGACAAGGAAAGTTCAAGCATGGGTCTTGGCAAGGAAAAGTCCAAGCATGAATCTTGGCATGGAAAGTCCAATATGGGTTGTCAAGGAAAAGTCCAAGCTTAAGTCTTGGCAATTGGAAAGTCCAATTGGAATATTGGCGGCATAAAGTCCAAGCGGGAGTCTTGGCACCATAAGTCCAATGGTTGACAGCGTAAAGTTCAAACGGAGTCTTGGTAGTGTAAGCCCAATATGCCTTGGCGGTGTAGACCACATTAGCATGACAATAGCTGATGGAAGCACCTGAAGACTAGCGTATGGATAAACAAGTTATGGATGACTTGGAGGGATCTAATAGGCGTGAGGCAGACGGAGGTGGCTAGAAGGCTTAGGTCTAGGCTAAGGGTGGTCTAGCAAGTATGGGGGCACCATACTTGGGTTAAACCATCATGTTTGAGGTGTATTAGTCGACTGATGAGAGTCGAGTAGAGTTCGACTGCTGGTCGGGAATTTGGGGACAGAATATTCCCAAGTCGACTATTAGGGTTTGACAGTCGAGTGATGACTTGATCAGTTGACTGATGGGCATGATCAGTCGACTGATGGTCTATCCATTGGAACTTATCCAACGTGGCTCATGCCATTGTGAGACAACGGCTATAGGATCAGTCGACTGATCGTCTCGATCTGTCGACTGCTAGGCAAAATCTAGCCCGAATGTAGGTTATAAAAGCAGCTCAGAAGGAGGGATTTGGCATCGATTTTCTTGAGCGATTTGGAGCGATTTCCTGGTGCAAATCAGAGTCTTCAAGGCTAGTCCAAGACAATCAACAAACAAACATCCAAAAGCTCTTTGTAAAGTTTTCTTTACTTGCATTTTAGTGTATTTGCTTGTATTTGTTGTGTATTATTTTTGTAATCGTTGTAAGTGGTTTCTCCGCCTCCGACTTGTTGTCGAGGAGTATTATTGTTATAGTGGTGGTGTTTGCATTGCTAGGGCTCATTGGAGCCCAATCCGTGGAGTAGGAACCATATGGTTCCGAACCACGTTACATACTTGTGTATTGGTGTATTTGTGTTTGTTTTCATTTTGATTATTGGTATTATATATATTCCTATTGGGATATATACTTAAAGCATAGCCTTTGTATGAACATCTTCATTTTAAAATAAAAATCACATGATCATTGTTTGCATTTTATATTTATGCATATTGTCTGATACTTTATATTGTAGACAACATGGTGTGTGGTGTCACACAGAAGATCATGTTTTCAGTTCCTTGTAGAGTATAAGTAGAGGCTCACAACCAAGATGGTTTTGGATAAACCATTGGCATGATTGTAGTGTAATTTGGTATTGGTTTATCTTAACCATAGAATTATACTAGTACACTTTGTGTGTATTGAACATGACCGATTTAGAGGTGATTCAATTTATACTGATTATATAATTGAATCAGACTTCAGATATTATGATATACATACTCTTAATCCCGATATAATAATGGGCACATGTACTTAGTATTTATTTCTTTGATTTACCAATGGACGAGATTTGTGTATTAAATCGATAGGCTTGGTAAGTTAGAGAATAATATTATTTACATGGTGTGTCGTTGATTATAGGAGGAAACCGTGTCATATATACTAGGATGATGATGTTCCCTTGAGGAGCTCATAAAGTTTATCATGTAAATCCAGCAGGTGGACTTGGTCTAACATTATGATAAGGATGAGTGGTACTACTCATGGAGTTAGATATTAATTAATTAAATTGTCAGTAATTTAATTAATCAATGGACATTCGATATCTTAAACTCGGGTAGATATTTTGTACAAATAATATGTGGAACCCATATTTAATTATGGGGTTGGTGAGGTAGATCAATGATGATCCTCTAGTAGAATGGATCATCATTAATGGATCGGGTTTTATGTGATTCGGATCCATTGGGTGACCAAGATCCAACTCCTCCTCATGGTCCCTATTGTAGCCTATTATAAATACCTCATGAAGTCTAGATCTATAAAAAGGAAGAAGAGACTTGGTCGGTAAGTAGAACAAGTTGTGCTAGGGTTTGGAGTTGGCATTGGAGAGGCTTTGGCGGCAAGCATTGGTTGCTAGGGTTTTCTTCTCCTAGGGCTGGTGGCAACAAGGTTGGAGGCTAGGGTGTTGTTCTTCACCTCCCTCACTTGGTCGGTGCCTCCTTTCCTCAAGCTTTGGCCGGTGCTTCTTCATCCTCTTCCAAGGGCCGGCGGCAACAAAGGTGAGGGTTCCTCCTTCCTTTGTCTTGGCCGACACACCCTCTCCCTCTCCTTAGGGTCGACGGACACAAAGCTTGGTGGTTGGTGACCGGCACAAGCAAGGAGAAGAAGGGAGTTTGTTCTTCTCTTGTTCGGAGCGAGCAAGAAAGGGAGGACACACGATCTAGGAGGCTTCGATTCTTGGAAGATTGTCACCCACACGATGTCCAAGAAGAGGATAAAAATACAATAGAAGATCAAGAGGTAAAATAAGAGGTATAATCTTGTTTAATTTTTATTCTAGTTCTTTTGTATTTTGTATGTTATTGATTAACATGGTCCCTGATGATAAACACAAAAACCAGCGATCCGTTCATCATCTATTCTGCGGCTAATCGAGGAAAAGAGTAAGGTTGCTTGAACAACAAGTTTATTCAAGTGACTACTCAAATCGAATAGCATGATGATGAATCGATTGCTTAGGTAATCCATCTCCGTCCGGATTGGTTTTGATTAATAAAATTTTAATCCGGGGATGTGTGATAGGATCGCCATGCACAAGCGACCGAAGCGAAGAAGAGAAACACATCTTTTCACCTTCAAGTGGTATCAGAGCCACGGTTTTCAGTTTTGTGTGTTTGGATTTGGTTACTTTCATGCATTTATCATATATTGTATATGCCGGATAATAGTAGGATGTGCATAGGCTAACTTTTTTTTACAGGCATAAGATCCAACTATTATGGCTATGTGGATGTATGTGATTGTGTGTGTGTGATTGTAACTAATTATTTGAATCCTCAGGATTGACGAGGCAAATTAATATTTAATTTTTGTAATTAAATACGACACTATTTAGCTGCTCATTTTAATTTACTTTCGATCTAGTTATGTTGTACACTACTTCGTGGAGTATAGGATCGATGGATGCAAATTAAAATAGTTTATCTCTGCTCGGATCCTTTTTTGTGGATTGCACATGGTAAAGGGAGGAGCGGACGAGGTGGCGACACGACGGGAAGCATATTGGAAAACAAAAGCCATAATAGTTGGAAAGTTTTTTTTCATATTTATTGCTTGTTGTTTGATATGCATGTTGTGTGAAAATTCCTCAATTTTAAATTGCTAAGTGGGAGATGGATATTTTTTAATTCCCGCGATCTCCATTACAATTTGACATGTGATGCGAACAAACTTGCACATTGGCTTTGAGTGCCTTCCTCCATATCGAATGAGTTTGTTTTGCATATCAATAGGTCAAACATGGTTATAGGAAATTATTTAGGAGCATGTGTACTTCCCCATCGGAAGGGACATAATCCGAGGTAATTGCCTTAGTATCGGGTAATGGTAAACACTTATATGAAAATAAAAGTATCCTCCCCATCCGAGTCACTGCATTTATTTGTAGGGCCGAAGAGGAACCAACTATTAATTTTATTTGTCAAAAAGTAAGGCTGACAGGATAATAAAATTAATGGGTAAAACATCCTCTTACAAATGTAGAATTCGTATACGTCCACACTATCGTGGCATACAATATTCTCGGTATTTTAAGGTGTTGGTTGATTTTAAAATTTTATTGTTTGATGAATCAATAAATTTTGAAATCTAATGTTTTGATCACTATGATTCTTAGGTTTTTTCAAAATGGCTTTCAACCCACTTGTCATGATTCTGAAATAAAACAAACTTACTGGACCTAACTATGTTGATTGGAAACAGAATCTGGATATTATCTTGACAGCTGAGGAGTACAAATATGTACTCTTCAAAGAGTGTCCTCCTAAGCCTATGGATGATTCTGGTAAAAAGGAGAAAGAGAGTTATAGGAAGTGGATCAAGGCTGATGAAATGGCGCACTATTACATATTGGCTTCTATGTCAAATGTATTGCAGCATCAGCATCAAGCCATGAATACTGCCTATGACATGATGCTCAATCTCAAGGAACTTTTCGGACACCAGAATCGGGCTGCTAGGTAGGAAGCTATGAGGAAGTTGATGATGACCAACATGATTGAGGGAACATCCGTGAGGGATCATGTTCTCAAGATGATGGCTCATTTGAATGAGTTGGAAGTCCTTGGAGCGGAGATCGATGGGGAACCCCAGGTCGATATCATTCTTCAATCTCTACCTAGAAGTTTTGAGCAATTTCGCCTGAACTACAACATGAATAAAAGGTTGTATTCGTTGGTGGAGCTTCTGACAGAACTCAGGCAGCAGAGGGGCTTTTTTGTCAGAGTGCTCAGGCCATGGTTGCTCAAAAGGTTTCTTCTTCTAAGTTGAAAGGCAAGAAGAAGAAGAAACAAGGTGTAGCAAAGGTGGCGGGAGGATCTCAGGGAGGAGTGAAGAAGCCGAAAAGCAAGTGCTTCACTTACAAGAAGACTGGACATTGGAAGGCGGACTGTCCCAACTGCAAACAAACATATTTAGCGGTGTTATCTATCGGTATATGGTGTGTAGATATGGGAGCCACTGATCATGTCTATAATTCTTTACAGGGGTTGCAGGAAATCATACGACTAGCTGAGGGGGAGATTACCATCTACATGGGCAATGCTACGAAGGTGGCGGCTATTGTAGTGGGAGATGTTTATTTATCTTTTGATAGGAATAAAACTTTGGTTATGAGAAATTGCTTTTATGTACCTACATTTAGAAAGAATTTGATTTCAGTTTCTAAATTTCTTTTGGATGGATATTCCATTTCTTTTAATGACAGAGTTGTTATAAAAAGGAGTAGGGAGATTATCTGTTTTGGTGTGTTGATAGGAAATTTATACACTCTTCAACCAAAAACTCCCACGATGCAAATAGAAATACTTAACTCATCTTCTAAATCTAATAAGTGAAAAGAACATTCGAAAATGAACCAAACATATCTTTGACATCTAAGGTTAGGTCATATTAACCTAAGTAGAATTTAAAGGTTGATAGTTGATGGACCTTTGGGTTCATTGGTGGTGGAAGATTTCCTAACCTGCGAATCTTGCTTGGAAGGTAAAATGACCAAGAGGCCTTTTAAGGCTAAGGGGTATAGAGCCAAAGATGTATTATAGTTGGTTTATTTTGATTTGTGTGGTCCTATGTCTAATCAGGCTAGAGGTGGTTTTGAATATTTCATCTTTTTTATAAATGATTATTCAAGATATGGATACATTTACTTGATGCGCCGCAAGTCTAAATGCTTTTACAGGTTCAAAGAATTCAAGGCTGATGTGGAGAAATGTCAAGGTAAAAGTATCAAGACACTACGATCTGATCGTGGTGGTGAGTACCTCTTAGGAGAGTTTAGGAGTTACTTATCAGAGGATGGGATTCAATCCCAACTGTCTGCACCTGGTACACTTCAATAGAATGGTGTGGCGGAGCGAAGGAATATGACTTTTATGGAGATGGTTAGATCGATGATGAGTTATTCTGAGTTACCAGATTCATTCTTGGGGTATGCTCTTGAAACGACAGTGTATATTCTAAACTAGGTACCATCTAAATCAGTACCTTCTACTCCCACAGAATTATGGACTGGGCGAAAGCTAAGTCTGAGACATATTTGGATTTGGGGTAGTCCAGCACACGTACTGAAGGGAGATGTTGGTAAGTTGGAATCTCGTATAGAAGTGCACTTGTTCGTAGGCTATCCTAGAGGAAAGAAACGTGGTTTGTTCTATAGTCCTAGAGATCAGAGGGTGATTGTTAGTACGAACGCCCAAATTTTAGAGGAAGACTATGTGATGAACCACAAGCCCATGAGCAAGATTGTTCTAGAGGAATTAAGAGGGGAAGTCACTACTTCAGTACCAACGGTACAAGAGGACATACCACATGTAACTGCACCGCGTGTCACAGAGGATACACAAGTGATACCTCATCGTAGTAGGAGGGTTGTTAGACAACCTGACAGATTTATGTTCTTGGGAGAATCTTCTGATTTGGTCCTTGGCGAGCATGAACTTGATCCCTGAACATATGACGAGGCAATCCATGATAAAGATGCAGTATCTTGGCAAAGGGCGATGAATTCTAAGATAGAATCTATGGATTCAAATCAGGTATGGGAGCTAGTAGAACCACCCAATGGTGTAAAAGCCATTGGATGCAAGTGGATCTACAAAAGAAAGAGAGGATTAGAAGGGAAGGTAGAGACCTTCAAAGCAAGCCTTGTTGTGAAAGGGTATACTCAAAAAGAGGTTATCGATTATGAGGAGACTTTTTCGTCAGTAGCCATGCTTAAGTCTATCCGGATTCTCTTGTCTAATGTTGCTCATATGGATTATGAGGTTTGGCAGATGGATGTCAAGACAACTTTCCTTAATAGAAGTCTTGAAGAAAACATCTATATGCAACAACCAGAGGGATTCATTGAAAAGGGTGAAGAGCATCTTGTGTGCAAGCTTAATAGGTTCATTTATGGATTGAAGCAAGCTTCGAGATCTTGGAACATCCACTTTGATGAGGTAATCCAGTCATATAGATTTATTCAATGTCCAGATGAGTCTTGTGTATGCAAGAGATGTGATGGAAATGTAGTGGTATTTCTTGTACTATACGTATATGACATTTTGCTCATTCGCAACAATGTCAAAGTGTTATCAGAAGTAAGGGTATTGTTGTCCAAACAATTTGATATGAAGGACTTGGGAGAAGTGGGACACATCCTTGGGATCAAGGTTATAAGAGATCGTAAGAAAAGGATGTTGTGCTTATCTCAAGCTTCATACATAGACACTATTTTAGCTCGTTTTAATATGCAGAACTTCAAGAAAGGTTTTCTACCTTTTTGGCATGGAGTATCTTTATCTAAAGAGATGTGTCCTAGAACATCAAAGGAGATAGAGGAGATGAAGGCGGTTCCTTATGCTTCGGTGGTAGGAAGCCTCATGTATGCTATATTATGTACGAGGTCGGATACTTGCTTTGTCGTGGGCATGATTAGCAGATATCAGAGTAATCCAAGACAAGGACATTGGACTGCGGTAAAGGATATATTAAAGTACATAAGAATGACTAGGGATTATATGATGGTACAACAGGCATATCAATTACTCCTTGTGAGTTACACAGATTCTTAATTCCAATCAGATAGGGATAACAGTAAGTCTACCTCGGATTTTGTGTTTACTTTAGGAGGTGGAGCAATTATATGGAGGAGTATCAAGCAAAAATGCATGGCGGACTTTACCATGGAAGCTAAGTATGTGGCAACCTCTGAGGCAACCAAAGAAGCTGTATAGCTCAGGAACTTCTTGATGGACTTGGATGTGATTCCTAGTTTGTCCAGAACTATCACAATTTATTGTGATAACAGTGGTGCAGTTGCTAACTCGAAGGAACCACGAGCCCATAAGGCAAGTAAACACATAGAGCGCAAGTACCACTTGATACGAGAGATCGTAAAGCGAGGAGAAGTTGTTGTTGCCAAGATTGCATAAGAGGATAACCTGGCAGATCCTTTCACTAAGACCCTTCCAGCGAGAGCTTTTGATAGACATGTGGAGAGAATGTGAATAAGATGTATGGTAGTTTGATGGCAACATAGTCTTTTAGTATAAGTGGGAGATTGTTGGGATGTATACTGAAAGCCTAGCCTTTGTATGAACATCTTCATTTTGAAATAAGAATCACATGATCATTGTTTGCATTTTATATTTATACATATTGTCTTATACTTTACATTGTAGACAACATGGTGTGTGGTGTCACACATAATATCATGTTTTGAGTTCCTTGTAGAGTATAAGTAGAGGCTCACAACCAAGATGGTTTTGGACAAACCATTGGCATGGTTTGTAGTGTAATTTGGTATTGGTTTATCTTGACCAAAGAATTACACTAGTACACTTTGTGTGTATTGAGCAGGATCAATTTAGAGGTGATTCAATTTATACTGACTATATAATTGAATCAGACCTCATATATTATGGTGTACATACTCTTAATCCCGATATAATAACGGGCACATGTACTTAGTATTAATTTTTTGATTTACCAAAGGGAGAGATTTATGTATTAAATCGATAAGTCTGGTAAGTTGTGAAATAATATTATTTACATGTTGTGTCATTGATTATACGAGGAAACCGTATCCTATATACTAGGATGGTGATGCCCCTTTGAGGAGCTCATAAAGTTCATCATGTAAATCCTGCTGAAGGACTTGGTCCAACATAATGATAAGGATGAGTGATACTACTCATGGAGTTAGATATTAATTAATTAAAATGTCATTAATTTAATTAATTAATGGAGATTCGATATCTTAAACACGGCGAGCTATTTTGTACAAATAATATGTTGGGCCTATATTTAATTATGGGGTTGGTGAGGTAGATCAATGATGATCCTCTAGTAGAATGGATCATCATTAATGGATCAGGTTTTATATGGTTCGGATCCATTGGGTGGCCAAGATCCAACTCCTCCTCATGGTCCCTATTGTAGCCTATTATAAATACCTCATGAAGCCTAGATCTATAAAAAGGAGGAAGAGGCTTGGGCGACAAGTAGAACAAGTTGTGCTAGGGTTTGGAGTTGGCATTGGAGAGGCTTGGGTAGCAAGCATTGGTTGCTAGGGTTTGCTTCTCCTAGGGCCGGCGGCAACAAGGTTGGAGGCTAGGGTTTTGTTCTTCTCCTCCCTCACTTGGTCGGTGCCTCCTTCCCTCAAGCTTTGGTTAGTGCTTCTTCATCCTCTTCCAAGGGCCGACAACAACAAAGGTGAGGGTTCCTCCTTCCTTTGTCTTGGCTGGCACACCCTCTCCCTCTCCTTTGGGCCGGCGGACACCAAGCTTGGTGGTTGGTGGTCGACACAAGCAAGGAGAAGAAGGGAGTTTGTTCTTCCCTTGTTCGGAGCGAGCAAGAAAGAGAAGACACATGATCTAAAAGGCTTCGATTCTTGGAAGATCATCACCCACATGACGTCCAAGACGAGGATAAAAGTATAATAGAAGATCAAGAGGTAAAATAAGAGGTATAATCTTGTTTAATTTTGATTCTAGTTCTTTTGTATTTTGTATGTTATTGATTAACATAGACCCCGATGATAAACACAAAAATCGACGATCCGTTCATCATCTACTCCGCGGCTAATCGAGGAAAAGAGTTAGGCTTCTTGAACAATAAGTTTGTTCAAGCGACTACTCAAATCGAATAGTATGATGATTGATCGGTTGGTTGGGTAATCCATCTCCGTCCGGATTAGTTTTAGTTGATAAAATTTTAATCCGGGGACGTATGATAGGATCGTCATGCACAAGCGACCGAAACAAAGAAGAGAAACACATCGTTTCACCTTCAATTCCACTGCGCATAACAAGCTTTGTAGAGACGAACACAATCGAATTCAATCCACGATGAAAATGCGCTATTCACCCTCCTCTAGCGGTCACGAACATTCCTACAATTGGTATCAAAGCCCGGGGCTCTTCAACGGATTAACAACCAAGAGCAAAGATGCTAGAGGGAACAAGATGGAATTTGAAGGAAAATTAGGATGGGACATCAACACACTGCCACCATACGACCAAGAGGATTTTCTGGCATGGAGGGTGAGAATGAAGACATTCTTGATGATGGACATAGAAGATTGGTTCATCATCATGGAAGGCTTTGAACCCCCTAGGGATAAGAAGGGAAATGTTCTAAATTTGAAGAAGTGGACCCAAGAGCAACGACTAAAGTTAAAAACCGAAGTTAAGGCAACAAAACTTTTAGAAGATTTTGTTGGTGCAATCGGCCCAGGTTGACTCTAGTTTGACTCGAGCAGTATTTTGATGACAGACAAAACTTATGACATGGGATTGTCATAGGAAAGTCCAACATGGAGTTGGCATGGAAATTCCAAGCATGGGGCTTGGTATGGAAAAGTCCAAAGCATTGCGAAGCCGTGCGCTTGGTGCATTTGGGAAGTCTTGGCAAGTTCACTAGGCTCGGGGTCCTTGAGTCGGTGAAGGATGGCATTGCGAAGCCTAGCGCTTGGTGCATCCGAGGGTCCTCCGGACGGGGAGCGAATAGAGTGAGGCCTAAGGGAAGCATACTTCGAGGGAAAGAGATGCAAAGGATGGCGTTGCGAAGTCGTGCGCTTAGCGCATCCGAGGGACGTAGGCCGAGGGAAGAGAGTTTCGGTGGGGAACTCCATGAGGGATGAGGTGGACTTGGCCAAGTGGCTAAGACTGACAGTCGGATGCTCAAACAACTTGGTGTTTGAGGTTTTATCCGACATCAGTCAACTTGCATTGGTGCCAGTCAACTGCTCCAAGTCGACTAGGGTTCGACTGGTGTTCGACCGAGTGTCCGCCGATCGATCGATTGTCGAGGATGATAAGATCGATAACACCATCGGATCGGTGATTAGAAGATCGATCAACTAATTAGGGTGTTTTCGGCCATAGAAGGTCTTCTAGTCGAGTGCTCGTGCCAGCACTCGACTGATGGGATCATCAGTCGACTGATGGGATCATCAGTCGACTGATGGGCATGATCAGTCGACTGATGATGGATTCGTTGGCTTTTGGCTAGCGTGGATCGAGTTGTTGTGAGACAACGACTACAGGACCAGTTGACTGATGGTCATGATCAGTCGACTGATGGACACAGAATCAACTCGATACAGGTTATAAATGGAGCTCGAGATGGAGGATTTCGCCAAGACTTTAAGGGTGACATTGGAGAGGAATTGCTGTTGCATTCCAGACCTTCAAGAGCCAACCAAAGCAAGCAACAAACAAGTGATCAAAAGTAATCGGTGAAAAGTGTTCTTTTGTATTGTATTTGTATTCTTGTTTGTAATTCTATATTACTTTGTAATTGCTTGTACAAGGTTTCTCCACCTCCGACGTGTTGTTGAGAAGGAGTGTTAGTTAGTGTCGTGAGCATAACTAGAGCTTGGTGAGCTCGCCCATGGAGAAGGAACCATTCGGTTCCGAACCACATATATCTTGTGTTTTGTTGTGTGCTTGTGTTGTTGTTTGCATTTCTATTTGTTTCTATTATTTTCGCTGCGCTAAAAACAATCGTAGACAAGCGACGCACGATGAACGATCGTATTCTACCGTACGACGATTGAGGGTTATTCACCCCCTCTAGTCGGCCACCTACGTTCCAACAAGTGGTATCAGAGCTAGGACCTTGTCGAGGACTAACCGCTGACACAAGCAATACAAGATGGCCGGCTACAACCTCCAACCACCAAAATTCGAAGGAGATTTTCAATGGTGGAGAAGAAAAATGGAGGGATATCTAGAAACTGATTTTGACTTTATGCTAATCTTAGAAAATGGTTTAGAATTGCCTAGGGATGAAAGCAATAGGCAAATTGAGAAGTCAAGGTGGACCCAAGACCAAATCAAGGACTTTAAGACAAATCTCAAGGTAATCGAATTACTTAGTGATTTGATTCCTAACAACATTTGGTCTAGGCTAGGTAATTTTAGGGATGCTAAGGACCTATGGGACAAGGTGATAAGATTTCATGAAGAGCCCACATTGGTCCATGAAGAGGAAGAGTGCCCATCAACATCCGGATCTGAGGATGTTGAAGAATTGACATCCACATTCGAAGATGTGCATGACTTGGTGGAGACCTCCACCTCTAGCATTGAGGGGGAGGAGAGACCTTTCATACCAAAGCAAAGTCAAGACGAAGCATCTACCTCCGGAAGAAGTGATCAAGAGGCTTCCACCACCTCCCTAGGTAACTCATGAATTATAATTAATAATAAAGATCATATAATATGTTTTGAGTGTAGGGAGAAAAGGCATTACAAGAGTAAATGCCCTAAATTGGCTAAGGAGAAGGTATCGACACCAAAAATCAATCAAAAGTCAAAGAATGTCGGAGTCCCCACAACTAGAAGCAAAGAGAATGTGCTTTAAATGCAATCAAAGGGGACATTACTGAAGCCAATTCCCTAGGGGGAGGAAGAAAGGGCAAGAAGGTATGTCTCATGTAGGGGGAGCTTCTAAAGTTAACTCTAAGGTAAATTTAAATTATGCACCTTCAATTCCTAAGACAAATAACCATGCTAGAAATTATTTTAGTTCACTTGCTATGATTAATGAAAAGTATGCTAGTAGGAATAAATATGTTTGTCTAGGAGCCAAGCATGTTAGTTTATCTAAGAACAAACCTAGGACCAATAATTTTAGACACATTTTACCTAGGGAATCAATTAGGAGAATAGAAGAAAATTTGAGTATTAATCCCAAAATGTCTAGGCACATGCCTAAGAAGAAGAGGCCTTCCCAAAAACCTAATGATAAATCAAATTTGGGAAAATTAGAGTTAGAAAACCAAGTCTTGAGGTCAAGACTTGAGAGAATGGAAATACCCTTAAGATTATAGAAAAATCTATTCAAGGGTCAAATGCCCAAAAGTCAAGACGTAGGGTTCAAGAACGGTCTAAGGGCAAGGAAAGATTGGGTCACAAACCTAAGCCCAAGAAGACTTATCATAATGTTCCCTTTAATTATGGAACAATTTCCAGGTATAAGAAAACCAAGACTAATAGGGAAGTTATCACTAAGACTAGCCATGGTATGTGCTTAGTGGCTAAGGACTTAAGAAAAATCAAGAAAGCCACTAAGAAGGTCATTGGGGGAGTCACCTCTAGAGTTGACTTAGGAAAGACTCATTTTACTAAGGCTTCAAAGAAAAAAAGGGTCATTAGGAAGGTATCTAGGAAAGTTATCCCTAGTGAATACCTTGTTAACCCAAGGAGCTCCAATAAGTATTGGGTTCCTAGGAGCGTGATCGATTCACGCAAGATGGGTTAGGGTGTGTCAACCCTAAGTGGATAGATAGTTAACCTAGCCATGGTGAGTTGACACATTAGGATGTGCCAATGTGCTTGAGAAGTTGAAAAATGATTAAATTGGCACGATTAGGTCTTAGAGGTATTGGTGTGTCATTTTGGGTTTATGGCACACTTGGGAGATAATGGTATTAAGGCAAAATAGAATTACTTCCTGTTGGTTTTGTGATCAATCCGTGAGGGGAAACTTCGCTTCCCACTTCACCTTGGTTGTTTGTTCATGGCGATCCCATCGATATCCCCGGATTAAAAAAAAAATTAATCCTAGACAAAAGGAATTGCCCAAACAATCAAGTCATCGTCATGCTATTCGTTTAGAGAGGTCACTTGAACAAACTTGTTGTTCAAGCGACCAACCTCTATTCTACGAGTAGCCGCGGAATAGACGATGTCCGGATCGCCGACTTTCATGTTTATGTTCGGGATCCAAGTATTATTTAGCCATAAACAGAATATATCATGCTCATATTTGAAAAACAAAAACAAACATGTTAAAAAAGAGAATAGAGAATCGATATACCTCTCGATTTTCTAATGTATGACCTTCCTCCTTTCGGACGTCGTGTGGGCGACGATCTACCAAAAGTTGAAGCTCCTAGATCACCAATATTCCTTCCTTGATCATTCCGAGCAAGAGGAAGAATAGAAACAAAGCTCCTTTCCTTCTTTCAACCAACCACCAAAATCCAATGTTGGAGCTTGCTGCCGGCCAAGAAGGAAGAAGAGATTAAGGTGGAAACTGTTGGTGCAGGGGCACTAGATAATCGAACCTGTGTTTTGATTATGGTAAAGACAAAAAGTTAAGTTTACATCGTTATCTCATGAGCTAAATCAAGTGTGCAGAAAAGTGCTAAAGCTGGAGATGAAGGCTAGCGATACCCAGAGGAAGCCGCGGTGGTCGGGCGACACTCGAGTGACTTCGGAGGGAGCCGAAGGAATCAAGTGGAAGGCCGGAAGCGAGAGCAACTATCGAGGTAAGCTCGTGTGAGCGATAGATTGTAAGGTCGTGTCCTCTTTATGGGGACGACCGTAGGCGGCGATCCGACTAAGACTTCCTATGGAAGGTCTAGGTCGAAATCGGACGGTTAGAAACCGTCGCATTTATCATTTTCCGAGCTAATCTCTTACTGCAAGGAAGTGGCGGTGACGATCATTGTTGGGCGTTAGGCGATCGGTGATGCTCATCGATCGGTGATGGGAGGCATCGATCGGTGATGGCGATGAATCAGCCTTTGCGCTAGGTCAAAACGGATAACGTTTGATGCGACTGTTGGATCGAAGAGGATCGCTAGAGGGGGGGGGGGTGAATAGCGATAAAACTTTTTCGTACGAATTCGTTTCAAAACACTTATATGCAGCAGAAAGATAAATAAGAAATAAAAGAGACAAGTAGATTTTTTACTTGGTTCGTAGCCTTCGGCTACTACTCCAAAGCCCTAGTGATCCTTGATCACGCACGGAGGGAAAATCACTAATGAACTCCTCCTCGTTCGAGGTAGGAGTTAATCGGATACAAAAACCACGAAAGAGACTCGAGATAGAGGGACACTCCCCCTCTTCTCGTTACAATAAAACCAAAATAAAAAGAAGTACAGAATTGAATTAAACTTAGATTATACCGACGACTCGTAGATGGAAAGATGAAACCCTAGTCGTCGTGTCTGCAGAGCTTCGTTGTAGGAATGTCGGAGACTCGTAGCGTACCGGAAGCACTTGGAAGCTTTTTAATTGATGAAAAACCCTAAGACAAGCCCTCCTTTTATAGCCTTTGAGCCCCTCATCGAATAGGTCTTCAACCAATCACAAATGGACACAAAACCTCCTTGAAATGGGGTGATAAGCCTTGACTCCTCGAAGCTAATCATTGACCATCAATCGACAGATGGCCATCATCAGTCGACTGATGGTAGCATCGATCAGTGATGTGATGATGAGCGGTCGGTGATGAAGGCGTCGAGTCCTCCTCAAGTGTGATCGTGATGCTAGCTGCAAGGCAAAGTTAGCTCAAAGAAAACATTATTTCGACGACCTTCGACCGTCCGATCTTGACCTAGACCATCGATGGGATGTCTTTGGTCGGATCTACGCTTAAGACCATCCCCGTAAGGAGGATACGACCTCACTTACGCTCGCACACACGAGCTTACCTCGATACTTACCATGTCGCTTTCTCTTTTGGCCTTCCACTCGATTCCTTCGGCTCCCTCCGAAGTCACTCGAGTGTCGCCCGACCACCGCGGCTTCCTCCGGGTGTCGCTAGCCTTGACTTGCTTTAGCACTTTCGCACACTCGATTCAGCTCGTGAGATAATTATATATCATTGACTTTGCGTCTTTTGCCATAATCAAAATACAGGTTCGACTTAGGTGCCCCTGCACCAACAATCTCCCCCTTTTTGATCCTATGGCAAATTTAAGCAAAGTTAAGGGAAAATATAAAGCAGAAAATGAGTAAGATAAACGTTACGCTCATTTGTAGTGAACTCCCTCTTAACCTTCGGTGAGTTTTAAAACAAAAGTTTTAATTTTCAAAAATTTAAATTTTGTTCTCCCCCTTAACTTATGCTCTTCTCCCCCTTTTGCCATGAATCAAAAAAAGTGTGGGGTTTTTTATAAAAAGTAGGGGTTTTTTATAAAAAGTAGGGGGTTTTTAATAGAAAAGGTAGAATGCATAAAGATTATCTAACATGAGTCCAAGCATGTGTCTTGATTTAATTTGGTTCGAGGTATAGCCCTCTGCACCAACAATGTAGATTTTTGGAAACTAAGTTTGATTTTCAAAATACTTATAAAATTAGCTTTGAGTTCCACAATACTTATACGTTATTAAGTTTTGAAAATATATATAACCCTTAGGGTTAGTTTGCTCTCCCCCTTAATATAAGGTATAGAAGAGTTAGGGGGCGCTAAACATTGATCTAGAAGGTTATATATTTAGAATTTTGTCCGAGTATAAGTACACGTTTAAGCTCAATAGTTTGAAAAACAGATAGCATTTTTGAAAAGATTATGCAAATTGAAATTGTTCCTTAGTCATCTCACCCATTCTAAGTGTCTTAGAATTGGTCACCTTATATGTTGTGTGAGATGATTCCAATTTTATCTTGATTAAGTTTTAATGATTTGAAACTAGTCAATCTTGCGTTAGATTCAGATTTGATCCTAAGCTCATCAAGTCACCTTTTCAAGATCTTGGCTTCCAGGTCGTGGCAAGGCATAGGGGCCTTCTTTGATCGGAAAAACGACCACTTCCTTAAACAAAGCCAATTTCGAGAAAGTAGTAACTTGACTCACCTAAGACCACTTCCTTGTCTAACTAGTCTAGGATACGGCGAGGTAACTTCAGCTAGTTCCACTCGGTCAAGTGGACCGAACTAGATACGCCTTATCTAGCCCGAATACACAAGACTTCGCTTTCCTTGCGTACTATCATCTCGCCGCGTCCTGGTACTATGTTATCAAGCATTGACGAGTTATAGTCCTATCTAACCATTCTAAAAGAAATAAGAGGTTTAGGTTATCGGATATACTATTTTGGTATTAGCTCCCCCTGGATCATTGAACCGATATGGTCTGGTCAAGTAATGAACTTGATCCTTGGGAATCCAAAACCTATTGGTCCTTATATGTGAGTTTAATAAAGTTCTCGGGACCCACGCTTGGACTCGATGATGACTACGGTTTACGATAGACATGTAAGATATGTTCGTAGTCTTTGAGCTATATCCGAGTCCGACTCTGTTGTACACGGCTCTCTGAGTTCCAAGAAGTCGGTTAAGATTCTTGGACCCCATCGAGAACTTGTTCAACCGAGCTTCGAGCTCTTGGACTTGCCCTTTCAAGAGAGAGTTCTCTTCTTCGAGTTTTTTAACTCGAGTTGAGTCCTCCTCTTGATCTCGACTAGTCGAAGAGTTTAGGGGTGTCTCTTGTTTGAGGGTTTTAACCTCCTCAACCAAGGACTCGACCCTAGACTCGGATTTAGCTAATTTTCTAGTTAGCAATTTAATCGTATTGTAAAGCGTATGAATTAGTGAGCGGCTAACCTTAATTTTATCTTTTGGTCCGACTTTGAGTTGCTTCTCGAAGTAGTCCTCGAGTTTGGAGTCGGTGTTGTAGTTTGATTTAGATTCGGACTCAGACTCTTCGGGTCTTGCCATGCATGCTATGCCGATGCCTTCTTCGTTGTCCCATGTTGCATGAAACGCCTTCTTTTGATTTGATTTGAATTGTGCCCTCTTTTTGTTTTTTAGTAGCCTCCTTTCCCTCCGAACGATCTTCCGCACTACGTTCACTATTGCTTCCACCTTTTCTGATTCGGACTCCGATTCATCTTCGGGTTCGAGTCCATCTTCTTGCTTGGTGGGTGCCTTGCTTCTTTGTCCTGCAAGTAGAGCAATACCTCTCTCGGCCCGGACCATGTTAGTTTGCTCGTGAAGTTCAAACTCGGAAAATAACTCGTCTAACCTAAGCTTTGAAAGGTCCTTAGAAACCTTGTAGGCATCAACCATGGATGCCCACAAGGTAGTCCTAGGAAATGAATTAAGAACGTACCTTAGGAGGTCGCGGTTTTCGACCTTGTGTCCGATGGTGTGCAATCCGTTGACAATGTCCTGGACGCGGGCATGTAGTTGCTTTGCCGTCTCACATTCCTGCATTTTTAGGTTATACAATTTATTAAGTAGTAAGTCACGCTTACTTACCTTCGCGTCATTAGTCCCTTCGTGTAGTTCTATGAGTTTTGTCCACAAATCTTTTGCGCAGATGAAGGGTCCGATGCGGTTGAGCTCTTCCTTAGACAAACTGCATTGAAATATTTGGGTTGCTCTTGCATCGGCTTCGATTTGCCTCTTGGTTGCATTGGTCCACTTGTTGAAATCCAAGGGCTCATCTTGATCATTGGTGGGTAGAGCAAAGCCGGTTTGGATGATTATCCAAGACTCGACTTGTGTTTTTAGAAAACACTCCATCCGACCTTTCCAGTAACGGAAATCATCTCCGCTAAAGAACGGAGGTCGGGTGGTGCTGTACCCCTCAATGTGGGCCATAAAGAAAAACTTGCACACACAAAAAAAACAAAAAAAAAAACTTGCCATGACTCGAGTCTTGGATTAGTGGAGCGGAAAATAAAAGGAAACACACGAGAAATAGAAAGTTAAACAAAGAGATAAGAAACTAAACAAAAAGTAAGTACTCACAACCTTCGATGTCCCCGAAAGGGTACAAAATGTCATTTTTTTGGGGATAAAAACAGCTTGTTAAGGGGTAAACCCTCATAAGAAGTGTAGATCTCTCAGAGAGCTTCGATTTGGTGGGTAGATCGTTTCGTGAGTCCACTTGTAGCAAAAGTTATGCTCATTTGATCGTGAGGTACTCCGAAGGCGATTAATACTTGCAAAAACACAACCAAAAACTATGTACCAAGACTTGGTCTTAGATTAGTAGTGCGGGAGAAATCTTAAAACGATAAATATGAAAAGAAAAATGCTCGACCGGTGGTTGCACCGAATCTGAGCGCCCCCGGCTCTGTACCAATTGTTGGATCGAAGCGGATCGCTAGAGGGGGGGGGTTAATAGCGATAAAACTTTTTCGTACGAATTCGTTTCAAAACACTTATATGCAGCGGAAAGATAAATAAGAAATAAAAGAGACAAGTAGATTTTTTACTTGGTTCGTAGCCTTCGGCTACTACTCCAAGGCCCTAGTGATCCTTGATCACGCACGGAGGGCAAATCACTAATCAACTCCTCCTCGTTGGAGGTAGGAGTTAATCGGATACAAAAACCACGAAAGAGACTTGAGATAGAGGGACACTCCCCCTCTTCTCGTTACGATAAAACCAAAATAAAAAGAAGTACAGAATTGAATTAAACTTAGATTATACCGATGACTCATAGATGGAAAGATGAAACCATAGTCGTCGTGTCTGCAGAGCTTCTTCGTAGGAATGTCGGAGACTCGTAGCGTACCGGAAGCACTTGAAAGCTTTTTAATTGATGAAAAACCCTAAGACAAGCCCTCCTTTTATAGCCTTTGAGCCCCTCATCGAATGGGTCTTCAACCAATCTCAAATGGACACAAAACCTCCTTGAAATGGGGTGATAAGCCTTAACTCCTCGAAGCTGATCATTGACCATCAGTCAACTGATGGCCATCATCGATCGGGATGGTAGCATCGAGTCGCCGATAGTAGATAGTCGATCGATGAAGGCGGTGAGTCCTCCAGTAGCGATCGGATGCTAGCTGCAAGGCAAAGTTATCTCAAAGAAAACATTATTTCGACGGACTTCGACCGTCCGATCTCGACCTAGACCATCGATGGGATGTCTTTGGTCGGATCTACGCTTAAGACCATCCCCGTAAGGAGGATACGACCTCACTTACGCTCGCACACACGAGCTTACCTCGATACTTACCATGTCGCTTTCGCTTTTGGCCTTCCACTCGATTCCTTCGGCTCCCTCCGAAGTCACTCGAGTGTCGCTAGACCACCGCGGCTTCCTCCGGGTGTCGCTAGCCTTCAGCTTCAGCTTTAGCACTTTTCTGCACACTCGATTCAGCTCGTGAGATAAAGATATATCCTTGACTTTGCGTCTTTTGCCATAATCAAAATACAGGTTCGACTTAGGTGCCCCTGCACCAACAGCGGCCACTTCGCGATAAAATTTGGACAACTTCGTGATCTGTTCTGAAAAAAGAGGAGACATATTCAGAGGCCAAAATCTATAAAAGGAGGGGAGGATTCCAACTCCAAGCATCATCAAGTTTATTCATCAAGTGCTCCTACAACGCCAATGCTCCAACGCCGTCATAACGCCGACGCGACGACAAGTTTAAATCTCCTTCGTCGGCAGCAGTAGCAAGTAATTATTTTTATTGTATTCTTTATTTTAATCGTAATGAGGTGAGGTAGGCTTGTTGCCTCATCCTCGTACATTCGGTTTTTGTGATCGTTGTCTCCTACCTCCAACGAGGAGGAGACGTTATAGTGCATTGCCCTCCGTACGCGGTCTAGGACCGATAGGACCTTGGAGTAGCAACCGCTGGGTTGTGAACTAAGTAAAAATAAACGTGTTCCTTTATTTTCCACTGCTCTTACTCGTTTAATTGTCTACTCGAATGAAACATCAAAAAGACTTACGATCGCTATTCACCCCCCCTCTAGCGACGCTTCTCGATCCAACAATTGGTATCAGAGCGGGGGCGCTAAGATTTGGTGAAACCACCAATCTAGAACGTTTTGGTTTTCTTTTCGTATTTTTCGATTCTTATCTTTCTTAGGTTTTTATTCCTCCCGCATTACTAATCCAAGACGAAGTCTTGGTACGTTTCTTTTGGTTGTGTGCTTGCAAGTATTCTCCCTTGGAGTAGCCGACGGTAAAACGACCATAACTTTTCGCACAAGTGGACTCACGTAACGATCTACCTACCAAATCGAAGCCCTCTGAGAGATCTACATTTTTTATGAGGGTTTACTCTTGTAACAAGCAGTTTCCATCCCCAAAATCCAACGTTCAGTAGCCTTTCGGGGACACCGAAGGTCGTAAGTTTCTAGTTTTTGTTAGTTTCTTATTCTTCTTATTTATTTCTGTTTATTTTCTATTATTTCCCGCACTACTAATCCAAGACCAAGTTTTGGAATTCTCTTTGGTTTTTATTCGTGTTTTTGCAAGAGACTTAATGGCTCACATTGAGGGGTATAGCACCACCCGACCTCCGTTCTTTAACGGAAATGATTTCCGTTATTGGAAAGGTCGGATGGAGTGTTTCTTGAAAACACAAGTTGAGACTTGGATAATAATCCAAACCGGCTTTGCTCTACCCAGCAATGATCAAGGAGAGCCCTTGGATTTCAATAAGTGGACAAATACAACCAAGAGGCAAATCGAAGCCGATGCAAGAGCAACTCAAATATTACAATGTGACTTGTCCAAGGAGGAGCTCAACCGCATCGGTCCATTCATTAGCGCCAAAGACCTCTGGAACAAATTAATTGATCTACACGAAGGGACGCCCGATGCTAAGGTATGTAAAAGAGATTTACTTTTAAATAAACTGTACAATCTAAAGATGCAGGATCGCGAGACCGCCACCCAATTACATGCGTGGATCCAAGACATCGTCAATGGTCTTCACTCGATCGGGCAAGCCGTAGAGAACCTGGACCTTATAAGGTACGCCTTAAATGCTTTCCCTAGGACTACCTTGTGGGCATCCATTGTCGATGTCTACACGGTCTCTAAGTCCCTTTCAAAGCTTAGGTTAGATGAATTATTTTCCGAGTTTGAACTTCACGAGCAAACTAACGTGGTCCGGGCCGAGAGAGGTATTGCTCTACTTGCAGAATAAAGAAGCAAGCCACCTACTAGGAAAGTAGATGAACTCGAACCTGAAGACGAATCAGAGTCCGAATCAGAAGAGGTGGAAGCAATAGTGAACGTTGTGCGGAGAATAGTTCAAAAATAAAGAAGGAAATTGAAGTACGAGAACCAAAAGAAAAAGGGAGCAAGGAAATCCTTCCATGCAACTTGGGACAACAAAGAAGACATAGCTTACATGGCAAGACCGGAGGAGTCCAAGTCAGAATCCGAAGCCGAGTCCAACTATAACACCGACTCCGAACTCGAGGACTACTTCGATAAGCAACTCAAAGCCGGACCAAAAGAGAAAATTAAGGTTAGCCGCTCACTAATTCATACGCTTTACAATACAATTAAAATGCTTAATAGGAAATTAACTAAGTCCGAGTCTAGGGTTGAGTCGTTACTTGAGGAGGTTGAAACCCTCAAGCAAGAGGCTACTCTAACCTCTTCAACTAGTCAAGTTCAAGAGGAAAACTCAACCCAAATTGAAAAACTTGAGGAGGAGAATTCTCTCTTGAAAGACCGAGTTCAAGAGGTTGAGGCTAGGTTGGAAAGGTTCACATTGGGATCTAAGAACCTTAATCGACTACTTGGAACCCAAAGAGCCGTGTACAACAAAGCCGGACTCGGATTTAAGTCAAAGACTATGAATAGGTCTTATATGTCTATCGTAAATCGTAGTCATCAAAGAGTCCAAGCATGGGTCCCAAAGGTTTTATTGAACTCACATATAAGGACTAATAAGGTTTGGATTCCCCAGGATCAAGTTCATTATTTGAATAGACCATATTGGTTCAATGGTTCAGGGGGAGCTAACACTAAAATAGTATACCCGCTTACTTAGCAAAACCATTGCATATTTTACTTTAATTTTTTAGAATGGCTAGATAGGGTAAATGGTTAGTCAACTCTTGACAACATAGTATCAGGACGCGGCGAGATGATAGTACGTTAGTGAAACAAAGTCTCGTGTATTCGAGCTAGATAAGGCGTATCTAGCTTGGTGCACTTGACCGAGTGGAACTAGCTGAAGCTACCTCGCCGTATCCTAAACTTGTTAGACTAGGAAGTAACCCTAAGTGACTTAAGTGATATTTTCTTGAATTTGGCTTTGTCTAAGGAAGTGGTCGTTGTTCCGATCAAAGAAGGCCCCTATGCCTCGCCACGACCTGGAAGTCAGTTTCTCGAAAAGTTACTTAACAATCTAAAGGTTAAATCCGAATCTAACCCAAGGTTGACTATCTTTAATCAATTTAAAATCATCTCACAAAACATATAAGGTGAACAAATTATGAGACACATAGAATGGGTGAGATGTTAAGGATAATTGAAATATACTTAAAACAATCTCTTCAAGATACTACTTATTTTCTCAACTGTTGTACTTAACAACTCTTAGCCCAAAGTTTAGCGCCCCCTACATCTCTTATACTTCATATATTTGACTAAGGGGGAGAGCAAACTAACCCTAAGGGTTATATTATAAACCTTTAGATTATTGGTGTAGAGGGACACACCTCGAACCAATCTATCTAACTACTGCTAGATGCATGCTTGGACTCATATTTGATTTATCTAGATGCATGCATATACGATATTGTTTTCAAAACTCTATTTTATACAAAAACCCCAAATTTTTTTGATTTATGGCAAAAGGGGGAGAAGAGCAAAAGTTAAGGGGGAGTAACATAAAATTTAATTTTGAAAATTAAATTATCTCTTTGAAAACTCACCTAGGGTTAAGGGGGAGTTTTGGTTGAGGGGGAGTTTTTGGAAATGATATTCATCTTCACATTCATCTTCTACTATACCTATTTTATGCTTTAATTTTTCTTAACTTTGTGTTGGTTTGCCATAGATCAAAAAGGCGGAGATTTTTGGTACAGGGGCACTAGATAATCGAACCTGTGTTTTGATTATGGAAAAGACAAAAAGTTAAGTTTACATCGTTATCTCACGAGCTAAATCAAGTGTGCACCAAAGTGCTAAAGCTGGAGATGAAGGCTAGCGACACCCGGAGGAAGCCGCAGTGGTCGGGCGACACTCGAGTGACTTCGGAGGGAGCCTAAGGAATCGAGTGGAAGGCCGGAAGCGAGAGCTACTATCGAGGTAAGCTCGTGTGAGTGAGAGATTGTAAGGTCATGTCCTTTTTACGGGGATGACCGTAGGCGGCGATCCGATTAAGACTTCCCGTGGAAGGTCTAGGTCGAGATCGGATGATCAGAAACCGTCGCATTTATCATTTTCCGAGCTAACCTCTTACTGCAGGGAAGTGGCCGGTGCCGGCATGATCGCTGGACATCAAGCGATCGATGCTCATCAGTCGACTGATGGGAGGCATCAGTCGACTGATGGCGACGAATCAGCCTTTGCGCTAGGTCAAAACGGATAAGGTTTGACGCGACTACTTCGCGATAAAATTTGGACAACTTCGTGATCTGTTCCGAAAAAAGAGGAGACATATTAAGAGGCCAAAATATATAAAAGGAGGGGAGGATTCCAACTCCAAGCATCATCAAGTTTATTCATCAAGTGCTCCTACAATGCCAATGCTCCAACACCGTCATAACGCCGACGTGACGACAAGTTCAAATCTCCTTCGTCAACAGCAGTAGCAAGTAATTATTTTTAATGTATTCTTTATTTTAATCATAACGAGGTGAGGTAGGCTTGTTGCCTCATCCTCGTACATTCGGTTTTTGTGATCGTTGACTCCTACCTCCAACGAGGAGGAGACATTATAGTGCTTTGCCCTCCGTACGCGGTCTAGGAGCGATAGGGCCTTGGAGTAGCAACCGCTGGGTTGTGAACCAAGTAAAAATAAACGTGTTCCTTTATTTTGTCACGCCCACCCTTTTCTAGGGTATGGAGGGGCGGCGCGTGACGCGACCGTACATACATACATCGTACTACTTACAGCGGAAGACTTTAGACACATTTTTTTTTATTTCTTTTAAACATAAACATGCATCGTCATATATAGATACTTCTTCTTAACATAGAGCATGTATCATTATTTCATAAGTACTTAGTGCTTAGTTCAAGTCCATAAACATCATCATCATAAGGAAACATGTATAAGGACATAACAGATCTCCTCCACCATGCCACTACCACACACACTTGGCCCCTCCTGCTGCTCCCTTTAGTTTATCGATCCCTTACCCTTATTTGCAGTACAAGGGAAAATAAACTATAAGCACATAGGCTTAGTAAGATCCTATCCTACTCACAAAAATCATACATCGACGTTAAGCATGGCATGTAACATTCATAACATATAAGAAACATAACATGTAACATATATGACGTAAGCAACATAACATGTAGCATAAGTAACATGAGCAAACATAACATGTAACATAACAACATAGCATGTAAACATAACAATCATAACATGTGAACAAAACAATCATATTATGTAAACATATGCAGGATGCTCTTTGAAAACAAATATTATAGGTACGTAAACATAAATCTCAACATATTTGGGCCCGACATTGTACCACATCATCATCATCATAGTGCGCATCCCTAAATAGACCCGAGGTAGCAAGTCTCGAACCTACTAGGTTACTAGGCCCGATCTTAGTCCGTCGACCTAGGGGCCATCGTCATAGCGTAGAAGCCCATCCTAGGCCCGATCTTAATCCATCGACCTAGGGCATCTTGGAGCCCATCCTGTACTAGGCCCGATCTTAGTCCGTCGACCTAGGGGTAATAATACATAGAATCCCATCCTAGGCCCGATCTTAGTTCGTTGGCCTAGGGCATCTTAGGAGCCCATCCCTTTGGACCTTGTTAGGGTCCTGGTACAAGCCATGCAGAAGGTAATATACTTATATGCTTTTTTTTATCATAACATATCTTATTTCATTTCGCAAACATATCATACTTCATTTCATAACATATCATATTTCACTTCATGACATATCATATTTAATTTCATAAACACATCATACTTCATTTCATAACATATCATAATTCACTTCATGACATATCATATTTCATTTTATAATCACATCATACTTCATTTCATAACATATCATGTTTCACTTCATGAACATATCATATTTCATTTCATAAACATATCATTTTTCATTTCATAATCATATCATATTCATTTCCTAACATATCTTAATATCACACACATATAGGGCATGGCATAAGGTATAAACATCAAGAGGAAGTAAACACTAACCTAGGGCATGTTATCTTCATCTAGCATCATTTAATATTACAAGTTAACATGAATTCATCTAAGCATAAAACACATGTTAACCTATCCTAGAGCATGTTATCTTCATCTAGCATCATTTAATATCACAAGTCAACATGAATTCACCTAAACATAAAACACATGTTAACCTAACCTAGAGCATGTTATCTTCATCTAGCATCTTAACATCATCATATACATACAAAATATGGTATAGAATTTCATTGAAACCTCAAAAACAATGTTTGGCCGAATGGTTCATGGGGGCTTTTAGGGTAAAACTTTTAACCTAATCCATTTAACATCCTAACATCATCATATGCATATAAAATAGGGTATAGAACTTCATTGAAACATCAAAATCAAAGGTTGGCCGAATGGTTCATGGAGGCTTTTGGGGTTGAACTTTTAACCTAATCCATTTAACATCCTAACATCATCATATGCATATAAAATAGGGTATAGAACTTCATTGAAACATCAAAATCAAAGGTTGGCCGAATGGTTCATGGAGGCTTTTGGGGTTGAACTTTTAACCTAATCCATTTAACATCCTAACATCATCATATGCATAATAAATAGGGTATAGAACTTCATTGAAACATCAAAATCAAAGGTTGGCCGAATGGTTCATGGAGGTTTTTGGGGTTGAACTTTTAACCTAATCCATTTAACATCCTAACATTAGCATATGCATACAAAATAGGGTATAGAACTTCATTGAAACATCAAAATCAAAGGTTGGTCGAATGGTTCATGGGGGGTTTTGTTGGGAGATCGGTTGGCCGGCTAGAGGGGGGGTGAATAGCCCTCGTTCGTTGGATGCCGGACTTTGCTCGTTTTTGTTGCGTTGCTTGTCTACGATTGTTGTTAGCGCAGCGGAAATAATAGAAACAATAATAATACTAACAACAACACCTGCACATGCAATACACACGATATACGTGGTTCGGAACCGAATGGTTCCTACTCCACGGGCGAGCTCCTCGAGCTCTAGTTATGCTCACGGCACTAACTCAAACTCCTTCTCGACAACACGTCGGAGGTGGAGAAACCTCTCACAAGCAATTACAAAGTAATATAGAAATACAAACAAGAATACAAATACAATACAAAAGAAACTCTTTTCACCGATTGCTTTTGATCACTTGTTTGTTGCTTGCTTTGGTTGGCTCTTGAAGGACTGGAATGCGCAATTCCTCCAATAGCTCCCTTAAAGGCTTGGGCGAAATCCTCCTCTTGAGCTCCTTTTATAAGTCGATCTCGCGCCCATCGATCCAACCGATCGTGACCATCGGTCGATCGATATCGCTGCGTTGTCTCACAACGCGGCCGGATCCACGTCTGACAAGTTCCAACGGATCACACATCGATCGATTCGACTCCATTATGTGGGCATCATCATCGATCGCTCTTGGCCGATCGGTCATCCCATCACCGATCGCCTCCTCGGCCGATCGCCCTCCCTCGTTCACTAACACCGGTCGAACCTATTTGACCTAGAGCAACTGATCGGCACCTATGCTACGATCGATGTCGGCTAAAACCTCAAACATTACCATGTTTGAGCCTCCGACATTCAGTCTTAGCCACTTGGCCAAGTCCACACGGAGTTCCCCACCGAAGCTCTCTTCCCTCGGCCTACGTCCCTCGGATGCGCCAAGCGCACGGCTTCGCAACGCCATCCTTCGCGTCTCATGCCCTAGAAGTATGCTTCCTTTGGGCTCACTCCCTTCGCTCCCCATCCGGCGGTCCCTCGGATGCACCAAGCGCATGGCTTCGCAATGCCATCCTTCACCGACTCAAGGACCCCGAGCCTAGTGAACTTACCAAGTCCTCAAGACTTCCCAAATGCACCAAGCGCACGGCTTCGCAATGCATTTCTCACCAAGCACCGAGCGCACGGCTCCGCAATGCTTTTCTCACCAAGCACCGAGCGCACGGCTCCGCAATGCTTTGGATTTCCCATGCCAAGAACCGAGCGCACGGCTCCGCAATGCTTTGGACTTCCCATGCCAACCCCATGTTGGACTTTCCCACACCAAGCTCCATGCTTGGATTTTCCATGCCAAGCACCAAGCGCACGGCTTCGCAATGCTTTGGACTTTCCCACACCAAGCTCCATGCTTGGATTTACCATGTCAACCCCATGTTGGACTTTCCCATGACAATCCCATGTCATGAGTTTTGTCTATCATCAAAATACCATCGGGAGTCTACCTGGGACGATTGCACCAACAATCTTCCAACAGGTTTGATACAAAACTACAATCGGAAAGCTACTTGTATGCAGGTGAGGGGATACTTACATCCTTCGCTTTGCTTTTTTGTTGGAAGATGACCTAAGGGAAGCAACCTAGCCTTTCTTCTTGCTTGGATGGCTTTTGGACAAGGGATGAGAAGGGGGAGGAGAAGTGGATCTCGGTGAGGAAGAGGATGAGAGGAGAGAAAATCAACTTGATAACTCATGTCTCTTCATCGCCCCCCCCTATTTATTCATTTAAAGAGTCCCTTAGTCTCCCTTACCCCTAACTATAATTTCCCATATTCCTCTAATAATACAATCTTGTTGGGCTTCTGGTTAGTGGATGCATCTATAGGGATTGGCTATCTCTAGAGGTTTGGGGTTCAATTCCTAGGCCTTGCATCCTTTTTGGCTTATTTTCTTTTATTTTTGAAAATCCCACATAAAGCCCATCATAATCAAGCCAAAAATTCTTGTAAAATTGCTAGAAATTTTACGGGCATTACTATCCTTCTTACCTTTTTAAAGTTTCGTCCTCGAAACTTAGAACAATTCTGGGTACTTCTGCTTCATATCCTCCTCATATTCCCAGGTAGCTTCTTCGTACCGTTGATTCTGCCACAGGACCTTTACTAAGGGCACCTCTTTGTTCCTTAGTCTCTTGACTTCTCGGTCGAGTATCTTGATAGGCCGACTCTCATAACTCAGGTCCTCTTGAACTTGTACTGTTTGTGGCTTGATCACTTGGTCCACACTGGAAATGCATTTCTTGAGCACAGAGACATGGAACACGTTGTGAATAGCCGACATCTCTTGAGGCAGCTCCAGCTTGTAAGCTACTTTGCCAACCCTCTGCAATATCGGATACTGTCCCACATAACGCGGACTCAGCTTACCCTTTCTTCCGAATTTCATCACTCCCTTCATAGGGGCCACTTTGAGGAATACCAGGTCCCCGACTTCGAATTCTAACGGTCTACGCTGCATATCCGCATAGCTCTTTTGTCGGCTCTGAGCAGTTTCAATTCTCTGACGGATGTTCTGTATAGCTCGGGTGGTGTCGTTGATGAAGTCTGTCTGGAGTCCCATCCCCTTCTTTTCACCACCCTCGTACCAGCATATGGGAGATCTACATTTCCTCCCGTATAGAGCCTCGTAGGGTGTCATTCCGATAGTAGCTTGGTAGCTATTGTTGTAGGCAAATTCTGCCAAACATAAGTATCGCACCAGCTACCTTTGAAATCCAGGGCGCAAGCTCGTAACATATCCTCCAATACTTGATTTACTCTTTCGATCTGTCCGTCCGTTTGAGGATGGAAGGCAGTACTGAACAATAGCTTCATGCCTAGGGCCTTCTGAACACATTCCCAGAAATGGGAAATAAAGCGACCATCTCTATCAGAAATGATGGTCTTAGGAATTCCATGTAGTCTGATAATTTCCCTAGCCTATAACTGAGCCAGTTGCTCTGTCGAATAGGTCATCTTGATTGCTAAGAAGTGGGTGGACTTCGTCAATCTGTCCACAATTACCCATATAGCATCATAATCGTTTGTCATCTTGGGCAATCCTGAGATGAAATCCATAGAAATGTCTTCCCATTTCCATTCTGGAATCTGGATCGACTACAGTGTTCCTCCAAGTCTCTGGTGTTCTGCTTTAACCCTCTGGCAGGTCAGGCAGGTACTGACATACTGAGCCACATTTCTTTTCATTCTGAACCACCAAAATTTTCTTTTCAGGTCTTGGTACATCTTGGTGGTTCCAGGATGCATCACATAAGGAGTTCCGTGAGCTTCCTCAAATATCTTCTTCTGTAATTCTGGATCGTCAGGAATACACAAGCGATCCCTGAGGTAGAGTACTCCACTATCAGAGATACGAAACCCATCGTCCTTTCCTTCTAGGACCTCTTGCTTGATCCTCTGAATGCTTGGGTCACGGGCTTACTTTTCCAGTATATCATCGAACATCGTCGGTGCTATCGTCATGGTCGAGAGCTGTCCGGAAATGATTTCAACCCCATAACGCATAATCTCCCTTTCTAAGGGCCGAGATAACACTGATAGAGACATCAAGGTGGCGCAGGACTTCCTGCTGAGTGCATCAGCCACCTTGTTTGCTTTCCCCGGATGGTAGAAGATCTCGCAGTCATAATCCTTGACGAGCTCGAGCCATCTGCGTTGTCTCATGTTCAGGTCCTTCTGTGTGAAGAAATATTTCAGACTCTGGTGGTCCGTATAAATCCTACACTGAGCTCCATATAGATAATGCCTCCATGTTTTGAGAACAAAGACCACGGCCGCTAGCTCTAAATCGTGGGTGGGATAATTCCTTTCATGTTCTTTGAGTTGCCTAGAGGCGTAGGCAATGACCTTGCCATTCTGCATGAGTACAGCTCTGAGTCCCAACTTGGAAGCATCACTGTACATGTCAAAGCCTTCGTTACTGTCCGGAAGAGCAAGGATTGGAGTGCTGGTCAGCCTCCTTTTCAATTCTGTGAAACTCCTCTCGCAGGCGTCCGTCCACTCATATTTCTTGTTCTTTCTGGTGAGGACTGTCATAGGGGCTGCAATCCTGGAGAAGTTCTCTACAAACTTCCTATAGTAGCTTGCTAGCCGAAGAAAGCTTCTGATCTCTCTGGCATTCTTTGGTCGGTTCCAGTTACTCACGGCTTCAATCTTTATTGGGTCTACCATCACTCCGTGCTTGGATATAACGTGACCCAAAAATGATACTTGAGCCACAACTCGCGTTGGAGAACTTTGCATACAGCTGCTTTTCTTGAAGAATCCGATTCAACAGATCATAGCAGGTGCATTCGTCACTCCGAAAGGCATAACTACGAACTCACAACGTCCGTATCTTGTTCGAAAAGCCGTCTTCGGTATATCATCTAGTTTCACTTTCACTTGATGATAGCCAGACCTCAGATCAATCTGAGAGAAGACGGTGGCACCCTTTAACTGGTCGAACAGGTCGTCAATCCGCGGTAAAGGGTACCGGTTCTTGATCGTCACATTATTTAGCACTCGATAGTCTATGCACATTTGCATAGACCCATCTTTCTTCTTTACCAACAGTACTGGAGCTCCCATGGAGAGCGACTTACTGTCTCATCGACCCTATTACTACATCTTCCCTATATTACTATCTCATCGACCCTATTACTACGTCTCCCAGCCATGTTTATCTTCATATATTAGAGTAAGGCTAGTATAAGATTATCGTTCATTTATCTATGCATAGTTAAACTAAAAGCTAGACTAAGGTTATCATACATATTTCAGGCATACATATTTTCAGGCATATTTTAAGCTAAAGGCATTTCATATCATACATGAACAAAATTAGAGTAGACATAGAATTCTTACTTGGAGCGGCAGGATTTGGAGCTTGATGTGTGTGTAGTGGAAAGGCAGATCTGCTCTGATACCAACCTGTCACGCCCGCCCTTTCCTAGGGTCTGGAGGGGCGGCACATGACGCAACCGTACATACATACATCGTACTACTTACAGCGGAAGACTTTAGACACATTTTTTTTTTTTCTTTTAAACATAAACATGCATCGTCATATATAGATACTTCTTCTTAACATAGAGCATGCATCATTATTTCATAAGTACTTAGTGCTTAGTTCAAGTCCATAAACATCATCATCATAAGAAAACATATATAAGGACATAACGGATCTCCTCCACCATGCCACTACCACACACACTTGGCCCCTCCTGCTGCTCCCTTTAGTTTATCGATCCCTTACCCTTATTTGCAGTACAAGGGAAAATAAACTATAAGCACATAGGCTTAGTAAGATCCTGTCCTACTCACAAAAACCATACATCAACATTAAGCATGGCATGTAACATTCATAACATATAAGAAACATAACATGTAACATATATGACGTAAGCAACATAACATGTAGCATAAATAACATGAGCAAACATAACATGTAACATAACAACATAGCATGTAAACATAACAATCATAACATGTGAACAAAATAATCATATTATGTAAACATATGCAGGATTCTCTTTGAAAACAAATATTATAGGTACGTAAACATAAATCTCAACATATTTGGGCCCGACATTGTACCACATCATCATCATCATAGCGCGCATCCCTAAATAGACCCGAGGTAGAAAGTCTCGAACCTACTAGGTTACTAGGCCCGATCTTAGTCCGTCGACCTAGGGGCCATCGTCATAGCGTAGAAGCCCATCCTAGACCCGATCTTAGTCCATCGACCTAGGGCATCTTGGAGCCCATCCCGTACTAGGCCCGATCTTAGTCCGTCGACCTAGGGGCAATCATACATAGAAGCCCATCCTAGGCCCGATCTTAGTCCGTCGGCCTAGGGCATCTTAGGAGTCCATCCCTTTGGACCTTGTTAGGGTCCTGGTACAAGCCATGCAGAAGGTAAAATACTTATATGCTTTTTTTTATCATAACATATCTTATTTCATTTCGCAAACATATCATACTTCATTTCATATCATATCATATTTCACTTCATGACATATCATATTTAATTTCATAAACACATCATACTTCATTTCATAACATAACATAATTCACTTCATGACATATCATATTTCATTTCATAAACACATCATACTTCATTTTATAACATATCATGTTTCACTTCATGAACATATCATATTTCATTTCATAAACATATCATATTTCATTTCATAATCATACCATATTCATTTCCTAACATATCTTAATATCACACACATATAGGGCATGACATAAGGTATAAACATCAAGAGGAAGTAAACACTAACCTAGGGCATGTTATCTTCATCTAGCATCATTTAATATTACAAGTTAACATGAATTCATCTAAGCATAAAACACATGTTAACCTAACCTAGAGCATGTTATCTTCATCTAGCATCATTTAATATCACAAGTCAACATGAATTCACCTAAACATAAAACACATGTTAACCTAACCTAGAGCATGTTATCTTCATCTAGCATCTTAACATCATCATATACATACAAAATATGGTATAGAATTTCATTGAAACCTCAAAAACAATGTTTGGCCGAATGGTTCATGGGGGCTTTTAGAGTAAAACTTTTAACCTAATCCATTTAACATCCTAACATCATCATATGCATATAAAATAGGGTATAGAACTTCATTGAAACATCAAAATCAAAGGTTGGCCGAATGGTTCATGGAGGCTTTTGGGGTTGAACTTTTAACCTAATCCATTTAACATCCTAACATCATCATATGCATATAAAATAGGATATAGAACTTCATTGAAACATCAAAATCAAAGGTTGGCCAAATGGTTCATGGAGGCTTTTGGGGTTGAACTTTTAACCTAATCCATTTAACATCCTAACATCATCATATGCATAATAAATAGGGTATAGAACTTCATTGAAACATCAAAATCAAAGGTTGGCCAAATGGTTCATGGAGGCTTTTGGGGTTGAACTTTTAACCTAATCCATTTAACATCCTAACATCATCATATGCATACAAAATAGGGTATAGAACTTCATTGAAACATCAAAATCAAAGGTTGGCCGAATGGTTCATGGGGGGTTTGATACAAAACTACAATCGGAAAGCTACTTGTATGCAGGTGAGGGGATACTTACATCCTTCGCTTTGCTTTTTGGTTGGAAGATGACCTAAGGGAAGCAACCTAGCCTTTCTTCTTGCTTGGATGGCTTTTGGACAAGGGATGAGAAGGGGGAGGAGAAGTGGATCTCGGTGAGGAAGAGGATGAGAGGAGAGAAAATAAACTTGATAACTCATGTCTCTTCATTCCCCCCCTATTTATTCATTTGAAGAGTCCCTTAGTCTCCCTTACCCCTAACTATAATTTCCCATATTCCTCTAATAATACAATCTTGTTGGGCTTTTGGTTAGTGGATGCATCTATAGGGCTTGGCTATCTCTAGAGGTTTGGGGGTTCAATTCCTAGGCCTTGCATCCTTTTTGGCTTATTTTCTTTTATTTTTGAAAAGCCCACATAAAGCCCATCATAATCAAGCAAACAATTCTTGTAAAATTGCTAGAAATTTTACGGGCATTACATATTTTCCATTGCTCTTACTCGTTTAATCGTCTACTCGAACGAAACGTCGAAAAGATTTACGATCGCTATTCACCCCCCCCTCTAACGACGCTTCTCGATCCAACAGAAACCGACCAAGACACCAAGGGAAAGCCCTAAATCTTGTTTCCACCACCCAAGGAGAAGGAGAAGAGGGTCTTTGGCCGCTAGCCAATGGCTGGAAAGGGCTGGAAAAATTTGCTGGACGCCGGCCACCTTGAAGGAAGAAGAAGAAAGTAAAATACTTCCTTATTTGGTGCCGCCCAAGCCTCCAAAACCCTAAGCCTCCAAACCCTAATCCTATCTCAATTAGTATTCATTAGTTGCTGCCCACTCCTTGCCCTCCTTTTATAGAGTTAGGGATAAGCCATGTTTTAATCTCCACCATTGGTTCTAGGGATTTAATCTCAACCGTCGGATCTAGAGATTTAATCTCAACCATCGGATATAGAGATTTAATCTCTACCTTTAGATCTAGAGTTTTGTTTCTATCCATTGGATCTAAGCTTCATGAGGTGTTAATAGGCTACATTAGGAACCATGAGGAGGGGTTGGATCTTGGCCACCCATGGATCAAACCCACATAATGTCCGATCCATTAATGATAATCCAATCCACTAAAGGATTATCATTGATCTACCTCATCAACCCCCATAAGTTAATATGGGCTCCATATATTATTTGTACATTTTCTCCCCGTGTTTAAGATCTCGAATGTCCATCGATTAATTAATTAACTGACCATTAATTAATCAACATCTAACTACATGAGTAGTACCACTCAACCTTTTCATCATGCCGAACCAAGTCCACCTGTAGGGTTTACATGATGAACCTTATGAGCTCCTCAAGAGGACATCATCATCCTAATATATAGGACACGGTTTCCTCCTATAATCAACGACACACCATATAAATAATATCATCTCCCAACTTACCGAGCCTATCGATTTAATCTATAAATCTCGCCCATTGGTAAATCAAAAAGATGAATACTAAGTATATGTGCCCATTATTATATTGGGATTAAGAGCATGTACAAAATAATATCTGAGGTCCGATTCGATTATGTAGTCAGCAATAAATTGAATCACCTCTAAGTCGATCCTGCTCAATACACACAAAGTGCACTAGTGTGATTCTATGGTCAAGACAAACCAATACCAAATCACACTACAACCATTCCGATGGTTTGTCCAAAGCCATCTCGGTTGTGAGCCTTTACTTATACTTTACAAGGAGCCGATAACATGATCTCCCATGTGACACCACACACCATAACCATAAAAATGCAAACAATGATAATGTGATTCTTATTTCAAAATAAAGATGTTAATAAAAAAGATAGACTTTTCAGTATATATCCCTACAATCTCCCACTTATACTAAAAGACTATGCTGTTCTCAAACTGTCATACATCTGATCCCCATTCCCTCCACATGCCTATCAAAAGCTCTCACCGGAAGGGTCTTAGTGAAAGGATCTGTTAGGTTATCCTCCGATGCAATCTTAGCCACAACAACTTCTCCTCTCTTTACGATTTCTCGTATCAGGTGGTACTTGCGCTCTATGTGTTTACTAGCCTTATTGGCTCGTGGTTCCTTCGAGTTTGCAACTGCACCACTATTATCACAATAAATTGTGATAGTTCTGAGTAAACCAGGAATCACATCCAAGTCCATCAGGAAGTTTCTGAACCACACAACTTCTTTGGCCGCCTCAGAGGCTGCCATATACTCAGCTTCCATGGTGGAGTCCACCACGTATTTCTGCTTGACACTCCTCCATACAATGGCTCCACCTCCCAAAGTAAACACAAAACCTGAGGTAGACTTACTGTTATCCTTATCATATTGGAAGTCGAAATCCGTGTAACCCACAGGGAGTAATTGGTCTGCCTGGTAAACCAGCATATAATCCCTAGTCCTTCTCAGGTACTTCAATATATGTTTTACCGCAGTCCAATGTCCCTGGCTTGGATTACTCTGATATCTGCTGACCATGCCTACGGCAAAGCAGATATCTGGTCTTGTACATAACATCGCATACATGAGGCTTCCTATTGCCGAAGCATAAGGAACCACCTTCATCTCTTCTATCTCCTCAGATGTTTTAGGACACATCTCCTTAGATAAAGGAACTCCATGTTTGAAAACCCTTCTTGGAGTTCTGCATGGTAAAATGATCCATAATCGTGTCTATGTATGAAGCTTCGGATAAGCACAACATCCTTTTCCTACGATATCTTATAACCTTGATCCCAAGGATGTGTCCCACCTCTCCCAAGTCCTTCATATCAAACTTTTTGGACAACCATACCCTTACGTCCGATAACACCTTGATATTGTTGCCAATCAACAAAATGTCATCTACGTATAGTACAAGAAATACCACTACATTTTTGTCACATCTCTTGTATACACAAGACTCATCCGGACTTTGAATAAATCCATAAGACGGGATTACCTCATCAAAGCGGATGTTCCAACACCTCGAAGCTTGCTTTAATCCATAAATGGACCGATTAAGCTTACACACAAGATGCTCTTTGCCTTTAGCAATGAATCCCTCTGGTTGCTTCATATAGATGTTTTCCTCAAGACTTCCATTAAGGAAAGCTGTCTTGACATCCATCTGCCACACCTCATAATCCATATGAGCTTCTATGCATAAGAGAATCCGGATAGACTTAAGCATGGCTACCGGCGAAAAGGTCTCCTCATAATCAATACCCTCTTTCTGAGTATACCCCTTCGCAACAAGACTTGCTTTGAAGGTCTCAACCTTCCCATCTATTCCTCTCTTTCTCTTGTAGATCCACTTGCATCCAATGGTTTTTACACCATCGGGTGGTTCTACTAGCTCCCAGACCTGATTTGAATCCATAGATTCAATCTCAGCATTCATTGCACTTTGCCAAGATACTGCATCTTTATCTTGGATTGCCTCGTCATATGTCCAGGGATCAGGTTCATGTTTGCCAGGGACCAAATTAGAAGATTCTCCCAAGAACATGAATCTATCAGGCTATCTAACAACCCTCCCACTATGACGAGGTATCTCCTGTGTATCCTCTGTGACACGCGGTGCAGTGACTTGTGGTATATCCTCTTGTACCGGTGGTACTGAAGAAGTGACTTCCCCTTTTAATTCCTCTAGAACAATTTTACTCTTGGGCTTGTGGCTCATCACATAGTCTTCCTCTAGAAAATCTGGCATTCGTGCTAACGATCACCCTTTGATCTCTAGGACTATAAAACAAACCACCCTTCGTTCCTCTAGGATAGCCAACGAACATGCTTAGACTAGGTTCCAACTTACCAGCATCTGCCTTCAGCACATGTGCTGGACTCTCCCATATTCGAATATGTCTTAGACTAGGCTTTCTCCCAGTCCACAACTCTGTGGGAGTAGAAGGAACTGATTTAGATGGAACCAAGTTCAGAATGTACACCGCCATATCTTGAGCATATCCCCAGAACGAATCTGGCAACTCAGAATAACTCATCATCAATCTAACCATCTCCATAAGAGTCCTATTCCTTCGCTCTACTACACCGTTCTGCTGGGGTGTGCCAGGTGCAGTCAATTGGGATTGAATCCCAGCCTCTGATAAGTAGTTCCTAAACTCTCCCAAGAGATACTCACCACCACGATCAGATCATAGTGTCTTGATACTTTTACCTTGACGTTTCTCCACATCAACCTTGAATTCTTTGAACTTGTCAAAACATTCAGACTTGCGGCGCATCAGATAAATATATTCATATCTTGAGTAATCGTCTATAAAGGAGACGAAATACTCAAAACCACCTCTATCCTGGATAGACATAGGACCACAAAAATCAGAATGAACCAATTCTAACACATCTTTGGCTCTATACCCCTTGGTCTTAAAAGACCTCTTGGTCATTTTACCCTCCAAGAAAAATTCACAGGTTGGGAAATCTTCCACCACTAATGAACCCAAAGGTCCATCAGCTATCAACCTTTGAATTCTGCTTAGGTTAATATGACCAAGCCTAAGATGCCAAAGATATGTTTGGTTCATCTTCGAAGGTTTTTTCTCTTATTAGAATAAGAAGATGAGTTATTAACTTCAATTTGCATCGCGGGAGGTTTTGGTTCAAGTGTGTATAAATTTCTTATCAATGCACCCGAACAGATAATGTCCCTATTCCTTCTTATAACAACTCTGTCATTAAAAGAAATAGAATATCCATCCATAAATAATTTAGAAACCGAAATTAAATTCTTTCTAAATAAGGGTACATAAAGGCAATTCTTATGAACCAAAAGTTTATTTTTCTCAAAAGATAAATGAACATCTCCCACTGCAACAACCGTCACCTTCGTGGCATCACCCAAGTACACGGTAATCTCCCCCTCAGCCAGTCGTCTGGTTTCCTGGAACCCCTGTAAAGTATTGTAGACATGATCAGTGGCTCCCGTATCTACACACCAGGTGCCGGTAGATAACACCGCTAAACATGTTTCAACGACTAGATCAAAAGATATACCTTTGTTCTTGCGGTTGGGGCATTCCTTCTTGTTGGTGCAATCGGCCCAGGTCACGATTGACCAGGAATCGAGTTTGACTCGAGTGATGTTTTGATGTTTCGACAAAAACATATGACAATGTAATTGTCATGGAAAAGTCCAAGTGGAACACTTGGCATTTGGTAAAGTCCAAGTCTTGAGTACTTGGCATGAAAAGTCCAAGTGGGACACTTGGCACATGAAAAGTCCAAGCATGGGTCTTGACAATGTAAAAGTCCAACATGGGTTGGCAAGGAAAGTCCAAGTGGAACACTTGGCATTTGGGAAAGTCCAAGTCTTGAGTACTTGGCATGAGAAGTCCAAGCATGGGTCTTGGCAAATGAGAAGTCCAAGCATGGGTCTTGGCAAATGGAAAGTCCAAGCATGGGTCTTGGCATGAAAAGTCCAACATGGGTTGGCAAGGAAAGTCCAAGCATGGTCTTGGCATGGAAAGTCCAACATGGGTTGGCAAGGGAAAGTCCAAGCTTGAGTCTTGGCATTTGAGAAGTCGATATTGGCGCGTAAAGTCCAAGCGGGAGTCTTGGCAAAGATAAGACCAATGGTTGGCGTAAGAGTCTTGGCGGCGTAAGTCCAATGTGCCTTGGCGGTGTAGACACCGTTAGCATGACATAGCCGAGGGAAGCACCTGGAGGCTAGCGCAATGGATGAACAAGTCATGGATGACTTGGAGGGATCCGAGAGGCGTGAGGCTGATGGAGGTGGCTAGAAGGCTTAGGTTTAGGCTAAGGGTGGTCTAGCAAGTATGGGGGCACCATACTTGGGTTAAAACCTCATTCTTGAGGTTGGCAGTCGACTGGCATTATGGCTGGTTCGACTGCCGTGAGTCGACTTGAGTTCGACCGTCACCGAGGTGAAAATGCTCGCATCGACGCCGAGGATGGCAATGATCGCCGCCGAGTGTCAAGACAGATCGCCCGTAGTGGCCATCGGGCAGTCGACTACGGGCGTTGGCAGTCGACTGCCAAGAGATCCGTTGGAGTTTTTCCAGCGTGGATCGAGCCGTTGTCTCACGACAACAGTGGCATCAGTCGACTGGTGACTTATGGCAGTCGACTGATGGGCAGAAATTTAGGTCGCACGGAAGGATAAAAGGAGCTCGACGGGAGGATTTTTGGCAATGGTTTCTTGAGCATCTTTGGGGCGATTTGTTGCTGCAAATCAGAGTCTCCAAGACCACTCTTCAAGCAACCAAAAGCAAGCAATCCAAAGCATTTGTAAAGTGTTTTCTTTACTTGTATTGCATTATTCTTCATTGTATTTGCTTGTTGCTTTTAGATTATTGTTGTAATCTATTGTAAGAGGTTTCTCCACCTCCGACTTCTGTCGAGAAGGAGTATTTGTGATTAGTGATTGCATTGGCATCGCTAGAGCTCAATCTGTGGAGTAGGAACCATTTCGGTTCCGAACCATGTTATATCTCGTGTTGTGTTTGTGTTCGTGATTGTTTGTATTTCGTTATTGCTTTCATTTCTATATTCCGCTGCGCTAACAAAATTGTAGACACGATCGCGAACGAATTCCATCTTCGTACGGTCACAACGCTATTCACCCCCCCCTCTAGCGGCGTCAAATCCCCAACAAGTGGTATCAGAGCTCGGTGGCTCTTCAACGGATTAACAACCGGGAGCAAGATGCTAGAGGAAAAGATGGAAGTTCAAGGACAATTGGGATGGGACATCAACACCCGAATTCCCTATTCCTTCTATGGACGAGAAGGTTTCAATTCTTGGAAGGTGAGAATTGAAGATTTTTTGATGATGAGAGACCTTGAGGAGTGGTCCGCGTTGATGGAAGGATTTGAATATCCTAAGGGACCAAAGGGAGGGTTTCTCAAGAAGAAGAGATGGAGTGAGGAGCAACTCCAACAATTCGATAAAAACAAGAAGGTAATCAAATTCATTTTTGATTTAATTCCTAATGATCTCTTGTGTAGCCTAGGTGACTACGTGGATGCCAAGGAGCTATGGAGCGATTTGGCCAAGCTCCATGAAAGTCTATCACCCGTCCAAGAAGAAGGACCATCACCCTCTCAAGCTCAAGAAGAAACATCCAAAGAGCTAGAGGATTCAGAGGTTGATAGGGAATCAACATCCGGATCGGAAGAGGTAGAAGTGATGGAAGAAGAGGAGACCTCCACCTCTAGGATAGAAGGGGAGGAGATTAGGGCATCCTCGATACCGGAGCAACAAGAAGAACCATCTACATCCGGTAGAGAGGAAGAGCAAGCTCAAGAATCCACTCCGACCACCACAACCACCCTAGGTAACTCAAGCATGTCAATTAATAATAAAATGAATATTATATGCTTTGAGTGTAGGGAGAAAGGATACTACAAGAGTAAGTGTCCTAAATGGGTTAAGAAGACTCCACCCGTGCCAAAAGTCAAGGAGACCGGTGCCTCAATGAAAAAGAGCAAGGAGCAAGTGATTACTCACCGGGTCATTAATGAGTCAATGCCCGAAGGGGGAGAAGAACGGGAAAAGGGGAGCATCACAAGTAGGGGGAGCTGCTAAGGCTAACCCTAAGGTATATCAAGTTAATAATGCACTTTCTTTAGTTAATAGACAAAAGCATGCTAGAAATTTCAATTCCCTAGCAATTTGCCATGAAAAGCATGCTAATAGAAATAAATACTTTTGTTTAGGAGCTAAAAATATTCACTTAGATAATAGGGAGAAATTTGGGACTAATGTCCCAAAAAACAACTTATCTAAGGACAAACCTAGGTCAAATAACTCTAGAAAATTTTTACCTAGGGAGACAATTAGAAAGGTGCAAGAGCACCTAGGTCTAAACTCTAAATGGACTAGGCATATGCCTAGGAAGTCCAATGCCCAAGTTTTAATTCAAAATTCTAAAATCGGGCAATTAGAAAAGGAAAATCAAGTCTTGAGGTCAAGACTTGAAAAACTTGAAAATACCCTTAAGGTTATGCAAAATCAAATGCAAGGGTCAATTAGTCAAACTTCTAGGTCCAAAAGTCAAAGTCAACACCTGGGACCTAAGAGTCAAAAGTCAACCAAGGGCAAGCAAGGTTTGGGTCACAAACCTAAGCCTAAGGTGGATTACCATAGTGTTCCATTTGATTATGGAACACAAACTAGGTCTAGGAAGACCAAGGTCAATAGGGAAGTCATCCCTAGAATTGACCAAAGGGTGTGCCTAGTGGCTAGGGTTTCAAGGAAACCTAGGGTGGCCACTAAGAAGGTTGCAAGGGGAGTTACCCCTAGAGTCAACCTAGGTAATGTCACGCCCGCCCTTTTCGGGACCCAGAATTCGGAAGGGGCGACGCGTGACGCGACCGTACATACATACATACATACATACAGCGGAAGACTTTATACATATTTCGTACTTCTTACAGCGGAAGACTTTAGACATTATTTTTTTTTCTTTTATAACATAAACATGCATTGACATATATATATATATACTTCTTCTTCTTCACATAGAGCATGCATCATAACATATATAGATACTTCTTCTTACTTCTTCTTTACTTCTTCTTATTAACATAGAGCATGCATTATAACTTAGATAGATACTTAGTGCTTAGTTCAGGTTCATAACCATCGTTGTCATACGGAGACATAAGTAAGGACATCCATAAACATCATCATCATAGGCAAACATATATATATATAAACCTAATGGATCTTCTCCACCATGCCACTGCCACACACATTTGGCCCCTCCTGCTGCTCCCTTTAGTTTATCCATCCCTTACCCTTATCTGCAGTACGAGGGAAAGATAAACTATAAGCACATAGGCTTAGTAAGATCCAGTCCTACTCACAAAAACCATATATCGACATTAATCATAGCATGTACCATTCATAACATATAAGCATGTAACATTCATAACATATAAGCCACATAACATGTAACATACATGGCGTAATCAACTTAACATGTAGCATAAATAACGTGAGTAAACATAACATATCTCATCCATAGCATGGCAGCATAACATGTATCATCTATAACATAGCATCATGTCATGTACGTCTAGGACTTATTTAAACATAACATATAACATATGTAACGTAGCAATCAACATAACATAAAACATATAGGTATGACCTATCAAACATAACATACATCATATGTAGCATAGTGACATAACATGGCATATCAAACATAACATGCATCATATGTAGCATAGTGACATAAACATGGCATATCAAACATAACATGCATCATATGTAGCATAGTGTAGCATAGTGACCTAAACATGGCATATCAAACATAACATGCATCATATGTAGCATAGTGACATAACATGGCATATCAAACATAACATGCATCATATGTAGCATAGTGACATAAACATGGCATATCAAACATAACATGTAACATAACAATCTAATCAGGTAACATATGCAGGATGCTTTTGAAAACATATATTATAGGTACGTAAATATAATTCTCAACATATTTGGGCCCGGCATTGTACCACTTTTTCATTATCATAACGCGCATCCCTAAATAGGCCCGAGGTAGCAAGTCTCGAACCTAATAGGTTACTAGGCCCGATCTTAGTCCGTCGACCTAGGGAAATCGTCATAGCGTAGAAGCCCATCCTAGGCCCGAGTCTTACTCCATCGACCTAAGGCATCTTGGAGCCCATCCCGTACTAGGCCCGAGTCTTATTCCATCGACCTAGGGGCAATTATACATAGAAGTCCATCCTAGGCCCGAGTCTTATTCCATCGACCTAGGGCATCTTAGGAGCCCATCCCTTCTTGGACCCTGTTAGGGTCTTGGTACAAGCCATGCAGAAGGTAAAATACTTATATGCTTATTTTATAACATAGCTTATTTCATTTTGCAAACACAACATACTTCATTTCATAACACATCATGCTTCCCTTCATGGACATATCATCTTTCATTTCGTAAACATGCCATTCTTCATTTCATAATATATCATTCTTCATTTCATCATCATGTCATATTCATGTCGTGAACATATCGTTTTGTTTCATTTCATAATCTTATCTTCTTCCATTTCATAACATATTTTAAACATCGCATAGACATAGACATGGCAAAAGGGCATGGCATCAAAAGTAAGTAAACACTAACCTAAGGCATGTTATCTTCATCTAGCATTATTTAATATCACAAGTCAACATGAATTCACCCAACATAAAACACATGTTAACCTATTCATTTAACTTAACAACAAATTCATATGCACATAAGACTTATATTAAAACTTCATCTAATCCCCAAAATGCATGATGGCCGAATGGTCCGTAGGGTATTCTAGGGTTATCTTTTAACCTAATTCATTTCATACAACAACAACTTCATTTGCATATAACATATGGATTAAAACTTCATTTGTTCACCCAAAAACCTAGGTTGGCCGAATGGTCCAAGTAGGGTTTTTTTTAGGGTTAACCTTTAACCTAATTCATTTCATATAACAACAACCTAATTCATTTCATATAACAACAACCTAATTCATTTGCATATAACATATGGATTAAAACTTCATTTGTTCACCCAAAAACCTAGGTTGGCCGAATGGTCCAAGTAGGGTTTTTAGGGTTAACCTTTAACCTAATTCGTTTCATATAACAACAACCTAATTCATTTCATATAACAACAACTACATTTGCAAATAACATATGGATTAAAACTTCATTTGTTTACCCAAAAACCTAGGTTGGCCGAATGGTCCAAGTAGGGTTTTTAGGGTTAACCTTTAACCTAATTCATTTCATATAACAACAACCTAATTCATTTCATATAACAACAACTTCATTTGCATATAACATATGGATTAAAACTTCATTTGTTCACCCAAAAACCTAGGTTGGCCGAATGGTCCAAGTAGGGTTTTTAGGGTTAACCTTTAACCTAATTCGTTTCATATAACAACAACCTAATTCATTTCATATAACAACAACTTCATTTGCATATAACATATGGATTAAAACTTCATTTGTTCACCCAAAAACCTAGGTTGGCTGAATGGTCCAAGTAGGGTTTTTAGGGTTAACTTTTGCCCTAATCCATCTTAATCCTAACATCATCATATAGTTACAAAAACATGACATAGAGCTTCATTAAAACCCTAAAATCATGGCATGGCCGAATAGGCTTTAGGGGCTATTAGGGTTAGCTTTTAACCTAATTCCTTTTTCCATGTTAACATCATCATCTACCTCCTAAACATAGCATACAACTTCATTGATAAACTAAATCATAGCTTGGTTAGATATAACATATAGATTTCTTTTACAAACATCAATCGAAGCTACTCGTATGCAGGTGAGGGATACTTACATCCTTTGCTTTGCTTTGGGTGGGGAAGATGACCTAAGGAAGATCAAAACCTAGCCTTCTCTTGCTTGGATGGGGTTCGGCCAAAGGTGGAGAGGGAGCTAGAATTCGGTGAGAAGAAGAGAGGAAGTGGCAAATTAGAACTTTCCCTCTTCTTTATAAAGGGAGGAAGAGAAGTTTCTCTTCTCTTCTTCCATGCCTCTTCATTTGCCTTTATCACACTTATCTATAATCTCCCCCCTTCCTCTAATGATAATATCCTATTGGGCTTCTGGTTAGTGGGTGCATCTATAGGGTTTGGCTATCTCTAGAGGTTTGGAGTTCAATTCCTAGGTCTTGCATCCATTTTTGGCTTATTTTCTTTTGTTTTGGAAAAGGCCCACCCAAGGCCCATGATCATCAAGCCAAAAATTCCTGTAAAATTGTTAGGAATTTTACGGGCGTTACAATCCTTCATACCTTTTAAATGTTTCGTCCTCGAAACTTAGAATAATTGGGGGTACTTCTGCTTCATGTCCTCCTCGCGTTCCCAGGTAGCTTCCTCGCAGATTGATTACGCCCTTACAGGACCTTTACTAAGGGCACCTCTTTGTTCCTTAGCCTCTTGATTTCTCGGTCTAGTATTTGGATAGGCCGACTTTCAATACTCAGGTTCTCTTGAACTTGTACTGTTTGTGGCTCGATCACTTGGTCCGTACTGGAAATGCATTTCTTAAGCACAGAGACATGGAACACGTTGTGAATAGCCGACATCTCTTGAGGCAGCTCTAGCTTGTAAGCTACCTTGCCAATCCTCTGCAATATCGGATACGGTCCCACGTAGCGTGGACTCAGTTTACCCTTCCTTCCGAATCTCATCACTCCCTTCATAGGAGCCACTTTGAGGAATACTAGGTCCCCAACTTCAAATTCTAACGGTCTACGCCGCATATCCGCATAGCTCTTTTGTCGGCTCTGAGCAGTTTCAATTCTCTGACGGATGTTCCGTATAGCTCGGGTGGTGTCGTCGATGAAATCCGTCTGGAGTCCCATCCTCTTCTTTTCACCACCCTCGTACCAGCATATGGGAGATCTACATTTCCTCCCGTATAGAGCCTCGTAGGGTGCCATTCCAATAGTAGCTTGGTAGCTATTATTGTAGGCGAATTCTGCCAAACATAAGTATCGGCACCAGCTACCTTTGAAATCCAGGGCGCAGGCTCGTAACATATCCTCCAGTACTTGATTTACTCTTTCGGTCTGTCCGTCCATCTGGGGATGGAAGGCAGTACTGAACAATAGCTTCGTGCCTAGGGCCTTCTGAACACATTCCCAGAAATGGGAAATAAAGCGACCATCTCTGTCAGAAATGATGGTCTTAGGAATTCCATGTAGTCTGATAATTTCCCTAGCATATAAGCGGGCGAGTTGCTCCGTCGAATAGGTCATCTTGATTGCTAAGAAATGGGCGGACTTCGTCAATCTGTCCACAATTACCCATATAGCATCATAACCGTTTGTCGTCTTGGGCAATCCTGAGATGAAATCCATAGAAATGTCCTCCCATTTCCATTCTGGAATCTGGATCGGCTGCAGTGTTCCTCCAGGTCTCTGGTGTTCTGCCTTAACCCTCTGGCTGGTCAGGCAAGTACTGACATACTGAGCCACATCTCTTTTCATTCTGAACCACCAGAACTTTCATTTTAGGTCTTGGTACATCTTGGTGGTTCCAGGATGCATCGCATAAGGAGTTCTGTGAGCTTCCTCAAATATCTCCTTCCGCAATTCTGGATCGTTGGGAATACACAAGCGATCCCGGAGGTAGAGTACTCCACTATCAGAGATCCGAAACCCGTCGTCCTTTCCTTCTAAGACCTCTTGCTTGATCCTCTGAAGGCTTGGGTCACGGGCTTGCTTTTCCAGTATATCATCGAACAACGTCGGTGTTATCGTCATGGTTGAGAGCTGTCCGGAGATGATTTCAACCCTGTAACGCATAATCTCTTTTTCTAAGGGTCGAGATAGCACTGATAGAGGCATCAAGGTGGCGCAGGACTTCCTGCTGAGTGCATCCGCCACCTTGTTAGCTTTCCCCGGATGGTAGAGAATCTCGTAGTCATAATCCTTGATGAGTTCGAGCCATCTGCACTGTCTCATGTTCAGGTCCTTCTGTGTGAAGAAATATTTGGACTACGGTGAGTGCAGTATAGATCCTACACTGAGCTCCATAGAGATAATGCCTCCATGTTTTGAGAGAAAAGACCACGGCCGCTAGCTCTAAATCGTGGGTGGGATAATTCCTTTCGTGTTCCTTGAGTTGCCTAGAGGCGTAGGCAATGACCTTGCCATTCTGCATAAGTACAGCTCCGAGTCCCAACTTGGAAGCGCCACTGTACATGTCGAAGCCTTCATTACTGTCTGGAAGAGAAAGGATTGGAGCGCTGGTCAGTCTCCTTTTTAATTCTGTGAAACTCCTCTCACAGGCGTCCGTCCACTCATATTTCTTGTTCTTTCTGGTGAGGACTGTCATAGGGGCGGCAATCCTGGAGAAGTTCTCTACAAACTTCCGGTAGTAGCTTGCTAGCCCAAGAAAGCTTCTGATTTCGCTGGCATTCTTTGGTCGGTTCCAGTTACTCACGGCTTCAATCTTTATTGGGTCTACCATCACTCCGTGCTTGGATATCATGTGACCCAAAAATGATACTTGTTCAAGCCAGAACTCGCATTTGGAGAACTTTGCGAATAGCTGTTTTTCCCGAAGAATCTGCAATACCACATTCAGGTGTTCTGCATGCTCCTCGGGGATTCTCGAATATATTAGTATGTCGTCTATGAAGACGATCACAAACTTGTCGAGGAATGCCGAGAATACTTGATTCATCAAATCCATGAACAGGGCAGGTGCATTCGTCACTCCGAAGGGCATAACTACGAACTCGTAATGCCCATACCTTGTCCGGAAGGCCGTCTTTGGTATATCATCTGGTTTTACTTTTACTTGATGATAGCCGGACCTCAGGTCAATCTTAGAAGATGCGCGGCACCTTTAGTTGGTCGAGCAGTCATCGTCAATCCGCGGTAAAGGATACCGGTTCTTGATCGTCACATTGTTCAGCGCTCGGTAGTCTATGCACATTCGCATAGACCCATCTTTCTTCTTCACCAACAGCACTGGAGCTCCCCATGGAGAGCGACTTGGGCGAATAAGTCCCTTGTCGAGTAACTCCTGTAGCTGTCCCTGAAGTTCCTTTAATTCAGCCGGCGCCATACGGTAAGGTGCTTTAGAGATCGGGTTAGTACCAGGAATCAACTCGATCTCAAATTCTACTTCTCTATCTGGGGCTAACCCTGGTAGTTCATCTGGGAATACCTCTAGGTAGTTGCATACAACTCTGACATTCTCTAGCTTCTGGTCCTCATCTTGACTTGTATCAACTACGTGTGCGTAAACCCGGCACCCAGCCTAACATCTTACGTGCCTGTAGGGCTGATAAAATCTTATTGACTCTTCTCCTCGGTTCTCCGATAAATTCGAACTTAGGCTCCGCCTCCGGCTGGAATACCACTTTCCTTTTTCGGCACTCGATCGAAGCACCGTACTTGCTCAGGAAATCCATACCCAATATAATGTCATAATCCTGCATGTCGAGCACTATCAGATCGCAGTAGAGTTCTCTGTCTGCAATTCTGATGGGTGTGGCTCGCAGCATATGAGTGGAGGGCATTACCTCTCCCAAGGGTAGAGTGGTTAAGAACTTGTGATCTAGAGCTTGTGGTGGTATGTCTATCTTTCCAGTAAAGTGTGTAGAAACAAACGAATGTGTTGCCCAGTCAAATAATGCAAGAGCATCTTGTAAAATAAGTATCTGACCTGTGACAACTGTAGAGGCATTTGCCACATCTTCTTGGGTGAGAGAGAATACCCTAGCATCTGTCATAGCTGGTGGGGCTTCTAGTCTCCCTTGGTGGATTGGGGTTCCTTCGACAGGCTGATCTGATGTAATCAGGAGGAGCACTCTGGCCGGGCATACTACCGAGGAGGTGCTCAACCTTGATAGGACAGTCCTTGATTCTATGCCCTGTCCGTCCACAATTGTAACATCGATTTGTGCCTTGGTAGCATACTCCAGGATGTATCTTCCCGCAGGTAGCACACAGAGGGATCCTGGGCTGCTTGCTCGCTGGACCTCCTTTAGGATTCTCCAATTGTCTTCTCTTGCCAGTGGGGTTCCCTTTCCAAGCACTCGTTTCCTCGACCTCGACCGGCCTGACCGCCTTCACTCGTGCTTTCTTTGGCCGACTAATGTTGTTCGTAATGCTCGGTGATTAAGGCACTCTTGAATAGCCTCCTCTGCGGCTCAAGGGTCTATGAACTCCGCCGGCCACATTCAGAGCTATTTCTGGTCGGAGCATCTTCAGCATGAGTCTGACCCTTTCTCTTTCCGTCGGTCGACCAACTCGGGCAGACGTGCGGTCAGGTTGAATCTCTTCACGCCACGGACCGATAGGTCACCTTGTCGAACCAGTGAACTCGTCGTAATGCTTGTTGGTCACCCTCATGTGGAAGAATTCTTCGAAGAACTCATACTCGAAATCTGTCCATCTCATCTGATTTACTTGTCTCTTGGTTTTAACCTGTTCCCACCACATCCGAGCATCTCCCGAAAGGCAGAATGATGCACACTTAATCTTCTCGCATTCGGGCCAGTCCAGTAGCTCCACGATGCTTTCCACCATCTTGAACCAGGCTTGGGCATCCCATGGTTCACCAGTACCAGAGAAATTTTCCGGCTTTAGTCTCTGCCACTGGATCAGGTAAGCTTCCTGTCGAACCATCGGGCCGGGGCCCGTTGGTGGGAAGCGAGGGTTTCTCGATTCATTAGGGTAGTTATTACTTGTTGTTGTTCTGTAACTTGTCGTTGGAGTTCTGTGACTACGTGTGTAAGGTCATGCGGGGGTGCAAGCTCATCAACTCTACTACTGCGTCTTTCAGACATGTTTATCTTCATATATTAAGGTAAAACTAGTATAAGTTTTCGTTCGTTGTCCTACACATACTTAAACTAAAGCTAACATAAAGTCATTTTAAGATTAAGGCATCATTCATGTTCTCATGCATAGTTTAAGCTTAAGGTATTTTATATCGTACAAGAACAAGCATAAGGGTATCATACCTATTTTCATGCATATTTAAGCTAGAAGCATTTCCTATCATACATGGAAAACAAATTCACAAAATTAGAGAAAACATAGAATTCTTACTTGGAGCGGCAGGATTTGGAGCTTGATGTGTGTGTAGTGGAAAGGCAGATCCGCTCTGATACCAACCTGTCACGCCCGCCCTTTTCGGGACCCAAAATCCGGAAGGGGCGGCGCATGACGCGACCGTACATACATACAGCGGAAGACTTTATACATATTTCGTACTTCTTACAGCGGAAGACTTTAGACATTATTTTTTTTTTCTTTTATAACATAAACATGCATTGACATATATATATATATATACTTCTTCTTCTTCACATAGAGCATGCATCATAACATATATAGATACTTCTTCTTACTTCTTCTTTACTTCTTCTTATTAACATAGAGCATGCATTATAACTTAGATAGATACTTAGTGCTTAGTTCAGGTTCATAACCATCGTTGTCATACGGAGACATAAGTAAGGACATCCATAAACATCATCATCATAGGCAAACATATATATATAAACCTAACGGATCTTCTCCACCATGCCACTGCCACACACATTTGGCCCCTCCTGCTGCTCCCTTTAGTTTATCCATCCCTTACCCTTATCTGCAGTACGAGGGAAAGATAAACTATAAGCACATAGGTTTAGTAAGATCCAATCCTACTCACAAAAACCATATATCGACATTAATCATAGCATGTACCATTCATAACATATAAGCATGTAACATTCATAACATATAAGCCACATAACATGTAACATACATGGCGTAATCAACTTAACATGTAGCATAAATAACGTGAGTAAACATAACATATCTCATCCATAGCATGGCAGCATAACATGTATCATCTATAACATAGCATCATGTCATGTACGTCTAAGACTTATTTAAACATAACATATAACATATGTAACGTAGCAATCAACATAACATAAAACATATAGGTATGACCTATCAAACATAACATACATCATATGTAGCATAGTGACATAACATGGCATATCAAACATAACATGCATCCTATGTAGCATAGTGACATAAACATGGCATATCAAACATAACATGCATCATATGTAGCATAGTGTAGCATAGTGACCTAAACATGGCATATCAAACATAACATGCATCATATGTAGCATAGTGACATAACATGGCATATCAAACATAACATGCATCATATGTAGCATAGTGACATAAACATGGAATATCAAACATAACATGTAACATAACAATCTAATCTGGTAACATATGCAGGATGCTTTTGAAAACATATATTATAGGTACGTAAATATAATTCTCAACATATTTGGGCCCGACATTGTACCACTTCATTATCATAGCGCGCATCCCTAAATAGGCCCGAGGTAGCAAGTCTCGAACCTAATAGGTTACTAGGCCCGATCTTAGTCCGTCGACCTAGGGCAATCGTCATAGCGTAGAAGCCCATCCTAGGCCCGAGTCTTACTCCATCGACCTAAGGCATCTTGGAGCCCATCCCGTACTAGGCCCGAGTCTTATTCCATCGACCTAGGGGCAATTATACATAGAAGCCCATCCTAGGCCCGAGTCTTATTCCATCGACCTAGGGCATCTTAGGAGCCTATCCCTTCTTGGACCCTGTTAGGGTCTTAGTACAAGCCATGCAGAAGGTAAAATACTTATATGCTTATTTTATAACATAGCTTATTTCATTTTGCAAACACAGCATACTTCATTTCATAACACATCATGCTTCCCTTCATGGACATATCATCTTTCATTTCGTAAACATGCCATTCTTCATTTCATAATATATCATTCTTCATTTCATCATCATGTCATATTCAAGTCGTGAACATATCGTTTTGTTTCATTTCATAATCTTATCTTCTTCCATTTCATAACATATTTTAAACATCGCATACACATAGACATGGCAAAAGGGCATGGCATCAAAAGTAAGTAAACACTAACCTAAGGCATGTTATCTTCATCTAGCATTATTTAATATCACAAGTCAACATGAATTCACCCAACATAAAACACATGTTAACCTATTCATTTAACTTAACAACAAATTCATATGCACATAAGACTTATATTAAAACTTCATCTAATCCCCAAAATGCATGATGGCCGAATGGTCCGTAGGGTCTTCTAGGGTTATCTTTTAACCTAATTCATTTCATACAACAACAACTTCATTTGCATATAACATATGGATTAAAACTTCATTTGTTCACCCAAAAACCTAGGTTGGCCGAATGGTCCAAGTAGGGTTTTTTTTAGGGTTAACCTTTAACCTAATTCATTTCATATAACAACAACCTAATTCATTTCATATAACAACAACTTCATTTGCATATAATATATGGATTAAAACTTCATTTGTTCACCCAAAAACCTAGGTTGGCCGAATGGTCCAAGTAGGGTTTTTAGGGTTAACCTTTAACCTAATTCGTTTCATATAACAACAACCTAATTCATTTCATATAACAACAACTTCATTTGCATATAACATATGGATTAAAACTTCATTTGTTCACCCAAAAACCTAGGTTGGCCGAATGGTCCAAGTAGGGTTTTTAGGGTTAACCTTTAACCTAATTCGTTTCATATAACAACAACCTAATTCATTTCATATAACAACAACTTTATTTGCATATAACATATGGATTAAAACTTCATTTGTTCACCCAAAAACCTAGGTTGGCCGAATGGTCCAAGTAGTGTTTTTAGGGTTAACCTTTAACTTAATTCGTTTCATATAACAACAACCTAATTCATTTCATATAACAACAACTTCATTTGCATATAACATATGGATTAAAACTTCATTTGTTCACCCAAAAACCTAGGTTGGCCGAATGGTCCAAGTAGGGTTTTTAGGGTTAACTTTTGCCCTAATCCATCTTAATCCTAACATCATCATATAGTTACAAAAACATGACATAGAGCTTCATTAAAACCTTAAAATCATGGCATGGCCGAATAGGCTTTAGGGGCTATTAGGGTTAGCTTTTAACCTAATTCCTTTTTCCATGTTAACATCATCATCTACCTCCTAAACATAGCATACAACTTCATTGATAAACTAAAACATAGCTTGGTTAGATATAACATATAGATTTCTTTTACAAACATCAATCGAAGCTACTCGTATGCAGGTGAGGGATACTTACATCCTTCGCTTTGCTTTGGGTGGGGAAGATGACCTAAGGAAGATCAAAACCTAGCCTTCTCTTGCTTGGATGGGGTTCGGCCAAAGGTGGAGAGGGAGCTAGAATTCGGTGAGAAGAAGAAGAAGAAGAGAGGAAGTGGCAAATTAGAACTTTCCCTCTTCTTTATAAAGGGAGGAAGAGAAGTTTCTCTTCTCTTCTTCCATGCCTCTTCATTTGCCTTTATCACACTTATCTATAATCCCCCCCTTCCTCTAATGATAATATCCTATTGGGCTTCTGGTTAGTGGGTGCATCTATAGGGTTTGGCTATCTCTAGAGGTTTGGAGTTCAATTCCTAGGTCTTGCATCCATTTTTGGCTTATTTTCTTTTGTTTTGGAAAAGGCCCACCCAAGGCCCATGATCATCAAGCCAAAAATTCCTGTAAAATTGCTAGGAATTTTACGGGCATTACAGGTAAGACCCAAATGACCAAGGCTAACAAGCCTAGGAGGGTCATTAGGAAGGTATCTAGGGAGGTTATCCCTAAGGAGTATCTAATTAACCCTAGGAGCTCAAATCGGTTTTGGGTTCCTAAGAGCGTGATTGATTCACGCTAGGTGGGTTTAGGATGTGCCAACCTTGATTGGATGGGTAGTTAACTCAATCATGGTAAAGGTGGCACTTTAGGATATTTTCAAGGTTATGGTTATCTTGGAAATAGGGTTGAATTATAATCCTAAAAGTTTTAGGATGTGCCAATATTACTTGAGAAGTTTGATAAAATGATCAAAATTAGCACAATTTAGGTTTAGAGGTTAGTGTGCCATTTTGGGTTTTTGGCACATTTGGGAGAAAAATAGAAATATGGCAAAATATAATTAATTATATGAAATGACAATTAATATTAAAATTTAGGTATTACTATACCTATATATTTTATATGCCTTGCTTTGTTTGCCATATAACATGCCATGACATCATGCTTATTTTTAATCATTCTATATGTCATGTACATGTTTAGGATTAAGGATTAAATGTCATGTGTTTTTAGATTTCATATTATGCCATGACATCATGATTATGAGCATGTGTTTATTTATGTCATCTCTAATGCCATAATCATTCATGCATTTAAGACAATTTGGTTGAAATTGAACTAAGGACTATGGCATGACTTGAAGTCCCATTTATAAGGGAATCAAGTAGGGTTGCCTTAGAGAATGCATGAAACCCTAGATTAGGATGAACAAAACCCACATCTCACATCCAATTGACATGTATGTGTATTTATACACCTTAGATACATGTGAGATGCTAGGATATGAGTTGAATTCAAGGTGCATAGTTTTTGCATCTAGATGAACTAAAACTCATCTTGTTTCATTTGTGGATCATTGGGAGAGCATGTGTACAAGTCATGTACATAGAGCCCAAGAAATATGATCCAAAATAAGGTTTTAAAAACATTTTAAAATCATTTTGAAAAACCTTGGTGAAGTCTATCTTTTGATAGCAATCACCATTGATGAAGTTGATACAAAATAGGGCCAAAACATTGAAAATTTCAATGGTTTTGAGTTTTGTATCAAATTCACTATTTTATGGGTAAAATAATTTTCAAATATTTTTCACCCATTGTGTGTGTCATAAGTATAATACGTATGAATTTTCATGATTTTTTGAATTGCGTATAATTATTTATGAATTTTCAAAATTCATTTCTGATAGTTGTAAAGTGTCGATCGATCGGTCTGTCGATACATCATTGCCAGGTCTGATTTCGGGTTAACAAGGTTTGTTTAGCCCGTGTTCAGCTATGGAAAAGGTTCCTAATCACTCCTAACCCTAGGATATGCTTTAGAAAGCATTATAAAGGGTGAAAATCCATTGGATATGGATTAGGAGATGTGTTAGGTCAAAGTATCAAATTTAGGGAGAGTGAAAGTTCTATGTTGAACTTAGAACCTTAATTTTGATGGTTTAGAGTTCATATTGGCTTAGGGGCTTCCCAAAGACATTGTTGGTGCAATGGTCAAGGGGGAGCAAGCCTTTAGGGGGAGTTATCCATCTTGGGATGATGGATGTGTTTTTCTCCTTGGAGAGGAGAAGTTATTGGGAGAGTATCATCAATTGGGAAAATTGATGGGTTTTTGATACCCAATTTGGAAATTGGGAGAGTGAATAGGATTGCCTCTCTTGAGTGATATGAGACTTATCACTAGAACGATGGTAGGCATCCTAGATATTTTTAGGTCGAAAAAGGGGGAGATTGTAAGATCTCATTGGGACATGAGACATTGACCTCCTTGGAGAGATAACCTTTTTGATGTTAGTCAAAAAGGGGGAGAATGTTTGGGGGAGAACATTTAAATGAGAAGTCCAATGTTTGGGGGAGAACATTTGGAGAGTGTTTACCAATTTGGGATAATTGGTAAGGGATTTGAGTTAGTGGTCTAACTCAAATGATTTGTTTGGTTTTTGTCAAACATCAAAAAGGGGGAGATTGTTGGTGCAATCGGCCCAGGTCACGATTGACCAGGACTCGAGTTTGACTCGAGTGATGTTTTGATGTTTCGACAAAAATATATGACAATGTAATTGTCATGGGAAAGTCCAAGTGGAACACTTGGCATTTGGTAAAGTCCAAGTCTTGAGTACTTGGCATGAAAAGTCCAAGTGGGACACTTGGCACATGAAAAGTCCAAGCATGGGTCTTGGCAATGTAAAAGTCCAACATGGGTTGGCAAGGAAAGTCCAAGTGGAACACTTGGCATTTGGGAAAGTCCAAGTCTTGAGTACTTGGCATGAGAAGTCCAAGCATGGGTCTTGGCAAATGAGAAGTCCAAGCATGGGTCTTGGCAAATGGAAAGTCCAAGCATGGGTCTTGGCATGAAAAGTCCAACATGGGTTGGCAAGGAAAGTCCAAGCATGGTCTTGGCATGGAAAGTCCAACATGGGTTAGCAAGGGAAAGTCCAAGCTTGAGTCTTGACATTTGAGAAGTCCAAGGGTTTGATATTGGCAGCGTAAAGTCCAAGCGGGAGTCTTGGCAGCATAAGACCAATGGTTGGCAGCGTAAAGTCCAAGCGGAGTCTTGGCGGCGTAAGTCCAATGTGCCTTGGCGGTGTAGACACCGTTAGCATGACATAGCCGAGGGAAGCACCTGGAGGCTAGCGCGATGGATGAACAAGTCATGGATGACTTGGAGGGATCCGAGAGGCGTGAGGCTGATGGAGGTGGCTAGAAGGCTTAGGTCTAGGCTAAGGGTGGTCTAGCAATTATGGGGGCACCATACTTGGGTTAAAACCTCATTCTTGAGGTTGGCAGTCGACTGGCATTATGGCCGGTTCGACTGCCGTGAGTCGACTTGAGCAATGATCGCCGAGGGATGGAAGTCGATCGCCACCGAGTGTCGAGCACGTAACGCTCCAGAAGCCGATCGGGCACACGGGCGGGGGCCGATCGGCAATGTTGCGCAATGATCGCCAAGAGATCCGTTGGAGTTTTTCCAGCGTGGATCGAGCCATTGTCTCACGACAATAGTGGCATCAGTCGACTGGTGACTTATGGTAGTCGACTGATGGGCAGAAATTCAGGTCGCGCGGAAGGATAAAAGGAGCTCGACGGGAGGATCAAGCAATCCAAAGCATTTGTAAAGTGTTTTCTTTACTTGTATTGCATTATTCTTCATTTTATTTGCTTGTTGCTTTTAGATTATTGTTGTAATCTATTGTAAGAGGTTTCTCCACCTCCGACTTCTGTCGAGAAGGAGTATTTGTGATTAGTGATTGCATTGGCATCGCTAGAGCTCGTTAGAGCTCAATCCGTGGAGTAGGAACCGTTTCGGTTCCGAAGCACATTATATCTCGTGTTGTGTTTGTGTTCGTGATTGTTTGTATTTCGTTATTGCTTTCATTTCTATATTCCGCTGCGCTAATGAAATTGTAGACACGATCACGAACGAATTCCATCTTCGTACGGTCACAACGCTATTCACCCCCCCCTCTAGCGGCATCAAATCCCCAACACTTCTTCCAGTGTCCAGTCTGCTTACAAGTGAAGCACTTGCCTTTCGACTTCTTCACTCCTCCCTGAGTACCTCCCACTGCCTTTGCCCCAGTTTGTTTCTTCTTCTTCTTGCCTTTCGGCTTAGAAGTAGAAACCTTTTGGGTCACCATGGCATGTGCCTGAGCACTCTGACAAAATAGCCCCTCTGCCGCCTGGAGTTCTGTCAGATGTTCTGCCAACGAATATAACATCTTGTTCATGTTGTAGTTCAGGCGAAACTGCTCAAAACTCCTAGGTAGAGACTGGAGAATGATATCGACCTGGGTTTCCCCATCGATCTCAACTCCGAGAACTTCCAACTCATTCAAATGAGCCATCATCTTGAGAACATGATCCCTCACGGGTGTTCCCTCGATCATGGTGGTCGTCATCAAGTTTCTCATGGATTCTTGCCTCACAGCCCGATTCTGGTGTCCAAAAAGCTCTTTGAGATTGAGCATCATGTCATAAGCTGTGGGCATGGCTTGATGTTGATGTTGCAGTACATTTGACATAGATGCCAAAATGCAACACCGCGCCATCTCATCGGCCTTTACCCACTTCTTATAACTCTCTCTCTCCTTTTCCCCAGAATCTTCTGCAGGCTTAGGAGGGCACTCTTCGAGGAGAAGACAATGTCTAGATTCCTCTTCCAATCAACATAGTTGGGTCTAGTAAGTTTGTTCTTTTTCAGTATCACAGCAAGTGGGTTGAAAGTCATTTTGAAAGAAAACCTAAGAATCACATAAATCAAAACATTAGATTTCAAAAAATTATTGATTCCTCAAACAATAAAATTTTAAAATCAACCAACACCTCAAAACACCGAGAATATCATATGCCATGATAGTGTGGACGTATACAAATTCTACATTTGTAAGAGGAGGTTTTACCCATTAATTTTACTATCTTATCAACCTAACTTTTTGACAATTAAAATTAATAGTTGGTTCCTCTTTGTCTCTACAAATAAAAGCAGTGACTCCGATGGGGAGGATACTTATATTTGTATCTAAGTCTTCACCATTACTCGGTACGAAGGCAATTATCTCGGGTTATGTGCCTTCCGATAGGGAAGTGCACACGCTCCTTAATAATTCTTTATAACCATATTTGACCTTGTGATCTGCAAACAAACTCATCCGATGGGGAGGAAGGCACTCAGAGCCGACGTGCAAGTTTGTTTGCATCACATGTCAAATTGTAATGGAGGCCATGGAAATTTATAAAAATTTCCCACTCCCACTTAGTAATTTGAAATTGAGGAATTTTCCTAGCCTACGACATGCATATCAAACAAAAAGCAATAAATATGAAAAAAAAATTATTTTCCAACTATTATGGCTTTTGTCTTCAATATGTCTTCCGTCGTATCGCCTTCTCGTCCGCTCCTCCTATGCCATGTATGAGCCATCCGGAGATCCGAGCCGAGATTAAAATCTATTTTAATTTACATCCATCGATCCTATACTCCACGAGGGAGTGTAGATGAAATTTAGATTGAAAGTAAACTAAAATAAAAAGAGTGGCTAAACAATGTCATATCTAATTTGCAAAAAATTAAATACTAGCCTCGTCAACCCCGAGGATTCAACAAAATATACACATACAATCACATACACACATATGACCATAATAGTCGGATCTTATGCCTGCAACCAAAGAGTTAACCTATGCATATCCTACTATTATCCGACACATATAATATATGAAAAGTTCATAAAAATTAAACGAATCCTAAACACACAAAACCGAAAACCTTTGCTCTGATACCAATTGTTAGTTTTGTGATCAATCTGTGAGGGGAAACTTCGCTTCCCACTTCACCTTGGTTGTTTGTTCATGGCGATCCCATCGATGTCCCCGGATTAAAAAAAATTTAATCCTAGACAAAAGGAATTGCCCAAACAATCAAGTCATCGTCGTGCTATTCGTTTAGAGAGGTCACTTGAACAAACTTGTTGTTCAAGCGACCAACCTCTATTCTAAGAGTAGCGGCGGAATAGATGATGTCCGAATCGCCGACTTTCGTGTTTATGTTTGGGATCCAAGTATTATTTAGCCATAAACAGAATATATCATGCTCATAATTGAAAAACAAAAACAAACATGTTACAAAAGAAAATAGAGAATCGATATACCTCTCGATCTTCTAATGTATGACCTTCCTCCTTTCGGACGTCGTGTGGGCGATGATCTACCAAAAGTTGAAGCTCCTAGATCGCCAATCTTCCTTCCTTGCTCGTTCCAAGCAAGAGGAAGAATAGAAACAAAGCTCCTTTCCTTCTTTCAACCAACCACCAACATCCAATGTTGGAGCTTGCTGCCGACCAAGAAGGAAGAAGAGATTAAGGTGGAAACCGGCCAAGACACCAAGGGAAAGCCCTAAATCTTGTTTCCACCACCCAAGGAGAAGGAGAAGAGGGTCTTTGGCTGCCGGCCAATGGCTAGAAAGGGCTGGAAAAATCTGCTGGACGCTGACCACCTTGAAGGAAGAAGAAGAAAGGAAAATACTTCCTTATTTGGTTCCGCCCAAGCCTCCAAAACCCTAAGCCTCCAAACCCTAATCCTATCTCAATTAGGATTCATTAGTTGCCGCCCACCCCTTGCCCTCCTTTTATAGAGTTAGGGATAAGCCATGTTTTAATCTCGACCATTGGTTCTAGGGATTTAATTTCAACCGTCGGATCTAGAGATTTAATCTCAACCGTCGGATTTAGAGATTTAATCTCTACCTTTGGATCTAGAGTTTTGTTTCTATCCATTGGATCTAAGCTTCATGAGGTGTTAATAGGCTACATTAGGGACCATGAGGAGGAGTTGGATCTTGGCCACCCATGGATCAAGCCCACATAAAGTCCGATCCATTAATGATAATCCAATCCACTAAAGGATTATCATTGATCTACCTCACCAACCCCCATAAGTTAATATGGGCTCCATATATTATTTGTACATTTTCTCCCCATGTTTAAGATCTCGAATGTCCGTCGATTAATTAATTAACTGACCATTAATTAATCAACATCTAACTCCATGAGTAGTACCACTCAACCTTTTCATCATGTCGGACCAAGTCCACCTGCAGGGTTTACATGATGAACCTTATGAGCTCCTCAAGGAGACATCATCATCCTAATATATAGGACACGGTTTCCTTCTATAATCAACGACACACCATATAAATAATATCATCTCCCAACTTACCGAGCCTATCGATTTAATCTATAAATCTCGCCCATTTGTAAATCAAAGAGATGAATACTAAGTATATGTTCCCATTATTATATCGGGATTAAGAGCATGTACAAAATAATATCTGAAGTTCTTGGAGTGTCGGGCATCGGATGACTCTTTCGTGTTTTACTCTTCCTTTGATGCACCTCTTCCTACTCCATTTGACCATATATCATTAGAGTCCATGCATCAACATTTTTTCTTCGCCCTCATCCACCAACTCAAAATCTATTTCCAATCAATGACTTATCTTCACCTGACAATGTTCTTTACAAAGTCATTGTTGAGTGTATTCTACCTTTAGTGACTCGAGGTCAGACCAAGATCCGACCTCCCCATCTTTTTCTTATGTATGCCATGCGTCATCATTTGGACATAAACATTGCATTGAACATATTTCGTTGCATTGTCCATTTTGTGACCCCTGTACAGGGGAATGTTCATATGCCATTTGGATATGTCATTATAGCATGGTTAGAGTCCATCGGCATTAACATATCCAGGGGATCACTGAGGCCGCTATCAGACTTATACGACCACATCACAGTGCAAAACTTTACACTGGCTGGGATGCAGACTGGCCCTAGACGGATGGAGTTGGTAGCTCAGCCTCAACCCATGGGGCATGAGGAGCCAGCTATAAAGGCTGGAGAGCCCGCGACCGAGCATGAGGGGCCCGCTGCTGAAGAGGATGACCAGATGCTATCTGATGCTTCTTCAGAGAGTCTCTCGACACAGGTCACATGCTTGGAGACTCGCTTCGTGGTGTTTTATGAGGAAGCTGGCATGAGTTGGGTGGAGCTCAGTCTGGTGCAGTTCGCCATGGTCGATCGCATGTCCTCCATGGGTCAGGAGTTGGGTCAACAGCTCAGCCGGATGGAGGAGCGCCAGAGCCGGATGGAGCAGCGCTAGATTGATATATATGAGATGATGCAGACCTGGGCCTTGGATCAGCAACCTCCACCACCTCCAGGAGATGGCTCCAGGGATGATAGCTAGGCGCAGATTAGGGATCTTATTGTTTTTCCTTTTCATAGTGAGGTCGAGACTTTTTCTTGAACATCTATTTTGATTGTAGACCTGCATTTATGATGAATGAAATATTTTGTTTATGAAAAATCATGTGTCTTTGTCTGATTGTGAGGGTGTTAATGTGTTTATATACTCTATTTTGCCATGTCATGACATCATATCTACTTTTAGTTATATAAAATGTCATGATATTGCTTAGGGTTACATTCTATGTCATGTTCATGTTTAGAGCCTATTTATATGCCATGACATCATGATCATTGGTCATGCTTATTTATGTTATCATTTATGTCATGATCATTCATGCATTAATAAAATTGATTTATGGACAATGACATGATTTGAAGTCTCATGTATAAGGGAATCAAATAGAGTTGCCTAGAAAATGCATGAAGCCATAGTAACCCTAATTCCACATCTCACAATCACATTGACTTGTGTGTATTTTATACACCCTAGATACATGTTAGATGTTAGGAAAATAAGTTAAGTTCAAGGTGCATAGATGTTGCATCTAGATGAACTTAAACTTATTTCAATCATAAATATGGATCATGAGGAAAGCTAATGTACAAGTCATGTACATCTAGCCAATAGTCCATGGTTCAAAATAGATTTTTAAAATTATTTTAAAATCCTTTTAGGAAACCTTGGTGAAGTCTAACTTTTGATAGTATTCACCATTGAAGAAGTTGATACAAAGTAGATCAAAAACATTAAAGTTTTAATGGTTTTTGGAACTTTGTATCAATATCCTATTTTAATGGGTAAATAATTTTTCACATATTTTTCACCCATTGTATTGCTTATAAGTAATATACGTATGAATTTTCATGATTTTTCAAAATACGTAGAATTACTTATGAATTTTTAAAACTCGTTTTTGATAATTAAAATTCGAAAAATTCAGTTATTAGTCGACTGTCGCTTGATGGCAGTCGACTGATTACTGTCAGAGTCGACTGCCAGAGCTAATTTCGGGTAAACAAGGATGTTTAGCCCATGTTTCAGCTATGTTAAGGTTTCTTAACTACTCTTAACCCTAGGATATACTTTAGAAAGCATTAGAAAGGGTGAAAATCCATTGGATAAGGATTAGGAGAGTTGTTAGGGTGATATATCAATGTTAAGTTGTGAGAAAGTTCAATGTTGAATTTTTAACCTTAATTTTGATGGTTTAGTGTTCCTATTGGCTTAGGGATTCTCCAATGACATTGTTGGTGCAATGGTCAAGGGGGAGCAAGCCTTTAGGGGGAGGTATCCATCATGGGATGATGGATGTGTTCTTCTTCACGAGGGGGAGAATTGGGAATTTGAGATGCCCAATTTGGAAATTGGGAGAGTTTATAGGAAGCTTCTCTTAAGTGATATGGGACTTATCACTAGGAAGAGTAAAGGCATCCTAGGTGGTTTTAGACCAAGGGGGAGATTGTAAGATCTCATTGGGATATGAGACATTGACCTCTTTGGGATAACCTTTTTGATGTATGTCAAAAAGGGGGAGAATGTTAGAATTACCAATTTAGAAAAATTGGTAAGAGAATTTGAGTAAGGGGCCTAACTCAAAGGTGTTTGGTTTTTTTGTCAAACATCAAAAAGGGAGAGATTGTTGGTGCAATCGGCCCAGGTCACGATTGACTAGACTCGAGTTGGACTCGAGTAGTGCTTTGATGTTTGACATTGATATCTAACATTGATGTCTGACAGGTGTTGGGGAGATTGTTGGTGCAATCGACCAAGTGTTGGGATGTATACTGAAAAGTCTATCTTTCGTATGAACATCTTTATTTTGAAATAAGAATCACATGATCATTGTTTGCATATTTATGGTGATGCATATTGTCTAATAAATTACATTGCAGATAACATGGTGTGTGGTGTCACACGGGAGATCATGTTATCGGCTCCTTGTAAAGTATAAGTATAGGCTCACAACCGAGATGACTTTGGACAAACCATTGCTATGGTTGTAGTGTGATTTGGTATTGGTTTGTCTTGACCATAGAATCACACTAGTACACTTTGTGTGTATTGAGTAGGACCCACTTAGAGGTGATTCGATTTATTGCTGACTACAAAATCGAATCAGATCTCAGATATTATATTATACATGCTCTTAATCCCGATGTAATAATAAGCACATATACTTAGTAGTCATTTCTTTGATTTACCAATGGGCGAGATTTATAGATTAAATCGATAGGCTCAGTAAGTTGGAAAATGATATTATTTATATGGTGTTCCATTGATTATAGGAGGAAACCATGTCCTATATATTAGGATGATGATGTCCCCTTGAGGAGCTCATAAGGTTCATCATGTAAACCCTGCAGGTGGACTTGGTCCGGCATGATGAAAAGGTTGAGTGGTACTACTCATGGAGTTAGATGTTGATTAATTAATGGTCAGTAAATTAATTAATCGACGGACATTCGAGATCTTAAACACGAGGAGAAAAATATACAAATAATATATGGAGTCCATATTATCTTATGGGGGTTGGTGAGGTAGATCAATGAAAATCCTTTAGTGGATTGGATTATCATTAATGGATTGGACTTTATGTGGGCTTGATCCATTGGGTGGCCAAGATCCAATTCCTCCTCATGGTCCCTATTGTAGCCTATTAATACCTCATGAAGCTTAGATCCAATGGATGAAAACAAAACTCTAGATCCAACGGTAGAGATTAAATCTCTAGATCCGACGGTTGAGATTAAATCTCTAGAACCAATGGTGGAGATTAAAACAAGGATTATCCCTAACCCTATAAATAATCCTTAAGGGGGTGGGCGGCAACTTGATGGCTTAGGAGATTAGGGTTTGCTTCCCTTTTAACTTGGGCGGCAAGGAATCCTAGTAAGGTTAGGACTGTGGTTGGGCGGCTAGGGTTTGAGAGGGGGCTTGGGCAGCAACAATGGAGAGTTTTCTTTCTTCTTCCTAAGGTGATTGTCGGCGCCCATAATTCTCCCCTTTACCTTGGCCAGAGCTCAACCTATTCCTCTTCTTCTCCTTGGCCGATGGAAACAAGAGCTAGGAATTCTTTCCTTGAAGCTTTTTGTCGGCGCCTACACTTCTATCTTCATCTTTTTGGGCTGGCAGCAAGCATCAAGCTTGGAGCTTGATGGTTGGTCCTAGATAAAAGAAGAGTTTTGTTTTATGATCTTCCTTTGTTCGGAGTGAACAAGGAAAGGAAGATTGGTGATCTAGGAGTCTTCGACTTTTGGTAGATCGTCGCCCACACGACGTCCAAAAGGAGGAAGGACATGCAATTGAAGATCAAGAGGTATAACATTTGTTTATATTCTTTGGTAAGTTGTCTATATTTGTTCTTCAATTATATGTATGATATATATTCTATTTTGTGGCTAATATAACTTGGACCCCGAATATAAACACAAAAGCCGGTGATCCGTACATCGTCTATTCCGCGGCTATTCGTAGAATAGAGGTTGGTGGCTTGAACAACAAGTTTGTTCAAGTGACAACTCTAATTGAATAGCACGACGATGAAACGGTTGCTTGGGTGATCCCTTTTGTCTAGGATTAAATTTTTTTTTATCCGGGGACGTCGATGGGATCACCATGAACAAGCAACCGAGTTGAATTGGGAAGCGAAGTTTCCTACCTTCAAGTGTTATCAGAGCCACAGTTTTCGATTTTGTTTGTTTAGGATTCAGTTACTTTTATGGACTTTTCATATATTATATGTGTCAGATAATAGTAGGATATGCGTAGGTTAACTCTTTTGTTGCAGGCATAGGATCCAACTATTATGGCCATATTTGTGTATGTGATTGTATATGTGTAATTGTATATTTTGTTGAATCCTCGGGGTTGATGAGGCTAGTATTTAATTTTTGTAATTAGATACGGCATTGTTTAGCCACTCTTTTTATTTTAGTTTACTTTCAATATAGATTTCATGTACACTCCCTCATGGAGTATAGGATCGATGGATGTAAATTAAAATAGTTTTTTTCTCGGCTCGGATCTCCGGATGGCTTGTACATGGCGTAGGGAGGAGCGGACGAGATGACGATATGTCGGGAGACATATTGAAGACAAAAGCCATAATAGTTGGAATTTTTTTTTCATATTTATTGCTTATTGTTTGATATGCATGTCGTAGGCTATAAAATTCCTCAATTTTAAATTACTAAGTGGGAGAGGGATATTTTTATAAATTCCCATGGCCTCCATTACAATTTGACATGTGATGCAAACAAACTTTCTCATCGGCTCTGAGTGCCTTCCTCCCCATCGGATGAGTTTGTTTTGTGGATCACAGGGTCGGATATGGTTATAGAAAATTATTTAGGAGCGTGTGTACTTCTCCATCGGAAGGCACATAACCCGAGATAATTTCCTTGGTATCGAGTAATGGTGAACACTTAGATGGAAATAGGAGTATCCTCCCCATCAGAGTCACTGCTTTTATTTGTAGGGTCGAAGAGAAATCAACTATTAATTTTATTTGTCAAAAAGTTAGGTTGACAAGATAGTAAAATTAATGGGTAAAACCTCCTCTTATAAATATAGAATTCGTATACGTCCACACGATCGTGGCATACGATATTCTCGGTGTTTTGAGGTGTTGGTTGATTTTAAAATTTTATTGTTTGAGGAATCAATAATTTTTTAAAATTTAAAGTAATGATCTATGTGATTCTTAAGTTTTTCAAAAATGACTTTCAGTCCACTTGCTGTGATACTAAAGGAAAATAAACTTACTATACATAATTATGTTGATTGGAAAAAAAAATCTAGATATTGTCTTAACTGTTGAGGAGTACAAGTATGTACTCTTCGAAGAGTGTCCTTGTAAGCCTGCGAACGAGCTGGAAGTCCTTGGAGCTGAGATCGATGGGGAAACCTAGGTTGATATCATTCTCCAGTCGATAGAAAGGCTTGCTCAAGCTCAGGCCATGGTTGCTCAGAAGATTTCTACTTCTAAGCCGAAAGGCAAGAAGAAGAAGAAACAAGGTGGAGCAAAGCTGGTGGGAGGATCTCAGGGAGAAGTGAAGAAGCCGAAAGGCAAGTGCTTCATTTGCAAGCAGGATGGATATTGGAAGAAGGACTGTCCCAATCCGAAGCAGAACATAAGTATATCCTTTGGTCTAGTCGTTGAAACATATTTAGCGGTGTGATCTACTGGAACCTGGTGGGTAGATACGGAAGTCACTGATCATGTCTACAATACTTTGTAGGGGTTCTAGGAAACCTGATGACTAGCTGAAGGGGAGATTACCATTTACTTGGGAATACCACGAAGGTGGCGGCTATTACAGTGGGAGATGTTTATTTGTTTTTTGAGAGGAATAAAGTTTTGGTTCTTAAAAAATTGCCTTTATGTACCTTTATTTAGAAAGAATTTGATTTCAGTTTTTAAATTGTTTAAGGATGGATATTCTATTTCTTTTAATGACAGAGTTGTTATAAAAGGAATAGGGAGAATATCTGTTCGGGTGCATTGATAGGAAATTTATATACACACGAACCAAAAGCTCCCACGATGCAAATAGAAGTTAATAACTCATCTTCTAATTCCAATAAGAGAAAAGAACCTTCGAAGATGAACCAAACATATCTTTGGCATCTAAGACTTGGTCATATTAACCTAAGCAGAATTCAAAGGTTGATAGCTAATGGACCTCTGAGTTCATTAGTGGTGGAAGATTTCCCAACCTGCGAATCTTGCTTGGATGGTAAAATGACCAAGAGGCCTTTTAAGGCCAAGGGGTATAGAGCCAAAGATGTGTTGGAATTGGTTCATTCTGATTTGTGTGGTCTTATGTCTATCCAGGCTAGAGGTGGTTTTGAGTATTTCGTCTCCTTTATAGACGATTATTCGAGATATGGATACATTTACTTGATGTGCCGCAAGTCTGAATGCTTTGACAGGTTCAAAGATTTCAAGGCTGATGTGGAGAAACGTCAAGGTAAAAGTATCAAGACACTATGATCTGATCGTGGTGGTGAGTACCTCTTGGGAGAGTTTAGGAATTACTTATCAGAGGCTGAGATTCAATCCCACTTGTCTGCACATGGCACATCCCAGCAGAATGGTGTAGCAGAGCGAAGGAATAGGACTCTTATAGAGATGGTTAGATCGATGATGAGTTATTCTGAGTTACCAGATTCGTTCTGGGGATATGCTCTAGATACGGTGGTGTACATTCTGAACTTGGTTCCATATAAATCAGTGCCTTCTACTCCGACAAAATTGTGGACTGGGCAAAAGCCTAGTCTAAGACATATTCGGATTTGGGGGAGTCCAGCACATGTGCTGAAGGCAGATGCTGGTAAGTTGGAACCTCGTACAGAAGTATGCATGTTCGTTGGCCATCCTAGAGGAATGAAAGGTGGTTTGTTTTATAGTCCTAGAGATCAGAGGGTGATCGTTAGCATGAACGCCAGATTTCTAGAGGAAGACTATGTGATGAACCACAAGCCCATGAGTAAGGTTGTTCTGGAGGAATTGAAAGGGGAAGTCACTTCTTCAGTACCACTGGTACAAGAGGATATACCACAAGTCACTGTACCGTGTGTCACAGAGGATACAAAGGTGATACCTCGTCATAGTGGGAGGGTTGTTAGACAACCTGATAGATTTATGTTCTTGGGAGAATCTTCTGATTTGGTCCGTGGTGAACATGAACCTGATCCCTGGACATATGACGAGGCAATCCAAGATAAAGATGCAGTATCTTGGCAAAGTGCAATGAATGCTGATATTGAATCTATGGATTCAAATCAGGTTTGGGAGCTAGTAGAACCACCCGATGGTGTAAAAACCATTGGATGCAAGTGGATCTACAAAAGAAAGAGAGGAATAGACGGGAAGGTTGAGACCTTCAAAGCAAGGCTTGTTGCGAAGGGGTATACTCAGAAAGAGGGTATTGATTATGTGGAAACCTTTTAGCCGATGGCCATGCTTAAGTCTATCCGGATTCTCTTATGCATTGCAGCTCATATGGATTATGAGGTGTGGCAGATGGATGTTAAGACAACTTTCCTTAATGGAAGTTTTGAGGAAAACATCTATATGAAGCAACCAGAGGGATTCATTGCAAAGGGCAAAGAGCATCTTGTGTGTAAGCTTAATTAGTCCATTTATGGATTGAAGCAAGCTTCGAGGTATTGGAACATCCGCTTTGATGAGGTAATCCAGTCTTATGGATTTATTCAAAGTCCGGATGTGTCTTGTGTATACAAGAGATGTGACGGAAACATAGTGGTATTTCTTGTACTATACGTATATGACATTTTGTTAATTGGCAACAATGTCAAGGTGTTATCGGACGTAAGGGTATGGTTGTCCAAACAGTTTGATATGAAGGACTTGGGAGAAGTTGGACACATCCTTGGGATCAAGGTTATAAGGGATCGCAAGAAAAGGATGTTATGCTTATCTCAAGCTTCATACATAGACACCATTATTGATCGTTTTAGCATGCAGAACTCCAAGAAAGGTTTTCTACCTTTCAGGAATGGAGTTCCTTTATCTAAGGAGATGTGTCCTAGAACATCTGAGGAGATAGAGGATATGAAGGTGGTTCCTTATGCTTCGGCAGTAGGAAGCCTCATGTATGCGATGCTATGTACTAGATCAGATATCTGCTTTGTCGTGGGCATGGTCAGCAGATATCAGAGTAATCCAGGACAGCGACATTGGACTGCGGTAAAGCATATATTTAAGTACCTGAGAAGGACTAGGGATTATATACTAGTTTACCAGGTAGACCAATTACTCCCTGTGGATTACATAGATTCCGACTTCAAATCAGACAGGGATAACAGTAAGTCTACCTCAGGTTTTGTGTTTACTTTGGGAGGTGGAGCCATTGTATGGAGGAGTGTCAAGCAGAAATGCGTGGCGGACTCCACCATGGAAGTTGAGTATGTGGCAGCCTCTGAGGCGGCCAAATAAGTTGTATGGCTCAGGAACTTCTTGATGGACTTGGATGTGATTTCTGGTTTGCCCAAAACTATCACAATTTATTGTGATAATAGTGGTGCTCTTAATCCCGATGTAATAACGGGCACATATACTTAGTATTCATTTCTTTGATTTACCAATGGGTGAGATTTATAGATTAAATCGATAGGCTCGGTAAGTTGGAAAATGATATTATTTATATGGTGTGTCATTGATTATAGGAGGAAATCATGTCCTATATATTAGGATGATGATATCCCCTTGAGGAGCTCATAAGGTTCATAATGTAAACCCTGCAGGAGGACTTGGTCCGACATGATGAAAAGGTTGAGGTGGACTTGGTCCGTAATGATGAAAAGGTTGAGTGGTACTACTAATGGAGTAAGATGTTGATTAATTAATGGTCAGTAAATTAATTAATCGATGGACATTCGAGATCCTAAACACGGGGAGAAAAATATACAAATAATATATGGAGCCCATATTAACTTATGGGGGTTGGTGAGGTAGATCAATGATAATCCTTTAGTGGATTGGATTATCATTAATGGATCGGACTTTATGTGGGCTTGATCCATTGGGTGGCCAAGATCCAACTCCTCCTCATGGTCCCTATTGTAGCCTATTAATACCTCATGAAGCCTAGATCCAATGGATGAAAACAAAACTCTAGATCCAACGATAGAGATTAAATCTCAGGATCCGACGGTTGAGATTAAATCTCTAGATCCGACGGTTGAGATTAAATCTCTAGATCCGACGGTTGAGATTAAATATCTAGAACCAATGGTGGAGATTAAAACAAGGCTTATCCTTAACCCTATAAATAAGCCTTAAGGGGGTGGGCGGCAACTTGATTGCTTAGGAGATTAGGGTTTGCTTCCCTTTTAACTTGGGCGGCAAGGAATCCTAGTTTTGTTAGGATTGAGGTTGGGCGGCTAGGGTTTGAGAGGGGGCTTGGGGGGCAACAATAGAGAGTTTTCTTTCTTCTTCCTATGGTGATTGCCGGCGCCCATAATTCTCCCCTTTACCTTGGCCGGAACTCAACCTATTCCTCTTCTTCTCCTTGGCCAGTGGAAACAAGAGATAGGAATTCTTTCCTTGAAGCTTTTGGCTAGCGCCTACACTTCTATCTTCATCTCTTTGGGCCGGCGGCAAGCATCAAGCTTGGAGCTTGATGGTTGGTTCTAGATAAAAGAAGAGTTTTGTTTTATGATCTTCCTTTGTTCGGAGTGAACAAGGAAAGGAAGATTAGTGATCTAGGAGGCTTTGACTTTTGGTAGATCGTCGCCCACACGACGTCCAAAAGGAGGAAGGACATACAATAAAAGATCAAGAGGTATAACATTTGTTTATATTGTTTTGTAAGTTGTCTATATTTGTTCTTCAATTATATGTATGATATATATTTTGTTTTTTGGCTAATATAACTTGAACCCCGAATATAAACACAAAAGTCGGCGATCCATACATCGTCTATTTCACGGCTATTCGTAGAATAGAGGTTGGTGGCTTGAACAACAAGTTTGTTCAAGTGACTACTCTAATTGAATAGCACGACGATGAAACGGTTGCTTGGGTGATCCCTTTTGTCTATGATTAAATTTGTTTTTATTCGGGGACGTCGATGGGATCGCCATGAACAAGCGACCGAGTTGAAGTGGGAAGCGAAGTTTCCTACCTTCACCAAGGTCATATTTGATGTTTGACGATGGTTTGACCATTGTCATGGGAGAAGTCCAAGTCTTGTGTACTTGGCATGAAATGTCCAAGCTTGAGTCTTGGCATAGAAAGTTCAACATGGGTTGGCAAGGAAAGTCCAAGCATGGGTCTTAGCAAGGAAAAGTCCAAGCATGGGTCTTGGAATGGAAAGTCCAACATGGGTTGACAAGGGAAAGTCCAAGCTTGAGTCTTGGCAATTGGAAAGTCCAAGCGAGAGTCTTCGCAGCATAAGTCTAATGGTTGACAGCGTAAAGTCCAAGCGGAGTCTTGGTAGTGTAAGCCCAATGTGCCTTGGCAGTGTAGACCACATTAGAATGACATTAGCTGATGGAAGCACCTAAAGGCTAGCGTATGGATGAACAAGTCATGGATGACTTGGAGGGATCTGATAGGCGTGAGGCTGATGAAGGTGTCTAGAAGGCTTAGGTCTAGGCTAAGGGTGGTCTAGCAAGTATGGGGGCACCATACTTGGGTTAAAACCTCATGTTTGAGGTGTATCAGTCGACTGGGACTATGGTAAGTCGACTGATGAGAGTCGATTAGAGTTTGACTACTTGCCTGAACAGTCGACTGCTGGTCAGGAATTCGGGGACAGAATGTTCCTGAGTCGACTATTAGGGTGTGACAGTCGAGTGATGACTTGATCAGTTGACTGATGGGCATGACCAGTCGATTGATGGTATATCCGTTGGAACTTATCCAATGTGGTTGATGCCGTTGTGAGACAACGACTACAGGAGTAGTCGACTGATGGTCCCGATTAATCGACTACTAGGCGAAATTCAGTCCGAATGCAGGTTATAAAAGCAGCTCGAAAGGAGGGATTTGGCATCGATTTTCTTGGGCAATTTGGAGCAATTTATTGGTGAAAATCAGAGTCTTCAAGGCTAGTCCAAGACAATCAACAAACAAGCATCCAAAAGCTCTTTGAAAAGTTTTCTTTACTTGCATTTTAGTGTATTTGTTGTGTATTACTTTTGTAATCATTGTAAGAGGTTTCTCCGCCTCCAACTTGTTGTCGAGAAGGAGTATTATTATTATAGTGGTGGTGTTTGCATCGCTAGGGCTCATTTGAGCCCAATCTGTGGAGTAGGAACCATACGGTTCCCAACTACGTTACATACTTATGTATTGGTGTATTTGTATTTGTCTTCATTTTTGTTATTGCTATTTTATATATTCCGCTGCACATAACAAGCTTTGTAGAGACGAACACGATCGAATTCTATCCACGACGAAAATGCGCTATTCACCCCCCCTCTAGCGGTCATGAATGTTCCTACAACAGCTTATCATGTTATTCCTCCAATATGGAAACAATAGATAAGGGAAAAGATAATCCATAAAGACAACATGGATCAATAAACAAGTCAAAAGACAATAAATGGCAAATACAAAGATATGATGAGAAAGACATCATGGAGTATCAAGTGGATTAGACAATCAAGCCAAGTCAAGAAAAGAATCAAGAATGAAATCCTTCATCATATTCATGCAAGTAAATGTTACTGCATTTTTGAAAAGACTCAAAGCAAGTTTTAGAGTAACAAATATCACATGTGTTATCACACAAAAGTGGGTAAATAATAAGAATGTCTTACAACCTCACTAGGTAAATAAAACATCAAGCTTAGTCTATCAATAAAAAGTTCACCATCATAACAAGTGACTGCATGCAAGTGAAGTCTCCTATCATACACAAAAATCCATAATTTGATGATCAAACTTAACTAATTTTTACCACCTATGAAATGATACTAAGGCATGCATAGGGAATATTATCTGACTCAACAATAGACAAACAAACCTAGGTAAATAGGCAAACAAGCAATCAACCACACAAATTATTCCGAACATGAAATGAAGGAAATAAATGTAATAAATAAAAGAACACACTCCCCTTTCAAGTCAGATAAGAAGCATCCTCAAGGTCCACTTCCTCCATTGTAGCTCCAATCTTTTCTGTCTTACCCCACTATCTTCTCCAGTATAGACTTGATTTCTCTGTTCGACACTTCATGAGTCTGTTGGAAAAATGAGACCCTTGATCCTAATGATCGCCCTGGGTACTCTAAATCTGCAAAATATGTGAGACCTAACAAAATTCACAACAACTAGATAATCATCAGTCCTGGTGGGCGATGACCTCCACCTATTTAGAAATATAATCAACTGTCAAAAAAATATATGAAAATCCAAAAGATACAGGAAACAGACCCATAAAATCAATACCCCAAACATCAAAAATCTCACAAAATATCAAGGATTGTTGAGGCATTTCATTTCTACGTCTTATGTTCCTTGTTCATTGACATCGCTCACAAGCTTTGTAAAATTTTTGGGCATCATGAAATAAGGTGGGCCAATAGAAACCAGACTCAAACTTTCCTAGCAGTCCTTTGAGGTCCAAAATGCCCCACACAAGCCAGAGAATAACAAAAAGCAAGTATGGAATGAAACTCATAATCATGTACACATCGTCTAATGATCTGATCACTACAAAATTTCCAAAGATAAGGATCATATTATACATAATACTTAGCATCACTTTTCAATTTCTGGACTTGTGCATGAGTAAAATGTGAAGGTATAACACGGACAACTAAATAATTACCAAAATCTGCATACCATGGTGTCTTACCTTGCAGGTGAACAAACTGATCATCTAGAAAAGAATCTGCTATAGGGGCGGGCTCGAACTCCACCACAATCCTGCTCAAGTGGTCTAAGGTTCGGTGTTGATATCAAAGCCTGCTTAAGCTGATCAAATGAGTCCTTGCACCGCTGGTCAAACTAAAATACCACCTTCTTATGCAACAAATTTGTCATGGGTAGGGAAATCTTGCTAAAGTCTCTGATAAAACGTCTATAGAAACCTTCATGACTCAGAAAAGCACGAACTTCCCGCACAGAAGCGGGGTAAGATAAAGAAGACATAACATGAATTTTAGTAGGGTCTACTTCAATACCATTCACAGAGATAATATGACCTAAGACTATCCCATGCTCGACCATGAAATGACATTTCTCAAAAACATCTGATGGAAGTGATTCTTGGGGCGTTTCCTGAAGAGCGCAAGTCCCTACACATTCTATATCCTTGTCCACATATAAGGGCCCACAGATAGGTACTAATGACAAATCACCATCAACATCAGAATCATCAGAATCAATAAAATCATAACAAAATGTAGAAGGTGTAGAGATATCCAAATGAAAAAAAAACTAAGAAATAAAGTTCATGCAGTCCAGCTCATCAGCTCTATCCACGCTAAGAATAGAATGTTCCTCCATCGGGTGCTTTATAGCATCCAAAATATTGAACCGAACTACAGTATCTCCTACCTCCATAGAAAGAGTACCTTAACCAACACATCCTCTATCACCCCAGCTGGGTGAGTGTTGATACATTCTTCCCTACTCCAATCAACTCATTACATTTCAACTTCTCATTGTGAACACCCAAATCTTTAAGAAACTTGGTATACTTGGGAATCTACTCAATCATTGTCAACAAACGGACATTAACTTCCACCTTGCTGAACAAATCTACTAACTCCTAGAATTCCCTAGCCTTTTCTTCAACAACTTTCTTCCTAGCCTGCACCGACCTCTCAGGGAAGGGCTGCATAAGACTCAAATAGATTATCGCCTGTAGACCTAGTCATCACCACAAACAAATACAATAATGAGTATCAAATCGAAATGATAAGAAAGACACTAATAACAAAAGAAAAAAAATAAAAAAACTAACTATAGTTTAAAAACAAACGAACACCATTATGTTCCCCGACAACGACGCCAAAATTTGATCTGAACGGTGTAATTGTGTCGCAATACCATTCCCAAATTATTTACCGAACCCCCTAACTACACTAATGCAGTATAGGAATGACTAGGATTGTATCCCAATGAACCTAATGGCTGGACGTTTGTTTCTAAACATTATTAACACTGGGGGTTCCTACAACTTATTAAAATAATTATTTGAAAGCTACTCTAATGCAATAACGATTCAACCATGCATCGCATTGTCACTATATGATATGATAGTCAAATAATTCTGGTTAACATACATGAAAATTAAACCTGCAAAAAATAAACCTAACTACCAATTAACAATTCCCGGGAAGCTAACCTAATGTGCAAAAGCAAGTAAATCACGCACCACACTGTCACTATATGGTACAATGATCAAAGATTAACTGAACAAACTTAAACAATTCAACCAAGTACCGCACTTTCACTATACGACATAATGGTCAAATAGTAATTGAAAACTAAACTAACAAACATAAGCAATTCAACCAAGCACCACACTGTCACTATCAACACAATGGTCAAAGATTAACTGAAAACTAAACAGTTCGACCAAGCACTGCACTTTCACTATACCACACAATGGTCAAAGATTAACTGAAAACTAAATGGAATAAACCTAAGCAATTCAACCAAGCATCGCACTGTCACTATATGACACAGTGGTCAAAGATTAACTGAAAACTAAATGAAATAAACCTAAGCAATTCAACTAAGCACCGAACTGTCACTATATGACACAATGATCAAATATTAACTAAAAATTGAAAAGTATAATTAACACTGCAGAAAATAAAACCAACCACACTAACTAAACTACCAAAACAAATTACCACATGCAACACCACACAACACAAATGAAACACAATGGGAACACAATTGAAAAACAACTGAAACACTGGTGAAACAATATTGAAAAAAATAGTGAAACAGTAGTGTAAAAATACTGAAACAATAGTGTAAAAATTAACCAACAATCATCCACAACCACTGGAAAGGAACCACCCTCTCTTGTGACCAACGATAGTGCTGAACAGCTCCTATGACTTCAGTGCACGAATCTTTTGTCAGAATCCGATGAAAGCTGGATCGATGGTAACGAATCACTGCTCCGGTGATGGACTTCGGGGCTGCAAAATCACATCAGCCAATGGATAGATTTACGGAGGCGAAGCAGCACGAATCACGACTGCGAAAATGGAAGGGACCAAAGCTGTGAACGTCAAAGTATCTTCACCACCGCTTGAAACTAGATGCTACCGGCGGAATAAAAAGAATCGAGGGTTGTCAGAATTAGAAAGCCATGTTGTCGTGACCACGACAGTAGAAGATAGCCCCAGCCTTCTGAAATCACGTCCAACTGGGTCGCTTAGCTCCAATCACCAGGCATGAATGGAACGCCGGTGAAGATGGCCAAAAATCCCAGCCGCATGGTTAAGTCGCCGTCTGCCCAATCTCAGACTTAGCTCCACCGCTCGCCAAGGAAGATTCGGATGGAGGGAGATGGAGATGACTCCGTTGGAGTTTCCAGAACTATCGTCGGAAGGGTTGTGGATGATCGTCGACACCGCACATGAAAATGGGGAAGAAGAGGCACCGCGCATTTTCTGTTCTGTCGTGATATCTGCTCGTGAGAAAAAGTTATATTTTCCTTAACTAAATTTCCTTAGCCGTCTGATCTGAGCACCTTTCATCCCAGCCACCCAATTAGATCTAGGGTTTAATGAATCCAAATAATATCACCCTAAGTAAGATGATCCATCAAATCCGACGGCTGCAATTAATCTGATCTGGATCAACGGCTGTGATTGCTCCAATTAGGCTCTGTTTAGATGTTTCCTACAAAATCACATGTAATTCGTGAAAAATATTGAAATTATAGGAATTAACACAATTAATCGCAAATGAACTCAATATGTAAAAACATACTGAATAACAATAATTACCCCATTAAAGAGCCTAAAATATCCAATATGTAAATAAAAACAGCACAATAAAAATGCAGCTATCAATTATCAAGTATGCTAAAACTCAAATTTTCAAAATTATTAATTTTACTAACCTTTTCTCCAGGCACCGATTCTTGTAGTGACCGAATCTTTCGCACCCGAAGTACTTGATGTGCTCCTTGTTCTTTTGGACTCCTGGCAATGGTGTCTCCTTTGTTGTCGATTGCGCCGTTTGAGTCTTACGAGTAGGACACTTATTTTTATAGTGCCCTTTCTCCCTGCACTTGAAGCAAATAATATGTTATTTAAAATTTAAATTTACATTGTTACATTTATGCCTTGTGGAATGCTCTTCCATGGTTAGCTCGGTCAATGATCTTCCCCGTACTTAAAAAAAAAAACAAAAAGTCCCAAGACATGGCCTTGGATTAGTAGTGTAAGAGATAATTAAAAATAAAAATAAAGAAAAGAAAATATCTGATAGGTGGTTGCACCGAATCTGATCGCCCCCGCTCTGATACCAATTGTTGGATCGAGAAAATGTTAGAGGGGGTGAATAGCATTCGTAAAACTTTTCTTTTCGTCGATTAAAACAAAGTGTACAGCAGGAAACTAAAACACAAAACACAAGTATTTTTTACTTGGTTCATAACCCATCGATTGCTAATCCAAGGCCTTATGCTCCTTGATCACTTTCGAAGGGCAAAGCACTAAAAATCTCTTCCTCATTAGAGGTAAGAGACAACCGAATACAATGATGTAGAGGAAGAGGTAACAACCTTACCTCTCCCCTTTGCAAATAATAGTTAAGAAGTAAAAGATACCGACAAATAACTTGTAGCAGAAGCACGATCGGAGTAGCGTTGTAGCACGAAGGATTGCTGAGAGCCGGCGCACTTAGGAGTTCATTGATTGATTCATGGGTTTGAGTCCTCTCCTCCTTTCATAGATTGTCACCTTGGAATATGTCCTAATCCATATCCAAAACTCGTGGATCTTATCTTGAGGTGGCGGTTTGTCTTATCATGAGGTGGTTGCATCGATGTCTATCTCTTTGACCTTGTGCACTGGGCTGATTCATCGACATTAGTCGACTGATCCTTTTGGCAGTCGACTGCCTTCAGTCGACTATTGACACCTCCATTCGACTGTTGCACTTGAGAATTCTTGCAACACAAGGTTAGCACAAGAGATGCATAATGCCATGCAGTGTGACAATCCTTTGACTGTCTGATCTCGACTTCGACATTCCTCCGAAAGCCTCGGTCAGATTGACGCCTAGGATTGTCCTCTAACCGAGGACGCATCCTTACCACCGCTCCACACTCGGAGCTTACCTTTGGTCCTCTTGACTCGTCACTTAGCTTTCGGTCTTCCACCTAGGTTCCTCGACTCCACGAGGTTCTCCCGGTGCTCTCGACCACCACGATTTCTCGTCCTGAGATTCTCCGAGTGTTTCTGACCTTCAGCTTAGCTCAAACATTTCCTGCATACTTAACATAGCATATGAGATAATAAAATAGCTTAACTTTGAATCTTTGCCATTATCAAAACCAAGGTTCGATTAACTAGTGCCCCTGCACCAATAGGTGGGTATTTTGAAATAAACTTGATGACAAAGTAGAAGGGATTAGGAATATAGCTAGGTTTGTTGCTAAAGGGTTCAGTCAAATTGAAGGGTTAGACTATGATGAGACATATGCACCCGTAGCTAGACTCGAATCAATTAGAATGTTGTTAGCCTATGCTACGCATCGAGGTTTTAAACTATTTCAAATGGATGTCATGTCAGCATTTTTGAATGGATTTATTAAGGAAGAAGTTTATGTTAGCCAACCACCTAGATTTGAAAGTCTAGACAAACCTAACCATGTCTTCAAACTTATAAATGCCTTATATGGATTAAAGCAAGCTTCTAGAGCTTGGTATGAAAGGCTTTCAATCTACCTTAAGTCTAAGGGATTTAATCAAGGTTTAGTTGACCCAACCCTTTTTGTAAAATCCATAGGAAAATAAATCTTCATTGCACAAATTTATGTAGATGAAATAATCTTTGGAACAACCAACACAACGTTATTAAATGAGTTCATTTCACTAATGGAAAGTAAATTTGAAATGAACTTAGTAGGAGAACTTACCTTTTTCTTAGGGTTACAAATCAAACAAACTAGAGAAGGAATTTATTTACATCAATGAAAATATGCTAAGGAACTAATTAGTAAATTTGGAATGCAAAACTCTAAGAAAATTAATACACCTATGGCTACCAACGTAAACATAGGAGAAGACTTAGAAGGAAAAGCGATAGATTTAAAAAACTATAGGAGCCCAATAGGTAGCCTTCTATACTTAACTACGAGTCGACCGGATAAACTCTTCGCAGAAAGTATGTGTGTGTGATTTCAATCTTGTGCTAAGGAATTGCACCTAATTCTAGTCAAATGAATTTTTAGATACCTAAAAGAAACACTAAACGTAGGAATTTAGTACCCTAGATTGAGCGAGTTCGAACTAATCGACTACTCTAACTCGGATTATGTCAGTAGTAAACTCGATAGGAAGAGCATGAGTGGATGTTGCCAACTTCTAGGCTCGAGTCTAGTCAGCTAGTATAGTAGAAAGTAACATTGTGTTGCCTTGTCTACCGCCGAAGTCGAATATGTTGCAATGGGTGAGTGTGTAGCTCTGTTGGTGCAATCGGCCCAGGTCACGATTGACCAGGACTCAAGTTTGACTCGAGTGATGTTTTGATGTTTCGACAAAAACATATGACAATGTAATTGTCATGGGAAAGTCCAAGTCTTGTATACTTGGCATGGAAAGTCCAAGTGGAACACTTGGCATTTGGTAAAGTCCAAGTCTTGAGTACTTGGCATGAAAAGTCCAAGTGGGACACTTGGCACATGAAAAGTCCAAGCATGGGTCTTGGCAATGTAAAAGTCCAACATGGGTTGGCAAGGGAAAGTCCAAGCATGGTCTTGACATTTGAGAAGTCCAACATGGGTTGGCAAGGGAAAAGTCCAAGCATGGGTCTTGGCAATGTAAAAGTCCAACATGGGTTGGCAAGGGAAAGTCCAAGCTTGAGTCTTGGCATGAGAAGTCCAAGGGGTTTGATATTGGCTGCGTAAAGTCCAAGCGGGAGTCTTGGCAGCATAAGTCCAATGGTTGGTGGCGTAAAATCCAAGCGGAGTCTTGGCGGCGTAAGTCCAATGTGCCTTGGCGGTGTAGACACCGTTAGCATGACATAGCCGATGGAAGCACCTAGAGGCTAGCGCGATGGATGAACAAGTCATGGATGACTTGGAGGGATCCGAGAGGCGTGAGGCTGATGGAGGTGGCTAGAAGGTTTAGGTCTAGGCTAAGGGTGGTCTAGCAAGTATGGGGGCACCATACTTGGGTTAAAACCTCATTTTTGAGGTTGCCAGTCGACTGACATTATGGCCGGTTCAATTGTCGTGAGTCGACTTGAGTTCGACTGCCAATTTAGAGCTGGAAATACTCGCGCGATCGCCATCGAGGAGTCGATCGCGTCGACGGCAAATAATCGCCAAGGGTCGGCAATGACCGCCACCCAATGTCGAGCATTGAGAATGCTCGCGTGAGCCGATCGGGCGATCGACAGCGCCGGCGATCGCCAATGTTGTGACCGATCGCCAAGAGATCCGTTGGAGTTTTTATAGCATGGATCGAGCCGTTGTCTCACGACAACAGTGGCATCAGTCGACTGGTGACTTATGGCAGTCGATTGATGGGTGGAAATCCAGGTCGCGCGCAACGATAAAAGGAGCTCGACCGGAGGGTTTTTGGCATCAGTTCTAAAGCGATTTCTTGGATGTTTTTGAGGCAATTTGCTGCTACAAATCAGGGTCTTCAACCATGGTTCAAGCGATCAACAAGCAAGTAATCCAAAGGCATTTGTAAAGTTGTTTTCTTTACTAGTTTTGCATTGTATTATTGTATTTGCTTGTATTCCTTTCGTTTATTGTTGTAAACATTTGTACGAGGTTTCCCCGCCTCCAACTTGTTGTCAAGAAGGAGTTTATTGATTAGTGATTGCATTGGCGTCGCTAGAGCTCGTTAGAGCTCGATCCGTGGAGTAGGAACCGTGTGGTTCCGAATCACGTTAAATCTTCGTGTTTTTGTGTTTGTGATTGTGTTTCGTTATTTTTTATCATATATATATTCCGCTGTACTAACGAAACTTGTAGACACGAACACGCGATCGAATTCCATCTACGAACGGTCAAACGCCATTCACCCCCCCTCTAGCGGCGTCAAATTTCCAACAAGCTCAACTTCTTTGGATGAAGCACACTCTCCAAGACTTTCATTTAAGCTTTAGTAACATTAAAGTCTTAATTGATAACATTAGTTCTATTAACCTAACTAAGAACCCGATTTGTCACTCTAGATCCAAACACATAGAAGTTAAACATCACTTTATATGAGAACACATAGCTAATAGAACTATAAAACTCGAGTATGTTGAGTAGAAATTGAACCTAGCTGACATTTTCACAAAACCCTTACCCGAAGCAGAATTTAGTCTTCTTATACGAAGACCAGGAATGTGCGTAATAGAGTAGGACTTAACTCTTACTTATACTCTATCTTTACTTTTCACGCTATATGGAACTAGCTTAGGGTTTGTTGGATCGAAGCGGATCGCTAGAGGGGGGGGGTGAATAGCGATAAAACTTTTTTTTTTCGAGTTCGTATAAAAAACCGAGTAGATAATTAATTGCAGCGGAAATGTAAATGTAAAGTAAAAAGAGACAAAGGAGTTTTACTTGGTTTGTAGCCTTCGGCTACTACTCCAAGGCCCTAGCGGTCCTTGACCACGTACGGAGGGCAAAAACACTAAAGAACTCCTCCCCGTTAGAGGTAGGAGTTTAATCGATACAAGTAAAGCACAAAGCTTGAGGTAGAGGGACACTCCCCCTCTCCTCGTTACGATAAAAGCTCTGAAAATGAAAGTACTAATCTGAAATAAAACTCTAACCGACGTAATAAAATGAAAACAAATAAACCTAGACGTCGGAGAAGAAGCACTTCATTGTCGGAGAAGTTGTAGCTTTGCGGAGGCTTTTGGAAGCTTAGAATTGATGATGAAACCCTAGGTTTGGCCCTCCTTTTATAGCCTTTGAGCCCCTTTTCGAGAGGAACCCTAGCCAATCACAATTGAGCACCAATCTCCTTGAAATGGGGTGATAAGCCTTGACTCCTCGAATCTGATCATTGACCATCAATCGACTGATGGCCATCATCACCGGCCGATGGCGATCATCGAGTCCGACCTCCGTGATCGATTGACGGCAATGAGTCCTTCTGGCCGGCAATGACTGATGCTTGCTGCAAGTCAAAGTTAGCTCAACAAAAACATAATTTCGACGGTCGTCGACCATCCGATCTCGACCTAGACCATCTATATGATGTCTTTGGTCAGATCTATGCTTAAGATCATCCCCATAACGAGGATACGACCTCACTTATGCTCGCACACACGAGCTTACCTTGATACTTACGTGTTGCTTTTGCTTTCGGCCTTCCACTCGATTCCTTCGGCTCCCTCCGAAGTCACTCGAGTGTCGCCCAACCACCGCGGCTTCCTCCGGGTGTCGCTACCCTAAAACTCCAGCTATAGCAATCTTCTGCACACTCGATTCAACTCGTGAGATAACGACATGAGCTTAACTTTGTATCGTTTGCTATAATCAAAACTTAGTTTCGACTTAGGTGCCTACTGCACCAACAATCTCCCCCTTTTTGATTTATGACAAACCCACATACAAAGTTAAGTAAATAGCAAGCATGAAGAATAATGTGCATTAGAAACAAACAAGAAATAAAGAAGATTAAGTAGGAGTAGTAAGGATTTTCTTCAAGTACTCCCCCTTGAGGAAACCTCCCCCTTGACCGAGGGTGAGTCTTGAAGAAAGACCTTAATCCTCCCCTTTGAGGGTTTCTTTAAGTAATTAACATTACTTAAAGTTGGCCTTAGTAAAACGTTTAAGTTAAGAGTTCTTCTTAACTTGGCCCTTTCTCCCCCTTAAGTAAAACATTGACGGCACAAATAAGTTTAAGTTAAGAATTCTCTTAACTTGGCCTTTAATAAGTTTTCAAAACTTAAAGTTAACTTTTGGTTTAAATATAAAGTAAAAAAAAAAAAATTGACCCCTTAACTTTGGCCTTTTTCTCCCCCTTTTGCCATATATCGAAAAGAGTGAGGGTGTGTGTGGAAAATAAAAATAAGTGTTAAATTTAAAGTCCAAGCATGTTCCACATTATTTTGAAAATAATATACTGAAAATAAGTTCATCTATAAAATGTTCGACTCATATTTGGCTTGATTGATATAAAAGATCAACCATCCCTGATCAGAGTCGGTTAGTATGTATGATTATACTCCGTGGTTCATGGCGATTCACTAGCTCTACATCTGGAACCAGGAGTAAGGTCCTAACATCTCACGCCCATCTACGTGGCTAAGTACACAAACACATTAGTCCTATGTGTTGTGAGATGTATTGGCTCCTTAAATCTATAGGTGCATGATATCTAAGGTATGTCCTATGCTAGTTCCATAAAAATGAAATTAAAGAAATAGTAGTAAGAACATATAATTTGCAAGTTCCTATTCTATTATGCACATGCCCAATCTTCGTCTTAATAGACTAAATTCGGCTTCGGGTAGGGGTTTAGTAAATAGGTCTGCTAAGTTAGACTTCGATTCAACGTATTCGAGTTGTATGGCTCCGTTGGCCACATGTTCTCGAATGAAATGGTGTTTAACCTCTATATATTTGGTCCTAGAGTGACATATAGGATTTTTAGTAAGGTTAATTGAACTAATGTTATCTATGTGGAGTTTTGTGTTCGTAAAGTCTAACTTAAAGTTGCGGAGAGTGTGCTTCATCCAAAGAAGCTTAGTGACACACTCACCCATTGCAAAGTATTCGGCTTCGGTGGTAGATAAGGCAACACAGTGTTGCTTCCTACTGCACCAACTCACTAGACTTGAGCCGAGAAGTTGACAACAACCACTCGTACTCTTTCTATCGAGCTTACTACCGGCATAGTCCGAATCGGAGTAGCCGATTAGTTCGAACTCGGTAGATCTAGGATACCAAATACCGACATTAAGTGTACCCTTTAGATATCTAAGGATGCGCTTGACTAGAGTTAGGTGAGACTCCTTGGCACAGGTTTGAAACCTGGCGCAATACTTACTGCAAATAAGATATCAGGTCGGCTTACAGTTAAGTAAAGGAGACTCCCTATTACGCTCCTATAGTATTTTAAATCAATTTGGTTTCCGATTATATCTTCTTCTATATTAACATTTGTTGCCATTGGGGTATTAATAATTTTAGCGTCTTGCATTCCAAAGCGTTTAATTAATTCCCTAGTATATTTGTGTTGATGTAGGTATATTCCATCTTTAGTTTGTTTAATTTGTAATCCTAAGAAGAAACTTAATTCGCCTACTAAATGTTAGTGCTTATAAGCTCCACATATTTCCACAATGGCATGATATTGTCCACTTTGGGTCTAAGCCCTCATGGTTTTATTTTTGGGCTTTACCCAAAAGGCCTCATACCAATGGAGATATCTTTTTTCTTATAAGCACATGATCTTTTCCATGTCTTACCAATGTGGGACTTTGATTGTATTCCCCATACTCCCAACAATCCCCCCCTCAAACGAAGGACCACATTGGGCCCCCCCTCAAGCCTATCCCTCCTCGAAGGATTTTCTCTGCTTGATGTCCGATCTTCAACCCACCAGGACTTCCTGCCAGTTGTTCGGTCCCCCCGACCCAACTAGACTTCCTTCCTGATGTCTGGTTCTCTTGATCCGGACGTGGGAGCTCAACTTCCTTCGTTCGAGGTTCATGGCTTGACATGGACCACGGCTCTGATACCAATTGTTAGTGCTTATAAGCTCCACATATTTCCACAATGGCATGATATTGTCCACTTTGGGTCTAAGCCCTCATGGTTTTATTTTTGGGCTTTACCCAAAAGGCCTCATACCAATGGAGATATCTTTTTTCTTATAAGCACATGATCTTTTCCATGTCTTACCAATGTGGGACTTTGATTGTATTCCCCATACTCCCAACACTAAATTCATTTCAAATTCTCTTTCCATAAGGGAAATAAACTCATTTAGTAGGATTGAATTGGTGGTTCCGAAAATAATATCATCTACGTAGATTTGGGCTATGAATATGTCTTTACCTAAGGTTTTTACGAAAAGGGTTGGGTCAACTACACCTTGGTTAAAATCTTTGGACTTAAGATAAATCGAAAGTCTCTCGTACCAAGCTCGAGGAGCTTGTTTAAGTCCATAGAGAGCTTTCTTTAACCTAAGGACATGGTCGGGTTTGTCTAAACTTTCGAAACTAGGGGGTTGACTAACATAAACTTCTTCTTTAATGTATCCATTTAAGAATGCAGATTTCACATCCATTTGAAACAACTTAAATCCTCGATGTGCTGCATATGCTAATAGCATTCGAATGGACTCTAATCTAGCTACTGGGGCATAGGTCTCGTCGTAATCTAAACCTTCGACTTGACTAAACCCTTTAGCAACTAGTCTAGCTTTATTTATAACTACTTCACCTCTATCATCAATTTTATTTCTAAACACCCACCTTGTTCCAATGATTGTTTTATCTTTAGGTGGTGGTACTAATTCCCATACTTCGTTCCTAGTGAATTGAGCCAACTCTTCTTGCATTGCAATAATCTAATCGGGATCAAGAAGGGCTTGGTCAATAGTTTTGGGTTCAATTTTAGAAATCAAAGATATTTGACTAAGGTTTCTGTATGAGGCTCTAGTTCGAACTCCTAGACTTGGATCACCTATCACTTGGTCGATAGGATGATTCGTTTGAGTCCTAGTTGGATTTGGGTTTGAGTCTGCAACTTGATCCATAGGATGGCTTGTTTGAGTTCTAGTTTGGTTGGAGTCATCTATCACTTGATCAATAGAGTGACTTGGTTGACTTAGGTTAGGATTAACACTAGACCTAATCTCCGGATCAGAGTTAGGTCTAGTATGAATTGACTCGCAAATTGGGGTTGCCGGGGGTTTTGTAGGTTCGTGTCCTTCATCGAATACTACATTGATAGTCTCCTTGACTCTAAGGGTGTCATGGTTATATACTCTATAAGCTCTGCTTGTAGTCGAGTATCCTAGAAAGATTCCGGTCGTGGTTTTGGATGTAAATTTCCCTAGGTAATCCTTAGTGTTTAGGATATGTACCTTACACCCAAATACCCTAAAGTACTTGATGTTAGGTATTTTATTGTGATAAATCTCGTATGAGGTCTTAAGGTGCCTCTTTACCATAAGGATTCTATTTTGGACATAGCATGCAGTACTCACGGCTTCCGCCCAAAACCTATCGGGTAGGTTATACTCATTTAACATTGTCCTAGCGGCTTCTTGTAGGGTTCTATTTTTGCGTTCTACTAGGCCATTTTGTTGTGGAGTTCTAGGGCAAGAGAACTCGTGGTGGTATCCATTTAGGTTACAGAATTCTGTAAACCTATGGTTTTCGAATTCACCACCATGATCAGTCCTAAGTCTTTTGATTTTAATGCTTTGTTGATTTTCTATTAACTTAAATAGATTGATTAATTGATCTAGGGTATCACTTTTGTGTTTGATGAACCTAACCCAAGTAAATCTAGAATAGTCATCAATTATGACTAAGCAGAATTTACTTTCATTAAGTGACTTAGCTCCGTGTGAATCAAATAGATCCATGTGTAGGAGCTCAAGCACACTTTTGGTTCATTCTTGACTAGTTAGTTGATGTTGTGTCCTAGATTATTTACCTTGTTGACAAGCATTACATATTTTATTATCCAAGTTATTGAGGTTAGGCAAACCTCTAACTAAGTCACTCTGACTCATCTTGTGGATGAGTCTTGGGTGTGAGTGACCGAGTCGTCGGTGCCACAACCATGATTTCTCTTGCCGTGTCATAAGACACTTAGTTGAGGAGTTAGTTAAGTTAATAGTGTAAATGTTGTTATTTCTAGTTCCCTTAAGAATTGTTTTAGAGGTTTCGTTTGTATTAATTACGCATTCGTTTTCTAGAAATATGACCTTATAGTTATTATCACACAATTGGCTTACACTGAGAAGATTATATTGAAAATTTTCTACTAATAAAACGATTTGAATGACAAAATTTGAGTTAAGCTCAATATCACCTGATCCGATGATTTTGAGCTTGCCGTTATTTCCGAAGGCTACCGATCCTTGTCGTTTGAATCGAAGCTTCGAAAACTTGAGTTGATCCCCGGTCATGTGTCGGGAGAAACCACTATCCAACATCCATTGATCCTACACGCAAGGTAGTTGGATCGAATATTGGATTTATTAAAAATTGGTTGAAAATTATTAACCTAAATCATCTCACCCATGTCTACATGATCAAACATGTTAATCCTATATGTTCTTGTGAGATGACTTCCAATTTTAGTTGAATTAAATTTAATGACTTAAATACTTGTCAACCTTGCGTTAGATTCAGATTTGACCTTAGGCTCATCAAGTCACCTTTTCAAGATCATGGCTTCCAGGTCGTGGCGAGGCACAGAGGCCTTCTTTGATCGGAAAAACGACCACTTAGACAAAGCCATTTTCAAGAAAATAGAGACTTGACTCACCTAAGACCACTTCCTGGTCTAACTAGTCTAGGATACGGCGAGGTAGCTTCAGCTAGTTCCGCTCGGTCAAGTGCACCGAACTAGATACGCCTTATCTAGCCCGAATACACAAGACTCCGCTTTCCTAGCGTACTATCATCTCGCCGTGTCCTGGTACTATGTTATCAAGTATTGACGAGTTCTAGTCCTATCTAACCATTCTAAGAAGTAAAATCAAACTAAATAAAAACCTAAGCATACAATTTCTAAGTTAAAACACAAACAAATTTCGTACTAGCTCCCCCTGGACCGTTGAATCGATTCAGTCTCTCCACATAGTGGATTTGGTCCTTGGGAACCCAGTACTGGTTTGATCCTAAGTTTGAAATCTAGGTGGTCTTAGGGACCCATGCTTGGACACATTTTTTATGTCGACTTACGATTGACATATACGACTTATTGGTCGTGTTTGAGCTAAACCCTAGCCCGGCCTTGTTGTACACGACCCTTTGCGATCCAAGTAGGAGGTCAAGTCCTTTGGATCCCAAAGTAAACCTTTCCAACGTATTCCTAAGATCTTCGACTTGACTCTTCAAGAGTGAGTTCTCAACTTCGAGTTTTTCAACTCGAGTTGAGTCCTTCTCTTGAACTCGACTAGTCGAAGAGGTTAGGGAGACCTCGTGTTTGAGGAGTTTAACTTCCTCAACCAGGGTCTCGACCTTGGACTCGGACTTAGCTAACTTTCTATTTAAAAACTTAATTGCACTATAAAGTGTAGTAATAAGAGACCGACTTACCTTGAGTGTATCTTTTGAACCGGATGCATATCCGTTGCTCGTCTTGAATAGTGCTTCGTAGTCCGACTCGTCTTCGGTTTCTGATTCAAGTTCCGGTTCCGACTCCGTCTCCGATTCCACCGGTTTAGCCATGAGGACTCGATCGTTATCTTCTTCCTCGGAAGCTTCTTCCCAAGTGGCATTAAGTGCCTTTTTGTGTTTTGGTGCCTTGCTCTTGAGTCTTGGGCATTCGGACTTAATGTGTCCAAACCTGTTGCATTCATAACATCTTATGTTTGAACTTTTAGGCTTACCTTCGTTGGGTCGAATGACAGCTCATTTTCGGCCCTTGACTATCCTCCGAACTAGGTTGACTAGTTCGGCCTCCATTTTCGAGTCGACCTCCGAATCAGACTCATCTTCTTCTTCCTTCGGAGGTGGCTTGCTAGCGGGTTTCTTCTTTGAACCTGCAAATAATGCTATACCTTTCTTGGGTTCCGAATTAGACTGCTCATGAAGTTCAAAATTAGAAAAAAGTTCATCTAATCTATGTTTAGAAAGATCCTTGGAGACCTTGTGGCATCGACCATGGATGCCCACAAGGTAGTCCTTGGAAAGGAGTTTAGGACATACCTTATAAGATCGCGGTTTTTGACCTTTTGCCCGATTGCGTGTAGATTGTTGACGATGTCCTGGACTCGGGCGTGAAGTTGCGTCGCGGACTCGTGTTCCTGCATTTTTAGGTTATATAGTTTATTGAATAGAAGATCATGCTTACATACCTTGGCTTCATCGGCCCCTTCATGTAGCTCCACTAGCTTTGTCCAAAGGTCCTTTGCGCTGATGAAGGGGCCGACGCGATTTAACTCCTCCTTGGACAAGCCGCATTGGAGGATTTGTGTTGCCTTGGTGTCGGCTTCGACTTGTCGTTTTGTCGCAATGGTCCATTGATCATAATCCAAGGAGTCACCTACTTCATTAGTCGGAAGTATGAAACCCGTTTGGATTATGATCCACATCTCGATTTGGGTTTTGAGAAAGCATTCCATCCGACCCTTCCAATAACGGAAGTCATCTCCGTTGTAAAACGGAGGTCGGACGGTGCTAAAACCCTCGAGATGGGCCATTAGAACAAAAGAAACAAGTAAACAAAAAAACTAGCAATGACAAAAACACACAAGAAAGTACCAAGACTCGCGTCTTGGATTAGTAGTGCGGTAGAAAAACTAAGCGAACAAATTAAATTCGAAATAAACAGAAACAAAGAAAAAAAATCTATGAAAATGCTAGATTGGTGGTTTCACCAAATCTTAGCACCCCCCGGCTTTGATACCAATTGTTGGATCGAAGCGGATCGCTAGAGGGGGGGGTGAATAGTGATAAAACTTTTTTTTTTCGAGTTCGTATCAAAAACCGAGTAGATAATTAATTGTAGCGGAAATGTAAATGTAAAGTAAAAAGAGACAAAGGAGTTTTATTTGGTTCGTAGCCTTCGGCTACTACTCCAAGGCCCTAGCGGTCCTCGACCACGTCCGGAGTGCAAAAACACTAAAGAACTCCTCCCCGTTAGAGGTAGGAGTTTTATCGATACAAGTAAAGCACAAAGCTTGAGGTAGAGGGACACTCCCCCTCTCCTCGTTACGATAAAAGCTCCGAAAATGAAAGTACTAAACTGAAATAAAACTCTAACCGACGTAATAAAATGAAAACAAATAAACCTAGACGTCGGAGAAGAAGCACTTCGTTGTCGGAGAAGTTGTAGCTTTGCGGAGGCTTTTGGAAGCTTAGAATTGATGATGAAACCCTAGGTTTGGCCCTCCTTTTATAGCCTTTGAGCCCCTTTTCGAGAGGAACCCTAGCCAATCACAATTGAGCACCAATCTCCTTGAAATGGGGTGATAAGCCTTGATTCCTCGAATCTGATCATTGACCATCACGATGATGATGGCCATCATCGATCGATCGATGGCGGCGATCGATCGACTTAACCTCCGGACGGATCGATTGGCACGAGTCCTCCAAGTGGCGATCGATGCTTGCTGCAAGTCAAAGTTAGCTGAATAAAAACATAATTTTGACAGTCGTCGACCATCCGATCTCGACCTAGACCATCTATAGGATGTCTTTGGTCGTATCTATGCTTAAGATCATCCCCGTAACGAGGATACGACCTCACTTACGCTCGCACACACGAGCTTACCGTGATACTTACGTGTTGATTTTGCTTCCGGCCTTCCACTCGATTCCTTCGGCTCCCTCCGAAGTCACTCGAGTGTTGCCCGACCACCGTGGCTTCCTCCGGGTGTCGCTAGCCTTCAGCTCCAGCTATAGCAATCTTCTGCACACTCGATTCAGCTCGTGAGATAACGACATGAGCTTAACTTTGTATCGTTTGTTATAATCAAAACTCAGGTTCGACTTAGGTGCCTACTGCACCAACAGGGTTTACCTTAGAAATCATGCACATATAGATTTAAGGAGTCAACACATCTCACAACACATAGGTTCAATGTATTTGTGTACTGAGCCACGTAGATGGGCGTGAGATGTTAGGGTCTCACTCTTGATTCCAGATGTAGATCAAGTGCATCGATGTGAATCATGGAGTATAATTATTTAAAATAACCAACTCTAATCAAGTCTTATTGATAATTTTATATCAATTAAGTCAAAAAGTGTTGAACATGCTATTAGTTGAATTTATATTGAAACTATTGTTTTCAAAATTAAAAGGGGCATGTTTGGACTTATAAACATATGTTAATCCTAATTTGGGTTTCTAAAGTTTTTCCCCCCAAGTATTTTTGATATATGGAAAAAGGGGGAGAAGAAAGGCAAAAGCTAAGGAATCTAAAGTTTTTTTTGAAAACCTAACTTTCTTTAAGTGCATTATGGGGGGAGAGATAAGTTTCTTTTTCAAAAACTCACCTAAGGTCAAGGGGGAGGTAACCTTGTGGGGGAGGATTTGAAAAAGAACTTATTATTCGTACTTACTTACACTTGCTTAATCATACTTACTACATGCTTACTCATGCTTATTTAGACTTAATTTTTCCTTAACTTTGAATCGGTTTTCCATAGATAAAAAAGGGGGAGATTGTTGGTGCAAGGCATCAGATAATCTAACCAAGGTTTTGATTATGGCAAAGGTTCAAAGTTAAGTTGTTATTGATATCTCATTTGTTGTGTTAAGTGTTCAAGAAATGATTAAGCTAAGCTGAAGGTTAGCGACACCAGGGGAACCTCGTTGGAGTCAAGGAAACTCGGTAGCAATCGGAAGCTAAGTGACAGATCAGGAGGACCGAGGTAAGCACTGAGTGCAGAGGAATGGTGAGGTTGTGTCCTCCGTACGGGGATGAAGTTTGGCAGCGATCTGACTAAGACTTCCCGGGGATGGTCTAGGTCGAGATTCGATGGTAAGGAACCATCATAATTTCCATTACTTGACATTTTTGTGCTAACTCTTTGTTGCAGGTGAGTGACCAGGCCAACAATCGACTGAAAGCTATTGGCAGTCAACTGATCCTACCATCAGTCAACTGATGAGGGTCATCAGTCGACTTCTATTCAAACTGGTCATCTCAAGAAAGTCAAAGATAAGATCCTTGGAAAGGGGGTGAGGTGGAGCTTTGATTGTTGGTGCAATCGGCCCAGGTCACGATTGACCGGACTCGAGTTTGACTCGAGTAAATGTTTTGATGTTTGACATGGATGTCTTACATTGATGTCTGACATGTGTTGGGAAGATTGCTAATGCAATCGGCCCAGGTTAGTATTTGATGTTTGACGATGGTTTGACCATTGTCATGGGAAAGTCCAAGTCTTGAGTACTTGGCATGTAAAGTCCAAGCATGGGCCTTAGAAAGGGAAAGTCAAACATAGGTTGGCAAAGGAAAGTCCAAGCATGGGTCTTGGCATGGAAAGTACAACATGGGTTGGCAAGGAAAAGTTCAAGCTTGAGTCTTGGTATTTGGAAAGTCCACGAGGTTTGATATTGGCAGCGTAAAGTCCAAGTGGGAGTCTTGGAAGCATAAGTCTAATGGTTGGTGGCGTAAAATCCAAGCGGAGTCTTGGAAGCGTAAGTCCAATGTGCCTTGGCGGTGTGGACACCGTTAGCATGACAATAGCTGATGGAAGCACCTGAAGGCTAGCATATGGATGAACAAGTCATGGATGACTTGGAGGGATCCGATAGGCGCGAGGCTGGCAGAGTTGGCTAGAAGGCTTAGGTCTAGGCTACGGGTGGCCAAGCAAGTATGGGGGCACCATACTTGGGTTAAAACCTCATGTTTGAGGTGGATCAGTCGACTGTGACCATGGGTCAGCCGACTGGTAGGAGTCAACTAGGGTTTGACTGCGAGAAGTGTCCTAGCAGTCGACTGCCAGAGCTTGGCAGTCGACTACTGGCCAGAGCAGTTGACTGGTGGTTGGGATTTCGGGCACAGAATGGAGTCAAACTCGACTGTTAGGGTTAACAGTCGAGTGAAGGCTCTATCAGTCGATTGATGGGCATGATCAGTCGACTGATGGGCATGATCAGTCGACTGATAATGGATCCATTGGATTTTTCCAGCGTGGATATAGTCGTTGTTTCACGATAACAGTGGGACCTGTCGACTGATGGTCCCAAGCAGTCGACTGATGGTCTCGAGCAGTCAACTGATAGGCAAAATCCAGCTCAGGCAGAAGCTTTAAATGGAGCTCGTGGAGGAGGATTTGGCAATCGGTTTTTGAGCTTCATTGGGGCGATTTGTTGCTGCAAATCAGGGTCTCCAAGTGCATTTCAAGCAACCACAAAGCAAGCAACCCAAAGACTCTTGTAAAGTTATTTTCTTTACTTGTATTGCAATTTATTATTGTATCTTTCTTGTATTTGTTTCTTACTTTTGTAAGAGCTATTGTACGAGGTTTCTCAACCTCTGGATTGTTCCGAGAAGGAGTTTGTTTGAATAGTAGTGCTTGTTTGCATTGCTAGGGATTTTAGAGCCCAATCCATGGAGTATGAACCATTCAGTTCTGAACCACATTATATGATTGTGTTTGCGTGTTTGTATTTCATTATTGCTTTATTTCTGCTGCGCACTAATCATTTGTAGCAAGCACGCGAACGAATTCCATCGAGCAACGACATCGCTATTCACCCCCTCTAGCGGGCGCAACATTCCTAACAATTGGTATCAGAGCCCGGGGCTCTTCTACAGATTAACAACCTGGAGCAAAGATGCTAGAGGGTGAAGAAGAACAAAATGGAAATTCAAGAGAATTTGGGTTGGGACATGAACACCCCAATTCCATATGCCTTCTATTGACAAGAAGGGTTTAGGCAATGAAAGACAAGAATTGAAGATTTCTTGATGATGAAGGATTTTGAGGAGTGGGTCGTCTTGATGGAAGGATTCCAATATCCAAGAGGGCCAAAGGGAGGATTCCTCAAGAAAAAGAGATGGACAGAAGAGCAAGTCCAAGCCTTCGAGAAAAATAAAAAGGTAGTCAAATTTATTTTTGATTTGATTCCTAATGACATCTTGTGTAGCCTAGGGGATTACATGGATGCCAAGGAGCATTGGAGCGAATTGGCAAAATATCACGAAAACCCTCAACCGGTCCAAGCTCAAGAAGAAGCAAGCTCTTCCTCATCCTCACAAGCAAGTGAGGATTCGAAAGTTGAAGAGGAGTCAACTTCCGGATAGGTGGAAGAGGAGGAAGAAAAAGTAGGAGAAGCCTCCACCTCTAGGATTGAGGGGGAGGAGAGAATTCCCACACAGGAGCAACTTCAAGAGGAACCGTCTACCTCCGGTCAAGAAGAAGAAGTCCATACCACCATCATTGACATAGGTAACTCGAGTACATCATTTCAAAATAAAATTCATATAATGTGTTTTGAGTGTAGGGAATCCGGGCATTACAAGAGTAAGTGTCCAAAAAGAGTAAAGAAGGCTCCTCCCATGCCAAAGGTCAAGGAGACCAGTGCCTCAATGCAAAAGAGCATGGAGCATGTCATTTGTTTCAAATGCCATCAAAAGGGCACTATAGGAGTCAATGCCCTAGGGGGAGCAAGAAGACTCAAGAGGGAGCATCACATGTAGGGGGAGCTTCTAAAGCAATCCCTAAGGTAAAATCCAATAATGATATTTCTTTAGTTAATAATAAAAATCATGCTAGAACTCATTTAAATACATTTTCTATTTATCATAAGAGCATGTTAGAAATAGTAGATACTTGTTTAGGAGCTAAAAATGTCTACATTTCAAATAAGGAAAAATTTGGGACTAATGTCCCTAGAAAAACCTTACCTAGGGAATCTATCAAGAAAATAGAAGATCACCTTGACATCAATCCTAAATGGACTAGATACATGCCTAGGAAGAACTATTCCCAAAGAACAAATGAAAAATCTAATTTGGGAATATTAGAGCTAGAAAATCAAGCCTTGAGGTCAAGGCTTGAAAAACATGAAAAGACCCTAGCAAAAATGCAAAATCAAATTCTAGGGTCAAATTATCAAAAATCTAGGTCTAAGAGTCAAAACCAAGGTTTTAGGAAGCAAGGTCCATCAAAGGGCAAGAAAGGTTTGAGTCACAAACCTAAGCCTAAGGAGACCTACTGTTAGGGCAATCTCTTGCCATAATTAGGTTTTGATGTGTGTGGCAAAGGGTTTAAGTTAGTTTGTTATGTTGATTTGATATGTGCATTGAAGTCGTGCAGGACTTAGTAATTCGCATATGGAGCCGTGGCGAGTTTCACATCTCATGACTCGGTCCTTGAGTCGGTGAAGGATTGCTTTGCGGAAGCCGTGTGCTTGGAGCATCCGAGGGACCGCCGGACGAGAAGCTTGGAGTGAAGCCGGGGGAAGTAGACTTCGAGGCAAGAGATGCGAAGGAGCATTGCAGAGCCGTGCGCCTAATGCTGCCGAGGGACGTGGCTGCGAACGAAGAGAACTTCGAAGGCAAGGGACTCCGAGAGATGAGAGTGAGCGAATGTAACCCGGGAAGGGGTAGCTCTTAGGTGAAACTTGGTCATTTGGCCAAGTGTCGGATGAGTTTTCCCGACACCAGTCGACTGCCATGTCATGGCAGTCGACTGCTCTGAGTCGATGGTTCGATCGACTGGTATAAGACCAGTTTAGTGCTTGGCGATCGCATTGCCATGGGTATGTGATCGATCGATGGCCGGCGGATGTCCATTGAGCACTCGACTGATCGAGCATTAGTCGACTGATGGTAGGATAAGTCGACTGATGCCAATACCGTTGGATGGAATCCAACATGGAAAGCGGCCGTTATTGGGCAATGACTACGGGATCAGTCGACTGATCGAGGGCATTAGTCAACTGATCCTGTGTCAACGGGAAGAAACCTTCTTCCTCTATAAAAAGGAAGGGGGTGGGGCTTTGGGAGGCTAATGCTTATGCTCTAATACTCTCCCAAAGTTCCCTAAAGCTTTCCATCCTCTTACTCAAGCTTATTTCCATTATATTTGTAAGAGGAGTGATTTTTGTGTAAAGAGGTTACCTCCACCTAGCTTTGTACAAAGGAGAGATCTAGTGGATAAATTGCGAAGTGATTCACCGTGGACGAATCAGACCGTGGATTAGCGGCATAGTCGTGAACCACGTTACATCTCGGTGTTTGTATTGCTTGTTTATATTTTGCTTGTCTTTATTTATATTTGCATATTCCGCTTGAGCTAACGTTTTGTAGACGAGCAAAATACGACATCCAACGAAAGAGGGCTATTCACCCCCCTCTAGCCGGCCAATCGATCTCCAACAAGTGATATCATAGCGAGGTTGCTTGTCACCGGACTAACCGCCGCAACAAGCTCTACATTAAAAATGGCCAGCTCAAACATTCATCCACTGAAGTTTGAAGGGGAATTCACTTGGTGGAAGAAGCGAATGGAGGTATTCTTCGAAACCAACTTTGAAATCCTTTTAATAATGGAAAACGGTTTCGAGTTGCCTAGGAATGAAGATGGGGAGCCATTGGAGAAATCAAGGTGGAGCAAGAGGCAAAGAGAAGAATACTTGGCAAATTCAAAGGCCAAGCATCATCTATACAATGTCCTCCCCCAACAAGAAGTCAACCGGATAGGAGAGTGTGCTAGCGCTAAGGAAATGTGGGACAAACTAATAGAGATCCATGAAGGCACATCCGAGGCGAAGCTAGCAAGGAGAGATGTCCTTCGCTCCCAATTGTCCAATATAAAACTTGAAAAGGGAGAGAAGGTAAAATCCCTACACTCTAGATTTAAGGAAATACTAACCGGTTTAACAAGTGTAGGTGAAAAGCTCTCCAACCGGGATATGGTAATGAAGGCCATAGATGCCTTTCCCCGGTCCTCAAGATGGAGCTCTATGGTGGATTCGTTCTACATCTCCAAGAACTTGGAAGTGAGCACCTTGGAGGAATTCTTCTCAACCATGGAGCTCCACGAAACGAGGCTTGAAGGAATACAAGAAGAGCCTAGAATCCAATCTTCAAGGGGAGTAGCATTGATGGCAAATAAGGGGAAGAAGAAGGTGGAGATCCCCTCCTGCTCCGATGATGAAGCATCCTCCTCCTCTTCCATGGATAGCACGGAAGAAGCATATATGGTAAGGAGGGTAAGGCATGCTTTAAAAGGTTTTCATTTTAATAAATCTAATGATAGGAGGAAAAGACCAAGAGGAAAGGTGATTTGTTACAATTGCCAAGGAGAGGGACATATAAGGGATAATTGTCCCCTCCTAAACAAGAGCAAGGAAGAAAGGAAGAAGAAAGAAGAAAAGAAGAAGAAAAAGGGGAGTAGAAAGAAGGAAGAGGAGAAGAAGGCAAAGGAAAAGGGAAAGGCCATGGCGTTCAAAGCAAAGACATGGGATGACCTTGCTTCTTCCTCCTCATCCGAAGAAGAGGAACAAGTCTATTCCAACCTTGCATTGATGGCCTTCGATGACTTGGATTGCTTCTCCACCGAAAATGAAGAATCAAGCTCAAGTGGAGAGAGCTCAAGTGAAGGGGGAGCCTCCACATCCTCCTCATCCGAAGAAGAAGAAGGGGACATGGAAACTATGGTAACGAATCTAACTCCTAAGAAAATAGTTTCCATGGTTTCTAGCTTAACTAGAGATTTATTTAGAGTTAAGAAGAAGAACAAAAGCATGCTAGATCAAATTAAGGACTTAGAAAATAAACTAGAAAAAGCATGCTTAAATGATGATAATATCTCTTCTAGCTTAAATGATGCATGCTCACATGAATATATACCATTTAATGTTAGTGATGCATGCATGGATGAAAATAGGTCCCTAATGGAAAAGGTAGATTACTTGACAAAAGCCCTAGAAAAATTCACTATAGGCTCCAACACCTTGAACATGATCATAGGGAGCCAAAGAGCTAGCTTTAACAAAAAAGGCCTAGGTTATAAAGAAAAGAAAAATGAAAAGGCCTATAAATGTTTAATAGCTAGGGGACAAGATAAAAAGAAAGTAATTGCTAGAAAATGGATCCCTAAAGAGTTTTTAGTGAACCCAATAGGAAAGAACTTATTTTGGGTTCCAAAATCCATCCTTAAGGGTTAGAAAAACCCTAGGGTAGTCAACCATATGCAATTGATCTATATCATATTTTGGTTGACTTAGGATGGTGGGACAACATTTTTAAATAGTGTTAGGTGATGATAACGTGCCTATAAATATTTAATAATGCTTAAATCATGATGATTAATGTAATTGCTATGTATGTTGGCAATCATGATTTATGATTTTAATATTTGGCACATAATCATGAGAAATAGGTGTAAATCATGCCTTAGGTGATATCTTGCTTATAATCATATTCATGATTATAATTTGATAAATACATGTATTTCATGATCATAATGTAGAATTCATTCATATATGCCTTTATGATCATGAGGATTATTAGGTTGATACTTGACCTTGATAGAATTGTATGAATATAATGGTTATGTATATACAAATACCCCCTAGGATGCATTTCACACTCACTATAGGCTAACTTGATTGCAAACTTAGCATGGGTGAGATGTTAGGATGATACAAATGTCCACTAGTGCCTATGGCATTTAGATGGTCATTTAAAGTATCAAAATAGCAATAATAGACCAATCATGGGGAAGGCTTATGTTTAATTCATAGACATATTGCCCAAAGATCATGGTTGGATATTTCATATGTTTTCAAAACAATTTCTTAATCTAAAATCTATGTATTCATGTTTTGAGACAATTGGAACCAAAACTAGGTGTTAAACTTGATACTAGAATGGTCAAAAACCTAGTGATTTTTAAACCTTTTGGATTTTTGGCAAAAATGTGAAAATATGATGATTTTTCATGAAAAATTATTTTTCACTGATAAAGAACCTTACAAGAAATATGTTCCCAAAATTTCATGATTTTTTGAATTTCCTGGAATTTTTAACGAATTTCTAAAATTCGATTCAAAAATCAGAATTTTCTGAAAACTATGTGCGATCATTGGTAGTCGAACCGATCATTGGTGGCTATAAATCGAAACGATAATGGCTGAATTCAGTTTTTAAACTAATTTTTGGTATTTTTCTTCTATTAGACTTGATGTCATGAGTTTATAACTTAGTGTTAATCTTTTTGATGGTGTCAAAGGGGGAGAATTGATTATGTTTAAGTAAATTATGATAGGGGGAGAAAATTGAAATTTGTAGAGAGAGTTTCATGGATTAAGGGGGAGTTGCATGTTGCTATATCATGTTTATGTTTACATGCTTTCTTTCCTTTAAAATTTATATCAAATGTTTTTACCTAACTTAAACGAATTGCCACACATCAAAAAGGGGGAGATTGTTAGGGCAATCTCTTGCCATAATTAGGTTTTGATGTGTGTGGCAAAGGGTTTAAGTTAGTTTGTTATGTTTATTTGATATGTGCATTGAAGTCGTGCAAGACTTAGTAATTCGCACATGGAGCCGTGGTGAGTTTCACATCTCATGACTCGGTCCTTGAGTCGGTGAATGATTGCTTTACGGAAGTCATGCGCTTTGAGCATCCGAGGGACCGCCGGACGAGAAGCTTGGAGTGATGCCGGGGGAAGTAGACTTCGAGGCAAGAGACGTGAAAGAGCATTGCAGAGTCGTGCGCCTGATACTGCCGAGGGACGTGGCCGCGAACGAAGAGAACTTCGAAGGCAAGGGACTCCGAGAGATGAGAGTGAGCGAATGTAACCCGGGAGGGGTAGCTCTTAGGTGAAACTTGGTCATTTGGCCAAGTGTCGGATGAGTTTTCCCGACACCAGTCGACTGCCATGTCATGGTATTCGACTGCTCTAAGTCGATGGTTCGATCGACTGGTATAAGACCAGTTTAGTGCTTGGCAATCGACTGCCATGGATCGGTGATGATCGGTCGATGTCGGCATCGCTCTGACCGAGGAATGGCGTCGATCGTGAGCACCTTGTCCATAAACGGAGAATGGAGTCGACTCCATTGAGCACTCGACTGATCGAGCATCAGTCGACTGATGGTAGGATACCCTCTTCCTCTATAAAAGGAAGGGGGTGGGGCTTTCAGGAGGCTAATGCTTATGCTCTAATACTCTCCCAAAGAAGTTCCCTAGGCATCAGTCGACTGATCCTGTGTCAATGGGAAGAAACCCTCTTCCTCTATAAAAAGGAAGGGGGTGGGGCTTTGGGAGGCTAATGCTTATGCTCTAATACTCTCCCAAAGTTCCCTAAAGCTTTCCATCCTCTTACTCAAGCTTATTTCCATTATATTTGTAAGAGGAGTGATTTTTGTGTAAAGAGGTTTCCTCCACCTATCTTTGTGCAAAGGAGAGATCTAGTGGATAGATTGCGGAGTGATTCACCGTGGACGAATCGGACCGTGGATTAGCGGCGTAGCCGTGAACCACGTTACATCTCGGTGTTTGTATTGCTTGTTTATATTTTGCTTGTCTTTATTTATATTTGCATATTCCGCTTGCGCTAATGTTTTATAGACGAGCAAAATACGACATCCAACGAAAGAGAGCTATTCACCCCCCTCTAGCCGGCCAATCGATCTCCAACACCTACCATAGTGTTCCATTCGATTATGGAATACAATCTAGATCTAGGAAGACCAAGATAACAAGGAAAGTCATCCCTAGAGTTGACCATGGTGTGTGCCTAGTGGCTAGGGTTTCAAGGAAACCTAGGCAAGCCACTAAAAAGGTTGCAAGGGGAGTTACCCCTAGAGTCAACCTAGGTAAGACCTAAATGACCAAGGCTTCAAAGCCTAGGAGGGTCATTAGGAGGGTATCTAGGGAGGTCATCCCTAAGGAATACCTAGTAAACCCAAGGAGCTCCAATAGGTATTGGGTTCCTAGGAGCATGATCGATTCACGCTAAAGGGGTTAGGTTGAGCCGACTTTAAATGGATGGGTAGTTAACCTAACCATGATAAAGATGGAACTTTAGGTTATTTTCAAGGTTATGGATACCTTGGAAATAGATTTGAATTTTATATCCTAAAAGTTTTTAGGATGTGCCAATATATTTTTGGAATTATGAAAAATTAATCAAATTGGCACAAGTTAGGTTTAGAAGTGTTAGTGTGTCATTTTGGGTTTTTGGCATACTTTGGGAAATAAGTAATAATATGGAAAAATGGAAAAAATAATATCAAATGGAAACAAATACTAAAATTTAGGTATTATATACCTTATATTTTATTTGTCATGCTTGATTTGCCATATAACATGCCATGACATCATATCTACTTTCAATTATTTAATATGTCATGATCATGTTTAGGATTAAGGTAAAATGTCATGTATTCTTAGACTTCTATCACATGCCATGACATCATGATCATTGGCCATGCTTAATCATGTTATCATTTATGCCATGATCATTCATGCATTTAAGTTAATAAAAATTGATTTAAGGATTATGGCATGACTTGAAGTCTCATGTATAAGGGAATCAAGTAGGGTTGCCCTAGAAAATGCATGAAACCCTAGTTTAGATGAACCAAAACCCACATCTCACATCTAAATTGACATGTATGTGTATTTATATACCCTAGATACATGTGAGATGCTAGGATATGAGTTAAGTTCAAGGTGCATAGTTTTTGTATCTAGATGAACCCAAACTCATCTGATATTAGTTATGGATCATTGGGAAAGCTTATGTTCAAGCCATGTACACTAAGCCCAACGAACATGATCCAATATAGGTTTTCAAAAACATTTTAAAATCATTTTAGAAAACCTTGGTGAAGTCTATCTTTTGATAGGAATCACCATTGATGAAGTTGATACAAAGTAAGCTAAAACATTGAAGTTTTTCTTCACTTTTGAACTTTGTGTCAATTTCACTATTTTATGGGTAAAATATTTTTCAAATATTTTTTACCCATTGTATTGGTCATAAGTATTATACGTCTGAAGTTTCATGATTTTTCAAATTACGTATAATTTTTTATGCATTTTTATAATTCATTTTTGATAATTGAAATTCAAAAATTTCAGTTATCAGTCGACTGATGGGCACGGAAGTCGACTGATGCCTGATAAAGTCGACTGCCAATGCTGATTTTGAGAAAATATGATATGTTTAACCCATTTTCAGCTATGTTAGGGTTCCATAACTACTCCTAACCCTAGGATATGCTTTGGGAAGCATTATAAAGGGTGAAAAATCCATTTTATATGAATTAGGAGAGTTATTAGGATGATGTATCAAATTTAAGGTGTGGGAGAGTTCTATGTTGAACTTTGAACCTTAATTTTGATGTTTTAGAGTTCCTATTAGCTTAGGGACTTCCCAAGGACAATGTTGGTGCAATGGTCAAGAGGGAGCAAGCCTTTAGGGGGAGGTATCCATCATGGGATGATGGATGTTATTTTTCCTCATGAGGGAGAAAAATGGGATTTTGAAATACTCAATTTGGAAATTGGGAGAGTTTGTAGGATTGCCTCTCTTAAGTGATATGAGACTTATCACTAGGAAGATTTTAGGCATCCTAGGTATTTTTGGACCAAGGGGAGATTGTAAGATCTCATTGGGACATGAGACATTGACCTCTTTGGGAGAATCTTTTTGATATATGTCAATAAGGGGGAGAATAATAAAATTACCAATTTGGGATAATTGGTAAGGGAATTTGAGTTAGGGGCCTAACTCAAGGGTGTTTTTGTCAAACATCAAAAAGGGAGAGATTGTTGGTGCAATCGGCCCATGTCACGATTGACTGGACTCGAGTTTAACTCGAGTAAGTGTTTTGATGTTTGATATGGACGCCTGACAAGTGTTGGGAAGATTGCTGATGCAATCGACCCAAGTTAGTATTTGATGTTTGACGATGGTTTGACCATTGTCATGGGAAAGTCCAAGTCTTGAGTACTTGGCATGTAAAGTCCAAGCATGAGTCTTGGAAAGGGAAAGTCCAACATGGGTTAGCAAAGGAAAGTCCAAGCATGGGTCTTGGCATGGAAAGTCCAACATGGGTTGGCAAGGGAAAGTCCAAGCTTGAGTCTTGGCATTTGAAAAGTCCAAGGGGTTTGATATTGGCGGCGTAAAGTCCAAGCGGGAGTCTTGGCAGCATAAGTCCAATGGTTGGCGGCGTAAAGTCCAAGCGGAGTCTTGGCAGCATAAGTACAATGTGCCTTGGCAGTGTGGACACTGTTAGCATGACAATAGCTGATGGAAGTGTAGGGAGTTGTTTCGGAGGCTCATTGGCTCCCATATCCCCGGATTAAAATTTTCACTAATGAAAGAATTAATCCGGATGGGATGAGTTTCCTTAGCACAACCAATTCGTCGTCGTGCTAACAACTTGAGTGATCACTTGAACAAACTAGTTGTTCAAGCAACACAACTCTTCTAGTTGGTTAGCCACGGAAGAGACGACGGACGGATCGCCGGTTTTTGTGTTTGTCTTCGGGGTCCATGATTATACAAAATATATACAAATGCACACTTGTATAATCAACACATAAAAGAACATGCTAAGATCAGAAAATAAAGTTGTAAAACTTTTATACCATACGATCTTCTACCGTATGTCCTATCCTCCTCGTGGACGACGTGTGGGGGAAGATCCTCCACGAGTAGAAGCCTTCTAGATTGCGTTCTTCCCTTCCTTGTTCGCTGCGAACAAAGAGAAGAACAAAACAAAAAACTCCTCCTTTCTACAACCGGCCACCAATCAAAAGAGCTCGATGTAACCGCCGGCCAAGGAGCGAATGGATGAGCGCCGGCCAACTTGTTGCAATGTTGCCGCTGGCCACCTAGAGGTTGGAGAAGCGCCGGCCACCAAGGAGTGAACGTCGGCAAACCTTGAAGAGAGGTTGCTGCCGGCCAAGGAATAAGAGAGGGACCAAGAGGATGGGCGCCGGCCAAGTCTTGATGGAAGAAGATGGGCGCCGGCCACTTGTCCAAGTGTTGCTGCCCAAGCCAAAGCTTCCAAACCCTAGCTGCCCAACCTAAAACCCTAACTCCAATTGAACCATTACTTGCCGCCCAAACCTAAGCCCTCTATTTATAGAATTGGGCTTAAGCCTCCTTTAATCTCCACCGTCGGTTCTAGGGATTTAATCTCCACCGTCGGATCTAGGGTTTTATCCCAACCGTCGGATCTAGGGTTTCATCCCAACCGTCGGATCTAGGATTTCATCCCAACCTTCGGATCTAGGGTTTCATCCCAACCGTCGGATCTAGGGTTTTATCCCAACCGTCGGATCCAGGGATTTAATCCCAACCGTCGATTCTAGGGTTTCATCCTAACCATCGGATCTAGGGATTTAATCCCAACCGTTGGTTCTAGAGTTTTGTTTTACATCCTTGGATCTAGATTTCATGAGGATTATATTAGGCTATGATAGGGACCATAAGGAGGAGTTGGATCTTGGCCACCCGATGGATCGGAACCACACAAACTTGATCCATCAATGATGTTCCATTCCACTAGAGGATCATCATTGAACTACCTCACCAACCCCCATAAATTAATATGGGCTCCATATATTATTTGTACATTCATCTCCCCGTGTTTAAGATATCGAATGTCCGTCAATTAATTGATTTACTGCCCATTAATTAATTAACATCTAACTCCTCGAGTAGTACCACTCAACCTTATCATCATGTTGACTAAGTCAACCAGCTGGGTTTACATGATGAACCTTATGAGCTCCTTAAGGGGACATCATCAACCTAGTATATAGGACACGGTTTCCTCCTATAATCAACGACACACCATGTAAATAATATAATTTTCCAACTTACCGGACATATTGATTTAATCCATCTAAATCTCACCCTCTGGTAAATCAAAGAAATAAATACTAAGTACATGTGCTCGTTATTATATCGGGATTAAGAGCATGTACAACATAATATCCGAGGTCCGATTCAATTATGTAGTCAGCAATTAATTGAATCACCTCTATGTCGGTCCTGCTCAATACACCTAAGTGTACTAGTGTAACTCTATGTTCAAGACAAAACAATACCAAGCTACACTACAACCATGCCAATGGTTTGTCCAAAACCATCTTGGTTGTGAGCCTCTACTTATATTTTACAAGGGACTGATAACATGATCTTCTGTGTCACACCAAGCACCATGTTATCTACAATGTAAAATATTAGACAATATGCACACACACATATAATAAATATATAAAGTGCAAACAATGATCATGTGATTCTTATTCCAAAATAAAATGTTCATACAAAAAGAGCTAGACTTTCAGTATACATTCCAACAATCTCCCACTTATACTAAAAGACTATGCCATCATCACACTGCCATACATCTGATCCCCATGTCCTCCACATGCCTATCAAACGCTTTCACTGGAAGGGCCTTAGTGAATGGATCCGCCAGGTTATCCTCTGATGCAATCTTGGCGACAACTACTTCTCCTCGCTTTACGATCTCTCGTATAAGGTGGTACTTACGCTCTATGTGTTTGCTCGCCTTATGGGCTCGTGGTTCCTTCGAGTTTGCAACTGCACCACTATTATCACAATAAATTGTGATAGTTCTGGGCAAACCAGGAATCACATCCAAGTCCATCAAGAAGTTCCTGAGCCATACAGCTTCCTTGGCTGCCTCAGAGGCTGCCACATACTCAGCTTCCATGGTAGAGTCCGCCACGCATTTCTGCTTGACACTCCTCCATACTATGGCTCCACCTCCAAAAGTAAACACAAACCCCGAGGTAGACTTACTCTTGTCCCTATCTGATTGGAAATCCAAATCCGTGTAACCCACAGGGACTAATTGATCTGCCCGATAAACCAGCATATAATCCCTAGTCCTTCTCAGGTACTTCAATATATGCTTTACTGCAGTATAATGTCCCTGTCCAGGATTACTCTGATATCTGCTAACCATTCCCATGGCAAAGCAGATATCCGGTCTCGTACATAGCATAGCATACATAAGGCTTCCTACTGCCGAAGCATAAGGAACCGCCTTCATGTCCTCTATCTCCTTTGATGTTTTGGGACACATCTCTTTAGATAAAGGAACTCCATGCCTAAAAGGTAGAAAACCTTTCTTGGATTTCTGCATGCTAAAACGAGCAAGGATAGTGTCAATGTATGAAGCTTGAGATAAGCACAACATCCTTTTCTTGCGATCCCTTATTACTTTGATCCCAAGGATGTGTCCCACTTCTCCCAAGTCCTTCATGTCAAACTGTTTGGACAACTATACCCTTACGTCTGATAACACTTTGATATTGTTGTCAACTAACAAAATGTCATCTACGTATAGTACAAGAAATACCACTACATTTCCGTCACATCTTTTGTATACACAAGGCTCATCCGGACTTTGAATAAATTCATATACCTGGATTACCTCATCAAAGCGGATGTTCCAAGATCTAAAAGCTTGCTTCAATCCATAAATGGACCGATTAAGCTTACATACAAGATGTTCTTTGCCTTTAGCAATGAATCCCTCTGGTTGCCGCATATAGATGTTCTCCTCAAGACTTCCGTTAAGGAAAGATGTCTTGACATCCATCTGCTAAATCTCATAATCCATATGAGCAGCTATAGATAAGAGAATCCGGATAGACTTAAGCATAGCTACCGGCGAAAAGGTCTCCTCATAATCGATACCCTCTTTCTGAGTATACCCTTTCGCAACAAGCCTAGCTTTGAAGGTCTCAACCTTCCCGTCTACTCCTCTCTTTTTCTTGTAGATCCACTTGCATCTAATGTCTTTTACACCATCGGGTGGTTCTACTAGCTCCCAGACTTGATTAGAATCCATAGATTCTATCTCTGAATTCATCGCTCTTTGCCAAGATACCGCATCTATATCTTGGAGTGCCTTGTCATATGTCCAGGGATCAGGTTCATGTTCACCAGGGACTAAGTCCGAAGACTCTCCCAAAAACATGAATCTCTCGGGTTGTTTAACAACCCTCCCACTATGACGAGGTGCCTCCTATGTATGCTCTGTGACACGCGGTGTAGTGACTTGTGTTATCTCCTCTTGTACCGGTGGTACTGAAGTCGGGACTTCCCTTGTCAACTCCTCAAGAACAATCCTACTCTTGGGCTTGTGGTTCATTACATAATCCTCCTCTAGAAATCTGGCGTTCGTGCTAACGATCACCCTCTGATCTCTAGGATTATAAAACAAACCACCTTTCGTTGCCTTAGGGTAGCCAACAAACATGCACACTTCTGTACGAGGTTCCAACTTACCAGCATCAGCCTTCAGCACATGTGCTGGACTCCCTCATATACGAATATGTCTTAGACTAGGCTTTCGCCCAGTCCACAATTCTACAGGGGTAGAAGGTACTGATTTGGATGGAACCAAGTTCAGAGTATACATTGTCGATCCAAAGGTATACCCCCGTAATCTAAACAGGTAACTCAGAATAACTCATCATCGATCTGACCGTCTCCATAAGAGTTCTATTCCTTCACTCCGCTACACCATTCTGCTGGGGTGTGCCAGGTGCAGACAATTGGGATTGAATTCCAGCCTCTGATAAGTAATTCCTAAACTCTCCCAAGAGGTACTCGCCACCAAGATCAGATCGTAATGTCTTGATACTTTTACCTTGACGGTTCTCCACATCAACCTTGAATTCTTTGAACCTGTCAAAGCATTCAGACTTGCGGCGCATCAAGTAAATGTATCCATATCTTGAATAATCATCTATAAATGAGACGAAATATTCAAAACCACCTCTTGCCTGGATAGACATAGGACCGCACAAATCAGAATGAACCAATTCTAACACATCTTTGGCTTTATACCCCTTGGCCTTGAAAGGCCTCTTGGTCATTTTACCTTCCAAGCAAGATTCGCAGGTTGGGAGATCCTCCACCACTAATGAACCCAAAGGTCCATCAGCTATCAACCTTTGAATTCTGCTTAGGTTAATATGACCAAGCCTTAGATGCCAAAGATATGTCTGGTTCATTTGCGAAGGTTCTTTTCTCTTATTAGACTTAGAAGATGAGTTATTGACTTCTATATGCATCATGGGAGTTTTCGGTTCAAGAGTATATAAATTGCCAACCAATGTACCAGAACAGATAATCTCCCTATTCCTTTTTATAACCACTTTGTCATTAAAAGAAACAGAATATCCATCCATAAACAATTTAGAAATTGAAATTAAATTCTTTCTAAAAGTAGGTACATAAAGACAATTTCTCAAAACCAAAACTTTATTCCTATCAAAAGATAAATAAACGTCTCCCACTGCAATAGCCGCCACCTTTGAAGCATTGCCCATGAAGACGGTAATTTCTCCCTCAGCTAGTCGTCGGGTTTCCTGGAACCCCTGCAAAGTATTGCAGACATGATCAGTGGCTTCTGTATCTACACACCAGGCACTGGTAGATAACACCGCTAAACATGTTTCAACAACTAAACAAGAAGATATACCTTTGTTCTTTCGGCGAGGACAGTCCGCCTTCCAATGTCCAGTCTGCTTGCAAGTGAAGCACTTGCCTTTCGGCTTCTTCACTCCTGCCTGAGGTCCCACTGCCACCTTCTTCGCTCCACCTTGCTTCTTCTTCTTCTTACCTTTCGGTTTAGAGGAAGAAACCTTCTGAGCGACCATGGCTTGAGAACTTTGATGGAAAAGCCCTTCTGCTGCCTGAAGTTCTGTCAGAAGCTCCGCCAACGAATACAACCTCTTGTTCATGTTGTAATTGAGGTAGAACTGCTCAAAACTCCTAGGCAGAGACTGGAGAATGATATCGACCTGGGTTTCCCCATCGATCTCAGCTCCGAGGACTTCCATCTCATTAAGATGAGCCATCATCTTGAGAACATGATCCCTAACGAGTGTTCCCTCGATCATGGTGGTTGTCATCAAGTTTCTCATTGCCTCCTGTCTAGCCGCCCTACTCTGATGTTCGAAAAGTTCTTTGAGATTGAACATCATGTCATAAGCTGTGGCTATGGCCTGATGCTGATATTGCAGCACATTTGACATAGATGCCAAAATGTAACACCGCGCCATCTCATTTGCCTTGACCCATTTCTTATAACGTTATTTCTCCTTTTCATCAGAGTCATCGGAGGGCTTAGGAGGACAGACCTCGAAGAGTACAAATTTGTACTCCTCCGCAGTTAAGACAATATCCAGATTTCTTTTCCAATCAATATAGTTTGGTCCAGTAAGCTTATTTTCTTTTAAAATCACAGCAAGTGGGTTGAAAGCCATTTGAAAATCCTAAAAATCACAATGATCAAAATATTAGATTTCAAATATTATTGATTCCTCAAAACAATAAAATTCTGAAATCAACCAACACCTCAAATCACCGAGAATATCGCATGCCACGCTGTGTGGACCTATACGAATTCTACATTTGTAAGAGGAGGTTTTACCCATTAATTTTATTATCTTGTCAACCTTACTTTTTGACAAATAAAATTAATAGTTAGTTCCTCTTTGGCCCTACAAATAAAAGCAATGACTCCGATGGGGAGGATACTTTTATTTGCATCTAAGTGTGCACCATTACACGATACTAAGGGAATTATTTCGGATTATGTGCCTTACCGTTGTGGAAGTACACATGCTCCTAGATAATTTCCTATAACCATCATTTGACCTAGTGATCCGCAAACAAACCCGTCCGCAGGGAGGAAGGCACTCAGAGCCAACACACAAGTTTATTGCATCACACGTCAAATTGTAATAGAGGCCACGAGAATTAATTAAAATATCCCTCTCCCACTTAGTAAATTGAAATTGAGGAATTTTAAAGCATACACAACATGCATATAAAAACAAATCAGCAATAAATATGGAAAAAACAGAATTTTTTCAACTATTATGGCATTGTCCTCCAATACGCATCCCGTCGTGTCGCCACCTCGTCCGCTCCACCTTTTCCTGTGCGCAAGTCACCAAAGATATCCGAGCCGAGATAAATCATTTTAATTTACATCCATCGATCCTATACTCCACGAAGGAGTGTACAAATAATCTAGATCGAAAGTAAACTAAAATGAACGGCTAAACAATGCCGTATTTAATTACAAAAATTAAATACTAATCTAGCCTCATCAACCTCGAGGATTCAAATAATATACATACAATCACACACAAAACAATCATATACAAACAAATAGCCATAATAGTCGGATCTTATGCCTGCAACCAAAAAGTTAGCCTACGCACATCCTACTATTATCCGGCATACTCAATATATGATATGTGCATGAAAGTAACCGAATCCAAAACACACAAAACCGGAAACCGTGGCTCTGATACCACTTGTAGGGAGTTGCTTCGGAGGCTCATTGGCTCCCATATCCCCGGATTAAAATTTTAACTAATGAAAGAATTAATCCGGATGGGATGAGTTTCCTTAGCACAACCAATTCGTCATTGTGCTAACAACTTGAGTGATCGCTTGAACAAACTAGTTGTTCAAGCAACACAACTCTTCTAATTGGTTAGCCACGGAAGAGACGATGGACGGATCACCGGTTTTTGTGTTTGTCTTCGGGGTCCATGATTATACAAAATATATACAAATGCACACTTGTATAATCAACACATAAAAGAACATGCTAAGATCAGAAAATAAAGTTGTAAAACTTTTATACCTTACGATCTTCTACCATATGTCCTATCCTCCTCGTGGACGACGTGTGGGCAAAGATCCTCCAGGAGTAGAAGCCTTCTAGATCGCATTCTTCCCTTCCTTGTTCGCTGCGAACAAAGAGAATAATAAAACAAAAAACACCTCCTTTCTAGAACTGGCCACCAATCAAAAGAGCTCGATGTAACCGCCGGCCAAGGAGCGAATGGATGAGCGCCGGCCAACTTGTTGCAATGTTGCCGCCGGCCACCTAGAGGTTGGAGAAGCGCCGGCCACCAAGGAGTGAACGCCGACCAACCTTGAAGAGTGGTTGCCGCCGGCCAAGGAATAAGAGAGGGACCAAGAGGATGGGCGCCGGCCAAGTCTTGATGGAAGAAGATGGGCGCCAGCCACTTGTCCAAGAGTTGCCGCCCAAGCCAAAACTTCCAAACCCTAGCCGCCCAACCTAAAACCCTAACTCCAATTGAACCATTACTTTCCGCCCAAACCTAAGCCCTCTATTTATAGAATTGGGCTTAAGCCTCCTTTAATCTCCACCGTCGGATCTAGGGATTTAATCTCCACCGTCGGATCTAGGGTTTTATCCCAACCGTCAGATCTAGGGTTTCATCCCAACCGTCGGATCTAGGATTTCATCTCAACCTTTGGATCTAGGGTTTCATCCCAACCGTCAGATCTAGGGTTTTATCCCAACCGTCGGATCTAGGGATTTAATCCCAACCGTCGATTCTAGGGTTTCATCCTAACCATCGGATCTAGGGATTTAATCCCAACCGTTGGTTCTAGAGTTTTGTTTTACATCCTTGGATCTAGATTTCATGAGGATTATATTAGGCTATGATAGGGACCATAAGGAGGAGTTGGATCTTGGCCACCCGATGGATCGGAACCACACAAACTTGATCGATCAATGATGTTCCATTCCACTAGAGGATCATCATTGAAATACCTCACCAACCCCCATAAATTAATATGGGCTCCATATATTATTTGTACATTCATCTCCCCGTGTTTAAGATATCGAATGTCCGTCAATTAATTAATTTACTGACCATCAATTAATTAACATCTAACTCCTCGAGTAGTACCACTCAACCTTATTATCATGTTGACTAAGTCATCCAGCTGGGTTGACATGATGAACCTTATGAGCTCCTCAAGGGGACATCATCAACCTAGTATATAGGACACGGTTTCCTCCTATAATCAACGACACACCATGTAAATAATATCATTTCCCAACTTACCGGGCATATTGATTTAATCCATCTAAATCTCATCCTCTGGTAAATCAAAGAAATAAATACTAAGTACATTTGCCCGTTATTATATCGGGATTAAGAGCATGTACAACATAATATCTGAGGTCTGATTCAATTATGTAGTCAGCAATTAATTGAATCACCTCTATGTCGGTCCTGCTCAATACACCTAAGTGTACTAGTGTAACTCTATGTTCAAGACAAAACAATACCAAGATACACTACAACCATGCCAATGGTTTGACCAAAACCATCTTTGTTGTGAGCCTCTACTTATATTTTACAAGGGACTGATAACATGATCTTCTGTGCCACACCAAGCATCATGTTATCTACAATGTAAAATATTAGACAATATGCACACAAACATATAATAAATATATAAAGTGCAAACAATGATCATGTGATTCTTATTCCAAAATAAAATGTTCATACAAAAAGAGCTAGGCTTTCAGTATACATTCCAACAGGAAGCACCTGAAGGCTAGCGTATAGATGAATAAGTCATGGATGACTTGGAGGGATCCGATAGGCACGAGGCTGACGGAGGTGTCTAAAAGGCTTAGGTCTAGGCTACGGGTAGTCTAGCAAGTATGGGGGCACCATACTTGGGTTAAAACCTCATGTTTGAGGTGTATCAATCGACTGGGACCATGGGTGAGTCGACTGGTAGGAGTCAACTAGGGTTTGACTACGGGAAGTATCCTAGAAGTTGACTGCTAGAGCTTGGCAGTCGACTGCTGGCCAGAGAAGTCGATTGATCTTGTGACCAGTCGACTGGTCGCCGGGATTTCAGGCACAGAATGGAATCAGACTCGACTGGTGTGGTTAACAGTCAAGTGAAGGCTCTATCAGTCGACTGATGGGCATGATCAGTCAACTGATGATGGATCCGTTGGATTTTTCCATCGTGGATCTAGCCGTTGTCTCACGACAACAGTGGGACCAGTCGACTGATGGTCCCGAGTAGTCGATTGATAGGTGAAATCTAGCTTAGCCAGAAGCTTTTAATGGAGCTCGTGGAGGAGGATTTGGCAACCGGTTCTTTGTTAGGAATCGTTGGAATAGCTAGAGGGGGGTGAATAGCGTAGATGAAATTCGCTCGCGTTTGTGTCTACAATTTCGTTAGTGCGCAGCGGAAATAGAAATAATAAAAGCGATAACAAAATAGACAACAAGCTAACACAATGATATAACGTGGTTCGGAACCGCACGGTTCCTACTCCACGGATCGAGCTCTAAAGAGCCCTAGTGATGCTCACGCACTCACTAATGATAAACACTCCTTCTCGACACAAGTCGGAGGCGGAGAAACCCCTTACAATAGATCTTACAACAGTAAGAACGAAATAAAAGCAATATACAATGTAAATATGAAATACAAGTAAAGAAAAGACTTTACAACACTTGTTTTGATTGCTTGAATGCTTGGTTGCTTGCTTGCACTTGGAGATCTGATTTGCACCAACAAATCGCCCCAATAGCCCTCAAGAACCGGTTGCTTTTTCCTCCATCACGAGCTCCATATATAGCTTCAACCTGTGCTGGAAAAAGTCTATCAGTCGACTGATCGAGACCATCAGTCGACTGATGCTATTGTTGTCGTGAGACAACGGCTAGTTCCACGTTGGATAAGTCCAACGGAACTACCATCAGTCGACTGATTGTGACCATCAGTCGACTGATGGAGTCTTCACTCGACCAGTCGAGTCTCGACTCCGATGTGGCGAATTCTCGAGCACCGGTCGACCGATCGACGATCGCCGATCGCTGAGCCATCGGACCGCCAACCTATGGCGCGATCGCAGGCATAACTCACGGTCAAACCCTAGTTGACTCGGTCGATCGCCACATGGCACCGCCGATCGGCACACCTCAAACATGAGGTTTTAACTCAAGTATGGTTCCCCATACTTGCTAGACCACCCTTAGCCTAGACCTAAGCCTTCTAGTCACCTCCATCACCTCACGCCTCTCGGATCCTCCAAGTCATCCATGACTTGTTCATCCATCGCGTGCTTCCGTCGGCTATGTCATGCTTACGGTGTCTACACCGCCAAGGCATATTGGACTTACGCCGCCAAGACTCCGCTTGGACTTTACGCCGCCAATATTAAACCCCTTGGACTTCAAATGCTAACCCATGTTAGACTTTCCATGCCAAGACCATGCTTGGACTTTCCTTGCCAACTTATGTTGGACTTTCCATTTGCCAAGACCCATGCTTGGACTTTCCTTGCCAACACATGTTGGACTTTCCATTTGCCAAGTACTCAGGACTTGAACTTTCCCAACTGCCAAGTGTCCAACTTGGACTTTCCATGACAATTATATTGTCATATGTTTTTGTCGAAACATCAAAACACATCAAAACATCACTCGAGCCAAACTCGAGTCCTGGTCAATCGTGACCTGGTCCGATTGCACCAACAATCTCCCCCTTTTTGATGTTTGACAAAAACCAAACAAATAATTGAGTTAGAATACTAACTCAAATCCTTTACCAATTATCCCAAATGTTCTCCCCCAAACATTCTCCCCCTTTTTGACTAACATCAAAAAGGTTTTCTCTCCAAGGAGGTCAATGTCTCATGCCCCAATGAGATCTTACAATCTCCCCCTTGGTTCAAAAATACCTAGGATGCCTACCATCTTCCTAGTGATAAGTCCCATATCACTCAAGAGAGACAATCCTATTCACTCTCCCAATTTCCAAATTGGGTTTCTAAAAATCCATCAATTTCCCAAATTGATAACATTCTCCCTTGAAGGAGAAAACACATCCATCATCCCAAGATGGATATCTCCCCTAAAGGCTTGCGCCCCTTTGACCATTACCCCACAAAGGTCCTTGGGAAGTCCCTAAGCCAATAGGAACTTTAAACCGTCAAAACTAAGGTTAGAAATTCAACATTGAACTTTCCACACCTTAGAATTGATACAAACCCTAAACAACTCTCCTAATCCATATCCAATTGATTTTCACCCTTTATAATGCTTCCCAAAGCATATCCTAGGGTTAGGAGTGGTTAGGGATCATAACCGTAGCTAAAATCGGGTTAAACAACTTTTGGTTACCCCGAAATTAGGCTATCGATCGACTGTCATCTACAATGACCGATGTGTCCATCAGACGTGCACGGCAACAATGAGTGATAAAGCGCTGAATGAGTCCAATTCGCCATCACCGATCTGATCGTAGAAGCAATGATCGATAATCGAAAACTGATTTTCAGAAATCAGAAATGAGTTTTGAAAAATCATAACTAATTATACGTATAACGAAAAATCACTAAATTAGATACGTATAATACTTATGACTAATACAATGGGTGAAAAATATTTGAAAATTATTTTACCCATTAAATAGTGACATTGGTACAAAGTTCAAAAACATTGAAATTTTCAATGTTTTGGCCCTACTTTGTATCAACTTCATCAATGGTGATTGCTATCAAAAGATAGACTTCACCAAGGTTTTTCAAAATGATTTTAAAATGTATTGAAAACCTTATCTTGGACCATAATTTATTGGCTAAATATACATAGCTTGTATATTAGCTTTCCTTATGATTCTTGGTGATAATTAAAATAAGTTTAAGTTCATCTAGATGCACTACCGATGCACCTTGAACCTAACCTATTATCCTAGCATCTCACATGTATTTAGGGTGTATACATACACATACATGTCAATTAGATGTGAGATGTGGGTTTTGTTCTCCCTAATCTAGGGTTTCATGCATTTTCCTAAGGCAACTCTACTTGTTTCCCTTATAAATGGGACTCTAAGTCATGCCATAGTCCTTAAATCAATTTTAATCAAAATATCTTAAATGCACGAGTGATTATGGCATTAGAGATGATATAGATAAACACATGATCATAATCATGATGTCATGGCATAATATGAAATCTAAGAACACATGACATTTACATTAATCCTAAACAATGTCATGACATGGTATATGATAGCAATACAATTATATAAATATTCATTCATACACACAAGAATTTTTTTTTTTTTTCAGAAGCAAAGATTTCATTTAACTTAAAATTTGTATTTTACATTCAAAATGGAGATTGGCTATGCTCAATCTCACTACAAAAATGACAACAAAAAAAATCTAATATCCTCTAATCGTCCGCAGGAGGTGGCGGCGGAGGCTGTGACTCGAGAGTCGAGGCCGCATCATCTATAGCATATCGGTGATCTTTGCTCTATGCGGCCACCAGGACTCCTCCATCCTATCGAGCCGTCGGAAGGATGCCTCGGCTGCCGATATCTCGGCGACCTAGAGTCCACCGATTGCGATAATCACGAAATCTGGACTCCGGTACCGACAGATGGACCCGGCCCGTGATGTGTCTGCCGACATCTGGTCATCCTCATCAGTGGACTCTGCATCCTCGTGGTCCTCTGTCGCCTCTTTGGGTGGCGGAGGAGGCTGTCTGTGCGCCCTGGGTGGTGGTCGTGGCGCCAACTCCATCACATCTGGCGCCCATCCGTAACCGCTAATGAGAATTCTACGATATCTGATCGTACACCTCCGATAGGCCGCAGAGCCCTATGGATGTTGGCGCCTATGGAGTCGAGCCATCTTTGTGATGATATGACCAAATGGCATATGCACTTTCCCTTGTACAGGGGAAGTGAAATGCACAATGCAGTGGAAAATGTTCAATGCAAAGTTTATGTCTAACTGATGACGCATGGCATATAGAAGAAAGAGACAAGGAGGCCGAATCTTGGCCAGACCCCAAGTGACAATGGGCAGAAAACACCAAACAATGACCTTGTAAAGGACATTATCAAAAAGTGCATAACCGATGATAGGAAATAGATTCTGGGCCAGTGGACGAGGATAACCAAAAATATGCTCATGCATGGACTCCATAGAGATGTGGGCAAAAGGCTCAGGTAGAGGAAAGTCCATGGTAGGGTAAAAAATAAAGGTGTCGTCTGAAGGCCTACACTCGAGAAACTCCTGCAGTATCGCAGGAGTGAACTCTAACTCGCGTTTTGCAACGCGAGTAGTGTATGTAGGGCCATCATCCACCTTTTTAAGGTTTTGATAGAATTCCTTAATAAGTTCATCATTGATTGGATGCGTGCACAAGACGATTTTCATCAAATTGTAGTATGCAATTAGTTCCATGACGTCACTACAATGCCTATTGAAAAAATTCCTATCGATGTACCTAACCAACATAGGTTGGTACAACCGAGATTCACTCTCGGATGGATCATTCCTACGGGCTCTCCTATTATGAATGTAATGTGATGATATGCAATGCAATGGCAACAATACACGATTAGATAAGCCTACATTGTAATGGAAATGAAAATTAGGGCTCGGAAAGAAAAATCGTTACTTAGGCGCCATGTGTGTGCCGGAGGGAAGACTCAAAAGTTGCTGAGGATCGCCGGAAAAGTCGCCGGAGAGCGTCAGACGCTGGAACCCTAATCGGAATAGGAGAAATAAAGCCTAAATCACGTGAACTAGGACTCTAAATAGGTAGAAAATGGAAGATGAGAGACATGCTTATCAAACCTAGGACTTTGGAAGGTTGGCACGCCAGAAGAGCTGGTCGGAGAGGGAGACGGCGATCGGAGACCGAAGGAGGAAGAAAGCGTTCATCGCGTGAAATGCCGAACCCTAGCGGTTCACGTTTTAAAAACACGATTCAGTCGACTGATGTGGAGCATCAGTCGACTGATAGCGGTTTATTACTGGGTTTACCGAGCCGGCAGTCGACTGATCCGGCTCGGCAATCGACTGCCAAACCTTCTGTAACGTGCATAAGAGCATCGGGCCGATCGATGTTGCCCATCACCGATCGATGTGCACATCACTCGATCGCTCATCGAGCACTCGATCGATGACCTTCGGCCTCGGTGACAGCATCATCACCGATCGATGGACCTCATTAGTCGATCGATGTTCGATCACCGAGTCATGGAGCTAGCCGATCGATGGTCGATCGTATCGCGCTAAGCAGTTATCACCGATCGATAATCAGATCGATCGATGTCCGATTTCGATTTCGAGAATCAGAAAATCTCGATTTTATCATCTTAATTATTCCATTTTATCACGTTAGATCTTGTATTTCGAATGTATTGATGTTATACTTTTATTTATGTATTTGTTAATGTATTTTAATGTTTTATTTCATTTTTGCAAACATTAACATTCAATGATTTCCAAAACCTAACATCTCACCCTTTCTAAGTGTTGAAATACACAATCAAGGTAAAAGACTTGTTTTGTGAGATGTAATCTATCCTAGACATTCCTTCCATGCAAACATATGGTAAAACATATGAAGCATGGTGAATACAAGACATCAAGTTCTGTGGCACTTGAGTATCACTCTAGATATTACCTTTACATCTTAACCACACATTTCTTGATACATGACCTTCCCAAATGTGCCAATAATCAAAGGTACACACTATGACCTCTAAATCTAGATCGTGTCAATTTTATTGATTTTCATGTTTTCAAGATATATATTGACACAACCTAAAATTCTTTGAGATTAAGACTCAAGGATATTTCCAAAGTAACCATAACCTTGAAAGTAACCTTAAGGTGCCACCTTTATTATGGTTGAGTTAACTACCCATCCAATCAAGGTTGGCACACCCTAAACCCATCTTAGCGTGAATCAATCATGCTCTTAGGAACCCAAAATCGATTTGAGCTCCTAGGGTTAATTAGATATTCCTTAGGGATAACCTCCCTAGATACCTTCCTCATGACCCTCCTAGGCTTATTAGCCTTGGTCATTTTGGTCTTGCCTAGGTTAACCTTAGGGATTGCCTCCCTAACAACCTTCTCAGTGGCCATCCTAGGTTTCTTCGAAACCATGGCCAATAGGCACAAACCTTGGTCAACTCTAGGAATGACTTCCCCATTGACCATGGTCTTCCTAGACCTAGTTAGTGTTCCATAGTCAAACGGAACACTATGGTAAGTCACCTTGGACTTAGGTTTGTGACCCAAACCATTCTTGCCCTTGGTTGACTTTTGACTCTTAGGTCCTAGAAGTTGATTTTGACTTCTTGACCTAAGAGTTTGACACCCTTGAGATTGATTTTGTATTTTGTTTAGGGTCTTTTCCAATTTCTCAAGCCTTGACCTCAAGGCTTGGTTTTCTAATTCTAATTGCCCAATTTTAGAATTTTTATTTAACTCTTGGGCATTGGACTTTCTTGGCGAATGCCTAGTCCATTTTGGATTAAAACCTAGATGTTCTTGGATTTTCTTAATAGATTTCTTAGGTATTATTTTTCTAAGGACATTAGTCCCAAATTTCTCCTTATTCTTAAGGTGAACATTCTTAGCTCCTAAACACATATGTTTGTTATTTCTAGCATGCTCTTTATGATACATACCACAATTGCTAAAATTAGTTCTAGCATGCTTTAAATTAGACGGAGCATTATTTAAATATACCTTAGGGTTTGCCTTAGTGGCTCCCCCTACTTGTGATGCTCCCCTTTGCCCCTTCTTCTTCTTCTTTGGGCATTGACTCCGGTAATGACCCAGTAGTCGGCATTTGAAGCAAATGACATGCTCCTTGCTCTTTTGTCTTGGAGAACCGGTGTCCGTTGACTTTTGTTGACTTTTAGGCGCCGGAGGGGTTTTCTTGATCCTCTTTGGACATTTGCTCTTGTAATGCCCATACTCCCTACACTCAAAGCACATAATATGATTTTTATTTGAAAATAAAGTGTTTGAGTTACCTAGGGTGGTGGTAGGTGCCGGAGTTGAATTTTGAGCTTCCTCATCTTGATCGGATGTTGAGAGCTCTTCTTGAGGTTGCTCCGGTGTAGAGGATGGTCTCTCCTCCTCAATCCTAGAAGTAGATGCTTCTTCCACCTCTTCTACTTCTTCTTTCTCCGATTCGGAAGTTGACTCCATCTCAACTTCCGATTCCTCACTTTCACTTGAGGATGAACTCTCCTCATGGTATCTTGCCAATTTTCTCCATAGCTCCTTGGCATACATGTAATCCCCTAACTTGCACAAAACATCATTAGGGATTAAATCTTCCAAAAGTTTCGTTACCTTAACTTCGGTCTTGAGCTTTTGGCGTTGCTCTTGGGTCCACTTTTTCAATTTTAGGACATTCCCCTTCTTATCCCTAGGGGGTTCAAGACCTTCAATGAGGATGAACCAATCCTCTATGTTCATCATCAAGAATGTTTCCATTCTTGCTCTCCATGCCGGAAAATCTTCTGGATCATATGGAGGTGGAGTGTTGATTTCCCATCCAAGCTTGTCTTGGAATTCCATCTTCACTCTCTAGCCTTTCACCTTAGCTCCCGGTTGTTAATCCGTAGAAGAGCCCCGGGCTCTGATACCACTTGTTAGGAATCGTTGCAATAGCTAGAGGGGGGGTGAATAGCGTAGATGAAATTCGCTCGCGTTTGTGTCTACAATTTCGTTAGTGCGCAGCGGAAATAGAAATAATAAAAGCGATAACGAAATAGACAACAAGCTAACACAATGATATAACGTGGTTCGGAACCGCATGGTTCCTACTCCACGGATCAAGCTCTAAAGAGCCCTAGTGATGCACACACACTCACTAATGATAAACACTCCTTCTCGACACAAGTCGGAGGCGGAGAAACCCCTTACAATAGATCTTACAACAGTAAGAACGAAATACAAGCAATATACAATGTAAATATGAAATACAAGTAAAGAAAAGACTTTACAACACTTGTTTTGATTGCTTGAATGCTTGGTTGCTTGCTTGCACTTGGAGACCTGATTTGCACCAACAAATCGCCCCAATAGCCCTCAAGAACCGGTTGCTTTTTCCTCCATCACGAGCTCCATATATAGCTTCAACCTGTGCTGGAAAAAGTCTATCAGTCGACTAATCGAGACCATCAGTCGACTGATGCTACTGTTGTTGTGAGATAACGGCTAGTTCCACGTTGGATAAGTCCAACGGAACTACCATCACCGATCGACATTGTGACCATCGCCGACCGATGGAGTCTTCACTCGACCACGAGTCTCGACTCCATTCGCGGGTCGAATTCTCGAGCACCCCGATCGATCGACGATCACGATCGCTGAGCCATCGACCGCCAACCTATGGCAATGATCGCTAGGCCATAACTCACAATAAACCCTAGTTGACTCGGTCCAGTCGACTGCCACATGGCACCAGTCGACTGGCACACCTCAAACATGAGGTTTTAACTCAAGTATGGTTCCCCCATACTTGCTAGACCACCCTTAGCCTAGACCTAAGCCTTCTAGTCACCTCCATCAGCCTCACGCCTCTCGGATCCCTCCAAGTCATCCATGACTTGTTCATCCATCGCGCTAGCCCCATCGGCTTATGTCATGCTTACGGTGTCTACACCGCCAAGGCACATTGGACTTACGCCGCCAAGACTCCGCTTGGACTTTACGCCGCCAATATTAAACCCCTTGGACTTCAAATGCTAACCCATGTTAGACTTTCCATGCCAAGACCATGCTTGGACTTTCCTTGCCAACTCATGTTGGACTTTCCATTTGCCAAGACCCATGCTTGGACTTTCCTTGCCAACACATGTTGGACTTTCCATTTGCCAAGTACTCAGGACTTGGACTTTCCCAACTGCCAAGTGTCCAACTTGGACTTTCCATGACAATTATATTGTCATATGTTTTTGTCGAAACATCAAAACACATCAAAACATCACTCGAGCCAAACTCGAGTCCTGGTCAATCGTGACCTGGGCTGATTGCACCAACATTCTTGAGATTCATTGGGGCGATTTATTGCTGCAAATCAGGGTCTTCAAGTACATTTCAAGCAACCACAAAGCAAGCAACCCAAAGGCTCTTGTAAATTTGTTTTCTTTACTTGTATTGCAAGTTATTATTGTATCTTGCTTGTATTTGATTCTTACTGTTGTAAGAGCTATTGTACGAGGTTTCTCCACCTTCAGATTGTTCCGAGAAGGAGTTTATTTGATTAGTAATGTGAGTGAAACTTATAGGGTTTTAGGAGTAGTTTTCGCTCACATCTCACTACATTTTATATTAGTTTCATGCATATGTTACTTTATTTTGCATGCATTTCCTATTTTCTGGTTCGAAAATCTGCTCTTTATAATTTTGTGTGCAGGTTAGCATTTCGGGTGAAAAAGGTGCACTTTCGGAGCAAAAGAAGGACATTTTGTAGCTAGACGCAGAGTGAGACACGACCAGGGCATATGGCTACACACGACCGTATCCAATGGGAGAGATCAGCCACCCCAAGGTCATACATGGCCTGGCCGTGTGGAAACAAATGGCCATGTGGCGGCCGCCAGATTTGCACGACTAGGGCTTTTTTTGGACTTTGAAGTAGTCCGAGGTGATGTCTATATAAGGATGGCTCCACCCAAACCCTAGGGGGGAGGCACGACGGCTAGGATGGCACACCGAAGCCCTAAAAAGCATCGGAAACTCGCAACGGGGAGGAGGAACACCGCCGAAGGTCCACGCCTTGCACTTCAACGCTGGAGAGAAGACCACTAAAGCATTGTAATCTTTTGTTCCTGCATTTTATCTCTGATATATTTGAACATGTACATGCTTTTTGATTCCTCCTTCATATACATGGAGTAGTTCTTTCGATTCTAGGATTAGGGAGTAGCTTGTGTGCACATTACGATGTTGGTTCATGTTAAATTCTGTCTTTGAGTTTAATTTGGCAATTGGTAGTTGTTTTTACTATATCTATGCGTGTTTGGTTTTCTACCTACTGTGCTTAGGCGATACGAGGGGTGCCAACCCTCGTATCTAAGATTTAAGGGATTTTATACAAGGAACCTATGTGTAAACCTGATCTCCTGTAATCGTGGGTAGAAGGATGCGATGGAACTGGAAACGGTTCATCTTAGGGATTGATTCGGCATCCTCATATCTTCTATCCCGTCCTTTTAGGTGGAGATAGATCCCGGTAGATGCGGTGGCTCATCGGGAGAGTGTATGATGTTCCTTCCACAAAACCATAGCTAAACGTCTAGACAACGCCAATTTACAGCATTGTTTTATGACACACAAGCGAAACCGAAGTCCTAGAATAACTTTTGAAGACCTCGGCATGCTCCCTTCCTCCTTCCTATGACACCTTATAGAGTATAGTTCACCGACAACCCTCACAAGTCAAAACCCCTTAGAGTTTATGTCCGAAAAATTTCAACCACTGAACATACCGATATTCGAATCCTAGTCCCTATGGGATCGATAATCTTTTATTACTTGACGATATCCATGCACTTGCTAGTGTTGAGTGCGAGCATGCGCTTCGAGTCCTCAACGGCCTCTGTCGCGAGATTTGAGGTCGCGATCGCGTGCATCAAGTTTTTGGTGCCGTTGCCGGGGACTGATCGATTCGATATCGAACTAAACAGTGGAGAATTGGATCAGACTTAGGATTAGATTTATTTACTTGTTTTATTTTCTTTCTAGTTTTCTTTAGTTATTTTAGTTTTGCATTTTTCATATTTAGATTTAGTTTTAAATTTTTAATTTCCTTTTTGCATCCTTGATTTTGTTAGCTGGATTTGCTTATTTCTTTTTTCTGGGTATTAGGTAAATACTCTTAACTTTAACTAAATATTTGGTTTCACCCTCCAAGTCCTCTTTTCATATGATCTATTAAGAATCTCTCATCAAAGAACATTGAAATGTTGACACAACCCGCTCGACCCTTGAAGAATTTCTTGCATACTGTGTCACAGTGCAGTATGAAGGAGTCCCAACAGATGCCATTAAGCTTATTATGTTCCCATTTTCACTGAAAGGAGGGGCTAAGCAATGGATACAAGTGCTACCCGTAGGAAGTATAACAACATGGGAAGAAATGGAAGACACTTTCCTAAGTAAATGTAGGGGATCGAACGGCCGGCTAGAGGGGGGTGAATAGCCCTCTTACGTTTGATGTCGGTATTTGCTCGTCTACAAAGAGATTAGCACAATGAAAACAATAAAGCAAGACAAGCAAATAGAAATACAAGAAATCAAACGCTAACAAGATGGTGTAACATGGTTCACGGCTACACCGCTAATCCACGGTCCCCGATTCGTCCTCGGTGAATAACTCCGCCAAAACCAATCCACTAATGGTCTCTCCTTTGCACTAAGCTAGGTGGAGGTAACCTTTACAACCAAGATCACTCTTCTTACAATAAGATTGAAGTAAAGATAAGTAAGAAGAGTTTAAAACTTGTGGGGCACTAGGAAGATCACTTAGAGCATAAGCATTAGCCTCTCAAAAGCTCACACCCTCTCTTTTTATAGAGAGGATGCATCGCTTGGCACCGATCGCCACATACTACAACGACCTCCGAACACGTCGGATCCCGACCGTTGTAGTCCAACGGAACACTTGGCAGTCGACTGATGGACCTCACCACGATCGGGCCTCCGTAGTCGATCGCCTACGGCCACGAGCGGTTCTGCTCGCGACATCTTCGGTAATGATCGCCATTCCATGGCAATGACATCGGGCATAAACCCATCATCGGATACCGAACCCACTCGACTGAGCGAATGATCGCCATTCCATGGCGATCGGTGTGCAGGTGAAACTCAAACTTAACATAAGTTTGAGCTTCCGACGGTCGGGTAAACCTTAACCCTTGCGGTCAAGTCTCCGACACTCAGCCATTCGGCCAAGTTCACCTAATGAGCTACTTACATTTCACTCATTCTCTCATCTCACTCGAAGTCCCTCGCCGAATCTCTCTTCGTTCGCGGCCACGTCCCTCGGCAAAGATCAGCGCACGACGACTGCAATGCTCCTTCGCGTGTCTCTTGCCTCCGTCCGCTTCTGCTTCACTTCAAGTCATCTCGTCTGGCGGTCCCTCGGATGCTCCAAGCGCACGGCTTCCGCAAAGTCATCCTTCACCGACTCAAGGACCGAGGTTGTGAGGGTGAACCCGCCAAGGCTCCACGTGAGAATTACTAAGTCCTGCAAGACTCCAACGCACATATCAAATAACAATACCAACCTAACTTAAACCCTTTGCCACACACATCAAAACCTTATCATGGCAAGAGATTGCCCTAACAATCTCCCCCTTTTTGATGTGTGGCAATCCGTTTAAGTTAGGTAAAAATATTTGATATAAATTTCTAAGATAAGAAAGCATGTAAACATAAACATGATATAACAACATGCAACTCCCCCTTAATCCATGAAACTCTCTCTACAAATTCTCCCCCTATCATAATTTACTTAAACACAATTATTTCTCCCCCTTTGACACCATCAAAAAGATTAATACTAAGTTATAAACCCATGGCATCATGTCTAATAAAAGGAAAATACCAAAAACATATTTAAAATCTGAAATCAGAAAATATTAGACAGTTTTTCAGGTAAACAGTCGACTGATATCAGTATGGCAGTCGACTGGCACAATGGTTTACGAAATTCTAATTTTCTGGGCGAATTTCAGAAATGCATTAAAAATTCTAGAAAATTCAAAAAATCATGAAATTTGGGGAACATATTTCTTGTAAGATTCTTTATTAGTGAAAATTAGATTTTCATGAAAAGACATTATATTTCCAGAGATTTGACAAAAATCCAAAAGTTTTAAAACCACTAGGTTGTTGATCATTCTAGTATCAAGTTTAACACCTAGTTTTGCATCCAATTGTTTCAAAACATGAATACATAGATTTTAAAGTAAGAAATTATTTTGAAAAAATATGAAATATCCAACCATGATCTTTGGGCAATATGTCTATGAATTAAACATAAGCCTTCCCCATGATTGGTCTATTACTGCTATTTTGATACTTTAAATGACCATATAAATGTCATAGGCATTAGTGGACATTTGTATCATCCTAACATCTCACCCATGCTAAGTTTTCAATCAAAGTAGCCTATGGTGAGTGTGAGATGCATCCTAGGGGGTATTTGTATATACTTAACCATTATATTCATACAATTCTATCAAGGTTAAGTATCAACCTAACAATCCTCATGATCATAAAGGCATATATCAATTAATTCTACATTATGATCATGAAACACATGTATTCATTGAATTGTTATCATGCATTAGGTATTATGTCATGATAATAAACAAATTATCACCTAAATCATGATTTAACCCTATTTCTCATGATGACGTGCCAAATTTCAAAATCATAAATCATGATTGCAAACATACATAGAAATTACATTTATCATCATGATTTAAGCATTATTAACTATTTATAGGCATGTTATCATCACCTAACACTATTTAAAAATGTTGTCCCGCCATCCTAAGTCAACCAAAATATGATATAGGTCAATTGCATATGGTTGACTACCCTAGGGTTATCCTAACCCTTAAGGATGGATTTTGGAACCCAAAATAAGTTCTTGCCTATGGGGTTCACTAGATACTCCTTAGGAATCCATTTCCTAGCTATTACTTTCTTCTTATCTTGTCCCCTAGCAAATAGGCATTTATAGGCCTTTTCATTTTTTCTTTTCTTTATAACCTAGGCCCTTCTTGTTGAAACTTTCCCTTTGGCTCCCAATTATCATGTTCAAGGTGTTGGAGCCAATTGTGAATTTTTCTAGGGCTTTTGTCAAATAGTCTACCTTTTCCCTTAAGGCCCTATTTTCATCCATGCATGCATCACTAACATTAAATGGCATATATTCATGTGAGCATGCATCATTTAAGCTAGAAGAAATATTTTCATTTTCAATTAAGCATGCTTTTTCTAGTTTATTTTCTAGATCCTTAATTTGATCTAGCATGCTCTTATTCTTCTTCTTAGCTCTAAATAAATCCCTAGTTAAGCTAGAGACCATGGAAACTATTTTCTTAGGAGTTAGATTTGTTACCATAGTCTCCATGTCCTCTTCTTCTTCTTCGGATGAGGATGTAGAGGAGGCTCCCCCTTCACTTGAGCTCTCTCCACTTGTGCTTGATTCTTCATTTTCGGTGGAGGAGCAATCCAAGTCGTCAAATGCCATCAATGCTAGGTTGGTGACAAATGCATTTTCTTCCTCGGATGATGATGAAGATGAGGAGGGGTCATCCCATGTCTTGGCCTTGAATGCTTTGGCCTTCCCCTTTTCCTTTGCCTTCTTTTCTTCTTCCTTTTTCTTCTTGCTACCCTTTTTCTTCTTCTTTTCTTCTTTCTTTCTCTTCTCCTCCTTGCTTTTGTTCAAGAGGGGACAATTATCCCTTATGTGTCCCTCTCCTTGGCAATTGTAGCAAATGATTTTCCCCCTTGGTCTTCTATTCCTATCATTAGATTTATTAAAATGAAAACCCTTTAAAGCATGCCTTACCCTCCTTACCATATACGCTTCTTCCGTGCTATCCATGGAGGAGGAGGAGAATGCTTCATCATCGGAGGAGGAGGGGATCTCTATCTTCTTCTTCCCTTTGTTTGCCAAGAATGCTACTCCTCTTGAAGGTTGGATTTTTGGCTCTTCTTGTATACCTTCAAGCCTTGTTTCATGAAGCTCCATGGTTGAGAAGAATTCCTCCAAGGTACTTACTTCCAAGTTCTTGGAGATGTAGAACAAATCCACCATAGAGCTCCATCTTGAGGACCGGGGAAAGGCATCTATGGCCTTCATTACCATATCCCGGTTGGAGAGCTTTTCACCTACACTTGTTAAACCGGTTAGTATTTCCTTAAATCTAGAGGGTAGGGATTTTTTCCTTCTCTCCCTTTTCAAGTTTGATATTGGACAATTGGGAGCGAAGAACATCTCTCCTTGCTAGCTTTTCCTCGGATGTGCCTTTATGGATTTCTATTAGTTTCTCCCACATTTCCTTGGCGCTGGCACACTCTCCTTTCCTATTGACTTCTTGATGAGGGAGGACATTGTATAGGTGGTGCTTGGCCTTTGAATTTGCCAAATAATCTTCTCTTTGCCTCTTGCTCCACCTTGATTTCTCCAATGGCTCCCCATTTTCGTTCCTGGGAAACTCGAAACCATTTTCCATTATTAAAAGGATTTCAAAGTCGGTTTCGAAGAATACCTCCATTCGCTTCTTCCACCAAGCGAATTCGCCGTCGAACTTCGGTGGGTGGATGTTTGAGCCAGCCATTTTGAATGTTGCTTGTTGTGGCGGTTAGTCCTCGACAAGCTTTCCTTGGCTCTGATACTACTTGTAGGGGATCGAACGGCCGGCTAGAGGGGGGTGAATAGCCCTCTTACGTTGGATGTCGGTATTTGCTCGTCTACAAGGAGATTAGCGCAACGGAAACAATAAAGCAAGACAAGCAAATAGAAATACAAGAAATCAAATGCTAACAAGATGGTGTAACGTGGTTCACGGCTACGCCGCTAATCCACGGTCCCCGATTCGTCCTCGGTGAATCACTCCGCCAAAACCAATCCACTAATGGTCTCTCCTTTGCACCAAGCTAGGTGGAGGTAACCTTTACAACCAAGATCACTCTTTTTACAATAAGATTGAAGTAAAGACAAGTAAGAAGAGTTTAAAACTTGTGGGGCAATAGGAAGATCACTTAGAGAATAAGCATTAGCCTCTAAAAGGCTCACACCCTCTCTTTTTATAGAGAGGGCTGATTTCTTCCCATTGGCCGCCACCAGTCGACTGCTGCCCTTGGAAGTCGATTGCTATCACTACAACGGCCTCCGAACACGTTGGATCCCGACCGTTGTAGTCCAACGAAACACTTGGCAGTCGACTGATGGACCTCACCACGATCGTCGCTTCTCGTAGTCGATCGTCTACGACTACGAGCGTTTCAGGTTCGCGACATCCTCCGCAGATCGCTATTCCATAGTAGTCGATCACGGGCATAAACCCATCACCGGATACCAAACCCACTCGAAGAGCGACCGCCATTCCATGGCAATGATCGGTCGGTGAAACTCAAACTTAACATAAGTTTGAGTTTCCGACGGTCGGGTAAACCTTAACCCTTGCGGTCAAGTCTCCGACACTCAGCCATTCGGCCAAGTTCACCAAATGAGCTACTTACATTTCACTCATTCTCTCATCTCACTCGAAGTCCCTCGCCGAAGCTCTCTTCGTTCGCGGCCACGTCCCTCGGCAGCATCAGGCGCACGGCTCTGCAATGCTCCTTCGCGTCTCTTGCCTCCGAAGTCTGCTTCCTTGGCTTCACTTCAAGTCATCTCGTCTGGCGGTCCCTCGGATGCTCCAAGCGCATGGCTTCCGCAGAGTCATCCTTCACCGACTCAAGGACCGAGGTTGTGAGGATGAACCCGCCAAGGCTCCACGTGCGAATAATTAAGTCCTGCAAGACTCCAACGCACATATCAAATAACAATACCAACCTAACTTAAACCCTTTGCCACACACATCAAAACCTTATCATGGCAAGAGATTGCCCTAACAGTAAATTCTCCCCCCCCAACACAGCGTACCTTAGGGATATAATCCTTTCATTTGAGCAAGGGTGAGAAGAGACTCTAATCGATGCATGGAAGAGGCTATAGGACCTGGTTGTTCGCTACCCACACCATGGATTACAGGATTGGTTACTCCTTCATATTTTTTATTCCGGGATAACTAACGTGTCGAAAGAACTCTTGGACACAGCCGCGGGGGGGGGGGGGGGGGGGCGTGTTGATGAAAAGAAGCACGTGTAGGGATGTATACTGAAAAGTCTATCTTTTGTATGAACATCTTTATTTTGAAATAAGAATCACATGACCATTGTTTGCATATTTTTATGGTTATGCAATATTGTCTAATACTTTACATTGTAGATAACATGGTGTGTGGTGTCACACAGGAGATCATGTTATCGGCCCCTTGAAAAGTATAAGTAAAGGCTCATAACCGAGATGACTTTGGACAAACCATCGGAATGGTTGTAGTGTGATTTGGTATTGGTTTGTCTTGACCATAGAATCACACTAGTGCACTTTGTGTGTATTGAGCTGGACCGACATAGAGGTGATTCAATTTATTGCTGAATACATAATCGAATCTGACATCAGATATTATATTGTACATACTCTTAATCCCGATATAATAATGGGCACATATACTTAGTACTCATCTCTTTGATTTACCAATGGGAGAGATTTATAGAATAAATCGATAGGCTCGGTAAGTTGGGAGATGATATTATTTATATGGTGTGCCGTTGATTATAGGAGGAAACCGTGTCCTATATATTAGGATGATGATGTCCCCTTGAGGAGCTCATAAGGTTCATCATGTAAACCCTGCAGGTGGACTTGGTCCAGCGTGATGAAAAGGTTGAGTGGTACTACTCAAGGAGTTAGATATTGATTAAATAATGGTTAGTAAATTAATTAATCGATGGACATTCGAGATCTTAAACACGAGAAGAAAATGTACAAATAATATATGGAGCCCATATTATCATATGGGGGTTGGTGAGGTAGATCAATGATGATACTTTAGTGGATTGGATCATCATTAGTGGATCGGACTTTATGTGGGCTTGATCCATGGGTGGCCAAGATCCAACTCCTCCTCATGGTCCCTAATGTATCCTATTAACACCTCATGAAGCTTAGATCAAATGGATGAAAACAAAACTCTAGATCCAAAGGTAGAGATTAAATCTCTAGATCCGACGGTTGAGATTAAATCTCTAGATCCGACGGTTGAGATTAAATCCCTAGAACCAATGGAGGAGATTAAATCATGGCTTGAGCCCAACTCTATAAATAGAGATCATGAAGTGGGTGGCAAGAAGAGCATGGCTTAAGGGGATTAGGGTTTGCTTCCTTTGGAGGCTAGGAATCCTAGTTGATTTAGGATTAGGTTTGGGTGGCTAGGGTTTTGGGAGCTTATGGGTGGGCGACAACTCAAGGAGGAGTTTTTCTTCTTCCTCCAAAGGTGTGGCCGGTTCCTTCCATATTCCCTCTACCTTGGCTTGTGCTCATCCTAACCTTCTTCCCCACTTTCATGGCCGGCCATTAGGAGAGCTAGGATTAGGGTTTGGAGGCTTAGGGTTTAGGAGGTTTGGGTGGCACCAAATAAGGAAGTAGTTTGCTTTCTTCTTCCTATCCTTTGGTGGCCGGTGCCCACAGCCCTATCCCAGACCTTGGACGGCATCCAAAGACCCCTTCTCCTTCTCCTTAAGTGGTGGAAACAAGATATAGGGTTTTTCCTTGGTGTCTTGGCCGGTTTCCACCATTATCTCCTTCTCCTTGTTGCCCGGCGGCAAGCATTCTCCTTGTTGCTTGTTGGTTGGCCATAGGAAGGAGAAGAGCTTTGTTTCAATTCTTCCTCTTGCTTTGGAAAAACAAGGAAGGAAGATTTGTGATCTAGGAGCTTCGACTTTTGGTAGAGCGTCGCCCACATTAGAAGATCATACATTAGAAGATCGAGAGGTATATCGATTCTCTAATTTTTATATGTTACATGTTTGTATTTGTTTTTCATTTATGAGCATGATATAAATCTATAAATGGCTAAGTAATACTTGGATCCCGAGCATAAACACAAAAATTGGCGATCCAGACATTGTCTATTCCGCGGCTACTCTAGAATAGAGGATGGTCACTTGAACAACTAGTTTGTTCAAGTGACCTCTCTAAACGAATAGCACGACGATGACTTGGTGGTTTGGGCAATCCCTTTTGTCTAGGATTAAATTTTTTTAATCTGGGGACATCGAAGGGATTGCTATAGACAAGCTACCGAGGTGAAGTGGGAAGCGAAGTTTCCCCTCACGGACTCGTTAAGCTAAAACCATTAAATTGGTATGAGAGCTTCCGGGGCAAAACCCTTCAGCACAGACGATGCATACCGCATTATAGAGACAGTGGTGGGGACTCTTGAAATATGGGCCAACAGTGAGCAACACTTTCAGGATACTTTTCCGATAAAGGGGATAGAACGCACTGAAATAGTCTATCGGGTGCAGGAAGAGGATAAAGAGAGAGAGAGAGTACCTAGTGGAAGAAGACTCCTTATCCTTCGATTCAGAAAAAGAGGAAGAATTGGGGCAGATGGCAGAAGAGAAACTCACAGGGCTTGAGATGAAGCCACTTCCCCCCAGTCTAAAGTACGAATTTTTAGGGCCACTTACATCCCATCCGGTGATTATAAATGCCAATTTGAGTGAGGAAGACACAAGGAAGTTGCTGGGGGTGCTCAGGATGTATAAAAAAGTGTTGGGCTATACCATTGATAACATAAAAGGGATAAGCCCATCTCTGTGCATGCATAGGATAATACTTGAGGATGGGTGTAAGTCAACCGTGGAGCGCTAAAGGTGACTTAACCCTCATTTGCAGGATGTAGTGAAAAAGGAAGTGCTTAAACTCTTGGATGCCGGAATAATTTACCCTATTTCAGATAGTGAGTGGGGGAGTCCAGTGCATATAGTCCCAAAGAAAGGTGGCACTACGGTGGTCAAAAATGAGGAAAATGAGCTAATCCCTATTTGAACGGTAACGGGGTGGAGAATGTGCATAGATTACCATAAATTAAACAAAGCAACAAAAAAGGACCATTTTTCGCTTCCGTTTATCGACCAGATGGTGGAATGCCTGGCTAAGCATTCCTATTTTTGCTACCTTGATGGGTACTTAAGGTTTTTCCAAATCCCAATACACCCTAAAGACCAATAGAAGACCACCTTCACCTGCCCGTACGGAACCTTCGCGTACAGAAATGCCCTTTGGCCTATGTAATGCCCCGACTACCTTCCAATGTTGTATGATGGCTATCTTCTCGGACACGATCGAACAAATTATGGAGGTATTCATGGATGATTTTTCAGTCTACGGAATGAATTTCAATGCATGTTTGAAGAATTTAAAAAGGGTTTTGCAAAGGTGCGAGGAGAATAGCTTAATTCTGAATTGGGAAAAATGTCACTTCATGGTAACTGAAGGAATAGTTCTAGGGCACAAGATATTAGGGAACGGTATTGAAGTAGACAAGGCGAAGGTCGAAGTAATAGAAAAATTGCCACCACCCAGGGATGTAAAGGGGGTTCGGAGTTTTCTTGGGCATGCAGGTTTCTATAGAAGGTTTATAAAGAACTTTTCTCATATAACTAGACCTCTTATGAATCTACTAGCTAAAGAGACAAAGTTTATTTTTGACCAGAAATGTTTAGTAGCATTTGATGAAATAAAGAAAGCCTTAGTGACATCTTCGATAATTCAGCCGCCTGACTGAAGCCTACCATTCGAAGTCATGTATGATACTAGTGACTATGCAGTGGGGGCAGAATTGGGGCAACGGAAGGAGAAAAAACTATACGCCATTCACTGCGCCAGTAAGACACTGAACGAGGCACAAATCAACTATGCCACGACTGAGAAGGAATTACTAGCAGTAGTGTTTGCATTCGACAAGTTTAGACAATACCTGGTAGGGTCGAAGGTAGTGGTATACACCGACCATACTACAGTTCGTTACTTGCTAAGTAAGAAGGATGCCAAACCCCGCCTTATTCGCTAGATTTTATTACTTCAGGAATTTGATGTAGAAATCAGTGATAAAAAGGGCACGGACAACATTGTCGCGGACCACTTATCGCGCATGCCCATAGATCACAGGATAGGAGAAGGAGATAATACCCAAATAGACATTGCTCTGCGGGATGATACCCTCATGGCTATTATGGTCACCACCCCCTGGTATGTAGATTTGGTGAATTTTCTTACGGGAAGAGTGATACCACCAGAATTCACGACCCAACAAAAAAAGAGATTCTTTTCAGAGGTTCAACAATACGTGTGGGATGACCCCTTCCTATTCAGGAAGTGTGCAGATAGCGTATATCGAAGGTGCATGCCAGAAGAGGAAGTAGAGAGCATCCTCTTTCACTGTCATTCTTCCGTATATGGGGGGCATGTCGGGATTGCAAAAATGACCGCGAAAGTGATTCAATCACGATTCTACTTGCCTAGCCTGTTTAGGGACACGTGCAACTATGTAGTTTCCTGCGATCAGTGTCAATGAACGAGCAATATAGGGATGATACACGAGATGCCGGCAAGCACCATATTAGAGGTAGAACTCTTTGACATATGGGGAGTAGATTTCATGGGGCCCTTTTCCATTTTCGACGGAAATAGATACATCTTGGTCGTCATAGACTACATCTCCAAATGGGTGGAGGCCATGGCATCGCCCCATTGTGATGCTAGGACCATAATAAAAATGTTCAAAAAAAAACATATTCCCTAGATTCGGAGTTCCTCGAGTAGTAATCAATGATGGAGGATCCCACTTCATTGAAAAACAATTCGAAAAATTGCTACATAAGTATGAGGTGATCCACAAAGTCTCAACAGCCTACCACCCGCAAACTAGTGGATAGGTGGAAATTTCAAATCGGGAAATCAAAAGAATCCTAGAAAAAATGGTAGTGGCATCACGGAAAGTTTGGTCACCAAAACTGGATGATGCTCTCTGGGCTTACCGCACATCTTATAAGACCCCGATAGGCATGACCCCGTTCTGTTTAGTCTGTGGAAAACCTTGCCATCTACTTGTTGAGTTAGAACACAAGGCTTTCTGTGCCATCAAGAAACTTAACTTGGAGTACTGCATTGCAGGAGAAAAAAGGAAACTGTAGATTAGCGAGTTGGATGAAATTCAAAGAGACACATATGAACATGCTAAGGCATATAAGGAAAGAACCAGGAAATGGCATGACCAACACATCCTGAGAAGGGAGTTTAAGGAAGGAGACTTAGTTCTCCTGTATAACTCTAGGTTGAAACTCTTTCCTGGAAAACTAAAATCAAGGTGGTCAGGACCGTTTCGGGTAAAAATGGTATACCCATATGGGGCAGTGGACATATGGAATAGGGAATCAGGGGAGATCCAGCTAAATAGACAACGATTAAAGAAGTATCTAGGGGAGCCCTCAGATTCTGAGACGGATGAATAGAGGTTCACTGAACCTCCAGAGCCAAGTTGATAGTGGTGTGTGGTCGAGCTAAAAGACCTTAAACAAAGCGCTTCTTGGGAGGCAACCCAAGTTTAGTTTTAGATTTCACTTTGATTGTATTACATTCATTTATATAATTTTAGTTTTGATTTCCATCTCATTTAGAGTTACGGCTAGAAAAGAACCTTGCTAGGCAAAAATAAAATCCATATTAACCTACACGGCGAAATGTATGAGAAAATTTGAACCCTAATGCAAAATGGGGAGAGAAATGGGGACACACGACCTGGTCGTGTGTTTTCCCACGGGCGTGCCCGACTGACCCGAGGCGCACACGGCCTGACCATGTGTTTTCACATGCCCGTGTCGCACAAGGTTAAAAGGGGCAAGCCGTGTGTTTTCACCCCATTTGCGCCGTGTGCTTTGAGTGCTCTTGCCCTAGCTGTGTGGTTTCATCTTCCCCGCCATCTAAAACCACTTTTAACCTCAAAGGAAGCTAAAAGAAGCAAGGATGAGGAGGACCAAGCTTGTAGCACCTCGATCCGGTGCTTCAGAGCGACGAACAAGGAGAGTCGACGCCCCTCAAGCTCCGGAGGAGGGTAACGCCCTACCTACTCTTCTTTTTTGCTATAATGAACATAAAGATAGATATAATATACTTTCTACTCGTAAACTCACTGCTACTAGGTACTTAGATGAAGATTTGCTAGATTCTTTAGGGTTGTTGGGTGATATTCTAGCCCTAATTGCAAAAATGGGGTGGGAAGAGATGAAGGGAATAAGGCACCCAACCTACCCTAGGATAGTTCTAGAATTTTTGAGTTCCTTAAAGGTAGAAATTTTAATGGGTAGAGAGAGCGAGGAGGGTAGGATAACTTTTAGGCTTTTTAACATTGAGCATGAGTGGACCCTTCACCAATGGAACTCATGTTTTGGCTTGCCGAGTGGGGGAGAGAGAAGAATCCCTATTGGGTTCAACTCTCGGGTATTTTGGTCCAAGTTGATGGGGGAGTGTTGGACTTTTCGAGCCGCAAAAACTGCTTTTTGCATTGCGGAAACCGCGAAAGTCCGCCCATGGATCCGTGCGAAGATATATTTTAATAAAAACATGTATGTGCTAAGTAAACCTAGATCTACCTTAGATCTAGAAGTTGAGAGTGTTACCCTCGATGTGTTGCCCTTCGCAAATCCCGCTCGTCCAAATAGCTTGCCGGAACTCTAGAGTGTCAAGTGTACACTCCTCTATTGGTATCCACACAAGAAATAGGTGGAGAAAACACACCCTTGAGTGTGCTAGCACCCTATGGATGGTTTGGCCAAGGAGGAGAGGGAGCTTGAGAGGATGATCCAAGGAGGAAGATGAAGTTGGAGTAACTCACAAAATCAATTCCATCTAATGGAATAAGTGGCCGACCACTTCATGATTTGGGGGGTTACATGCATGCATGTAACTCCAAGAGCCAATGGCTCTTGGTCTCCCTCATGAGGTGGCACCACATGATAAGTCAATGATGATGTGGAGCATCATCATTGGCCAGCCATGCCAAGTCATCATCATGACATGGCATTTGGTCAAGTCAAACTTGACCTTTTATCTTCCCTCTCAAGTCAAGTCAAACTTGACCTCTTATCTCCCATGGTTGATCAAATCCAACCATTTGATTCAAGTCAATTTAATTTAATGAATCTCTATTCATTAATTTAAATTGACTAAATGAATCAAATCTAAATTAGACTCATTCAACACTTGAATCACCTTGAGTCTAACTCAATTAGTCTAATTTGGATTACTCTTAATCCAATTTAGTTCATCACATGAACCTAATCCTCATGGTTCATTATATGAACCTAATCTCCATCTAATTGCCCTTTGTGTGTGATCCTATAGGTTCTTGTAACGTTGGCAATGTCCCTAAACCGATTTAGGAACATAAGCAATGAGCGGTATCTAGCAACACATCATGGCTACCCAAGTTACAAGAATGTGGAGCTCCAACATCACCTTTGTGACTAATAATTGTGACTCTCACAATATGTGACAATGTCCCTCTATCCTTGACATCTAGATTGACCAATTGAGGTATAGACCGTGTCATCCTCGGTACAATCTATATCTTGAACTCTAAGTAGACTCACTCTAATCAAATGAGCTCAATATCTCATATTGACTCATTTGGGCATGGCCATGCACTTCGTGGTCTCACTCTATCAAGAATATCAATGTCACCCCCATTATATAGGAGGGATAGATCCCATCTACATCACTCATATCCCTCCGTATAATTTGTTACATACCCAATAATCGCCTTTATAGTCCACCCATTTACGGGTGACGTTTGACGAAGCCAAAGTATGCAACTCCTTATGTAGGGAACCATGGTGACTTCAGGTCTAAGGACTAATAGTCATACTAATAGCCATATGAGAAAGTATATGACACTCATATAACGATCCATGATACTTTCTCATGGCGGGTCATTCAGTATACATTCTCCAATGCATACCCATGTGTCAACTTGATATCTCATATCCATGACTTGTGAGATCAAGTCATCGTGTTGACCTACATGCTAATCTCTACGAATTAACATTGTCCCTGAATGTTAATACTCGACTAGGAATGATTAAGAGTAGTGTTCTCTATATCATCTCATTATCGATTCAACCAATCGATTGATATAGATAAGAACCTACTACTCAAGGATATTATTATATTTAGTTATTTGGCACCAATACAAGTAAATATAATAACCATGCCTTTATAAATAGGAATATGATACAATAAAGTCCATACAACAATCATCACATGATTTGCTCTAGGGCTTTCACTAACAATCTCCCACTAGCACTAGTGTCAATCACCGTAGTATCTAATACCCAATTACCTAGTGTGACAATCATGCTTTTTCTGTGCCAAAGCCTTGGTCAAGGGATCATCGATGTTAGCCTCTGTGGGTACTCTTCAAATCTTCACATCTCCTCTATCGATAATCTCTCGAATGAGATGGAAGCGTCGTAGTATGTGTTTGGTCCGCTGGTGTGAGCGAGGTTCCTTAGCCTGTGCAATCGCTCCATTGTTGTCACAATAGAGCTCTATGGGATCTGCTATGCTAGGAACCACCCCAAGCTCAGTAATGAACTTACGGATCCAAACTTCCTCCATTGCTGCCTCAGATACAGCAATATACTTGGCTTCTGTTCTAGAATCAGCAACTGTGTCCTGCTTCGAACTCTTCCAGCTCACAGCACCACCATTCAAGTAAAACACAAATCCTGACTGCGATCTATAATCATCCTGGTCAGTTTGGAAGCTGGCATCGTTGTAACCCTTTACAGCTAGCTCCTCATCGCCTCCAAATATCAAGAAGTATTCTTTAGTCCTTCTCAAGTACTTAAGAATATTCTTGACTGCTATCCAGTGACGCTCACCTGGATCTGACTGGTATCTACTCGTCATGCTCAAAGCATATGTGACATCAGGACGAGTACACAACATGGCGTACATGATAGATCCTATAGCAGATGCGTAAGGGATCTTATCCATGCGATCTCTCTCCTCTCTAGAAGAGGGACTTTGAGTCTTCGAAAGACTCACACCATGTGACATCGGCAGAAGTCCCTTCTTGGAATTCTGCATGGAAAATCGTAGTAATACCGTGTTAATGTATGTACTGTAATGCCCACCCTTATCTGCTCTCGGGGCAGCGCTACTGTTACTCCCTTCTCTCTTTTTTTTTTTTTTTTTTAAACATACTACATATGGGTCCTCTCACAACCTACGCACTTTAACAGGTCATCATAACTTAAACCTTCTTTTGCACATGCATCACATATCATATTCATCATTAGCATGTTAACATATCTTTCATAACATGCATACATAAAGATTCGTTCATGAGTTCTAACATTTCCAACCTTCTTAAGTAGATGATACTCATTAATCACAAGTCTTATAAGCGGAAGCAATATCTTAAGTTGTTCTTAGAGCATATAAATACAAGCAGATAGTATAGGGTCTTCTTCCACCATGCCACTATCACACACACTTGGCCCCTCCTACTACTTCCTCTAGCGCAGACTTCCTTTATCTGCAGTATATGGACAACATGAACTATAAGCATATAGCTTAGTAAGATCCTTGCCTACTCACAAAAGCCACAAACTTCATCAAGCCATTAGAACATGAGCATACTAGCATAAAGGACCTAAGTATTTCATGGCAACACTAATCAACAACATATCCATGTAATAAAAACTAGGCATGGCATAGAATTGTTCATAAGCCAGTTAAGCATAATTAATCTAAGCAGGGCATAATTTGAACATAAGCATTATAACTACATAAAACTAAGCATGCATGAAAGACATATTCATAAGCGTTCTAAAACTTCACAATAAGCATTCCTAACCTAAGCATCCGTAACATCCTACATCTTAAACCTACATAAAGTACATAGGCACAAACATTCTTCAACTTAACCATGACCATTCATCAGGGAGTCCAAACATGCATAAAGGACATAATCATAAGCATTTGTTTAACTTGAACATAAACATTTGTAATAGCATAAATCCTAAACCTGCAGAAGGAACATACTCGCAAGTATTCATAAACTTAACCATAACATTCACCACATCATAAATTCTAAACTAGCATGAAGTACATAGTCGCAACGTTCTTAACTTAACTCTAAACATCATAACTTCATAACAACTAGTATGCATAAAGAACATAGTTCGCAAGCATTCAGGGTATTTAACATAAGCATACACAATATCATAAAAGTCTTTTCTTTTCAAAACATATACTTATAGATACTTCAATATCATCATAACTTCATAACATCTAGCATGCATAAAGAACATAGTTCGCAAGCATTAATAGTATTTAACATGAGCATACACAATATCATAAAAGTCTTTTCTTTTCAAAACATATACTTATAGATACTTCAATATCATCATAACTTCATAACATCTAGCATGCATAAAGAACATAGTTCGCAAGCATTCAGGGTATTTAACATGAGCATACACAATATCATAAAAGTCTTTTCTTTTCAAAACATATACTTATAGATACTTCAATATCATCATAACTTCATAACATCTAGCATGCATAAAGAACATAGTTCGCAAGCATTCAGGGTATTTAACATGAGCATACACAATATCATAAAAGTCTTTTCTTTTCAAAACATATACTTATAGATACTTCAATATCATCATAACTTGTTTGGGGGGGCCCCAGGTTAAGTACCACATAATGCACGTTCCCTAATAGGCTGGGGTAGCGAGCAACCAGTCCTACTAGAGCAAGACCTCTTACATCTTACCAGGGCAAGACCTCTTACGTCTTCTTATGTCCCTATGGATTTGATTAACGACCACCTGACGGGTCGGGTACTTAACCTCTTGCAAAGTAAAATACTTAATTCTTTTCTTTTCTTGTCATAATATAAAGAATGCTCTTGATCCCCAACATAAAAGGGAAGCATCTTAATCTCATCTTGTCATGAAGAGAGCTCTTGATCCCTACTTGAAAGGGAAGCATCTCCATCTTATCTTATTTTAGGGAGAGCTCTTGATCCCTACTTGAAAGGGAAGCATCTCCATCTTATCTTGTCATAAGGAGAGCTCTTGATCCCTACTTGAAAGGGAAGCATCTCCATCTCAGTCATTTCATAAGGACACATGCATTCATAACATAAGAGTACCCTAAAGGGGTCCTAAGCATAAACATGTTCATCACCCAAGCATATTTCATGGAACATTATATCATAAACATGAAGCATATTTCCTATGCATATTCATGGCATATTAATTCACAAAACAAGTTCCACCTCTAGTTATATTTCATGGTACCTTACATCATAGACATGAAACATATTTCCTAGGCATATTCATGGCATATTAAATCACAAAACATGTTCCACATCTAGGTATGTTTCATGGCATACTATATCATAAACATGTTCATCACATAAGCTTATTTCATATTGCATTGAATCATAAACCTATTCATCACACAAGCATAGTTCATGACATATAAACAAAAAAAACTATACCCTTAGCACAACTACATGTGGGGGGTGTTTTCATGAAACCCTAACCCTAAAACCATGGGTTGGCCGAATCTTGTAAGGGGCTCAAGCTTGGGTTTTGTCCCCTAAAGTTCATTCATGAAGCCTTATAACTGATCATAGTATCATTAGAGATATTTTCATGCAACCCTAACCCTACTTTCATTGGTTGGCCGAATCTTGTATGGTTAGATCTTTGGACTTTTGTCCCCTAAATCTATGCATGTAGGCCTATATCATAACCTAACTTTATAAGAGGGTATTTTCATGAAACCCTCACTCTAAGAGTCTTGATTGGCTGAAACATGTGGGGGTTCAAGCTTAGGTTTTGTCCCCTAAAGTTCATTCATAAAGCATTATTACTTAACCTAGTGTCATTAGGAACATTTTCATGCAACCCTAACCCTATTTATATGGGTTGGCCGAAACATGGAATGGGTTCAAACTTAGGTTTTGTCCCCTAGAATTCATTCATAAAGCATTATCATGGCCTAACCTCATAAGAGGGAGTTGTCATAAAAACCCTAACCCTAAAAAGCCTTGGTGGCCGAAACCTATAAGGGCACCAAGTTAGAATCTTTGTCCCCTAAAAGTTCCTATAGTGAGCATACAACCTATAGAAGTTCCCTAGAATCATTTTCATGAATCTTAGCCCAAGAAAACTTGATTGGCCGAAACCTACAAGAGCTACAACTTCATCTTTCTTTCATGAAATTTAACCTACGAAACTAATACACTGCAGGTGAGGGAAATCTTACATCCTTCGCTTTGCTTGAGAGATGACCTAATGGAAGTCACCTAGCTTTCTCCTAGCTTGAAGGGGGGTCTCGGCCAAAGGATGAAGAGGGAGGTTGGTTTCGGTGAGGATGAAGAGGAGAGGAAGAAAATGGCCAAATGGAAACTTCCTCCTTCTTTATAAAGGGAGGAAGAGAAGTTTCTCTTTTCTTTGTCATGCCTCTTCACTTACCCTTCTTCCACTTATCTATAAATTTCCCTCTTCCTCTAATGATATAATTCTATTGGGCTTATGGTTAGTGGGTGCATCTATAGGGCTTGGCTATCTCTAGAGGTTTGGGGTTCAATTCCTAGGCTTTGCATCTCCTTTTTTTTTTTGGCTTATTTTCTTTTATTTTTCCAAAAAGGCCCACATAAAGCCTATCGTCATAAAGCCAAAATTCTCGTAAAATTGCTAGAAATTTTACGGGCGTTACAATCCCTCATACCTTGTAAAAGTTTCGTCCTCGAAACTTAAAACAATTCTGGGTACTTCTGCCTCATGTCCTCCTCTCGTTCCCAGGTAGCTTCCTCATATTGCGAATTCTGCCACAGGACCTTTACTAAGGGCACCTCTTTGTTCCTTAGCCTTTTGACATCTCGGTCTAATATTTGGATAGGCCGACTTTCAACACTCAGGTCCTCTTGAACGTGTACTGTTTGTGGCTCGATCACTTGGTCCGCACTGGATACGCATTTCTTGAGCATAGAGACATGGAACACGTTGTGTATAGCCGACATCTCTTGAGGCAGCTCCAGCCTGTACGCTACCTTGCCCACCCTCTGCGATATCGGATACGGTCCCACATATTGTGGATTCAGTTTACCCTTCCTTCCGAATCTCATCACTCCCTTCATAGGGGTCACTTTGAGGAATACCAGGTCCCCGACTTCGAATTCCAACGGTCTACGTCGCATATCTGCATAGCTCTTTTGTCAGCTCTGAGCAGTTTCGATTCTCTGACGGATAGTCTGTATAGCGCGGGTGGTATTGTCAATAATATCGGCCTGAAGACCCATTTCCCTCCTTTCACCACCCTCGTACCAACAGATAGGAGACCTGCATCTTCTCCCGTATAGAGCTTCATAGGGTGCCATTCCAATGGTAGCCTGGTAACTGTTGTTGTAAGCAAATTCTGCCAGGCACAAATATCGACACCAGCTCCCCTTAAAGTCTAGAGCACAAGCCCGCAGCATATCTTCCAGCACCTGGTTCACTCTTTCCGTCTGACCATCGGTCTGAGGATGAAACGCAGTGCTGAATCTCAACTTAGTGCCAAGAGCCTTCTGAACACATTCCCAAAAATGGGAGGTAAAACGGCCATCACGGTCAGAAATAATAGCCTTAGGCACTCCATGTAATTTGATAATTTCCTTGACATATAATTGAGCTAGCTGCTCGATCGAATAGGTCATCTTAATTGCCAGGAAATGGGCAGACTTCGTCAACCGGTCTATGATTACCCATATAGCATCGTAACCATTTGTTGTTCTGGGTAATCCCGAGATGAAATCCATAGATAGTTCTTCCCATTTCCACTCCGGAATCGGTATCGGCTGCAGTAATCCCCCAGGTTTCTGGTGTTCTGCCTTCACCTTCTGGCAGGTCAGACAGGTGTTGACGTACTGAGCCACCTCCCTTTTCATGCCGGACCACCAAAATTTATCCCTTAAGTCCTGATACATTTTATTAGATCCAGGGTTCATGGTATAAGGTGTTCCATGGGATTCCTCGAGTATCTTCTTCTGTAATTCCGGATCGTCCGGAATACATAGTCGGTCCCGGAGGTATAATAGTCCGCCGTTGGAAATGCGGAATCCATTATCCCTTCCTTCCAGTACTTCTTGTTTGATCTTCTGGATGTCTGAATCACCATCTTGCTTTCCCTTTATATCGTCGAACAGCGTCGGCGTTATAGTCATGGTGGAAAGTTGTCCAGAATTAATCTCTATCCCGTAATTCCTTGCTTCCCTTTTCAGGGGTTGAGATAGCATCGATAAGGACATCAAAGCGGCAATTTCGTTTCCCCTCCTTATTCGTATGTTCCGGTCTACCCAGCATAGTTCAACTATACCCTACACATCCCATGCAATGAACTCATCATCAATTTTTTTTTTTAAAAGGAACGACTTGTCATCTCTTATTCATATCTCTTATTCATATTTTCCAACCAGAAGAAAAAAAATGTTAACATATAACATTCCTTATTTCCAAATTAAACCACAGAACTATTTGAGAAGATAGTTCATTACGACTCCCACTAGGACAAACCCTAGTGCGGTTGTAATTATTTTTAGTCCTATCTCCCTTGGCCTCACTAGGGTGGTCTTCGGAATATCGCCTGGCTTTACTTTTACTTGATGATAGCCAGACCTGAGATCGATCTTTGAAAAGACAGTAGCTCCCTTCAGCTGGTCGAATAGGTCGTCGATCCTGGGAAGGGGGTACCTATTCTTGATGGTCACGTTGTTCAGTGCCCGGTAGTCTATACACATTCGCATGGACCCATCTCTTTTCTTTATGAACAGCACTGGAGCTCCCCATGGGGAGTGACTGGGACGGATAAGTACCTGGCCAAGTAACTCCTGTAGCTGTTTCCGAAGTTCTTTCAACTCAGTTGGCGCCATACGGTAAGGTGCCTTGGAGATCGGATTAGTTCCGGGAATCAATTCGATCTCGAACTCAATTTCTCTATCAGGTGGCAATCCAGGTAGGTCATCAGGGAATACCTCCGGATGGTCACATACCACTCTGACATCTTCTATTTTCTGGTTCTTCGATGATATGGTATCCACCACATGTGCGAGAAATCCGGTGCATCCGTCTTCTAACATTTTTCAGGCCTTTAGCGTTGATAAGAACTTCTTTGTTCCTTTCTTCGACTCCCCGATAAATTCAAATGAAACCTCTGCTTCGGGTTGGAAGATTACCCTCCGTTTACGGCACTCAATTGAAGCGCCGTACTTGTGCAGAAAGTCCATGCCCAATATAACATCATAGTCCCACATATCTAGGACTATTAGGTCACAATAGAGCTCCCTGTCTGCGAGTCTAATTGGTGCGGCGCGCAGAACATGGGTGGATGGCATCACTTCTCCCGAAGGTAACGTTGTTAGAAATTTATAGTCCAAAGCTTGGGGATACCTATCTATCTTTCTTATGAAAGGCGTAGCCATGAATGAATGGGTTGCCCCGGTGTCAAACAAGACAAGAGCGCGATTCGACCGGAAATAATTAGTGACTGTGACAACCGCCGAGGCACTCGCCACATCTTCTCGTGAGGGAGAACACCTCGCATTTGTCCCAATCAAGCGGGCTTCTAGTCCCCTTGACTTATCTCGAGGACCCTCTATCGTAGCTCGTGATCTGTGAAGCCGCTGGAGGAGCTCCCGTGCATCGACATACCGCCGTGGTGGTGCTCAACTCGGGTAGGGCAATTCCTGTGCTATGTGCCCCTCCCATAGTTGTAACACTTCCTCGTGCCTCGACGACATTCCCGGATTCTTCTTCCCACACGAGGATGCCAGATACCCGGTTTGGGCTCTCGACCCTCTTGGGCCATTCCATCGCTTCTTCTTGCCACGCGATCTCTCTTCCAAATTAGTATTTCGAGATTTTGGCTCCTCCGTGCCTTACTCACGATCGATGTTGTTCGTAGTGCTCGTGACTGTGGCACTACTGAATAGCTCTTCGGCGATCTGGGGTCGATTGACTCCGCCGGCCACATTCAGGGCTATCTCTTGTCGCAACATTTTCAGCAGAAGTCTGATCCTCTCCCTTTCAGTACCGACTAACTCTGGGCAGAGACGTGCCAGTCGATTGAACCTTTTCATAGCTTCACTAATCGATAGATCGCTTTGCCGGAACTCGAGGAACTCATCGTAGTGCTTATTTGTGATCCGTCTGAAAGAACTCCTCAAGAACTCGCTCAAATCATCCACCTCATTTGATTTACTTGTCTCTTTTCTTTGACTATCTCCCACCACATCCTTGCATCTCCGAAAAGACAGAACGAGGCACATTTTATCTTTTCGTGCTCGGGCCAATCTAGCAGCTCCACGATGCTCTCAACTGTTTTGAACCAAGCTTGGGCATCCCATGGTTCGCCAAGACTCGAAACTTTCTCGTTTCACCTCTCGCCATCAATCGATAGGTGTACGGCCCCGGGGGCGCTGATTAGCGGTGCTTGCACCATAGTGGTCGTGTTGGGAGTTACGTTCTACATCCCTCGGCGTGGTGCTAGGGTTCCTTGTTGATTCGTGAGAGCATTGATAACCAATTGTTCTGCGACCGACGTGTAGCTCCTGCAGAACCACATGCATCAAATCTGGTGGGGGTGCTGAGTCATTCCCTCTAGCACTACGTCTCCCGTTCATGTTATCTAAGTGATAAATAAATAATTTAATTAAGGTGTTATTATAATTTCTATTCCTATACAGGCATCTAACATCCCATATCATAAACAAGGTAAGGTGTCCTTTCTAGGGATATTTCTAGGTTAGAGACATGTTCCCATCATATACAGCTTGGTAAGGTATACTATCTAAGTCATAAGTATGGTTCCATTATACTAAACATGACGAGGTATTATTTCTATCTAAATCTCAAGTGTGAGTCCATTCTACTAAAACATGATGTGGTATTTTTTTTTTTCATTCTAAATAGAAGACATTCTTCATTATAAAGGGAACTTAAGTATGCATAAAATTACTTACTTGGAAATAGTAGGATGGAGGCTTGATGTGTGATAGTGGAAAGGTGAACCCGCTCTGATACCACCTGTAACGCCCGCCCTTATCTGCTTCTGCGCGCCATCAATTCTTCTGTTTTTTTTTTTAAACATACTACATATGGGTCCTCTCACAACCTACGTACTTTAACAGGTCATCATAACTTAAACCTTCTTTTGCACATGCATCACATATCATATTCATCATTAGCATGTTAACATATCTTTCATAACATGCATACATAAAGATTCGTTCATGAGTTCTAACATTTCCAACCTTCTTAAGTAGATGATACTCATTAATCACAAGTCTTATAAGCGGAAGCAATATCTTAAGTTGTTCTTAGAGCATATAAATACAAGCAGATAGTATAGGGTCTTCTTCCACCATGCCACTATCACACACACTTGGCCCCTCCTGCTACTTCCTCTAGCGCAGACATCCTTTATCTGCAGTATATGGACAACATGAACTATAAGCATATAGCTTAGTAAGATCCTTGCCTACTCACAAAAGCCACAAACTTCATCAAGCCATTAGAACATGAGCATACTAGCATAAAGGACCTAAGTATTTCATGGCAACACTAATCAACAACATATCCATGTAATAAAAACTAGGCATGGCATAGAATTGTTCATAAGCCAGTTAAGCATAATTAATCTAAGCAGGGCATAATTTGAACATAAGCATTATAACTACATAAAACTAAGCATGCATGAAAGACATATTCATAAGCGTTCTAAAACTTCACAATAAGCATTCCTAACCTAAGCATCCGTAACATCCTACATCTTAAACCTACATAAAGTACATAGGCACAAACATTCTTCAACTTAACCATGACCATTCATCAGGGAGTCCAAACATGCATAAAGGACACAATCATAAACATTTGTTTAACTTGAACATAAACATTTGTAATAGCATAAATCCTAAACCTGCAGAAGGAACATACTCGCAAGTATTCATAAACTTAACCATAACATTCACCACATCATAAATTCTAAACTAGCATGAAGTACATAGTCGCAACATTCTTAACTTAACTCTAAACATCATAACTTCATAACAACTAGTATGCATAAAGAACATAGTTCGCAAGCATTCAGGGTATTTAACATAAGCATACACAATATCATAAAAGTCTTTTCCTTTCAAAACATATACTTATAGATACTTCAATATCATCATAACTTCATAACATCTAGCATGCATAAAGAACATAGTTCGCAAGCATTCAGGGTATTTAACATGAGCATACACAATATCATAAAAGTCTTTTCTTTTCAAAACATATACTTATAGATACTTCAATATCATCATAACTTCATAACATCTAGCATGCATAAAGAACATAGTTCGCAAGCATTCAGGGTATTTAACATGAGCATACACAATATCATAAAAGTCTTTTCTTTTCAAAACATATACTTATAGATACTTCAATATCATCATAACTTCATAACATCTAGCATGCATAAAGAACATAGTTTGCAAGCATTCAGGGTATTTAACATGAGCATACACAATATCATAAAAGTCTTTTCTTTTCAAAACATATACTTATAGATACTTCAATATCATCATAACTTGTTTGGGGGGGCCCCAGGTTAAGTACCACATAATGCGCGTTCCCTAATAGGTCAGTAGCGAGCCACCAGTCCTACTAGAGCAAGACCTCTTACGTCTTACCAGGGCAAGACCTCTTACGTCTTCTTATGTCCCTATGGATTTGATTAACGACCACCTGACGGGTCGGGTACTTAACCTCTTGCAAAGTAAAATACTTAATTCTTTTCTTTTCTTGTCATAATATAAAGAATGCTCTTGATCCCCAACATAAAAGGGAAGCATCTTAATCTCATCTTGTCATGAAGAGAGCTCTTGATCCCTACTTGAAAGGGAAGCATCTCCATCTTATCTTATCAGAGGGAGAGCTCTTGATCCCTACTTGAAAGGGAAGCATCTCCATCTTATCTTATCAGAGGGAGAGCTCTTGATCCCTACTTGAAAGGGAAGCATCTCCATCTTATCTTGTCATAAGGAGAGCTCTTGATCCCTACTTGAAAGGGAAGCATCTCCATCTCAGTCATTTCATAAGGACACATGCATTCATAACATAAGAGTACCCTAAAGGGGTCCTAAGCATAAACATGTTCATCACCAAAGCATATTTCATGGCACATTATATCATAAACATGAAGCATATTTCCTATGCATATTCATGGCATATTAATTCACAAAACATGTTCCACCTCTAGTTATATTTCATGGTACCTTACATCATAGACATGAAGCATATTTCCTAGGCATATTCATGGCATATTAAATCACAAAACATGTTCCACATCTAGGTATGTTTCATGGCATACTATATCATAAACATGTTCATCACATAAGCTTATTTCATATTGCATTGAATCATAAACCTATTCATCACACAAGCATAGTTCATGACATATAAACAAAAAAAACCATACCCTTAGCACAACTACATGTGGGGGGTGTTTTCATGAAACCCTAATCCTAAAACCATGGGTTGGCCGAATCTTGTAAGGGGCTCAAGCTTGGGTTTTGTCCCCTAAAGTTCATTCATGAAGCCTTATAACTGATCATAGTATCATTAGAGATATTTTCATGCAACCCTAACCCTACTTTCATTGGTTGGCGGAATCTTGTAAGGTTAGATCTTTGGACTTTTGTCCCCTAAATCTATTCATGTAGGCCTATATCATAACCTAACTTTATAAGAGGGTATTTTCATGAAACCCTCACTCTAAGAGTCTTGATTGGCCGAAACATGTGGGGGTTCAAGCTTAGGTTTTGTCCCCTAAAGTTCATTCATAAAGCATTATTACTTAACCTAGTGTCATTAGGAACATTTTCATGCAACCCTAACCCTATTTATATGGGTTGGCCAAAACATGGAATGGGTTCAAAATTAGGTTTTGTCCCCTAGAATTCATTCATAAAGCATTATCATGGCCTAACCTCATAAGAGGGAGTTGTCATAAAAACCCTAACCCTAAAAAGCCTTGGTGGCCGAAACCTATAAGGGCCCAAGTTAGAATCTTTGTCCCCTAAAAGTTCCTATAGTGAGCATACAACCTATAGAAGTTTCCTAGAATCATTTTCATGAATCTTAGCCCAAGAAAACATGATTGGCCGAAACCTACAAGAGCTACAACTTCATCTTTCTTTCATGAAATTTAACCTACGAAACTAATACACTGCAGGTGAGGGAAATCTTACATCCTTCGCTTTGCTTGAGAGATGACCTAATGGAAGTCACCTAGCTTTCTCCTAGCTTGAAGGGGGGTCTCGGCCAAAGGATGAAGAGGGAGGTTGGTTTCGGTGAGGATGAAGAGGAGAGGAAGAAAATGGCCAAATGGAAACTTCCTCCTTCTTTATAAAGGGAGGAAGAGAAGTTTCTTTTTTCTTTGTCATGCCTCTTCACTTACCCTTCTTCCACTTATCTATAAATTTCCCTCTTCCTCTAATGATATAATTCTATTGGGCTTATGGTTAGTGGGTGCATCTATAGGGCTTGGCTATCTCTAGAGGTTTGGGGTTCAATTCCTAGGCTTTGCATCTCCTTTTTTTTTTTTTTTGGCTTATTTTCTTTTATTTTTCCAAAAAGGCCCACATAAAGCCTATCGTCATAAAGCCAAAATTCTCGTAAAATTGTTAGAAATTTTACGGGCGTTACATGTACTCTGACTTAGGCCAAGAAATCTCTTAGATCTATCTCTATAGATCTTGATGCCTAAAATACAGGCTGCTTCACCTAAGTCCTTCATTGAGAAGCACGTCCCTAGCCAAGTCTTCACAGACTGTAGTGAAGGGATGTCATTCCCAATGAGTAGTATGTCATCCACATACAATACAAGGAAGATAACTGTGTTCTCATTAACCCTCTTGTAGACACAGGGTTCATCTTCATTCTTGATGAAACCAAACTGTTTGATCGCATCATCGAATCGAAGATTCCAGCTCCGAGAGGCTTGCTTTAGCCCATAAATGGACCTTTGCAACTTGCATACTTTCCCAGTATGTTGTGGATCATCAAAACCCTCAGGTTGTGTCATTTACACATCCTCGAGTAAGTTTCCATTCAGAAATGTGGTTTTGACATCCATCTGCCATATCTCATAATTGTGGTATGCTGCAATAGCAAGCAAGATTCGAATGGACTTAAACATCGCCACTGGAGAAAAGGTTTCATCATAGTCAATACCATGAATTTGCTTGAAACCTTTAGCCACCAATCGACCCTTATAGGTATGCGTAAGTCCATCCATGTCAATCTTTCTCCTAATGACCCACTTACACCCAATGGGTTTGACCCCTTCAGGTGGATCAACTAAAGTCCATACTTGGTTGGTGTACATGGATTCCATCTCGGATCTCATGGCCTCTAGCCATTTCTCAGAATCTGGGCTCATCACAGCTTCCTGATAAGAGGTAGGCTCATTCTCAATGAGCATAATGTCATCATGGTCAGACAAGAGAAAGAATATCTCTTAGGCTGACGACGTACTCTATCAGACCTGCGAAGAGGTAGGTCTACATGAACAGGTGGTTGTTCCATAACTCTTTGTGCAATAACCTCATCACCCACAACACTTTGTGGTTCCTGTTCAACCTCCATCAAGGCCTCAGTGCTATGGTCCTTATCTTGAATTTTTTCAAGATCGAAGGTACTCCCACTAGTTTTTCTAGAAACAAAATCCCTTTCTAGAAAAACCTCAGTCTTTTCCACAAACACTTTGTGCTGACTAGGAATGTAGAAGTAATATCCCTTTGTATCCTTGGGATATCCAACAAAATAGCACCTATCAGATTTGAGTCCCAGTTTGTCTGAGACTTGACATCGAACGTAAGCCTCACAAGCCCAAATCCTCATAAAAGACATCTTGGGATTTCTCCCTGTCCAAATCGTATATGGTGTCTTTATCATAGCCTTGGATGGTACACGGTTAAGGGTAAAGGCTACTGTGTCTAGAGCATATCCCCAAAAGAATATAGGAAGATCTGTGTGACTCATCATAGATCGTACCATATATAATAGGGTACGATTCCTCCTTTCGGATACACCATTCCACTGTGGTGTTCCAGGAGGAGTGAGTTGGGATAGAATCCCACACTCAGCTAGATAGTCACGAAACTCATGGCTAAGGTATTCACCACCTCGATTTGATCGAAGTATCTTAATACTCTTGCCAAGCTGGTTTTGTACTTCATTCTTGAACTCTTTGAACTTTTCAAAGGATTCTGATTTATGTGTCATAAGATACACATAACCATATCTACTGAAGTCATCAATAAATGTAATGAAGTACCTGTAATCACCTCTAGTAGCAACATTGAAAGGGCCACATACATCACTATGTATAAGTCCTAACAAGTCTGTTGCTCTTTCGCTGTGTCCACTAAAGGGAGTCTTGGTCATCTTGCCTAAAAGGCAAGACTCACATGTCTCATATGATTCAAAATCAAATGAGTCTAGTAGCCCATCCTTATAGGGCTGAGATAAGCGACTCTCGTTTATGTGACCTAAGCGACAATGCCAGAGATAGGTTTGGTTCAACTCATTTGACTTGAACCTTTTGGTACTTATATTATAGATAGGGTTCTCTAAGTCTAGAAAGTAGAGTCCGTTCATTAGAGGTGCACTACAATAGAACATATCATTTAAATAAACTGAACAACATTTGTTCTTTATTATAAATGTAAATCCTTTCTTGTCCAAACAAGAAATCGAAATGATGTTCTTAGTTAAGGCAGACACATAACAACATTCATCTAATTCTAGTACAAGCCTAGAGGGCAGAGATAGATCATAAGTTCCTACAACAATAGCAGCAACCCTTGCTCCATTGTGTACTCGTAGGTCCACCTCACCTTTTGTCAATGCCCTGTTATTTCTTGTTGGATCAAGAAGCGTCGCTAGAGGGGGGGGGTGAATAGCGATCGTAAATCTTTCGTCGAATTCGTTCGTTGAGACACAAGTAAATAAGTAAGCACAGTGGAAAATAAAATGACACGTTTATTTTACTTGGTTCACAACCCACCGATTGCTACTCCAAGGCCCTATCGGTCCTAGACCGCGTACGTAGGGCAAAGCACTATAACGTCTCCTCCTCGTTGGAGGTAGGAGACAACGATCACAAAATCCGGGAATACGAGGATGAGGCAACAAGCCTACCTCACCTCATTATGAATAAAAACAATGAATACAATATTAAAATAAATTACTATATGTTGCTGTCGACGAAGAAGATCTGAGGTTGTCGTCGCGTCGGCGTTATGATGGTGTTGGAGCGTTGGCATTGTAGGAGCACTTGATGAATAAACTTGATCTGTTTGGAGTGGAATCCTCCCCTCCTTTTATAGATTTTGGCCTCTAAATTTGTCTCCTCTTTTTTCGGAACGGATCATGATGTTGTCCAAATTTTATCGCGAAGTGGCCGCATCAAACGTTATCCGGTTTGACCTAGCACAAAAGCTAAATCGTCACCATCAGTCGACTGATGCCTCCCATCACGATCGATGGGCATCAACGATCGCTCCATGTCCGAATGATCCGCCATTGGCCACTTCCCTGCAATAAGAGGTTAGCTCGGAAAATGATAAATACGACAGTTTCTAACCGTCCGATCTCAACCTAGACCTTCCACAGGAAGTCTTAGTCGAATTGCCGCCTACGATCGTCCCCGTAAAGAGGACACGACCTTACAATCTCTCACTCACACGAGCTTACCTCGATAGTAGCTCTCGCTTCCGTCCTTCCACTCGATTCCTTCGGCTCCTTCCGAAGTCACTCGAGTGTCGCCCGACCACCGCGGCTTCCTCCGGGTGTCGCTATCCTTCAGCTCCAGCTTTAATACTTTTCTGCACACTCGATAGCTCGTGAGATAACGATGTAAACTTAACTTTGTGTCTTTGCCATAATCAAAACACAGGTTCGATTATCTAGTGCCCCTGCACCAACATTTCTCAGCGCCTGCACATTGGTACAAATGTGAGATGCACATCCTGTATCTAATACCCATGATGAAGAATTAGATAGATTAACTTCTATAACATTTATACCTGAAGTAGAAGTCTCACTTCTCTTCTTCTTAAGATCTTCTAGGTATGCCTTGTAGTTACGCTTCTAGTGTTTAGCTTCCTTGTAGTGGAAGCAAGAACCTTCCTTGGCCACCCCTCCTTTGGGTTTCCGTTCCTTGCCTTTGCCCTTGGCTTGAGACTTTCCCTTACCTTTAGGCTTGCCCTTGCCTTTCTTCTTTTGCACCATCAAAATGGCGTCAGATTTTCCATTCTTAAGGTTGAGCTCACCAGTTCTCAATATGCTGAGCATCTCAGGAAGTGACTTATCAATTTCATTCATGTTGTAATTCATGACAAATTGAGTGTAGCTTTGCGGCAAAGACTGCAAGATCAAGTCAGTGGCCAGCTCTTGGCCAAGGGGGAATCCCAATCTCTATAGGTTTTCTACGTACCCAATCATCTTGAGTACATATGGACCTACGGGAGTCTCATCTTGCATTTTGGAACCAAACAATGCCTTAGAGACTTCATATCTCTCATGCCTTGCTTGTCCTTGATATAGTTGACGAAGATGTTCAACCATATCATAAGCATTCATGAACTCGTGTTGCTTCTGAAGCTCAGAGTTCATGGTCGCAAGCATTAGACATGACACATCTAATGCATCATCTTGATGCTTCTTGTAAGCATCTTTGTCAGCTCGCGAGGCAGTGGCAGGAGGCGCCTCCGGAATGGGCTGCTCCAGGACGTACAGTTTTCTTTCTTGGGTGAGAACGATTCTCAGGTTCCTGTACCAGTCCAGGAAATTTGCTCCATTGAGCTTGTCCTTCTCAAGGACAGAACACAGAGAGAGAGTGTTTGTGTTTGTCGACATAGTAATCTACAACATACAATGCAGAGAATTAATATCATATTCCTTTTATCATTTAATTAGGCCTTTAATCAAATGATGCTCCCACTAAATTATAGGATTTTTGTAGAATCGAGTTATGGATGTGGTCAAACCACATTACTAGATTCATACAAACTAGCTATAATTCTTGCGGGACAAGATCCACATCATACTAAGCCTTGAGTTAGCTTTGGCTAAATCGCCCAAGACTTAGTACGATCGCTGGGCAACACATTACCGATTACATCTCTAAGCAACTCTTGTTTATAGGATCAAGACCTACATTTACAAAAGACCTTGAGTTACCTTTGCTTAAATCACCCAAGATTTAGTATAAATGCGATCTTATCCTATCTTTCCAATGGTTGGAATATGCCTATAGTTCTACTTGATCCAATTGAGTTAACTAGTTTTACTCAATCTAATTGAGCTTAATCTAGCCCAAGCCGTGATAGGCGGGACCAAGATTGTCCCTCCGCACCCTACCAAGATAATATGCGTTGCTCTGCTTTGGCAGATTCAACAACTACAAATGATCGAGGTAGTGATGGGTATCAAGGACTTGGTAGGCATTTACAAGTTGATTCGATTAAGATCTAATCTAATGGTAATGTGTATCATATACGCATTAAGGCCTTTATTATCCTATATTAGCATGCATCACATACATACAATCATTATTCTATCATGCATCATAAACATACAACAAAAATATCCTAGCATGCATCATATACATATAAGCATTATTCTACTAGCATGCATCACATACATACAAGCAAAATCAAATATATATATATATATATATATATATATATATATATATATATATATATATATATATATATATATATAATTAACTGTGATGTGGTCATGACCCTACTACGATCTTCTCAAGCCAATGAGAAGATCGGACGGTCAACCTAGGGCTAGCGGCTTCTGTAAGCGCTTCCTTTGACCGCCATGTGTCATCGACACCATTCTCGTAACTTCGTCTACAAGTGGACTTTCCACCGCTCCATTTTGTACATTACAAATATGAAACTCGAGTTACATTCAAGTATAAAACTATTTACAACTAGAATTTCAAAAGAAGAGGCACGACGCACAGGTCGCATACACTATACAACATGCATAACCACAAAAACGGCACGCAGGCCGTATTATGAATTACAACACATTAACGTCCAATCAAATTGGGGTTCTTGGGCCATGACAATCACAGAATTATACATAATTATAAATTATGTATTTTTATAGAAAATTTCTATAATTTTTCCTATTTTGTTTTTCAATTTTATGAGTCACCTCTCTGTAACGGTCCCGCTAAGCGGTTTCCGAGCGCGATCGCGGGACAGGCCTCTTTCGGGGATAGGGGCAGCGCCCCTACTCACAAAATAAACTTTGAGAGTGTCTCTACTATGATCTTACAGAGACTTATGTCGCTGTCCCAAAAACCTAAAGCGAGAACTCGCCGTTTCGGAGAGTTTTTCTCGATGGTTGAAGCCTACAAGTGCCCCAACACTCATTGCTTCGACTCATCGAGAAAAATAACCAAAAATTCTATAAAAATTGGAAATTTACAGAAACATAAAAAATATGTAATTTTTATATCTAATACAAAAACTACAAAAATGAAACACATAGATGCTTCGCACGTGGCTCTGATACCACTGTTGGACTTTTCGAGCCGCAAAAACCATTTTTTGCGTTGCGAAAACCCCGGAAGTCTGACCACGGATCCATGCAAAGATATATTAAAATAAAAACATATATGTGCTAAGTAAACCTAGTTCTACCTTAAATCTAGAAGTTGAGAGTGTTACCCTCGATGCGACACCCTTCGCAAATCCTGCTCGTCCAAATAGCTTGCCGGAACTCTAGAGTGTCAAGTGTACACTCCTCTATTGGTATCCACACAAGCAATAGGTGGAGAAAACACACCCTTGAGTGTGCTAGCACCCTATGGATGGTTCATCCAAGGAGGAGAGGGAGCTTGAGAGGATGATCCAAGGAGGAAGATAAAGTTGGAGTAACTCACAAAATCAATTCCATCTAATGGAATAAGTGGCCGGCCACTTCATGATTTGGGGGGTTACATGCATGCATGTAACTCCAAGAGCCAATGACTCTTGGTCTCCCTCATGAGGTGGCACCACATGATAAGTCAATGATGATGTGGATAATCATCATTGGCCGGCCATGCCAAGTCATCATCATGACATGACATTTGGTCAAGTCAAACTTGACCTTTCATCTTCCCTCTCAAGTCAAGTCAAACTTGACCTCTTATCTCCCATGGTTGATCAAATCCAACCATTTGATTCAAGTCAATTTAATTTAATGAATCTCTATTCATTAATTTAAATTGACTAAATGAATCAAATCTAAATTAGACTCATTCAACACTTGAATCAACTTGAGTCTAACTCAATTAGTCTAATTTGGATTACTCTTAATCCAATTTGGTTCATCACATGAACCTAATACTCATGGTTCATCATATGAACCTAATCTCCATCTAATTGCCCTTTGTGTGTGACCCTATAGGTTCTTGTAACATTGGCAATGTCCCTAAACCGATTTAGGAACATAAGCAATGAGCGGTATCTAGCAACACATCATTGCTACCCAAGTCACAAGAATGTTGAGCTCCAACATCACCTTTGTGACTACTAATTGTGACTCTCACAATATGTGACAATGTCCCTCTATCCTTGACATCTAGATTGACCAATTGAGGCATAGACCGTGTCATCTTCGGTACAATCTATATCTTGAACTCTAAGTAGACTCACTCTAATCAAATGAGCTCAATATCTCATATTGACTCATTTGAGCATGGCCATGCACTTCGTAGTCTCACGCTATCAAGAATATCGATGTCACCCCCATCATATAGGAGGGATAGATCCCATCTACATCACTTACATCCCTCCGCATAATTTATTACATACCCAGTAATCACCTTTATAGTCCACCCATTTACGGGTGACGTTTGACGAAGCCAAAGTATGCAACTCCTTATGTAGGGAACCATGGTGACTTCAGGTCTAAGGACTAATAGTCATACTAATAGCCACATGAGAAAGTATATGACACTCATATAACGATCCATGATACTTTCTCATAGCGGGTCATTCAGTATACATTCTCCAATGCATAACCATGTGTCAACTTTATATCTCATATCCATGACTTGTGAGATCAAGTCATCGTGGTGACCTACATGCTAGTCTCTACACATTAACATTTTCCCTGAATGTTAATACTTGACTAGGAATGATTAAGAGTAGTGTTTTCTATATCATCTCATTATTGATTCAACCAATCGATTGATATATTAACCATGCCTTTATAAATAGGAATATAATACAATAAAGTCCTTACAACAATCATCACATGATTGGCTCTAGGGCTTTCACTTACAGGGAGCATGCTTATGACCCTTCTAGGGCCAAAGCATCGCACCTCCAAATCCCAATCTTTTGATACCTCCACCGCATCATGGCCAGTACTATATTTGGTCATGGGGAGAGTGACAGTGTAGTTAGAGCTAGCGAGCTACTTTGCCTCTGGGATATTCTACAAGAAAGGAGTAGCATCGATGTAGGGTCCCACTTCATTAGACACTTAGTGAAGATGGGCAAAGCAGCACGAGGAGAGATTAATGTGGGGGGTCTACTTACCCACATTTGCTATTGGATGGGGTACGATTACACTGCATTAGAGAGTATAGAGGGGAGCCTTAGGATTGACCTAGGAGTGTGCATGACCATGAAGATGATTGTGAGAGAAAGACACTCCTTATGCTTTGTAAGGAAAAATTTGACGGCCCTTAGGCTCCTCGATCCTGATCGTACCACCATCACTACACGTACCAACTGACACTTGGATCTGATAGTGGAGTCTCCTCCACATGAGGGACCACCCACATCAGCACCCATCTCTCCCCCTTTACATCACTCTCCCTCCAGTCCACACATGCATAGGAGCCCACCTAGTCAACACTGTCATGAGTCTTCACTTGCACCACCACATTTTTCCACCTTTGAGTAGGATGCAGGTACGTCGGCCTATGATTTCTCAGAGTTTCGATCGTGCCTCGATGACATATACACTTAGCAGGAGACGTAGAGGCAGCGATGGGAGGAGCAGAGCACCTACACGTAGGCAAAGTTCCAGGGCTTCTGGGAGCACTTCCAGTGGGCTGAGGAGTTCTATGACGAGGCCTGCATATACTTCCAGCAGGAGGCTACTTGTCTCCAGGATGAGGCCGCCTACCGCCAGGAGATGCGACAGGACATGCATGCCCAGCAGGCATAGTGGGCCAGGGAGGAGAAGCACCGAGCAGCCGCTGCATCCACCAGCTCCAAGATCGATCACATGTACATGTGGCATCAGCGGCTTAGCAGCAGGTTCTCCCAGGATCCCGAGATGTTGAGGCTCCTAGACTTTCCACCACATTCACCATACTAGAGGTATATTTTCGTTTAAGTCTGGGGGGGAGGACTCCCAAAGTTTATTTTGTTTTGTTTCCTAGCAGTAGTTTCTTTTTTGATATTTTCATTCATTTATTCATGCATGGGTTGTTGAGTTTCTTTTGGTACTTAGTTTTTGTTATCTGTAAAGCTGTCTTAGTAGTATTTATAAAAAGTTGCTTACATGAGTTGTTCTAATAGGTAGCTTAACTTCATTTATCTCGTGGTATTTTATTTTATTCGCTCTAATGAATGTTCTAGACTTACACTGGTTAGCTTTATTTTTACACTTACACATGTCGAACATTCTGAAAGGGATAATCTAGTACATACCTAGTTATGATTCATCTCAGTAGTCTAGTACTTTGGAATCCATAGGTGACTCTAGGTTTAGCATTTTAGTTACTGGAGATGCTCGGATTGTGTAAGCCCATTTGGAAAAATCAAAATCCCAATGAGAAGAAAACAAAAGGAGAGAAAGAGAAAAAGATGAAAAAGAAAACAAAGAAAAGAAAAAAAGAGGAGAGAGAGAGAAGATTATGAGGGATAAAAAAATAGTTGTCGTGGGTGGAAATGGCTAGGTGCCCCTTTAAGACCGAGTTAGGTTACTGGGGAAACACTTACCAATTTCTCTCAAAACCGAGCACGCCTTTGAGACTTTATGCTAGATCTAGGGAACGACCCTCGCTTTGGGCAGGTAAGTGCCTAAGAGCCGGAGACCTTAGAAAAGCTATGGGGTGACGACTTAACTTACCATGGAACGGGCATCCCCTAAGAATGATTCTCTTAGCACGAGCACAAGGAGCCAACTTAGTGAATTTCCAGAACATATTTATTTTGCTTTGATTGTAAATACCACTTGATAAATTTTGTTAACATGCTAAGTATGGAACAATGTCTTTTTAAATTTCATGGCACTAAGGTTTTCTTGAGGACAAGTAAAGATTTAAGTCTGGGGGAAGTGATGTGAGCAAAACATGCAGGGTTTTAGGAGTAGTTTTCGCTCACATCTCACTATATTTTATGTTAGTTTCATGCATATGTTACTCTATTTTGGACGCATTTCCTATTTTCTAGTTTAGAGGTCTGCTCTTTATACTTTTGTGTGCAGGTTAGCATTTCGGGTGAAAAAGGCGCACTTTCGGAGCAAAAGAAGGACATTTTGTAGCTAGATGCAGAGTGGGACACGACCCGGGCATGTGGCTACACACGGCCGTGTCCAATGGGTGAGATCAGCCACCCCAAGGCTGCACATGACTTGGCCGTGTAGAAACACATGGCAGTGTGGCGACCGCCATATTTACACGACTAAGGCTTTTTCCGAATTTTGCAACGGTCCGAGGTGGTGTCTATATAAGGATGGCCCCACCCAAAACCTAGGGGGGAGGCACGACGGCTAGGAAAGCACACCGAAGCCCTAAAAAGCTTCGGGAACTCGCAACGTGGGGGAGGAACACCGCCGGAGATCCACGCCTTACACTTCAACACTGGAGAGAAGACCACGAAAGCATTGTAATCCTTTGTTTCTGCATTTTATCTTTGATATATTCGAACATGTACATGCTTTGTGATTCCTCCTTCATATACATAGAGTAGTTCTTTTGATTCTAGAATTAGGGAGTAGCTTGTGTGCACATTACAATGTTGGTTCATGTTAAATTCTCTCTTTGAGTTTAATTTGGCAATTGGTAGTTGTTTTTACTATATCTATGCGTGTTTGGTTTTCTGCATGTTGTGCTTAGGCGATACGAGGGGTGACAACCCTCGTATCTAAGATTTAGGAGATTTTATACAAGAAACCTAGGGGTAAACCTGATCTCCTGCAACTGTGGGTAGAAGAATGCGATGGAACCGGACACGGTTCATCGTAGGGATTGATTCAGTATCCTCGTACCATCTATCCCGTCCTTTTAGGTGGAGATAGCTCCCGGTAGATGCGGTGGCTCATCGGGAGAGTGTATGATATCCCTTCCATAAAACCATAGCTAAACGTCTAGACAACGCCAATTAACAGCATTGCTTTGTGAAACACTAGTGAAACCGAAGTCCTAGAATCACCTTTGAAGACCTCAACATGCTCCCTTCCTCCTCCGTGTGACACCGTATAGAGTATAGTCCACCGACAACCCTCACAAGTCAAAACCCCTTAGAGTTTATGTCCGAACAATTACAACCACTGAACATACCGATATTCGAATCCTAGTCCCTGTGGGATTGATAATCTTTTATTACTTGACGACATCCGTGCACTTGCGGGCATTGAGCGCGAGCACGCGCTTTGAGTCCTCGACGGCCTCCTTCGCAAGATTTGAGGTTGCGATCGCGTGCATCAATTAGTAGTGCATGTTTGCATTGCTAGGGCTTTTAGAGCCTAATCTGTGGGGGAGGAACCATTCGGTTCTGAACCAAATTATATGATTGTGTTTGCGTGTTTGTATTTCATTATTGCTTTATTTCTGCTGTGCACTAATCATTTGTAGCAAGCATGCGAATGAATTCCATCGAGCAACGACATCGCTATTCATCCCCCCTCTAGCAGGCGCAATGTTCCTAACATTGATCACCTTTTTGGATAATCTAATCTTGCTCCCAAAGTGCTCCAACAACGCCAAGATTCAACGACAACACTACACCGTCGTAACGCTAACTTCATGCCTAATCTCCGGATCTTCTACTCGGTAGTTTTAATTTTAGTTGTCCTTACTTTACTTATTCTTTATTGTACTCGAGCTTTTACTTGCAAAGAGGAGAGGTAGGCGTGTTGCCTCTTCCTCAACTTTGTGTTTCTATAATCGTCATCTTCTACCTCCAACGAAAAGGAGACTTATAGTGGATTTCCCCATCATACGCGTTCTAGGATCACCGGGCCTTGGAGTAGCAACCTTTTGGTTGTGAACCAAGTAAAAACAAAAGGTGTTCCTTCAATTTTTCTTTACTTTCATTTCCACTACAATACTCGTGTTTTCGACGAAACAAAAAGAAAAGTTTTATGATCGCTATTCACCCCCCTCTAGCGACTCTTCGATCCAACACTATGGATATATTTGTCCCTTTCTGAAGTTTCTATAAGTTCTATATTGATACGACATGAGCATAATTAGCAAATCTGATTTATTATATTAGTTATCTTTTAAAGGGGTCAGAAATTTGTTATACTAATTTAGAGAAATACTACTTAGCGATTGCGCCCTTATTTTTTATCACATCCATTAGTCGTACTTACTGATACTCCTTTAGGCCATATACTCACTCATCCAAAGGCTACTGGGAAGCTTATTAAATGGGCCATTCAACTTAGTGAGTATGATATCATGTATCAGCCTCGTACTTCTATTAAGGCGCAAGCTTTAGCTGATTTTTTGGTGGAAACCATGCACAAAGAGGAACAAGATCCTTGGACTCTATATGCTGATGGGTATTCTAAAAAAGGAGAGTTGTGGCATAGGAGTAATTTTTATTTCACCACAGGGAGAGGAGGTTAAGTTGGCAGTTCAATTGCATTTTACAGCTTCTCTAATAATGAGATTGTGTACGAGGGTTTGCTTATAGCACTCCAGGCTACTAAAACTGTAGGGGTCGAGCGGGTAGTGGTACATATGCATTCTTAGTTAGTGGTGCAACAGATAAGTGGAGGATTTGAGCTTAGGGATGATAAATGTCAAAATTATTGCGAGTTAGTAGAAAAAGCTAAGGGGCACTTTTCTGAGGTATTATTAAAGAAGATTACTCAAGCAAAAAATTAGAGAGCTAATGAGTTGGCTCAATTTGTTAGATCTTTAGGAAATTGAAGTACTAGGGAGGTAATTACATAGATTGAATTGTTGCCTCAAGAGGAGAAGTCGGAAGAATTAATGGAGGATGAATGGACAGGGGAGTTGGTATCCTTTTTTAGGATAAGAAGGTGCGGAGGGATCCTATCCGAGCTCAACAATTTAAATAATGAGTTATTCATTTTTTCATGCTGAAAGGAGTTTTATATAAAAGAATCAGTGTAGGGCCTTTGTTGTGGTGTTAGGGAAGACTGAGGCGAATTTTGTACTAAGAGAGATACATGAAGGAGCTTGTGGAAGTCATATAGGTAGTCAATCACTGGCTCGAAAAGCACTGCTGACTGGTTTCTTTTGGCCTATTATAATGAAGGATGTTGTTTAGTTAGCACAATAGTGTGAAAGTTGTTAAAAGCATCACAATTAGTAGCATCAGCTAGCTGAATATATGAAGGCAGTTGTGTCATCTTGTCCTTTTGATTAGTGGGGCATGGATATAGTAGGACCATTTTCGGTCGGGATAAGTCAGAAAAACTTTTTGTTAGTGGCTATTGATTATTTTTCTATATGGGTGGAAGCTAAGCCCTTAGCTCGTATTACAGAACAGATGATATTAATGTTTTTATGGAAAAATATATGTCATTTTGGTATACCTAGATGACTAATATCAGATAATCGGAGGCAGTCTCAAGGTAAAAAGTTAGCCAAACGGTTTCAAGATCTTAAAATCGAGTAAGTGTTTACATCAGTGGCTTATCTTCAGAGAAATGGGCAGATTGAAGTCACTAATAGGGAATTGGTGCATGGGTTAAAAACTAAATTGGAGCATGTGGGGGGTAGTTGGATAGAAGAATTACCTAATATATTATGGTCCTTCCACACCACCCCTAGAAGGCCTAACGGAGCAACTCCTTTTAGTATGGTGTATTACACGAATGTAGCAATACCTGTGGAGGTCAAAATAGAATCTGCTCAGATAGTAGCTTATGCTCCCAATGATAATAAAGTAGTTCGACATATGGAATTAGACTTGATTTAGGATAAAAGGATCATGCCGAATGGTATTGGTCATAGGTGATGAAAGCTTATAATAAAAGCTGGTACCACACTTTTTTCAAATAGGGGATTTAGGTTGAAAAAGGTATTTCCTGAAGGATGCAAAGGTAAGTTAGGACTAAGTGGGAGGGTCCTTTTCAGGTGGTGAGTTGAGCTGGAATTGGAGCTTACTACTTGAAAAATGCATAGGGAAGACTTTTAGCACGATCATGGAATGTGTATAATTTGCATCCTTATTTTATTGCATAATTTTGTAAAATTTGTGTTTTTATTTTTCTAAAAGAATGTAATGGAAAGACTGGATAAAGTCTACTTCACTCCAAGTTTTATGAAAAATACAAAGTTTACATTTTTCAGTATTGAATTGAAAAGGAAAAGATAGTAGGTCGGGGGGAGTATGGTCTATGGTATTTCCTAAATCTAAAAAAGTGATGGGATGTCCAGGAGAGGGATAGCCTACCACTTGGAACTGATTTATGCAATCTTGAAAACCCCATTGAAGGAAGCTAAAGCCTTTGTCGAGGAATAGGTCATTGATTTTGGTGGAAGACCAAAATGTTTTTTCTTGAGTTGTGTTGTTTTTTCCCTCGGATGATGATTGAGCCTGTTTATTGTCCAAAGCATTTTGTAAGTAAGTTGTTTGGAATCAAAGGGTTGCAAGTTCTGCTAAGTCAGCCTGTGCTTTTATGCAGGAATCCTGTAATTCTCTCTCTTGAGCTTTTGGTAGACATGTTGTAGGGATATTGTTCGAGCTTGACTTTCTTGTAGTTCTTTTTTTATAGTAGAAGTATATTGGGCCCAGTGATTGTTGAGATGAGTTATGCTCATAAAACCCTGAAAGGGTGAGTATCGGTATCAATCAAAAATAATAAAAGAAACAATATGCTAACATGGTTAATGTTGTGTAAGAGGGGATTTGGCAAATCCTCAGCTAAGGGTGAAGGAAGAAGGGATGGAGAAATGAGGTTGGTTGAAGAGGTGGGGGTGAGAACATTTGAGGGATGGGTTATGTACAAGTTAGGGGTTCCTATATATATATGCAAGAAGATAGCTAATGAAAAGGTTATCTAGAGTATCAGTCGACTGCAAGGGGTGATTTTTTCTGATTAATTACAATGTCAATCTGGTAAGTAGTTGATTCAGATTCAATTGTTCTTCTGCTAATGATAAGGTGATCAGTTGGTATTCCACCTTATCTTGATACTGACCTAGAAGAGGACGAGGTGGAAGAGTGTGTAGCCAGGTGGATGTATAAAGAGATAATGTTCTTTCCATCCTTTTTGTGAAGAAGGGATGCCAGTTAGAAATTGAAAGTCAGAGCAGGTCTGGAAATAAAAGATGCTTGTTTCTGATGATTTTAGCTGAACGAAGTAGTGAAATAAGAAGGGTGAAGTGGTAATGGTTAAATAGGAAGTGACAAGATAAATGCCTAGCATAAAGCGAAAGGAGTTAGAGCTTAGTTGGTTCAAAGGAATGGAGAAATACTAGGATATTTCAAGGGAAAAAGGGTGAAGGGGAAAATGTAGGCCAGCTTGTAGTTGTTTTATGAAGAAAGCCTTGGTAGGTCTAGGAGATAAATGGGGGCATTCCATAGAGGTAGCGGGGATCAGATAATATTCCAAAGGAATTTGAAAGTGGTGGGATAGAGATCTACATTGATCACCTGTTAGTTTGGAGTGAGTAGATGTAAACCATGGACAGGGCTTTTAGGAAGGAGAGGTTGCATCTCTATGGGTTGTGTTTTTAGAAAAAATGAAGCAAGGAGATAGGATGGTAAGAAGGGTTGGTTTTGTATATATAGTGAAGGAGAAGGGTAAAAAGGGAAGAAATAATAGTTTTTCTCACTTATTCTTTACAAAAGAAAAGATGGGGTCAGGGAATCAAGGTAGTCTGTTATGGTGAGAGTAATGGGTAAGTAGGTGGTTATGGAGGGACCCATTTTTAGTTATCGGAATGATTGAAGTGTGTTGTTAATTTTGGGTGATGATATGGGTAGAGTGAATATGATGTGTAAAGAATTATTTGCATTCTGACATGGAGAAATATGCACATTACTACACAATGATAAGTGTGAAAATATAAAAGCATTATAAGAACAGTTATATTGGATATAAGTAGAATATGTTCAAAATCATTCCAAGTACAAATGGATTACAAAAGTTGAAAATGAGTGTACTCATTACAAAAGTGGGAATTACAATATTATTTATCTGAGTCAGTGTCAGACTTAGTGTCAAAAGCCAATGACAGGAATTTGTTGAATACAACCTCCATATCTAGGGCAATAAGGGTTTGGTCGGAGGAGAGAAGACCTTTATCATTAGCTTCTTGGATGGTTTCTTCGAATCCTCTCTGGAAATATTTCCCATGTTTAGATGCAATTTTGTTTCGTAGTTGAGTTTCTTGGGTTGTCCAACGTTCTGCTTCAGTTTCCTGCATGATGGAAAATTCTTTGTCGAGTTGTTCAGCGCAGTGAGTTTGCTCATTGCAAACCTCTCATAGCCTTTGAAACTGTTGGGCAAGTATGGAAAAGTGAAACTGGAACTCTGCTATGCTATGGGTGGTCCTTTGATTGAGTTTATCAAAGGTATTTCTGAGGTCATGAAAGGGTTGAAAACATTGGCCCGACTGAAAGTGCCAGTCTTTTTCTTTTTGTGTTAGTTTTTACCATAAAACTGCCTCCCATTATCTGATATTAGTTGCCTAGGTATACAAAAATGACATATTATATTTTTCCATAAAAACTTTAATACCATATGTTCTATAATACAAGCTAAGGGCTCAACTTCAACACATTTAGAAACATAATCAATAGTCACTAATAGAAACTTTTTTTGACTTGTCCCGACTAGAAATGACCTTACTATATCCATGCCCCACTGGTCAAAATGACAAGTTGACATAACTCCCTTCTTATATTAAGCTGATTGATACTGCCAATTGTGATACTTTTGATAATTTTCACACTGTTGTACTAATTGAACAACATCCTTGATTAAATTAGGCCAAAAGTAACAAGCCAACAATACTTTCTGAGCCAGTGATCGACTACCTATATGACTTCCACAACTTCTTCATGTATCTCTCTTAGTATATAATTCGCCTTAGACTTCCCTAAACACCGTAACAAAGGCCCAACACTTGTTCTTTTATATAAAACTCTTTTTACCAAGCAAAAATGAATATCTTACTGTTTAAATTGTCGAGCATGGATAGGATCTCCCGGCACCTTCTTATCCTGAAAAAATGATACCAACTCCCCTCTCCAATCATCCTCCGATAATCCTTCCGACTTCTCCCCTTGACACAACAATTCAATCTGTGCAATTACCTACCTAGTACTCCAATTTCTTAAAGAGCTAGATAATTGAGCCAACTCATTAGCTCTCTGATTTTATGCTCAAGTAATCTTCTTTAATAATACCTCTGAAAAGGGCCCCTTAACTTTTTCTACTAACTCATAAAAATTCTGACATTTATTATCCCTGATAGGGTCAAGGTTTTCTGATCAGTTAGAAGGTTTTTCAAGCTATTTTTGTGTTTCTCGAGAAGTCTATGTTTGAAGGGAGGAAACTTCGCTTCCCACTTCAACTCGGTCGCTTGTTCATGGCGATCCCTTCTACGTCCCCGGATAAAAAAAAATTATCCTTGACAAGGAGGGATCACCCAAGCTACCGATTCATCGTCGTGCTATTCGATTAGAGTTGTCACTTGAACAAACTTGTTGTTCAAGCAACCAACCTCTATTCTACGATTAGCCGCGGAATAGACGATGTACGTATCACCTCTATTCTACGATTAGCCGCGGAATAGACCAAGTATATTTAACCATAAAACAGAACATACAAAATGTATATGATTGAAAAACAATTATAGACATGTTAGAAAAGAATATAAACAAGCGTTATACATCTCGATCTTCTATTGTATGTCCTTCCTTCTTTTGGACGTCATGTGGGCGACGATCTTCCAAAAGTCGAAGTCTCCTAGATCACCAATCTTCCTTTCTTTACTCGCTCCAAACAAAAGGAAGAATATGAAACAAAACTCTCCTCAATCTAGGACCAACCAACAAGCTCCCAACTTGAAGCTTGTCACCGGACCAAAGAGAAGGGAAAGTGGGTGCCGGCCAAGAGTTCCAAGGAATCACCCTAACCCTTATTTCAACCAGCCAAGGAGAAGAGAAAGAAGAGCTTTGGAAACCGACAAAGGAGAGAAAAGATGAGGATAGGCACCGGCCACCTAAGGAAGAAGAAGGGAAGAAATTTCCTTATTTGTGGCCGCCCAACCTCCAAGCTCCTTGCCGCCCAAAACCCTAGCCCCTCCTTGCCTCCTTGATTTCTCTTGCCACCCACCCTAATCCCTCCTTTTATAGACTTAGGCTTAAGCCTTGTTTTAATCTCTACCATCGACTCTAGGGATTTAATCTAAATCGTCGAATCTAGAGATTTAATCTCAACCGTCGGATCTAGGGATTTAATCTCTACCGTTGGATCTAGAGTTTTGTCTTCCATCATTGGATCTAGGCTCCATGAGGTTTTAATAGGCTACAATAGGCACCATGAGGAGGAGTTGGATCTTGGCCACCCAATGGATCAAGCCTATATAAAATCCAATCTATTAATGATAATCCAATCCACTAGAGGATTATCATTGATCTACCTCACCAACCCGCATAAGATAATATGGGCTCCATATATTATTTGCACATATTTCTCCCCGTGTTTAAGATCTTGAATATCCGTCGATTAATTAATTTACTGACAATTAATTAATCAACATCTAACTCCATGAGTAATATCACTCAACCTTATCATCATGCCGGACCAAGTCCACTTGCAGGGTTTACATGATTAAACTTATGAGCTCCTCAAGGGGACATCATCATCCTAATATATAGGACACAGTTTTCTCCTATAATCAACGGCACACCATATAAATAATACAATTTCCCAATTTACCGAGCCTATCGATTTACTCTATAAATCTCGCCTATTGGTAAATCAAAGAAATGAATACTAAGTATATGTGCCCGTTATTATATCAGGATTTAGAGCATGTACAACATAATATCTGAGGTCCAATTTGATTATATAGTCAGCAATAAATCGAATCACCTCTAAGTCGGTCCTGCTCAATACACACAAAGTGTACTAGTGTGCTTCGATGGTCAAGACAAACCAATACCATATCACACTACAACCATTCCAATGGTTTGTCCAAAGTCATCTTGGTTGTGAGCCTTTACTTATACCTTACAATGAACTGATAACATGATCTCCTGTGTGACACTACACACCATGTTATCTATAATGTAATATATCAAACAAATATGCATAACCATAAATATGCAAACAATTATCATGTGATTCTTATTTCAAAACTAAAGATGTTCATACAAAAGATAAACTTTTCCAATATACATCCCAACAATCTCCCACTTATACTAAAAGACTATGCTGCCCTCAAACTGCCATACATCTGATTCTCATTCCCTCTACATGCCTATCAAAAGCTCTCACTGGAAGGGCCTTAGTGAAAGGATCTACCAGGTTATCCTCCGATGCAATCTTGGCCACAACAACTTCTCCTCTCTTTACGATTTCTCGTATCAGGTGGTACTTGCGCTCTATGTGTTTACTTGCCTTATGGGCTCGTTGTTCCTTCGAGTTCACAATTGCACCACTATTATCACAATAAATTGTGATAGTTCTGGGCAAACTAGGAATCACATCCAAGTCCATCAAGAAGTTCTTGAGCCACACAGCTTCTTTGGCCGCCTCAGAGGATGCCACATACTCAACTTTCATGGCGGAGTCCGCCACGCATTTCTGCTTGACACTCCTCCATACAATGGCTCCACCTCCCAAAGTAAACACAAAACCTGAGGTAAACTTACTGTTATCCCTATCTGATTGAAAGTCAGAATCTGTGTAACACACGGGGAGTAATTGGTTTGCCTGATAAACTAGCATATAATTCCTAGTCCTTCTCAGGTACTTCAATATATGCTTTACCGCAATCCAATGTCCCTATCCTGGATTACTCTGATATCTACTGACCATGCCCACGGCAAAGTAGATATCTGGTCTCGTACATAGCATCTCATACATGAGGCTTCCTACTACCGAAGCATAAGGAACCGCCTTCATCTCCTCTATCTCCTCAGATGTTCTAGGACACATCTCCTTCGATAAAGGAACTCCATGCCTGAAAGGTAGAAAACCTTTCTTGGAGTTTTGCATGCTAAAATGATCCATAATTGTGTCTATGTATGAAGCTTGAGATAAGCACAACATCCTTTTCCTACGATCCCTTATAACCTTGATCCCAAGGATGTGTCCCACTTCTCCCAAGTCCTTCATATTAAACTGTTTGGACAACCATACCCTTACGTCTGATAACACCTTGACATTGTTACCAATTAACAAAATGTCATCTACGTATAGTACAAGAAATACCACTATGGTTCGGTCACATCTCTTGTATACACAAGAATCATCCAGACTTTGAATAAATCCATAAGACTGGATTACCTCATCAAAGCGGATGTTCCAAGACCTCGAAGCTTGCTTCAATCCATAAATGGACCGATTAAGCTTACACACAAGATGCTCTTTGCCCTTTGCAATGAATCCTTCTGGTTGCTTCATATAGATGTTTTTCTCAAGACATCCATTAAAAAAAGCTATCTTGACATCCATCTGTCATACCTTATAATCCATATGAGAAGCAATGCATAAGAGAATCCGGATAGACTTAAGCATGGCTACCGACGAAAAGGTCTCCTCATAATCGATACTCTCTTTCTGAGTACAACCTTTCGCAACAAGCCTCGCTTTGAAGGTCTCAACCTTCCCGTCTATTCCTCTCTTTCTTTTGTAGATCCACTTGCATCCAATGGTTTTTACACCATCGGGTGGTTCTACTAGCTCCCATACCTGATTTGAATCCATAGATTCAATCTCAGCATTCATTGCACTTTGCCAAGATACTGCATCTTTATCTTGGATTGCCTCGTCATATGTCCAGGGATCAGGTTCATGTTCGCGAGGGGCCAAATCAGAAGATTCTCCGAAGAACATGAATCTATTAGGCTATCTCACAACCCTCCCACTACGACGAGGTATCACCTGTGTATCCTCTGTGACACACGGTGCAGAGACTTGTGGTATATCCTCTTGTACCGGTGGTACTGAAGTAGTGACTTCCCCTTTCAATTCGTCCAGAACAATCTTACTCATGGGCTTGTGGTTCATGACATAGTCTTCCTCTAGAAATCTGGCGTTCGTGTTAACGGACTCCCCCAAATCCGAATATGTCTCAGACTAGGCTTTCGCCCAGTCCATAATTCTGTGGGAGTAGAAGACACTGATTTAGATGGAACCAAGTTCAGAATATACACTACCGTATCTAGAGCATATCCCCAGAATGAATCTGGCAACTCAGAATAACTCATCATCGATCTAACCATCTCCATAAGAGTCCTATTCCTTCGCTCTACTACACCATTCTGCTGGGGTGTGCCAGGTGCAGACAATTGGGATTGAATCCCAGCCTCTGATAAGTAATTCCTAAACTCTCCCAAGAGGTACTCACCACCACGATCAGATCGTAGTGTCTTGATACTTTTACCTTGACATTTCTCCACATCAGCCTTGAATTCTTTGAACTTGTCAAAGCATTCAGACTTGCGGCGCATCAAGTAAATGTATCCATATCTCGAATAATCATTTATAAAGGAGATGAAATATTCAAAACCACCTCTTGCCTGGATAGACATAGGACCACACAAATCAGAATGAACCAACTCCAACACATCTTTGGCTTTATACCCCTTGCCCTTAAAAGGCCTCTTGGTCATTTTACCCTCCAAGCAAGATTCGCAGGTTAGGAAATCTTCCGCCACTAATGAACCCAAAGATTCATCATCTATCAACCTTTGAATTCTGCTTAGGTTAATATGACCAAGTCTTAGATGCCAAAGATATGTTTAGTTCATCTTCGAAGGTTCTTTTCTCTTATTGGAATTTGAAAATGAGTTATTAACTTCTATTTGCATCGTGGGAGCTTTTGGTTCAAGTGTATACAAATTTTCTATCAATGCACCAGAACAGATAATCTCCCTATTCTTTTTTATACAACTCTGTCATTAAAAGAAATAGAATATCCATCCATAAACAATTTAGAAACCGAAATTAAATTCTTTCTAAATAAAGGTACATAAAGGCAATTTTTAAGAACCAAAACTTTATTTCTCTCAAAAGACAAATAAACATCTCTCACTGCAACAACTGCCACCTTTGTTGCATCACCCAAGTATACGATAATCTCCCCCTCAACCAGTCATCTGGTTTCCTGGAACCCCTGCAAAATATTGTAGACATGATCAGTGGCTCCCGTATCTACACACCAGGTGCCGGTAGATAACACCGCTAAACATGTTTCAACGACTAGACCAAAAGATATACCTTCTTCTTCCAAAGGTCTGCCTCCTTACAAGTGAAGCACTTGCCTTTCGGCTTCTTCACTCCTCCCTGAGTTCCTCCCACTGTCTTTGCCTCAACTTGTTTCTTCTTCTTTTTGCCTTTCGGCTTAGAAGTAGAAACCTTTTGGGCAACCATGGCTCAGCACCGAGCACTGAAAAAGCCCTCTATCGCATGAGTTCTCGTAAGCTCCGCCAACGAATACAACCTCTTGTTCATGTTGTAGTTCGTAAAACCGCCAAAACTCCTAGGTAGAGATCGAGAATGATATCGACTGGGTTTCCCATCGATCTCAGCTCGAGGACTTCCACTCATTCAAATGAGCCATCATCTTGAGAACATGATCCTCATGGTGTTCCTCGATCATGGTGGTCGCCATCAAGTTCTCATGGCTTCCGCCTAGCCCCGATTCTGGTGTCCGAAAAGCTCTTTGAGATTGAGCATCATGTCATAAGCAGTGGGCATGGCTTGATGCTGATGTTGCAGTACATTTGACATAGATGCCAAAATGTAACACCACGCCATCTCATCGACCTTGATCCACTTCTTATAACTCTCCTTCTCCTTTTTCCCAGAATCATCCGCAGGCTTAGGAGGGCACTCTTCGAGGAGTACATATTTGTATTCCTCAGCAGTCAAGAAAATGTCAAGATTCCTCTTCCAATCAACATAGTTGGGTCCAGTAAGTTTATTTTCTTTCAGTTTCACTACAAGCGGGTTGAAAGTCATTTTAAAAACAACCTAAGAATCACATAGATCAAAACATTAGATTTCAAAAAATTATTGATTCCTCAAACAATAAAATTTTAAAATCAACCAACACCTCAATACACCGAGAATATCATATGTTGGTGCAATTGGCCCATGTCACGATTGACCAGACACGAGTTTGACTCGAGTGATGCTTTGATGTTTGACAAAATGAGTTGACATTGATGTTTGACATTGATGTCTATTGATGTTTTGGGGAGATTGTTTTTACAATCAACCCGGGTTATGTTTAACCGGACTCGAGTTTAACTCGAGGGAGACTTTGATGGTTGACTGGAGTTGACCATGTCATGGAAAATCCAAGTCTTGAGTACATGGCATGTAAAGTCCAAGCTTGAGTCTTGGCATTTGAGAAGTCCAAGGGGTTTGATATTGGCGGCGTAAAGTCCAAGCAGGAGTCTTGGCAGCATAAGTCCAATGGTTGGCGGCGTAAAGTCCAAGCGGAGTCTTGGCGACGTAAGTCCAATGTGCCTTGGCGGTGTAGACACCGTTAGCATGACATAGCCGATGGAAGCACCTGAAGGCTAGCGCGATGGATGAACAAGTCATGGATGACTTGGTGGGATCTAAGAGGCGTGAGGCTGATGGAGGTGGCTAGAAGGCTTAGGTCTAGGCTAAGGGTGGTCTAGCAAGTATAGGGGCACCATACTTGGGTTAAAACCTCATGTTTGAGGTGTGCCAGTCGACTGGTGCCATGTGGCAGTCGACTGGTGCGACTCAACTAGGGTTTGACTACAGGAATTGCCCTAGCAGTCGACTGCCACAGGTTGGCAGTCGACTGATTGGACTAGTAGTCGACTGATCTTATGATCAGTCGAGTGATGTTCAGGTTTTGGGGCACAAAATGGAGTCTCACTCGACCGCTACGGTCAGTAGTCGAGTGATGGCTTGATCAGTCGACTGATGGTCATAATCAGTCGACTGATGTCCTAGCCGTTGGTTTTTTCCAACGTGGATTACACCGTTGTCTCACCGTAACAGTGTGATCAGTCAACTGATGGTCCCGAGCAGTCGATTGATCGACTTTTTCCAGCACAGGTAGAAGCTTTAAAAGGAGCTCGTGGAGGAGGAAAAAGGTAGCAATTTTCTTGGGCAAATTGAAGGGGAGAGTTGGTGCTTTCCAGTCCTTCAAGGCTAGTCTAAGGAAATCAAAGATCAAGCAACCAAAGTGCTCTTGTAAAGTGTTTTTCTTTACTTGCATTGTATTTCTCATTTGTATTAGCTTGTATCTTGTGTATTGCTTAGTGTAATCATTGTATGAGGTTTCTCCACCTCCGACTTGTGTCAAGAAGGAGTTATTTGTGATTAATGATTGCGTGTGCATCACTAGAGATCTTTAGAGCCCGATCCGTGGAGTAGGAACCGTTCGGTCGCGAACCACATTATATCTTTGTGTTCGTATTTGTTTTAATTCGTTATTTCTTTTATTATTATTATTCCGCTGCACATAACGAGTTTTGTAGAGACAAACGCAAACGAGTTCCATCACGTATAGCACGATGCTATTCACCCCCCCCTCTAGCGTTACAACGATCCCTAACATCGTATGCCACGATAGTGTGGACGTATACGAATTCTACATTTGTAAGAGGAGGTTTCACCCATTAATTTTACTATCTTGTCAACCTAACTTTTTGACAAATAAAATTAATAGTTGGTTCCTCTTCGGCCCTACAAATAAAAGTTGTGACTCTGATGGGGAGGATACTTATATTTGTATCTAAGTGTTCACCATTACTCGGTACCAAGGCAATTGTCTTGGGTTATGTGCCTTTCGATGGGGAAGTACACACGCTCCTTAATAATTTTCTATAACCATATTCGACCTTGTGATCTACAAACAAACTCATCCGATGGGGAGGAAGGCACTCAGAGCCAACGCACAAGTTTGTTTGCATCACATGTCAAATTATAATGGAGGTCGTGAGAATTTATAAAAATATCCCTCTCCCACTTAGTAATTTAAAATTGAGGAATTTTCTAGCCTACGACATGCATATCAAACAATAAGCAATAAATATGAAAAATAAATATTTTCCAACTATTATGGCTTTTGTCTTCAATATGTCTCTCGTCGTATCGCCATCTTATCCTCTCCTCCCTACGCCATGTACAAGTCATCCGGAGATCCGAGCTGAGAAAAATTATTTTAATTTACATCCATCGATCCTATACTCAACAAAGGAGTGTACATGAAATCTAGATCGAAAGTAAACTAAAATAAAAAGAGTGGCTAAACAATGCCGTATCTAATTACAAAATTAAATACTAGCCTCGTCAACCCCAAATATTCAACAAAATATACAATTACACACATACAATCACATACACACATATGACCATAATAGTTGGATCCTATGCCTGCAACCAAAAAGTTAACCTACGCACATCCTACTATTATCCGGCACATATAATATATGAAAAGTGCATAAAAGTAACCGAATCCTAAACACACAAAATCGGAAACCGTGGCTCTGATACCACTTGAAGGGAGGAAACTTCGCTTCCCACTTCAACTCAGTCGCTTGTTCATGGCGATCCCTTCTGCATCCCCAGATAAAAAATATTTATCCTTGACAAGGAGGGATCACCCAAGCTATCGATTCATCATCGTGCTATTCGATTAGAGTTGTCACTTGAACAAACTTGTTGTTCAAGCAACCAACCTCTATTCTACAATTAGCCGTGGAATAGACGATGTATGGATCGCCAGTTTTTGCATTTGTATTCGTGGTCCAAGTATTTTTAACCATAAAAAAGAACATACAACATGTATATGATTAAAAAACAATTATAGACATGTTACAAAAGAATATAAACAAGCATTATACCTCTCGATCTTCTATTGTATATCCTTCCTCCTTTTGGACGTCGTGTGGGCGATGATCTTCTAAAAGTCGAAGCCACCTAGATCAACAATCTTCCTTTCTTTGCTCGCTCCAAACAAAAGGAAGAACATGAAATAAAACTCTCCTCAATCTAGGACCAACCAACAAGCTCCCAACTTGAAGCTTGCCGCTGGCCCAAAGAGAAGGGAAAGTGGGCGCTGGCCAAGAGTTCCAAGGAATCACCCTAACCCTTGTTTCAACCAGCCAAGGAGAAGAGAAAGAAGAGCTTTGGACACTGACAAAGGAGAGAAAAGATGAGGATAGGCGCCGGCCACTTAAGGAAGAAGAAGGAAAGAAATTTTCTTATTTGTGGCTGCCCAACCTCCAAGCTCCTTGCCGCCCAAAACCCTAGCCCATCCTTGACTCCTTGATTGCTCTTGTTGCCCACCCTAATCCCTCCTTTTATAGACTTAGGCTTAAGCCTTTTTTTAATCTCTACCATCGGTTCTAGGGATTTAATCTCAATCATCGGATCTAGAGATTTAATATCAACGATCGGATCTAGAGATTTAATCTCTACCGTCGGATCTAGAGTTTTGTCTTCCATCATTGGATCTAGGCTCCATGAGATTTTAATAGGCTACAATAGGGACCATGAGGAGGAGTTGGATCTTGGCCACCCAATGGATCAATCCCACATAAAGTCCGATCCATTATTGATAATCCAATCCACTAGAGGATTATCATTGATCTACCTCACCAACCCCCATAAGATAATATGGGCTCCATATATTATTTGCACATATTTATCCCCGTGTTTAAGATCTTGAATCTCTGTCAATTAATTAATTTACTGACAATTAATTAATCAATATCTAACTCCATGAGTAGTACCACTCAACCTTATCATAATGCCGAACCAAGTCCACCTGCAGGGTTTACATGATGAACCTTATGAGCTCCTCAAGGGGACATCATCATCCTAATATATAGGACACGGTTTCCACCTATAATCAACGGCACACCATATAAATAATACCATTTCCTAATTTACCGAGCCTATCGATTTACTCTATAAATCTCGCCCATTGGTAAATCAAAGAAATGAATACTAAGTATATGTGCCCGTTATTATATCGGGATTTAGAGCATGTACAACATAATATCTGAGGTCCGATTCGATTATTTAGTCAACAATAAATCGAATCACCTCTAAGTTGGTCCGGCTCAATACACACAATGTACTAGTGTGATTCTATGGTCAAGACAAACCAATATCAAATCACACTACAACCATTCCAATGGTGTGTCTAAAGCCATCTTGGTTGCGAGCCTTTACTTATACCTTACAATGAACTGATAACATGATCTCCTGTGTGATACTACACACCATGTTATCTACAATGTAATGTATCAGACAAATATGCATAACCATAAATATGCAAACAATGATCATGTGATTCTTATTTCAAAACTAAAGATGTTCATACAAAAGATAAACATTTCCAGTATACATCCCAATAGTTTCCCGAGCAGGCTATGTGTTTTCCGAGCAATATATATAATTCTCAAGCTCAGTAAGGGTTAGTAGTGTAGTATGGCTCAGAGCTAAGTATTGTGTTAATAGAGCAGTTTATGCATTTCCTGAGCAATGTATATAATTTTCAACCCAAGTAGGGATGAGTAGTGTAGTGATGCTCAGAGTTAAGTATTGTATTGGCAGAGTAGTTTATGCTTTTCCTGAGCAGTCTATGTGTTTCCTGAGCAGTATATATAATTCCTGAGCCCAGTAGAGGTTAGTAGCATAGTGATGCTTAAAGTTTAGTATTGTATTGTTAGAGTAGTTTATGTTTTTTTCGAGTAGTATATACCCATTAGGGGCGAGTAGTGCAGTGATGCTCAAAGTTAAGTACTGTATTGGCATAGTAGTTTATGTTTTTCCCGAGTAGTCTATGTGTTTCCCGAGCAGTATGTATAATTCTCGAGCCCAGTAGGGGTGAGTAGTTCAGTGTGACTCAGAGCTATGTATAGTGTTGATCAGAGCTATGTTTGGTATTGGTCGAGCAATGTATATAGTTCCTGAGTAGTTAGTATATTCCCCGAGGCATTTGTGTATTCCTTGAGCAGTATGCTTGTTTCCTGAGCCATGTAGGGGTTTTTGGGATTCTTTCTAAATACGGGGAAAGAAGGAGATATGGGTATGCTTGGGCACAGGAAGTGGTAGGAAGAGTTCTGAAATGAAAAATATGATTAATGTAAGATATTTTGTTATTTTTCATTTATTTTATTTAAGTAATTCTTGGCAGGGAAATAGAAAGAACATAAGGGATTCAAAGGAGATATTTTGAAAAGGAGGGGGAAAAGCGGTTACATCTGACAGCTTGGCAAGAGTATTAAAGTAAATTCACTTCAAGGAGAAGGTGGGATAAATCATCTATAAAAGGGGCAGAAAAGGAAGGAAGGGGGGTTGGTTGTTTCTTCACTATTTGGTACCTCAATGATCTTCTTTTCACTTCTTCTTCTACATCTTGCATTTCTACTTTCTTCATCCTATCGTTTCTGAGTTGAGCGTCGGAGGGGCCATGCCGGGAAGCTGACCCACCTCTAACTCTCTCTTGTGAAGTGTCAGATTCAACTGGGAGTTCCCAGATCGGAGGAGATCTGCAAAAAGGGGGAAGGAGATCTTGGCAAGCCTAAGAAGTAAACACCATTAAATTGGCATAGTCTGTGGGAAACTGAACAAAAAGTTATGATGGAGAATACTAGAAGGATAATGAAGGGGCCGATGGAGGAGAAGAAGTCTGTATCTAATACCTCTAAGGAAGGTATCAGTAGAAGATGTCGCGAGCCTATGTGCGAGGAGGGTCTTATGCAAGTGGTAGCTACGGTGATGGATCATATGTCACAGAAAACAATAGCTAAAAAGGTGAAGGAAGACAATACATCTGGGGATGATTCTAAAGAGGAGGTAATCATAGTCTCTCGCCTTAAGAAGGATTCTTTACAAATCTATAAAAAATCGAAGGGTAGGGAAAAATGTGTTGCTCCCACAGAGGAAGAAAGGTTTGATGAAGAAGGTCCTCTTGTGAATGCTATCCTAGATAGTATTCTGAACGAAGTGCTACCTCGACACTTTCGAATTCCTCATATCCCCGAGTATACAGGTTCCTCTGATCCTAAGGATTATTTGGGTAGATTTAAAAATTCTGCTTTATTATATCATTATACTGATAGGATTAAATGTCTAGTGTTTCTTACTACATTAGTAGGACCAACACAACAATGGTTTAATGATTTAAATTTGCAAAGTATTGCTTCATTTAAGGATATTTTGGCATTATTTTAAAGGCATTTTTCTTGTTCTAAGAAATATTTGCCTCAACCTTGAGTCTTTTTAATCTTAAGCAGAGAGAGAAAGAAATTCTTCGGCAATATGTGCAGAGGTTTACTCAATTGGCACGAGAAATTCCCGCTATGGAATCTTGCATGGTAGCAAGAATCTTTACTCACGGGCTCTGAGAAGGAGATTTTTTAAAATCTCTAGCTAAAGGTCCTCCTGTGGATTTTGATGTCTTATTGTCCAGAGCTGAGAAGTTTATTAATATAGAGGATGCCCAAAAATCTCGACAATTTTCCCAGGATCACCTAATGACAGAGTTGCCAGAGTGACAAGTGGGATGGGTAAGGTATGTCCGTTTTTCAGGAGAAAGATCCATGTATGTTCCTCAATTAAAGTTTTCTGAGGAGCGGCTATGTATATATATGAAGAGCAGTAGTTACTGAGAATACCCTCTAGAGCTGCTAGAGGGCCTAGGAGGTTACCATCTTCAACTTTCTATTCTTATCATCAAGACTGTGTGCATAATACTCATGATTGCCAGTAGTTAGATTCTGAGTTGTGGAGAATTATGAGGGCTCATCTGCACATTCGAAATATGGTTATAAATCTGGCTCCATATCAGTAGAGGATTGCGGGAAGAAATTATGATAGAGGAAATCTAGTAAGACCTCCTATAAACCGACCTTTACAACCTGCTCAACCATGGGAGGTGGCTTCTGACAGAATAATGCCTGCAGGGCAGCCTCCTGTAAGGGGTGTTGGTGCAATCATGCCCAAATGATGTTTTGGTGTTTGACAAGGGTTCAAGTCAAGGTGATAATTATGTGTTATCTCATGCAGTTGGTTGAGATGTATTTTCATGAAATTCCTTGTAGGCCGAGGACTGGATGCACGGTGGTGAAGACCCGGATGAGGAGTCCTGGCAAGTGAAGACTCAGACTAGAGGTCCTGCCAAGTGAAAACCTGACAAGGAGTCCTGGCAAGTGAAGACCCGGATGAGGAGTCATGACAAGTGAAGACCCGGACGAGGAGTCCTGGCAAGTGAAGACCCGGACGAGGAGTCCTGGCATGAAGACCAAGACGAGGAGTCTTGGCACGAAGTTCTGGAAGCAATTCTTGGCACGGAAGACCTATGTGTAGGGATGTATACTTAAAAGTTTATTTTTTTGTATGAACATCTTTATTTTGAAATAAGAATCACATGATCATTGATTGCATATTTTTATGGTTATGCAATATTGTCTAATACCTTATATTGTAGATAACATGGTGTGTGGTGTCACACGGGAGATCATGTTATCGGCTCCTTGTAAAGTATAAGTAAAGGCTCAAAACCGAGATGGCTTTGGACAAACCATCGGAATGGTTGTAGTATGATTTGGTATTGGTTTGTCTTGACCATAGAATCACACTAGTGCACTTTGTGTGTATTGAGCAGGACCGACACAGAGGTGATTCGATTTATTGCTGACTACATAATCGAATCGGACCTCAGATATTATTTAGTACATGCTCTTAATCCCGATATAATAACGGACACATATACTTGGTACTCATCTCTTTGATTTACCAATGGGCGAGATTTATAGATTAAATCGATAGACTCGGTAAGTTGGGAGATGATATTATTTATATGGTGTGCCGTTGATTATAGGAGGAAACCGTGTCCTATATATTAGGATGATGATGTCCCCTTGAGGAGCTCATAAGGTTCATCATGTAAACCCTGCAGGTGGACTAGGTCCGGCATGATGAAAAAGTTGAGTGGTACTACTCAAGGAGTTAGATGTTGATTAATTAATGGTTAGTAAATTAATTAATCGACGGACATTCGAGATCTTAAACACGGGGAGAAAATGTACAAATAATATATGGAGCCCATATTATCATATGGGGGTTGGTGAGGTAGATCAATGATGGACCTTTAGTGGATTGGATCATCATTAGTGGATCGGACTTTATGTGGGCTTGATCCATGGGTGGCCAAGACCCAACTCCTCCTCATGGTCCCTAATGTAGCCTATTAACACCTCATGATGCTTAGATCCAATGGATAGAAACAAAACTCTAAGATCCATTGGTAGAGATTAAATCTCTAAGATCCGACGGTTGAGATTAAATCTCTAGATCCGACGGTTGAGATTAAATCCCTTGAACCAATGGTGGAGATTAAACCAAGACTTATCCCTAAACTCTATATAAGGGTGGCTTAGGGATTGTTGGCGTGAAGAACACAAGGGATGAGGGGATTAGGGTTTGCTTCCTTTGGTGGCTAGGAATCCTAGTTGGTTTAGGATTGGGTTTGGTGGCTAGGGTTTTGGAGCAAGGGTGGGCGGCAACTAATGGAGGTTGTTCTTCTTCTTCCTTGGGTTGGCCGGCCACTATGCTGCTCCTATCTACCTTAGCTTGAACTTATCCTATTCTTCTTCCCCTCTTCCATGGCCGGATATAAGGTAAGTTAGGATTAGGGTTTGGGTGGCTAGGTTTTTGGGAGAAAAGGGTGGGCGGCAACTATAGGAGATGTTCTTCTTCTTCCTAAGGGTTGGCCGAGCCACTATGGTTCTCCTCTTTACCTTGGCTTGAGCTCATCCTAATCTTCTTCCTCACTTCCATGGCCGGCCACAAGGTGAGCTTGGATTAGGGTTTGGAAGCTTAGGGTTTAGGAGGTTTGGGTGGCACCAAATAAGGAAAGTTTCTTCCTTTCTTCTTCATGGTTTGGTGGCCGGCGCCCATATCACCTTCTCCAACCCTTGGACAGCATCTAAAGACCCCTTCTCCCTCTCCTTGGGTGGTGGAAACAAGACTAAGGGGTTTCCCTTGATGTCTTGGTCGGTTTCCACCATTATCTCCTTCTCCTTGTTGGCCGGCGGCAAGCATTTCTTTTGTTGCTTGTTGGTTGGCCATAGGAAGGAGATGAGCCTTGTTTCTATTCTTCCTCTTGCTTTGCATGAGCAAGGAAGGAAGATGTGTGATCTAGGAGCTTCGACTTTTGGTAGAGCGTCGCCCACACGACGTCCGAAAGGAGGAAGGACATACAATAGAAGATCGAGAGGTATATCGATTCTCTAATTTTATATGTTACATGTTTGTATTTGTTTTTCATTTATGAGCATGATATTTTTCTGTAAATGGCTAAATAATACCTTGGATCCCGAGTATAAACACAAAAACCGGCGATCCGGACATCGTCTATTCCGCGGCTACTCGTAGAATAGAGGATGGTCGCTTGAACAACTAGTTTGTTCAAGTGACCTCTCTAAACGAATAGCACGACGATGACTTGGTTGCTTTGGGAATCCCTTTTGTCTTGGATTAAATTTTAATCCGGAGACATCGAAGGGATCACCATGGTCAAGCAACCGAGGTGAAGGGGAAGCGAAGTTTTCCCCTCACAGATCAACCCCAACAACTGGTATCAGAGCCAAGGATTCCGGTTTTGTGTGTTTAGGATTCGGTTAATTTTATGCACTTTTTCATATATTATATGTGCCGGATAATAGTAGGATATGCGTAGTTTAACTCTTTGGTTGCAGGCATAAGATCCGACTATTATGGCCGTGTGTGTGTATGTGATTGTATGTGTGTAAATATTTATTTTGTTGAATCCTCGGGGTTGACGAGGCTAGTATTTAGTTTTTTTTGTAAATTAAATACGACATTGTTTAGCCGCTCTTTATTTTATTTTACTTTCGATCTAGATTCATGTACACTCCCTCGTGGAGTATAGGATCGATGGATGTAAATTAAAATAGGTTTTAGTCTCGGCTCGGATCTCCGGAGGGCTTGTACATGGCGTAGGAGGAGCGGACGAGATGGCGATGCAACCGGAGCCATATTGAAGACAAAGGCCATAATAGTTGGAAAATAATTTATTTTTCATATTTATTGCTTTTTTTTTATATGCATGTCGTAGGAAAATTCCTCATTTTTAATTTACTAAGTGGGAGAGGGATATTTTAATTAATTCCCGCGGCCTCCATTACAATTTGACGTGTGATGCAACAAACTTGCATGTTGGCTCTGAGTGCCTTCCTCCCTGCGGATGAGTTTGTTTGCGGATCACTAGGTCAAATAATGGTTATAGGAAATTATCTAGGAGCATGTGTACTTCCACAGCGGTAAGGCACATAATCCGAAATAATTCCCTTAGTATCGTGTAATGGTGCACACTTAGATGCAAATAAAAAGTATCCTCCCCATCGGAGTCACTGCTTTTATTTGTAGGGCCAAAGAGGAACCAACTATTAATTTTATTTGTCGAAAAGTAAGGTTGACAAGATAATAAAATTAATGGGTAAAACCTCCTCTTACAAATGTAGAATTCGTATACGTCCACACTGCGTGGCATGCGATATTCTCGGTGGATTGAGGTGTTGGTTGATATCAAAATTTTATTGTTTGAGGAATCAATAATTTTTTGAAATCTAATGTTTTGATTTATGTGATTCTTAGGATTTTCAAAATTGACTTTCAATCCACTTATTTTGATATTAAAGGAAATAAACTTATTGTACCCAAATTATATTGATTGGAAATGAATCCAAATATTGTCTTATCTGCTAGTATGCACTCTTCGAAGAGTGTCCTCAAGCCATCATTGCTCAAAAGAGTTTCTACTTCTAAGCCGAAAGGCAAGAAGAAGAAGAAACAAGGTGAAGCAAAGATGGTGGGAGGATCTCAGGGAAGAGTGAAGAAGCCGAAAGGCAAGTACTTCACTTGCAAGCAGGATGGACATTGGAAGAAGGACTGTCCCAATCCAAAACAGAACATAGGCAATCTTTTGGACTAGCCATTAAAACATGATTAGCGGTGATATCTACCGGCACCTGGTGAGTAGATACAGGAGCCACTAATCATGTCTGCAACAATTTGCAGGGGTTCCAGGAAACCCGATGACTAGTTGAAGGGGAGATTACCATTTACTTGGGCAATGCCATGATGATGGCGGCTATTGCAGTGGGAGAAGTTTTATTTATCTCTTGAAAATAATAAAACTTTGGTTCTGGAAAATTCCCTTTATGTACCTTTATTTAGAAAGAATTTAGTTTCAGTTTCTAAATTATTATGGATGGATATTCTATTTCTTTTAATGACAGAGTTGTTATAAAAAGGAATAGGGAGAATATCTATTCAGGTACATTGAAAGGAAATTTGAACCAAAACCTCCCACGATGCAAATTGAAGTTAATAACTCATCTTCTAAATCCAATAAGAGAAAAGAACCTTCGAAGATGAACCAAACATATCTTTGGCATCTTAGGCTTGGTCACATTAACCTAAGCAGGATTCAAAGGTTGATAGCTGATGGACCTTTGGGCTCATTAGTGGTGGAGGATCTCCCAACCTGTGAATCTTGCTTGGAGGGTAAGATGACCAAGAGGCCTTTCAAGGCCAAGGGGTATAGATCCAAAGATGTGTTGGAATTGGTTCATTCTGATTCGTATGGTCCTATGTCTATCCAGGCAAGAGGTAGTTTTGAATATTTTGTCTTTTTCATAGACAATTATTCAAGATGACACTACGATCTGATCGTAGTGGTGAATACCTCTTGGGAGAGTTTAGGAATTACTTATCAGAGGCTGGGATTCAATCCCAATTGTCTGCACCTGGCACACCCCAGCAGAACGGTGTAGTAGAGCGAAGGAATAGGACTCTTATGGAGATGATTAGATCGATGATGAGTTATTCTGACTTGTTTTATAGTCCTAGAGATCATAGAGTGATCGTTAACACGAACGCCAGATTTCTAGAGGAAGACTATGTGATAAGCCACAAGCCCAAGAGTAAAATTGTTCTGGAGGAGTTAAAAGGGAAGTCACTTCTTTAGTACCACCGGTACAAGAGGATATACCACATGTCATCGCACTGCGTGTCACAAAGGATACATGATGATACCTCGTCATAGTGGGAGGGTTGTTAGACAGCCTCTTAGATTCATGTTTTTAGACGAATCTTCGGATTTGGTCCCTAGCAAACATGAACCTGATCCCTAGACATACGACGAGGCAATCCAAGATATAAATACAACATCTTGGCAAAGTGCAATGAATACTGAGATTGAATCTATGGATTCAAGTCAGGTCGGGGAGCTCTTATGTACTGCAGCTCATATGGATTATGAGTTGTGGCAGATGGATGTCAAGACAGCTTTCCTTAATGGAAGTCTTGAGGAAAACATCTATATGAAGCAACCAGAGGAATTCATTGCTAAGGGCAAAGAGCGTATTGTATATAAGCTTAATCAGTCCGTTAATGGACTGAAGCAAGCTTTGAAGTCTTGGGACATCCGCTTTGAGGAAGTAAATCCAGTCTTATGGATTTATTCAAAGTTCGGATGGGTCTTGTGTATATCAGAGATGTGACGAAAACGTAGTGGTATTTTTGTACTATACGTAGATGACATTTTGGTGGTTGGCGACAACATCGAAATGTTATCAGACGTAAGGGTATGGTCGTCCAAACAGTATGATATGAAGGACTTGGGAGAAGTGGGACACATCCCTGAGATCAAGGTTATAAGGGATCGCAAGAAAAGGATGTTGTGCTTATCCCAAGCTTCATACATAGACACGATTATGGAGCGTTTTAGCATGCAGAACTCCAAGAAGGGTTTTCTACCTTTCAGGCATGGAGTACCTCTATCTAAGGAGATGTGTCCTAGATCATCTGAGGAGATAGAGGAGATGAAGGCGGTTCCTTATGCTTCGGCAGTAGGAAGCCTCATGTATGCGATGCTCTGTAAGAGACCAGATATCTGTTTTGCCGTGGGCATGGTCAGCAGATATCAGAGTAATCCAGGACAGGGACATTGGACTGCGGTAAAGCATATATTGAAGTACCTGAGAAGGACTAGGGATTATATGCTGGTTTACCGGGCAGACCAATTACTCCCTGTGGGTTACACGGATTCTGACTTCCAATCTGATAGGGATAACAGTAAGTCTACCTCAGGTTTTGTGTTTACTTTGGGAGGTGGAGCCATTGTATGGAGGAGTGTCAAGCAAAAGTGCGTGGCGAACTCCACCATGGAAGTCGAGTATGTGGCGGCCTCCGAGGCGGCCAAAGAAGCCAGATGGCTCAGGAACTTTCTGATGGACTTGGATGTGATTCCTGGTTTGCCCAGAACTATCACGATTTATTGTGATAATAGTGGTGCAGTTGCAAACTCGAAGGAACCACGAGCCCATAAGGCTAGTAAACACATAGAGCGCAAGTACCACCTGATACGAGAAATCGTAAAGCGAGGAGAAGTTGTTGTGGCCAAGATTGCATCGGAGGATAACCTGGCAGATCCTTTCACTAAGGGCCTTCCGGCGAGAGCTTTTGATAGGCATGTGGAGGGAATGGGAATCAGATGTATGGCACTAAGGACAAAGATAGTCTTTTAGTATAAGTGGGAGATTGTAGGGATGTATACTTAAAAGTCTATTTTTGTATGAACCTCTTTATTTTGAAATAAGAATCACATGATCATTGTTTGCATATTTTTATGGTTATGCAATATTGTCTAATACCTTACAGTGTAGATAACATGGTGTGTGGTGTCACACGGGAGATCATGTTATCGGCTCCTTGTAAAGTATAAGTAAAGGCTCACAACCGAGATGGCTTTGGACAAACCATCGGAATGGTTGTAGTGTGATTTGGTATTGGTTTGTCTTGACCATAGAATCACACTAGTGCACTTATGTGTATTGAGCAGACCGACTTAGAGGTGATTCGATTTATTGTCGACTACATAATCGAATCGACCTCGTATATTATTTAGTACATGCTCTTAATCCCGATATAATAACGGGCACATATACTTGGTACTCATCTTCGATTTACCAATGGGCTAGATTTATAGATTAAATCGATAGACTCGTAAGTTGGGAGATGATATTATTTATATGGTGTGCCGTTGATTATAGGAGGAAACCGTGTCCTATATATTAGGATGATGATGTCCCCTTGAGGAGCTCATAAGGTTCATCATGTAAACCCTGCAGGTGGACTAGGTCCGGCATGATGAAAAAGTTGAGTGGTACTACTCAAGGAGTTAGATGTTGATTAATTAATGGTTAGTAAATTAATTAATCAACGGACATTCGAGATCTTAAACACGGGGAGAAAATGTACAAATAATATATGGAGCCCATATTATCATATGGGGGTTGGTGAGGTAGATCAATGATGGACCTTTAGTGGATTGGATCATCATTAGTGGATCGGACTTTATGTGGGCTTGATCAATGGGTGGCCAAGACCCAACTCCTCCTCATGGTCCCTAATGTAGCCTATTAACACCTCATGATGCTTAGATCCAATGGATAGAAACAAAACTCTAAGATCCATTGGTAGAGATTAAATCTCTAAGATCCGACGGTTGAGATTAAATCTCTAGATCCGACGGTTGAGATTAAATCCCTTGAACCAATGGTGGAGATTAAACCAAGACTTATCCCTAAACTCTATATAAGGGTGGCTTAGGTATTGTTGGCATGAAGAACACAAGGGATGAGGGGATTAGGGTTTGCTTCCTTTGGTGGCTAGGAATCCTAGTTGGTTTAGGATTGGGTTTGGTGGCTAGGGTTTTGGAGCAAGGGTGGGCGACAACTAATGGAGGTTTTTCTTCTTCTTCCTTGGGTTGGCCGGCCACTATGCTGCTCCTATCTACCTTAGCTTGAACTTATCCTATTCTTCTTCCCCTCTTCCATGGCCGGATATAAGGTAAGTTAGGATTAGGGTTTGGGTGGCTAGGTTTTTGGGAGAAAAGGGTGGGCGGCAACTATAGGAGATGTTCTTCTTCTTCCTAAGGGTTGGCCGACCACTATGGTTCTCCTCTTTACCTTGGCTTGAGCTCATCCTAATCTTCTTCCTCACTTCCATGGCCGGCCACAAGGTGAGCTTGGATTAGGGTTTGGAAGCTTAGGGTTTAGGAGGTTTGGGTGGCACCAAATAAGGAAAGTTTCTTCCTTTCTTCTTCATGGTTTGGTGGCCGGCGCCCATATCACCTTCTCCAACCCTTGGACAGCATCTAAAGACCCCTTCTCCCTCTCCTTGGGTGGTGGAAACAAGACTAAGGGGTTTCCCTTGATGTCTTGGTCGGTTTCCACCATTATCTCCTTCTCCTTGTTGGCCGGCGGCAAGCATTTCTTTTGTTGCTTGTTGGTTGGCCATAGGAAGGAGATGAGCCTTGTTTCTATTCTTCCTCTTTCTTTGCATGAGCAAGGAAGGAAGATGTGTGATCTAGAAGCTTCGACTTTTGGTAGAGCGTCGCCCACACGACGTCCGAAAGGAGGAAGGACATACATTAGAAGATATAGAGGTATATCGATTCTCTAATTTTATATGTTACATGTTTGTATTTGTTTTTCATTTATGAGCATGATATTTTTCTGTAAATGGCTAAATAATACCTTGGATCCCGAGTATAAACACAAAAACCGGCGATCCGGACATCGTCTATTCCGCGGCTACTCGTAGAATAGAGGATGGTCGCTTGAACAACTAGTTTGTTCAAGTGACCTCTCTAAACGAATAGCACGATGATGACTTGGTTGCTTTGGGAATCCCTTTTGTCTAGGATTAAATTTTAATCCGGAGACATCGAAGGGATCACCATGGTCAAGCAACCGAGGTGAAGGGGAAGCAAAGTTTTCCCCTCACGGATCAACCCCAACACTATGAACAGTGGTTCACAAACATCAGGTAAAGGGTACAAGGTAGACCATTTCTTAGGCGTGGTTTCAACTCTAGACAAGTTGAAATGGTCAAGAGTCAAGGCAGTGGTCGAGGCAGCACCTCGACTGATTACCTCATCAGTCGAGGTGTGGCCTAGACTGGATGTGTTGACTCTTGACTGGCCTCATCAGTGGATCTTCAAGTTTCACCTCGGCTGGACTGCAAAGCACTGAGAAGACCGTAGCAGTCGAGGCGACACCTCGACTGGGGTTCTTTCTCACAAACATAAGCAAGGGTCTAACGACTGCGAGCTCGACTGTTGCTCTGTTCGGTTGAAACAGAAGCCTACCAGTCGAGGTGATGGACCAGCACCTCTACTAGACCAATGTTTCAACGAATAAATAATTCTAATTATGGTGGAAAACTTACCATTGGAACCATCATTAAATGCGAGTTAATGCGCCAGTCGAGGCGACTCGACTGCATGGGCCAGAAAAGCCCTAATCAGGCTCGATTTGAAAGGTTTACACGGCTGTTTTTCTGAAAGAAAAAGTTGTTACTGCTCACTACAACCTTGGAAGCGATTACATGAGCGAGAGTTCCTTGATCCTCCATGTTTTGATCATCCTTAAAGGCAATCAACGATTCTGAAAAGAAGAAGTGCTCTAGTTCTCACTGCAACATTTGTAATCTATTCTTCTTCATTTCCTACGGCTGTAAGTTTTATATAAACATCTGAAAATCTATATTAAGAGGTTTCTCCACCTCCGGTGTGTCATCGAGAAGGAGAAGTATTATAGTGGTGGTGTGCATCACTAGAGCCGACTAGGGCTCAACCGTGGAGTAGGAACTTGGGTTCCGAACCACATAAATTCTTTGTGTTGTGCTTGTTGTGGTTTTTGTACTTGTATTCTTATTTCCGCTGTGTACTAACAACTGTAGACTAGCAAAACGAATCGAAGAGACAATTATCACTATTCATCCCGCCTTCTAGCGACGCTAACGGTCCTACAAGTGGTATCAGAGCCTAGTGCTCTTCTCCGGATTCACAACCATAAGAGCAAGCTCTAATGGTGATGCAAGAAGGCTACAACACAAATAGACCTCCCTTCTTTGACGGAACCAATTTCCAATACTGGTGAAGCTGAATGGAGTACTATCTTATGACTGAGATAGATATATGGTTCTCCATGACCGAAGGCTTCACACCATCGATGGACGCAGAAGGCAGGACATTTGAGTCTACAAAGTGGACTGCAGAGCAAAAATGCAAGGCGCAAGCAAATGCCAAGGCCACTGTAACATTACAATGTGGTTTGGAAAAGGACCAACTCAATAAGATTGGTCCGTTCTGCAGCGCACAAGAGCTCTGGAACAAACTGATTGAACTAAATGAAGGTACAAGGGGCTCAAGAATAGCGAAATGAGATCTCTACATGAACCAGATGCAGAATTTTGTTATGAGGGATGGCGAGACTGTTGGTGAACTGCATAGAAGGTTCAAGGAGCTATTAAATGGCCTGCATTCGGTTGGAGAGGAGTTAAAAAACTGAGACACGATCAGGTATGTTCTTAAATCGTTTCCCCGAAATGCTTTGTGGTCATCTATGGTAGATGCCTATAAAGTATCAAGGGATTTATCTACAGTAAAATTAGATGAACTATTTTGTGAAATGGAACTGCATGAGCAAGCTAATAAGGGTCCAAAAGAGAAAGGTATTGCATTTGTTGCAGGTGAGCAATACAAGGAGGACAAGGGGAAGGAATGTAAGAAAAAGGAGAAGAAGAGGGAGTCATCCTCTTCCTCATCCGAGATAAGCAATGATAGTGATGATGAGTCCTCATCCAACAAGATAGCAAATTTCGTGAGGAGAATGATGAGGAGAAGCAGGAAATACAACAAGAAGGATGTGAAGAAAATTTTCGCAGAAAAGAAGAAGAGTAAGACTTCACATAAGTACAGAGAAAAATCTGATGTTGTTTGTTTTGAATGTAACAGGAATGGTCACATTAAAAGTGAGTGTCCTGACCTCACAAAGAAAGAGGACATGCCTAGGAAAAAGAAGGCATTGAGGGCATCATGGGATGAGTCTTCTTCCAGCTCCTCAGAGGACAAAGTCAAGACAAGAGGGACCAAGCACGTTGCACTGATGGCTCTTAACAACTCAGATTCAGAGGAAAATGAAAGTCATAATGAATCTTCACCTGATGACACATCATCATCTAATGATGATGAGGTAACATCTCCCAAGTTAGATAAACTATATGAAACAATAGCATGCTTGACTAATGCTTTGAGTAGATCAAAAATTAAAGTTAAGATGTTGAAATCGGAGGTAGAGGAACTTAGAAATCAAAATTCTATTTCTGCAGAACATAGGAATGATACTTCTCAAGTATAAGAACTTAGAGAAGAGAACACAACATTAAGAGCACAAGTTGATGATCTCAAGTGCACACTTGAGAAATTCACAACAAGCTCCAAAACTCTGAACATGATTTTAGATGCTCAAAGGGCAGTCTACAACAAAGCCGGGATAGGCTATAAACCGAAACAAAGGGAATTTAGCTTCATGTCATTAATTAGTAGAACTCATGTTATTAAGGCAAAAGTAACTAAAGCTTAGGTTCCTAAGAAATATGTTGTGAATGCTAATGGACCCAAAATCTTGGTTCCAAAATATCTTGTATTTCGTGTTTGATTAGGTACCGATTGAGGGGGAGTGTCCGATGATATGGGTTATGGATAGCGGATGCTCCAAGCATATGACCGGGTATTCTTCAAAGTTTGCAACAATTAAAAACAAGAGTAAAGGTACTATTTCATTTGATAATAGTGGTAAACTGAAAGTCATAGGAGTAGGAGATATTGTTATTTCTGAACAATTTAGGATTAAGAATGTCCTGCTAGTTAAAGGAATGGCTTTCAATTTATTGAGTGTTAGTCAATTATGTGATGAAGGATATAGAGTAGAGTTTTATTTGACTCAATGCTTAATTAAACATAATGAATCCAATATTATCATGCTAGTAGGGACTATGAAGGAAAATATCTATCAAGTTCAATTTAGTAGTGCTACTAACATGCGTGTGAAGTGTTTGTTGTCCAAAAAAGATAACTCATGGCTATGGCACCGAAGACTCGCACATGTCAACATGAAGAGTATTAAGAGGTTGGCCAAGGAAGAGCTTGTGTGAGGACTACCATTGCTCAAATATGAAAAGGACAAATTATGTGATGCATGTCAAAAAGGTAAATAAATAAGAGCTTCACACAAAAGCAAAACCGTTGTAAGTACGTCAAGTGCTTTAGATTTATTGCATATGGATTTGTTTGATAGTAGCTCAACTAAATCTTTGAATGGTAGTAGATATTACTTGGTAGTAGTAGATGACTATACTAGATATACATGGACTTTCTTTCTCAAACATAAGGATCAAACGTTAGAAATTTTTATTTCCTTTTGTAGAAGAATTGAGAATGAGAAAAATGCAACAATTAAAACAATTAGAAGTGATCATGAAGGAGAATTTGAAAATATTATGTTTAAGGATTTTTGTTTAGAGAAAGGGTATAAACACAAGTTTTCCACTCCTAGGACACCACAACAAAATAGTGTGGTAGAGTGGAAGAATAGAATTTTACAAGAAGCTGCGAGGAGTATGCTAAATGAGTATGCTCTTCCTAGTTACTTGTGGGCCAAGGTGATTAATACTACATGCTATGTTCAAAATAGAGTTTTGATACATAGATTCTTAGGAAAAATGCCTCATGAACTATGGTTTGGAAAACCACCAACAATCAAACATCTTAGGGTATTTGGTTGCAAGGTTTTTATTTTAAACACTAAGGATCATATAGGAAAATTCACTGTAAAAGCAGATGAAGGTGTCCTTTTAGGATATTCCCTCACTAGTAAGGCTTATCAAGTCTATAACAAAAGAATGAATTTGGTTGAGGATTCATCAAATGTAGTTTTTGAAGAATGTAAAGAGCAAAGTGACTCTAAGGATAAGAGCGATGAAGCTGAGTTCGAACTCAAGAGATTGAGTTTGAATGAGAACACTAATGTAGGGGAAATAAAATCTGACTTTGAAAATGGAAAATCTAGTTCTGAAGGGTCATCACTTGAGCTTGTGCCAGATTGTGAGGTTCAAAAAACATCTCAAGTACCAAGACCCACTAGAATGTTCACTAGTCATCCCCTAGACCAAGTTGTTGGAGACATTCATCATGGGGTGAGGACAAGATCATACTTTAGGAATGAAGTGAATCAAGTAGCATTAATCTCTGAAATTGAACCAAAAGTAATTGATGAAGCTTTGCTTGATACGGACTGGATTATAGCAATGCAAGATAAATTGGGACAATTTGAGAGAAGTCAAGATTGGGACTTAGTCCCAAGACCTGATCAAGCTACCATAATAGGAACCAAATGGGTATTCAAAAATAAAATGAATGATAAGGGAGAAATAATTAGAAATAAAGCTAGGTTGGTTGCCAAAGGGTACAATCAAGTTGAGGGACTTGATTATAGTGAGACTTATGCACCCGTGGCTAGATTAGAATCTATTAGAATTATGCTAGCATTTGCAACATATAAAAGATTCAAATTATATCAAATGGATGTGAAGTCAGCATGTTTGAACGGTTTTATAAAGGAGGAAGTCTATGTTGAACAACCACTGGGATTTGAAAATTCTACATTTCCAAATCACATGTATAAGCTTAAGAAGGCTCTTTATGGGCTGAAACAAGCACCTCGTGCTTGGTACGAAAGGTTGTCAACTTTTCTAGTTGAGAGGGGTTTTAGAAGAAGTCAAATCGATCCCACACTATTTCTGAAAAGAATTGGTGAAGATATATTTGTAGGTCAGATTTATGTTGATGACATAATTTGTGGTTCAAACAATAGGGATTACCTCAATGAATTCATAGAACACATGGAGAGTGAGTTTGAGATGAGTCTAGTAGGAGAAGTGACATTTTTTCTTGGACTGCAAATCAAACAAACGAAAGAAGGAATTCATGTCTATCAATCAAAATATGACATGGAGTTGCTGAAAAGATTCAACATGGAAAATGTTAAGGAGGTTTTCACTCCAATGGCACAAAACACTCATTTATATAGTCATATAGATGGAAAACCTATTGATTTGAAGCTTTTTAGGAGTTCCATCGGTAGTCTTTTATACATTACAGCAAGTAGACCTGATATAGTGTTTGCTGTAGGTATGTGTGCACGATATCAATCGTGTGCGAAAGAGTCTCATTGGGTTGCTGTTAAAAGAATTATGAGATATCTTAAAGCAACCATATCAGTTAGATTATGGTATCCCCGAACTGAGTCTTTTGATTTAGTAGGCTATACAGATTCAGATTATGCAGGATGCAAACTAGATAGGAAAAGTACTAGCAGGGGCTGTCAATTCTTAGGTTCAGCATTAGTTAGTTGGTCAAGTCGAAAGTAACATTGTGTTTCTCTCTCCACCACTGAGGCTAAATACATAGCCATGGGAGAGAGTGTGTCACAATTGTTATGGATGACTCACACATTGAAAGATTATGATTTTTCATATAAAAACATGCAATTGCTTTGTGATAATATTAGCACGATAAACTTAAAGAAAAACCCAGTCCATCATTCCAGAACAAAAACACATTGAAGTGAGACATCACTTCATTAGGGATCATGTAGCAAGACGAGATCTTATACTCAATTATGTTGAGTCTAAGGTGAATCTTGCTGATATTTTTGTTAGTGAAAGCCCTCGAGCCAATCATGTGTTGATTGTTGTATGGACTTTATTGTATCATATTCCTATTTATAAAGGCATGGTAATTATATTTACTTGTATTGGTGCCAAATAACTAAATATAATAATGTCTTTGAGTAGTAGGTTCTTATCTATATCAATCGATTGGTTGAATCGATAATGAGATGATATAGAGAACACTACTCTTAATCATTCCTAGTCGAGTATTAACATTCAGGGACAATGTTAATGCGTAGAGACTAGCATGTAGGTCAACATGATGACTTGATCTCACAAGTCATAGATATGAGATATCAAGTTGACACATGAGTATGCATTGGAGAATGTTTATTGAATGACCCGCCATGAGAAAGTATCATGGATCGTTATATGAGTGTCATATACTTTCTCATGTGGCTATTAGTATGACTATTAGTCCTTAGACCTGAAGTCACCATGGTTCCCTACATAAGGAGTTGCATACTTTGGCTTCGTCAAACGTCACCCGTAAATGGGTGGACTATAAAGGCAATTACTGGGTATGTAACAAATTATGCAGAGGGATGTGAGTGATGTAGATGGGATCTATCCCTCCTATATGACGGGAGTGACATCGATATTCTTGATAGAGTGAGACCACGAAGTGCATGGTCATTCCCAAATGAGTCAATATGAGATATTGAGCTCATTTGATTAGAGTGAGTCTACTTGGATTTCAAGATTTAGATTGTACTGAGGATGACATGGTCTATGCCTCGATTGGTCAATCTAGATGTCAAGGATAGAGGGACATTGTCACATATTGTGAGAGTCACGATTAGTAGTCACAAAGGTGATGTTGGAGCTCAACATTCTTGTAACTTGGGTAGCAATGATGTGTTGCTAGATACCGCTCATTGCTTATGTTCCTAAATCGGTTTAGGGACATTGCCAATGTTACAAGAACCTATAGGGTCACACACATAAGAGAAATTAGATGGAGATTAGGTTCATATGATGAACCATGACGATTAGGTTCATGGAATGAACCAAATTGGATTAAGAGTAATCCAAATTAGACTAATTGAGTTAGACTCAAGTTGATTCAAGTGTTGAATGAGTCTAATTTAGATTTGATTCATCAAATCAATTTAAATTAATGAATAGAGATTTATTAAATTAAATTGACTTGAGTCAAGTGGTTAGATTTGATCAACCATGGGAGATTAGAGGTCAAGTTTGACTTGACTTGAGAGGGAAGATGAATGGTCAAGTTTGACTTGACCAAATGCCATGTCATGATGATGACTTGGCATGGCCGGCCAATGATGATGCTCCACATCATCATTGATTTTGTCAATTGGTGCCACATCATGAGGGAGACCAAGAGGCATTGGAGTTACATGCATGCATGTAACCTCCCAAGCCATAATGTGGTCGGCCAACACCATTAGGGAGGAACTCATTTTGGTGAGTTACTCATTCCATCATCTTCAACCTTGGATCATCTTCCCTCAAGCTCTCTACCTCTCCCAACCTCCTTTGCCGAGGCCTTCTAGGAGTGCTAGCACACTCAAGATTGTCTTTTCTCCACCTATTGCTTGTGTGGATACCAATAGAGGAGTGTGCACTTGACACTCTCGAGTTCCGGCGAACCTTTTGGACGAGCGGGATTTGCGAATGGCATCGCATTGAGGGTAATGATCTCACCTCTTAGATCTAAGGTAGATCTAGGGTTTTTAGTAAGCACATACATGTTTTATTTTAATATATCTTCACACGGATCCGTGGCGGGGGTTTCCGAGGTTTCCACAATGCAAAAAGCGGTTTTTACGGCTCGGAAAAACCCAACAGTGGTATCAGAGCCACGTGCGAAGCATGTATGTGTTTCGTTTTTGTAATTTTTGTATTAGATATAAAAATTATAGATTTATATGTTTCTGTAAATTTCCTATTTTTATAGAATTTTTAGGTATTTTTTTCGAAGAATCGAAGCAACGAGTGTTGGGACACTTGTAGGCTTCAACCGTCGAGAAAAACTCTCCGAAACGGCGAGTTCTCACTTTAGGTTTTTGGGACAGTGACTTAAGTTGCTGTAAGATCATTGTAGGGACACTCGGAAGTCGGCAGCCACCACCGCCGTCATCGTCGCTGCTGCCCATCGCCCTCCATCGCTGCCATCGCCAGTCACTAGTCGACCGCCGCCGTCGCCCATCGCCGACCGACCGCCACCATCGGCCGTCATCCAGCCAGTCGCCTCCGCCGCCGATAGGTCGCCCATCGTTGTCACCGTCGGTCGACCAATCGTTGTTGCCGCCGCCAATCGGTCGACCACCGTCATCGTCACCAGCTGATCGACTGTCGCCGTCGTCGGTCGGTCACCGCCGTCGTTGGCCAACCACTGGTCAGTCACCGCCACCGCCGGTCGATCGCTGCCATAGTCATTAATATTTTCATCATTATCGTCAAATTGATTGAGCAAAAGACAAAGGATAATTTAGTAAAATATTAAACTAAGTTATATATTAAAACCTCCAACCAAACAAGATTTTTATCAAAGATTACACTTTATTCCAAGGTTATATTTTATTCCCTGGTAATCAGGGAACCAAGATTATGTATGATTACCTCAACAAAACACACCCTTAAAGTTTTCCTTGAAAACTTATAAGTATTTTGGAAATTAAAAATGTTTCAAAAAAACTTATTATTGGTGTAGAGGGATAAAACCTCGAACCAATTTAACCAAGTTAGAGATGCATGTTTGAACTCAATTTTTTTTTTTTTTATGGATGTTATACTATTATGTTTTTCAAACCCCTTATTTTTTATAAAAACCCTCGAACTTATTTTTGATTTATGGCAAAAGGGGGAGAAGAGGATAAGTTAAGAGGGAGTACCACAAAAATTTAAATTTAAACAATTAAAGTATTTCTTTCAAAACTCACCTAGGGTTAAGGGGGAGTTCTTTAAAGTGAGTTTATGATTTACTTTACTTTGTATTATGCTTCAAATTACCCATAATTTTGCGTCGATTTGCCATAGATCAAAAAGGGGGAGATTGTTGGTGTAGGGGCACCAGATAATCGAACATATGTTTTGATTATGGCAAAGACACAAAGTTAAGCTTATATCATTATCTCATGAGCTGAATCAAGTGTGTAAGAATGCTAAGCTAAGCTGAAGGTCAACGACACCTGGAGGTTCTCATGTTGAGAAAGCATGGTGGTCGGGTGACACTAGGAGGACTTCGGAGGGAGTCGAAGAAATCAGGTGGAGACCGAAAGCAAAAGCTACAAAGGTAAAGCTTGAGGTAAGCTCGTGTGAGTAAGTCAAAGTAAGGTCGAGTCCTTGGTACGGGAACGTCCTAAGGCGACGATCCGACTAAGACATCCCATGGAAGGTCTATGTCGAGATCGGACGATTGGTGGCCATCAAAAACACTTAGTTTTATATGATTTCGAGCTAACTTTTTATTGCAGTCGAAAACCCTAGCTAGCAATCGACTGATGGATTGTAGCAGTCAACTACTGGGCATCAGTTCGACTGATAAGGGTGGCAGTCGACTGTCATTCAAATTCCAACTTTGAGGAAAGTCAAGATAAGCTCCACTTATCTTGGGGAGATGAGGCTCTTTGACCATGAGCTGGGACTGAACGTTGGGGGGCTTCAAAGGCTATAAAAGGAGTGTTCTTTACTATTTTCATCATCCCAAGTGCTCACAAGTGCTCTGATGCATGCGAACACATCCTCAAATCTCACGACAGAGGCCATCGAGGACTCAAAGTGTACGCTAGCGCTCAACACCCGCAAGTCCACGGATGTCGTCAAGTAATAAAAGATGATCGATCCCATAGGGACTGGGATTCGAATATCGATATGTTCAGTGGTTGAAATTGTTTTGAAATAAACTCTAAGAGGTTTCGATTTGTGAGGCTTGTCGGTGGACTATACTCTATATGGTGTCACACGGAGGAAGAAGGGAGTGTGCCGAGGTCTTCAAAGGTGATTCTAGGACTTCGGTTTCGCTTGTGTGTCGTAAAACAATGCTGTCAAGTGGCGTTGTCTAGACGTTTAGCTATGGTTTTGTTGAAGCGACATCATACACTCTCCCGATGAGCCACCGAATTTACCAGGAGCTATCTCCACCTTAAAAGGACGAGATAGACGGTACGAGGATGTCGAATCAATCCCTACGATAAATCGTTTCCGGTTCCATCGCATCCTTCTATCCACGGTTATAGGAGATCAGGTTTACCCCTAGGTTCCTTGTATAGAATCCCTTAAATCTTAGATACTAGGGTTGTCACCCCTCGTATCGCCTAAGCACAGCAGGTAGAAAACCAAACATGCATAGATATAGTATAAACAACTTCCAATTACCAAATTAAACTCAAAGACAGTATTTAACGTGAACCAACATGTAATGTGCTCACAAGCTACTCCCTAATCCTAGAATCGAAGAAACTACTCCATGTATATAAGGGAAGAATCACAGGGCATGTACATGTTTGAATACATCAAAAATAAAGCGCAGGAACAAGGGATTACAATGCCTTCGTGGTCTTCTCTCCGGCATTGAAGTACAAGTGTGGACCTTCAGCAGTGTTCTTCCTCCCCTTGCGAGTTCTCGAAGCCTTTTAGGGCTTCGGTTTGTCGTCCTAGCTGTCATGCCACCCCCTTGGGTTTGGGTGGAGCCATCTTTATATAGACATCACCTCGGACCACTGCAAAATCTAAAAAAAATCCCTAGTCATGCAATCTTCTCTCTCTCTCTCTCATAATCTTCTCTCTCTCTCTTTTTTATCCCTCATAATATTCTCTCTCTCTCTCTCTTTTTGTTTTCTTTTCCTTTCCCTCTTTTATTCTTTGGCTCACCGAGATCTTGATATTTCCTAATGGGCTTACACAATCCAAGCATCTCCAGTAACTAAAATGCTAAATCTAGAGTCATCTATGGATTCTAAAGTACTAGACTACTAAGATGAATCATAACTAGGTATGTACTAGATTCTCCCTTTCAGAACGTTCGACATGTGAAGGTGTAAAAATAAAGCTAACCAGTGTAAATCTAGAACATTCATTAGAGCAAATAAAAAAAAATACCACGAGATAAATGAAGTTAAGCTACCTATGAGAACAACTCATGTAAGTAACTTTAAAAATACTATTGAGGCAGCTTTATAGATAACAAAAACTAAGTACTGCAAGAAACTTAACAACTTATGCATGAATAAATGAATGCTAATAATAATGCAAATACCAGGAAAGAAACTACTGCTAGGAAACAAACAAAATAAACTTTGGGGTCCCCCCTAGACTTAAACAAAAATATATCTCTAGTATGGTGGATGAGGTGGAAAGTCTGGGAACCTCGACATCTCGGGATCCTGGGAGAACCTACTGTTAAGCCGCTGATGCCACATGTACATGTGGTCGATCTGGGATCTAGTGGATGCAGCGGTTGCTTGGTGCACCTCCTCCCTTGCCCATTATGCCTACTAGGCATGCATATGTTTCCACATCTCCTGGCGGTAGGCGGCCTCATCCTGGCGATGAGTAGCCTCCTCCTAGAAGTATATGCGGGACTCATCATTGAACTCCTTAGCCCACTGGAAGTGCTCTCGGAAGCCCTAGAACTCCACCTGCATGTAGGTGCTTTGCTCTTCCCATCGCTGCCTCTGCATCGCTGCTCGGTGTATATGTTGTCAAGGCACGATCAGAACTCCGAGAAATCATAGGCCGACGTACCTGCATCCTGCTCAAAGATGGAAAAATATGGTGGTGCAGGTGAAGACTCTTGTCAGCATGGACTAGGTGGGCTCCTTTGCATGTGTGGACTGGAGTGAGAGTGATGCAAAGGGAGAGAGATGGGCACCAATGTGGGTGGTCTCTCATGTGGAGGGGACTCAACTATCAGGTCTAAGTGCCAGTTAGCGTGTGTAGTGATGGTGGTACGATCAGGGTTGGGGAGCCTAAGGGCCGTCAAGTTTTTCCTTACAAAGCATAAGGAGTGTCCTTCTCTCACAATCATCTTCATGGTCATGCACACTCCTAGGTCGATCCTAGGGCTCCCCTCTATACTCTCTAATGCAGTGTAATCGTACCCCATCCTATGGCAAATGTGGGTAAGTTGACCCCCTACATTAATCTCTCCTCGTGCTGCTTTGCCCATCTTCATTAAGTGTCTAATGAAGTGGGATCCTACATCGATGCTACTCCTTTCTTGTAGCATGTCCCAGAGGCAAAGCAACTCGCTAGCTCTAACTACACCGTCACTCTCACCATGACCAAATATAGTACTGGCCATGATGCGGTGGAGTATCGAAAGACGGGGTTTTGGAGGTGCGACGCTTTGGCCCTACAAGGGTCATAAGCATGCTCCCCCGTCAACTCAGTCCAAAATACCCGAGAGTTGAACCCAATAGGGATTCTTCTCTCTCCCCCACTTGGCAAGCCAAAGCATGTATTCCACTAGTGAAGGGTCTATTCATGCTCAACGTTAAAAAGCCTAAAAGTTATCCTACCCTCCTCGCTCTCTCTACCCGTTAAAATTTCTGCTTCTAAGGAACTAAAAAATTCTAGAACTATCCTAGGGTAGGTTGGGTGCCTTATTCCCAACATCTCTTCCCACCCCATTTTTGCAAATAAGGCTTGAATATCACCCAACAACACTAAAGACTCTAGCAACTCTTCATCTAAGTACCTAGTGTTGGTGCAGTGGGCACCGAAGTCAAACCTGAGCTTTGATTATCGCAAATGATACAAAGTTAAGCTCATATCGTTTTCTCATGAGCTGAATCGGGTGTGCAGAAAAATGCTAAAGCTGGAGCTAAAGGCTAGCGACACCTCGAGGAAGCCGCGGTGTCAGGAGACACTCAAGTGACTTCGGAGGGAGCCAAAGGAATCGAGTGGAAGGTCAGAAGCGAGAGCTACAAAGTAAGTATCAAGGTAAGCTCGTGTGTGTGAGCGTAAGTGAGGTTGTATCATCCTTACGGGGATGGTCTTAAGCGTAGATCCGACTAAAGACATCCCATGGATGGTCTAGGTCCAGATTGGACGGTCGACGACCATCGAAATTATATTTTTATTAAGCTAACTTGTGATTTCAGCAAGCATCAGTCGACTGTAAATAAGAGCCACTCGACTGCCTTCATCAGTCGACTGCTGAGGGTTGCGACTCGACTGACGCTGCCATCAGTCGACTGATCATCAAGGATCTGCTTCGAGGAGTCAAGCTTTATCACCTCATTCGAAGGAGCTTTATGCCTAGTTTTGATTGGCTGAAGATCCACTCGATGAGGGGCTCAAAAACTATAAAAGGAGGGCTTCTCTAAAGTTTTTTCATGAATTAAAAAAGTTCCCTAAAGCCTCCATAACGTGACGACACTTCAATGACTCCACGACGATGAAGTGCTACAGAAATGTCGACGACACAAGATCAAGCCTCCATCCATTTGGTCATCGATAAAAGTCTTTTAAGTCATCCATTAACTCTTGTATTTACTTTCTATTCAACGAGCTTTTATTGGAAAGAGGAGAGGGGGAGTGTCCCTCTACCTCAACCTTTGATTTTTTGCGTATTCGATTAACTTCTACCTCCAACGAGGAGGAGTTCATTAGTGATTTGCCCTCCGTGCATTGTCAAGGACCACTAGGGCCTTGGAGTAGTAGTCGTAGGCTACGAACCAAGTAAAATCCTATTGTGTTCATTTTATCTTTCCCCTGCATTTACTTGTGTTTTGAAATGAATTCGACGAAAAGCTTTTATCGCTATTCACCCCCCTCTAGCGATCCGCTTGATCCAACAATTGGTATCAGAGCTGGGGGCGCTAAGATTTGGTGAAATGACTGATCTAGCATTGTCTTTTGATTTCGTTTTGGTTTATTTTTTGATTTTACAAGCTTTTATTTGTTCCTCCCACACTACTAATCCAAGACGCAAGTCTTGGAACATTTTTCTTGTTTTTGTCTTTACTAGATTTAATTTTCCTTTCTTCTTCTTACCTTTTTTGTCAAATGACCCATCTCGAGGGTTTTAGCACTGTCTGACCTCCATTTTACAATGGAGGCAATTTTCGTTACTAAAAAGGTCGGATGGAATGCTTTCTCAAAACCCAAATCGAGATGTGGATCATAATCCAAATGGGATTCACACTTCCGACTAATGAAGGTGGTGAATCCTTGGATTATGACCAATGGACTAATTCCATGAAAAGGCAAGTAGAAGCCAACGCAAAAGCAACGCAAATCCTCCAATGTGGTCTGTCAAAGGAGGAGCTCAACCGCGTTGGCCCCTTCATCAGTGCTAAGGATCTCTAGACAAAGCTAGTGGAGCTACACGATGGGACCGACGAAGCCAAGGTATGTAAGCGTGATCTTCTTTTCAATAGGTTGTATAATCTAAAAATGCAGGAACATGAGACAGCGACGCAACTAAATGCTCGGGTTCAAGATATCGTCAACAACCTGTTGGTGCAATCGGCTCAGGTCAAGATTGACCAGACTCGAGTTTGACTCGAGTGATGTTTTGATGTTTGACAAAGTGGTTTGACGTAGTATGTTTGACATTGATGTCAGTTAATGTTTTGGGGAGATTGTTTATACAATCGACCCAGGTTATAATTGACCAGACTCGAGTTTGACTCGAGGGAGACTTTGATGGTTGACTAGGGTTAACCATATGATTATGAGAAAGTCCAAGCATGGGTCTTGGCAAGGTAAAGTCCAAGTCATGGGTACTTGGAATGGAAAATCCAAGTGGGACACTTGGCATTTGGGAAAGTCCAAGTCTTGAGTACTTGGCACAAGGGAAGTCCAAGCATGGGCCTTGGCATGGAAAGTCCAACATGGGTTGGCAACAGAAAGTCCAAGCTTGAGTCTTGGCATTTGAGAAGTCCAAGGGGTTTGATATTGGCGGCGTAAAATCCAAGGGTGAAGTCTTGGCAGCATAAGTCCAATGTTTGGCGGCGTAAAGTCCAAGCGGAGTCTTGGCGGCGTAAGTCCAATGTGCCTTGGCGGTGTGGACACCGTTAGCATGACATATCCGATGGAAGCACCTGAAGGCTAGCGCGATGGATGAACAAGTCATGGATGACTTGGAGGGATCCGAGAGGCGTGAGGCTGATGGAGGTGGCTAGAAGGCTTAGGTCTAGGCTAAGGGTGGTCTAACAAGTATGGGGGCACCATACTTGGGCTAAAACCTAATGTTTGAGGTGTGCCAGTCGACTGGTGCCATGTGGCAGTCGACTGGCATAGTCAACTAGAGTTTGACTGTGGGATTTGGCCTAGCAGTCGATTGTCATATATGGGCAGTCGATTGATTGGCTGATCAGTCGATTGATCTTGTGATCAGTCGACTGGTGCTCATGAAATCGGGCACAGAATGTAGTCGAGACTCGACTGGTCGAGTCAAGGATTCATCAGTCGACTGATGGGTATCATCAGTCGACTGATGATGGATCCATTGGACTTAACTAGCATGGATCTAGCCGTTGTCTCACGACAACAGAGCATCAGTCGACTGATCGTCCCGAGCAGTCAACTGATCGACTTTTTCCAGCACAGGTTGAAGCTATAAAAGGAGCTCATGATGAAGAAAAATGGATCCGGTTCTTGAGAGGTATTGGGGCGATTTGTTGCTGCAAATCAGGTCTCTAAGTGCAAGCAAGCAACCAAGCATTCAAGCAATCAAAAACAAGTGTTGTAAAGTCTTTTCTTTACTTGCCTTTTGTATTTGCATTGTATATTGCTTGTATTTCGTTCTTGTTGTTGTAAGATCGTTTGTACGAGGTTTCTCCACCTCCGACTTGTGTCGAGAAGGAGTTATTGTGATTAGTAGTGCGTGTTTGCATTGCTAGGGCTTTTAGAGCCCGATCCATGGAGTAGAAACCGTTCGGTTCCGAACCACGTTAAATACTTGTGTATTTGTGTCTGTCTATTTCGTATTGCTTCATTATTATTCCGCTGCGCGCTAATGAAATTTGTAGACGAAAGCGAAATGAATTCCATCACACGACGCTATTCACCCCCCCTCTAGCAGCCTCAAATCTCCTACAATTGGTATCAGAGCCCGGGGCTCTTCTATGGATTAACCGCCGGGAGCTAAAGAAGCTAGAGGGAAGATGGAATTCCAAGACAAGCTTTGATGGGACATCAACACTCCACTACCATATGATCGAGAAGACTTTTCGGCGTGGAAAGAAAGAATGGAGACATTCTTGATGATGGATATAGAAGATTGGTTTATCCTCATAGAAGGCTTTGAACCTCCTCAGGATAAGAACGGAAATGTCTTGAAATTGAAGAAGTGGACACAAGAGCAACGTCTCAAGTTCGAGACCGAAGTCAAGGTAACAAAACTTTTAGAAGATTTGATACCTAATGACATTTTGTCGAGTTTAGGTGAATTTCAAGATGCCAAGGAGCTGTGGGACAAATTGGTCAAGTTCCATGAGAAGCCTCACTTGGCACAAGTAGAAGAAGAAGAATCTTCATCGGCTCAAGAAGAGCAAGAAGTCGAGGAAGAATCATCATCATCTTCACAAGCGAGTGAGGACTCGGAAGTTGAGAAGGAATCAACTTCCGGATTGGTGGAGGAAGAGGAGACCTCCACATCTAGGATTGAGAGGGAGGAGATTAGAGCATCTACACCGGAGCAATCTCAAGAAGATTCATCTATATTCGGTAGAGAAGAAGAGCGAGATCAAGAGAACCTCACCACCACCCTAGGTAACTCAAGCATGTCAATTAATAACAAAATTCATATAATATGCTTTGAGTGTAGGGAATCCGAACACTACAAGAGTAAGTGTCCAAAAAGGGTTAAGAAATCTTCTCCGACACCAAAAGTCAATGAAAAAGTCAAGGATGCTGACGTCCCCACCAAGAAGAGCAAGGAGCACGTGGTGTGCTTCAAATGTCGACAACCGGGACACTATAGGAGCCAATGTCCTAGAAGAAAGGAGAGAGCTTTACAAGTAGGGGAAGTCTCTAAGACTAACCCTAAGGTATATTTTCATAATGCTCATTCCTTAAATTCTAAGCAAAAGCATGCTAGAATTAATTTAAATAATTTTGCTATTAGGCGTTATTCAACAGAACAACTACGAGGCATGGACTAGGTAATTTGACCAACACAAGTCATAATTCCTATGCAACCTTCAGAGGTGAGTAGTCGTAACCTATTGGATGGAAGAATATCTATTAGCTTTCATAATTATTCTACAGCAGTAACTACTCCTGTGGAATATGATGATAAAGATGAGGAAGAGTTGCGTGAACACATCATTTTTGTCTTGGTACAAGACGAAGAGTCTGGACATCGAAAGGAGGTCTGGGACACTCTTGGGCAGCCAAGCAGTAAATTTGACTATTATGTTTGATATACACCACCAGAACAACCAGAATGGGATATGAATCTCATAAAACCATCTTGGGGTGATTCGGATGATGAAGATGATAAAGATGATACTTATTTCTCTTCAAAATCAACACCAGAAGAAAAGGATGAAGTAGCCACTGATGACATTTTTCAAAAGTTATTACCCAAAGAAAAGCCACAATCATCAAATCAGATACAACCAGCAAGACTACAAGTACCCAAAGAAAAGCCACAATCATCAAATCAGATACAACCAGCAAGACTACAAGTACGAACAGAAGTTGACTCCTTGATCAATAATTTTCTATCCCAATTAAACCATGTAGAGGATACAAGCCTAGGGGCCACTGTACCTCAGTCCATGGGCTTAAGTATGGGCTCAAAAGGTTGTTGCATCACTTTTGCCAGAGACGATGAGTATGTTGAATATGAATATTCCGATTATGATGAATTCCTGGCAGTAGCAGAAGAATCACCAGAAGACGGTTGGGAATTGGAGTACCCACAGTTAGCACAATGCACTGAACATATATATTCTTCTTCTGCAGTTTCTAACTACCGCCCTCCTCCTGATACCACCATGGGACCTTCCAATTACCCCCCCCCCCCACCACAAATCTAGAAGTGGGACCAAGCTCTCGTCCAACATTTGAAGGACATCATAGTGGTCGGTTCAAACGAAGAGAACACAATGAATGGTGGAACTTACCGTCAACATTCCACCAAACTGGTGCCATATTCATTATTCCCACTCAACTTGGCCTTTTTGACGAAGTATTTATGCGATGGGAATCTATTACCAAAAATTTGGTATCTCTTCAAAATTTCACAGACACCCAAACCAAGGTTGAATTTATTGAAAATTTATTAGGGGAAGCTGAAAAATTAGCCTGGATACAATGGCGTATGAGTTTTCCTGAAGAATATCAACTTCTTCTCAACAACGCTGATGGGGCAGGAGGTACTCAAAATATATTATTGATGACATTCTAGTATTCTCTGATTCAGAAACTGAACATGAACAACATCTACAATCCATGCTTGAAATCTGTAAGAAACATGGGCTAGTCTTAAGCCCTACGAAGATGAAGATAGCAGTCAAAGAAATAGACTTCCTCGGAGCCGTCTTGGGAAATAACAGAATTAAGCTTCAACCTCATATTATCAAAAGAGTTGCTACTTTCAAAGATGAAGACCTTCTAAGCTTGAAGGGTATGCGGTCCTGGTTGGGTTTACTAAACTATGCTCGAACTTATATACCCAATCTTGGTCAATTACTCGGACCACTTTATGCTAAAACCAGCTCTCATGGGGAACGAAGAATGAATCAATAGGATTGGGAGTTAGTGAGAAAAATTAAGAAACAAGTTCAAAACCTTCCTGATCTTGAGATTCCCCCAGAAAACTGCTTCATAATTCTAGAAGTTGATGGCTGTATGACTGGCTGGGGAGGTATATGTAAATGGAAGACCCACCAATACGATCCTAAGAGCATAGAAAAAATATGTGCTTATGCCAGTGGAAGGTTTAATTCAGTCAAACCCACTATTGATGCTGAAATTAATGTTGTCATGAAGACTATGGATGCTCTCAAAATCTATTATTTAGATAAAAGAGAGCTATTAATCAGAATAGACTGCCAAGCTATAATCAGCTTTTTTAATAAAACCGCAGTCAATAAACCCTCACGAGTCCGATGGATTTCTTTTGTGGATTATATTACTGGAAGTGGTCTCACAGTCACGTTTGAACACATAGATGGCTCTCATAATCAGCTAGCGGACGCTCTCTCGACTAATTAATGTGTTAATTTTGTCAGGATGGCAGGAGCAGCATCTGAGCACTCTTGGACAACTAGCGGGAGGAGCACAAGAGATAACCAGTCAAGCAAGCCACAAAGTACGGACTCACTTTGCATTAGTGATCAACAAGTTCCTGACCTCATTTCCCATTACCAAGATCAACTCAACCAAATGCGACATGGACGACAACAGGGACTTAACCTTGCTGAAGAACACTCAATTGAAGCCCATATGCGACTTATCCAAAAGGAAGCAGCCCATCATGCTATTCAAGCCCTACAACAATACCGAGCAATCCATCACATCAAACTGGAGGAATACTGAAGATGCTCCACTAGACGCAATTGGTATGGTGATTGGCTACCCGTAAATGATGACCAGTACATCAAATGAAAGAATATCTGCTCTAGCACCCTTGATTGAAGATCAAATTCGTGATTACAGGCGAGGACAACGAAGAATATACAATGCCCAGCAAGCTGCCAGACGAATTGGCAGATTCATGACTGGCCGACCTGCAGCGGCTAATACCCTCGAACAACAAATTTACCCCCAGGTACAACTGCAACTTTTCATGCAGGAGCGAGCTGCAATAGCACCAGTTGAGGTGCTTTATCACTATCGACAAGATGATGCACATCATCGAGTCTACATGCACAGATCTGAGGAACCAATCTTATGTACCTCCAATCAAGTTGATCGGTCTTTTATTCAAGAAGAAAGTTTCAACCAACTACAACGAAGCCAGATGCGTTATATTCATCTTGGTGTTCTTCAAGTACGTATTCAAACTCTACATCGACATGAAGAAGGTACCTTGGCTCTTATTCTCTTCCGAGACAACAGATGGCAAGATGATAAATCAATCATTGCTACTATGGAAGTAGATTTGACACGGGGAAGTCAACTGATATATGTTATTCCTGATATTATGATGACAATAGGTGACTTTTTCAGGAATATTCAATTATCCATATTAACTCGCGGATATGATTCATGGAGAAATGGTGAAGCAAATTTATTAATGACAAGAGGTCTTATTGGGCGACTTTCCAATACGCCCAATGTTGCCTTTGCATATGAAGTACAAGGAGTCATTGACTACCTTACTAGCCACGACGTACATGCACTTCCAGGCAGGCGTTATTCAACAGAACAACTACGAGGCATGGATTGGGTAATTCGACCAACACAAGTCATAATTCCTATGCAACCTTCAGAGGTGAGTAGTCATAACCTATTGGATGGAAGAATATCTGTTAGCTTTCATAATTATTCTACAGCAGTAACTACTCCTATGGAATATGATGATAAAGATGAGGAAGAGTTGCATGAACACATCATTTCTGTCTTGGTACAAGACGAAGAGTCTGGACATCGAAAGGAGGTCTGGGACACTCTTGGGCAGCCAAGCGGTAAATTTGACTATTATGTTCGATATACACCACCAGAACAACCAGAATGGGATATGAATCTCATAAAACCATCTTGGGGTGATTCGGATGATGAAGATGGTTATCTAGAAGCTAAACATGTTGGTTTTAGGACTAAGGAGAAATCTAGAAATAATAACTCTAGACCTATTTCAAAGAAGGAGAAATTTGGGACTAATGTCCCTAAAAATGTCCTTCCTAAGAAAACAATTAAGAAAATCGAAAACCATTTAGGCATTAATCCTAAATGGACTAGGCATATACCTAGAGGAAATGGTAATGCCCAAGGACCAAATGAGAAATCAAAAATTGGGAAATTAGAGTTGGAAAATCAAGCCTTGAGGTCAAGGCTTGAAAAACTTGAAAAGACCCTTAGGAACATACAAAATCAATTTAAAGGGTCTAATGGTCAAAGTCAAGGGTCCAAATCTCAAAGTCAACAGTTAGGACCTAAAAGACAAAAGTAAACCAAGGGCAAGCAAGGTTTGGGTCACAAACCTAAGCCTAAGGTGGCTTATCATAGTGTTCCATTTGACTATGGAACTAAATCTAGGTCTAGGAAGACCAAGGTTACTAGGGAAGTTATCCTCTTACTTGAAAAGTCAAGTCAAAGATCTTAGGAACACGTTGGAAAGGTGTACTTTGGGATACAAGGGACTTATCCTCTTACTTGTATCGCAAAGGCCGTGTACAACAAGGTCGAACTAGGGTTTAGCTCAAAAATGACCAACAAATTGTATATGTCGATTGTAAGCCGACATAAAAAATGTGTCCAAGCACGGGTCCCTATGACCACTTTGATTTCAAACTTAGGATCGGACCAGTTCTGGGTTCCCAAGGACCAAATTCACTATGTGGAGAGACCAAACTAATTCAATGGTCCAGGGGGAGATAGTACAAAATTTGTTTGTGCTCTAACTTAGAAATTGCATGCTTAGGTCCTTTATTAATTTTTATCTTTCTTTTTAGAATGGTTAGATAGGACTATAACTCATCAATACTTGGTAACATAGTATCAGGATGCGACGAGATGATAGTACGCTAGGAGTCTCGTGTATTCGCGCTAGATAAGGCGTATCTAGTACGGTGCACTTGACCGAGTGAAACTAGCTGAAGCTACCTCGCTGTATCCTAAACTAGTTAGACCAGGAAGTGGTATTAGGTGAGTCAAGTCTCTATTTTCTTGAAAATAACTTTGTCTAAGGAAGTGGTCATTTTTCTGATGAAAGAAGGCTCGTGTGCCTCGCCACGACATGGAAGCCATGATCTTGAAAAGGTTACTTGATGGGCTTAAGATCAAATCCGAATCTAACGCAAGGTTGACAAGTGTTCAAATCATTAAATTCAAATCAAGTAAAATTGGAAGTCATCTCACAAGAACATATAAGGATAACATGCTTGATCTGGTAGACATGGGTGAGATGATTTAGGTTTAATAATTTACAACCAAATTTTAGCAATTCCAATATCTGATCCAACTACCTTGTGTGTAGGATCAATGGATGTTGGACAACGGTTGCTCCCGACACATGTCCGGGGATAAACTCAAGTTTTCGAAGCTTCGATTCAAACGACAAGGATCGGTAGCCTTCGAAAACAACGGCAAACTCAAAATCATCAGATGAGGTGATATTGAGCTCAACTCAAACTTTATTATTCAAAATGTCTTATTGGTAGAAAATTTCTAATATAATTTACTCAGTGTAAGTCAATTGTGTGATAATAACTATAAGGTCATATTTCTAGAAAATGAATGCATAATTAAAACAAATGAAACCTCTAAAACAATTCTTAAAGGAACCAGAAATAACAACATTTATACTATTAATTTAATTAACTCCTCAACCAAGTGTCTTATGACACGGCAAGAGGAATCTTGGTTGTGGCACCGACGACTCGGTCACTCGCATTCAAGACACATCCACAAGATGAGTCAGAGTGACTTAGTTAGAGGTTTGCCTAACCTCAACAACTTGGATAATAAAATATGTAATGCTTGTCAACAAGGTAAACAATCTAGGACACAACATCAACTAACTAATCAAAAACGAACCAAAAGTGTTCTTGAGCTCCTACACATGGATCTATTTGATTCACACGGAGCTAAATAACTTAATGGGAGCCAATTCTGCTTAGTCATAATTGATGACTATTTTAGATTTACTTGGGTTAGGTTCATCAAACATAAAAGTGATACCCTAGATCAATTAATCAACCTATTTAAACTAATAGAAAATCAACAAAACCTTAAAATCAAAAGACTTAGGAGTGATCATGGTGGTGAATTCGAGAACCACGGGTTTACAGAATTCTGTAACCTAAATGGATACCACCATTAGTTCTCATGCCCTAGAACCCCACAAAGAATGACCTAGTAGAACGTAAAAATAGAACCCTACAAGAAGTCGCTAGGACAATGTTAAACGATTATAACCTACCCGATAGGTTTTGGGCAGAAGCCGTTTGTACGGCTTGCTATGTCTAAAATAGGATCCTTATGGTAAAGAGGCACCTTAAGACCTCGTACGAGATTTATCATGATAAAATACCTACATCAAATACTTTAGGGTATTTGAATGTAAGGTACATATCCTAAACACTAATGATTAACTAGGGAAATTCACATCCAGAACCTCTATCGGAATCTTTCTAGGATACTCGACTACGAGTGGAGCCTATACGGTATATAACCATGACACCCTTAGAGTCGAGGAGACTATTAATGTAGTGTTTGATGAAGGACACGAACCTATAAAACCCCCAGCAATCGTAATTAGCGAGACGATTCATACCAGACTTGACTCCGATCTTGAGATCGAGTCTAGTATTAATCCTAACCTAAGTCAACCAAGTCATCCTATCGACCAAGTGATAGGTGACTCTAACCCAAGTCAAACTAGGACTCAAACAAATCATCCTATCGACCAGGTGATAAGTGATCCAAGCCTAGGAGTTCGAACTAGAGATTTATATCGAAACCTTAGTCAAATCTCATTGATTTCTAAAATTGAACCTCAAACCATTTGTTGGGTTTTCGGCACCGCGGCGTGTGTGTGTTCGATCATGTTTCGTAAACATGAGCACAGCGGAAGCAATTAAAAATAATAAATCTATATTTATTACAACACACACAACACACGCATGCTATTACAACAAGTGTAGACATAACCGTAAATTAAAATTTGCAATAAAGAAAATTATCTACGTTATACCTTTCGTATGACGTGTAGCGGGAACGGCATCAACCGGAACGATCCTCGTAAGAATCGTCTCTATCCGTATCCACGCCGAGATCCTCGGGATGACTTCGCTAAGTCACGAGCTTCGTCTTCGTACGGGTTACTAGCCTCGTGTTGAAGACGACGTGATCGAGAGATGATCATGATCCGAATCCAAATTCGGATCCTAAAACGAGTTCTCAAAACTCGCTTCTCCGGAGAGGTATTCGTCAACCAATTGACGAATCCTTCGTCCTCCACCTCAGAGGATTACTGGAGATCAAATCCCCGGTAAGTTAGGCGCTATCGGAGCACTAACCGTCGTCCAAACGACGCTCCGACAATAAAGAAACAAGCTGTCCAGAAAAACTGGACAGCTTTTGGTGGAGGAATAGAGGCCGGCAAAGGAGAGATGGAAGCTCACCTTATCACCGAACCTAGAGGAGATCACCGGAGGGTCGCCGGAGGTTCTCCGGATGAAGGTTGGTCGCCGGCAAGGAGCTGGACGGCGGCACCACAAGCTAGGCGGCAACAATATGTTGGGCGGCAACTATATGTTGGGTGGCAACTAGGTTTAGGGTTTTGGATGATTAGGGTTTAACAATCCCTTAAGCCCTCTTTTATAGAGAACTAATTCTCTTAATGGTTAATGGATCATATCCATAAAGCCCGTTAACCCGCTCCATTAGGATAAGTTAAAATAAACCAAACCATGATGGTTTATTTTAAGTTAAAACGAACCGAACCAACCTTTGGTTCATTCGTTTAATATAAACCAAACCATTTGGTTTATTCTCATCCATTGGATTAGAACCAAACCATTTTGGTCCATCCATTATGTCTTCATAAGACACTGCCCATCCACGCTTCCATTGCGACTGAAACAATTTCATGCTCGCTTTATGTTTGGTCCAACCAAACATAGTTTCTCTCGGTCTGAGAATCCCATTCTCAAGCTCGTTTTAAATCCTTTGGATTACACTTGTTGTGCGTGTGACCAAATAGGTTCTCGGTTTATGTTGGCCGTCTATAATTAACCATTAATTATAGAACGATCATGAGTGGCACCTAGTAGTACATCATGATCCCCAATTAACCGAAAAGATCAACGGTTGATCCAGAACTATTTCTGAAACCCTTCAGCAGCTCGAATGAATCGTGCCCCATTCCCTTCACTCATCTTATACCCACATGGTTCAGGACATGGTCTATAGTGTCAGTCCCCACTAGGCTGACTACGTCACACCTAGCCCAAGTATCATTTCCTCGTCCTACGGATTCTAGTTACTCCACATGTATCGAAGAGTACCTTACTCTAAACATGTAATGCTTTGGCCAAACACTTTAGTAACAATCCGACGAGAGGCCATGGGTATACATCTCCTCGCAAGGAGTGGTGAATCCTTTATAGGCTATTCAAACACCTTCGATCACTTCGACTTATACCCAATCATCCCGGGTCCACATCTCCTTAGAGATGTTTGCTTAAGATGTCAAAGCATAAGTCTCCATGATCAAGATGACTTGAATACCGCAAGTCAAAGGAACATCGCACTTAAGCCACAGTAAGAACTTCATTGACATATCTATATATGTAGAGAACCATATGAAGTCTTACAGCTGGTCACTCCAATGAACTAGTTACCATAACTAGCATCCACGATTAACTCCGGACATCACAATGTCTCCAGCCAGTGAGAATCAGCTGCTTGGATACACCAAGGAGTATACCTCGTGCTAGTCTCGACAGAATTGATGGTGTCCAAATCCATCAATTCATCGACTAGGGATAATTCTGATACATCACAATTACACATGTAGAGATACTCACTAGTTGTGATCCAATCACAAATTCTCTCATCTTTGTGAATCGTATCGTGGACATTGATAAATGAGTTTAAGATCCAATCAAATACATAAAACATGTATACTCAAATAGTGAATCTTCATTTATCATATAAATGGTTCATACATAAGGCGATTGCCTTAGGACATCTCTCATATATTACTAACAGACTCCCACTTGGCCTAATGCCAATCGCTACGGTATCCAATACCATAAGCTCGAACATGACCCTCAAACTTATTTTGAGGTAATGCCTTAGTCAAGGGATCCGCTAAGTTCCTTTCAGTGGGAATTTTCTCGATTTGTATTTCGTTCCTACTGATGATCTCTCTGATAAGATGATAGCGGCGAAGCACATGTTTGGATCGTTCATGAGACCTTGGCTCTTTCGCCTGTGCAATTGCTCCATTGTTGTCGCAGTAGACCGGTATTGCTTCAACAATGGCCGGAATCACACCAAGTTCATGAACGAACTTCTTGATCCAAACCGCTTCCTTTGCTCGCCGCAATGTATTCTGCCTCGATGGTAGAATCGCTCTGATCTCTTGTTTGGAACTTTTCCAACTCACTGCGCCCCCATTCAAGGTGAACACGTATCCAGACTGAGACCTGGAATCATCCTTGTCTGTCTGGAAGCTGGCATCCGTATACCCGCGTATCACCATGTCCCCTTCTCCATATATTAGGAACACATCCTTAGTTCTTTTCAAGTACTTAAGGATCGTCTTAACAGCCGCCCAATGATCCATTCCTGGATCAGACTGGTATCTGCTCGTGACACTCAGAGCATACGATACATCGAACCTCGTACATAACATAGCATACATGATAGATCCTATTGCGGATGCATAGGGAATCTTACTCATGCAAATCCTCTCATTTTCTGTGCGCGGACACATAGACTTCGAAAGGTGTACCCCATGCCTGATGGGAAGATAACCTTTCTTGGATTCCGACATGCTAAACCTCTTTAGCACTCGGTCTATATATGTAGACTGCGAAAGACCAAGCAACCGTTTCGATCTATCTCTATAGATCTTAATCCCAAGGATGTAGGTTGCTTCTCCCAGGTCTTTCATGGAGAATGTCTTGGATAACCAAACCTTAACTGACTGTAAGATTGACACATCGTTTCCTATAAGTAATATGTCATCGACATACAATACTAGGAACACGACTGCACTCCCACTAACCTTCTTGTACACACAAGGTTAAATGCGGATTTTGTGAGAAATCAAACTTTTGATTGTCTCATCAAAATGGATATTCGACTCTGGATGCTTGCTTCAATCCATAAATGGATCGTCGCAATTTGCATACCTTGGTTTTATCAATCGATGTGAAACCCTCGGTGTATCATCATATACACGTCCTCGAGCAGGTTTCCATTAAGGAAAGTTGTTTTCACATCCATCTGCCATATCTCATAATCATAATGAGCCGCTATGGCCAGGAGCATCCGAATGGATTTAAGCATAGCTACAGGCGAATAGGTTTCGTCATAATCAACACCTTGTTTTTGACGATATCCTTTTGCCACCAATCTAGCCTTATAGGTAATCACATTACCATCCATGTAGGTTTTCTTCTTGAAAACCCACTTGCACCCTATAGGCTTTATCCCTTCAGGTGGGTCAACCAAGTTCCAAACTTGGTTTTCATACATGGAATCCATTTCCGACTTCATGGCACCATGTCACTTATCCCTTTCTGAACTTGTCAGCACTTCTTCATAACTGGTAGGCTCCTCATCATCAATGAGTAACACGTCGTTCGATTCACTTATGAGAAATCCATATCTCTCAGGAATATTGCGTGTTCTACCAGATCTACGAAGATGTGGTGTTACAATAGGTCCAGCCGATTGCTCATCATTATGAGTTGTCGGTTGTTGTGCTTCACCAGGTATCTCATCAATGTCTATTTGAGTCTCTCGAGCTTCCTCAAGCTCGACGACACTCCCACTGTTTTCTTGCAAGAGAAACTCTTTCTCTAGAAACACAGCATGCCTTGAAACAAACACCTTTTGTTCCACAGGATGATAGAATTGGTAACCCCTTGTTTCCTTAGGGTATCCAATAAATAGACATTTATCAGACTTAGCATCCAGTTTGTATGATACAGTCCGCTTCACATAAGCAGGACAACCCCATATCTTCAAGTAATATACATGAGGTTTCTTACTAGCCCATATCTCATATGGAGTAGTAGAGACTACCTTGGTAGGCATTCTGTTTAACAAGTAAACAGCTGTCTGAAGTGCATAGCCCCAAAAGGACTTGGGAAGAGTTGCATGATTCATCATTGACCTGACCATGTCCAACAAGGTCCGGTTACGCCTCTCAGATACACCATTATGCTATGGTGTATATGGCGGAGTCCATTGAGACAATATACCATTGTCTCTTAGATAATCAAGAAACTCTTGACTTAAGTATTCACCACCTCGATCCGATCGAAGTATTTTAATACTCTTGTCATGTTGTTTCTCTACTTCATTTCTAAATTCTTTGAACCTTTCAAAGGCTTCAGACTTGTGTTTCATCAAGAACACATACCCAAACCGTGAGTGATCATCGGTGAAGGTAATGAAGTAGCTATAGCCTCCTAAAGCTTGAGTTGACATAGGTCCACATACATCAGTATGTATTAGACCTAATAACTCTCCCACTCGTTCACCTTTTCCAGTAAAAGGTAACTTAGTCATCTTGCCTTTTAAGCATGATTCGCATGTATCGTGTGAATCCAATTCAAACGATTCCAGAATTCCACATCGGTGTAATTCGGACATGCGTTTCTTGCTTACATGGCCAAGACGACAATGCCACATATAGGAGTCTATTTGATTATCCTTTCGAGCACAGCGTGTTGCTCGCCCGATATTGAAATATCCTTTGGATCGTCCAGCGTATAAACACCATTGCTTAAGTTCCAATCCCATAAAGAACTCCATTCAAAGTTATGTAACAACAATTGTTACTAAAAGTCAAATGGAACCCATTTCTATTTAGACAAGAAATAGAAATGATGTTCTTTATCAACGAAGGAACATAAAAGCAATTGTCCAGTTCTAAGACAAGTCCTACAGGGAGTTCCAACAAATACGTTCCGATGGCGAGAGTGCTTGCTCCATTCCCAACACGTAAATTTGACTCTCCCTTGACGAGTCTTCTTCTATTCCTTAGCCCATATATGTCATTACATATATGTGAGCCACACCCAGTATCAAATACCCAAGTGTCTGAGGAAATAGAATGACAATCAATAAAGAAGATTTCTGAAGAAGATGGGGCATCCGATGCCTTATCCTTCTTCACGGACTCAAGATAAATCTTGCACTTTCTTCGCAAATGGCTCTCCTTGCCATAATGATGGCAAGTTTCCTTTTGTGCTAGTTCTACCTTCTTAGCCTTTCTCTTCTTTCCCTTCTGCTGTTCCTTTGACTTCCTCTTAGAACCTTTCTTCGAGGAATCAACTAACAGCACCGTCCCCTGCTCATGCTTCTCAGAAGACTCCACAGTCTTCAGCATATTGAGCAGTACCACAGATGAACCTTCTAGCATCTCAGAGGTGAAGAGGAGCTTTGAGACTTCGAACCTTTCGAATCTCACTTGCTCATCAACCAACTCACAAAGATGAGGGACTACGATATGAGCATCCATATGCTCGTGCTGCTTTCGTAGCTTGGGTTCCATTGCGGCTAGCATGATGCAACTCATTTGTTCAGAATCACTCACATGTTTCTGATAGGCCAACAATTGGTCCAGAGTTGCATCGTCACTAGGACGGGCGGGAAGAGGCGCTTCGAGGACATACGCAAGCTTTTCCACCTTGAGAACAATTCTCAAGTTTCTAAGCTAGTCCAAGAAGTTCGGCCCAGTCAATTTATTTGAATACAAAATGGAACGCAAATTCAAACAAATCATGATCAATATATTAACTTAGAAATACAAAACAAGCCTATATGAGAAAGATGATTTTAAAATGCATCAATATACATTTATAAATCCCATTCATTTTTCGAATTCAAAAACCCTTAAAATCACTTCGGGAGATCGTAGGTCCATCTCCGAATGGGCTGATATCCATCATAGATAAGAACAACCTTGGAGTGAGTCCAACAAGCCATTCTTAGCTATGATGGTGGGTATCAAGTATACCGATTACATATCATGTATATGTAACTATCACAATGTGCTATCAACTAATTGAATGTTTACACATACATTGGGTTGTTAACACATTAACAAGTATGCATCATATGCATAGCACCCAACTTCACCTCTCTTCACATCGACCTTGGAGTGAGTCCAACAAATCGATGCTCCAAGTTAAAGCCGACCCATTAATCGCGAAATAGTTTTAATATGGTTAGAGCGCATTCAACCAATTAGCCAGGCTTGGAGTGAGTCCAACAACCCAAACTAACGATTGACCTCTGACTCTTACCATATTAGAGGTAAACTATTCCAATGATTTGAACATGTTCAGGTTCGAGCCGGGCTTGGAGTGAGTCCAACAACCCAAACAAGAAACAGAACTCTGGTTCTAACCATATTAATGGAAGGTGTAGGCTTTAATATTGAGTTAGGGTTTTATATCTCATCCTCTTTGCATGAAAATAACTATTATCTACATGGCATGGCATACATGGCATACATCTACATGTCACGACACGCATGGCATAATGTTATGCATCTAATGCAATTACATGGCATACAATTATGTCATGTATATAATTTCCTTATATGTCATAACTATTTATGGAAATAAAATATGTTTAAGATTTGATTCTCCAAATCAAATCATAATTAAATTAGGAAACAAATTTCCAAATCTAATCACATATTTTATTCATGGAATTATTTGATTAAGGAAAATCTATTTAGGAAACCAATTTCCTAAATCATTAAAACTACTTATGGAAATAAAATATTTTAAGATTTGATTTCCCAAATCAAATCATGATTAAATTAGGAAACAAATTTCAGAATCTAATCAAATATTTTATTTATGGAAAATATCAATTTCCATAAATACTTCCAACTTTCCAAAAGTGGAAGATTTCCATAAATACTTCTAGACTTTCCAAAATTGAAAAATTTCCATAAATACTTCTAAATTTCCAAAATTTAGAAAATTTCCAGAAATAAATTATGACTATCGCAAAAACCATTTTATGATTATGTCGAAACACAACCTAGGCTCTGATACCACTGTTGGGTTTCCGGCACCGCGGCGTGTGTGTGTTCGATCATGTTTCGTAAACATGAGCACAGCGGAAGCAATTAAAAATAATAAATCTATATTTATTACAACACACACAACACACGCATGCTATTACAACAAGTGTAGACATAACCGTAAATTAAAATTTGCAATAAAAAAAATTATCTACGTTATACCTTTCGTATGACGTGTAGCGGGAACGGCATCAACCGGAACGATCCTCGTAAGAATCGTCTCTATCCGTATCCACGCCGAGCTCCTCGGGATGACTTCGCTAAGTCACGAGCTTCGTCTTCGTACGGGTTACTAGCCTCGTGTTGAAGACGACGTGATCGAGAGATGATCACGATCCGAATCCAAATTCGGATCCTAAAACGAGTTCTCAAAACTCGCTTCTCCGAAGAGGTATTCGTCAACCAATTGACGAATCCTTCATCCTCCACCTCAGAGGATTACCGGAGATCAAATCCCCGGTAAGTTAGGCGCTATCGGAGCACTAACCGTCGTCCAAACGACGCTCCGACAACAAAGAAACAAGCTGTCCAGAAAAACTGGACAGCTTTTGGTGGAGGAATAGAGGCCGGCAAAGGAGAGATGGAAGCTCACCTTATCACCGAACCTAGAGGAGATCACCGGAGGGTCGCCGGAGGTTCACCGGCTGAAGGTTGGTCGCCGGCAAGGAGCTGGACGGCGGCACCACAAGCTAGGCGGCAACAATATGTTGGGCGGCAACTATATGTTGGGCGGCAACTAGGTTTAGGGTTTTGGATGATTAGGGTTTAACAATCCCTTAAGCCCTCTTTTATAGAGAACTAATTCTCTTAATGGTTAATGGATCATATCCATAAAGCCCGTTAACCCGCTCCATTAGGATAAGTTAAAATAAACCAAACCATGATGGTTTATTTTAAGTTAAAACGAACCGAACCAACCTTTGGTTCATTCGTTTAATATAAACCAAACCATTTGGTTTATTCTCATCCATTGGATTAGAACCAAACCATTTTGGTCCATCCATTATGTCTTCATAAGACACTGCCCATCCACGCTTCCATTGCGACTGAAACAATTTCATGCTCGCTTTATGTTTGGTCCAACCAAACATAGTTTCTCTCGGTCTGAGAATCTCATTCTCAAGCTCGTTTTAAATCCTTTGGATTACACTCGTTGTGCGTGTGACCAAATAGGTTCTCGGTTTATGTTGGTCGTCTATAATTAACCATTAATTATAGAACGATCATGAGTGGCACCTAGTAGTACATCATGATCCCCAATTAGCAAGAAAAGATCAACGGTTGATCGAGAACTATTTACGAAACCCTTGATGCTCGAATGAATCGTGCCCCATTCCCTTCACTCATCTTATACCCACTTGGTTCAGGACATGGTCTATTGTGTCGATCCCCACTAGGTGACTCACGTCACACCTAGCCCAAGTATCATTTCCTCGTCCTACGGATTCTAGTTACTCCACATGTATCGAAGAGTACTTTACTCTAAACATGTAATGCTTTGGCCAAAGACTTTAGTAACAATCCGACGAGAGGCCATGGGTATACATCTTTTCGCAAGGAGTGGTGAATCCTTTATAGGCTATTCAAACACCTTCGATCACTTCGACTTATACCCAATCATCCCGGGTCCACATCTCCTTAGAGATGTTTGCTTAAGATGTCAAAGCATAAGTCTCCATGATCAAGATGACTTGAATACCGCAAGTCAAAGGAACATAGCACTTAAGCCACAGTAAGAACTTCATTGACATATCTATATATGTAGAGAACCATATGAAGTCTTACGGCTGGTCACTCCAATGAACTAGTTACCATAACTAGCATCCACGATTAACTCCGGACATCACAATGTCTCCAGCCAGTGAGAATCAGCTGCTTGGATACACCAAGGAGTATACCTCGTGCTAGTCTCGACAGAATTGATGGTGTCCAAATCCATCAATTCATCGACTAGGGATAATTCCGATACATCACAATTACACATGTAGAGATACTCACTAGTTGTGATCCAATCACAAATTCTCTCATCTTTGTGAATCGTATCGTGGACATTGATAAATGAGTTTAAGATCCAATCAAATACATAAAACATGTATACTCAAATAGTGAATCTTCATTTATCATATAAATGGTTCATACATAAGGCGATTGCCTTAGGACATCTCTCATATATTACTAACACCATTGACCAAGCTCTTCTTGATCCCGATTGGATTATAGCAATGCAAGAAGAGCTAGCTCAATTCACTAGGAACGAAGTATGGGAATTAGTACCACCACCTAAAGATAAAACAATCATTGGAACAAGGTGGGTGTTTCGAAATAAACTTGATGATAAAGGTGAAGTAGTTAGAAATAAAGCTAGATTAGTCGGTAAAGGGTTTAGTCAAGTCGAAGGTTTAGATTACGATGAAACCTATGCCCCAGTAGCTAGATTAGAGTCCATCTGAATGTTATTAGCATATGTTGCACATCGAGGATTTAAGTTGTCTCAAATGGATGTAAAGTCAGCATTCTTGAATGGATATATTAAGGAAGAGATTTATGTTAGCCAACCCCTGGTTTCGAAAGTCTAGATAAACCCGACCATGTCCTTAGATTAAAGAAAGCTCTCTATGGACTCAAACAAGCTCCTTGAGCTTGGTACAAGAGGCTTTCGATTTATCTTAAGTCCAAAGGATTTAACCAAGGTTTAGTCGACCCAACCCTTTTCATAAAAACCATAGGGAAAGACATATTCATAGCACAAATCTACATAGATGATATCATCTTCGGAACCACCAACTCGATCCTACTAAACGAGTTCATCTCACTTATGAAAAGTGAATTTGAAATGAATTTAGTAGGTGAGTTGAGTTTCTTCTTAGGTCTACAAATTAAACAAATTAAAGATGGAATATACTTACACCAGCACAAATATACTAGGGAATTAATTAAACATTTTGAAATGCAAAATGCTAAAATTATTAATACTCCAATGACAACAAATGTAAATATAGGAGAAGATGTAATTGAAAATTCAATTGACTTAAAATACTATAGGAGCATGATAGGGAGTCTCCTTTACTTAATTGCGAGCCGACCTGATATCTTATTTGCAGTAAGTATGTGCGCAAGGTTCCAAACCTATGCTAAGGAATCTCACCTAACTCTAGTTAAGCATATCCTTAGATATCTAAAGGGTACACTTAATGTCGGTATTTAGTACCCTAGATCTACCGAGTTCAAACTAATCGGCTACTCCGACTCGGACTATGCCGGTAGTAAGCTCGATAGAAAGAGTACGAGTGGTTGTTGTCAACTTCTCGGCTTGAGTCTAGTGAGTTGGTGCAGTAGGAAGCAACACTGTGTTGCCTTATCTACCACCAAAGTCGAATACATCGCGATGGGTGAGTGTGTAACTCATCTTCTTTGGATGAAGCACACTCTCCTAGATTTTATGTTAGACTTTATAAACACTAAAATTCACGTAGATAACATTAGATCAATTAACCTAACTAAAAATCCAATATGTCACTCTAGAACCAAACATATAGAGGTCAAACACCATTTCATTCGAGAACATGTGGCTAACGGAGCCATACAACTCGAATACGTCGAATCGAAGTCCAACTTGGCAGATCTATTTACTAAACTCCTACCTGAAGCCGAATTCAGTCTATTAAGATGAAAATTGGGCATGTGCATAAGAGAGTAGGAATTTACAAATTATATTTTCTTATTACTACTTTTTACTTTTCATGTTCATGGAACTAGCTTAGGATATACCTTAGATATCATGTACCTATAGATTTAAGAAGCCAACACATCTAACAACACATAGGACTAATGTGTTTGTGTACTTAGTCACGTAGATGGGCGTGAGATGTTAGGACCTTACTCTTGGTGTACGTTCCAGATGTAGAGCTAGTGCATCGCCATGAACCAAGAGTATAATCATATATATTAATCGACCCTGACCAAGACTTGTTGATCTTTCATATCAATCAAGTCAAATAAGAGTTGAACATTTAATAAATGAGCTTATTTTTAGTATATTATTTTCAAAATAATATGGAACATGCTTGGACTTGAAACTTAAACTTAATACTTATTTGTTTTTTTTCAAAAACCCTCTTTCCGATTTATGGCAAAAGGGAGAGAAAATGCCAAAGTTAAGGGATCATTTTTTTTTATAACTTAACTTAGTAACTTAATTCTATATTCTTATGGCCAAATGTTAATATTTTACTTAAGAAAAGGGGAGAAAGGCCATGTTAAGATATCTTCTTAACTTAAACTTTTTTTTAATACTAAGGCCAACTTTAAGTAATTGTTAATTACTTAAACTCTTCCTAAATAGCAAACATGAGGGGGAGGTTTAAGATCATCTTTCAAGACTCACCCTCAGTCAAGGGGGAGGTTTCCTCATGGGGGAGTACTTGGAAGAAGATCTCTATCCAACTTAATCTTTGATTCTTCAAGCATATTATTTCCTTAACTTTGTATGTGGGTTTGCCATAGATCAAAAAGGGGGAGATTGTTAGTGCAGTGGGCACCTAAGTCGAACCTGAGTTTTGATTATAGCAAATGATACAAAGTTAAGCTCATATCGTTATCTCATGAGCTGAATCGAGTGTGCAGAAAAATGCTAAAGCCAGAGTTGAAGGCTAGCGACACTCGAGTGACTTCGGAGGGAGCCAAAGGAATCGAGTGGAAGGCCAGAAGCGAGAGCTACAAAGTAAGTATCGAGGTAAGCTCATGTGTGTGAGCATAAGTGAGGTTGTATCCTCCTTTTGGGGATGGTCTTAAGCGTAGATCCGACCAAAGACATCCCATGGATGGTCTAGGTCTAGATCGGATGGTCTAGGTCTAGATCGGATGGTCAGCGGTCGTCGAAATTATGTTTTTATTAAGCTAACTTGTGATTTCAGCAAGCATCAGTCGACTGCACACAAGAGCCACTCGACTGCCTTCATCAGTCGACTGACGCTGTCATCAGTGGACTGATGATGGCCATCAGTCGACTGATCGTCAAGGATTAGCTTCGAGGAGTCAAGCTTTATCACCTCATTCCAATGAGCTTTGTGCCTAGGTTTGATTGGATGAAGATCCACTCGATGAGGGGCTCAAAAACTATAAAAGGAGGACTTCTTTAAAGGTTTTTCATCAATTAAAAAAGTGCCCTAAAGGCTCCATAACGTGACGACACTCCAATGACTCCACGATGACGAAGTGCTACAGAAACTCTGACGACACAAGCTCAAGCCTCCATCCATTTGGTCGTCGGTAAAAGTCTTTTAAGGTGTCTATTAACTCTTGTATTTACTTTCTATTCTACGAGCTTTTATTGAAATGAGGAGAGGGGGAGTGTCCCTCTACCTCAAGCTTTGAGTTTTTGTGTATTCGATTAACTTCAACCTCCAACTAGGAGGAGTTAATTAGTGATTTGCCCTCAGTGCATGGTCAAGAACCACTAGAGCCTTGGAGTAGTAGCCGTAGGCTACGAACCAAGTAAAATCCTATTGTGTTCATTTTATCTTTCTGCTGCATTTACTTGTGTTTTGAAACGAATTCGATGAAAAGCTTTTATCGCTATTCACCCCCCCCCCTCTAGCGATCCGCTCGATCCAACACCTAGTAGCAGTGAGTTTATGAGTAGAAAGCATATTATATTTATATCTATGTTTATTATTGCGAAAAAGAAGAGTGGGTATGGCGTTACCCTCCTCCGGAGCTTGAGAGGCGTCAGCTCTCCTTGTTCGTTGCTCTGAAGCACCGAATCGAGGTGGTACATGCTTGGTCCTCCTCATCCTTGCTTCTTTTGGCTTCCTTTGAGGTTAGAAGTGCTTCTATATGGTAGGGAAGATGAAACCACACAGCTAGGGCAAGAGCACTCGAAGCACACGATGCAAATGGGGTGAAAACACACGGTTATCCTCTTTTAACCTTGCGCGACACCACTGTGTTAAAACACATGGCCAAGCCATGTGCACCTCGGGTCAGTTGGGCACTGCCGTGGGAAAACACACGGCCAAGCCGTGTGTCCCCATTTTTCTCCCCATTTTGCGTTATGGTCCCAATTTCCTCATACACTTTGCCCTGTAGACTAATATGGATTTTATTTATTTTTTAGCTAGTGAAGTTCCTTTCTAGTCCTAACTCTAAATGAGATAGAAATCAAAACTCAAATTGAATAAATGCATGCAATAAAATCAAAGGGAAATCTAAAAACTAAACTTGGGTTGCCTCCCAAGAAGCGCTTTGTTTAAGGTCGTTTAGCTCGATCACACTCCATTATCAACTTGGTTCTGGAGGTTCAGTGAACCTCCATTCATCCATCTCAGAAGCTCCATTTGGTTGTTCTAGCTTCATTCTGCTAAACGTGAAGCCGTCGAAGTAGGGGGCTCTGTGCTCTGAAAGGCTGAAGAGGATGATCTCCCCATCTACCTCTAGGGAGATCTGGTGTGCCTTCACATTTATGCACGCCCTTGCAGTTGCTAGAAAAGGCCTTCCCAAAATGATGGAATTCTGGGGATCTGGTCCTGTGTCCAGTATGATGAACTCCGTGGGCATCACGAAATCCTCAATCACCACAGGCATGTCTGCCAGCAAGCTGACGGGTTCCTTGACTGAGTCATCCCCCATATGAATACCAAGATTCACTCGTTGGAGCCCATTCAGTCCCATCTTCAGATAGTATGCATAGGGCATCACACTGACTTATAACCCCAAGTCGCATAGAGCTTCATCGGAGCTCTCCCCATAAAATTGAGCAGGGGATAACAAATTCACCGGGGTCCTCAAGTTGTAGTTGAGTCATATCATCAATTTCAGCTTGGTCAGGTGGGGTGGTAATCATGGTTGCACACCCCTTGGCGAATTTGCTACTTTGCCCCACTCCTTCCTCTTTAGCTTGACTCACCGGAGAGCTCTTCATAGGTTGCGACACAGTTTTGGCTATCTGGGCCACTTGCGTCTCCAACATCATGGTATGACTTGCAAAGCCGTCAACGGTGGCCTTCAAGTCATTGAGTGATTCTTCAGACTTCTAATGTTGGCGAGGAAATTATTCATTAGACTTAGTTTGAGTAACAATGAAGTCCTCCATCATCAGTTCCAGTATGTACTTCTGTGGTCGCTGCCCATTGCCCTGTTGCTGCCCATACCCTCCTGATGGTTGTGAGTTTCCCGAGTTATTATTATAGGAGAAATTCGGGTGATTCCTCCATCTGGGATTGTAGGTGTTGGAGTATGGGTTGTTGAGCCTTTGGTCGTAGTCCCCAACTGCGTCAATATGCTCAATCTGCTCCTCTAAGGTTCCTTGCCCTCCATAGTGGTCCTCTCAATACGCTGTCGCTCCCTCTCCAAAGTCAATGGCCGCGGATGCAGATGAAGGATTCAAAGATTTGAACTGTTTGTTGAGCGTGTCCATCCTTGCTGCCAGGTGGTCCATTGAGTTGATAGTGTATCATCCCGCTGCAGTCGTAGGTTGACCACGTTTGGAAGCCCATTGATGGTGGTTCTGGGCCACCTCTTCTATCAGCTCCTCTGCTTCCTCTATGGTCTTGTTCATCAATGCTCCTCTTGCAGCAGAATCCAAGGACATCTTCGTGGCGTACGTGATCCCATTGTAGAAGATGTGGATCACCAACCACCTCTCCAGTCTGTGGTGGGGGCATTGGTAGAGTAGCCTCTTGTAGCGATCCCAAGCTTCGAATAAGGACTCCCCCTCCTTCTGGCGGAAGCTCGTGATGAGATGGCTCATGTGAGTAGTCTTGCTTGGTGGGAAGTATTTGTTCAGAAACTGCTGCACGCATTGCTCCATGTAGTGATGCTCCCCGAAGGTAGGGAGTGAAGTCATGCCTTAGCCTTATCCCTCAATGAGAACGGGAATAGGCTCAGGCGGATCATGTCAGTAGGGACTCCGTTCATTTTCATTGTCGAGCAAATTTCTAGAAATGCCTCAAGGTGCTGGTTCGGGTCTTCAGTCGTAGCTCCCCCAAATTGACTCTACTGGACCATATGTATAAGTGTGGGTTTCAGCTCAAAGTTATTTGCCGAAATAGATGGTCCATCTATACTCGGCCTAAATCCTCTAGCGCTAGGATCTACGTAGTCCCGCAGAGGTTGGCTACCTATGTTCACTTCAGATGCGGCTTGATCCTCCATCCTTCGCTGCTCTGCTTTTCGGCGATGAAAGGTTCGTTCGATTTCTAAGTCGATCGGAATCAGGCCTTCCGATCCTAAGCATCTAAGCATACGACGAACCGAGCCACAAAAATTAGGAGTGCCACCTAATCCTAGGAGGCAGAAAATAGAACAATCTAGCTAATAAAACCTAAGATGCAATAAGGAAATGGAAAGCTACTGCTAAAAATAAAAATTAAAAACTAAATCTAAATATGGAAAATATAAACCTAAGTAAATAAAGCAAACTATAAAAAAAATAAAGCAAGTAAATAAATCTAATCCTAAGTTTGATCTAATTTTCCACTGTTTGGTTCGATATCAAATCGATCAGTCCCCAGCAATGGCACCAAAAACTTGATGCACGCAAACGCGTCCTCAAATCTCGCGACGGAGCCCGTCGAGGACTTGAAGTGCGTACTCGCGCTCAACGGCCGCAAGTGCACGGATGTCATCAAGTAATAAAAGTTTATTGATCCCATAGGGACTGGGATTCGAATATCGATATGTTCAATGGTTGAAATTGTTCGGAAATAAACTCTAAGAGGTTTCGATTTGTGAGGGATGTCGGTGGACTATACTCTATACGGTGTCACACGGAGGAAGAAGAGAGCGTGCCAAGGTCTTCAAAGGTGATTCTAGGACTTCGGTTTCGCTTGTGTGTCGCAAAACAATGCTATCAACGGGCATTGTCTAGACGTTTAGCTATGGTTTTGTGGAAGGGACATCATACACTCTCCCGATGAGCCACCGCATCAACTGAGACCTATCTCTGCCTTAAAAGGATGGGATAGATGGTATGAGGATGCCGAATCAATCCCTACGATGAACCATTTTTGGTTCCATCGCATCCTTCTACCCATGGTTCTAGGTGATCAGGTTTACCCTTAGGTTCCTTGTATAAAATCCCCTAAATCTTAGCTATGAGGGCTGTCACTCCTCACATCACCTAAGAACAGCAGGTAGAAAACCAAACACGCATAGATATAGTATAAACAACTTCCAATTGCCAAATTAAACTCAATGACAGAATTTAACGTGAACCAACATGTAATGTGCACACAAGCTACTCCCTAATCCTAGAATCGAAGGAACTACTCCATGTATATAAGGGAAGAATCACAAGGCATGTACATGTTTGAATATATCAGAAATAAAGCACAGTAACAAGGGATTACAATGCCTTCGTGGTCTTCTCTCCGACGTTGAAGTGCAAGCATGGACCTCCGGCGGCGTTCTTCCTCTCCGTTGCGAGTTTTCAAAGCCTTTTAGGGCTTTGGTGTGCCATCCTAGCCATCGTGCCTCGCACTAGGGTTTGGGTGGAGCCATCCTTATATAGACATCACCTCGGACCGCTACAAAATCCAGAAAAAGTCCTAGTCGTGCAAATCTGACGGACTGCCACACAGCCGTGTGTTTCCACACTGTCAGGCCGTGTGCAGCTCTAGGGTGGCTGATCTCGCCCATTGGACACGGCTGTGTGTAGCCACACTCCCTGGCCGTGTCCCATTCTGCGTCTAGCTGCAAAATGTCCTTTTGTTCCTAAAGTGCTTCTTTTTCCCTCGAAATGCTAACCTGCACACAAAAGTACAAAGAGTAGACCTCCGAACCAGAAAATAGGAAATGCATGCAAAATAGAGTGACATATGCATGAAATAAACATAAAACCTAATGAGATGTGAGCGAAAACTACTCATAAAACCCTCAATGTTTTGCTCACATCATGCTCCCACAACGCCACTACTCTCTAACAACTCTATGACAACTAAGCGCTGTCGAAACGCCAACGACACAAGTTCAATCTCCTACTTCAGTGATCGTCGGTATAAGTTTACTTTAAGTCGTCATCATTAATTCTTGTATTCATTTATTCTTGAGTTTTTATTGTAATGAGGAGAGAGGGATTGTCTCTCTACCTCAAGGTTTTTTGTATTGTGTATTCGTTGTCTCCTACCTCCAATGAGGAGGAGATTGTTTTAGTGAATTACCCTCCCTGTACGATCTCGGATTACTAGGGCCTTGGATTAGCAACCGACCGGTTGTGAACCAAGTAAAAACAAACCTTGTCTTTTATATTTCCACTTAGCCTAGACCTAAGCCTTCTAGACACCTCCGTCAGCCTCACGCCTATCAGATCCCTCCAAGTCATCCATGACTTGTTCATCCATATGCTAACCTTCAGGTGCTTCCATCGACTATGTCATGCTAAATTGATCTATATCGCCAAGGCATATTGGACTTACATTGCCAAGACTCTGCTTAGACTTTACGTCGCCAACCATTGAACTTATACTACCAAGACTTCACCCTTGGACTTTACGCCGCCAATATTCCCCTTGGACTTTCCAAATGCCAAGACTCAAGCTTGGACTTTCCCTTGTCAATCCATGTTGGACTTTCCATGCCAAGTACTCAAGACTTGGACTTTACTTTGCCAACCCATGTTGGGCTTTCCCTTGCCAAGACCCATGCTTGGACTTTGCATGCCAAGTACTCAACACTTGGATTTTGCCAATGCCAAGTGTCCCACTTGGACTTTCCATGCCAAGTACCCTTGACTTGGAAACATCGCTCGAGTAAAACTTAAGTCCGATCAATCGTGACCTGGGCCGATTGCACCAACATAGGTGACCCTAACCCAAGTCAAATTAGGATTCAAACGGATCATCCTATCGACCAAGTGATAGGTGATCCAAACCTAGGAGTTCGAACTAGAGCTTCATACCGAAATCTTTGCCAAATCTCCATGATTTCTAAAATCGAACCCAAAACCATTGAACAAGCCCTTCTTGATCCCGATTGGATTATTGCAATGCGAGAAGAGCTAGCTCAATTCACTAGGAATGAAGTTTGGGAATTAGTACCACCACCTAAAGATAAAACAATCATTGGAACAAGGTGGGTCATTCGAAACAAGCTTGATAATAAAGGTGAAGTAGTTAGAAATAAAGCGAGATTAGTCGCTAAAGGGTTTAGTCAAGTCGAAGGATTAGATTACGATGAGACATATGCCCCAGTAGATAGACTAGAATCCATCTGAATGTTGTTAGCATATGCTGCAGATCGAGGATTTAAATTATTTCAAATGAAAGTCAAATCAGCATTCTTGAATGGATATATTAAGGAAGAGGTTTATTTTAACCAACCCCCAGAATTCGAAAGCCTAGATAAACGCAACCATGCCCTTAAACTAAAGAAAGCTCTTTATGGACTGAAACAAGCTCCTCGAGCTTGGTACGAGAGGCTTTCAATTTATCTTAAGTCAAAAGGGTTTAACCAAGGCCTAGTCGATCCGACCCTTTTCATAAAAGCCGTAGGTAAGGAAATCTTTATAGCCCAAATCTACATTGACGATATCATTTTCGGAACAACCAATTCGATCCTACTAAACGAGTTCATTTCACTTATGGAAAGTGAATTTGAAATAAATTTAGTAGGTGAATTGAGTTTCTTTCTAGGACTACAAATTAAACAAACTAAGGATGAAATATATTTACATCAACAAAAATATACTAGGGAATTAATTAAACATTTTGGAATGCAAGACGCTAAAACCATCTATACACCCATGACAACTAATGTCAATATAGGAGAGGACTTAGAAGGAAAGTCCATCAACCTAAAATACTATAGGAGTGTGATAGGGAGTCTTCTATACTTAACTGCGAGTCAACCCGACATTTTATTCGCAGTAAGTATGTACGCAAGGTTTCAAACTTGTGCCAAGGAGTCTCACCTAACCATAGTTAAGTGTATCCTTAGATATCTAAAGGGCACACTAAGCATAGGTATTTGGTACCCTAGATCTATTGAGTTCGAACTAATCGGCTACTCAGACTCGGACTATGCCGGTAGTAAACTCGATAGAAAGAGCATGAGTGGTTGTTGTCAACTTCTTGGCTCAAGTCTAGTGAGTTGGTGCAGTAGGAAGCAACACTTTTTTTCCTTATCTACCACCAAAGCCGAATACGTCGCAATGGGTGAGTGTGTGGCTCAGCTTCTTTGGATGAAACACACTCTCCAAGACATTAACTTAAACTTCAACAATATTAAAACTCACATAGATAATATTAGCTCGATCAACTTAACCAAAAATCCTATATGCCACTCTAGGACTAAACATATAGAGGTCAAACACCACTTTTTTCGAGAACATGTAGCTAACGGAACCATACAACTCGAATACGTGGAATCCAAGTCAAACCTAGCCAATCTTTTTACTAAACCCCTACCCAAAGCCGAATTTAGTCTATTAAGACGAAAATTGGACATGTGCGTAATAGAGTAGGATTTACAAATCATAACTTCTTATAACTCTATTATTTACTTTTCTTGTTAATGGAATTAGCTTAGGGCTTACCCTAGATATCATGTACCTATAGATTTAAGAATTCAACACATCTCACAACATATAGGATCAATGTGTTTGTGTACTTAGCCATGTAGATGGGCGTGAGATGTTAGGATCTTACTCCTGGTTTCATATGTAGAGTTAGTGCATCGCCATGAACCACGGAGTATAATCATCTATATTAACTGACTCTGATCAGGTCTTATTGATCATTTCATATCAATCAAGTCAAAAAGAGTTGAATATATAAATAGATGAGCTTATTTATAATATATTATTTTCAAAATTATGTGGAACATGCTTGGACTTGGACCTAAAACATAAAACTATAATTTAAAAAAAAAAACTAGGTTTCTCAACCCCCCACCCCCACTCTTTTCGATTTATGGAAAAAGGGGGAGAAAAGGCCAAAGTTAAGAGATCATTTTTTTTATAACTTAACTTAATAACAAAATCTATATTCTCATGCCCAAAAGTTAACGTTTACTTAACTTAATTTTTGCAAACTTAATTCTGTTAGTTGAAAAAGGGGGAGAAAGGCCAAGTTAAGAAATCTTCTTAATTTAAATTTATTTTTAATACTAAGGCCAACTTTAAGTAATTGTTAATTACTTAAACTCTTCCTAAGTAGCAAACATCAAGGGGGAGGGTTAAGACCTTTCAAAAACTCACCCTCGGTCAAGGGGAAGGTTTCCCCAAGGGGGAGTCTTGAAAGAGAGTCTCTATTACTCCTACTTAATTATTAAATTAAATTCTTCATTTCAATTTATTGATAATGCATATTATTTCCTTAACTTTGTATGGGTTTGCCATAGATCAAAAAGGGGGACATTGTTGGTGCAATAGGAACCTAAGTCGAACCTGAGTTTTGATTATAGCAAACGATACAAAGTTAAACTCATTTTGTTATCTCACGAACTAAATCAAGTGTACAGAAAGTGCTAAACCTAGAGCTGAAGGTCAGTGACACCCGGAGAGAACCGTGGTGGTCGGGCGACACCGGAATAACTTCGGAGGAAGCCGAAGAACTCAAGTGAAGACCGGAAGTAAAGCTTCAAAGGTAAAGGTTGAGGTAAGCTTGTGTGAGTGAGTGTAAGTAAGGTCGTGTCGTGCGTATGGGAATATCCTTAGGTGTCGATCCGACCAAGACTTCCCATGGAAGGCCTAAGTCGAGATCGGATGGTAAATTGCCATCGAGCTTACTTATACTAAATGCATTTTCGAGCTAACTCTTCATTGCAGCTCGAAACCCTGCCATCATTTGAATGATGCCTCCAGCAGTTGACTGATAGGGTTGATCAGTCGACTGCTGGTGAAGGATCAGCCTTGAGGAGAGTCAAAGCTTATCACCATTTCTCAAGGGCTAGGTGGCATCACCTAATGAAACCTCATCTCAACGTTTAGGGTTTCACAAGGCTATAAAAGTAGGGGTTCTCCACCCCTTTTCCATCATTCAAAGTGCTCCAAATCTCTCCCACAATGCCATTCTCCTACGACAACTCTACTACGCCAAAGTGCCACCGGATCGTCGATGACTCAACCTTAGCTCAAGATCTTCTTCGTCGTCGGTATAACAATCTTTTATTTAGAGTCTTAATTGTGAATTCCTTTTGTTTTCGGAGCTTTAATCATAACAAGGAGAGGGGGAGTGTCCCTCTACCTTGAGTGTTATTGTTTTCTTGTAATCGTTCACTCCTACCTCTAACGAGGAGGAGTATTTTAGTGGATTGCCCTCCGTACACAGTCTAGGACCATTAGAGTCTTGGATTAGAAGCCGAAGGCTATGAACCAAGTAAAAACAAATTGTCTTTACTTACTTTCCGCTGTGCACTCGTGTTTAATCTTTACGAATAAGAAAAATTTTAACGTGCGCTATTCACCCCCCCCCTCTAGCGCACAAATCGATCCAACAATCGAGTCTAGTATTAATCCTAAACCAAGTCAGTCTAGGATTCAATCAAATCATCCTATCGACCAAGTGATAGGTGATCCTAAATCGAGTCAATCTTGGGTTCAAACAAATCATCCTATCGACCAAGTGATAGGTGATCCTAACCTAGGGGTTCGAACTAGAGCATCATATCGAAAACTTAGTCAAATTTCCTTGATTTCGAAAATCGAACCCAAATCAATTGAACAAGCTCTTCTTGATCATAATTGGATTATTGCAATGCAAGAAGAGCTAGCTCAATTTACTAGGAACGAAGTTTGGGAATTAGTACCACCACCTAAAGATAAATCAATTATTGGAACATGGTGGGTCTTCTGAAACAAACTTGATGACAAAGGTAAAGTAGTTAGAAACAAAGTGAGATTGGTCGCGAAAGGGTTTAGTCAAGTAGAAGGGTTAGATTACGATGAAACCTATGCCCCCGTAGCTAGATTAGAATCCATCCGAATGTTGTTGGCATATGCTACACATCGAAGATTTAAATTATTTCAAATGGATGTCAAGTCAGCGTTCTTGAATGGACTTATTAAGGACGAAGTGTATGTTAGTCAACCCCTAGGATTCAAAAGCCTAGACAAACCTAACCATGTCTTTAGACTGAAAAAAGCTTTATTTGGACTAAAACAAACTCCTAGAGATTGGTATGAGAGGCTTTATGTATACCATAAGTCTAAAGGGTTTAGCCAAGACTTAGTCGACCCAACCCTTTTCGTAATATCCGTAGGCAAAGAAATTTTTATAGCCCAAATCTACGTAGATGACATAATATTTGGAATCACTAATTCGATCCTACTAAACGAGTTCATTTCACTCATGGAAAGTGATTTTGAAATGAACTTAGTAGGAGAATTAAATTTCTTTCTAGGATTACAAATTAAATAAACTAAAGAAGGAATCTATTTACATCAACAAAAATACGCTAAGGAATTAATTAACCGATTCGGAATGCAAAATACTAAAATCATTAATACATCCATGGCAACAAATGTTAATATAGGAGAAGATGTAGAAGGAAAACCTATTGACCTAAAATACTATAGGAGTGCGATAGGGATATCCTTTACTTAACTACGAGTCGACCCGATTTATTATTTGAAGTATGTATGTACGCAAGGTTCCAAACTTGTGCCAAGGAGTCACACCTAACATTAGTTAAGTGTATCCTTAGATATCTAAAGGGCACGCTAAGATTAGGGATTTGGTATCCTAGATCTACAAAGTTCCAATTAATCGGCTACTCCGACTCAGATTATACCGGTAGTAAACTCGATAGAAAGAGCATGAGTGGTTGTTGTCAACTTCTCGGGCCAAGTCTAGTGAGTTGGTGCAGTAGGAAGCAACACTGTGTTGCCTTATATTCCACTGAAGTCGAATACGTCGCAATAGGTGAGTGTGTGGCACAACTTCTTTGGATGAAGCACACCCTCCAAGACTTTAACTTAAAATCCAACAATATTAAAACTCACATGGATGATATTAGCTCAATCGACTTAACCAAAAAATCCTATATGCCACACTAGGACCAAACATATAGAGGTCAAACACCACTTTATTCGAGAACATGTAGCTAACAGAACCATACAACTCAAATACGTTGAATACAAGTCGAACCTGTTGGTGCAATCGGCCCATGTCACGATTGACCAGACTCGAGTTGGACTCGAGTAGTGTTTTGATGTTTGAAATTGATGTCTGACAATGCGTTGGGGAGATTGTTGGTGCAATAGACCCTGATTATGATTTTGATGTTTGACAATGGTTTGACCATTGTCATGGAAAAAGTCCAAGTCTTGTATACTTGGCATGAAAAGTCCAAGTTTGAGTCTTGGCATGGAAAGTCTAACATGGGGTGACAAGGAAAGTCCAAGCATGGGTCTTGGAAAAAAAAAGTCCAAGCATGGGTCTTGGCATAGAAAGTCCAACATGGGTTGGCCAGGGAAAGTCCATGTCATGGGTACTTAGCAATTGAGAAGTCCAAGGGGAATATTGATGTCGTAAAGTCCAAGGGTGGAGTCTTAGCAGCATAAGTCTAATGGTTGGCGGCATAAAGTCCATGCAGAGTCTTTGCAGCGTAAGTCCAATGTGTCTTGGCGGTGTAGACCACATTAGCATGACAATAGCTGATGGAAGCACCTGAAGGCTAGCATATGGATGAACAAGTCATGGATGACTTGGAGGGATCTGATAGGCGTGAGGCTGAAGGAGGTGGCTAGAAGGCTTAGGTCTAGGCTAAGGGTAGTCTAGCAAGTATGGGGGCACCATACTTGGGGTTAAAATCTCATGTTTGAGGTGTATCAGTCGACTGAGACTATGGCCAGTCGACTGATGAGAGTCGACTAGAGTTTGACTACTAAAATTGTCCTAGCAGTCGACTGCCAGCATTGGGGAGTCGACAGATGGCTTGAGCAATCGACTGATCTGGAGAGCAGTCGACTGCTACTCGAGAATTCAGGGAAAGAAGGTTCCCGAGTTGACTATTAGGGTTTGACAGTCGAGTGATGACCTGATCAGTCGATTGATGGGCATGATCAGTCGACTGATGGTCTATTCGTTGGAACTTATCCAACGTGACTCATGTTGTTGTGAGACAATGACTACAGGAGCAGTCGACTGATGGTCCCGATCAATCGACTGCTAAGTGAAAATTAGCCCGAATGCAGGTTATAAAAGCAGTTCGTGGGGAGGATTTTTGGCAAGGTTTTTTGAGGAATTTAGGGTGATTTGCTGCTGCAATTCAGGGTCTCCAAGTGCAACTCAAGCAACCAAACAGGCAAGCATCAAAAAGAGCATTTGTAAAGTTTTCTTTACATAGATTGTTGTATTCATTTTGTATTTGCTTGTTTACTTTTTGTATTACTATTGTAATTACTTGTACAAGATTTCTCCGCCTCCGACTTGTTGTCAAGAAGGAGTTTATTGGATTAGTGGTGTGTGTTTGCATTGCTAGGGATTTTAGAGCCCAATTCATGGAGTAGAAACCATACGGTTCCGAACCACGTTATATCTCGTGTTGTGATTGTGTTTGTACATTTTATATTGTACTATTTCTATTTCCACTATGCTAACACGATTTGTAGACATGAACGATCGATTTCCATCAAGCAATGTCGAAATGCTATTCACCCCCCCTCTAGCGGGCGCACAGGTCCTAACATAACCTAGCGGACCTATTTACCAAACCTTTACCCGAAGCCGAATTTAGTCTACTAAGACGTAAATTAGGTTTGTGTGTAATAGAATAGGACTTAAACTTATATTTTTAATATACTCTATTTACTTTTCATGCAAAATGGAACTAGCTTAGGTCTTACCTTAGAAATCATGCACCTATAGATTTAAGGAGTTAGTACATCTCACAACACATAGAACTAATGTGTTTGTGTACTTAGCCACGTAGATGGGCGTGAGATGTTAGGACCTTACTCCTGGTTCCAGATGTAGATTTAGTGCATTTACATAAACCACGGAGTATAATTACCTATATTAACCAACTCTAATCAGGACTTGTTGATCATTCCATATCAATCTAGTCAAATAGAGTTGAACATCCAAATAGATGAGCATATGTTTAAACTACTATTTTCAAAATTTATTTGGAACATGCTTGGACGTAAAGCTTATTTTTCGACAAAATTCAAAAAACTATATTTTTCAAAACCCCCCACTCTTTTCGATTTATGGCAAAAGGGGGAGAAAAGGCCAAAGTTAAGGGATCAAATTTTTGATAACTTAACTTAATACACATATTATGTATCTTTTAATGGCCCGAATACTTAACTTAATTTTTAAACTTAACCTTTATGGTTAAACTTTCTTAATTGAAAAAGGCCAAAGTTAAACTTAAACTTCATATAAATTATTTGGCATATGTTAAGTAATTTTGATTACTTAACCTTTTAAAGTAGCAAACATTAAGGGGGAGGGTTAATGTTTTTTTTAAGTACTCACCTTCAGTCAAGGTGGAGTACTTGAAAAAGAGTCTTACTCATACTCCTACTTAACTTGAAGAAGTTAAGAACACTTTTTCAAAATTTCATATTCATGATAGTCAATTCACTTAATACATTCAATTTATTTCCTTAACATTGTGTGGGTTTTCCATAGATAAAAAAATGGAGAGATTGTTGGTGCAGTAGGCAGGTAAGTCGAACTTGAGTTTTGATTATAGCAAAAGAAACAAAGTTAAGCACATATTGTTATCTCACAAGATTAATCAAGTGTGCAGTGTTAGTAATATATGAGAGATGTCCTAAGGCAATCGCCTTATGTATGAACCATTTATATGATAAATGAAGATTCACTATTTGAGTATACATGTTTTATGTATTTGATTGGATCTTAAACTCATTTACTGAATGTCCACGATATGATTCACAGCATGAGAGAATTTGTGATTGGATCACAACTAGTGAGTATCTCTACATGTGTAATTGTGATGTATCGGAATTATCCCTAGTCGATGAATTGATGGATTTGGACACCATCAATTCTGTCAAGACTAGCACGAGGTATACTCCTTGGTGTATCCAAGCAGCTGATTCTCACTGGCTGGAGACATAGTGATGTCCGGAGTTGATCGTGGATGCTAGTTATGGTAACTAGTTCATTGGAGTGACCAGCCGTAAGACTTCATATGGTTCTCTGCATATATAGATATGTCAATGAAGTTCTTACTGTGGCTTAAGTGCGATGTTCCTTTGACTTGCGGTATTCAAGTCATCTTGATCATGGAGACTTATGCTTTGACATCTTAAGCAAACATCTCTAAGGAGATGTGGACCCGGGATGATTGGGTATAAGTCGAAGTGATCGAAGGTGTTTGAATAGCCTATAAAGGATTCACCACTCCTTGCGAGGAGATGTATACCCATGGCCTCTCGTCGGATTGTTACTAAAGTCTTTGGCCAAAGCAATACATGTTTAGAGTAAGGTACTCTTCGATACATGTGGAGTAACTAGAATCCGTAGGACGAGGAAATGATACTTGGGCTAGGTGTGACGTAGTCAGCCTAGTGGGGACTGACACAATAGACCATGTCCCGAACCAAGTGGGTATAAGATGAGTGAAGGGAATGGGGCACGATTCATTCGAAGCATCAAGGGTTTCGTAAATAGTTCGATCAATCAGTTGATCTTTTCGGTTAATTGGGGATCATGATGTACTACTAGGTGCCACTCATGATCGCTCTATAATTAATGGTTAATTATAGACGGCCAACATAAACCGAGAACCTATTTGGTCACACGCGACAACGAGTGTAATCCAAAGGATTTAAAACGAGCTTGAGAATGGGATTCTCAGACCGAGAGAAACTATGTTTGGTTGGACCAAACATAAAGCGAGCACGAAATTGTTTCAGTCGCAATGGAAGCGTGGAAGGGCAGTGTCTTATGAAGACATAATGGATGGACCAAAATGGTTTGGTTCTAATCCAATGGATGAGAATAAACCAAAGGGTTTGGTTTATTTTAAACGAATGAACCAAAAGTTGGTTCGGTTCGTTTTAACTTAAAATAAACCATTATGGTTTGGTTTATTTTAACTTATCTTAATGGAGCGGGTTAACGGGCTTTATGGATATGATCCATTAACCATTAAGAGAATTAGTTCTCTATAAAATAGGGATTAAACCCTAACCCTAAACCTAATCCAATTAGTGGCCGCCTAACCCATCCTCCTTGTTGTTGGCCAACAACAAGGGCTGCCGCCCAACTTGATTGAGCTGCTGCCATCTCCTTGTCGGCGTCGAAGTTTCGGCCGGTGAACCTCCGGCGACCCTCCGGTGTTCTCCCGGGGGTGCGGTGTAAAGGTGAGCCTCCGTCTCTGCTTTAGCCGGCGCCTCTGTCCTCCACCACAGCTGTCCAGGTTTCTGGACAGCTTCTTCTCCTCTCGTCGGAGCGTCGTTTGGACGACGGTTAGTGCTCCGACAGCGGCTAACATACCGGGGATTTGATCTCCGGTAATCCTCTGAGGTGGAGGACGGCGATCTGGCCAATCGGTTGACGAATACCTCTCGGAGAAGCAAGTCTTGAGGACTTGTTTTAGGTCCGAATTTGGATTCGGACCGTGATCATCTCTCGATCACGCCGCCTTCAACACGAGGCTAGTAACCCGCATTTAAGACGGCTCGTGGTTTGGCAGCGAAGTCATCCCGAGGAGCTCGGCGTGGATACGGATAGAGACGATTCTTACGAGGATCGTTCCGGTTGATGCCGTTCCCGCTACACGTCATACGGAAGGTATAACGTAGTTTAATTTCCTTTTATTGCAATTTTAATTTACGGTTATGTCTACACTTGTTGTAATAGCATGCGTGTGTTGTGTGTGTTGTAATAAATAGGAGTATTTATTATTTTTATTGCTTCCGCTGTGCTCATGTTTACGAAACATGATCGAACACACACGCCGCGGTGCCGGAAACCCAACAGTGGTATCAGAGCCCAGGTTGTGTTTCGACATAATCGTAAAATTGGTTTTGCGATAGTCATAATGTATTTCTGGAAATTTTCTAAATTTTTGAAATTTAGAAGTATTTATGGAAATTTTTCAATTTTGGAAAGTCTAGAAGTATTTATGGAAATCTTCCACTTTTGGAAAGTTGGAAGTATTTATGGAAATTGATATTTTCCATAAATAAAATATTTGATTAGATTCTGGAAATTTGTTTCCTAATTTAATCTTGATTTGATTTGGGAAATCAAATCTTTAAAATATTTTATTTCCATAAGTAGTTTTGAAGATTTAGGAAATTGGTTTCCTAAATAGATTTTCCTTAATCAAATAATTCCATGAATAAAATATGTGATTAGATTTGGAAATTTGTTTCCTAATTTAATTATGATTTGATTTGGAGAATCAAATCTTAAACATATTTTATTTCCATAAATAGTTATGACAAATAAGGAAATTATGTACATGACATAATTGTATGCCATGTAATTGCATTAGATGCATAACATTATGCCATGCGTGTCGTGACATGTAGATGTATGCCATGTATGTCATGCCATGTAGATAATAGTTATTTGCATGCAAAGAGGATGAGACATAAAACCCTAACTCAATATTAAAGCCTACACCTTCCATTAATATGGTTAGAACCAGAGTTCTTTCTTGTTTGGGTTGTTGGACTCTCCAAGCCCTACTCGAACTCAACATGTTCAAATCATTGGAATAGTTTAACTCTAATATGGTAAGAGTCGAGGTCAATCGTTAGTTTGGGTTGTTGGACTCACTCCAAGCTGGCTAATTGGTTGAATGCGCCTAACCATATTAAAACTATTTCGCGATTAATGGGTCGGCTTTAACTTGGAGCATCGATTTGTTGGACTCACTCCAAGGTCGATGTGAAGAGAGGTGAAGTTGGGTGCTATGCATATGATGCATACTTGTTAATGTGTTAACAACCCAATGTATGTGTAAACATTCAATTAGTTGATAGCACATTGTGATAGTTACATATACATGATATGTAATCGGTATACTTGATACCCACCATCATAGCTAAGAATGGCTTGTTGGACTCACTCCAAGGTTGTTCTTATCTATGATGGATATCAGCCCATTCGGAGATGGACCTACGATCTCCCGAAGTGATTTTGGGGTTTTTGAATTCGAAAAATGAATGGGATTTATAAATGTATATTGATGCATTTTAAAATCATTTTCTCATATATGCTCGTTTTGTATTTCTAGGTCAATAAATTGATCATGACGTCTTTGAATTTGCGTTCCATTTTGGATTCAAATGAATTGACTGGGCTAAACTTCTTGGACTGGCTTAGAAACTTGAGAATTGTTCTCAAGGTGAAAAGCTTGTAAATGTCCTCGAAGCGCCTCTTCCCGCCCGTCCTAGTGACGATGCAACTCTGGACCAATTGTTGGCCTATCAGAAACATGTGAGTGATTCTGAACAAATGAGTTGCATCATGCTAGCCGCGATGGAACCCAAGCTACGAAAGCAGCATGAGCATATGGATGCTCATATCGTAGTCCTTCATCTCTGTGAGTTGGTTGATGAGCAAGTGAGATTCGAAAGGTTCGAAGTCTCCAAGCTCCTCTTCACCTCTGAGATGCAAGGAGGTTCATCTGTGGTACTGCTCAATATGCTGAAGACTGTGGAGTCTTCTGAGAAGCATGAGCAGGGGACGATGCTGTTAGTTGATTCCTCAAAGAAAGGTTCTAAGAGGGAGTCAAAGGAACAACAGAAGGGGAAGAAGAAAAAAGGCTAAGAAGGTAGAACTAGCACAAAAGGAAACTTGCCATCATTATGGCAAGGAGAGCCATTTGTGAAGAATGTGCAAGATTTATCTTGAGTTCGTGAAGAAGGATAAGGCATCGGATGCCCCATCTTCTTCAGAAATCTTCTTTATTGATTGTCATTCTATTTCCTCAGACACTTGGGTATTTGATACTGGGTGTGGCTCACATATATGTAATGACATACATGGGCTAAGGAATAGAAGAAGACTCGCCAAGGAGAGTCAAATTTACGTGTTGGGAATGGAGCAAAGGTTGCCGCACTCGCCATCGAACGCATTTGTTGGAACTCTCGTAGGACTTGTCTTAGAATCGACAATTGCTTTTATGTTCCTTTGTTGATAAAGAACATCATTTCTATTTCTTGTTTAAATAGAAATGGTTTCCATTTGACGCTTAGTAACAATTGTTGTTACATAACTTTGAATGGGGTTCTTTATGGACCGGAACTTTAAGCAATGGTGTTTATACGCTGGACGATCCAAAGGACATTTTCAATATCGGGCGAGCAACACGCGCGGCTCAAAAGGATAATCAAATAGACTTATATGTGGCATTGTCGTTTTGGCCATATAAGCAAGAAACGCATGTCCGAATTACACCGATGGAATTCGAATCGCTTGAATTGATTCATACGATACATGTAATCATGCTTAAAAGGCAAGATGACTAAGTTACCTTTTACCGAAAAGGTGAACGAGTGAGAGTTACTAGGTCTAATACATACCGATGTATGTGACCTATGTCAACTCAAGCATTAGGAGGCTATAGCTACTTCATTACCTTCACCGATGATCACTCACGGCTTTGGGTATGTGTTCTTGATGAAACACAAGTCCAAGCCTTTGAAAGGTTCAAAGAATTCAGAAATGAAGTAGAGAAACAACATGACAAGAGTATTAAAATACTTCAATCGGATCGAGGTGGTGAATACTTAAGTCAAGAGTTTCTTGATTATCTAAGAGACAATGGCATATTGTCTCAATGGACTCCGCCCTATACACCACAGCATAATGGTGTATCTGAGAGGCGTAACCGGACCTTGTTGGACATGGTCAGGTCAATGATGAATCATGCAACTCTTCCCAAGTCCTTTTGGGGTTATGCACTTCAGACAGCTGTTTACTTGTTAAACAGAATGCCTACCAAGGTAGTCTCAACCACTCCTTATGAGATATGGAATGGTAAGAAACCTCATGTATCTTACTTGAAGATATGGGGTTGTCCTGCTTATGTGAAGCGGACTGTATCAGACAAACTGGATGCTAAGTCTGATAAATGTCTATTTATTGGATACCCTAAGGAAACAAGGGGTTACCAATTCTATCATCCTGTGGAACAAAAGGTGTTTGTTTCAAGGCATGCTGTGTTTCTAGAGAAAGAGTTTCTCTTGCAAGAAAACAGTGGGAGTGTCGTCGAGCTTGAGGAAACTCGAGATACTCAAATAGACATTGATGAGATACCTGGTGAAGCACAACAGCCGACAACTCATAGTGATGAGCAATCGGCTGGACCTATTGTAACACCACATCTTCGTAGATCTGGTAGAACACGCAATATTCCTGAGAGATATGGATTTCTCATAAGTGAATCGAACGACGTGTTACTCATTGATGAGGAGCCTACCAGTTATGAAGAAGTGCTGACAAGTTCAGAAAGGGATAAATGGCTTGATGCCATGAAGTCGGAAATGGATTCCATGTATGAAAACCAAGTTTGGAACTTGGTTGACCCACCTGAAGGCATCAAGCCTATAGGGTGCAAGTGGGTTTTCAAGAAGAAAACCGACATGGATGGTAATGTGATTACCTATAAGGCTAGATTGGTGGCGAAAGGATATCGTCAAAAGCAAGGTGTTGATTATGACGAAACCTATTCGCCTGTAGCTATGCTTAAATCCATTCGGATGCTCCTGGCCATAGCAGCTCATTATGATTATGAGATATGGCAGATGGATGTGAAAACAGCTTTCCTTAATGGAAACCTGCTCGAGGACGTGTATATGATACAGCCTAAGGGTTTCACATCGGTTGATAAAACCAAGGTATGCAAGTTGCGACGATCCATTTATGGATTGAAGCAAGCATCCAGGAGCTGGAATATCCGTTTTGATGAGACGATCAAAAAGTTTGATTTCTCACAAAATCCAGACGAACCTTGTGTGTACAAGAAGGTTAGTGGGAGTGCAGTCGTGTTCCTAGTATTGTATGTCAATGACATATTACTTATAGGAAACGATGTGTCCATCTTCTGATCGATTAAGGTTTGGTTATCCAAGACATTCTCCATGAAAGACCTGGGAGAAGCAACCTACATCCTTGGGATTAAGATCTATAGAGATAGATCGAAACGGTTGCTTGGTCTTTCGCAGTCTACATATATAGACCGAGTGCTAAAGAGGTTTAGCATGTCAGAATCCAAGAAAGGTTATCTGCCCATCAGGCATGGGGTACACCTTTCGAAGTCTATGTGTCCGCGCACAGAAGACGAGAGGATTTGCATGAGTGAGATTCCCTATGCATCCGCAATAGGATCTATCATGTATGCTATGTTATGTACGAGGCCCGAAGTATCGTATGCTCTGAGTGTCATGAGCAGATACCAGTCTGATCCAGGAATGGCTCATTGGGTGGCTGTTAAGACGATCCTTAAGTACTTAAGAAGAACTAAGGATGCGTTCCTAATATATGGAGAAGGGTACATGGTGATACGTGGGTATACGGATGCCAGCTCCAGACAGACAAGGATGATTCCATGTCTTTGTCTGGGTATGTATTTACCTAGAATGGAGGCGCAATAAGTTGGAAAGGTTCCAAGCTTGACACTAACTAAAGCGAATACATTGCGACTGAAGCAAAGAAGGAAGCGGTTTGGATCAAGAAGTTCATCTCTGAACTTGATGTGGTCTCATCAATGATCCAAACATGTGCTTCGCCGCTATCATCTTATCAGAGAGATCATCAGTAGGAATGAAATACAAATCGAGAAAATTCCCACTGAAAGGAACTTAGCGGATCCTTTGACTAAAGCATTACCTCAAAGTAAGTTTGAGGGTCATGTTGGTGCTTATGGTATTGGATACCGTAGCGATTGGCATTAGGCCAAGTGTTAGTAATATATGAGAGATGTCCTAAGGCAATCGCCTTATGTATGAACCATTTATATGATAAATGAAGATTCACTATTTGAGTATACATGTTTTATGTATTTGATTGGATCTTAAACTCATTTACTGAATGTCCACGATACGATTCACAGCATGAGAGAATTTGTGATTGGATCACAACTAGTGAGTATCTCTACATGTGTAATTGTGATGTATCGGAATTATCCCTAGTCGATGAATTGATGGATTTGGACACCATCAATTCCAAGAACAGCACGAGGTATACTCCTTGGTGTATCCAAGCGGTGATTCTCACCGGTGGAGACATAGTGATGTCGGAGTTGATCGTGGATGCTAGTTATGGTAACTAGTTCATTGGAGTGACCAGTAAGACTTCATATGGTTCTCTGCATATATAGATATGTCAATGAAGTTCTTCTTGTGGCTTAAGTGCGATGTTCCTTTGACTTGCGGTATTCAAGTCATCTTGATCATGGAGACTTATGCTTTGACATCTTAAGCAAACATCTCTAAGGAGATGTGGACCCGGATGATTGGGTATAAGTCGAAGTGATCGAAGGTGTTTGAATAGCCTATAAAGGATTCACCACTCCTTGCGAGGAGATGTATACCCATGGCCTCTCGTCGGATTGTTACTAAAGTCTTTGGCCAAAGCAATACATGTTTAGAGTAAGGTACTCTTCGATACATGTGGAGTAACTAGAATCCGTAGGACGAGGAAATGATACTTGGGCTAGGTGTGACATAGTCAGCCTAGTGGGGACTGACACAATAGACCATGTCCTGAACCAAGTGGGTATAAGATGAGTGAAGGGAATGGGGCACGAATCATTCGAGCTACTGAAGGGTTTCAGAAATAGTTCTGGATCAACCGTTGATCTTTTCGGTTAATTGGGGATCATGATGTACTACTAGGTGCCACTCATGATCGTTCTATAATTAATGGTTAATTATAGACGGCCAACATAAACCGAGAACCTATTTGGTCACACGCACAACGAGTGTAATCCAAAGGATTTAAAGCGAGCTTGAGAATGGGATTCTCGAGAGAAACTATGTTTGGTTGGACCAAACATAAAGCGAGCATGAAATTGTTTCAGTCGCAATGGAAGCGTGGATGGGCAGTGTCTTATGAAGACATAATGGATGGACCAAAATGGTTTGGTTCTAATCCAATGGATGAGGATAAACCAAAGGGTTTGGTTTATTTTAAACGAATGAACCAAAAGTTGGTTCGGTTCGTTTTAACTTAAAATAAACCATTATGGTTTGGTTTATTTTAACTTATCTTAATGGAGCGGGTTAACGGGCTTTATGGATATGATCCATTAACCATTAAGAGAATTAGTTCTCTATAAAATAGGGATTAAACCCTAACCCTAAACCTAATCCAATTAGTGGCCGCCCAACCCATCCTCCTTGTTGTTGGCGTCAACAACAAGGGCTGCCGCCCAACTTGATTGAGCTGCTGCCATCTCCTTGTCGGCGTCCAAGTTTCGGCCGGTGAACCTCCGGCGACCCTCCGGTGATCTCCCTTGGGTTCGGTGTAAAGGTGAGCCTCCATCTCTTCTTTAGCCGGCGCCTATTTCCTCCACCAAAGCTGTCCAGTTTTCTGGACAGCTTCTTCTCCTCTCGTCGGAGCGTCGTTTGGACGACGGTTAGTGCTCCGACAGCGGATAACATACCGGGGATTTGATCTCCGGTAATCCTCTGAGGTGGAGGACGAAGGATTCGTCAATCGGTTGACGAATACCTCTCCGGAGAAGCAAGTCTTGAGGACTTGTTTTAGGTCCGAATTTGGATTCGGACCGTGATCATCTCTCGATCACGTCGTCTTCAACACGAGGCTAGTAACCCGTACGAAGACGAAGCTCGTGGCTTGGCGAAGTCATCCCGAGGAGCTCGGCGTGGATACGGATAGAGACAATTCTTACAAGAATCGTTCCGGTTGATGCCGTTCCCGCTACACGTCATACGGAAGGTATAACGTAGTTTAAATTTCCTTTTATTGCAATTTTAATTTACGGTTATGTCTACACTTGTTGTAATAGCATGCGTGTGTTGTGTGTGTTGTAATAAATAGGAGTATTTATTATTTTTTATTGCTTCCGCTGTGCTCATGTTTACGAAACATGATCGAACACACACACGCCGCGGTGCCGGAAACCCAACATGCAGGAATGCTAAGTTAAGCTGGTGGTCGGGTGACACCGGGAGGACTTCGAAAGGAGTTGAAGTCGTCAGGTGAAGACTGGAGGTGAAGCTACAAACACAAAGGTAAACTCAAGGTAAGCTTGTGTGTGCGAGCGTAAGTAAGGTCGTGTCCTTCGTACGGGGACGTCCTTAGGTGACGATCTGACCAAGACTTTCCATGGAAGGTCTAAGTCAAGATCGGATGATAAATGACCATCAAATTTACTTGCATTAACTGCATTTTCGAGCTAACTCTTCATTGTAGTTGGAAACCCTAGCAACAATCAACTGTTGACTGTTGGCAGTCGACTGCTGCCTCTAGCAGTCGACTGATAGGGTTGATCAGTCAACTGTTGGTCAAAGATAAGCTTGGAGGAGAGTCAAAACTTATCACCATTTCTCAAGGGTTAGGTGGCATCACCTCATGAAACTTCATCTCAATGATTAGGGTTTCTCAAGGCTATAAAAGAAGGGCTTCTCCACACCATTCTCATCATTCTAAGTGCTCTCAATTGCTTCCATAATGCCACTCTTCTACAACCATCTTCCTACGACGAAGTGCTGCCGAAACGATGACAACCTGAGGTCAATCTACCATTCCATAAGTTGTCAGTAAAAGTTTTACTTTAAGTTTATTTCAAGGCTTGTAATCCTTCTATTTTTTGGAGCTTTAATTGTAACAAAGGAGAGGGGGAGTGCCCCTCTACCTTGAGTTTTATCGTTTTATTGTAACTGCTCACTCCTACCTCCGATGAGGAGGAGTACTTTAGTGATTTGCCCTCCGTACATGGTCTCCGTTAGGGCCTTGGATTAGCAGCCAAAAGCTATGAACCAAGTAAAAACAAAAGTGTCATATTTATTTTCCGCTGCACTTTACTCTTCTTGCTTATCGAATCGACGAATGAACGATAAATTGTTTTGCGCTACTCACCCCCCCCCCCCCCTCTAGCGCTCAAAGCGATCAAACACAAACACACATTTTTTTGGATTGAGCTTCATTCTGAATCTTCGCAAAGTACTAAAAGTTCCCTCTAAGTTAGATATTAATTGCTCAACCTGCAAAGTCTTAATAAGAATATCATCAACATACACCTCAACATTTCTTCCTAACTGTTTCTTAAATATCTTATCCATTAATCTCTGATAAGTAGCCTCAACATTCTTTAGACCAATGGCATAACAATGTAACAAAAGGTCCCTTCAGTTGTAATAAAACTAACTTTATCTTGTTCTTCTAATGCCAATGGTATATGTTGATATCCCTGATAAGCATCCATCATCGAAATAAATTGATGTCCTACAATAGAATCTACTAATTGATCTATACAAAGATAAGGATAGCAGTCTTTAGGGCATTCTTTATTGAGATCACGAAAATCTGCACACATCCTCAATTTCCATGATGGCTTAAGCACCAACACTACATTAGACGACCATGATGGATAATTTATTTTCCAAATATGCCCTGCTTTTAACAATTTGTGGACCTCCTCTTTAATGATTGCATCCTTCCCAACTCCAAAATCACGACGCTTCTATCTTACAGGTGTTATTGTAGGCAAAATATACAACTTATGCTCCATAATGGTAGGATCAATTCCTGTCAAAAGGTGACCATGCAAAAACATCAACATTTTTTATAAGACATTCTATCAAAGAAGCTTTCAATTGTACAGAAAATTCTATCTATAAATGTAACATGTTTAGCACACTTAGTATCAATCACAATAGCTTCTTTATTAGATTCTCCTATATCCTTAGAGCCACCTTTCTGAATAACAAATACTATATCTGATGGTGTCCTCTTCTTTGACCCACTTAGATCCTCTTCTTCTTGTTTAAAGGCTCCTGCAAAAACATGAAACCTCCTAACCAAATGTTGGATCTGTCACTCAAAGAGAATAGTTAGAGACGAGCCGACGTTACCGACACATCCCCTCCGATGCTCAAGTCAAAATCGGAAGAGAAGAATAGTGAAATGAAGAAGGAATAAGAAGAGATCCTTGTATATCGAATAGAGAAGAAAAAAATCATCCCCCTTTCTCCTGTCTCTACTCCTTTTATAGGCAATTTGTACCACCTTACTCCGAAATGAATTTACTTTAATACCCCTACTAGTCCGTTCAGATGCAATCGCTTTTCCTGCTTCTTTTCAAAATAACTTTTTCCCTACCTTCCACATGTCTCTCCTCATTCCTTATTACATACTTAGAAAATGAACCATTTACAAATTTATAACAAATAACAAATAAAAATACTTTTATATTCAAAAACCCCTTAACATCCTATCTTATCATACTTCAGAACATCCATGACATTTTCCCCTATTAAATTCAAGAAATCCACATGAAACACAGAAAAAAGACAAGGTGCTCGGGAAACACACATGCTGGTCAGGAGATGCATAAGATATTCAGAAAATACACATGTTGCTCAAGCAATACACATATTGCTCAATACTAACACCTCATAAAGCTGAGCCCTGGATCAACTACACTGCCTATCCCTACTAAGCTCGGGAAATACACATGTTTGTCAGGAAATAGATAGGCTGCTCGAGAACTAGACATACTACTCAATATTACCACTTCACATAGCAGATCTCTAGACCAACTACACTAATCATCCTTACTGAGCTCGAGAAATACACATGTCGGTCAGGAAATACATAGTGTTAGGGACCGATGGCCTGGCTAGAAGGGGGGATGAATAGCCTAATCGTTGTAGACGGAATTCACTCATGCTTAATTGTCTATAAACTCGTTAGCGCAGCGGAATAATAATAATAAAGACAATTAAAACTAAAAAAAAGGTAAAGAAGAAATGCAAGAACACAAGTCTTTTAATGTGGTTCACGATCCTCTTGTCGCTAATCCATGACAATCCGTTAGGCGGATCACTCCCTCAACCTTTCCACTAAAACTCTCCTTTAGATCAACTCAAGGTCGAGAAAACCTTCTTACACCACACTCCTCTTCTCACAAGATAATATGAGTAGAATAAGAGAAGAAAGGAGTAAAACACTTGGAAGAACTTGGGAAGGCTTAAGACAAGATTTGGAGTTAAAGCATTAGCCTCTCCAAGGCTCTCATATCCTCCTTTTATAGAGAAGAGTCCTTTCTTCCCGTTGGGCATGTAGTAGTCGACTGCTGCATGCTAAAAGTCAACTGTCACGGTGGTTGATCGACTCATAACGACTTCTGACCAAGCCTGAACTGCGGTCATTACACCCCAACGATAGGCTGAGCAGTTGACTACTTTCACTAGTAGTCGACTGATCCATTATCAGTCTGACTACTCAGTTGGCTATGAGCAATTCTGTTCCCAAGTCCACTTATAACAGTCGACTGCCCTCCATGGCAGTCGACTGATGGTAGACTAGTTGACTGCCAAACCTTGGCAGTCGACGAATAGGCTAAAAACCTTAGCCAAACACTAGTCAACTACTAGTCGACTGATACCTATATCAGTCGACTGTCGTCAGGTAAAACCTCAAACAACAAGATGTTTGAGCATCCGATCATCGAGTAAAACCTCAAACACAAATGATTGAGCATCCGACACTTGATCTTAGCCATCCGGCCAAGTTCACCTAAATTGAGCTACCCCGACCCGGGTTACAATCGCTCAACTCATCTCCCACGGAGTCTCCCATTGAAGCTATCTTCCTTCGACCTGCGTTCCTCAGATGCACTAAACTCACGACTTCTCCTGTGCCATCCTTCACATCTCGTCCTGAAGTCTGCTTCCTTTGGCTCAACTTCATTGCTCCTCGTCTGGCGGTCCCTATGATGCACCAAGCTAACGACTTCTCCTCGTGCCATCCTTCACCGACTCAAGGACCCGAGCCATGAGATGATGAACTTGCCAATGCTTAATGAAGCAACTTATGTGTGATTCACCAAGTCCTACACAACTTGAACACACACATCAAAACATAACATCCTAACTTAAACTCTTTGATACACACATCAAAACTAAGATCATACTTGGGTTGATTACCCTAATAATCTCCCCCTTTTTGATGTGTGTCAATATGTCAAAGTTAGGTAAAAACACTTAAAACACTTAAGGAAAGTAAAGCATGAATATCAAACATAAATATTAAAACTCCCCCTTAACATTCTCCCCCTTCAACATTCTGTTTTTAACTTAAACTATAACAATTCTCCCCCTTTGACACCATCAAAAAGATCATACATAATGTATACAATGTGGTATCAAGTATTAAGGAAATTAAAACACCGAAAATAGGCTTAAAAACACTCAAAATTGAGTTGTTGTCCCTGTGCACAGTGTCATCAGTTGACTGGTACGTCACCAGTCGACTAGTATCTAATAATTCTGAATTTTGATTTTTGAAGCCAACTTCAGAAATGCATTAAAAATTAAGAAAAATTTGAAAAATCATGACATTTGGGGAAAACATTTTTATTAGTTCTTCTATCAGTGAAAAATTATTTTTCATGAAAATGCATACAATTTTCAAGAGTTAGGCAAAAATTCAAAAGTTCTAAAATTTTCAAGTTTTGTATCAACATGGAAAACTGTTTTTGCCTTTAAATGTTTCAAAGTATGAACTCAAAGTTTTCAAAACATGAAATGTTTTCAAATATCAAAAATATCCAAATATGATCTTTGGGAAATATGTTCATGAGTTAAACATTTGCTTTCCCCATAGTTGGTCAATGATTGTTATATCAAGATATACCTAATGACTCATCAAAATGTTATAAGCATTAGTGAATCATTTGTATCAGCCTAACATCTCACATATGGCTATGGTTATCAATTAAGTTATCCTTATAGTTGGTTGTGAGATGTAACTAAGGTAATTCTACTTAACCAAAAATTTCATGCAATGCTATCCGAGGTTAAGTATACTCCCATATCACCCATTAGGATCATAAGGCAACCATTTAACATGATATGAAATAAGTCCAATTATGGTTGACTATCCTAGGTTTTTCTAACCTTTAACGATTGACTTGGTTACCCAATATAGATTCATTCCAATAGGGTTTACCAAGTATTACTTAGGGATCCATTTTCTAGCTACCATTGTTGTTTTTGATTGCCCCTAGCAATTAAACAATGATATGCCTTTTCATTCTTTGATCTCTTATATCCTAAGCCCTTTTTGTTAAAACTTGCCCTTTGACTCCCTATGATCATTTTCAAAGTATTTGAGCCTATGGTGAATTTTTCAAGGGCTTTACTAAGGTATTCTACCTTTACCCTTAACATCCTATTTTCATCTAGGCATGCATTATTTGAACTAGAAGAAACAATATCATCATGTGATCGTGCATTTTTAAGCTTTTCTTCAAGAATTCTAATATCATTTTTCATGAATTTGTTTTTCTTCTTAGTTATAAATAAATCCCTAGTTAAATTAGAAATCATATGAATTACATCTTGGGTAGGGAGATTGTTTACCTAACTTACCCAATCTTCTTCCGAATCCGATGTTTGTGCTCCCCCTACACTTGAGCTCTCCTCCTCACTTGTGCTTCCTTCTTCTTGTTTGGATGAGGTGGAGGCAACGTCATCTACTCCCATGAGTGCAAAATGTGAGACGGCTTCCTCTTCCTCTGATGAAGATGAGTCATCCCATGTAGCTTTTAAATTACGGGATTTTGACTTCCCCTCCTCCTTTGACTTCTTCTCTTCTTTCTTCTTGCCTTCTTTCTTCTTGCCATTCTTCTTCTTTTCTTCCTTATTTTTGTTCAATAGAAGACAATCATCCCTCATGTGTCCTTCTCCCTGGCAATTGTAGCAAATGACCTTCCTTCTCCTTCTCCTATCATTAGATTTGTTAAATTTAAAACTTTTTAAAACACGCCTTACCCTTCTTACCATATACGTCTCTTCATCGCTATCCATTGAAGAATACAACTCGTCATCCAATGAAGAGGGTGTGGCCTTCTTCTTCTTGCCCTTGTTTGCCACAAGTGCTACTCCCCTTGATTGGTTGCTTGGTTCTTCAATTATTCCTTCAAGGCAAGTTTCGTGAAGTTCCATAGTTGAGAAAAATTCTTCTAAAGTGCTAACCTCTAGAATCTTTGAAATATAGAAAGAATCAACCATGGAGCCTCATTTTGAAGTTTGAGGGAATGTGTCAATGGCTTTCATTATCATGTCTCGATTTGATAGTTTTTCCCCTACACTTGACAAGCCAATAATAATTTCCTTAAATCTAGAATGTAAAGCCAATACCTTTTCTCCTTTATCTAATTTGATGTTATTGAGTTGAGATTGGAGGTCTCATCTTGCTAATTTTGCTTCAGATGTGCCCTCATTGTAATGCCCGTAAAATTTCTAGCAAATTTTATAAGAATTTTTGCATGATTATAATGGGATTTTATGTGGGCTCTTCCAAAAATAAAAGAATAGAGCCAAAAAGGGATGCGTGCCCCAGGGTTTGAATCCTGAACCTCCAAGAAGATAACTAAACCTTAAGATGCATTTGATAACCAGAAACCCAACAGTGGTGTGCTATGAGAAGGGTAAGGGAAATGATAGATAAGGGTAGGGGAGGCAAGGGGGCATCTTCAATTGAATAAATAGGGGTAATGAGGAGACAAGAGAACACAATTCATCATTCTCTTCTCCATTCTTCTTCCTCCACCGAAAAATTCCTCTCCTTTCTTCCATTTCCGAAACCTCAAGAAGAAAGAAAGAGCTCTTGTCTTGACACCACCTAGGGTATATCCTTATACTAAACAAGCAAAAGGATGTAAGTAATCCCCTCACCTACAGTACAAGTTGTTTCGATTGTTGATTTCTTAAAAACCCTCTTTGAAAGTTTCGGCCAAGACCCCCTTAATGCTTCTAATGATCTTCCATGCCATGTTTTATATGTATAAGATGTTAACTGTAGGGATGTATACTGAAAAGTCTATCTTTTGTATGAACATCTTTATTTTGGAATCAGAATCACATAATCATTGTTTGCATATTTTTATGGTTATGAAATATTGTCTAATACATTACATTGTAGATAACATGGTGTGTGGTGTCACACGGGAGATCATGTTATCGGCTCCTTGTAAAGTATAAGTAAAGGCTCACAACCGAGATGGCTTTGGACAAACCATCGGAATGATTGTAGTGTGATTTGGTATTGGTTTGTCTTGACCATTGAATCACACTAGTGCACTTTGTGTGTATTGAGCAGGACCGACTTAGAGGTGATTCGATTTATTGTTGACTACATAATCGAATCAGACCTCAGATATTATTTAGTACATGCTCTTAATCCCGATATAATAAAGGGCACATATACTTAGTACTCATCTATTTGATTTACCAATGGGCGAGATTTATAGATTAAATCGATAGGCTCGGTAAGTTGGGAGATGATATTATTTATATGGTGTGTCGTTGATTATAGGAGGAAATTGTGTCCTATATATTAGGATGATGATGTCCCCTTGAGGAACTCATAAGGTTCATCATGTAAACCCTGCAGGTGGACTTGGTCCGACATGATGAAAAGGTTGAGTGGTACTACTCAAGGAGTTAGATGTTGATTAATTAATGGTCAGTAAATTAATTAATCGACGGACATTCGAGATCTTAAACACGGGGAGAAAATGTACAAATAATATATGGAGCCCATTTTATCATATGGGGGTTGGTGAGGTAGATCAATGATGATCCTTTAGTGGATTGGATCATCATTAGTGGATCAGACTTTATGTGGGCTTGATCCATGGGTGGCCAAGATCCAACTCCTCCTCATGGTCCCTAATGTAGCCTATTAACACCTCATGAAGCTTAGATCCAAAGGATAGAAACAAAACTCTAGATCCAAAGGTGGAGATTAAATCTCTAGATTCGACGGTTGAGATTAAATCTCTAGATCCGATGATTAAGATTAAATCCCTAGAACCAAAGGAGGAGATTAAATCAAGCCTTAAGTCTAACTCTATAAATATTGTCTTAAGGGTGGGTGGCAAGAGAAGGAAGAAAAAAGGGAGCTTAGGTTGGCCGGCAAGGGCTTTGGAGATTTAGGGTTTTGGGTGGCCACAATTAAGGAAAGATGCTTCTTCTTCTTCTTCTTCCTTATGGTGGCCGACACCTTTCTTCCCTCAACTCTCCTTGGTTTTGGTCGGCGTCCAACATCCTCCCTTTCATCTGAGAGCATGGCTTAAGGGGATTAGGGTTTGCTTCCTTTGGAGGCTAGGAATCCTAGTTGGTTTAGGATTGGGTTTGGTGGCTAGGGTTTTGGGAGCCATGGGTGGGTGGCAACATTGGGAGGAGTTTTTCTTCTTCTTCCTAGGGTGTGGCCGGTTCCTCCATCTTCCCTCTACCTTGGCTTGAGCTCATCCTAATCTTCTTCCCCACTTCCATGGCCGGCCATAAGGAGAGCTAGGATTAGGGTTTGGAGGCTTAGGGTTTAAGAGGCTTGGGTGGCACCAAATAAGGAAGGTTTCTTTCTTCTTCATCCTTTGGTGGCCGGCACCCACAGCCCTATCCCAGCCCTTGGGCAGCATACAAAGACCCCTTCTCCTTCTCCTTAGGTGGTGGAAACAAGATATAGGGCTTTCCCTTGGTGTCTTGGCCGGTTTCTACCATTATCTCCTTCTCCTTGTTGGCCGGCGACAAGCATTCTCCTTGTTGCTTGTTGGTTGGCCATAGGAAGGAGAAGAGATTTGTTTCTATTCTTCCTCTTACTTTGGAAAAGCAAGGAAGGAAGATTTACGATCTAGGAGCTTCGACTTTTGGTAGAGCGTCGCCCACACGACGTCCGAAAGGAGGAAGGACATACATTAGAAGATCGAGAGGTATATCGATTCTCTAATTTTTATATGTTACATGTTTGTATTTTTTTCAATTATGAGCATGATATAAATCTGTATATGGCTAAATAATACTTGGATCCCGAGTATAAATACAAAAACCGGCAATCCGGACATCGTCTATTCCACGCCTACTCGTAGAATAGAGGTTGGTCGCTTGAACAACTTGTTTGTTCAAGTGACCTCTTATAACGAATAGCTCGACGATGGCTTGGTTGTTTGGGCAATCCTTTTTGTCTAGGATTAAATTTTTTTAATTTGGGGACATCGAGGGGATCGCCATGGACAAACGACCAAGGTGAAGTGGGAAGCGAAGTTTCCCCTCACGGACTCGATAAGCTAAAACCATTAAATTGGTATGAGAGCTTCTAGGAGCAAAACCCTTCATTAACATGTTGATTGAACAAGTTGTTTGAGTGATTGATTTCAAACCCCTCTTTGAAAGTTTCGGCCAAGTCCCTATTTATGCTCATAATGACCTTCCATGCCATGATCTATATATATTTGATGTTAACATGTTGATAGTTAGGCCTTGTAAAAGTTATTTTAGGGTTTGAATTCTTAAGAGCCCCCATGAAGTTTCGGCCAACCCATGTTTATGCTTGTTAATGATGTTTCATGCAATACTATATATGTATATGATGTTAGTATGATGTTAGAAAGACCTTATACAAGTTGTATTAGTGTTTGAATTCGTAATATCCCTCCCATGAAGATTCGGCCAACCCATGTTTATGCTTGTTAATGATGTTTCATGCCATACTATATATGTATATGATGTTAGTATGATGTTAGAAAGACCTTGTACAAGTTGTATTAGTGTTTGAATTCTTCAGATCCCTCCCTTGGATGTTTCGGCCAAGATATGTTCATGCTCACCAATGATCCCCCCCCCCCCCCTTGCCATGTTTTATATATATATTTGATGTTAACATGTTGATGGTTAGGCTTTGTACAAGTTGTTGAGCATTTGAATCCCTAAAAACCTCCATTAGGGTTTCAGACAAACCATGGTTGGGCTACTAATGATTCTCCATGCCATGATCTATATATATATTTGATGTTAACATGTTGATAGATAGGCTTTGTACAAGTTGTTTGGGTGTAGACATCCTAAGACCCTTCCTTAGGGTTTCGGCCAAGACATGCTCATACTCACCAATGATTCCCCTTGCCATGTTTTATGTGTATATGATGTTAATAAGATGTTAGTTAGGCTTTGTGTAAGTTGTTTGAGCATTTGAACCCTTAAAACCTCCACTAGGGTTTCGGCCAAGATCATGTATGTGCCTACTAATGACCTACCATGCCATGATATATCTATATATATATATATAATGTTAACATGTTGATAGTTAGACTTTGTGATAGCATGATTTGTTATGCCACTACCTTATGTCCATATTAATTGTATGAATGTATGATTATGTTATGCTCATTGCATCATGATGAACAAGTATGTATGATGAAATGCCTAAGAGATGCTTCCCTATGAATGGGGACTAAGAGCACTCTTTATGTTATGAAAAGGAACATGATATGTTATGAAAAGGAACATGATATGTTATGATAAGGAACATGATATGTTATGATAAGGAATATGATATGTTATGATAAGGAACATGATATGTTATGATAAGGAACATGATATGCTATTTTACTTTTGTATGGCTTATACCGGACACTAGCAAGGTCCAAGGGATGAGCTCCTACGTGCCCGTAGGTCGACAGTCATAGTACAAACCTATTACGGGATGGCCTCCTAAGTTGCTCTAGGCCGACAGTCGTAGTACGGGCCTAGGATGGGCTTCTATGTTGCCCCTAGGTCGACGGTCGTAGTACGAACCTAGTACCCTAGTAGGTTCGGGATTAGCTACCTCGGGTCTATTTAGGGATGCGCGCAAAGATGATGATATAAGTGGTACAATGTCGGGCCCTCCATGTTGAGATTATGTTTAAGTACCTATAAAATATATTTTTTCAAAGAACATCTTGCATATACCCTTTTCATGTCTATGTGATTATTATGTTTTACGAATTCTAGTTATATGTCCCTAAATGATCATGTCACTACTCTTATATGAATGCTAAGCTTATATGTTCTTAAATGATCATGTCACTACCCTTATATGAATGCTATGCTTATATGTTCTTAAATGATCATGTCACTACTCTTATATGAATGCTATGCTTATATATTCTTAAATGATCATGTCACTACTTTTATATGAATGCTATGCTTATATGTTCTTAAATGATCATGTCACTACTCTATGTTTAATTCTTGATGTATGACTTTTGTGAGTAGGAAAGGATCTTACTAAGCCTATGTGCTTATAGTTCATGTTTCCCTTGTACTGTAGATAAGGATAATGTTTGGCTAAACTAAAGGGAGTAGGAGGAGGGGCAATGTGTGTGTGGTAGTGGCATGGTGGAAGAGATCTATTTTATATTCCAAGACTTATGCATGTTTTCCTTTTAAGTTTTGCATGTTAGTTGTTAAGAGTCGAACTCTACTTGATGTTGATTGTTGCTACTTGGTGTCCATTATGTTGATTATCATGAACTTGAACTAAGTAGTGTCCTTATGAAATGATTATGCATGCTCCATGTTTCATGCTTTATGTTTTAAGAAAAAAAAAGAAGTATGTAATTCTTCCGCTGTAAATGCATGTATGTATGATCGCATCGCACCGCTCTTCCAACCCCTATAGATTATGAGGAAAGGGCGAGCATGACAGGTTGGTATCAGAGCAGATCTGTCTTTCCACTACACACACATCAAGCTCCTATCCTACCGCTCCAAGTAAGAAATTCTATGCCTACTCTATTTCTTTCATGTATGATAAGAAATACTTTTAGTTAAATATGCATGATAATCTTATGCTAGCCTTTAGTTTAAATATGCATGAATATATGTATGATAATCTTATGCTAGCCTCATTATAATATATGAAGATAAACATGGCTAGGAGACGCAGTAATAAAGTTGATGAGATAGCACCCTCACCTGACCTTACGCATGTGGCTACTGAACTCTAGCATCAAGTCACAGAGCAACAACAAGTGATAAATGCTTTAATGAACCAGCGAGGAAACCCTACCGCCCCACCAGCAGGCCTTGGCCCGATAGTTCGACAAGAAGCTTACCTAATCCAGCGGCAGAGGCTGAAGCCGAAAAATTTCTCTGGTACTGGTGAACCATGGGATGCCCAGGCCTGGTTCAAGACTGTGGAAAGCATCGTAGAGCTCTTTGGATCGAAGATTAAGTGCGCATCATTTTACCTTTCGGGAGATGCCCGAATGTGGTGGGAAAGGGTTAAAGCAAAGAGGCAAGTGAATCAAATTAGATGGACGGACTTCGAATATGAATTTTTCGAAGAATTCTTCCATATGCGGGTGACAAACAAGCATTACGACGAGTTCACCGGGTTCCGGCAAGGTGACCTATCAGTTAGTGAAGTTGTGAAGAGATTCAACCGGCTGGCACGCCTATGCCCAGAGTTGGTCAGTACAAAAAGAGAAAGGGTCAGACTCATGCTGAAGATGCTCCGACCCGAGATAGCTCTGAAAGTGGCCGACGGAGTTAATATACAGCAGAGGAGCTATTCAGTAGTGCCCTGATCACCGAGCACTACCTGAACAACATTAACCAGTAAAAAAAGGCACTGAATGAAGGCAAGAGTCAAGCCCAGTCAGGAGGTCAGAGAACCCAGAGTACTTGGAAAGGGAACCCCAATGGCAAGAGAAAGCAATGGGATGACTCTAAAGGTGGTCCAACGAACAAGCAGCCCAAGATCCCTCAATGTACTACATGCGGGAAGATACATCCCAGAGTGTGCTACAGAGGCACGAATAGATGCTACAACTATGGACAGGAAGGGCATAGAGTCAAGGACTTCCCTACTCAGGTTCAGACACCTCCTCAGTAGTATACCCAGTACAGGGGTGCTCCTCCACAGCTACACCAGATGCAGGCTGCAATCGAAGGTACTCCGATAAGCTAAGGGAGATTGGAAGCCCCGCCAATTACGACGAATGCTAGGGTATTCTATCTCTCCAAAGAAGATGTGGCGAGCACTTCTACGGTTGTCACAGGTCAGATATTTATTTTCCAAGACGTGCTCTTGTATTTGATCTTGATCGGGCAACACACTCGTTTGTCTCTACACCTTTCACGAAGAATATGGACATGCCACCACAAGCTTTGGATCGCAAGTTCTTAACGACCCTGCCCTCGGGAGAAGTGATGCCCTCTACTCATATGCTGCGAGTCGCACCCATCATAATCGCAGACAGAGAACTCTACTGTGATATGGTAGTGTTCGACATGCAGGATTATGATATCATATTGTGCATGGATTTCTTAAGTAAGTACGGTGCTTCGATCGAGTGTCGTAAAAGAAAAGTGGTCTTCTAGCCGGAGGCAGAACCTAAGTTTGAATTTATTGGAGAGCCAAGGAAAAGAATCGATAAATTTCAATCAGCTCTAAAGGCATGCAAGATGTTAGACAGTGGATGCACTGGGTTTCTAGCACATGCGGTTGATACAAGTCAAGCTGAGGACCAGAAGCTAGAAGATGTCAGAGTTGTATGCAACTACACAGAGGTATTCCCAGATAAATTACCAGGGTTAACCCCTAATAGAGAAATTAAATTTGAGATCAAATTGATTCCTGGGACTAATCCGATGTCTAAAGCACCTTACCGTATGGCGCCAGCTGAATTGAAGGAAATTCAGGGATAGCTACAGGAGTTACTCGACAAGGGACTTATACGCCCAAGTCGCTCTCCATGGGGAGCTCTAGTACTGTTAGTAAAGAAGAAAGATGGGTCTATGCGAATATGCATAGACTACCAAGCGCTAAATAATGTGACGATCAAGAACATGTACCCTTTACCACAGATTGACGACCTATTCAACCTGTTAAAGGGTGCCACCATCTTCTCTAAGATTGATCTGAGGTCTGGCTATCATCAGGTGAAAGTGAAATCAGATGATATACCGAAGAGGGCTTTCCGAACAAGATACGAACATTATGAGTTCGTAGTTATGCCTTTCGGAGTGACGAATGCACCTGCTATGTTCATGAATCTGATGAATCAGGTATTCTCGGCATTCCTCGACAAATTTGTGATTGTTTTCATCGATGATATACTGATATATTCGAGAACCCAAGAAGAGCACGCTGAACACCTGAATATGGTATTGCAGATTCTTGAAGCGGTTATGCAAAGTTCTCCAAATGCGAGTTCTGGCTCGATCAAGTATCATTTTTGGGTCACGTTATATCCAAGCACGGAGTGATGGTAGACCCAATAAAGATTGAAGCTGTGAGTAACTGGAATAGGCCAAAGAATGCCAGCAAAATCAGAAGTTTTTTCGGACTAGCAAGCTACTACAGGAAGTTTGTAGAGGACTTCTCTAGAATTGCAACCCCTATGACAGTTCTCACCAAAAAGAACAAAAAGTATGAATGGACGGATGCCTGCGAGAAGAGTTTCACAGAATTGAAAAGGAGACTGACCAGTGCTCCAATCCTTTCTCTTCCGGATAGTAACGAAGGCTTCGACATGTACAATGACGCTTCCAAGTTGGGACTCGGAGTTGTACTCATGCAGAATGGCAAGGTCATTACCTATGCCTCTATACAACTCAAGGAACATGAAAGGAATTATCCCACTCATGATCTAGAGCTAGCAGCCATGATCTTTGCTCTCAAAACATTGAGGCACTATCTATATGGAGCTCAGTGTAGGATTTATACAGATCACCAGAGTCTGAAATATTTCTTCACACAGAAGGATCTAAACATGAGACAATGTAGATGGCTCGAGCTCGTCAAGGATTATGACTGTAAGATCTTCTACCATCTAGGAAAAGTGAACAAAGTGGTCGATGCACTCAGCAGGAAGTCATGTGCCACCTTGATGTCTCTATCGGTATTATCTCGGCCCGTAGAAAGGGAAATTATGCGTTACGGGGTTGAAATCATTTTCGGATAGCTTTCTACCATGACGATAGCACTGACGCTGTTCGACGATATATTAGAAAAGCAAGCCCGTGACCCAAGCATCCAAAGGATCAAGCAAGAGGTCCTAGAAGGAAAGGATGATGGATTTCGTATCGCTGACAGTGGAGTAATATACCTCAGGGATCGCTTATGTATTCCCGACGATCCAGAGTTACAGAAGAGGATATTTGAGGAAGCTCACAGAACACCCTATGCGATGCATCCTGGATCCACCAAGATGTACCAAGATTTGAAAGGGAAGTTCTGGTAGTTCAGTATGAAAAGAGATGTGGCTCAGTATGTCAGTACCTGCCTGACCTGCTAGAGGGTTAAAGCATAACACCAGAGACCTGGAGGAACACTGTAGCCAATCCAAATTCTAGAATGGAAATGGGAAGATATTTCTATGGATTTCATCTCAGGACTACCCAAGAAGACGAATGGATATGACGCTATATGAATGATCGTGGACAGATTGACGAAGTCTGCCCACTTCTTAGCAATCAAGATGACCTACTCGACTGAGCAACTGACTCAATTATATGCTAGGGAAATTATTAGATTACATGGGATTCCTAAGACCATCATTTCTGATAGAGATGGTCGCTTTATTTCCTATTTCTGGGAATGTGTTCAGAAGGCCCTTGGCATGAAGCTATTATTCAGTATTGTCTTTCATCCTCAGACCGACAGACAGACAGAAAGGGTGAACCAATTACTGGAGGATATGTTACGAGTTTGCGCCTTGGATTTCAAAGGGAGCTAGTACCGATACCTATGCTTGGCATAATTCGCCTATAATAATAGCTACCAAGCTACTATTGGAATGGCGCCCTACGAGGCTCTATACGGGAGGAGATGTAGATCTCCTATATGCTGGTACGAGGGTGGTGAAAAGAAGGGGATGGGACTCCATACAGATTTCATTGACGACACTACCCGAGCTATACAGAACATCAGCCAAAGAATTGAAACTGCTCAAAGTCGGCAAAAGAGCTATGCAGATATGCGGCGTAGACCGTTGGAATTCAAAGTCGGGGATCTGGTATTCCTCAAAGTGGCCCCTATGAAGGGAGTGATGAGATTCAGAAGGAAGGGTAAGCTGAGTCCGTGCTATGAGGGACCGTATCTGATACTGAAGAGAGTCGGCAAGGTATCTTACGAGCTAGATCTACCTCAAGAGATGTCGGCTATTCACAACGTGTTCCACATTTCGATGCTCAAGAAGTGCATTTCCAGTACAGACCAAGTGATTGAGCCACAAACAGTGCATTTTCAAGAGGACCTGAGTTATGAAAGTCGGCCTATCCAGATACTAGACCGAGAAGTCAAAAGACTAAGGAATAAAGAGGTGCCCTTAGTGAATGTCCTGTGGCAAAGTCAGCAGTGCAGAAGAAGCCACACAGGAGCGAGGAGGATATGAAACAGAAGTATCCAGAGTTGTTCTAAGTTTCGAGGACGAAACTTTTAAAAGGTATGAAGGACTGTAACACCCATAAAATTTCTAGCAAATTTTATAAAAAATTTTGAATGATTATAATGGGCTTTTATGTGGGCTCATCCAAAAATAAAAGAAAATAGAGCCAAAAAGGGATGCATGGCCCAAGGTTTGAACCCAGAACCTCCAAGCAGATAACTAAACCTTAAGATGCAGTTGATAACCAGAAACCCAGTAGGGGAGTGATATGAGAAGGGTAAGGGAAATGATAGATAAGGGTAGGGGAGGCAAGGGGACACCTTCAATTGAATAAATAGGGGTAATGAGGAGACAAGAGAACACAATTCATCATTCTCTTCTCCTTTCTTCATCCTCCATCGAAAACTTCCTCTCCTTTCTTCCATTTTCGAAACCTAAAGAAGCAAGAAAGAGCTCTTGTCTTGACACCACCTAGGGTATATCCTTATACTAAACAAGCGAAAGGATGTAAGTAATCCCCTCACCTGCAGTACAAGTTGTTTCGATTGTTGATTTCTTAAAAACCCTCTTTGAAAGTTTCAGCCAAGACCCCCTTTATGCTTCTAATGATCTTCCATTCCATGTTTTATATGTATAAGATATTAACATGTTGATAGATAGGCTTTGAACAAGTTGTTTGAGTGAGTGATTTCAAACCCCTCTTTAAAAGTTTCGGCCAAGTCCCTATTTATACTCCTAATAACCTTCCATGCCATGATCTATATGTATTTGATGTTAACATGTTGATAGTTAGGCCTTGTACAAGTTGTTTTAGGGTTTGAATTCTTAAGATCCTCCATGAAGATTCGGCCAACCCATGTTTATGCTTGTTAATGATGTTTCATGCCATACTATATATGTATATGATGTTAGTATGATGTTAGAAAGACCTTGTACAAGTTGTATTAGTGTTTGAATTCTTAAGATCCCTCCCTTGGATGTTTCGGCCAAGATATGTTCATGCTCACCAATGATCCCCCCCTTGCCATGTTTTATATATATATTTGATGATAACATGTTGATAGTTAGGCTTTGTACAAGTTGTTGAGCATTTGAATCCCTAAAAACCTCCATTAGGGTTTCGGCCAAACCATGGTTGGGCTACTAATGATTCTCCATGCCATGATCTATATATATATTTGATGTTAACATGTTGATAGATAGGCTTTGTACAAGTTGTTTTGGTGTAGACTTCCTATGACCCTTCCTTAGGGTTTCGGCCAAGACATGCTCATACTCACCAATGATTCCCCTTGCCATGTTTTATGTGTATATAATGTTAATATGATGTTAGTTAGGCTTTGTGTAAGTTGTTTGAGCATTTGAACCCTTAAAACCTCCACTAGGGTTTCGGCCAAGATCATGTATGTGCCTACTAATGACCTACCATGCCATGATATATCTATATATATATAATGTTAACATGTTGATAGTTAGACTTTTTGATAGCATGATTTGTTATGACACTACCTTATGTCCATGTTAATTGTATGAATGTATGATTATGTTATGCTCATTGCGTCAAGATGAACAAGTATGTATGATGAAATACCTAAGAGATGATTCCCTATGAATGGGGACTAAGAGCACTCTTTATGTTATGAAAAGGAACATGATATGTTATGATAAGGAATATGATATGTTATGATAAGGAACATGATATGTTATGATAAGGAACATGATATGCTATTTTACTTTTGTATGGCTTGTACCGCACACTAGCAAGGTCCAAGGGACGGGCACCTACGTGCCCCTAGGTCAACGGTCATAGTACAGACCTATTACGGGATGGGCTCCTAAGTTGCCCTAGGCCGACGGTCATAGTACGGGCCTAGGATGGGCTTCTATGTTGCCCCTAGGTCGATGGTCGTAGTACGGACCTAGTACCCTAGTAGGTTCGGGATTAGCTACCTCGGATCTATTTAGGGATGCGCACAAAGATGATGATATATGTGGTACAATGTCGGGCCCTCCATGTTGAGATTATGTTTAAGTACCTATAAAATATATATTTTCAAAGAACATCTTGCATATACCCTTTTCATGTCTATGTGATTATTATGTTTTACGAATTCTAGTTATATGTCACAAAATGATCATGTCACTACTCTTATACGAATGATATGCTTATATGTTCTTAAATGATCATGTCACTACCCTTATATGAATGCTATGCTTATATGTTCTTAAATGATCATGTCACTACTCTTATATGAATGCTATGCTTATATGTTCTTAAATGATTATGTCACTACTTTTATATGAATGCTTTGCTTATATGTTCTTAAATGATCATGTCACTACTCTATGTTTAATTCTTGGAGTAGGAAAGGATCTTACAAAGCCTATGTGTTTACAGTTCATGTTTCCCTTGTATTGCAGATAAGGGTAAAGAATGGCTAAACTAAAGGGAGCAATAGGAGGGGCAAAGTGTGTGTGGTAGTGGCATGGTGGAAGAGATCTGTTTTATATTCCAAGACTTATGCATGTTTTCCCTTTAAGTTTTGCATGTTAGTTGTTAAGAGTCGAACTCTACTTGATGTTGATGGTTGCTACTTGGTGTCCATTATGTTGATTATCATGAACTCGAACTAAGTAGTGTCCTTATTAAATGATTATGCATGCTTCATGTTTCATGTTTTATGTTTTAAGGAAAAAAAGAAGTATGTAATTCTTCCGATGAAATGCATGTATGTATGATCGTGTCGCGCTGACCTTCCAACCCATATAGATTACGAGGAAAGGGCGGGCGTGACACTCATGAAGCTCAATTAGCTTCTCCCACATCTCCTTGTCACTTGAGTATTCTTGTATTCAGTTTATATCTTGTTGAGGAAGCACATTGAAGAGATGATTCTTGGCTTTCGAATTTGCTAGGTGCTCATCCTTTTGCTTCTTAGTCCATCTTCATTTTTCGATTGGCTCATTGTCTTCATCCCTAGGTTCTTCAAAACCGTTTTCCATTATAATCATGATATCGAAATCGGTTTGGAAAAATACCTCCATCCTTTTCTTTCACCAGGAAAAATCTCCTTCGAACTTTGGTAGGTGGATGTTCATGTCAGCCATTTGTCTTGCTTATCGTGGCAGTGAGTCCCATGACAAGCTCGTTGCTAAGATACCACTTGTTAGGGATCGATAGCCTGACTAGAAGAAGAGATGAATAACCTAATCATTGTAGACGGAATTTGCTCGTGTTTGATTGTCTACAATACTCATTAACGCAGTGGAATAATAATAATAAAAACAATTAAAGTTAAAACAAAGGTAAAGAAGAAATGCAAGAACACAAGTCTTTTAACATAGTTCACGACCCTCTTGTTGCTAATCCACGATAAATTGTTAGGCGGATCACTCTCTCAACCTTTCCACGCAAACTATCCTTTAGATCAACTCAATGTGGAGAAAACCTTCTTACACCACACTCCTCTTCTCACAAGATAATATGAGTAGAATTACAGAAGAAAGGAGTAAAACACTTGGAAGAACATGGGAAGGCTTAACACAGAATTTGGAGTTAAAGCATTAGCCTCTCCAAGGCTCCCATGACCTCCTTTATATTGAGGTTGCCTTTCTTCTCATTGAGCATGCAGCAGTCGACTGCCGCGGTGGTTGATCAACTCCTAACGACTTCTAACCAAGCCTGAACCGTCGTCATCACACCCCAACGGTACGCTTAGCTGTCGACTGCTCCATTATTAGTCCGACTGCTTAGTTAGCTATGAGAAGTTCTATGCCCAAGTCCACTTATAATAGTCGACTACCCTCCATGGTAGTCGACTGATGGTGGACCAGTCTATTAGTGCCTATAAGATTCATATATCTCCACAATGGCACGATATTGTCCACTTTGGGCTTAATCCCTCATAGTTTTATTTTTGGGCTTTACCCAAAAGGTCTCATTCTAATGGAAATATCTTTTTATCTTATATGAACATGATCTTTTCCATGTCTTACCAATGTGGGACTTTGATTGCATTCCCCATACTCTCAACAATCCCCCCCTCAAACGAAGGACTTTATCTGCTTGATGTCCGATCCTCAACCCACCATGACTTCTTGTCAACTGTCTAGTCCTCCTGACCCAGTTGGACTTTCTGCCAGTTGTTCGACCCTCTTGACCCAGTTGGACTTCATGCCAATTGTCCAGCTCTTCTGGCCCAACTAGACTTCCTGCCAGTTGTTTGGTCCTTCCGACCCAACTAGACTTCCTTCCTAGTGTATGGTTCTCTTGATCCAGACATGAGAGCTCCACTTCTTTCATTCGAGGTGCATGGTTTGAAATGGACCATGGCTATGATACTAATTGTTAGTCCCTATTAGAATCATATATCTCCACAATGGCAAGATATTGTCCACTTTGGGTCTAAGCCCTCATGGTTTTATTTTTGGGATTTACCTAAAAGGCCTCATTCCAATGGAAATATCTTTTTATCTTATATGAAATGATATTTTCCATGTCATACCAATGTGGGACTTTGATTGTATTCCCCATACTCCCAATACAGTCGACTGTCAACCCATGGCAATCAACTAATAGGCCACAAACCCTAGCCGAACACTAGTCAACTACAAGTAGACTTGGACCAGTCGACTGATACCTATATCAGTCGACTGTCATCGGGTAAAACCTCAAACAACAAGATGTTTGTGTTGGGATGTATACTGAAAAGTCTATATTTTGTATGAACATCTTTATTTTGAAATAAGAATCACATGATCATTGTTTGCATATTTATCGTTATGCATATTGTCTAATACATTGCATTGTAGATAACATGGTGTGTGGTGTCACACGGGAGATCATGTTATCGGCTCCTTGTAAAGTATAAGTAAAGGCTCACAACCGAGATGGTTATGGACAAACCAATTGAATGGTTGTAGTGTGATTTGGTATTGGTTTGTCTTGACAATAGAATCACACTAGTACACTTTGTGTGTATTGAGCAGGACCGACATAGAGGTGATTCGATTTATTGCTGACTACATAATCGAATCGGACCTCAGATATTATATTGTACATGCTCTTAATCCCGATATAATAACGGGCACATATACTTGGTATTCATTTCTTTGATTTACTAATGGGCGAGATTTATAGATTAAATCGATAGGCTCGGTAAGTTGAGAAATGATATTATTTATATGGCATGTCGTTGATTATAGGAGGAAACTGTGTCCTATATATTAGGATGATGATGTCCCCTTGAGGAGCTCATAAGGTTCATCATGTAAACCCTGCAGGTGGACTTGGTCCGACATGATGATAAGGATGAGTGGTACTACTCATGGAGTTAGATGTTGATTAATTAATGGTCAGTAAATTAATTAATCGACGGACATTCGAGATCTTAAACACGGGGAGATAAATGTAGAAATAATATATGGAGCCCATATTAACTTATGGGGGTTGGTGAGGTAGATCAATGATAATCCTTTAGTGGATTGGATTATCATTAATGGATCGGACTTTATGTGGGCTTGATCCATTGGGTGGCCAAGATCCAACTCCTCCTCATGGTCCCTATTATAACCTATTAAAATCTCATGAAGCCTAGATCCAATGGATGAAAACAAAACTCTAGATCCAATGGTAGAGATTAAATCTCTAGATTCGATGGTTGAGATTAAATCTCTAGATCTGACGGTTGAGATTAAATCCCTAGAACCAATGGTTGAGATTAAAAAAAGGTTTATCTCTAACTCTATAAAAGGAGAGGCTAGGGTGGGCGGCAAGAAGAATTAAAAGGAAAAGAGGGGTTAGGGTTTTGGGCGGCAAGGGAGGCTTAGGGCTTTGGGCGGCCACAATTAAGGAAAGTTTTCCTTCTTCTTCTTCCTTAGGTAGTCGGCGCCCTTCTTCCTTCTTCTCTCCTTGGTTTTGCCAGCATCCAACCTTCTCCCCTTCATCCTTGGCCAGAGCTTAGGGTCTTCCCCTTGAAGCTTTTGGCCGACCCTCTTCTTCATCTCCTTGTTCTCCTTCTTGGCCGGCGGCAAGCACCAAGCTTGGAGCTTAGTGGTTGGTTGAAAGAAGAAGAAGTGCTTTGTTTCTTATTCTTCCTCTTGTTCGGAGCAAGCAAGGAAGGAAGATTGGTGATCTAGGAGCTTCGACTTTTGGTAGATCGTCCCCCACACGACGTCCAAAAGGAGGAAGGACATACAATAGAAGATCGAGAGGTATAACACTTGTCTATTTTCTTTTTTAACATGTCTATAATTGTTTTTCAATTATATATGCATGTTGTATTCTGTTTTTATGGTTAAATATACTTGGAACCCGAATATAAACACAAAAGTCGGCGATCCGTACATCGTCTCTTCTGCGGCTATTCGTAGAATATAGGTTGGTGGCTTGAACAATAAGTTTGTCCAAGTGACCACTCTAATCGAATAGTACGATGATGAAATGGTTGCTTGGGTGATCCCTTTGTCTAGGATTAAATTTTTTTAATCCGGGGATGTCGATGGGATCGCCATGAACAAGTGACCGAGTTGAAGTGGGAAGCGAAGTTTCCAAAACCTTCAAGTGGTATCAAAGCCATGATTTCTGGTTTTGTGTGTTTAGGATTCGATTACTTTTATGCACTTTTCATATATTATATGTGCCGGATAATAGTAGGATATGCGTAGGTTAACTCTTTGGTTGTAGGCATAGGATCCAACTATTATGGCCATATGTGTGTTTGTGATTGTATGTGTGTAATTGTATATTTTGTTGAATTCTCGGGGTTGACGAGGCTAGTATTTAAGTTTTATAATTAGATACGACAATGTTTAGCCACTCCTTTTATTTTACATTACTTTCGATCTAGACTTCATGTACACTCCCTCGTGGAGTATAGGATCGATGGATGTAAATTAAAATAGTTTTTCTCGGCTTGAATCTCCGGATGGCTTGTACATGGCGTATGGAGGAGCAGATGAGATGACGATACGACAGGAGACATATTGAAGACAAAAGCCATAATAGTTGGAAAATATTTATTTTTCATATTTATTACTTATTGTTTGATATGCATGTCGTAGGCTAGAAAATTCCTCAATTTCAAATTACTAAGTGGGAGAGGGATATTTTTATAAATTCCCACGACCTCCATTATGATTTGACATGTGATGCAAACAAACTTGCGCATCGGCTCTGAGTGCCTTCCTCCCCATCGGATGAGTTTGTTTATGGATCACAAGGTCGAATATGGTTATAGAAAATTATTAAGGAGCGTGTGTACTTCCCCATCGGAAGGCACATAACCCAAGATAATTACCTTGGTACCGAGTAATGGTGAACACTTAGATACAAATATAAGTATCCTCCCCATCGGAGTCACTGCTTTTATTTGTAGGGCCGAAGAGGAACCAACTATTAATTTTACTTGTCAAAAAGTTAGGTTGGCAAGATAGTAAAATTAATGGGTGAAAACCTCCTCTTACAAATGTAGAATTCGTGTACGTCTACACTATCGTGACATACGATATTCTCGGTGTGTTGAGGTGTTGGTTGATTTTAAAATTTTATTGTTTGAGGAATCAATAATTTTTTGAAATCTAATGTTTTTGATCTATGTGATTCTTAGGTTTTCTTTCAAAATGATTTTCAACCCATTTGTTGTGATACTGAAAGAAAATAAACTTACTGGACCCAACTATGTTGATTGGAAGAGGAATCTTGACATTGTCTTGACTGTTGAGGAATACAAATATGTACTCCTCGAAGAGTGCCCTCCTAAGCCTGTGGATGATTCTAGGGAAAAGGAGAAGGAGAGTTATAAGAAGTGGATTATGGCCGATGAGATGGTGCGGTGTTACATTTTGGCATCTATGTCAAATGTACTGCAACATCAGCATCAAAGCCATGCCCACTGCTTATGACATGATGCTCAATCTCAAAGAGCTTTTCGGACACCAGAATCGGGTTGCTAGACAGGAAGCCATAAGGAACTTGATGACGACCACCATGATTGAGGGAACACCCGTGAGGGATCATGTTCTCAAGATGATGGCTCATTTGAATGAGTTGGAAGTCCTTGGAGCTGAGATCGATGGGGAAACCCAGGTCGATATCATTCTCTAGTCTCTACCTAGGAGTTTTGAGCAGTTTCACCTGAACTACAATATGAACAAGAGGTTGTATTTGTTGGCAGAGCTTCTGACAGAACTCCAGGCGGTAGAGGGGCTATTTCGTCAGAGTGCTTAGGCACAAGCCATGGTTGCCCAAAAGGTTTCTACTTCTAAGCCGAAAGGCAAGAAGAAGAAGAAACAAGCTGGGGCAAAGGCGGTGGGAGGAACTCAGGGAGGAGTGAAGAAGTCGAAAGGCAAGTGCTTCACTTGTAAGCAGACTAGACACTGAAAGAAGGACTACCCCAACCGCAAGCAGAACAAAGGTATATCTTTTGGTCTAGTCGTTGAAACATGTTTAGCGGTGTTATCTACCGGCACCTAGTGTGTAGATACAGGAGCCACTGATCATGTCTGCAATACTTTGCAGGGGTTTCAGGAAACCAGATGACTGGCTGAGGGGGAGATTACCATATACTTGGGCGATGCCACGAAGGTGGCGGATGTTGCAGTGGGAGATGTTTATTTGTCTTATGAGAAAAATAAAGTTTTGCTTCTTAAGAATTGTCTTTATGTACCTTTATTTAGAAAGAATTTAATTTCGGTTTCTAAATTATTTATGGATGGATATTCTATTTCTTTTAATGACAGAGTTGTTATAAAAAGGAATAGGGAGATTATCTGTTCGGGTGCATTGATAGGAAATTTATACACACTTGAACCAAAAGATCCCACAATGCAAATAGAAGTTAATAACTCATCTTCTAATTCCAATAAGAGAAAAGAACCTTCGAAGATGAACCAAACATATCTTTGGCATCCTAGGCTTGGTCATATTAACCTAAGCAGAATTCAAAGGTTGATAGTTGATGGACCTTTGGGTTCATTAGTAGTGGAAGATTTCCCAACCTGCGAATCTTGCATGGAGGGTAAAATGACCAAGAGACCTTTTAAGGCCAAGGGGTATAGAGCCAAAGATTTGTTAGAATTGGTTCATTCTGATTTGTGTGGTCCTATGTCTATCCAGGCTAGAGGTGGTTTTGACTATTTCGTCTCTTTTATAGACGATTATTCGAGATATGGATACATTTACTTGATGCACCACAAGTCTGAATGCTTTGACAAGTTCAAAGAATTCAAGACTGATGTGGAGAAACATTAAGGTAAAAGTATCAAGACACTACGATCTGATCGTGGTGGTGAGTACCTCTTGGGATAGTTTAGGAATTACTTATCAGAGGCTGAGATTTAATCCCAATTGTATGCACCTGGCACACCCCAGCAGAATGGTGTAGTAGAGCGAAGGAATAGGACTCTTATGGAGATGGTTAGATCGATGATGAGTTATTCTGAGTTGCCAGATTCGGTCTGGGGATATGCTCTAGATACGGTAGTGTATATTTTAAACTTGGTCCCATCTAAATCAGTGCCTTCTACTTCCACAGAATTGTGGACTGAGCGAAAGCCTAGTCTAAGACATATTCGGATTTGGGGGAGTCTAGCACATGTGCTGAAGGCAGATGCTGGTAAGTTGGAACCCCGTACAGAAGTGCGCATGTTCTTTGGCTATCCTAGAGGAATGAAAGGTGATTTGTTTTATAGTCCTAGAGATCAAAAGGTGATCGTTAGCACGAACGCCAGATTTCTAGAGGAAGACTATGTGATGAACCACAAGCCCATGAGTAAGATTGTTCTAGAGGAATTGAAAGGGGAAGTCACTTCTTCAGTACCACCAGTACAAGAGGATATACCACAAGTCACTGTACCGCGTGTCACAGAGGATACACAGGTGATACCTCGTCGTAGTGGGAGGGTTGTGAGACAGCCTGATAGATTCATGTTCTTGGGAGAATCTTCTGATTTGGTCCCTAGCGAACATGAACCTGATCCCTGGACATATGATGAGGCAATCCAAGATAAAGATGCGGTATCTTGGTGAATTGCAATGAATACTGAGATTGAATCTATGGATTCAAATTAGGTCTGGGAGCTAGTAGAACCACCCGATGGTGTAAAAACCATTGGATGCAAGTGGATCTACAAAAGAAAGAGAGGAATAGACGGGAAGGTTGAGACCTTCAAATTGAGGCATGTTGCGAAAGGGTATACTCAGAAAGAGGGTATCGATTATGAGGAGACCTTTTCGCCGATAGCCATGCTTAAGTCTATCCGGATTCTCTTATGCATTACAGCTCATATGGATTATGAGGTGTGGCAGATGGATGTCAAGACAACTTTCCTTAATGGAAGTCTTGTGTAAAACAACTATATGAAGCAACCAGAGGGATTCATTGCAAAGGGCAAAGAGCATCTTGTGTGTAAGCTTAATCAGTCCATTTATGGATTGAAGCAAGCTTCGAGGTCTTGGAACATCCGCTTTGATGATGTAATCCAGTCTTATGGATTTATTCAAAGTCTGGATGAGTCTTGTGTATACAAGAGATGTGACAAAAATATAGTGGGATTTCTTGTACTATACGTAGATGACATTTTATTAATTGGCAACAATGTCAACGTGTTATCAGACGTAAGGGTTGTAGGGATTTATTATACAAAATAGCATATGCGCAACGGAAAAATAGGATCCCTTCCAAGTGATCCTTGCGAAAGAAAACCTCGTACAAAAATAAATTTCTCAAAACCTATCTTTATAGGAGAATATTACCTTTGTTGCATGCCCTTCTCAATCCCGCTTCTCCTTGGGTTTGTTGAATCTTTTAGCACGTTCAAATGTCCGTGCCTCTATATGTATCCACACGAGCAAGCTCTTGTCTCACAAAAGAAACTAGAAGAGCTCTCCTTTACTTCTTGCTAGAGAAGTCCCTAAAGGAGAGGAAGGTAGGGAAAAAGAGAAAGGAAGAAGAAGACCACTCTTCTTGCTAGCCTACACTCACAAAAGCCACACAACCAAAGCCTCTCACCACCAAGCTCTCTCCAAGCCTCAAGCTTCACCTAGTTTGGCCGGCCACCCCATGGAGTGTTTTATAGGATTGAAAAAACCTTTCACCTCCTATCACATTTAATGCAATCAATTGCATTGAAACATAATGGCCGGCCACATGTGGAGAAATTCCAAAGGTCAAAACCCTTTGTCTCCTTCCACCTCATCAAGCATAGGTGGCATGCTTATGTGGCATGCTTAGGTGGCATGCTTATGTGGCATTCATGCATGTTGAATTAATCTTATTAATTCAATAAGCTTATGTTATCATATTGAATTAATCTCATTAAATCAATAAGGTAACATATTGAATTAATCTTATTAAATCAATTAAGCTTAGGCTATCATGATAACATATTTATTTAATCTTATTAAATTAGTAAGATTAGCATATTGAATTAATCTCATTAAATCAATAAGCTAAAATTCTCATTAAGCTTAAAGTCCAAAAACCATTTTGTACTTAAGCTCATTCCCAAATTATTCTAGTCAAACTAGAATGCACTAATTCTTCTAATCATCATGCTCTTTGTGTGTGACCCTATAGGCTCTCATAACGTTGGCAGTGGATCTAAACTCTTTTAGATACACAAGCAATGAGCGGCATCTAGCAATACATCATTGCTACCCAAGTTACGAAATAAGTCAAGATCCGACTAACCTTTCCGTGACTACTATAATGTATGACCGTGTCCTTCTATCCTTGATATCAGATTGACCAATGAGGCATAGACCGTGTCATCCTCGATCAATCTATGTGTTTCTTGATCCCTGAGTAAACTAACTCAAACAAATGAGCTCAATATCTCATATTGACTCATTCGAGCATGGCCATGCATTTTAGTAGTTCTACTCAATCAAGGGGTCCACAGATATCACTCCCGTCATATGGGAGGGATAGATCCCATCTACATCACTCACATCCCTCCGCATAATTTGTTATATACCCAGTAATCGCCTTTATGGTCCACCACATTCACGGGTTTGTGATACCAAAGTACATAACTTCTTATGTAGGGAACCGTAGTGACTTCAGGTTTGAGGACTATTCATACCAATAGTCACATGAGAAAGTTTATGACACTCATATGACGATCCATGAAACTTTCTCATGGCGGGTCAGTTCAGTATATATTCTCTAATATATACCCATGTGTCAACTTGATATCATATATCCATGACTTGTGAGATCAAGTCATCAATTGACCTACATGCTAGTCTTTATGTATTAATATTGCCCTTGCATATTAATACTTGACTTGGAACATTTAGGAAAGTGTTCTCTACAGCCTCTCATAATCAATTCTGCCAATTGATGTGCTATAGATAAGAACCTACTTTTCTAGGGCATTATTATATTTAATTTAGCTGGCACAAGCAAGACGTAAATATAATAACCAATCCTTTGCCTTTATAGAATATGATACAAAATGTTCCCTATTCAACCATCACATGATTGGTTCTAGGGCTATAACTAATAATCTCCCACTAGAACTAGTACCAATCACTATAATATCTGATACCTAGTGACCTAGTGTGACCATCATGATTCCTCTGTGCCAAAGCCTTGGTCAATGGATCTGCGATGTTAGCTTAAGTCGGTACTCTGCATATCCTCACATCTCCTCTATTGATGATCTCTCGAATGAGATGGAAGCGCCGCAGTATGTGTTTGGTCTGCTGATGTGATCGAGGTTCCTTAGCCTATGCAATAGCTCCATTGTTGTCACAATAGAGGTCTATTGGATCTGCAATGCTAGGAACTACCCCAAGTTCACTGATGAACTTGCGGAGCCAAACATCCTCCTTTGCTGCATCAGACGCAGCAATATACTCGGCTTCTATTGTAGAATCAGCAACTGTGTCCTGCTTCGAACTCTTCCAGCTCACAGCTCCACCATTCAGGCAAAACACGTACCCCGATTGCGATCTATAGTCATCCTTGTCTGTTTGGAAGCTTGCATCACTGTAACCCTTTACAGTTAGCTCCTCATTGCCTCCAAATATCAGGAAATATTCTTTTGTTCTTCGCAAGTATTTAAGAATATTTTTGACTGCTATCCAGTGACTTTCACCTGGATCCGACTGGTATCTACTCGTCATGCTCAAAGCATACGAGACGTCAGGATGAGTACAAAGCATGGCATACATGATAGACCCTATAGCAGATGCATAAGGGATCTTATCCATGCGATCTCTCTCCTCCTTAGAAGAGACACATTGAGTCTTCGAAAGACTCACACCATGTGATAAAGGCAGAAATCCTTTCTTGGAATTTAGCATAGCAAAATGATCTAGCACTTTATCAATGTATATACTCTGACTTAGGCCAAGTAATCTTTTAGATCTATCTTTATAGATCTTGATGCCTAGCATATAGGCAGCTTCACCTAAGTCTTTCATCAAGAAACAATTCCCTAACCACATCTTCACAGACTGGAGTGAGGGAATATCATTTCCAATGAGAAGTATGTTATCTACATACAAGATAAGAAATACAACTGTGCTCCCACTATTTCTCTTGTAGACACAAGGTTCATCTTCATTCTTGATGAAACCAAACTCCTTGATTGCATCATCGAATCGAAGATTCCAGCTTCGAGAGGCTTGCTTTAGTCCATAAATGGACCTTTGCAGTTTGCATACCTTTCTAGGATGCTTTGGATCTTCAAAACCCTCAGGTTGTTTCATGTACACATCCTCGAGTAGCTTTCCATTCAGAAAAGAGGTTTTGACATCCATCTGCCAGAACTCATAATCGTGGTAGGCTGCAATAGCAAGTATGATCCGAATGGATTTAAGCATCGCAACTGGTGAAAAGGTTTCATCATAGTCAATACCATGAATTTGTTTGAATCCTTTAGCCACCAATCTACCTTTATAGGTATGCTTATTACCATCCATGTCAGTCTTTACTTTAAAGACCCACTTACACCCAATGGGTTTTACCCCTTCAGGTGGATCAACCAAAGTCCATACTTGGTTAGTGTACATGGATTCCATTTCGGATCTCATGGCCTCTAGCCATTTCTTGGAATCTAGGCTCATCATAGCTTCTTGATAGGATGTAGGCTCGTCAAGATCGACAAGCAATACATCACCGTTGTCAGTCAAGAGAAAAGAATATCTCTCGGGTTGACGACGGATCCTATCAGATCTACGAAGAGGTTGGTCTACTTGAACAGGTGTTTGCTCCACAACTCTTTGGGCAATAATTTCCTCATCCACAACACTTTGTGGTGCCTGTTCATTTTCCATCGAAGCCTTAGTGTTATCTTCATCTTGAATTTCTTCAAGATGAATTTTACTCCCACTAGTGTTTCTAGAAATAAATTCTCTTTCTAGAAAGACAGCATTTCTGGCAACATACACCTTGCCAAGTGTGGGATTGTAAAAGTAATATCCCTTAGTTTCCTTGGGATATCCTACAAAATAACACTTATCTGATTTGGGTCCTAGTTTATCTGAGACTTAACGTCTAACATAAGCTTCACAACCCCAAATCTTTATAAAAGACATTTTGGGACTCTTCCCAATCCATAACATATATGGTGTCTTTTCTACGGCTTTTGATGGGACGCGATTAAGTGTGAAAGCGGCTGTCTCTAGAGCTAAACCCCAAAAGGAAGTAGGTAGATCAGTCTGGCTCATCATTGATCGTACCATATCTAATAGAGTACGATTTCTCCTCTCAGATACACCATTCCATTGTGGTGTTCCAGGTGGAGTGAGTTGGGATATTATCCCACACTCAGCCAGGTGATCATGAAACTCTTGACTAAGGTATTCACCACCTCGATCTGATCGAAGTAGCTTAATACGCTTACCAAGTTGGTTTTGTACTTCATTCTTGAATTCTTTGAACTTTTCAAAAGATTCTGACTTATGTCTCATCAAATATAAGTAGCCAAATCTACTCATATCATCAGTGAAAGTAATAAAGTACTTATAGCCTCCTCTGGCTTCGACATTGAAAGGGCCACATACATCAGTATGTATGAGTCCTAACAAGTCCGTCGCTCTCTCGCCATGTCCACTAAATGGAGTTTTAGTCATCTTTCCTAAAGACAAGATTCGCATACCTCATATGATTCAAAATCAAATGAGTCAATAATCCATCTTTATGGAGTTGGGATATGCGTTTTCATTTATGTGACCTGGCGGCGATGCGAGAGATATGTTTGGTTCAAATTATTCGATTTGAACCGTTTGGTATTTATGTTATAAATTGGGTTTTCTAAATCTAGAACATAGAGACCATTCATAAGTGGTGCATTACAATAGAACATTTCATTCAAATAAATGGAACAACATTTGTCCTTTATTATAAAAGAAAAGTTTTTCTTGTCTAAACAAGATCTGAGAAATTATGTTCTTGTTAATGCAGTACATAAAAAGTACTCCTCTAGTTCTAAGATAAGCCCAGTGGGCAAAGACAAAGAATATGTTCCTACAAATGACTCAAGAAGAACTTTTGCGTCATTGCCTACTCGTAGGTCCACTTCGCCCTTTGCCATTAGTCTACTATTTCTCAGTCCCTGCACATTAGTACAAATGTGAGATGCACATCTGGTATCTAATACCCATGTAGAAGAAATAGATAGATTAACTTCTATAACATGTATACCTGAGGCAGAAGTCCCACTTCTTTTCTTCTTTACTTCCTCAAGGTAGACTTTGCAGTTCCGCTTCTAGTGTCCAGTCTCACCGCAATGGAAACAGTCCCCTTCCTTAGGTACTTTACCTTTACCCTTTGAAGTGGATGAATTGGTTTTGCCTTTGGCTTGGATCTTACCCTTGCCTTTGCGCTTACCTTTGCCCTTCTTGACCATTAGTACGTTACTAACTTTCTATTTGAGATTCGGTTCAGCAGTTCTTAACATGCTGAGAATCTCAGGCAAAGGCTTATCAATTTCATTCATGTTATAATTCATGAAGAATTGATTATATGCTTCCGGCAATGATTGTAGGATAACATCGGATGCCAATTCTTGGCTCAGTGGAAATCCTAGTCTTTCAAGGTTCTCAACGTACCCTATCATTTTAAGTACGTGAGTTTCTACAGGTGTTCCTTCTTGCATCTTGCATGCAAAAAGAGCCTTAGACACTTCAAAATGCTCGTTCCTAGCTTGTCCTTAATATAGTTGTTTCAAATGCTCAACCATATCATAGGCATCCATGTTCTCATGTTGCTTCTGAAGCTCAGAGTTCATGGTGGCAAGCATAAGACATGACACATCTAATGCATCATCTTGATGCTTCTTATAAGCATCCTTTTCAGCACGAGTGGCCGCAGGGGCGGGTGTTTCAGGGATAGACTGCTCTAGGACATACAGTTTACGTTCTTGCTTGAGGATAATCCTCAAGTTCCTATACCAGTCTAGAAAGTTAGCTCCATTGAGCTTGTCTTTCTCAAGGACAGATTGCAAGTTGAGGGGTGTGTCGTGTTAGATGACATGGTGATCTACAACATTAAAATGCAAAATTAAATATCATACCTAAGTCATTTAATTAGGACTTTAATTAAATGAGGCTCCCACTAAATTCTCATAGCTTTGATATGAGCTAATCATTGATGTAGGCAAACACATTTTGCTTACATCATTAGCTTCTATTTAGCTATAAATTTATATGGGATAAAGATCCACATCATACTTCGTTTTGAGTTAGCTTTGGCTAATCGCCCAAGATGTAGTATGATTAGGTAGGCAATCTTTTGCCAATTACATCTGATGTAACTCTTTAATAGCTTTGATTAAGTTTAGATTAGTTTAGTGCTTATTCCTAAACCAGCTTCCAGGCCGTGGCGAGGCACAAAGGCCTTCTTTGATATCGGAGCAACGACCACTTTCTAAGACAAAGCTGATGTTCGGAAATCACACAAAACTAATTTTTAAAACTTATGTTCAAAGCTAATATATGCCTCTACTTTCTTAATTAAATAAGAAAAACTTAATTAAGTCTTAACCAAGTTTGATAGTGGGACATCACGATTGTCCACTCGCACTCTTCCAAGATAAAATGCATTGCTTTGCTTTGGCAAACCCAACAACAAATGATCGAGGAAGTAGTGAGTACCAAACTTTGGTAGGCATATCATTTTTGACTTATTAAGAAATAAACATGCATCACATACATATTAGCATACATCACATATAAGCTAAATTAACATGCATCACATACATATTAAACTAAGCGTGTCATGGTTATGACCCTTATTCTACAATCTTCTCAAGCCAATGAAAAGATTGATTGGTCAACCTAGGGATAGCATCTTCTCCCAAGTGCTTCCTTTTGGTTGTCTTGTGTTGTTGACTTCCTCCTTGTAACGTCATCTTCCAATGGACCCTCCATCTTTATTTTGTATATTACAAAAGGAGAAATACTCGAGTTACATTCGAGTCTAAAACTACTTTTACAACAAGAATTTTAGGAGAAAGGCACGACACGCAGGCCGTATTAAGAATTACAACACACACATTCACAAACTTTTTGGGACTAGGCCATAACCATGCACCATGTCAATTTTAACTTTTAAAAGACATCGGATATTTTATTATGTTTGAAAAATTGCTAATGCAATTATCAACTCATAATAAAATTTATCCTACTTCTATATCATATATAAAATAGAGAAAACCTATTTTTATACGATCTTTCGCAAGTGGCTCTGATACCACTGTAGGGATTTATTATGCAAAATAGCATATGCGCAACGGAAAAATAAGATCCCTTCCAAGTGATCCTTGCGAAAGAAAACCTCGTACAAAAATAAATTTCTCAAAACCTATCTTTATAGGAGAATATTACCTTTGTTGCGTGCCCTTTTCAATCCCGCTTCTCCTTGGATTTGTTGGATCTTTTAGCTCGTTCAAATGTCCGTGCCTCTATATGTATCCACACGAGCAAGCTCTTGTCTCACAAAAGAAACTAGAAGAGCTCTCCTTTACTTCTTGCTAGAGAAGTCCCTAAAGGAGAGGAAGGTAGGGAAAAAGAGAAAGGAAGAAGAAGACCACTCTTCTTGCTAGCCTACACTCACAAAAGCCACACAACCAAAGCCTCTCACCACCAAGCTCTCTCCAAGCCTAAAGCTTCACCTAGTTTGGCCGGCCACCCCATGGAGTGTTTTATAGGATTGAAAAAACCTTTCACCTCCTATCACATTCAATGCAATCAATTGCATTGAAACATAATGGCCGGCCACATGTGGAGAAATTCCAAAGGTCAAAACCCTTTGTCTCCTTCCACCTCATCAAGCTTAGGTGGCATGCTTATGTGGCATTCATGCATGTTGAATTAATCTTATTAATTCAATAAGCTTATGTTATCATATTGAATTAATCTCATTAAATCAATAAGGTAACATATTGAATTAATCTTATTAAATCAATTAAGCTTAGGCTATCATGATAACATATTTATTTAATCTTATTAAATTAGTAAGCTTAGCATATTGAATTAATCTCATTAAATCAATAAGCTAAAATTCTCATTAAGCTTAAAGTCCAAAAACCATTTTGTACTTAAGCTCATTCCCAAATTATTCTAGTCAAACTAGAATGCACTAATTCTTCTAATCATCATGCTCTTTGTGTGTGACCCTATAGGCTCTCATAACGTTGGCAGTGGATCTAAACTCTTTTAGATACACAAGCAATGAGCGGCATCTAGCAATACATCATTGCTACCCAAGTTACGAAATAAGTCAAGATCCGACTAACCTTTCCGTGACTACTATAATGTATGACCGTGTCCTTCTATCCTTGATATCAGATTGACCAATGAGGCATAGACCGTGTCATCCTCGATCAATCTATGTGTTTCTTGATCCCTGAGTAAACTAACTCAAACAAATGAGCTCAATATCTCATATTGACTCATTCGAGCATGGCCATGCATTTTAGTAGTTCTACTCAATCAAGGGGCCCACAGATATCACTCCCGTCATATGGGAGGGATAGATCCCATCTACATCACTCACATCCCTCCGCATAATTTGTTATATACCCAGTAATCGCCTTTATGGTCCACCCTGTTACGGGTGACGTTTGACGATACCAAAGTACATAACTCCTTATGTAGGGAACCGTAGTGACTTCAGGTTTGAGGACTATTCATACCAATAGTCACATGAGAAAGTTTATGACACTCATATGACGATCCATGAAACTTTCTCATGGCAGGTCAGTTCAGTATATATTCTCTAATATATACCCATGTGTCAACTTGATATCATATATCCATGACTTGTGAGATCAAGTAATCAATTGACCTACATGCTAGTCTTTATGTATTAATATTGCCCTTGCATATTAATACTTGACTAGGAACATTTAGGAAAGTGTTCTCTACAGCCTCTCATAATCAATTCTGCCAATTGATGTGCTATAGATAAGAACCTACTTTTCTAGGGCATTATTATATTTAATTTAGCTGGCACAAGCAAGACGTAAATATAATAACCAATCCTTTGCCTTTATAGAATATGATACAAAATGTTCCTTATTCAACCATCACATGATTGGTTCTAGGGCTATAACTAACAAGGGTATGGTTGTCCAAACAATTTAACATGAAGGACTTGGGAGAAGTGGGACACATCCTTGGGATCAAGGTTATAAGGGATCGCAGGAAAAGGATGTTGTGCTTATCCCAAGCTTCATACATAGACACTATTATGGATCATTTTAGCATGCAAAACTCCAAGAAAGGTTTTCTACCTTTCAGGCATGGAGTTCCTTTATCTAAGGAGATGTGTCCTAGAACATCTGAGAAGATAGAGGAGATGAAGGCAGTTCCTTATGTCTCGGTAGTAGGAAGCCTCATGTATGCGATGATATGTACGAGACCAGATATCTACTTTGTCGTGGGCATGGTCAGCAGATATCAGAGTAATCTAGGACAGGGACATTGGACTACAGTAAAGCATATATTGAAGTACCTGAGAAGGACTACGGATTATATGCTAGTTTACCAGGCAGTCCAATTACTCCCTGTGGGTTATACAGATTTTGACTTCCAATCAGACAGGGATAATAGTAAGTCTATCTTAGGTTTTGTGTTTACTTTGGGAGGTGGAGCCATGTATGGAGGAGTGTCAAGCAGAAGTGCGTGGCGGACTCCACCATGGAAGCTGAGTATGTGGCAGCCTCTAAGGCGGCCAAAGAAGCTGTGTGGCTCAGGAACTTTCTGATGGACTTGGATGTGATTCCTGGTTTGCCCAGAACTATCACAATTTATTATGATAATAGTGGTGCAGTTGCAAACTCGAAGGAACCACGAGCCAATAAGGCAAGTAAACACATAGAGCATAAGTACCACCTGATACGAGAAATCGTAAAGAGAGGAGAAGTTGTTGTGGCCAAGATTGCATCGGAGGATAACCTTACAGATCCTTTCACTAAGGCCCTTCTGGCGAGAGCTTTTGAAAGGCATGTGGAGGGAATGGGAATCAGATGTATGGCAGTTTGAGGACAACATAGTCTTTTATTATAAGTGGGAGATTGTTGGGATGTATATTGAAAAGTCTATCTTTTATATGAACATCTTTATTTTAAAATAAGAATCACATGATCATTGTTTGCATATTTATGGTTATGCATATTGTCTAATACATTGCATTATAGATAACATGGTGTGTAGTGTCACACGGGAGATCATGTTATCGACTCCTTGTAAAGTATAAGTAAAGGCTCAAAACCGAGATGGTTATGGACAAACCATTGGAATAGTTGTAGTGTGATTTGGTATTGGTTTGTCTTGACCATAGAATCACACTAGTACACTTGTGTGTATTGAGCAGGACCGACATAGAGGTGATTTGATTTATTGCTGACTACATAATCGAATCGGACCTCAGATATTATATTGTACATGCTCTTAATCCCGATATAATAACGGGCACATATACTTAGTATTCATTTCTTTGATTTACCAATGGGCGAGATTTATAGATTAAATCGATAGGCTCGGTAAGTTGGGAAATGATATTATTTATATGGTGTGCCATTGATTATAGGAGGAAATCGTGTGTTATATATTAGGATGATGATGTCCCCTTGAGGAGCTCATAAGGTTCATCATGTAAACCCTGCAGGTGGACTTGGTCTGGCATGATGATAAGGATGAGTGGTACTACTCATGGAGTTAGATGTTGATTAATTAATGGTCAGTAAATTAATTAATCGATGGACATTCGAGATCTTAAACACGGGGAGAAAATGTACAAATAATATATGGAGCCCATATTAACTTATGGGGGTTGGTGAGGTAGATCAATGATAATCCTTTAGTGGATTTGATTATCATTAATGGATCGGACCTTATGTGGGCTTGATCCATTGGGTGGCCAAGATCCAACTCCTCCTCATGGTCCCTATTGTAGCCTATTAAAACCTCATGAAACCTAGACCCAATGGATGAAAACAAAACTCTAGATCCAATGGTAGAGATTAAATCTCTAGATCCGATGGTTGAGATTAAATCTCTAGATCCGACAGTTGAGATTAAATCCCTAGAACCAATGGTGGAGATTAAAACAAGGCTTATCCCTAACTCTAAAAAAGGAGAGACTTGGGTGGGCGGCAAGAAGAATTAAAAGGAAAAGAGGGGTTAGGGTTTTGCGCGGCAAGGGAGGCTCAGGGCTTTAGGCGGCCACAATTATGGAAAGTTTTCCTTCTTCTTCTTCCTTAGGTGGTCGGTGCCCTTCTTCCCTCTTCTCTCCTTGGTTTGGCCGACGTCCAACCTTCTCCCCTTCATCCTTGGCCGGAGCTTAGGGTCTTCCCCTTGAAGCTTTTGGCCAGCCCTCTTCTTCATCTCCTTGTTCTCCTTCTTGGCCGGCGACAAGCACCAAGCTTGGAGCTTGGTGGTTGGTTGAAAGAAGGAGAAGTGCTTTGTTTCTTGTTCTTCCTCTTGTTCAGAGCAAGCAAGGAAGGAAGATTGGTGATCTAAGAGCTTCGACTTTTGGTAGATCGTCACCCACACGACGTCCAAAAGGAGGAAGGACATACAATAGAAGATCGAGAGGTATAACACTTGTCTATTTTCTTTTGTAACATGTCTATAATTGTTTTTCAATTATATATGCATGTTGTATTCTATTTTTATGGTTAAATATACTTGGACCCCGAATATAAACACAAAAGTTGGTGATCCGTACATCGTCTCTTCCATGGCTATTCGTAGAATAGAGGTTGGTGGCTTGAACAACAAGTTTGTTCAAGTGACCACTCTAATCGAATAGCACGATGATGAAACGGTTGCTTGGGTGATCCCTTTGTCTACGATTAAATTTTTTTAATTCGGGGACGTCGATGGGATCGCCATGAACAAGCGACCGAGTTGAAGTGGGAAGCAAATTTTCCTACCTTCATTTTGAGCATCCAACCGTCGGGTAAAACCTCAAACACAGATGTTTGAGCATCCGACACTTGATCTTAGCCATCCGACCAAGTTCACCTAAATTGAGCTACCCGACCCGGGTTACAATCTCTTAACTCTCATCTCCCACAGAGTCTCCCATTAAAGCTATTTTCCTTCGGCCTGCGTCCCTCGGATGCACTAAGCTCATGGCTTCTCCCATGCCATCCTTCACGTCTCGCCCTGAAGTCTGCTTCCTTTGACTCAACTACATTCCTCTTCATCCATGTTAGTGATATATGAGAGATGTCCTAAGGTAATCGCCTTATGGTTGTACCATTTATTTGATAAATGAGGATTCACTATTTGAGTATACATGTTTTTATGTATTTGATTAGATATTAAACTCATTTACTGAATGTCCGTAATACGATTAACAACATTAGAGAATTTATGATTGGATCACTGTTGGGTTTCCGGCACTGCGGCGTGTGTGTGTTCGATCATGTTTAGTAAACATGAACACAGCGGAAGCAATTAAAAATAATAAATACTCCTATTTATTACAACACACACAACACACGCATGCATTTTACAACAAGTGTAGACATAACCGTAAATTAAATTTTGCAATAAAAGGAAATTTATCTACGTTATACCTTTCGTATGACGTATAGCGGGAACGACATCAACCGGAACGATCCTCGCAAGAATCGTCTCTATCCGTATCCACGCCGAGCTCCTCGGGATGACTTCGCTAAGCCACGAGCTTCGTCTTCGTACGGGTTACTAGCCTCGTGCTGAAGACGACGTGATCGAGAGATGATCACAATCCGAATCCAAATTCGGATCCAAAACTGAGTCCTCAAAACTCGATTCTCCGGAGAGGTATTCGTCAACCGTTTGACGAATCCTTCGTCCTCCACCTCAGAGGATTACCGGAGATCAAATCCCCGGTAAGTTAGTCGCTGTCGGAGCACTAACCGTCGTCCAAACAACGCTCCGACAACAAAGAAACAAGCTGTCCAGAAAAACTGGACAGCTTTTGGTGGAGGAATAGAGGCCGGCCAAAGGAGATGTGGAGCTCACCTTATCACCGAACCCACAAGAGATCACCGGACGGTCGCCGGAGCATCGCCGGCTGAACCTTGGATGCCGACGGCAAGGAGGTGGCAGCAGCTCCATGAAGTTGGCGGCAACACCATGTTGGGCGGCAACAACAAAAGGAGGCTAGGGTTGGGCGGCCAAAACTTCATTAGCTTTAGGGTTAGGGTTTAAGCCCTATTTTATAGAGAACTAATTCTCTTAATGGTTAATGGATCATATCCATAAAGCCCGTTAACCCGCTCCATTAGGATAAGTTAAAATAAACCAAACCATGATGGTTTATTTTAAGTTAAAACGAACCGAACCAACTTTTGGTTCATTCGTTTAAAATAAACCAAACCCTTTGGTTTATTCTCATCCATTGGATTAGAACCAAACCATTTTGGTCCATCCATTATGTCTTCATAAGACACGGCCCATCCACACTTCCATTGCGACTGAAACAATTTCATGCTCGCTTTATGTTTGGTCCAACCAAACATAGTTTCTCTCGGTCTGAGAATCCCATTCTCAAGCTCGTTTTAAATCCTTTGGATTACACTCATTGTGCGTGTGACCAAATAGGTTCTCGGTTTATGTTGGCCGTCTATAATTAACCATTAATTATAGAACGATCATGAGTGGCACCTAGTAGTACATCATGATCCCCAATTAACCGAAAAGATCAACGGTTGATCGTAACTATTTCAAACCCTTCAAGAGCTCGAATGAATCGTGCCCCATTCCCTTCACTCATCTTATACCCACTTGGTTGGGACATGGTCTATTGTGTCAGTCCCCACTAGGCTGACTACGTCACACCTAGCCCAAGTATCATTTCCTCGTCCTACGGATTCTAGTTACTCCACATGTATCGAAGAGTACCTTACTCTAAACATGTAATGCTTTGCCAAAGACTTTAGTAACAATCCGACGAGAGGCCATGGGTATACATCTCCTCGCAAGGAGTGGTGAATCCTTTATGTTAGGGCAATCTCTTGCCGTAATATGGTTTTGATGGTGTGGCAAAGGGTTTAAGTTAGTTTGATATGTTGATGTGATATGTGCGTTGAAGTCGTGCAGGACTTAGTAATTCGCACATGGAGCCGTGGCGAGTTTCACATCTCATGACTCGTGCCTTGAGTCGGTGAAGGATAGCTTTGCGGAAGCCGTGCGCTTGGATCATCCGAGGGACCGCCGGACGAGAAGCTTGGAGTGAAGCCGGAGGAAGTAGACTTCGAGGCAAGAGACGCGAAGGAGCATTGCAGAGCCGTGCGCCTGATGCTGCCGAGGGACGTGGCCGAGAACGAAGAGAACTTCGGCGAGGGACTCGAGAAATGAGAGGAGCGATTGTAACCTGTGGAAGGGTAGTTTTAGGTGAAACTTGGCCATTTGGCCCAAGTGTCGATGGGTTTTCGGCACACCGACCGATGTGTCATGGCGCGATCGCTTCCGAGTCGAGTGAGTTCGACCGTATATGATCGATCGATTGTGGCCGCATGATCGCCATACGGGCGTGGGCCGATCGCTAAGATGACCCGACCGGCCGGCGCGAATGATCCGTCAATAAGGGTTCGCCATTGTATCAGCTTCAGAGCCGATCGCGGCGACTACGGAGGCATCAGTCGACTGATGAGGTCCATCAGTCGACTGCCAAGAGTTCCGTTGGACTACAACGGTCGGGATCCGACGTGTTTGGAGGCCGTTGTAGTGACGGCAATCGACTGCCAAGGGCGGCAGTCGACTGATGGCGGCAAACAGGAAGAAGTTAGCCCTCTCTATAAAAAGAGAGGGTGTAAGCCTTTGAGAGGCTAATGCTCATACTCCAAAACGATCTTCCTAGTGCCCCACAAGCTCTAAACTCTTCTTACCCGTTTTTACTCCATTCTATTTGTAAGAAGAGTGATCTTGGTTGTAAAGGTTACCTCCACCTAGCTTGGTGCAAAGGAGAGACCATTTAGTGGATTGGTTTAACGGAGTGATTCACCGAGGATGAATCGGGGACCGTGGATTAGCGGCGTAGCCGTGAACCACGTTATACCATCGTGTTAGCGTTTGTTTTATTGTTTGTCTTTTGCTTTGTATTTGTATATTCTGCTTGCGCTAATCTTTTGTAGACGAGCAATTTACGACATCAAACATACGAGGGCTATTCACCCCCCTCTAGTCGGCCATACCGATCCCCTACAAGTGGTATCAGAGCCAAGGAAAGCTTGTCACCGGACTAACCGCCGCAACAAGCCCTACATCAAAAATGGCCGGCTCCAACATCCATCCTCCGAAGTTTGAAGGAGAATTCGCTTGGTGGAAGAAGCGAATGGAGGTATTTTTCGAAACGGATTTTGATATAATGATTACAATGGAATCCGGTTTCGTTTTGCCTAGGGATGAAGAGGGGAAGCCAATAGAGAAATCTAGGTGGACCAAGAGGCAAAGAGAGGAGCACCTTGCAAACTCCAAAGCCAAGCACCATCTCTACAATGTGCTCCCTCAACAAGAGATCAACCGGATCGGAGAATGTGCTAGCGCCAAAGAGATGTGGGAGAAGCTTATAGAACTCCATGAAGGCACATCCGAGGCCAAGCTAGCAAGGAGAGACCTCCTCCGCTCCCAACTATCCAATATAAAACTAGAAAAGGGAGAAAATGTAACCTCACTACACTCTAGGTTTAAAGAAATTTTAATTGGGATAACAAGTGTAGGTGAGAAGCTATCAAACCGGGACATGCTCATGAAGGCTATAGATGCCTTTCCCCGGTCCTCAAAGTGGAGCTCCATGGTGGACTCATTCTATATCTCAAAGAATTTAGAAGTGAGCACCTTGGAGGAGTTCTTTTCAACCATGGAGCTTCACGAAACTAGGCTTGAAGGAATACAAGAGGAGCCTAGAATTCAACCCTCAAGAGGAGTAGCCTTGATGGCAAACAAGGGGAAGAAGAAGATAGAAGTCCCCTCCTCCTCCGATGACGAAGCCTCCTCCTCCTCCATGGATAGCACCGAAGAATCCTATATGGTAAGGAGGGTAAGACGTGCATTTAAGAATTTTAGATTTGATAAATCTAATGATAGGAATAGAAGACCAAGGGGGAAGGTCATATGCTATAATTGCCAAGGAGAGGGACACATAAGGGACAATTGTCCCCTCCTAAACAAGAGCAAGGAAGAGAGGAAGAAGAAAGAAGAAAAGAAGAAGAAGAAGGGGAGCAAGAGAAAGGAAGAAGAAAAGAAGGCAAAAGAAAAGGGGAAGGCCAAAGCATTCAAAGCCAAGACATGGGATGATCCTTCCTCATCCTCTTCATCATCATCAGAAGAGGAGAATGCCTTTGTCACCAATTTGGCCTTGATGGCCTTTGATGACTTGGATTGCTCTTCATCCGAAAATGAAGGATCAAGCTCAAATGGGGAGAGCTCAAATGAAGGGGGAGCTTCCACATCCTCCTCATCCGAAGAAGAGGACATGGAAACTATGGTAACAAATCTAACCCCTAAGAAAATAGTTTCCATGGTTTCTAGCTTAACTAGAGATTTATTTAGAGCTAAGAAGAAAAACAAAAGCATGCTAGATCAAATTAAGGACCTAGAAAATAAACTAGAAAATGCATGCTTAAATGATAGTATTTCTTCTAGCTCAAATGAAGCATGCTCACATGATTATATGCCTTTGGATGTTAATGATGCATGCATAGAGGAAAATAGGGCATTAAGGGAAAAGGTAGATTATTTAACCAAAGCCCTAGAGAAATTCACTATTGGCTCCAACACATTGAACATGATCTTAGGGAGCCAAAGAGCTAGTTTCAACAAGAAAGGCCTAGGATACAAAGAAAAGAAAAATGAAAAGGCCTATAAATGCCTAATAGCTAGGGGACAAGATAAAAAGAAAGTAATTGCTAGGAAATGGATCCCCAAGGAGTATTTAGTGAACCCAATAGGAAAGAATCTATTTTGGGTTCCAAAATCCATCCTTAAGGGTTAGAATAACCCTAGGGTAGTCAACCATATGAACTTGACCTATATCATATTTTGGTTGACTTAGGATGACGGGACAACATTTTTTAGATAGTGTTGGGTGATGATAACGTGCCCATAAATAGGTAATAATGCTTAAATCATGATGATTGATGTAATTTCTATGTATGTTTTAAATCATGATTTATGATTTTGATATTTGGCATGTTATCATGAGAAATAGGGTTAAATCATGCTTTAGGTGATAATTTGTTTATTATCATCATATAATACCTAATGCATGATTATAATTTGAGAAAACATGAGTTTCATGATCATAATGTAGAATTGATTGATATATGTCATTATGATCATGTAGGATGTTAGGTTGATACTTAACCATGATAGAATTGCATGAATATATGGGTTAAGTATATACAAATACCCCCTAGGATACATCTCACACTCACCATAGGCTACCTTGATTGAAAACTTAGCATGAGTGAGATATTAGGATGATACAAATGTCCACTAATGCCTATGGCATTTAGATGGTCATTTAAAGTATCAAAATAGCAATAATAGACCAATCATGGAGAAGGCTTATGTTTAATTCATAGACATATTGCCCAAAGATCATGGTTGGATATTTCATATGTTTTCAAAACAATTTCTTAATCTAAAATCTATATATTCATGTTTTGGAACAATTCAAAGCAAGACTAGGTGTTAAAATGGATACTAACATGCTCAAAAACTAGTGGTTTTTCAAGTGTTTGGATTTTTGGCAAAAACAAGAAAATATAATGAGTTTTCATGAAAAACTATTTTTCCTTGATAGATATACTTAATAGAAATATGTTCCCCAAATTTCATGATTTTTCGAATTTTCTGGAATTTATAATGCATTTCTGAAATTCGTCCAGAAAATCAAAAATTCGGATTCCTTTGTGCCAGTCGACTGCCATACTGATAGCAGTCGACTGGTGGCCTGTAAATCAGAACATTGAAGGCCGAATTCAGTTTGTAAACCTACAACAAGTGGTAGAAATATACTTGATGCCATCAACAAGTGGTACCCAATTTTTAAATCAACTTGTCATATTTTCCCTCCATTATACTTGATGCCATGAGCTTATAACTTAGTGTTAATCTTTTTGATAGTGTCAAAGGGGGAGAAATAAGTATGTTTAAGTTAATCACTTTAGGGGGAGAAATATATTTTAGGGGGAGAAAATTTGCATAGAGAGTTTCATGGATTAAGGGGGAATTGCATGTTGTTATATCATGTTTATCCTTACATGCTTTCTTACCTTAGAATTTATATCAAATGTTTTTACCTAACTTAAACGGATTGCCACACATCAAAAAGGGGGAGATTGTTAGGGCAATCTCTTGCCGTAATATGGTTTTGATGGTGTGGCAAAGGGTTTAAGTTAGTTTGATATGTTGATGTGATATGTGCGTTGAAGTCGTGCAGGACTTAGTAATTCGCACATGGAGCCGTGGCGAGTTTCACATCTCATGACTCGTGCCTTGAGTCGGTGAAGGATAGCTTTGCGGAAGTCGTGCGCTTGGAGCATCCGAGGGACCGCCGGACGAGAAGCTTGGAGTGAAGCCGGAGGAAGTAGACTTCGAGGCAAGAGACGCGAAGGAGCATTGCAGAGTTGTGCGCCTGATGCTGCCGAGGGACGTGGCCGAGAACGAAGAGAACTTTGAAGGCGAGGGACTCCGAGAAATGAGAGTGAGCGATTGTAACCCAGGGAAGGGTAGCTCTTAGGTGAAACTTGGCCATTTGGGAAGTCGAGTGAGTTCGACCGGTATACGATCGCTGGATTGGCGGGCGATCGGCGCCATCGTGGGGCGATCATTGCCAGACCATCGATCGGCTGAAGCGCGATCGTGATCGTCAATAAGGGTTCGGCCACAGAATAGTTCGTAGCCGACTGGGCAGTCGACTACGGAGGCATCAGTCGACTGATGAGGTCCATCAGTCGACTGCCAAGAGTTCCGTTGGACTACAACGGTCGGGATCCGACGTGTTCGGAGGCCATTGTAGTGACGGCAGTCGACTGCCAAGGGCGGCAGTCGACTGATGGCGGCAAACGGGAAGAAGTTAGCCCTCTCTATAAAAAGAGAAGGTGTAAGCCTTTGAGAGGCTAATGCTCATACTCCAAAACGATCTTCCTAGTGCCCCACAAGCTCTAAACTCTTCTTATCCGTTTTTACTCTATTCTATTTGTAAGAAGAGTGATCTTGGTTGTAAAGGTTACCTCCACCTAGCTTGGTGCAAAGGAGAGACCATTTAGTGGATTGGTTTAACGGAGTGATTCACCGAGGACAAATCGGGGACCGTGGATTAGCGGCGTAGCCGTGAACCACGTTATACCATCGTGTTAGCGTTTGTTTTATTGTTTGTCTTTTGCTTTGTATTTGTATATTCCGCTTGCGCTAATCTTTTGTAGACGAGCAATTTACGACGTCAAACATACGAGGGCTATTCACCCCCCTTTAGCCGGCCATACCGATCCCCTACACTTTATAGGCTATTCAAACACCTTCGATCACTTCAACTTATACCCAATCATCCCGGGTCCACATCTCCTCAGAGATGTTTGCTTAAGATGTCAAAGCATAAGTCTCCATGATCAAGATGACTTGAATACCGCAAGTCAAAGGAACATCACACTTAAGCTATAGTAAGAACTTCATTGACATATCTATATATGCAGAGAACCATATGAAGTCTTACGGCTGGTCACTCCAATGAACTAGTTACCATAACTAGCATCCACGATTAACTCCGGACATCACAATGTCTCCAGCCAGTGAGAATCAGCTGCTTGGATACACCAAGGAGTATACCTCGTGCTAGTCTCGACAGAATTTATGGTGTCCAAATCCATCAATTCATCGACTAGGGATAATTCCGATACATCACAATTACACATGTAGAGATACTCACTAGTTGTGATCCAATCACAAATTCTCTCATGTTGTGAATCGTATCGTGGACATTCAGTAAATGAGTTTAAGATCCAATCAAATACATAAAACATGTATACTCAAATAGTGAATCTTCATTTATCATATAAATGGTTCATACATAAGGCGATTGCCTTAGGACATCTCTCATATATATTACTAACAATCACAACTAGTGAGTATCTATACATGTGTAATTGTGATGTATTGGAATTATCCCTAGTCGATGAATTGATGTATTCGGACACCATCGATTCTATTGAGACTAGCACGAGTTATACTCCTTGGTTTATCCAAGCAGATGTTCCTCACTAGCTGGAGACATTGGGATGTCCGGAGTTAATTGTGGATTCTAGTTAGGGTAACTAGTTCATTGGAGTGACTAGATGTAAGACTTCATATGGTTCTCTTCATATATGGATATGTCAATGAAGTTCTTACTGTAGCTTAAGTGCGATGTTCCTTCGACTTGCGGTATTCAAGTCATCTTGGTCACGGAGACTTATGCTTTGACATCTTAAGCAAGCATCTCCAAAGAGATGTAGACCCGAGATAGTTGGGTATAAGTCGAAGTGCCTGATGGTGTTTGAATAGCCTACAAATGAGTCACCACTCCTTGTGAGGAGATGTATACTCTTGGCCTCTCGTCAGATTGTTACTAAAGTCTTTAACCAAAGCATTACATGTTTAGAGTAAGGTAGTCTTGGATACATGTGCAGTAACTAGAATCCGTAAGATGAGGAAATGATACTTGGGCTAGGTGTGACGTAGTCAACCTAGTGGGGACTGACACTGTCGACCATGTCCTAAACCAAGTGGGTATAAGATGAGTGAAGGGAATGGGGCACGATTTACTATGGTTGTTGAAGGATTTCAGAAAAGGTTCTGGGATCAAGCGTTGATTTTTCAATTAATTGGAGATCATGATGTACTACTAGGTGCCACTCATGATCATTCTATAATTAATTGTTAATTATAGACGACCAACATAAATCGGGAACCTATTTGGTCACACACACAACGAGCGTAATCCGAAGGATTTAAAATGAGCTTGAGAATAGGATTCTCAGATCGAGAGAGACTTGGTTTGGTTTGACCAAACAAAGATCGAGTATGAAATTATTTTAGTCGCATCGGAAGCATGGATGGGTCGAATCTTATGAAGAAATGATAGATGAGCCAAATCGGTTTGGTTCTAATCCAATGGTGGAAAATAAACCAAAGTGGTTTGGTTTGTTTTAAATGAATGAACCAAATTTGGTTCGATTTGTTTTAATTTAAAATATATCAACGCGGTTTGGTATATTTTAACTTAAGTTATTGGAGCATGTTAATGGGTTTTGGTTATGAACCAATAACCATTAGAAGAATGTGTTCTCTATAAAAACATAGCTTAAGGGTTTTTTGTGGAGATTTAATTGGTTAAAGGGTTTTGGAAACCCTAGCCTCCTCTCCTCTTCGTCCTCTAGGGTTGCCGCCCACTTCATTGGCCGGGCAAGCACCTTGTGCCACTGCCCATTGGAGTTGCTGCTCATCCTCCTTGCCGCCGGCCATCCACCAGCCGTCCGCAACTCCTCTAGCCATCCTCCCTTGGCTATCGGTGATCAAGGAGTAACCGACCATTGATTGGCCGGCCATCTTCTCCACCAACACAAGCTATCCAGTTTTGGACAGCTTCTTTCTCTCTTCGTAGAGAGGACATTTGTTCAGTGTTTTGTGCTCCGATAGCGACCTACTTGCCGGGGATTGGATCTCCGGAAATCCTCATAGGTGGAGGACTAAGGTTTCGTCAATTGGTTGACGAAAACTGCTTCCGAGAAGCGAGTTCGTGGAGCTCATTTTTAGATCCAAATTTTGATTCGGATTGTGATCGTCTCTTGGATCACAACGTCATCGACACGAGACTAGTAACTCTTGCGAAGACGGGGCTCATGGCTTTGTGAAGCTATCCCAAAGATACTCAACGTGGATACAGATAGAGGTGATTCTAGCGAGGGCCGCTACGGTTAATGTCATTCTCGCTACACGTGATACGTCAGGTATAACTAGAATAAATTTCCTTTTATTGCAAAATTTAAAATAGCGATTATGTCTACACTTGTTGTATCCTCCATGCATGTGGTGTGTGTGTTGTAATAAAATTAGTTTATTGCTTCTTTTTGCTTCCGCTGTGTGCATGTTTACAAAACATATTTGAACACACACCCATGTCGGTACCGAGGAAACCCAACAGTCCAACGGTTCCTTGGATGCACCAAGCTCACAACTTCTCCCCATGCCATCCTTCACCGACTCAAGGACCCGAGCTATGAGATAATAAACTTGTCAATGCTTCATCAAGCAACTCATGTGTGATTCACCAAGTCCTACACAACTTGAACACACACATCAAAAGCAAAACATCCTAACTTAAACTCTTTGACACACACATCAAAATGAAGATCATACTTGTGTTGATTTCCCTAACACATAGGTTGTCCGGGAACTGCCCATACTATTCAATATTAACAAACATAGCAGAACTCTAGACCAACTACATTGACTATCTCTATTGAGCTCGAGAAATACACATGTCAGTCGGGAAATACATAGGCTACTCAGGAACTGCACTTACTACTATATATTACCACTTCATATAGCAGAGCTCTAGACCAACTACACTAACCATCTATACTAAGCTCGGGAAATATACATGTCGGTCGAGAAATACGTAGGCTACTAGGAAACTGCACATACTACTCAATATTACCACTTCACATAGTGAAGCTCTTGACCAACTACATTGACCATCCCATCGAGCTAAAACATATGTCGGCCAAGGATAGGTGCTTTTAGAACTACATATACCACCAATACTACTATTAGCAATACGTAAACTGGATGGACCAACTACACTAACCATCCTTACTGAGCTCAGGAAATACACATGTCAATCGGGAAATACATAAGCTTCTTGAAAATTGCACATACTACTCAATATTAACACTTCACATACTAATGCTCTGGATCAACTACACTGCTCATCCCTACTAAGCTCGGGAAATGCATAGAATGCTGGGGAATTGCATACATGACTCAAAAAATCTATAAAATAATTTGTATAAATGCAAAGCGCTCTGGACTCTGTTAATATATTAAATTCTCTATAAATACAAAGAAGTTTTTTGAAAACATACTAGGTATTCTGCCTTAGCTAAAAAAATCCCAAACCCATAATAAGTTCCCCCACTTTAGTAAAACTGAAGAGCAAAGTCAAATGTACTTAAAATACTTTACTAACCTCAAGCAGACACAATACCGACTGAGCTACAAAATCCCGAACCCATCATAAGTTCCCCCTCTTTAGTAAAACTGAAGAGCAAAGTCAAATGAAGTTTTACAAGTATCTACTAAAAATATTTACTAACCTCAAGCAGACATAAAACTGGTTGTGCTACAAAATCCCAAACCCATTAGTTATACTTTGAAAATGAAATTAAAATTACATTCTAAAAGAGTTTAGGATGTGCCAATGGATTTAATGGAAATCAAAATTGATAAAAAAAAATTGGCACAAATAGTTTAGAGTCAAAAGTGTGCCAAATTTGGGGTTATGGCACACTTGAAGAAAATTGGGTATAGGTTTAGCAAATGACAATTGAGCTTAAAACTTAGGTATTCTATACCTTTCTATTTTATACTTGCCATGTTTTGTTTGTCATTTGTCATGTCATGACATCATATATTCACATGATCATTTTATAATGTCATGATAATACTTTGGTTAATTATGTCATGCTTATACTTAGAATCATTTTTATGCCATGACATAATACATCATTGTCACACGCTTTAAATTATGCAATCACTTATGCCATGATTATTTCATGCATTAAAATTAATCAAAATAAATTTAAGGACAAATGGCATGATTTGATGTCCTAAATAAAGGAATCACATTAGAATACCTAGGTAAAATGCATGAACCCTTAGTTTAGAAAAAAATAAAACCCACATCTCACAAAATCTTAGGAAGACATGTGTGTGTATCGATACACCTAGACAGATGTGAGATGTTAGGATTATGAGTAAGTTCGAGTGCTTGTAATGGTACATCAAAATGAACTAAAACTCATTCAATCATAGGAAGAAATCATGAGGAAAGCTAATGTACAAGTCATGTACATCTAGCCCATAGACCATGATTGAAATTAAGATTTTAAAATCATTATAAAATCATTTTGAAAAAACATGATAATGCCTATCTTTTGATAGCAATTACCATTGTTGAGATTGTCACAAAGTTAGGCAAAACATGGAAGTTTTTCAATGCTTTTGAACTTTGTATCACTCTTTGAATTTAATCGGTATTTTAATATAAAATTATTTTTCACCCATTGTATTCAACATAAGTAATGTATATATAAAATTTCAAAAAAATTTAAAATCCATATAATTACTTATTCATTTTTGAATTTCAGTCTTAAAAGCTACAAATTTTTATTTTTGAACTTTTAGAAACTAGTCGACTAGTATAGGCAGTAGTCGACTAGTCATTGATTGAGTCAACTATTGAGTCTGATTCTGGCTAAACAAGGTTTTTTAATCCATTTATCAAAACCCCTAGCCTACCCTCACTACTCTTAACCCTAGGATATGCTTTGGAAAGCATTGGAAGGGTAAGAATTTCAGTGAAACTGAATAGGAGAGAAATTTAGGGTGAAAATCGAATTTTAAAAGCGTTAAAGTTCAAGTTTGAATCTTTACTCTTATTTTAAATGGTTTAGAATTCTTATAGGCTTAGAAACTCTCCAAGGACATTGTTGGTGCAATGGTCTTCGGGGAGTAAGCATTTAGGGGGAGTGTGTCCATCAAGGGATGATGGATGCATTTTTTACCAAAGGTGGAGAATGTAAGATCTCATTGGAGATGAGACATTGAACAACCTTAGTAGGCTTTTTGATGTATGCCAAAGAGGGAGAAGTGAGGGTTTAAGTTAGGTAAACTTTCATTATGCTTTGGCATAAGAAATCCAAGTCTTGGCAAGGGAAGTTAGGCTTATGGTTTAGCCTAACTTAAAGGTGTTGTTAAACATCAAAAAGGGGGATATTGTTGGTGCAATCGACCCATGTCACGATTGATCAGACTCGAGTGAAACTCAAGTAGGGTTTTGATGTTTGACAATGGGTTGACAATGGTTTTGACCATTGTTTGACAATATGGTTTGACCATATGTTGACCATATGACAAGTGGATGTTTTAGATATCCAAGGTCATATGGGAGAGAATGTTGGGAGGCGATTATTGGAACAATCAGCCTCAGGTCAAGGGTGACCTAGCTTTAGTGAGACTCGAGTGGAAGTTCAAGTTTAGAGACATGACAAGGAAAGTCCAAGATTGGATTCTTGGCAATGGAGAAGTCCAAGTATGGATACTTGGCAAGAAAAAGTCCAAGGGTGAAGTCTTGCAAAGGAAAGTTCAAGTATAGATACTCAGCAATTGAAAAGTCCAAGGGTGTAATCTTGGCAGTGAAAGTCCAAATATGGATATTTGGCAAAGGAAAAGACCAAGGGTGTAGTCTTGGTCGTGTAAGTCCAAGTGTGTAGTCTTAGCAGCGTATGTGTAAGTCCAAGTGTGTAGTCTTGGCGCCGTAAGACACGAAGGCATGACATAACCAATGGATGCACCTGAAGCCGAGCGCGAAGAGTGAACGAGTTGTGAAGGACTCAGATGGACCATGAGAGAGTGAGGCTGGTGGAGGTGGCTAGAAGGCTTAGGTCTAGACCGGTGGTTGATTAAGTATGAGAGGATCATACTTGGGTTAGACCTCATGTTTGAGGTGCATTAGTCGACTGGAGAATTTTTCCAGTTGCCTAGTCTAGTGTGCCCGACTCCCATTTTAAGGCTTGGTTTCCAGACTGAGTGCTCGGCAATCGACTACTATTGGAGACAGTCAACTGGCCACTGTGCAGCTCAGCACTTGGTGACTCAACGATTATCCAAGGTGCTCGACAGTCGACTTTTGATTGGCAATAGTCAACTGGCCACTGTGAGCTCAGGAACCTGAAAGGTTTTCAAGCAGTTTGACTACTGTAGAGAGCAGTCAACTAGGTCTGGGCTCGGCAAACTTGAAGGGTGGTTGAGCGATTAAGAAATATTGCTCTGATTGAGCAGTTGACTACTATGTATGGGTAGTTAACTGATGGCACTGTAGCAACCCATAGAATGTTTTGTAATCGACTGGGCAGTCGAATAGTGGTGAGACAATCAACTGCTAGTAAGGGTAGTCGACTACTTGTAAGGGAAGTCGACTGCTAAGGTGTTCGTTGGCTAGAATGCCAACGTGGATTAGTCCATTGTGAGAAACGTGGATTAGTCGGCTGGGGTTTTTGAGCAGTCGACTGTGAGATAGAAATTTAGTCCGATGCAGGTTATAAAAGGAGCTCGGCGTGGAGGATTTTGGCAGCATTTTTTTTGGGAAGTTGAAGGGGAATTACTGCTATATTCCATACCTTCAAGACATTCCAAAAGCAAACAATAAGCAATCAAGCAAAAGTATTCTCATGAAAAGCGTTTCTTGTTTTCGTATTTCATTCTTACACTTGTATTTGTTTGCATTGTTGTTGTATAAGCTCCAGGTGATTGTAAGAAGGTTTACTCCACCTTAGTATTCATCCAAAGGAGAATATAGTGGAATCTTGCATTAGGAGTGATCCACCTTAAAGAGTGTCATGGAGTAGGAGTTGTATCTCCGAACCACGTTAAACCTTGTGTCATAAGTGTTTGTCTTTGTTTTTAGTTTATATTTTATTATCTCAGCTACGTATAATAAGTTTTTTGATGAACATGAACAAAATCAAGTGATGATATTCACCCCCTCCCCCCTCTAGCGCACATCAACGGTCCCAACACAAAACACAACTCACAACACTAGTTTTTATGTGGTTCGAATCCGAGCTCTAGCAATCCACCACCACTAAAACATCTCCTTCTTAGAATCACACCGAAGGTGGAGAAACCTCTTATAAATAACCTGGAGCTTACAAGAAAAATCAATAACCAAATACAAATACAAATGAAAGGAATGAAACAACAACACTTTACACAAGTGAGCTTGCTTGATTTTTGCATTTGGTTGCTTTGGAAGGCTTTAAAAGATCTGGAATGCAACAATAATTTCTCTTCAAAATCACCAAGAATCGACAACCAAAATCCTCCTCATCTTCCTCTTTTTATAAGCTCCCATAGGACTTTTATCTGTAGACCAGTCGACTTGTCACTTATCTATTATCTCACAATGGCTTAATCCACATTGGATTTCAGTTGATCAGTCAATTTCTTATAGCCATCAGTCGACTTCCTAAGCCATCAGTCGACTACCCTGAGTCATCAGTGGGCTAAAAAATATCCTGTGGTCTTATCTATTGAAGCTAGTCGACTGCTTCATTGAAGTACAACCATCTTGACTAGCTATGGCGAGTCGACTACTTCTCCATAGTAGTCGACTGCTCGAGCACTTAGTCTAAGTGTCGACTACCCGCGGCCATTCAACTACCTCACCACAACAGTTGACTGCCTTAGCACTGAGTCTCTCGAGTACCCGAGTCGACTACTTGACCATTTGAATGGTCAATACCACCAGTTGACTGCCAAACAATCTATGCAATTATATTATCCCACCAGTCGAGTTGTAGCATGATGAAGATCTTGGAGACAATAAATGAAGTAACAAAACTTGGATGAGTAGTAGCAATCTTATATTTGGAGATGACCCTCTATTTCTTTTATAAGCCATTTCCAGTCATCTAGACCACCCTCCAGTTGACTCCATATCAGTCTTTAAATATGGTACTTTAGCCTTTCTAATAGGCAGGACTTGGTCCAAGCAATTCCAAGTCAATTGGCTCTGTTCCTTAGCATTTCTGTAAATTTCCTATTCCAGTTTCCTGGACCTAGTCCAGTTGATTGAAACACCTACCATCTTGATCACAAGATTTCCAGTCAAACTCTAGCTCGCCTTGCCAACTGGACTTGGTCCAGTCAACTGGGTCTGAGGCGCTTAGACTATGTCCCGTTGCTTGGATACCTGTAATAGAGAGTTAGAACAATATAGAATATAATATCACTTGATAGTAGTAATATTGACCAATCTCGACCTCCGAGTCCAACACGACCCTCCGTCGGATCGATGCCTACCTTGTCCTCAACTGAGGACTCGACCTCACCTCTCCACTTGAGGCTTACTTGTTGGTTGTCCAGCCGGATTTACCTTGCTTGACATCCGATGTCCCACCAAGTCTTCATGCCAACTCTCTGGTCTTCCAGACCCAGTTGGGCTTTCTGTCGGTTATCTAGTCTCCCTGAACGAATCTGTCTTCTGTCATATGTCTGGTCCACTCGATCCATTTGGACTTCATGCTTGGTGTCTGGTCCTCCTGATATGTCAAGCCTTTTGCCTAGAATCCGACCAATATGACCTACTAGGACTTTCCTGTTACACATCAAGTCTTGGCAAGGGAAGTTGGGCTTACGGTTTAGCCTAACTTAAAGGTGTTGTTAAACATCAAAACATGGGATATGGTCGGTGCAATCGGCCCATGTCACGATTGACCAGACTCGAGTGAAACTCAAGTAGTGTTTTGATGTTTGACAATGGGTTGACAATTGTTTTGACAATGGGCTGATGGAGGTGGCTAGAAGGCTTAAGTCTAGACAGGTCGTTGATCAAGTATGAGAGGATCATAGTTGGGTTAGACCTCATGTTTGAGGTGCATTAGTCGACTGGAGAATTTTTCCAGTTGCCTAGTCTAGTGTGCCCGACTCCCACTTTGAGGCTTGGTTTCCTGACTGAGTGCTCGGCAATCGACTACTATTGGAGACAGGAGACTGGCCACTGTGCAACTCAGCACTTGGTGACTCAACGATTATCCAAGGTGCTCGGCAGTCGACTATTGATTGGCAACAGTCGACTGGCCACTGTGAGCTCAGGAACCTGAAAGGTTTTCAAGCAATTTAACTACTATAGAGAGCAGTCAACTAGGTCTGGGCTCGGCAAACTTGAAGGGTGGTTGAGCGATTAAGAAATAGTGCTTCGATGGAGAAGTTGACTACTATGTATGGGTAGTTAACTGATGGCACTGTAGCAACCCATAGAATGTTTTGTAATCGACTGGGCAGTCGACTAGTGGTGAGACAATCAACTGCTGGTAAGGGTAGTCGACTACTTGTAAGGGAAGACGACTGCTAAGGTGTCCATTGGCTAGAATGCCAACATGGATTAGTCCATTGTGAGAAACATGGATTTGTCGGCTGGGGCTTTTGAGCAGTCGACTGTCAGGTAGAAATTTAGTCCGATGCAGGTTATAAAAGGAGCTCGGCGTGAAGGATTTTGGCAGCATTTTTTTTGGGAAGTTGAAGGGGAATTACTGCTAAATTCCAGACCTTCAAGAAATTCCAAAAGCAAACAACAAGAAATAAATCAAAAGTATTCTCATGAAAAGCATTTCTTGTTTTCGTATTTCATTCTTACACTTGTATTTGTTTGTATTGTTGTTGTATAAGCTCCAGGTGATTGTAAGAAGTTTTACTCCACCTTAGTATTCATCCAAAGGAGAATATAGTGGAATCTTGCATTAGGAGTGATCCTCCTTAAAGATTGTCATGGAGTAGGAGTTGGATCTCCGAACCACGTTAAACCTTGTGTCATGAGTGTTTGTCTTTGTTTTTAGTTTATGTTTTATTATCTCAGCTATGCATAACAAGTTTTTTGATGAACATGAACGAAATCAAGTGATGATATTCACCCCCTCCCCCCTCTAACCACATCAACGGTCCCAACACAAAACACAACTCACAACACTAGTTTTTATGTGGTTCGAATCCGAGCTCTAGCAATCCACTACCACTAAAACATCTCCTTCTTAGAATCACACCGAAGGTGGAGAAACCTCTTATAAATAACCTGGAGCTTAAAAGAAAAATCAATAACCAAATACAAATACAAATGAAAGGAATGAAACAACAACACTTTACATAAGTTAGCTTGCTTGATTTTTGCATTTGGTTGCTTTGGAAGGCTTTAAAAGATCTGGAATGCAACAATAATTTCCCTTCTAAATCACCAAGAATTGACAACCAAAATCCTCCTCAGCTTCCTCTTTTTATAAGCTCCCATAGGACTTTTATCTGTAGATCAGTCGACATGTCACTTATCTGTTATCTCACAATGGCTTAATCCACATTGGATTTTAGTTGATCAGTCAATATCTCATAGCCATTAGTCGACTTCCTAAGCCATCAGTCGATTACCCTGAGTCATCAGTGGGCTAAGAAACATTCTATGCTCTTGTCTATTGAAGCTAGTCGACTGCTTCATTGAAGTAAAACCATCTTGACTGGCTATGGCTCGTCGACTACTTCTCCACAGTAGTTGACTGCTCGAGCACTTAGTCTAAGTGTCGACTACCCGCGGCCATTCAACTACCTCACCACAACAGTTGACTGCCTTAGCACTGAGTCTCTCGAGTACCCAAGTCGACTACTTGACCATTTGAATGGTCAATACCACCAGTCGACTGCCAAACAATCTATGCAATTATTTTATCCCACCAGTCGAGTTGCAGCTTGATGAAGATCTTGGAGACAATAAACGAAGTAAAAAAACTTGGATGAGTAGTAGCAATCTTATATTTGGAGATGACCCTCTATTTCTTTTATAAGCCATTTCCAGTCATCTAGACCACCCTCCAGTCGACTCCATATCAGTCTTTCAATATGGTACTTTAGCTTTTCTAATCGGCAGGACTTGGTCCAGTCAACTCCAAGTCAATTGGCTCTGTTCCTTAGCATTTCTATAAATTTCCTATCCCAGATGCCTGGACCTAGTCCAGTTGATTGAAACACTTGCCATCTTTGTCACAAGATTTCCAGTTGAACTCTAGCTCGCCTTGCCATCTGGACTTGGACCAGTCAACTGGGTCTGAGGCACTTAGACTCTGTCCAGTTGCTTGGAGACCTGTAATAGAGAGTTAGCACAATATAGAATATAATATCACTTGATAGTAGTAATACTGACCAATCTCGACCTCTAAGTTCAACATGACCCTCTGTCGGATCGATGCCTACCTTGTCCTCAACTGAGGACTCGACCTCACCTCTCCACTTGAGGCTTACTTGTCGGTTGTCCAGCCAGATTTACCTTGCTTGACATCGGATGTCCCACCAAGTCTTCATGCCAACTCTCTAGTCTTCCAGACCTAGTTGGGCTTTCTGTCGGTTATCTTGTCTCCCTGAACTAATCTATCTTCTGTCATATGTCTGGTCCACTCGATCCATTTGGACTTCATGCTTGGTGTCTAGTCCTCCGGATATGTCAAGCCTTTTGCCTAGAATCCGACCAATATGACCTACTAGGACTTTCCTGTTACACATCAAGTCTTGGCAAGGGAAGTTGGGCTTATGGTTTAGCCTAACTTAAAGGTGTTGTTAAACATCAAAAAGGGGGATATTGTTGGTGCAATCGGCCCATGTCACGATTGACCAGACTCGAGTAAAACTCAAGTAGGGTTTTGATGTTTGACAATGGTTTGACAATGGTTTTGACCATTGTTTGACAATAAGATTTGACTATATGTTGACCATACGACAAGTGGATGTTTTAGATATCCAACGTCATATGGGAGAGAATGTTAGGAGGCAATTATTGGAACAATCAGCCTCAGGTCAAGGGTGACCTAGCTTTAGTGAGACTCGAGTGGAAGTTCAAGTTTAGAGACATGACAAGGAAAGTCCAAGATTGGATTCTTGGCAATGGAGAAGTCCAAGTATGGATTCTTGGCAAGGAAAAGTCCGAGGGTGAAGTCTTGCAAAGGAAAGTTCAAGTATGGATACTCAGCAATGGAAATTTCCAAGGGTGTAATCTTGGCAGTGAGTCTAAATATGGATATTTGGCAAAGGAAAAGACCAAGCGTATAGTTTTGGTCATGTAAGTCCAAGTGTGTAGTCTTAGTGGCGTATGTGTAAGTCCAAGTGTGTAGTCTTGGCGGCGTAAGACACGAAGGCATGACATAGCCAATGGAAGCACCTGAAGGCAAGCACGAAGAGTGAATGAGTTGTGAAGGACTCGGATGGACCCTGAGGGCATGAGGCTGATGGAGGTGGCTAGAAGGCTTAGGTCTAGAAAGGTGGTTGATCAAGTAAGAGAGGATCATACTTGGGTTAGACCACATGTTTGAGGTGCATTAGTCGACTGGAGAATTTTTCCAGTTGCCTGGTCTAGTGTGCTCAACTCCCACTTTGAGGCTTGGTTTCCAGACTGAGTGCTCGGCAGTCGACTACTATTGGAGATGATCGGTAGCCTCAACGATTATCCAAGGTGCTCGACAGTCGACTATTTATTGGCAACAGTCAACTGGCCATTGTGAGCTCAGGAACCTAAAAGGTTTTCAAGCAATTTGACTATTATAGAGAGCAGTCAACTAGTCTTGGCTCGGCAAACTTGAAGGGTGGTTGAGCGATTAAGAAATAGTGCTCCGATGGAGGAGTTGACTACTATGTATGGGTAGTTACCTGATGGCACTGTAGCAACCCATGGAATGTTTTGTAATCAATTGGGAAGTCGACTAGTGGTGCGACAATCAACTGCTGGTAAGGGCAGTCAACTACTTGTAAGGGAAGTCGACTGCTAAGGTGTCCGTTGGCTAGAATGCCAACGTGTATTAGTCAATTGTGAGAAACGTGGATTAGACAGCTGGGCCTTTTGAGCAGTCAACTGTCAGGTAGAAATTTAGCCCGATGCAGGTTATAAAAGGAGCTCGGCGTGGAGGATTTTGGCAGCATTTTTTTTGGGAAGTTGAAGGGGAATTACTGCTACATTCCAGACCTTCAATACATTCCAAAAGCAAGCAACAAGCAATCAAGCAAAAGTATTCTCAAGAAAAGCGTTTCTTGTTTTCTTATTTCATTCTTACACTTGTATTTGTTTGTATTGTTGTTGTATAAGCTCCAGGTGATTGTAAGAAGGTTTACTCCACCTTAGTATTCATCCAAAGGAGAAGTTAGTGAAATCTTGCATTAGGAGTGATCCACCGTAAAGATTGTCATGGAGTAAAAGTTGTATCTCCGAACCACGTTAAACCTTGTGTCATGAGTGTTTGTCTTTGTTTTTAGTTTATGTTTTATTATCTCAGCTACGCATAACAAGTTTTGTAGATGAACACAAACGAAATCAAGTGATGATATTCAACCCTCCCCCCTCTAGCGCACATCAATGGTCCCAACACAAAACACAACTCACAACACTAGTTTTTATGTGGTTCGAATACGAGCTCTAGCAATCCACCACCACTAAAACATCTCCTTCTTAGAATCACACCGAAGGTGGAGAAACCTCTTATAAATAACCTGGAGCTTACAAGAAAAACCAATAACCAAATACAAATACAAATGAAAGGAATGAAACAACAACACTTTACACAAGTGAGCTTGCTTGATCTTTGCGTTTGGTTGCTTTGGAAGGCTTTAAAAGATCTGGAATGCAACAATAATTTCTCTTCTAAATCACCAAGAATCGACAACCAAAATCCTCCTCGGCTTCCTCTTTTTATAAGCTCCCATAGGACTTTTATCTGCAGATCAGTCGACTTGTCACTTATCTATTATCTCACAATGGCTTAATCCACATTGAATTTCAGTTGATCAGTCAATTTCTCATAGCCATCAGTCGACTTCCTAAGCCATCAGTCGACTACCCCGAGTCATCAGTGGGCTAAGAAACAATCTGTGCTCTTGTCTATTGAAGCTAGTCCACTGCTTCATTGAAGTACAACCATCTTGACTGGCTATGGCTAGTCGACTACTCGAGCACTTAGTCTAAGTGTCGACTACCCGCGGCCATTCAACTACCTCACCACAATAGTTGACTTCCTTAGCACTGAGTCTCCCGAGTACCCGAGTCGACTACTTGACCATTTGAATGGTCAATACCACCAGTCGACTGCTAAACAATCTATGCAATTATTTTATCCCACCAGTCAAGTTGTAGCTTGATGAAGATCTTGGAGACAATAAACGAAGTAACAAAACTTGTATTAGTAGTAGCAATCTTATATTTGGAGATGACCCTCTATTTCTTTTATAAGCCATTTCCAGTCATCTAGACCACCCTCCAGTCGACTCCATATCAGTCTTTCAATATGGTACTTTAGCTTTTCTAATCGGCAGGACTTGGTCCAGTCAACTCCAAGTCAATTGGCTCTGTTCCTTAGCATTTCTATAAATTTCCTATCCCAGATGCATGGACCTAGTCCAGTTGATTGAAACACTTGCCATCTTGGTCACAAGATTTCTAGTTGAACTCTAGCTCGCCTTGCCATCTGGACTTGGACCAGTCAAATGGGTCTGAGGCACTTAGACTCTGTCCAGTTGCTTGGAGACCTGTAATAGAGAGTTAGCACAATATAGAATATAATCTCACTTGATAGTAGTAATACTGACCAATCTCGACCTCTGAGTCCAACATGACCCTCTGTCGGATCGATGCCTACCTTGTCCTCAACTGAGGGCTCGACCTCACCTCTCCACTTGAGGCTTACTTGTCGGTTGTCCAGCCGGATTTACCTTGCTTGACATCCGATGTCCCACCAAGTCTTCATACCAACTCTCTGGTCTTCCAGACCTAGTTGGGCTTTCTGTCGGTTATCTTGTCTCCCTGAACTAATCTATCTTCTGTCATATGTCTGGTCCACTCGATCCATTTGGACTTCATGCTTGGTGTCTAGTCCTCCTGATATGTCAAGCCTTTTGCCTAGAATCCGACCAATATGACCTACTAGGACTTTCCTGTTACACATCAAGTCTTGGAAAGGGAAGTTGGGCTTATGGTTTAGCCTAACTTAAAGGTGTTGTTAAACATCAAAAAGGGGGATATTGTTGGTGCAATCGGCCCATGTCACGATTGACCAGACTCGAGTGAAACTCAAGTAGGGTTTTGATGTTTGACAATGTTTTGACAATGGTTTTGACCATTGTTTGACAATAAGATTTGACTATATGTTGACCATACGACAAGTGGATGTTTTAGATATCCAACGTCATATGGGAGAGAATGTTAGGAGGCGATTATTGGAACAATCAGCCTCAGGTCAAGGGTGACCTAGCTTTAGTGAGACTCGAGTGGAAGTTTAAGTTTAGAGACATGACAAGGAAAGTCCAAGATTGGATTCTTGGTAATGGAGAAGTCCAAGTATGGATTCTTGGCAAGGAAAAGTCCAAGGGTGAAGTCTTGCAAAGGAAAGTTCAAGTATGGAAACTCAGCAATGGAAATTTCCAAGGGTGTAATCTTGGCAGTGAGTCTAAATATGGATATTTGGCAAAGGAAAAGACCAAGGGTATAGTTTTGGTCATGTAAGTCCAAGTGTGTAGTCTTAGTGGCGTATGTGTAAGTCCAAGTGTGTAGTCTTGGCAGCGTAAGACACGAAGGCATGACATAGCCAATGGAAGCACCTGAAGGCAAGCACGAAGAGTGAACGAGTTGTGAAGGACTCAGATGGACCCTGAGGGCATGAGGCTGATGGAGGTTGCTAGAAGGCTTAGGTCTAGAAAGGTGGTTGATCAAGTAAGAGAGGATCATACTTGGGTTAGACCTCATGTTTGAGGTGCATTAGTCGACTGGAGAATTTTTCCAGTTGCCTGGTCTAGTGTGCTCAACTCCCACTTTGAGGCTTGGTTTCCAGACTGAGTGCTCGGCAGTCGACTACTATTGGAGACAGTCGACTGGCCACTGTGCAGTTGAGCACTTGGTGACTCAACGATTATCCAAGGTGCTCGACAGTCGACTATTGATTGGAAACAGTCAACTGGCCATTGTGAGCTCAGGAACCTAAAAGGTTTTCAAGCAATTTGACTACTGTAGAGAGCAGTCAACTAGTCTTGGCTCGGCAAACTTGAAGGGTGGTTGAGCGATTAAGAAATAGTGCTCCGATGGAGGAGTTGACTACTATGTATGGGCAGTTACCTGATGGCATTGTAGAAACCCATGGAATTTTTGTAATCGACTGGGCAGTCGACTAGTGGTGCGACAATCAACTGCTGGTAAGGGCAGTCGACTACTTGTAAGGGAAGTCGACTGCTAAGGTGTCCGTTGGCATGAAAGCCAACGTGTATTAGTCAATTATGAGAAACGTGGATTAGACAGCTGGGCCTTTTGAGCAGTCAACTGTCAGGTAGAAATTTAGCCCGATTCAGGTTATAAAAGGATCTCGGCGTGGAGGATTTTGGCAGCATTTTTTTTAGGAAGTTGAAGGGGAATTACTGCTACATTCTAGACCTTCAATACATTCCAAAAGCAAGCAACAAGCAATCAAGCAAAAGTATTCTCAAGAAAAGCGTTTCTTGTTTTCTTATTTCATTCTTACACTTGTATTTGTTTGTATTGTTGTTGTATAAGCTCCAGGTGATTGTAAGAAGGTTTACTCCACCTTAGTATTCATCCAAAGGAGAAGTTAGTGGAATCTTGCATTAGGAGTGATCCACCGTAAAGATTGTCATGGAGTAAATGTTGTATCTCCGAACCACGTTAAACCTTGTGTCATGAGTGTTTGTCTTTGTTTTTAGTTTATGTTTTATTATCTCAGCTACGCATAACAAGTTTTGTAGATGAACACAAACGAAATCAAGTGATGATATTCACCCCCTCCCCCCTCTAGCGCACATCAATGGTCCCAACACAAAACACAACTCACAACACTAGTTTTTATGTGGTTCGAATACGAGCTCTAGCAATCCACCACCACTAAAACATCTCCTTCTTAGAATCACACCGAAGGTGGAGAAACCTCTTATAAATAACCTGGAGCTTACAAGAAAAACAAATAACCAAATACAAATACAAATAAAAGGAATAAAACAACAACACTTTACACAAGTGAGCTTGCTTGATCTTTGCGTTTGGTTTCTTTGGAAGGCTTTAAAAGATCTGGAATGCAACAATAATTTCTCTTCTAAATCACCAAGAATCGACAACCAAAATCCTCCTCGGCTTCCTATTTTTATAAGCTCCCATAGGACTTTTATCTGCAGATCAGTCGACTTGTCACTTATCTATTATCTCACAATGGCTTAATCCACATTGGATTTCAGTTGATCAGTCAATTTCTCATAGCCATCAGTCGACTACCCCAAGTCATCAGTGGGCTAAGAAACATTTTGTACTCTTGTCTATTGAAGCTAGTCGACTGCTTCATTGAAGTACAACCATCTTGACTGGCTATGGCTAGTCGACTACTTCTCCACAGTAGTCGACTACTCGAGCACTTAGTCTAAGTGTCGACTACCCGCGGCCATTCAACTACCTCACCACAACAGTTGACTGCCTTAGCACTGAGTCTCCCGAGTTCCCGAGTCGACTATTTGACCATTTGAATGGTCAATACCACCAGTCGACTGTCAAACAATCTATGCAATTATTTTATCCCACCAGTCGAGTTGTAGCTTGATGAAGATCTTGGAGACAATAAACAAAGTAACAAAACTTGTATGAGTAGTAGCAATCTTATATTTGGAGATGACCCTCTATTTCTTTTATAAGCCATTTCCAGTCATCTAGACCACCCTCCAGTCGACTCCATATCAGTCTTTCAATATGGTACTTTAGCTTTTCTAATCGGCAGGACTTGGTCCAGTCAACTCCAAGTCAATTGGCTCTGTTCCATAGCATTTCTATAAATTTCCTATCCCAGATGCCTGGACCTAGTCCAGTTGATTGAAACACTTGCCATCTTGGTCACAAGATTTCCAGTTGAACTCTAGCTCGCCTTGCCAACTGGACTTGGACCAGTCAACTGGGTCTGAGGCACTTAGACTCTGTCCAGTTGCTTGGAGACTTGTAATAAAGAGTTAGCACAATATAGAATATAATATCACTTGATAGTAGTAATACTGACCAATCTCGACCTTTGAGTCCAACATGACCCTCTGTCGGAAAGATGCCTACCTTGTCCTCAACTGAGGACTCGACCTCACCTCTCCACTTGAGGCTTACTTGTCGGTTGTCCAGTCGGATTTACCTTGCTTGACATCCGATGTCCCACCAAGTCTTCATGCCAACTCTCTGGTCTTCCAGACCTAGTTGGGCTTTCTGTCGGTTATCTTGTCTCCCTAAACTAATCAGTCTTCTGTCATATGTCTGGTCTACTCGATCCATTTGGACTTCATGCTTGGTGTCTCATCCTCCTGATATGTTAAGCCTTTTGCCTAGAATCCGACCAATATGACCTACTAGGACTTTCCTGTTACACATCAAGTCTTGGCAAGGGAAGTTGGGCTTATGGTTTAGCCTAACTTAAAGGTGTTGTTAAACATCAAAAAGGGGAATATTGTTGGTGCAATCGGCCCATCTCACGATTGACCAGACTCGAGTGAAACTCAAGTAGGGTTTTGATGTTTGACAATGGTTTTGACCATTGTTTGACAATAAGATTTGACTATATGTTGACCATACGACAAGTGGATGTTTTAGATATCCAACGTCATATGGGAGAGAATGTTAGGAGGCGATTATTGGAACAATCAGCCTCAGGTCAAGGGTGACCTAGCTTTAGTGAGACTCGAGTGGAAGTTCAAGTTTAGAGACATGACAAGGAAAGTCGAAGATTGGATTCTTGGCAATGGAGAAGTCCAAGTATGGATTCTTGGCAAGGAATAGTCCAAGGGTGAAGTCTTGCAAAGGAAAGTTCATGTATGGATACTCAGCAATGGAAATTTCCAAGGGTGTAACCTTGGCAGTGAGTCTAAATATGGATATTTGGCAAAGGAAAAGACCAAGGGTATAGTTTTGGTCATGTAAGTCCAAGTGTGTAGTCTTAGTGGCGTATGTGTAAGTCCAAGTGTGTAGTCTTGGCGGCGTAAGACACGAAGGCATGACATAGCCAATGGAAGATTCTAAAGGCAAGCACGAAGAGTGAACGAGTTATGAAGGACTCAGATGGACCCTGAGGGCATGAGGCTTATGGAGGTGGCTAGAAGGCTTAGGTCTAGAAAGGTGGTTGATCAAGTAAGAGAGGATCATACTTGGGTTAGACCTCATGTTTGAGGTGCATTAGTCGATTGGAGAATTTTTCCAGTTGCCTGGTCTAGTGTGCTCAACTCCCACTTTTTGGCTTGGTTTCCAGACTGAGTGCTCGGCAGTCGACTACTATTGGAGACAGTCGACTGGCCACTGTGTAGCTGAGCACTTGGTGACTCAACGATTATCCAAGGTGCTCGACAGTCGACTATTGATTGGCAACAGTCAACTGGCCATTGTGAGCTCAGGAACCTAAAAGGTTTTCAAGCAATTTGACTACTGTAGAGAGCAGTCAACTAGTCTTGGCTTGGCAAACTTGAAGGGTGGTTGAGCGATTAAGAAATAGTGCTCCGATGGAGAAGTTGACTACTATGTATGGGTAGTTACCTGATGGCTCTGTAGCAACCCATGGAATGTTTTGTAATCGACTGGGCAGTCGACTAGTGGTGCGACAATCAACTACGGGTAAGGGCAGTCGACTACTTGTATGGGAAGTCGACTGCTAAGGTGTCCATTGGCATGAATGCCAACGTGTATTAGTCAATTGTGAGAAACGTGGATTAGACAGCTGGGCCTTTTGAGCAGTCAACTGTCAGGTAGAAATTTAGCCCGATGCAGGTTATAAAAGGATCTCGGCGTGGAGGATTTTGGCAGCATTTTTTTTGGGAAGTTGAAGGGGAATTACTGCTACATTCCAGACCTTCAATACATTCCAAAAGCAAGCAACAAGCAATCAAGCAAAAGTATTCTCAAGAAAAGCATTTCTTGTTTTCTTATTTCATTCTTACACTTGTATTTGTTTGTATTGTTGTTGTATAAGCTCTAGGTGATTGTAAGAAGCTTTACTCCACCTTAGTATTCATCCAAAGGAGATGTTAGTGGAATCTTGCATTAGGAGTGATCCACCGTAAAGATTGTCATGGAGTAAAAGTTGTATCTCCGAACCACGTTAAACCTTGTGTCATGAGTGTTTGTCTTTGTTTTTAGTTTATGTTTTATTATCTCAGCTACGCATAACAAGTTTTGTAGATGAACACAAACAAAATCAAGTGATGATATTCACCCCCTCCCCCCTCTAGCGCACATCAATGGTCCCAACACAAAACACAACTCACAACACTAGTTTTTATATGGTTCGAATACGAGCTCTAGCAATCCACCACCACTAAAACATCTCCTTCTTAGAATCACACCGAAGGTGGAGAAACCTCTTATAAATAACCTGGAGCTTACAAGAAAAACCAATAACCAAATACAAATACAAATGAAAGGAATGAAACAACAACACTTTACACAAGTGAGCTTGCTTGATCTTTGCGTTTAGTTGCTTTGGAAGGCTTTAAAAGATCTGGAATGCAACAATAATTTCTCTTCTAAATCACCAAGAATCGACAACCAAAATCCTCCTCGGCTTCCTCTTTTTATAAGCTCCCATAGGACTTTTATCTGTAGATCAGTCGACTTGTCACTTATTTTTTATCTCACAATGGCTTAATCCACATTGGATTTCAGTTGATCAGTCAATTTCTCATAGCCATCAGTCGACTACCCCGAGTCATCAGTGGGCTAAGAAACATTCTGTGCTCTTGTCTATTGAAGCTAGTCGACTGCTTCATTGAAGTACAACCATCTTGACTGGCTATGGCTAGTCGACTACTTCTCCACAGTAGTCGACTACTCGAGCACTTAGTCTAAGTGTCGACTACCCGCGGCCATTCAACTACCTCACCACAATAGTTGACTGCCTTAGCTCTGAGTCTCCCGAGTACCCAAGTCGACTACTTGACCATTTGAATGGTCAATACCACTAGTCGACTGCCAAACAAACTATGCAATTATTTTATCCCACCAGTCGAGTTGCAGCATGATGAAGATCTTGGAGACAATAAACGAAGTAACTAAACTTGGATGAGTAGTAGAAATCTTATATTTGGAGATGACCCTCTATTTCTTTTATAAGCCATTTCCAGTCATCTAGACCACCCTCCAGTCGACTCCATATTAGTCTTTCAATATGGTACTTTAGCCTTTCTAATCGGCAGGACTTGGTCCAGTCAACTCCAAGTCAATTGGCTTTGTTCCTTAGCATTTCTGTAAATTTTCTATCCTAGTTGCCTGGACCTGGTCCAGTTGATTAAAACACCTGCCATCTTGGTCACAAGATTTCTAGTAGAACTCTAGCTCGCCTTGCCAACTGGACCTGGTCCAGTCAATTGGGTCTGAGGCACTTAGACTCTGTCGAGTTGCTTCGAGACCTGTAATAGAGAGTTAGCACAATATAGAATATAAATGGATCGGACTTTATGTGGGCTTGATCCATTGGGTGGCCAAGATCCAACTCCTCCTCATGGTCCCTATTGTAGCCTATTAATACCTCATGAAGCTTAGATCCAATGGATAGAAACAAAACTCTAGATCTAAAGGTAGAGATTAAATCTCTAGATTCGACGGTTGAGATTAAATCTCTAGATCCGACGGTTGAGATTAAATCCCTAGAACCAATGGTGGAGATTAAAACAAGGCTTTTCCCTAACTCTATAAAAGGAGTGCAAGGGGTGGGCGGCAACTTGAATCCAACAAGAGATAGGATTAGGGTTTTTGGGCGGCATGAAGCTAGGCTTAGGGTTTGGGCTTGGCGGCACCAAATAAGGAAGGTCTTTCCTTTCTTCTTCTTCTCTAAAGGTGGTCGGCGACCTAGCATCCCTTTCCAGCCCTTGGCCTGTGTCCAAAGCAGCCCCTCTCCCTTTCTTTGGCCAGTAAAGCCTAGGCTTAGGGTTCTCCCTTGGAGCTTTGGTCGGCATTCACCTTTTCTCCCTTCTCCTTGTTGGTCGGCGGCAAGCAAATTGCTTGTTGCTTGTTGGTTGGCTAAAGGAAGGAGAAGAGTCTTGTTTCTATTCTTCCTCTTGCTCGGAATGAGTAAGGAAGGAAGATTGGTGATCTAGGAGCTTCAACTTTTGGTAGATCGTCACCCACACGACGTCCGAAAGGAGGAAGGTCATACAATAGAAAATCGAGAGGTATATCGATTCTCTATTATCTTTTGTAACATATTTATATTTGTTTTTCAATTATGTGCATGATATATTCTATTTTGTGGCTAAATATACTTGGACCCCGAACATAAACACAAAAGCCGATGATCCATACATCGTCTATTCCGCAGCTATTCGTGGAATAGAGGTTGGTCGCTTGAACAACAAGTTTGTTCAAGTGACTACTCTAAACGAATAGCACGACAATGACAAGGTTGCTTGGGCAATCCCTCTTGTCAAGGATAAATTTTTTTTATCCAGGACGTAGAAGGGATCGCCGTGAACAAGCGACTAAGTTGAAAGGGGAAGCGAAGTTTCCCCTCATCAACAAGAACACTAACTCAAATTCCCTTACCAATTTCCCAAATTGGTAATCTTACCTTTCTCCCCCTTTTTGACATACATCAAAAAGGTTCACCCAAAGAGGTCAATGTCTCATATCCAATGAGATCTTACAATCTCCCCCTTGGTCCAAAAATACCTAGGATGCCTACCATCTTCTTAGTGATAAGTCACATATCACTCAAGGGAGGCAATCCTATACACTCTCCCAATTTCCAAATTGGGTATCTCAAAATCTCATTTTCCTCCTCATAAGGAAAAATATCATCCATCATCCCTTGATGGATACCTCCCCCTAAAGGCTTGCTCCCCCTTGACCATTGCACCAACAATGTCCTTGGGAAGTCCCTAAGCCAATAGGAACTCTAAACCATCAAAAATAAGATCTAAAGTTCAACATTGAACTCTCCACACCTTAAGTTTGATACATCATCCTAACACCTCTCCTAATCCATATCCCATGGATTTTAACCCTTTATAATGCTTCCCAAAGCATATCCTAGGGTTAGGAGTAGTTAGGGAACTTTACCATGACTGAAAATGGGCTAAACAACCTTGTTTCTCCCAAAATCAGCTTGGCAGTCGAGTCCTTCAGAAATCAGTCGACTGCCTTGCACATCAGTCGACTGCCACCATGAGCAGTCGACTGATTTATTAGAAATGAGATTTGAAAATTCATAAATAATTATACGTATATCGAAAAATCATGAAAGTTTATGCGTATAATACTTATGACTAATACAATGGGTGAAAAATGATAGAAAAATATTTTACCCATAAAATAGTGAAATTGACACAAAGTTCAAAACCATTGAAAATTTTAATGTTTTGGCCCTACTTTGTATCAACTTCATCAATCGTGATTGCTATCAAAAGATAGACTTCACCAAGGTTTTCTAAAATGATTTTAAAATATTTTTGAAAACCTATATTGGATCATATTCCTTGGGCTCAATGTACATGACTTGTACACAAGCTTTCCCAATGATCCACATTTAGTTAAAGATGAGTTTTAGTTCATCTAGATGCAAAAACTATGCACCTTGAACTTAACTCATATCCTAGCATCTCACATGTATCTAGGGTGTATAAATACACATACATGTCAATGTGATGTGATATGTGGGTTTTGTTCATCATAATTTAAGGTTTCATGCATTTTCTAAGGCAACACTACATGATTCCCTTATAAATGGGACTCCAAGTCATGTCATTGTCCTTAAATCAATTTTAATCAAATTAAATGCATAAATGATCATGGCATAAATGATAGCAATAATTTAGCATGGCCAATGATCATGATGTCATGACATATGATATAATCTAAAAACATATGACATTAAACCTTAATCCTAAACATGATCATGACATATTAAATGATTAAAAATAAATATGATGTCATGTCATGTTATATGACAATCAAGGCATGGCAAATAAAAGGTATAGCTATAAGAATACATAAATTTTAATATTAGTTGTCATTTGATATAATTAAGTATATTTTGTCATATTGCTACTTTTCTCCCAAGTGTGTCAAAAACCCAAAATGGCACACTATGATCTCTAATCCTAAGTTGTGTCAATTTAATTGATTTTTTATAATTCCAAAAATGTATTGGCACATCCTAAAATCTTTTAGGATCATAATATCAAATCTATTTCCAAGGTATCCATAACCTTGAAAATAACCTAAAGTGGCATCTTTACCATGGTTAGGTTAACTACCCTTCCATTTAAAGTTGGCACACCCTAAACTCATCTAGCGTGAATCAATCACGCTCTTAGGAACCCAAAACCTATTTGAGCTCCTAGGGTTTACTAGGTATTTCTTAGGGATAACCTCCCTAGATACCTTCCTAATGACCCTTCTTGGCTTGTTAGCCTTGGTCATTTGGGTCTTGCCATGGTTAACTCTAGGGGTGACTTCTCTTGTAACCTTCTTAGTGGTCACCCTAGGTTTCTTCGAAACCCTTGCCACTAGGCACATACCTTGGTCAACCTTAGGGATGACTTTGCTAATGACCTTGTGTTGGAATGTATACTGAAAGCCTAGCTCTTTTTGTATGAACATTTTATTTTGGAATAAGAATCACATGATCATTGTTTGCACTTTATATATTTATTATATGTGTGTGCATATTGTCTAACATTTTACATTGTAGATAACATGGTGCTTGGTGTGGCACAAAAGATTATGTTATCAGTCCCTTGTAAAATATAAGTAGAGGCTCACAACCAAGATGGTTTTGGACAAACCATTGGCATGGTTGTAGTGTAGCTTGGTATTGTTTTGTCTTAAACATAGAGTTACACTAGTACACTTAAGTGTATTGAGAAGAACCGACAGAGAGGTGATTCAATTAATTGCTGACTACATAATTGAATCGGACCTCGGATATTATGTTGTACTTGCTCTTAATCCCGATATAATAACGGGCATATGTACTTAGTATTTATTTCTTTGATTTACCAAAGGGTGAGATTTAGATGGTTTAAATCAATATGCCCGGTAAGTTGGGAAATGATATTATTTACATGGTGTGCCATTGATTATAGGAGGAAACCGTGTCCTATATACTAGGTTGATGATGTCCCCTTGAGGAGCTCATAAGGTTCATCATGTAAACCCAGCTGGTTGACTTAGTCAACATGATGATAAGGTTGAGTGGTACTACTCGAGGAGTTAGATGTTAATTAATTGATGGTCAGTAAATCAATTAATTGACGGGCATTCGATATCTTAAACACGGGGAGATGAATGTACAAATAATATATGGAGCCCATATTAATTTATGGGGGTTGGTGAGGTAGTTCAATGATGATCCTCTAGTGGAATGGAACATCATTGATGGATCAAGTTTGTGTGGTTCCGATCCATCGGGTGGCCAAGATCCAACTCCTCCTTATGGTCCCTATCATAGCCTAATATAATCCTCATGAAATCTAGATCCAAGAATGTAAAACAAAACTCTAGAACCAACGGTTGGGATTAAATCCCTAGATCCGATGGTTGGGATGAAACCCTAGAACCAACGGTTGGGATTAAATCCCTAGATCCGATGGTTGGGATGAAACCCTAGTACCAACGGTTGGGATTAAATCCCTAGATACGATGGTTGGGATGAAACCCTAGAATCGACGGTTGGGATTAAATCCCTAGATCCGACGGTTAGGATGAAACCTTAGATCCGACGGTTGGGATGAAACCCTAGATTCGACGGTTGGGATGATATCCTAGATCCGACGGTTGGGATGAAATCCTAGATCCGATGGTTGGGATAAAACCCTAGATCCGACGGTAAAGATTAAATCCCTAAATCTGACGGTGGAGATTAAAGGAGGCTTAAGCCCAATTCTATAAATAGAGGGCTTAGGTTGGGCGTCAATGAGAATTGGTTCAATTGGAAATTAGGGTTTTGCTCATCTCAATGTGGGCGGCAACAAACCCTAGAGGAACTAGGGTTTTGGGCAGCTAGAAGTGGGCGGCAAGCTTGGTTCTCCCTAGGGTTTTGGCCGGCGCCCCTCATCCTCTTCTCATCCATTGCCGGTGCTCCTCCTTTGCTCCTTGGTGGCCGGTGGTTCTCCAACTCCTTGGTGGCCGACACTTCTACAACTTCTAGGTGGTCGGCGGCAACATTGCAACAAGTTGGCCGGCGCTCACCCATTCACTCCTTGGCCGGCGGTTACATCGAGCTCTTTTGATTGGTGGTCGGTTCTAGAAAGGAGAAGTTTTTTGTTTTGTTCTTCTCTTTGTTCGCAGCGAACAAGGAAGGGAAGAACGCAATCTAGAAGGCTTCTACTCGTGGAGGATCTTCGCCCACACGTCATCCACGAGGAGGATAGGACATACGGTAGAAGATCGTAAGGTATAAAAGTTTTACAACTTTATATTCTGATCTTAGCATGTTCTTTTATGTGTTGATTATACAAGTGTGCATTAGTATATATTTTGTATAATCATGGACCCCGAAGACAAACACAAAAACCGGCGATCCGTCCGTCGTCTCTTCCGCGGCTAACCAACTAGAAGAGTTGTGTTGCTTGAACAACTAGTTTGTTCAAGCGATCACTCAAGTTGTTATCACGATGACGAATTGGTTGTGATAAGGAAACTCATCCCATCCGGATTAATTCTTTAATTAGTGAAAATTTTAATCCGGGGACATGGGAGCCAATGAGCCTCCGAAGCAACTCCCTGCAAGTGGTATCAGAGCCATGGTTTCCGGTTTTGTGTGTTTTGGATTCGGTTACTTTCATGCACATACCATATATTGAGTATGCCGGATAATAGTAGGATGTGCGTAGGCTAACTTTTTGGTTGCAGGCATAAGATCCGACTATTATGGCTATTTGGTTGTATGTGATTGTATGTATATTATTTGAATCCTCAGGGTTGACGAGGCTAGATTAGTATTTAATTTTTGTAATTAAATATGGAATTGTTTAGCCGCTCATTTTAATTTACTTTCGATCTAGATTATTTGTACACTCCTTCGTGGAGTATAGGATCGATGGATGTAAATTAAAATGATATATCTCGGCTCGGATCTCTTTGGTGACTTGCGCACGGGAAAAGGTGGAGCGGACGAGGTGGCGACACGACGGGATGTGTATTGGAGAACAATGTCATAATAGTTGGAAAAATTCTATTTTTTTTCCATATTTATTGCTGATTTGTTTTATATGCATGTTGTGTATGCTTTAAAATTCCTCAATTGCAATTTACTAAGTGAGAGAGGGATATTTTAATTAATTCCTGCGGCCTCCATTACAATTTGACGTGTGATGCAACAAACTTGCATGTTGGCTCTGAGTGCCTTCCTCCCCATCGGATGGGTTTGTTTACGGATCACTAGGTCAAATAATGGTTATAGGAAATTATTTAGGAGCGTGTGTACTTCCCCATCGGTAAGGCACATAATTCGAAATAATTCCCTTAGTATCGTGTAATGGTGCACACTTAGATGCAAATAAAAGTATCCTCCCCATCAGAGTCACTGCTTTTATTTGTAGGGCTAAAGAGGAACCAACTATTAATTTTATTTGTCAAAAAGTAAGGTTGACAAGATAATAAAATTAATAGGTAAAACCTCCTCTTACAAATGTAGAATTCGTATACGTCCACACTATCGTGGCATGCGATATTTTCGGTGTTTTGAGGTGTTGGTTGATTTCGGAATTTTATTGTTTTGAGGAATCAATAATATTTGAAATCTAATATTTTGATCATTGTGATTTTTAGGATTTTCAAATGGCTTTCAACCCACTTGCTGTGATTTTAAAAGAAAATAAGCTTACTGGACCAAACTATATTGATTGGAAAAGAAATCTGGATATTGTCTTAACTGCGGAGGAGTACAAATTTGTACTCTTCGAGGTCTGTCCTCCTAAGCCCTCCGATGACTCTGATGAAAAGGAGAAAGAACGTTATAAGAAATGGGTCAAGGCAGATGAGATGGCGCGGTGTTACATTTTGGCATCTATGTCAAATGTGCTGCAACATCAGCATCAGGCCATAGCCACAGCTTATGACATGATGTTCAATCTCAAGGAACTTTTCGGACATCAGAGTAGGGCGGCTAGACAGGAGGCAATGAGAAACTTTATGACGACCACCATGATCGAGGGAACACCCATTAGGGATCATGTTCTCAAGATGATGGCTCATCTTAATGAGATGGAAGTCCTCGGAGCTGAGATCGATGGGGAAACCCAAGTCGATATCATTCTCCAGTCTCTGCCTAGGAGTTTGGAGCAGTTCCGCCTCAATTACAACATGAACAAGAGGTTGTATTCATTGGCGGAGCTTCTAACAGAACTCCAGGCGGCAGAGGGGCTTTTTCGTCAAAGTGCTCAAGCCATGGTCGCTCAAAAGGTTTCTTCCTCTAAACCGAAAGGTAAGAAGAAGAAGAAGCAAGGTGGAGCGAAGAAAGTGGCAGTGGGACCTCAGGCAGGAGTGAAGAAGCCGAAAGGCAAGTGCTTCACTTGCAAGCAGACTGGACATTGGAAGGCGGACTGTCCTCGCCGAAAGAACAAAGGTATATCTTCTTGTTTAGTTGTTGAAACATGTTTAGCGGTGTTATCTACCAGTGCCTGGTGTGTAGATACAAGAGCCACTGATCATGTCTGCAATACTTTGCAGGGGTTCTAGGAAACCCGACGACTAGCTGAGGGAGAAATTATCGTCTTCATGGGCAATGCTTCAAAGGTGGCAGCTATTGCAGTGGGAGACGTTTATTTATCTTTTGATAGGAATAAAGTTTTGGTTTTGAGAAATTGTCTTTATGTACCTACTTTTAGAAAGAATTTAATTTTAGTTTCTAAATTGTTCATGGATGGATATTGTCAAGTCTCGGAAAAAAAAAATACACGGGCGAAAATCATCGAAAAAGGGGGATAAAATTCGGGGTCTATTTACACCCTAAATAATCACCGTGAGAGGCATGAAAGGGAAAAACCCTAAACCCCAACTAACCGGCCGAACCCCTATATATATTTTCCTTTTTCTTTTTTTTCTTTTGCAGCTTTTCGTTCACAAGACTCCGCTGCCGAGCCGCCAGAGCGACGAAGAGGCGATCCTACTGCCGAGTCGACGCCTTGGCTGCCGGAGCAACACGACCCTCCTCCTTCCTCTTCCCGATGAGTAATCTTTGGCTAGAGTTGTCGAGGGCGGTGAATCCAGCAGCTTCTCATAGGGACGGTCGCGGCGAATTGGAGTCGGGGTGTTAAGGAGTGAAGCTCGTCGGTGAGGGGGGGGATTTCCCGATTAGGTTCTAACAGGCGTCCGCAGCGGATTACCGGTGTTATTGGGGATAGGTTGAGCTAGGGCGAACGGTGGAGTGGCTATCCGACGACTAGGTGGAGGCGATAGGCAGAGAGTTATAGGAAGGGGATTAGGGCCTTAAATCTTGGAGCTGAGGAAGGGGGTTCTCGATAGGGGGGAGGATTGGAATTCGGTGATTTTGGGGAATTCACCATGCCGGTGGATTGGGTTACCAGTTGGCGTCCTAGCAGGGGCATAGGGGGGAAGCGCGGAGGTTTGGACTGGATGGAGCAATGGTAACTAGCGAAGCTGTTTTTCCGTCGGCTTGAGGGAGGTGAGGAGCAGGGAGATCTCGGGAGGTGGCTAGGAATTAAATCATTGGGTTATAATGGGAATTCTGGATGGTGATGACCGAACCGGTGGATTAGGGTTCTTGGTAGGTGAAGAACAGGGGAAAGGGAAGGGATAAATAGATTGGTGTCATTGGAAGGGAAGGGGAATCGGTCTAGGATTTTAGGATCGTATTCGATGAATTTAAGCGTGGATTAGTATGGAGGGTTTCATCCGGTAGGGGGAAAATAATGGAATATACACTTGTTGGGGTCCTAATGAATTGAGTGAACCGAATGATGTACATGAGGGTTAAATCTTCAATTAATAGCCAGATAAATGTTTAATAGAGGTAAGGGGTAGTTTGTTGGAAATGAATCAGCATGCTAGGATGGATAGAAAAGTTAGTATGTATATGAGCTTTATGTCTGTAGATGCTTCCTGTTATATGTGTTCTCAGCCAGCATGTTTAGTTAATCCTTTATAAGATCTTTTTGTTTGTAATGCTGTAAATGATTTATAATATGTGATAAATATCGTCTACCTGTGTATGAGGTTAGATGCTATATATATATATGAGTAATTACCATCTACCTGTGTATGAGGTTAGATGTTATATGTATGTGTGTGTAATTACCATCTACCTGTGTATGAGGTTAGATGCTATATATAAATATATATATTTGTTCACCAATGATGTTTAATGTTCTTATTTTCTTTAGCTAAAATGTTCATCAGATCCTTCTTATGCTTCGATGTTATGTGAATAAGTTATGTTAACATCTAACGGTGTATGAGGTTAGATGCTATATATAGACATATATATATATATATATACACGTCCATTCAAGATGTTCTATGTTATCCTTCTATGACTGAGTATGGTAGAAAACGACAGAAATTATTAGTTAGCTAACTGTATGTACATGAGCATTAGTGGTGCCTGGACGGGTTGGGCTCCCCGGGTTGAGCTCCGGGGAGGGCCCACCCAAATCGATGATTGATCAATGGTGATGACGGATTCCCTTAGTTTCTTCCTAGAGGTACCTCAGGATTGCACAAGAAATTAAGATATTTGACTGGCTCAGCATTTTAAATGCATAATGTGAGGTACAATGAGGGTTTATGGTTAGGTACAGTTAGCATAACAGAAAGGCATGATGGGGTTCATTGTACTTGTTATAATGATATGATGTTAAAAGCATTGGTTAGGTTTCATATGGACTTACAGAAAGTATAACCGAAAATGTATGTTGAGCTACAGTAATTTACATTTACAGTTGTAGAGATATATGTTTCTTTTGAATTATTCTCCTCCCTGTGTTATATCTCTGTCGTTGATCTACTTACTGGGCTGTGAACTCATGATGTCACATAACAATTTCAGGTAGGGAACATGATACCCAGAATGAGATACAAGAAGCGGAGGTGGTGTAACTGAGGATGATGATGATGAGCATGACACACATTGTCCGGGGGGATCTACAAAACAGGGTTTCCAGATTGAGGGGAGCTGACTTGATGTTCTATTTTTCTTCAGGTTCTGAGAGTTAAGTGTGTAGTTGAGACTGCTAAACTGGATGGAATAAAAAAATAAATTGTGCCGGGCATTTTGATCTTGTATATAATGGGTAATGTTGATGTGTGACTAGGGATTTAGTATGTGCATACGGGGTTAGGTCGTTTCAGATATTCTATTTATTTTAATGACAAAGTGGTTATAAAAAGAAATAGGGAGATTATCTGTTCTGGTACATTGGTTGGCAATTTATATACTCTTGAACCGAAAACTCCCACGATGCATATAGAAATCAATAACTCATCTTCTAAGTCTAATAAGAGAAAAGAACCTTCGTAAATGAACCAAACATATCTTTGGCATCTAAGGCTTGGTCATATTAACCTAAGCAGAATTCAAAGGTTGATAGCTGATAGACCTTTGGGTTCATTAGTGGTGGAGGATCTCCCAACCTGCGAATCTTGCTTGGAAGGTAAAATGACCAAGAGGCCTTTCAAGGCCAAGGGGTATAGAGCCAAAGATGTGTTAGAATTGGTTCATTCTGATTTGTGCGGTCCTATGTCTATCCAGGCAAGAGGTGGTTTTGAATATTTCGTCTCTTTTATAGACGATTATTCAAGATATGGATACATTTACTTGATGCGCCGCAAGTCTGAATGCTTTGACAGGTTCAAAGAATTCAAGGCTGATGTGGAGAACCGTCAAGCTAAAAGTATCAAGACACTACGATCTGATCGTGGTGGCGAGTACCTCTTGGGAGAGTTTAGGAGTTACTTATCAGAGTATGGGATTCAATCCCAATTATCCACACCTGGCACACCCCAGCAGAATGGTGTGGCGGAGCGAAGGAACAGGACTCTTATGGAGATTGTCAGATCTATGATGAGTTACTCTGAGTTACCTGATTCGTTCTGGGGGTTTGCTTTGGAAACAGCAGCACACATTCTGAACTTGGTTCCATCTAAGTCAGTACCCTCTACTCCTACAGAGTTGTGGACTGGGCGAAAGCCTAGTCTAAGACATATTCGGATTTGGGGTAGTCCAGCACATGTGCTGAAGGGAGATGCTGGTAAGTTGGAATCTCGTACAGAAGTACGCTTGTTTGTTGGCTACCCTAAAGGAACGAACGGTGGTTTATTCTATAGTCCTAGAGATCAGAAGGTGATCGTGAGTACGAATGGCAGATTTCTAAAGGAGGACTATGTAATGAACCACAGACCCACGAGTAGGATTGTTCTTGAGGAGTTGACAGGGGAAGTCCCGACTTCAGTACCACCGGTACAAGAGGAGATACCACAAGTCACTACACCGCGTGTCACAGAGCATACACAGGAGGCACCTCGTCATAGTGGGAGGGTTGTTAGACAACCCGACAGATTCATATTTTTGGGAGAGTCTTCGGACTTAGTCCCTGGTGATCATGAACCTGATCCCTGGACATAAGACGAGGCACTCCAAGATAGAGATGCAGTATCTTGGCAAAGAGCGATGGATTCAGAGATAGAATCTATGGATTCTAATCAGGTCTGGGAGCTAGTAGAACCACCCGATGGTGTAAAAGTCATTGGATGCAAGTGGATCTATAAGAGAAAGAGAGGAGTAGACGGGAAGGTTGAGACCTTCAAAGCTAGGCTTGTTGCGAAAGGGTATACTCAGAAAGAGGGGATGATTATGAGGAGACCTTTTCGCCGGTAGCTATGCTTAAGTCTATTCGGATTCTCTTATCTATAGCTGCTCATATGGATTATGAGATTTGGCAGATGGATGTCAAGAAAGCTTTCCTTAACGGAAGTCTTGAAGAGAACATCTATATGCGACAACCAGAGGGATTCATTGCTAAAGGCAAAGAGCATCTTGTATGTAAGCTTAATCGGTCCATTTATGGATTGAAGCAAGCTTCTAGATCTTGGAACATCGCTTTGATGAGATAATCCAGTCATATGGATTTATTCAAAGTCCGGATGAGCCTTGTGTATACAAGAGATGTGATGAAAACGTAGTGGTATTTCTTGTACTATACATAGATGACATTTTGTTAGTTGGCAACAATATCAAAGTGTTATCAGACGTAAGGGTATGGTTGTCCAAACAGTTTGACATGAAGGACTTGGGAGAAGTGGGACACATTCTTGGGATCAAAGTTATAAGGGATCGCAAGAAAAGGATGTTGTGCTTATCTCAAGCTTCATACATTGACACTATACTTGCTCATTTTAGCATGCAGAACTCCAAGAAAGGTTTTCTACCTTTTAGGCATGGAGTTCCTTTATCTAAAGAGATGTGTCCCAAAACATCAAAGGAGATAGAGGACATGAAGGCGGTTCCTTATGCTTCGGCAGTAGGAAGCCTTATGTATGCTATGTTATGTACAAGACCGGATATCAGCTTTGTCGTGGGCATGGTTAGCAGATATCAGAGTAATCCTGGACAGGGACATTGGACTGCGGTAAAGCATATATTAAAGTACCTGAGAAGGACTAGGGATTATAAGTTGGTTTACCGGGCATATCAATTAGTCCCTGTGGGTTACACGGATTCAGATTTCCAATCAGATAGGCACAAGAGTAAGTCTACATCGGGGATTGTGTTTACTTTTGGAGGTGGAGCCATAGTATGGAGGAGTGTAAAGCAGAAATGCGTGGCGGACTCTACCATGGAAGCTGAGTATGTGGCAGCCTCTGAGGCAGCCAAGGAAGCTGTATGACTCAGGAACTTCTTGATGGACTTGGATGTGATTCCTGGTTTGCCCAGAACTATCATAATTTATTGTGATAACAGTGGTGCAGTTGCAAACTCGAAGGAACCACGAGCCCATCAGGCGAGTAAACACATAGAGCGCAAGTACCACCTTATACGAGAAATCGTAAAGCGAGGAGAAGTAGCTGTCGCCAAGATTTCATCAGAGGATAACCTGGCGGATTCATTCACTAAGGCCCTTCCAGCGAAAGCGTTTGATAGGCATGTGGAGGACATGGGGATCAGATGTATGGCAGTGTGATGACGGCATAGTCTTTTAGTATAAGTGGGAGATTGTTGGAATGTATACTGAAAGTCTAGCTCTTTTTGTATGAACATTTTATTTTGGAATAAGAATCACATGATCATTGTTTGCACTTTATATATTTATTATATGTGTGTGCATATTGTCTAATATTTTACATTATAGATAACATGGTGCTTGGTGTGGCACAGAAGATCATGTTATCAGTCCCTTGTAAAATATAAGTAGAGGCTCACAACCAAGATGGTTTTTGACAAACCATTGGCATGGTTGTAGTGTAGCTTGGTATTGTTTTGTCTTGAACATAGAGTTACACTAGTACACTTAGGTGTATTGAGCAGGACCGACATAGAGGTGATTCAATTAATTGCTGACTACATAATTGAATCGGACCTCGGATATTATGTTGTACATGCTCTTAATCCCGATATAATAACGGGCACATGTACTTAGTATTTATTTCTTTGATTTACCAGAGGGTGAGATTTAGATGGATTAAATCAATATGCCCGGTAAGTTGGGAAATGATATTATTTACATGGTGTGCCGTTGATTATAGGAGGAAACCGTGTCCTATATACTAGGTTGATGATGTCCCCTTGAGGAGCTCATAAGGTTCATCATGTAAACCCAGTTGGTTGACTTAGTCAATATGATGATAAGATTGAGTGGTACTACTCGAGGAGTTAGATGTTAATTAATTGATGGTCAGTAAATCAATTAATTGACGGGCATTCGATATCTTAAACACGGGGAGATGAATGTACAAATAATATATGGAGCCCATATTAATTTATGGGGGTTGGTGAGGTAGTTCAATGATGATCCTCTAGTGGAATGGAACATCATTGATGGATCAAGTTTGTGTGGTTCCGATCCATCGGGTGGCCAAGATCCAACTCCTCCTTATGGTCCCTATCGTAGCCTAATATAATCCTCATGAAATCTAGATCCAAGAATGTAAAACAAAACTCTAGAACCAACGGTTGGGATTAAATCCCTAGATCCGATGGTTGGGATGAAACCCTAGAACCAACGGTTGGGATTAAATCCCTAGATCCGATGGTTGGGATGAAACCCTAGTACAAACGGTTAGGATTAAATCCCTAGATCCGATGGTTTGGATGAAACCCTAGAATCGACGGTTGGGATTAAATCCCTAGATCCGACGGTTAGGATGAAACCCTAGATCCGACGGTTGGGATGAAACCCTAGATCCGATGGTTGGGATGAAATCCTAGATTCGACGGTTGGGATGAAACCCTAGATCCGACGGTTGGGATAAAACCCTAGATCCGACGGTGGAGATTAAATCCCTAGATCCGACGGTGGAGATTAAAGGAGGCTTAAGCCCAATTCTATAAATAGAGGGCTTAGGTTGGGCGGCAATGAGAATATGTTCAATTGGAAATTAGGGTTTTGCTCATCTCAAAGTGGGCGGCAACAAACCCTAGAGGAACTAGGGTTTTGGGCGGCTAGAAGTAGGAGGCAAGCTTGGTTCTCCCTAGGGTTTTGGCCGGCGCCCCTCATCCTCTTCTCATCCATTGTCGGTGCTCCTCTCTTCCTCCTCCTTTGCTCCTTGGTGGCCGGCGGTTCTCCAACTCCTTGGTGGCCGGCACTTCTACAACTTCTAGGTGGTCGGCGGCAACATTGCAACAAGTTGGCCGGCGCTCATCCATTCACTCCTTGGCCGGCGGTTACATCGAGCTCTTTTGATTGGTGGCCGGTTCTAGAAAGGAGGAGTTTTTTGTTTTGTTCTTCTCTTTTTTCGCAGCGAACAAGGAAGGGAAGAACGCGATCTAGAAGGCTTCTACTCGTGGAGGATCTTCGCCCACACGTCGTCCACGAGGAGGATAGGACATACGGTAGAAGATCGTAAGGTATAAAAGTTTTACAACTTTATATTCTGATCTTAGCATGTTATTTTATGTGTTAATTATACAAGTGTGCATTAGTATATATTTTGTATAATCATGGACCCCGAAGACAAACACAAAAACCAGCGATCCGTCCGTCGTCTCTTCCGCGGCTAACCAACTAGAAGAGTTGTGTTGCTTGAACAACTAGTTTGTTCAAGCGATCACTCAAGTTGTTAGCACGACGACGAATTGGTTGTGCTAAGGAAACTCATCCCATCCGGATTAATTCTTTCATTAGTGAAAATTTTAATCCGGGGACATGGGAGCCAATGAGCCTCCGAAGCAACTCCCTACAAGTGGTATCAGAGCCATGGTTTTCGGTTTTGTGTGTTTTGGATTCGGTTACTTTCATGCACATATCATATATTGAGTATGCCGGATAATAGTAGGATGTACGTAGGCTAACTTTTTGGTTTCAGGCATAAGATGCGACTATTATGGCTATTTGGTTGTATGTGATTGTTTTGTGTGTGATTGTATGTATATTATTTGAATCCTCGGGGTTGACGAGGCTAGATTAGTATTTAGTTTTTGTAATTAAATATGGCATTGTTTAGCCGCTCATTTTAGTTTACTTTCGATCTAGATTATTTGTACACTCCTTCGTGGAGTATAGGATCGATGGATGTAAATTAAAATGATATATCTCGGCTCGGATCTCTTTGGTGACTTGCGCACGGGAAAAGGTGGAACGGACGAGGTGGTGACACGACGGGATGCGTATTGGAGAACAATGCTATAATAGTTGGAAAAATTCTGTTTTTTTTTCCATATTTATTGCTGATTTCTTTTATATGCATGTTGTGTATGCTTTAAAATTCCTCAATTGCAATTAACTAAGTGGGAGAGGGATATTTTAATTAATTCCTGCGGCCTCCATTACAATTTGACGTGTGATGCAACAAACTTGCACGTTGGCTCTGAGTGCCTTCCTCCCCATCGGATGGGTTTGTTTGTGGATCACTAGGTCAAATAATGGTTATAGGAAATTATTTAGGAGCGTGTGTACTTCCCCATCGGTAAGGCACATAATCCGAAATAATTCCCTTAGTATCGTGTAATGGTGCACACTTAGATGCAAATAAAAGTATCCTCCCCATCGGAGTCACTGCTTTTATTTGTAGGGCTAAAGAGGAACCAACTATTAATTTTATTTGTCAAAAAATAAGGTTGACAAGATAATAAAATTAATGGGTAAAACCTCCTCTTACAAATGTAGAATTCGTATACGTCCACACTATCGTGGCATGCGATATTTTCGGTGTTTTGAGGTGTTGGTTGATTTCAGAATTTTATTATTTTGAGGAATCAATAATATTTGAAATCTAATATTTTGATCATTGTGATTTTTAGGATTTTCAAATGGCTTTCAACCCACTTGCTGTGATTTTAAAAGAAAATAAGCTTACTGGACCAAACTATATTGATTGGAAAAGAAATCTGGATATTGTCTTAACTGCGGAGGAGTACAAATTTGTACTCTTCGAGGTCTGTCCTCCTAAGCCCTCCGATGACTCTGATGAAAAGGAGAAAGAACGTTATAAGAAATGGGTCAAGGCAGATGAGATGGCGCGGTGTTACATTTTGGCATCTATGTCAAATGTGCTGCAACATCAGCATCAGGCCATAGCCACAGCTTATGACATGATGTTCAATCTCAAGGAACTTTTCGGACATCAGAGTAGGGCGGCTAGACAGGAGGAAATGAGAAACTTTATGACAACCACCATGATCGAGGGAACACCCATTAGGGATCATGTTCTCAAGATGATGGCTCATCTTAATGAGATGGAAGTCCTCGGAGCTGAGATTGATGGGGAAACCCAAGTCGATATCATTCTCCAGTCTCTGCCTAGGAGTTTTGAGCAGTTCCGCCTCAATTACAACATGAACAAGAGGTTGTATTCGTTGGCGGAGCTTCTGACAGAACTCCAGGCGGCAGAGGGGCTTTTTCGTCAAAGTGCTCAAGCCATGGTCGCTCAGAAGGTTTCTTCCTCTAAACCGAAAGGTAAGAAGAAGAAGAAGCAAGGTGGAGTGAAGAAAGTGGCAGTGGGACCTCAGGCAGGAGTGAAGAAGCCGAAAGGCAAGTGCTTCACTTGCAAGCAGACTGGACATTGGAAGGCGGACTGTCCTCGCCGAAAGAACAAAGGCATATCTTCTTGTTTAGTTGTTGAAACATGTTTAGCGGTGTTATCTACCAGTTCCTGGTGTGTAGATACAGGAGCCACTGATCATGTCTGCAATACTTTGTAGGGGTTCCAAGAAACCCGACGACTAGCTGAGGGAGAAATTACCGTCTTCATGGGCAATGCTTCAAAGGTGGCGGCTATTACAGTGTGAGACATTTATTTATCTTTTGATATGAATAAAGTTTTGGTTTTGAGAAATTGTCTTTATGTACCTACTTTTAGAAAGAATTTAATTTCAGTTTCTAAATTGTTCAAGGATGGATATTCTGTTTCTTTTAATGACAAAGTGGTTATAAAAAGGAATAGGGAGATTATCTATTCTGGTACATTGGTTGGCAATTTATATACTCTTGAACCGAAAACTCCCACGATGCATATAGAAATCAATAACTCATCTTCTAAGTCTAATAAGAAAAAAGAACCTTCGCAAATGAACCAAACATATCTTTGGCATCTAAGGCTTGGTCATATTAACCTAAGCAGAATTCAAAGGTTGATAGCTGATAGACCTTTGGGTTCATTAGTGGTGGAGGATCTCCCAACCTGCGAATCTTGCTTGGAAGGTAAAATGACCAAGAGGCCTTTCAAGGCCAAGGGGTATAGAGCCAAAGATGTGTTAGAATTGGTTCATTCTGATTTGTGCGGTCCTATGTCTATCCAGGCAAGAGGTGGTTTTGAATATTTCGTCTCTTTTATAGACGATTATTCAAGATATGGATATGTTTACTTGATGTGCCGCAAGTCTGAATGCTTTGACAGGTTCAAAGAATTCAAGGCTGATGTGGAGAATCGTCAAGCTAAAAGTATCAAGACACTACGATCTGATCGTGGTGGCGAGTACCTCTTGGGAGAGTTTAGGAGTTACTTATCAGAGTCTGGGATTCAATCCCAATTATCCGCACCTGGCACACCCCAGCAGAATGGTGTGGCGGAGCGAAGGAACAGGACTCTTATGAAGATTGTCAGATCTATGATGAGTTACTCTGAGTTACCTGATTCGTTCTGGGGGTTTGCTCTGGAAACAGTAGCACACATTCTAAACTTGGTTCCATCTAAGTCAGTACCCTCTACTCCCATAGAGTTGTGGACTGGGCGAAAGCCTAGTCTAAGACATATTCGGATTTAGGGTTGCCCAGCACATGTGCTGAAGGGAGATGCTGGTAAGTTGGAATCTCGTACAGAAGTACGCTTGTTTGTTGGCTACCCTAAGGGAATGAAAGGTGGTTTATTCTATAGTCCTAGAGATCAGAAGGTGATTGTGGGTACGAATGTCAGATTTCTAAAGGAGGACTATGTAATGAATCACAGGCCCACGAGTAGGATTGTTCTTGAGGAGTTGACAGGGGAAGTCCCGACTTCAGTACCACCGGTACAAGAGGAGATACCACAAGTCATTGCACCGCCTGTCATAGAGTATACACAGGAGGCACCTCGTCGTAGTGGGAGGGTTGTTAGACAACCCGACAGATTCATGTTTTTGGGAGAGTCTTCGGACTTAGTCCCTGGTGATCATGAACCTGATCCCTGGACATATGACGAGGCACTCCAAGATAGAGATGAAGTATCTTGGCAAAGAGCGATGGATTCACAGATAGAATCTATGGATTCTAATCAGGTCTGGGAGCTAGTAGAACCACCCGATGGTGTAAAAGCCATTGGATGCAAGTGGATCTACAAGAGAAAGAGAGGAGTAGACGGGAAGGTTGAGACCTTCAAAGCTAGGCTTGTTGCAAAAGGGTATACTCAGAAAGATGGGATGATTATGAGGAGACCTTTTCACCGGTAGCTATGCTTAAGTCTATCCGAATTCTCTTATCTATAGCTGCTCATATGGATTATGAGATTTGGCAGATGGATGTCAAGACAGCTTTCCTTAACGGAAGTCTTGAAGAGAACATCTATATGCGGCAACCAGAGGGATTCATTGCTAAAGGCAAAGAGCATCTTGTATGTAAGCTTAATCGGTCCATTTATGGATTGAAGCAAGCTTCTAGATCTTGGAACATCCGCTTTGATGAGGTAATCCAGTCATATGGATTTATTCAAAGTCCGGATGAGCCTTGTGTATACAAGAGATGTGATGGAAACGTAGTGGTATTTCTTGTACTATACGTAGATGACATTTTGTTAGTTGGCAACGATATCAAAGTGTTATCAGACGTAAGGGTATGGTTGTCCAAACAGTTTGACATGAAGGACTTGGGAGAAGTGGGACACATCCTTGGGATCAAAGTTATAAGGGATCGCAAGAAAAGGATGTTGTGCTTATCTCAAGCTTCATACATTGACACTATCCTTGCTCGTTTTAGCATGAAGAACTCCAAGAAAGGTTTTCTACCTTTTAGGCATGGAGTTCCTTTATCTAAAGAGATGTGTCCCAAAACATCAAAGGAGATAGAGGACATGAAGGCGGTTCCTTATGCTTCGGCAGTAGGAAGCCTTATGTATGTTATGCTATGTACGAGACCGGATATCTGCTTTGCCGTGGGCATGGTTAGAAGATATCAGAGTAATCCTGGATAGGGACATTGGACTATGGTAAAGCATAAATTGAAGTACCTGAGAAGGACTAGGGATTATATGCTAGTTTACCGGGCAGATCAATTAGTCCCTGTGGGTTACACGGATTCGGATTTCCAATCAGATAGGGACAAGAGTAAATCTACCTCGTGGGTTGTGTTAACTTTTGGAGGTGGAGCCATAGTATGGAGGAGTGTCAAGCAAAAATGCGTGGCGGACTCTACCATGGAAGCTGAGTATGTGGAAGCCTCTGAGGCAGCCAAGGAAGTTGTATGGCTCAGGAACTTCTTGATGGACTTGGATGTGATTCTTGGTTTGCCCAGAACTATCACAATTTATTGTGATAACAGTGGTGCAGTTGCAAACTCGAAGGAACCACGAGCCCATAAGGTGAGTAAACACATAGAGCGCAAGTACCACCTTATACAAGAAATCATAAAGCGAGGAGAAGTAGCTGTCGCCAAGATTGTATCAGAGGATAACCTGGCGGATCCATTCACTAAGGCCCTTCCAGCGAAAGCGTTTGATAGGAATGTGGAGGACATGGGGATCAGATGTATGACAGTGTGATGACGGCATAGTCTTTTAGTATAAGTGGGAGATTATTGGAATGTATACTGAAAGTCTAGCTCTTTTTGTATGAACATTTTATTTTGGAATAAGAATCACATGATCATTGTTTGCACTTTATATATTTATTATATGTGTGTGCATATTGTCTAATATTTTACATTGTAGATAACATGGTGCTTGGTGTGGCACAGAAGATCATGTTATCAGTCCCTTGTAAAATATAAGTAGAGGCTCACAACCAAGATGGTTTTGGACAAACCATTGGCATGGTTGTAGTGTAGCTTGGTATTGTTTTGTCTTGAACATAGAGTTACACTAGTACACTTAGGTGTATTGAGCAGGACCGACATAGATGTGATTCAATTAATTGCTGACTACATAATTGAATCGGACCTCGGATATTATGTTGTACATGCTCTTAATCCCGATATAATAACGGGCACATGTACTTAGTATTTATTTCTTTGATTTACCAGAGGGTGAGATTTAGATGGATTAAATCAATATGCCCGGTAAGTTGGGAAATGATATTATTTACATGGTGTGCCGTTGATTATAGGAGGAAACCATGTCCTATATACTAGGTTGATGATGTCCCCTTGAGGAGCTCATAAGGTTCATCATGTAAACCCAGCTGGTTGACTTAGTCAACATGATGATAAGGTTGAGTGGTACTACTCGAGGAGTTAGATGTTAATTAATTGATGGTCAGTAAATCAATTAATTGACGGGCATTCGATATCTTAAACACGGGGAGATGAATGTACAAATAATATATGGAGCCCATATTAATTTATGGGGGTTGGTGAGGTAGTTCAATGATGATCCTCTAGTGGAATGGAACATCATTGATGGATCAAGTTTGTGTGGTTCCGATCCATCGGGTGGCCAAGATCCAACTCCTCCTTATGGTCCCTATCGTAGCCTAATAAAATCCTCATGAAATCTAGATCCAAGAATGTAAAACAAAACTCTAGAACCAACGGTTGGGATTAAATCCCTAGATCCGATGGTTGGGATGAAACCCTAGAACCAACGGTTGGGATTAAATCTTTAGATTCGATGGTTGGGATGAAACCCTAGTACCAACGGTTGGGATTAAATCCCTAGAGCCGATGGTTGGGATGAAACCCTAGAATCGACAGTTGGGATTAAATCCCTAGATCCGACGGTTAGGATGAAACCCTAGATCCGACGGTTGGGATGAAACCCTAGATCCGACGGTTGGGATGAAATCCTAGATCCGACGGTTGGGATGAAACCCTAGATCCGACGGTTGGGATAAAACCCTAGATCCGACGGTGGAGATTAAATCCCTAGATCCGACGGTGGAGATTAAAGGAGGCTTAAGCCCAATTCTATAAATAGAGGGCTTAGGTTGGGCGGCAATGAGAAATGGTTCAATTGGAAATTAGGGTTTTGCTCATCTCAAAGTGGTCAGCAACAAACCCTAGAGGAACTAGGGTTTTGGGCAGCTAGAAGTGGGCGGCAAGCTTGGTTCTCCCTAGTGTTTTGGCCGGCGCCCCTCGTCCTCTTCTCATCCATTTCCGGTGCTCCTCTCTTCCTCCTCCTTTGCTCCTTGGTGGCCGGCACTTCTACAACTTCTAGGTGGCCGGCGGCAACATTGCAACAAGTTGGCCGGCGCTCATCCATTCACTCCTTGGCCGTCGGTTACATCGAGCTCTTTTGATTGGTGGCCGGTTCTAGAAAGGAGGAGTTTTTTGTTTTGTTCTTGTTCGCGAACAAGGAAGGGAAGAACGCGATCTAGAAGGCTTCTACTCGTGGAGGATCTTCGCCCACACATCGTCCACGAGGAGGATAGGACATACGGTAGAAGATCATAAGGTATAAAAGTTTTACAACTTTATATTCTGATCTTAGCATGTTCTTTTATGTGTTGATTATACAAGTGTGCATTAGTATATATTTTGTATAATCATGGACCCCGAAGACAAACACAAAAACCGGCGATCCGTCCGTCGTCTCTTCCGCGGCTAACCAACTAGAAGAGTTGTGTTGCTTGAACAACTAGTTTGTTCAAGTGATCACTCAAGTTGTTAGCACGACGACGAATTGGTTGTGCTAAGGAAACTCATCCCATCCGGATTAATTCTTTCATTAGTGAAAATTTTAATCCGGGGACATGGGAGCCAATGAGCCTCCGAAGCAACTCCCTGCACCTTGGTCTTCCTAGACCTAGGTTGTGTTCCATAATCAAATGGAACACTATGATAAGCCACCTTAGGCTTAAGTTTGTGACCCAAACCTTTATTGCCCTTGGTTGACTTTTGTCTCTTAGGCCCTAGGTGTTGACTATTTGACACCTTAACTTGATTTTGCATAATCCTAAGGGTCTTTTCAAGTTTTTCAAGCCTTGACCTCAAGGCTTGATTTTCAACCTCTAATTGCCCAATTTTTGAATTTTGATTTAATCCTTGAGCATCGTTTTTCCTAGGCATATGCCTAGTCCATTTGGGGTTAAGACCTAGGTGCTCTTGTACCTTTCTAATTGTCTCCCTAGGTAGAATTGGTCTAGAATTATTTGACCTAGATTTGTCTTTAGATAAATTTTTTTTAGGGACATTAGTCCCAAATTTCTCCTTATTTGAAAAGTGGACATTTTTAACTCCTAAACAAAAATACTTGTTCCTATTAGCATGCTTATGTTCATGGGCAATAGCAAGTGAATTAATATTATTTCTAGCATGCTTTTTACTATAAAAACTAGAAGGTGCACTATTGAAGTATACCTTAGGGTTAGCCTTAGCTCCCCCTACATGAGTTGCTCCTTCTTGTTGGATCAATGCGGTTCGCTAGAGGGGGGGGTGAATAGCGAAAGAAAAAACTTTTTCGAATTCGTTTCAAGACAAATATACGCAGCGGAAAGATAAGCAAAACAAAAAGTAAAGGAGACAATAGAAACAAGATATTTACTTGGTTCGTAGCCGAAGGCTACTACTCCAAGGCCCTAGTGGTCCTTGACCACGCACGGAGGGCAAATCACTAAACAAACTCCTCCTCGTTGGAGGTAGGAGTTAATCGATACAAAAAAACTTGAGGTAGAGGGACACTCCCCCTCTCCTCGTTACGATAGAAAAATAGCTTCGAAGAATGTAAATGAGCAACGACACTAAAATTAAAACCGACGTACAAAAATAAAGGAAATGAAACCTAGACGTCGGAAAAGAAGAAGCACGTTGTTGTCGGTAGCTTTGCGGAGACTTTTTGGAAGCTTAGAATTGTTGTTAAAACCCTAGGTTTGGCCCTCCTTTTATAGCCTTTGAGCCCCTTTTCGAGTGGGTCTTCAACCAATCACAAATGGACACCAAACCGCTTTGAGGTGGAGTGATAAGCCTTGACTCTTCGAATCTGATCATTGACCATCGATCGTGATGACCATCATCGATCGGTGATGGCGACATCGATCGATTGATGACCTTCGGCGATCGTGATACAGCGATCGAGTCCTCAAGTGGCGATCGTGATGCTTGCTGCAAGTCAAAGTTAGCTCAATAAAAACATAATTTCGATGGTCGTCGACCATCCGATCTCGACCTAGACCATCTATAAGATGTCTTTGGTCGGATCTACGCTTAAGATCATCCCCGTAAAGAGGATACGACCTTACTTACTCTCGCACACACGAGCTTACCTTGATACTTACGTGTCGCTTTTGCTTCCGGCCTTCCACTCGATTCCTTCAGCTCCCTCCGAAGTAACTCGAGTATCGCCCGACCACCGCGGCTTCCTCCGGGTGTCGCTAGCCTTCAGCTCCAGCTATATCAATCTTCTGCACACTCGATTTAGCTCGTGAGAAAACAAAATAGACTTAACTTTTGTGTCTTTGCTATAATCAAAACACAGGTTCGATTTCGGTGCCTCACTGCACCAACACTTCTTGCCCCTTCTTCTTCCCCATAGGACATTGACTCCTATAATGTCCTTCTTGGTGACACTTGAAGCACACCATGTTCTTCTTGCTTTTAATTGTCGGGGCTCCAACTTCCTTTGACTTCTCTTGACTTTTGGGTGTTGGTGGAGCTTTCTTTACCCTTTTCGGACACTTACTCTTGTAGTGTCCAGATTCCATACACTCAAAACACATTATATGCATTTTATTTTGAAACAATGTGTTTGAGTTACCTAGGTTGGTGGTGAGGGTCTCTTGAGCTTGCTCTTCCTCTCTATCGGATGTAGATGGTTCTTCTTGTTGCTCCGGTATTGAAGATGCCCTAATTTCCTCCCCCTCATTCCTAGAGTTGGAGGTCTCCTCTTCTTCCATCGATCCGGAAGTTGATTCCTTCTCAACTTTCGAATCCAAACTCGCTTGTGAGGATGAGTATTCATCTTTGGCCTCCTCTTCTTGAGTCGGTGATGGGTCTTCATGGAGTTTGGCCAATTCCCTCCAAAGCTCCTTGGCATCCATACAATCACCTAGGCTACACAAGAAATCATTAGGAATTAAATCAAAGATAAATTTGACTACCTTCTTGTTTTTCTCGAATTGTTGGAGTTGCTCCTCACTCCATATCTTCTTTTTGAGGAAGCCACCTTTTGGTCCTCTTGGATATTCAAATCCTTCCATTAATATGGACCACTACTCAAAATCTCTCATCATGATAAAATCTTCAATTCTTCTCTTCCAAGAATTGAAGCCTTCTCGTCCATACAGGGTGTAGGGCACCGGTGTGTTGATGTCCCAACCTAGTTATTCTTCCAACTCCATCTTCACCCTCTAGAGTCTTTGCTCCCAGTAGTTAGTCCGTAGAAGAGCCCCGGGCTCTGATACCAATTGTAGAGGAAATGTGACCGCTAGAGGGGGTGAATAGCGTCGATTCGTTGCGTGATGGAATTCAATTGCCTTCGTCTACAAAACTCATTAGCGCGCAGCAGAAATAGAAATAAAGCAATAACGAAATAGAAAAACATGCAAACACAACTATTTAACGTGGTTCGAACCGAACGGTTCCTACTCCACGGATCGAGCTCTAAAGAGCTCTAGCGATGCCAATCACACACCACTATGCAATAAATCCTTCTTAACACAAGTCGGAGGCAGAGAAATCTCTTACAATATTTTACAACAATAAACTAAATACAACAAGCAAATACAATATGAAATAAAACAAGATATGCAAAGAAAACTTTACACAAAACTCTTTTGAATGCTTGCTTGCTAGGTTGATCGAGTAGCACTTGGAGATCCTGAATTGCAGTAGCAACTTGCCCCAAAACACCTCAAAGAACCCTATTGATTTCCTCCTCCACGAGCTCCATTTAAAGCTTCTGCTTGGGCTAGAAATTGTCGATCAATCGACTGCTCGGGACCATCAGTTGACTGATGACACTGTTGCTGTGAGACAACGGTGTAATCCACACTGGAAAAATCCAATGGATAGGACATTAGTCGACTGATCATGTCCATCAGTTGACTGATCAAGCCTTCACTCGACTGCTAGCCCCAGCAGTTGAGTGAGACTCCATTCTATGCTCGAAATACTAAGCACCAGTCGACTGATCACAAGATCAGTCGACTGCTTAGCCAATCAGTCGACTGCCCACCTCTAGCAGACGACTACTGGGACATTTCCCTCAAACACTAGTTGACTCACACCAGTCGACTGGTACACCTCAAACATGAGGTTTTAACCCAAGTATGATGCCCCCATACTTGCTAGACAACCCTTAGCCTAGACCTAAGCCTTCTAGCCACCTCCATCAGCCTCACACCTCTCGGATCCCTCCAAGTCATCCATGACTTGTTCATCCATTGTGCTAGCCTTCAGGTGCTTCCATCGGCTATGTCATGCTAACGGTGTCTACACCACCAAGGCACATTGGACTTACGCTGCCAAGACTCTGCTTGGACTTTACGCCGCCAACCATTGGACTTATGTTGCCGAGACTCCCGCTTGGACTTTACGGCGCCAATATCAAACCCCTTGGACTTCTCAAATGTCAAGACTCAAGCTTGGACTTTCCGTTGTCAACCCATGTTGGACTTTCCATGCCAAGACCCATGCTTGGACTTTTCCTTGCCAAGACCCATGCTTGGACTTTTCATGACATGGTCAACCCCAGTCAACCATTAAAATCCCCCTCGAGTTAAACTCGAGTCCGGTCAATCATGACCCGGGTCAATTGTATCAACAATCTCCCCAAAACATTACCAGACATCAATGTCAAACATCATTGTCAAACCTCCCTGTCCAACACTTCCATGTCAAACATCAAAGCATACCATTTCCATGTTAAACATCAAAACATCACTCGAGTCAAACTCGAGTCCGGTAAATCATGACCTGGGTCGATTACACCAACACCAAACCCTAGGGGGGAGGCAAGATGGCTAAAATGGTACACTGGTACCCTGAAAAGCTCCAAAAAATCGCAACAAGGAGGAAGTAAGTGGCTAGGAGATCCGTCCCGATGCTCCGACATTGCGGAGAACAACCAAGACATGCATATTGGTCAGGACAAAAAGTATCTCCTATATTTTTTCGTTCTACTCTCATTGTAAATATGATTTCTAAGATGTCTTGCGTTTATTCTTCCTTGTTTATGGAGTAGATACTTCGATTCTAGGATTAGAGAGTAACTTGTGTTTATGGACATGCTAGTTCAAATAGTGATTCATCTTTTTGATTCTATTTACAATTGTGTGTTGTTGAGATTGATGAAGATTATGTTTTGATTTCTGTTTCTATTGCGTGTAGCCGATGCAAAGGGTGACGACTTTTGTATCAAAGATCTAGGAGAACCAAGGGGGAACCTTGCAGTCCCCTCCCTCCAATAACCGTAGAAGTAGAATATGATAGAATAGGATATGAAATACGATCTGCCTCTTCATAGGGATTATTAGGACATCCTCATACCTAATATCCTATCTTAGCAGAATGGCCAAAGTAGTAGAAATTAATTCTAGAAGGGTTGAGGGGCCTTAGTGATTGGGGGCTCCCAACGGTATCAACCCTCTGAGCTCTGATGATCTGAAAGGTCAGCTTGGTTAAGAATAGGTAGTTCCTGGTAGAAGCAAAAGTTCATCGAGCAAATGTAAGATGATCCTCCTGTTAGGGCAATCTCTTGTCGTAATATGGTTTTGATGGTGTAGCAAAGGGTTTAAGTTAGTTTGATATGTTGATTTGATATGTGCGTTGAAGTCGTGCAGGACTTAGTAATTCGCACATGGAGCCATGGCGAGTTTCACATCTCATGACTCGTGCCTTGAGTCGGTGAAGGATAGCTTTGCGGAAGCCGTACACTTGGAGCATCCGAGGGACCGTCGGACGAGGAGCTTGGAGTGAAGCCGGAGGAAGTAGACTTCGAGGAAAGAGACGCGAAGGAGCATTGCAGAGCTGTGCGCCTGATGCTGCCGAGGGACATGGCCGCGAACGAAGAGAACTTCGAAGGCGAGGGACTCCGAGGGATGAGAGTGAGCGATTGTAACCCGGGAAGGGTAGCTCTTAGGTGAAACTTGGCCATTTGGCCAAGTGTCGGATGAGTTTTCCCGACACCAGTCGACTGCCATGTCATGGCAATCGACTGCTCTAAGTCGATGGTTCGATCGACTGGTATAAGACCGGTCAAGTGCTTGGCGATCGGCTTGCCATGGGTAGCGATCGGCCCGATGTCGACGACGATCGACCGGTGAATGGCGGTCGTGATCCGCTGCCGGCACGAGAATGGAGTCGACTTCCAGCGTGGAAGCGGCCGTTATTGGGCAGCGGCTGGACGATCGGTGATGGGTGCCATCAGTCGACTGATCCTGTGTCAACGGGAAGAAACCCTCTTCCTCTATAAAAAGGAAGGGGGTAAGGCTTTGGGAGGCAAATGCTTATACTCTAACACTCCCCCAAAGTTCCCTAAAGCTTTCCATCCTCTTACCCAAGCTTATTTTCATTATATTTGTAAGAGGAGTGTGGTTGTAAAGAGGTTACCTCCACCTAGCTTTGTGCAAAGGAGAGATCTAGTGGATAGATTGCGGAGTGATTCACCGTGGACGAATCGGACCGTGGATTAGCGGCGTAGCCGTGAACCACGTTACATCTCCGTGTTTGTATTGTCTTTGTTTTATGTCTATTTGCTTGTCTTAGTTTATTGCTTCCGCTTGCGCTAACATTTTTTGTAGGCAGGCAAAATCGACGACCAAGCGAGCGAGGGCTATTCACCCCCTCTGGCCGGCCGTATCGATCCCCAACAAGTGGTATCGAGCAAGGTTGTTTGAGGACTAACATACAACAAGCCTTCATCTAAAGATGGCGGCTCGAACATCCATCCACAAAGTTCGACGGCGAATTCTCTTGGTGGAAGAAGCGAATGGAGGTATTCTTCGAAACCGACTTTGAAATTCTATTAATAATGGAAAACGGTTTCGAGTTGCCTAGGAACGAGGATGGGGAGCCATTGGAGAAATCGAGGTGGAGCAAAAGGCAAAGAGAAGAATACAGCAGTAAATTCAAAGGCCAAGCACCACCTATACAATGTCCTCCCCCAACAAGAAGTCAATAGGATAGGGGAATGTTCTAGTGCTAAGGAGATGTGGGAGAAGCTAGTGGAGCTTCATGAAGGTACCTCGGAGGCTAAGCTAGCAAGAAGAGACCTCCTCCGCTCCCAACTCTCGAACATCAAATTAGAAAAGGGAGAAAAGGTAACTTCCCTACATTCTAGAATTAAAGAAATATTAATTGGGCTAACGAGTGTAGGAGAGAAGCTCTCCAACCGGGATATGGTAATGAAGGCCATAGATGCTTTCCCCCGGTCCTCAAGATGGAGCTCCATGGTGGACTCATTTTACATCTCCAAGAACCTAGAAGTGAGCACCTTGGAGGAATTCTTTTCAACCATGGAGCTTCATGAGACAAGGCTTGAAGGTATACAAGAAGAGCCTAGAGTCCAAAATTCACGGGGAGTAGCCTTGATGGCAAACAAGGGGAAGAAGAAGATGGAAGTCCCTTCCTCCTCATCCGATGAAGCCTCTACCTCCTCCATGGATAGCACGGAAGAAGCCTACATGGTAAGGAAGGTAAGGCGTGCATTTAAGAATTTTAGATTTGATAAATCTCATGACAGGAATAGAAGACCAAGGGGGAAGGTCATATGTTATAATTGCCAAGGAGAGGGACATATAAGGGATAATTGTCCCCTCCTAAACAAGAGCAAGGAAGAAAGGAAGAAGAAAGAAGAAAAGAAGAAGAAGAAGGGAAGTAAAAAGAAGGAAGAGGAGAAGAAGGCAAAAGGAAAAGGGAAGGCCATGGCACTCAAAGCCAAGACATGGGATGATCTTGCCTCTTCATCCTCATCCGAAGAAGAAGAGCATGTCTACTCCAACCTAGCACTAATGGCTCTTCATGACTCGGATTGCTCCTCCTCCACCGAAAATGAAGGATCAAGCTCAAGTGGGGAGAGCTCAAATGAAGGGGGAGCTTCCACATCCTCCTCATCCGAAGAAGAAGAGGACATGGAAACTATGGTAACAAATCTAACTCCTAAGAAAATAGTTTCCATGGTTTCTAGCTTAACTAGAGATTTATTTAGAGCTAAGAAGAAAAACAAAAGCATGCTAGATCAAATTAAGGACTTAGAAAATAAACTAGAAAAAGCATGCTTAAATAATAATGTCTCTTCTTGCCATGATGATGCATGCTCACATGACTATATGCCTTTGGATGTTAATGATGCATGCATAGAGGAAAATAGGGCCTTAAGGGAAAAAGTAGATTATTTAACAAAAGCCCTAGAAAAATTCACAATTGGCTCCAACACATTAAATATGAGCATAGGGAGCCAAAGAGCAAGTTTTAACAAAAAAGGCCTAGGATATAAGGAAAAGAAAAATGAAAAGGCCTACAAATGCCTAATAGCTAGGGGACAAGATAAAAAGAAAGTAATTGCTAAAAAATGGATCCCCAAGGAATATCTAGTGAACCCAATAGGAAAGAACTTATTTTGGGTTCCAAAATCCATCCTTAAGGGTTAGAATAACCCTTGGGTAGTTAACCACATGGACCTAGCCTATATCATATTTTGGTTGACTTAGGATGACGGGACAACATTTTTTAGATAGTGTTGGGTGATGATAACGTACCCATAAATAGATAATAATGCTTAAATCATGATGATTGATGTAATTCCTATGTATATTTGCAATCATGATTTATGTTTTTGAAATTTGGCATGTTATCATGAGAAATAGGTTTAAATCATGCTTATCATCATATAATACCTAATGCATGATTATAATTTAATGAAAACATGTATTTCATGATCATTATGTGAAATTGATTCATATATGTCATTATGATCATGTTAATTGTGAGGGTGATACTTAACCATGATAGAATTGCATGAATATATTGGTTAAGTATATACAAATACCCCCTAGGATGCATCTCACACTCACTATAGGCTACCTTGATTGAAAACTTAGCATGAGTGAGATGTTAGGATGATACAAATGTTCACTAATGCCTATGGCATTTAGATGGTCATTTAAAGTATCAAAATAGCAATAATAGACCAATCGTGGGGAAGGCTTATGTTTAATTCATAGACATATTGCCCAAAGATCATGATTGGATATTTCATATGTTTTCAAAACAATTTCTTACTTTAAAATATATGTATTCATGTTTTGAAACAATTGGATGCAAGACTAGGTGTTAAAATGGATACTCTTATGATCAAAAACCTAGTAGTTTTTAAAGCTTTTGGATTTTTGGCAAATACATGGAAATATAATGATTTTTCATGAAAACATATTTTTCACTGATATATATACTTAAAAGAAATGTGTTCCCCAAATTTCATGATTTTTTGAATTTTCTGGAATTTTTAATGCATTTCTGAAATTCGGTCTGAAAATTAGAAAATCCCGAAATTCACGTGCGACCGGTCGTATATACGAACCGATCGATGGCACTGAATATCAGAATAAGAAGGCTGAATTCTAAATTTTAAATCAACTTGTGGTATTTTCTTTCTATTAGGCTTGATGCCATGTGTTTTTAACTTAGTGATAATCTTTTTGATGGTGTCAAAGGGGGAGAAAATATTATGTTTAAGTTAATTATAAAAGGGGGAGAAATTTATGATAGGGAGAAATTTACATAGCGAGTTTCATGGATTAAGGGGGAGTTGCATGTTGCTATATCATGATTATGTTTACATGCTTTCTTTCCTTTAAAATTTATATCAAATGTTTTACCTAACTTAAACGGATTGCCACACATCAAAAAGGGAGAGATTGTTAGGGCAATCTCTTGCCGTAATATGGTTTTGATGGTGTAGCAAAAGGTTTAAGTTAGTTTGATATGTTGATTTGATATGTGCGTTGAAGTCGTGCAGGACTTAGTAATTCGCACATGGAGCCATGGCGAGTTTCACATCTCATGACTCGTGCCTTGAGTCGGTGAAGGATAGCTTTGCGGAAGCCGTGCGCTTGGAGCATCCGAGGGACCACCGGACGAGGAGCTTGGAGTGAAGCCGAAGGAAGTAGACTTCGAGGCAAGAGACGCGAAGGAGCATTGCAGTCGTCGCGCTGATCTTTGCTAGGGGCGTGGCCACGAGCGAAGAGAACTTGAAGGCGAGGACTCCGAGGGATGAGAGTGGCGATTGTAACCCGGGAAGGGTAGCTCTTAGGTGAAACTTGGCCATTTGGCCAAGTGTCGGATGAGTTTTCCGATACGATCATTGCCATGTCATGGCGGTCGATCGCTCTAAATCGATGGTTCGATCGATTGGTATAAGACCGATCCAGTGCTTGGCGCGATCGCCATGGGTAGCGATCGGCCCGAATGATCGATCGGCCGATCATTGCCGATGAATAATGATCGTGATGGCATGCTGGGCAGCATAGAATGGAGTCGACTTCATTGGGCACTCATGATCGAGCACCAATCGGTGATGATGCCATCGGTCGGTGATGCGATCAGTTGGATGGTATCCAACGTGGAAAGTGGCCGTTATTGGGCAACGGCTACGGGACCAGTCGACTGATGGGTGCCATCAGTCGACTGATCCTGTGTCAACGGGAAGAAACCCTCTTCCTCTATAAAAAGGAAGGGGGTAAGGCTTTGGGAGGCAAATGCTTATACTCTAACACTCTCCCAAAGATCCCTAAAGCTTTCCATCCTCTTACCCAAGCTTATTTTCATTATATTTATAAGAGGAGTGTTGTTGTAAAGAGGTTACCTCCACCTAGCTTTGTGCAAAGGAGAGATCTAGTGGATAGATTGCGGAGTGATTCACCGTGGACGAATCGGACCGTGGATTAGCGGCGTAGCCGTGAACCACGTTACATCTCCGTGTTTGTATTGTCTTTGTTTTATGTCTATTTGCTTGTCTTAGTTTATTGCTTCCGCTTGCGCTAACGTTTTGTAGACGAGCAAAATACGACGACCAATGAACGAGTTCTATTCACCCCCCTCTAGCCGGCATATCGATCCCCAACACCTCCTGCAAGACCATAATTAGAAATCTAGATGGCATTTAATTGATAGCATGTTCCATGACGCATAAGTGAAATCGAAGTCCTAGAATCCTTTTTAAGAACTTCGAACCAACCTTCCCTTCCTCTGTGTGACACTGTACTTGAGTTAGAACTACCGTCAACCTCATAACCACAACTCTTAGGATTTTATCTCCGAACAACAACATCCACTGGACAAACGATATTCGAATCTCAATCTCTGTGGGATCGATAATCTTTTATTACTTGGCGACATTCGTGCACTTGCGGCATTGAGCGAGAGCGTGCACTTCGAGTCCTCGATGATACTCGTCAGAGATTTAAGGTCGTGCTCGCATGCATCAACAGCCAATTGCTAGCAAGGATAGTCAACTGGTCAAGTTTCCATTTAGTCGAATCTCACATGGATTAGTCCATTGTGAGACAATGGATGTATTGGCAGTCGACTGGTGGGTAAGGGCAATCAACTGTCAGGCAAAAATTAGCCCGATGTGTGGTTTAAAAGGAGCTTGATGGGGACATTTGAAGAAGTCGATTCTAGAGTGTTTGAAGGGGAGTTGCTGCTATGATTCTAGACCTTCAAGACATCCTAAAGCAACCAAAAGCTCAATCATTCAAAAGCTCACTTATGTAAATTATTGTTTCTTTCATTTCATTTATATGCTTGTATTTGGTTTCCTTATTCATATTGATGTAAGATTCTTGTACAATGTGTTGGCAACGTGCTATTCCTCGGAAGGCTCATCGGCTCCCATGTCCCCGGATTAAAATTTTCACTAATGAAAACTAATCCGGATAGGATGAGTTTCCTAAGCACAACCAATTCATCGTCGTGCTAACGACTTGAGCGATCGCTTGAACAAACTAGTTGTACAAGCAACATAACTCTTCTAGTCGGTTAGCCGCGGAAGAGACGACGGACGGATCGCCGGTTTTTGTGTTTATCTTCGGGGTCCATGATTATACAAATACATACAAATGGAAACTAATATAATCAATACATACTAACATAAAGAACATAAGCTAGCATATCAATAAGAACATGCAAAGAACAATAATAAAATTTGTAAAACTTTTATACCTCTTGATCTTCTATCGTATGTCCTAACCTCCTTGTAGACTTCGTGTGGGCGAAGATCCTCCACAAGTTGAAGCTTCCTAGATCTTCTTCAATCCAAAGAAAGAAGAACTCTCTTTCCCTTCTTGCTTGAGCCAACCACCAATCCATAAAGGATTGATGCCGCCGGCCCCATGAATAGAGAGAACAAAATGGAAACCACCAAGGAACCAAACTAGGGACAAACCCTAGCTTCTAGTGCCGCCGGCCAAGATGGAGTAAAGAGGTGAAAGGGAATATATTGGGCACCGGCCAAGGTGGAGGGAATAGAGGAAGGAATCGGCCACACCCTACGAAGAAGAAGAACTCCTCTCCTATAGTTGCCACCCACCTTCTTTCAAACCCTAGCCGCCCAACCATAAGAGCCAAACCCTAATCTAATAAGGGTTTCTTCCTTATAGTTTCTTGCCGCCCAACCAAGGTGGAGGGAAGAGATCTAGGAGTCGGCCACCATCTTGGAAGAAGAAGAGATCCTCCACAAGTTTCTGCCCACTCTCCCTTCCAAACCTTGCCGCCCAACCAAAGAGCCAAACCCTAATCCAATTAGGGTTTCCTCCTTAGGGTTTCTTGCCGCCCAAGCAATGAGAGGCTAAACCCTAATTTCCATCATCCATCATCTCCTTTGTTGCCGCCCACCTTAAGCCTATATATATAGAGTTAGGTTTAGGCCTTGGTTTAATCTCCACCGTCGGTTCTAGGGTTTTAATCCCAACCATCGGATCTAGAGATTTAATCTCAACCGTTGGTTCTAGGGTTTTAATCCCAACCGTCGGATCTAGAGATTTAATCTCCACCGTCGGTTCTAGGGTTTTAATCCCAACCGTTGGATCTAGAGATTTAATCTCCACCGTCGGTTCTAGGGTTGTAATCCCAACCGTCGGATCTAGAGATTTAATCTCAACCGTCGGTTCTAGGGTTTTAATCCCAACCGTCGGATCTAGAGATTAAATCTCCACCGTCGGTTCTAGGGTTTTAATCCCAACCGTCGGATCTAGAGATTTAATCTCCACCGTCGGTTCTAGGGTTTTAATCCCAACCGTCGGATCTAGAGATTTAATCTCCACCGTCGGTTCTAGGGTTTTAATCCCAACCGTCGGATCTAGAGATTTGTTTTCCATCATTTGATCTAGACTTCATGAGGTTTATATTAGGCTACGATAGGGACCATGAGGAGGAGTTGGGTTTTGGCCACCCGATGGATCGGAACCACACAAACTTGATCCATCAATGATGTTCCATTCCACTAGAGGATCATCATTGAACTACCTCACCAACCCCCATAAATTAATATGGACTCCATATATTATTTGTACATCCATCTCCCCGTGTTTAAGATATCGAATGTCCATCAATTAATTGATTTACTGACCATCAATTAATTAACATCTAACTCCTCGAGTAGTACCACTCAACCTTATCATCATGTTGACTAAGTCAACCTGCAGGGTTTACATGATGAACCTTATGAGCTCCTCAAGGGGACATCATCAACCTAATACATAGGACACGGTTTCCTCCTATAATCAACGACACACCATGTAAATAACATCATTTCCCAACTTACCGGGCCTATTGATTTAATCCATAGAAATCTCACCCTTTGGTAAATCAAAGAAATAAATACTAAGTACATGTGCCCGTTATTATATCGGGATTAAGAGCATGTACAACATAATATCCGAGGTCCAATTCAATTATGTAGTCAGTAATAAATTGAATCACCTCTATGTCGGTCCTGCTCAATACACCTAAGTGTACTAGTGTAACTCTATGTTCAAGATAAAACAATACCAAGCTACACTACAACCATGCCAATGGTTTGTCCACAACCATGCCAATGGTTCTTGGTTGTGAGCCTCTACTTATACTCTACAAGGGACTGATAACATGATCTTCTGTGCCACACCCAAGCACCATGTTATCTACAATGTAAAGTATTAGACAATATGCACATATATAAATAAAGTGAAAACAATGATCATGTGATTCTTATTTCAAAATAAAGATGTTCATACAAAAGAGCTAGGCTTTCAGTATATATCCCAACAATCTCCCACTTATACTAAAAGACTATGCTGTCCTCATACTGCCATACATCTGATTCCCCTTCCCTCCACATGCCTATCAAAGCTCTCGCTAGAAGGGCCTTAGTGAAAGGGTCTACCAGGTCATCCTCTGATGCAATCTAGGCGACAGCAACTTCTACCTCCTTTACGATTTCTCGTATCAGGTGGTACTCACGCTCTATGTGTTTACTAGCCTTATGGGCTCGTGGTTCCTTCGAGTTTGCAACTACACCATTATTATCACAATAAATTGTGATAGTTCTGGGCAAACCAGGAATCACATCCAAGTCCATCAGGAAGTTCCTGAGCCACACAGCTTCTTTGGCCGCCTCATAGGCTGCCACATACTCAGCTTCCATGGTGGAGTCCGCCACGCATTTCTGCTGGGCACTCCTCCATACAATGGCTCCACCTCCTAAAGTAAACACAAAACCTGAGGTAGACTCACTGTTATCCCTATCTGATTGGAAGTCGCAATCCATGCAACCCACAGGGAGTAATTGGTCTGCCCGGTAAACTAGCATATAATCCATAGTCCTTCTCAGGCACTACAATATATGCTTTACTGCAGTCCAATGTCCCTGTCCTGGATTACTCTGATATCTGCTGACCATGCCCACGGCAAAGCAGATATCTGGCCTCGTATAGAGCATCGCATACATGAGGCTTTCTACTGCCGAAGCATAAGGAACCGCCTTCATCTCCTCTATCTCCTTTGATGTTGGGACACATCTCTTTAGATAAAGGTACTCCATGCCAAAAAGGTAGAAAACCTTTCTTGGAGTTCTGCATGCTAAAACGATCAAGATTGTGTCTATGTATGAAGCTTGGGATTAGCACACTAACCTTGATCCCAAGGATGTGTCCCACTTCTCCCAAGTCCTTCAAAACTGTTTGGACAACCATACCCTTACGTCTGATAACACTCCGATATTGTCGCCAACTATCAAAATGTCATCTACGTATAGTACAAGAAATACCACTATGTTTCTGTCACATCTCTTGTATACACAAGACTCATCCGGACTTTGAATAAATCCATAAGTCTGGATTTACCTCATCAAAGCGGATGTTCCAAGACCTCGAAGCTTGCTTCAATCCATAAACGGACCGATTAGGCTTACATACAATACTCTCTTTGCCCTTAGCAATGAATCCCTTTGGTTGCTCCATATAGATGTTTTCCTCAAGACTTCCATTAAGGAAAGCTGTCTTGACATCCATCTGCCACACCTCATAATCCATATGAGCTGCTATGCATAAAAGCTCCCAGACCTGACTTGAATCCATAGATTCAATCTCAGTATTCATTGCACTTTGCCAAGATGTTGTTTCTTTATCTTGGATTCCCTCGTCGTATGTCTAGGGATCAGGTTCATGTTTGCTAGGGACCAAATCAGAAGATTCGTCCAAAAACATGAATCTAAGAGGCTATCTAACAACCCTCCCACTACGACGAGGTATCATTTGTGTATCCTTTGTGACACGCGATGCAGTGACATGTGGTATATCCTCTTGTACCGGTGGTACTAAAGAAGTGACTTCCCCTTTTAACTCCTCCAGAACAATTTTACTCTTGGGCTTGTGGCTTATCACATAGTCTTCCTCTAGAAATCTGGCATTCGTGTTAACGATCACCCTCTGATCTCTAGGACTACAAAACAAGTCAGAATAACTCATCATCGATCTAACCATCTCCATAAGAGTCCTATTCCTTCGTACTGCTACACTGTTCTGCTGGGGTGTGCCAGGTGCAGTCAATTGGGATTGAATCCCAACCTCTGATAAGTAGTTCCTAAACTCTCCCAAGAGGTTGTCACCACCACGATCAGATCGTAGTGTCATCCATATCTTGAATAATCGTCTATAAAAGAGACGAAATATTCAAGATTACCTCTTGCCTAGATAGTCATAGGACCTCACAAATCAGAATGAACCATTTCTAACACATCTTTGGCTCTATACCCCTTGGCCTTAAAAAGGCCTCTTGGTCATCTTACCCTCCAAGCAAGATTCGTAGGTTGGGAGATCCTCCACCACTAATGAACCCAAAGGTCCATCAGCTATCAACCTTTGAATTCTGCTTAGGTTAATGTGACCAAGCCTAAGAAGCCAAAGATATGTTTGGTTCATCTTCGAAGGTTCTTTTCTCTTATTGGAATTAGAAGATGAGTTATTAACTTCAATTTGCATCGTGGGAGGTTTTGGTTCAAATTTCCTTTCAATGTACCTGAATAGATATTCTCCCTAGTCCTTTTATAACAACTCTGTCATTAAAAGAAATAGAATATCCATCCATAATAATTTAGAAACCGAAACTAAATTCTTTCTAAATAAAGGTACATAAAGGGAATTTTCCAGAACCAAAATTTTATTATTCTCAAGAGATAAATAAAACTTCTCCCACTGCAATAGTCGCCACCATCATGGCATTGCCCAAGTAAATGGTAATCTCCCCTTTAGCTAGTCATCAGGTTTCCTGGAACCCCTGCAAATTGTTGCAGACATGATTAGTGGCTCCCGTATCAACTCACCAGGTGTCGGTAGATATCACCGCTAATCATGTTTCAATGACTAGTCCAAAAGATATACCTTTGTTCTATTTTGGATTGGGACAATCCTTCTTCCAATGTCCATCCTGCTTGTAAGTGAAGTACTTGCCTTTCGGCTTCTTCACTCTTCCCTGAGATCCTCCCACCATCTTTGCTCCACCTTGTTTCTTCTTCTTCTTGCCTTTCGGCTTAGAAATAGAAACCCTTTTTTGAGCAACGATGGCTTGAGGACACTATTTGAAGAGCGCATACTTGTACTCCTTAGCAGATAAGACAATATCTAGAATCTTTTCCAATCAACATTATTTAGGTACAGTAAGTTTATTTCCTTTAGTATCACAGTAAGTGGACTGAAAGTCAATTTTGAAAATCCTAAGAATCACATAGATCATTACTTTAGATTTCAAAAAATTATTGATTCCTCAAACAATAAAATTTCGAAATCAACCAACACCTCAAAACACCGAGAATATCGCATGTCACGATAGTGTGGACATATACGAATTCTACATTTGTAAGAGGAGGTTTTACCCATTAATTTTATTATCTTATCAACCTTACTTTTTGACAAATAAAATTAATAGTTGGTTCCTCTTTGGCCCTACAAATAAAAGCAGTGACTCCGATGGGGAGGATACTTTTTATTTGCATCTAAGTGTGCACCATTACACAGTACTAAGGGAATTATTTCGGATTATGTGCCTTACCGCTGTGGAAGTACACACGCTCCTAGATAATTTCCTATAACCATTATTTGACCTAGTGATCCGCAAACAAACTCATCCGATGGGGAGGAAGGCACTCAGAGCCGACGCGCAAGTTTGTTGCATCACATGTCAAATTGTAATGGAGGCCACGGGAATTAATTAAAATGTCCCTCTCCCACTTAGTAAATTGAAAATGAGGGATTTTCAAGCACACACAACATGCTTATTATTACTGTAGATTTCAATAAAAATTATTGATTCCTCAAACAATAAAATTTCGAAATCAACCAACACCTCAAACACCGAGAATATCGCATGCCACGATAGTGTGGACGTATACGAATTCTACATTTGTAAGAGAAGGTTTAACCCATTAATTTTATTATCTTGTCAACCTTACTTTTTGACAAATAAAATTAATAGTTGGTATCTCTTCGGCCCTACAAATAAAACTACTTTTTATTTGCATCTAAGTGTGCACCATTACACGGTACTAAGGGAATTATTTCGGATTATGTGCCTTACCGCTGTGGAAGTACACACGCTCCTAGATAATTTCCTATAACCATTATTTGACCTAGTGATCCGCAAACAAACTCATCCGATGGGGAGGAAGGCACTCAGAGCCGACGCGCAAGTTTGTTGCATCACACGTCAAATTGTAATGGAGGCCACGGGAATTAATTAAAATATCCCTCTCCCACTTAGTAAATTGAAAATGAGGAATTTTCAAGCACACACAACATGCATATAAAACAAATCAGCAATAAATATGAAAAAAAACAGAATTTTTTCCAACTATTATGGCATTGTTCTCCAATATGCGTCCCGTCGTGTCGCCACCTCGTCCGCTCCTCCTACGCCATGTATGAGCCATCCGGAGATCCGAGCCGAGAATAAAACCTATTTTATTTTACATCCATTGATCCTATACTCCACGAGGGAGTGTACATGAAATCTAGATCGAAAGTAAAATAAAATAAAGAGTGGCTAAACAATGTCGTATTCAATTACAAAAATTAAATACTAATTTAGCCTCGTCAACCCCGAGGATTCAAATAATATACAATCACACACACATGCAATCACATACACACATATATAGCCATAATAATTGGATCTTATGCCTGCAACAAAAAAGTTAGCCTACGCACATCCTACTATTATCTAGCATACACAATATATGATAAGTGATTGAAAGTAACCGAATCCAAAACACACAAAACCGGAAATCGTGGCTCTGATACCAATTGTTGGCAACGTGCTATTCCTCGGAAGGCTCATCGACTCCCATGTCCCCGGATTAAAATTTTCACTAATGAAAACTAATCCGGATGGGATGAGTTTCCTAAGCACAACCAATTCGTCGTCGTGCTAACGACTTGAGCGATCGCTTGAACAAACTAGTTGTACAAGCAACACAACTCTTCTAGTCGGTTAGCCGCGGAAGAGACGACGGACGGATCACCAGTTTTTGTGTTTATCTTCGGGGTCCATGATTATACAAATACATACAAATGTAAACTAGTATAATCAATACATACTAACATAAAGAACATAAGCTAGCATATCAATAAGAACATGCAAAGAACAATAATAAAAGTTGTAAAACTTTTATACCTCTTGATCTTCTATCGTATGTCCTAACCTCCTTGTAGACTTCGTGTGGGAGAAGATCCTCCACAAGTTGAAGCTTCCTAGATCTTCTTCAATCCAAAGAAAGAAGAACTCTCTTTCCCTTCTTGCTTGAGCCAACCACCAATCCACAAAGGATTGATGCCGCCGGCCCCAAGAATAGAGAGAACAAAATGGAAACCACCAAGGAACCAAACTAGGGACAAACCCTAGCTTCTAGTGCCGTCGGCCAAGATGGAGTAAAGAGGTGAAAGGGAATATGTTGGGCGCCGGCCAAGGTAGAGGGAATAGAGGAAGGAATCGGCCACACCCTAGGAAGAAGAAGAACTCCTCTCCTATAGTTGCCACCCACCTTCTTTCAAACCCTAGCCGCCCAACCATAAGAGCCAAACCCTAATCTAATTAGGGTTTCTTCCTTATAGTTTCTTGCCGCCCAACCAAGGTGGAGGGAAGAGATCTAGGAGCCGGCCACCATCTTGGAAGAAGAAGAGATCCTCCACAAGTTGCCGCCCACTCTCCCTTCCAAACATTGCCGCCCAACCAAAGAGCCAAACCCTAATCCAATTAGGGTTTCCTCCTTAGGGTTTCTTGCCGCCCAAGCAATGAGAGGCTAAACCCTAATTTCCATCATCCATCATCTCCTTTGTTGCCACCCACCTTAAGCCTATATATATAGAGTTAGGTTTAGGCCTTGGTTTAATCTCCACCGTCGGTTCTAGGGTTTTAATCCCAACCGTCGGATCTAGAGATTTAATCTCAACCATCGATTATAGGATTTTAATCCCAACCGTCGGATCTAGAGATTTAATCTCCACCGTCGGTTCTAGGGTCTTAATCCCAACTGTTGGATCTAGAGATTTAATCTCCACCGTCGGTTCTAGGGTTTTAATCCCAACCATCGGATCTAGAGATTTAATCTCAACCGTCGGTTCTAGGGTTTTAATCCCAACCGTCGGATCTAGAGATTTAATCTCCACCGTCGGTTCTAGGGTTTTAATCCCAACCGTTGGATCTAGAGATTTAATCTCCACCATCGGTTCTAGGGTTTTAATCCCAATCGTCGGATCTAGAGATTTAATCTCCACCGTCGGTTCTAGGGTTTTAATCCCAACCGTCGGATCTAGAGATTTGTTTTCCATCATTTGATCTAGACTTCATGAGGTTTATATTAGGCTACGATAGGGACCATGAGGAGGAGTTGGGTTTTGGCCACCCGATGGATCGGAACCACACAAACTTGATCCATCAATGATGTTCCATTCCACTAGAGGATCATCATTGAACTACCTCACCAACCCCCATAAATTAATATGGGCTCCATATATTATTTGTACATCCATCTCCCCGTGTTTAAGATATCGAATGTCCGTCAATTAATTAATTTACTGACCATCAATTAATTAACATCTAACTCCTCGAGTAGTACCACTCAACCTTATCATCATGTTGACTAAGTCAACCTGCAGGGTTTACATGATGAACCTTATGAGCTCCTCAAGGGGACATCATCAACCTAATACATAGGACACGGTTTCCTCCTATAATCAACGGCACACCATGTAAATAATATCATTTCCCAACTTACCGGGCCTATTGATTTAATCCATAGAAATCTCACCCTTTGGTAAATCAAAGAAATAAATACTAAGTACATGTGCCCGTTATTATATCGGGATTAAGAGCATGTACAACATAATATCCGAGGTCCGATTCAATTATGTAGTCAGCAATAAATTGAATCACCTCTATGTCGGTCTGCTCAATACACCTAAGTGTACTAGTGTAACTCTATGTTCAAGATAAAACAATACCAAGCTACACTACAACCATGCCAATGGTTTGTCCAAAACCATCTTGGTTGTGAGCCTCTACTTATACTCTACAAGGGACTGATAACATGATCTTCTGTGCCACACCCAAGCACCATGTTATCTACAATGTAAAGTATTAGACAATATGCACATATATAAATAAAGTGTAAACAATGATCATGTGATTCTTATTTCAAAATAAAGATGTTCATACAAAAGAGCTAGGCTTTCAGTATACATCCCAACACGATGTTTCTCCACCTCCTACGTGTTATCGAGAAGGAGAAGTTATCGTGGTGGTGTGCATCACTAGAGCTTATTTAGAGTTTGGTCGTGGAGTAGGAACCCTTGTTGTGAACTACATAAATTCGCCTTGTGTATTACGTGTGTGATTGTTTTTATGTTTGTTCTTGTGTATCCTTTTATTTCCACTGTGTACTAACTTTTTGTAGATGAGCATACGAGCAACGCGATCGAAGCACAAATCGAAATCAGTGAGTCGCTATTCACCCCCCTTCTAGCGCGACCATATCGGTCCCTACAGGAAGGTACTAAGGGAGGTTATCCCTAGTGAGTACCTTGTGAACCCAAGGAGCTAAAATAGATTTTAGTTTCCTAGGAATGTGATTCCCTCACGCTAAATGGGTTAGGGTGTGTCAACCATTAATGGATGGGTAGTTAACCTAACCATGGTAGAGTTGACACTTTAGGACATTTTCAAGGTTATGTGATGCCTTGTAAATGAGATTAGAGTTTAATCCTAAAATAATTTAGGATGTGCCGATAGAATTATAAAAGTTGAAAAATTGATCAAAATTGGTACAATTAGGTTGAAAGTCAATAGTGTACCAAGTTTTGATTTTTGCCACACTTAAGGGATTTAAGTTAGTCATTATAGCATGATATAATCTAGAAAATGGAAATTAGGATTAACACTTAGGTATTTTTATACCTTGATATTATAATAGTTTCCATGCTTTGTTTTCCATATGTCATGTCATGACATCATTGTCACGCCCCGAGAACATGCCGTGCCGAAAAGCAAATGGACGACATCTCCCCTGTATGTGGTAACATTTCGGGTAATACAAGGCCTGTAAGCCCACAATAACAACAACACATATAAAAATATAACCAAACCACAACAACATACCAAACTAACTACAACAAATACACAGCGGAAATAACACAACAACAATACAATCCCACACACATGCATACCGGTATGACTAACACCAAAACTAAGAACCACTGTAACAAAACTAGAAAGAAAGATACAACAACAATAGTACATCACGAAAATTACAAATACACTACACCCATGCGGAAAGCCCAAAATGACCACCAAAGTCTCAGAGATGAGATGAGATGTCAGTCAGCGGTGCTCCAAGCCATCACGAAGACTTCTACCTATTACCTGGGCGACAAAAAAACTCAGGGCCCGTGGTGGTGAGTAAAACTCAGCACGTAATAGAAAAACATGTATATATATCAAATATCACATGTAATTCAATAACATAATCTAGAGGTACAACAGGTATATCAGCATAGTATATAAATACAAGCATATACCATCTAACCACATGAACAACTTAAAATGCAGACATACTTGAAAGTCTGCTACGCTACTCTGATCCAACCTGAGCATATATCCAACATATATATAACAGAAAGAGTAATACCAACTCATAATCTACTCATGCTACAGGTCAAGGTATCTAATGGTCTGTCCAACACATATACAAGTATCTGACACAATCGTATAACAAATGCAAGAAGCATGCATGAATATGATGTACAACCAAATGCAGCAAGCATAGTACAATCAAATGCAGTATAACAATAAGCATATATATATAGACTGCATCTATATATATATTAATCACAACCATCCCTATATATATATACATGCATATATGTATATATATATGGTAATATGCAAAGCGCTATAAGATATGGCAATGCAACATGCATGGTCATGTCTGTGCACCCCTACTCGCTACCACGACCCCAGTGTGGCCTAGGTGGCACGACATGATAACTGTCCCAACTCAACACCAACCACCGCTCTAGAGTGGCCGAGTGGGCAGTATGATCAAGTAGCATATGAGCGTAAAGAGCTCGCTACACAACGGGGGTCCCTGCTACTGGCCACTCCGACTGACACTACCAATGAGTAATCGAGTGTCACGGACCCAGGATAACTGCATGCAACTCCAACTACCACCGTCTATAGTGGTAGAGTACGGCACAACAGATGCTCTGCCCTCACACCAGTTACTCCTCGGGGAGTAACCTAGGAGGCAAGATGACTGACAACTCTCTCAACCCTAAGGGAGACTATATCGTCATAATGCATGCAAATGACATGAATGTGTTGTCATACGTATAGTCATCTACCATAGACTCTCTGTTCAACAAAGAGTCGTAACCATCTGATCAATACACTCTCTATCCTGTAGAGAGTCATACTCAACTAATTGACGAACTCTCTATCCTGTAGAGAGTCGTACTCAACTAATCATAACTCTCTATCCAATAGAGAGTCATACTCAACTGATCGACGCACTCTCTATCCGGTAGAGAGTCATACTCGACTGATCATAATACGCTGGGACCACCGGTCCCTAGTGACACACTAATCACCCTTCACTTAACCATTACACAACACATGGTTGGTAATAAGTATGCAACATACGGGTATTGGAATAAATCATATATTTAGGGCATTACCTACCCACAGATGACCCTTTTACCAATTTATAAATTGGGTCATCACCCGTACTCTAACATCTATACCCTACTAAACATCTAGGCTTATTTACTATTGGGAAGTATACTGAAAAGTCTATCTTTTGTATGAACATCTTTAGTTTTGAAATAAGAATCACATGATCATTGTTTGCATATTTATGGCTATGCATATTGTCTAATACATTACATTGTAGATAACATGGTGTGTAGTGTCACACAGAAAATCATGTAATCAGTTCCTTGTAAAGTATAAGTAAAGGCTCACAACCGAGATGGTTTTGGACAAACCATTGGCATGGTTGTAATGTGATTTGGTATTGGTTTGTCTTGACCATAGAATCACACTAGTACACTTTGTGTGTATTGAGCAGGACCGACTTAGAGGTGATTCGATTTATTGCTGACTACATAATCGAATCGAACCTTAGATATTATGTTGTACATGCTCTTAATCCCGATATAATAACGGGCACATATACTTAGTATTCATTTCTTTGATTTACCAATGGGCGAGATTTATAGAGTAAATCGATAGGCTTGGTAAGTTGGGAAATGATATTATTTATATGGTGTGTCATTGATTATAGGAGGAAACCGTGTCCTATATATTAGGATGATGATGTCCCCTTGAGGAGCTCATAAGGTTCATCATTTAAACCCTGCAGGTGGACTTGGTCCGGCATGATGATAAGGTTAAGTGGTACTACTCATGGAGTTAGATGTTGATTAATTAATTGTCAGTAAATTAATTAATCAACAGACATTCGAGATCTTAAACACGGGGAGATAAATGTACAAATAATATATGGAGCCCATATTAACATATGAGGGTTGGTGAGGTAGATCAATGATAATCCTCTAGTGGAATGGATTATCATTAATGGATTGGACTTTATGTGGGCTTGATCCATTGGGTGGCCAAGATCCAACTCCTCCTCATGGTCCCTATTATAGCCTATTAAAACCTCGTGGAGCCTAGATTCAATGATGGAAAATAAAACTCTAGATCCGACGGTGGAGATTAAATCTCTAGATCCGACGGTTGAGATTAAATCTCTAGATCTGACGGTTGAGATTAAATTCCTAGAACCGACGGTGGAGATTAAAAGGAGGCTTAAACCTAACTCTATAAATAAGGGCTTAAGGCTTGGGCGTGTAGATGAATGAGAGAGATTAGGGTTTTGCTTCCTTGGCTTGGGCAGCAAGATACAAGTGGGCGACCACAATTTTGGAAGTTTTTCTTCTTCTTCCTTAGGTGTTGTCGGCGCCCATCTTTCTCCTCTCTACCTTGTCACGCGCTCAACCTAATTTCCCTCTTCTCTTTGGCTGGTGGAAACAAGGGTTAAGGTGATTCCTTGGAGCTCTTGGTCGGCGTCCATAGCCTTCATCTCCTTTCCTTGGTCGGCGGCTACTACTAGGTCTCTTGACTTGGTGGCCGGTCCTAGATAGAAAAGAGTTTTGTTTTATTCTTCCTTTTGTTCGGAGTGAGAAAAGAAAGGAAGATTGGTGATCTAGGAGGCTTCATCTTTTGGAAGATCATCGCCCACACGACGTCCAAAAGGAGGAAGGACATACAATAGAAGATCGAGAGGTATAATGCTTGTTTATATTCTTTTGTATTATGTCTATAATTGTTTTTCAATTATATGCATGTTGTATGTTTTGTTATGTGGCTAATTTACTTGGACCCCGAATACAAACACAAAAACCGGCGATCCATACATCGTCTATTCCGCGACTAATTGTAGAATAGAGCTTGGTCGCTTGAACAACAAGTTTGTTCAAGTGACTACTCTGATCGAATAGCATGATGATGAAATGGTAGCTTGGGTAATCCCTCCTTGTCAAGGATAAATTTTTTTTATCCGGGGACGTAGAAGTGATCACCATGAACAAGCGACCGAGTTGGAGTGGGAAGCGAAGTTTCCTACCTTCAAGTGGTATCAGAGCTTCGATTCCGCAAAACCTTCAAGTGGTATCAGAGCCACAGTTTTCAGTTTTGTGTGTTTAGGATTCGGTTACTTTTATGCACTTTTCATATATTATATGTGCTGGATAATAGTAGGATGTGCATAGGTTAACTTTTTGGTTGCAGGCATTGGATCCAACTATTATGGCCATATGTGTGTATGTGATTGTATGTGTGTAATTGTATATTTTGTTGAATCCTCGGGGTTGACAAGGCTAGTATTTAATTTTTGTAATTAAGTACGGCATTGTTTAGCCACTCCTTTTATTTTAGTTTACTTTCGATCTAGATTTCATGTACACTCCTTCGTGGAGTATAGGATCGATGGATATAAATTAAAATATTTTTTCTCGGCTCGGATCTCCGGATGGCTTGTACTTGGCTTAGGGAGGAGCGGACGAGATGGTGATACAACAGGAGGCATATTGGAGACAAAAGCCATAATAGTTGGAAATTTTTTTTTTTCATATTTATTATTTATTGTTTGATATGCATGTCGTAGGCTAGAAAATTCCTCAATTTTAAATTACTAAGTGGGAGAGGGATATTTTTATAAATTCTCACGGCCTCCATTATGATTTGACACGTGATGCAAACAAACTTGCGCGTCGGCTCTGAGTGCCTTCCTCCATATTGGATGAGTTTGTTTGTGGATCACAAGGTCAAATATGGTTATAGGAAATTATTAAGGAGCATGTGTACTTCCCCATCAGAAGGCACATAACCCAAGATAATTACCTTGGTACCGAGTAATGGTGAACACTTAGATACAAATATAAGTATCTGTTAGTGAAAGCCCTAGAGCCAATCATGTGATGATTGTTGTATTGACTTTATTGTATCATATTCCTATTTATAAAGGCATGGTTGTTATATTTACTTGTATTGGTGCCAAATAACTAAATATAATAATGTCCTTGAGTAGTAGGTTCTTATCTAAATCAATCGATTAGTTGAATCGATAATGAGATGATATAGAGAACACTACTCTTAATCATTCCTAGTCAAGTATTAACATTCAGGGACAATGTTAATGCGTAGAGACTAGCATGTAGGTCAACATGATGACTTGATCTCACAAGTCATGGATATGAGATATCGAGTTGACACATGGGTATACATTAGAGAATGTATACTGAATGACCCGCCATGAGAAAGTATCGTGGATCGTTATATGAGTGTCATATTCTTTCTCATGTGACTATTAGTATGACTATTAGTCCTTAGACCTGAAGTCACCATGGTTCCCTACATAAGGCGTTGCATACTTTGGCTTCGTCAAACATCACCCGTAAATGGGTGGACTATAAAGGCGATTACTGGGTATGTAACAAATTATGTGGAGGGATGTGAGTGATGTAGATGGGATCTATCCCTCTCTTATGACGGGAGTGACATCGATATTCTTGATAGAGTGAGACCACAAAGTGCATGGCCATGCCCAAATGAGTCTATATGAGATATTGAGCTCATTTGATTAGAGTGAGTCTACTTGGAGTTCAAGATTTAGATTGTATCGAGGATGACACGGTCTATGCCTCGATTGGTCAATCTAGATGTCAAGGATAGAGGGACATTGTCACATATTATGAGAGTCACAATTAGTAGTCACAAAGGTGATGTTGGAGTTCAACATTCTTGTAACTTGGGTAGCAATGATGTGTTGCTAGATACCGCTCATTGCTTATCTTCCTAAATCGGTTTAGGGACATTGCCAACGTTACAAGAACCTATAGGGTCACACACTAAGGGCAATTAGATGGAGATTAGGTTCATATGATGAACCATGAGGATTAGGTTCATGGGATGAACCAAATTGGATTAAGAGTAATCCAAATTAGATTAATTGAGTTAGACTCAAGTTGATTCAAGTGTTGAATGAGTCTAATTTAGATTTGATTCATCAAATCAATTTAAATTAATGAATAGAGATTCATTAAATTAAAATTGACTTGAATCAAATGGTTGAATTTGATCAACCATGGAAAATAAGAGGTCAAGTTTGACTTGCCTTGAGAGGGAAGATGAAAGGTCAAGTTTGACTTGACCAAATGTCATGTCATGATGATGACTTGGCATGGCCGGCCAATGATGATGCTCCACATCATCATTGACTTTTTCATGTGGTGCCACCTCATGAGGGAGACCAAGGGTCATGGGAGTTACATGCATGCATGTAACCCCCTCTCCATGAAGTGGCCGACCACTTCTTGATGAGGAGGAATTGATTTTGGGTAACTCCATCTTCTTCTTCACAACTTCATCTTCAACCTTGGATCAACTTCCCTCAAGCTCTCTCCCTCTCCCAACCTACTTAGCCGAACCATCCATAGAGTGCTAGCACACTCAAGGGTGTGTTTTCTCCACCTATTTCTTGTGTGGATACCAATAGAGGGGTGTGCACTTGACACTCTCGAGTTCCGGCGAACCTTTTGGATGAGCGGGATTTGCGAAGGGCGTCGCTACGAGGGTAACATCCTTATCATGTAGATCTAAGGTAGATCTAGGGTTTTATATAAACACATACATGTTTTGTTTTTTAATACAATCCGTGGCCAGGGCTTCCGAGGTTTCTGAAACACAAAAAGCGGTTTTTGCGGCTCAGAAAAACCCAACAGTGGTATCAGAGCCACGTGCGAAGCATGTATGTGTTTCATTTTTGTAATTTTTATATTAGATATAAAAATTACAGATTTATATGGTTCTGTAAATTTCCTATTTTTATAGAATTTTTGGGTATTTTTCACGAAGAATCGAAGCAACGAGTGTTAGGACACTTGTAGGCTTCAACCGTCGAGAAAAACTCTCCGAAACGGCGAGTTCTCGCTTTAGGTTTTTGGGACAGCGACTTAAGTTGTTGTAATATCATTGTAGGGACACTCGCAAAGTTTATTTTGTGAGTAGGGGCGCTGCCCCTATCCCCGAAAGGGGCCTTGTCCCGCGATCGCGCCCGGAAACCGCTTAGCGGGACCGTTACGGGGAGGTGACTCATAAAATTGAAAAAAAAAATAGGAAAAATTATTGAAATTTTCTGTAAAAATACATAATTTAGAATTATGTATAATTCTGTGATTGTCATGGCCCAATAACCCCAATATGATTGGATGTGATGTGTTGTAATTCATAATACAGTCTGCGTGCCGTTTTATGGTTGTGCGTGTTGTGTAGTGTATGCGACCTGCGCGTCGTACCTCTTCTTTTGAAATTTTAGTTGTAAATAGTTTTAGACTCGAATGTAACTCGAGTTTCATATTTGTAATGTACAAAATGGAGCGGTGGAAAGTCCACTTGAAGACGAGATTACGAGAAGGGTGACGACAACACATGGCGGTCAAAGGAAGCGCTTGGAGAAGCCGCTAGCCTTAGGTTGACCGTCCGATCTTCTCATTGGCTTGAGAAGATTGTAGTAAGGCCATGACTACATCACATTTAATTATATATATATATGTTGATATATATATATATATATATATATATATATATATATATTTGATTTTGCTTGTATGTATGTGATGCATGCTAGTAGAATAATGCTTGTATGTATATGATGCATGCTAGGATAATTTTCTTGTATGTACATGATGCATGCTAGAATAATGATTGTATGTATGTGATGCATGCTAATATAGGATAATAAAGGCCTAAATGCGTATAAGATACACATTACGATTAGATTAGATCATAATCGAATCAACTCGAAAATGCCTCCCGAGCCTTGATACCCATCACTACCTCGATCATTTGTTGTTGTTGAATCTGCCAAAGCAGAGCAACGCATATTATCTTGGTAGGGTGCGGAGGGACAATCTTGGTCCCGCCTATCACGCTTGGGTTAGAGTAAGCTCAATTAGATTGAGCAAAACTAGTTAACTCAATTGGATCGAGTAGAACTATAGGCATATTCTAATCGTTGGAAAGATAGGTTAAGATCGCATTTACACTAAATCTTGGGCAATTTAGCCAAAGCTAACTCAAGGTCTTTTGTAAATGTGGGTCTTGATCCTATGAACAAGAGTTGCATAGAGATGTAATCGGTAATGTGTTACCCACCGATCGTACTAAGTCTTGGGCGATTTAGCTAAAGCTAACTCAAGGCTTAGTATGATGTGGATCTTGTCCCGCAAGAATTATAGCTAGTTTGTATGAATCTAGTAATGTGGTTTGACCACATCCATAACTCGATTCTACAAAATTCCTATAATTCAGTGGGAGCATCATTTGATTAAAGGCCTAATTAAATGATAAAAGAAATATGATATTAATTCTCTGCATTGTATGTTGTAGATAACTATGTCGACAAACATGAACACTCTCTCTCTGCATTCTGTCCTTGAGAAGGACAAGCTCAATGGAGCAAATTTCCTGGACTGGTACAGGAACTTGAGAATTATTCTCACCCAAGAAAGGAAGTTGTACGTCCTGGAGCAGCCCATTCCGGAGGCACCTCCTGCCACTGCCTCGCGAGCTGACAAAGATGCTTACAATAAGCATCAAGATGATGCATTAGATGTGTCATGTCTAATGCTCGCGACCATGAACTCTGAGCTTCAGAAGCAACATGAGTTCATGAATGCTTATGATATGGTTGGACATCTTCGTCAACTATATCAAGGACAAGCAAGGCATGAGAGATATGAAGTCTCTAAGGCATTATTTGGGTCCAAAATGCAAGATGGGACTCCCGTAGGTCCATATGTACACAAGATGATTGGGTACGTAGAAAAACTACAAAGGCTGGGATTCCCACTTGGCCAAGAGCTGGCCAATGACCTAATTTTGCAAAATTTTCCACAAGCCTACAATCAATTTGTCATGAATTATAACATGAATAAAATTGATAAGCCACTGCCTGAGATGCTCAGCATGTTGAGAACTGTTGAGCTTAACCTTAAGAAGGGAAAATCTGACACCATTTTGATGGTGCAGAAGAAGAAAGGCAAGGGCAAGCCTAAAGGTAAGGGAAAGTCCCAAGCCAAGGGAAAAGGCAAAGAACTTAAACCCAAAGGAGGGGTAGCCAAGGAAGGGGCTTACTTCTACTGCAAGGAAGCAGGACAATGGAAGCGTAACTGCAAGGCATACCTGGAAGATCTTAAGAAGAAGAGAAGTGAGACTTCTACTTCAGGTATAAATGTTATAGAAGTCAATCTATCTATTTCTTCATCATGGGTATTAGATACTGGATGTGCATCTCACATATGTACCAATGTGCAGGCGCTGAGAAATAGCAGGGCATTGACAAAGGGCGAGGTGGACCTACGAGTAGGCAATGGAGCAAGGGTTGCTGTTGTTGCTGTAGGAACTTATGATCTATCTCTGCCCTCTGGGCTTATACTAGAATTAGATGAATGTTGTTATGTGCCTGCCTTAACTAAGAACATCATTTCAGTTTCTTGTTTGGACAAGAAAGGTTTTTCATTTATAATAAAGAACAAATGTTGTTCAGTTTATTTAAATGATATGTTCTATTGTAGTGCACCTCTAATGAACTGACTCTACTTTCTAGACTTAGAGAGCCCTATCTATAACATAAGTACCAAGAGGTTCAAGTCAAATGAGTTGAACCAAACCTATCTCTAGCATTGTCGCTTAGGTCACATAAATGAGAGTCGCTTATCTCAGCTCCATAAGGATGGGCTTCTAGACTCACTTGATTTTAAATCATATGAGACATGCGAGTCTTGCCTTTTAGGCAAGATAACCAAGACTCCCTTTAGTGGATACAGCGAAAGAGCAACAGATTTGTTAGGACTTATAAATAGTGATGTATGTGGTCCTTTCAATGTTGCAGCTAGAGGTGGTTACAGGTACTTCATTACATTTACTGATGACTTCAGTAGATATGGTTATGTGTATCTTATGACACATAAATCAGAATCCTTTGAAAAGTTCAAAGAATTCAAGAATGAAGTACAAAACAAGCTTGGCAAGAGTATTAAGATACTTCGATCAGATCGAGGTGGTGAATACCTTAGCCATGAGTTTCGTGACTATCTAGCTGAGTGTGGGATTCTATCCCAACTCACTTCTCCTGGAACACCACAGTAGAATGGTGTATCCGAAAGGAGGAATCGTACCCTATTAGATATGGTACGATCTATGATGAGTCACACAGATCTTCCTATATCCTTTTGGGGATATGCTCTAGACACAGCAGCCTTTACCCTTAACCGTGTACCATCCAAGGCTGTCATAACAACACCATATACAATATGGACAGGGAGAAATTCCAAGATATCTTTTATGAGGATTTGGGGTTGTGAGGCTTACGTTCGACGTCAAGTCTCAGACAAATTGGGACCCAAATCCGATAGGTGCTATTTTGTTGGATATCCCAAGGATACAAAGGGATACTACTTCTACATTCCCAGTCAGCACAAAGTGTTTGTGGCAAAGACTGGGGTTTTTCTAGAAAGGGATTTTGTTTCTAGAAAAACTAGTGGGAGTACCTTCGATCTTGAAGAAATTCAAGATAAGGACCATAGCACTGAGGCCTTGATGGAGGCTGAACAGGAACCACAAAGTGTTGTGGGTGATGAGGTTGTTGCATAAAGAGTTGTGGAACAACCACATTCTGTAGACCTACCTCTTGCGGTCGATAGGATCGTCATCGGCTGAGAGATACTCATTTCTCTTGTCGACCATGATGGACGTTATGCTCATTGAGAATGAGCCTACCTCCTATCGAGGAAGCTGTGATGAGCCAGTTAGAAATGGCTAGAGGCCATGAGATCTGAGATGGAATCCATGTACACCAACCAAGTATGGACTTTGGTTGATCCACCTGAAGGGGTCAAACCCATTAGGTGTAAGTGGGTCTTTAGGAGAAAGACTGACATGGATGGACTTACACAAACCTATAAGGGCTGATTGGTAGCTAAAGGTTTCAAGCAAATTCATGGTATTGACTATGACGAAACCTTTTCTCCAGTGGCGATGTTTAAGTCCATTAGGATCTTGCTTGCTATTGCAGCATACCACGATTATGAGATCTGGAAGATGGATGTCAAAACCGTATTTCTGAATGGAAACTTACTCGAGGATGTGTACATGACACAACCTGAGGGTTTTGAAGATCCACAGCATACTGGGAAAGTATGCAAGCTGCAAATGTCCATTTATAGGCTAAAGCAAGCCTCTGTGGAATCTTGATTTGATGATGCGATCAAAGCATTTGGTTTCATCAAGAATGAAGATGAACCTGTGTCTACAAGAGGGTTAATGGGAACACATTGTCTTCCTTATATTGTATGTGGATGACATACTACTCATTAGGAATGACATCCCTTCGCTGATCTGTGAAGACTTGGCTAGGGCGTGCTTCTCAATGAAGGACTTAGGTGAAGCAACTGTATTCTAGGCATCAAGATCTATAGAGATAGATCTAAGAGATTGCTTGGCCTAAGTCGAAGTACATACATTGACACGGTATTACTACGGTTTGCCATGCGAATTCCAGAAGGACTTAGATGTCACATGGTGTGAGTCTTTGAAGACTCAAAGTCCCTCTTCTAGAGAGGAGAGAGGCATGGATAAGATCCCTTACGCATACGCTATAGGATCTATCATATGCGCCATGTCTTGTGTACTCGTCGATGTCTCGTATGCTTTGAGCATGATGAGTAGATACGATCAGATCGGTGGCGTCAACTGGATGGCGATCAAGAATATTCAGTACTTGAGAAGGACTAAAGAATATTTCTTGATATTTGAGGCGATGAGGAGCTAGTTGTAAAGGGTTACAGCGATGCTAGCTTCCAAACTGACTAGGATGATTATAGATCGCAGTCAGGGTTCGTGTTTTGCTTGAATGGTGGCGCTGTGAGTCGAAGAGTTCAAGCAGACACAGCTTGTCGATTCTACAATAAGCCGAGTATATCGCCGCATCCGAGGCAAAGAAGGAGGCGCTTTGGTGATCCGCAAGTTCATTACTGAGCTTGGGGTGGTTCCTAGCATTGCAGATCCTATAGAGCTCTATTGTGACAACAATGGAGTGATTGCACAGGCTAAGGAACCTCGCTCACACCAGCAGACCAAACACATACTACGGCGCTTCCATCTCATTCGAGAGATTATCGATAGAGGAGATGTGAAGATTTGCAGAGTACCCACAGAGGCTAACATCGCAGATCCTTTGACCAAGGCTTTGGCACAGAAAAAGCATGATGGTCACACTAGGTCATTGGGTATTAGATACTACGGTGATTGGCACCAGTGCTAGTGGGAGATCGTTAGTGAAAGCCCTAGAGTCAATCATGTGATGATTGTTGTATGGACTTTATTGTATCATATTCCTATTTATAAAGGCATGGTTGTTATATTTACTTGTATTGGTGCCAAATAACTAAATATAATAATGTCCTTGAGTAGTAGGTTCTTATCTATATCAATCAATTGGTTGAATCGATAATGAGATGATATAGAGAACACTACTCTTAATCATTCCTAGTCAAGTATTAACATTCAGGGACAATGTTAATGCGTAGAGACTAGCATGTAGGTCAACATGATGACTTGATCTCACAAGTCATGGATATGAGATATCGAGTTGACACATGGGTATACATTAGAGAATGTATACTGAATTACCCGCCATGAGAAAGTATCGTGGATCGTTATATGAGTGTCATATACTTTCTCATGTGGTTAGTAGTATGACTATTAGTCCTTAGACCTGAAGTCACCATGGTTCCCTACATAAGGCGTTGCATACTTTGGCTTCGTCAAATGTCACCCGTAAATGGGTGGACTATAAAGGCGATTACTGGGTATGTAACAAATTATGCGGAGGGATGTGAGTGATGTAGATGGGATCTATCCCTCCCTTATGACGGGAGTGACATCGATATTCTTGATAGAGTGAGACCACAAAGTGCATGGCCATGCCCAAATGAGTCAATATGAGATATTGAGCTCATTTGATTAGAGTGAGTCTACTTGGAGTTCAAGATTTAGATTGTACCGAGGATGACACGGTCTATGCCTCGATTGGTCAATCTAGATGTCAAGGATAGAGGGACATTGTCACATATTGTGAGAGTCACAATTAGTAGTCACAAAGGTGATGTTAAAGCTCAATATTCTTGTAACTTGGGTAGCAATGATGTGTTGCTAGATACCGCTCATTGCTTATGTTCCTAAATCAGTTTAGGGACATTGCCAACGTTACAATAACCTATAGGGTCACACACTAAGGGCAATTAGATGGAGATTAGGTTCATATGATGAACCATGAGGATTAGGTTCATGGGATGAACCAAATTGGATTAAGAGTAATCTAAATTAGACTAATTGAGTTAGACTCAAGTTGATTCAAGTGTTGAATGAGTCTAATTTAGATTTGATTCATCAAATAAATTTAAATTAATGAATAGAGATTCATTAAATTAAAATTGACTTGAATCAAATGGTTGGATTTGACCAACCATGGGAGATAAGAGGTCAAGTTTGACTTGACTTGAGAGGGAAGATGAAAGGTCAAGTTTGACTTGACCAAATGTCATGTCATGATGATGACTTGGCATGGCCGGCCAATGATGATGCTCCACATCATCATTGACTTTGTCATATGGTGCCACCTCATGAGGGAGACCAAGGGTCATGGGAGTTACATGCATGCATGTAACCCCCTCTCCATGAAGTGGCCGGCCACTTCTTGATGAGGAGGAATTGATTTTGGGTAACTCCATCTTCTTCTTCACAACTTCATCTTCAACCTTGGATCAACTTCCCTCAAGCTCTCTCCCTCTCCCAACCTCCTTGGCCGAACCATCCATAGAGTGCTAGCACACTCAAGGGTGTGTTTTCTCCACCTATTGCTTGTGTGGATACCAATAGAGGGGTGTGCACTTGACACTCTCGAGTTTCGGCGAACCTTTTGGACAAGCGGGATTTGCGAAGGGTGTCGCTATGAGGGTAACATTCTTATCAAGTAGATCTAAGGTAGATCTAGGGTTTTATATAAACACATACATGTTTTGTTTTTTAATACATCTTCGCACGAATCCGTGGCCAGGGCTTCCGAGGTTTCCGCAACGCAAAAAGCGGTTTTTGCGGCTCGGAAAAACCCAACAGTATCCTCCCCATCGGAGACATTGCTTTTATTTGTAGGGCCAAAGAGGAACCAACTATTAATTTTATTTGTCAAAAATTTAGGTTGACAAGATAGTAAAATTAATGGGTGAAACCTCCTCTTACAAATGAAGAATTCGTATACGTCCATACTATCATGGCATACGATATTCTCGGTGTTTTGAGGTGTTGGTTGATTTTAAAACTTTATTGTTTGAGGAATCAATAATTTTTTGAAATCTAATGTTTTTGATCTATGTGATTCTTAGGTTTTTTCAAAATGACTTTCGACCCGCTTGCTGTGATACTGAATGAAAATAAACTTACTGGACCCAATTATATTGATTGGAAGAGGAATCTTGACATTGTCTTCACTGTTGAGGAATACTCCTCGAAGAGTGCCCTCTTAAGCCTGTGGATGATTCTGGGGAAAAGGAGAAGGAGAGTTATAAGAAATTGATTAAGGCTGATGAGATGGTGCGGTGTTACATTTTGGCATCTATGTCAAATATACTGCAACATCAGCATCAAGCCATGCCCACTTCTTATGACATGATGCTCAATCTCAAAGAGATTTTCGGACACCAGAATCGAGCTGCAAGGCAGGAAGCCATGAGGAACCTGATGATGACCACCATGATCGAGGGAACACCCGTGAGGGATCATGTTCTCAAGAAGATGGCTCATTTGAATGAGCTGAAAGTCCTCGGAGCTGAGATCGATGGGGAAACCCAGGTCGATATCATTCTTCAGTCTCTACCTAGGAGTTTTGAGCAGTTTCGCCTGAACTACAACATGAACAAGAGCTTGTATTCATTGGTGGAGCTCCTGATAGAACTCCAGGCAGCAAAGGGGCTATTTCGTCAGAGTGCTCAGGCACAGGCCATGGTTGCCCAAAAGGTTTCTGCTTCTAAGCCGAAAGGTAAGAAGAAGAAGAAACAAGTTGGGGCAAAGGTGGCGGGAGGAACTCAGGGAGGAGTGAAGAAGCCGAAAGGCAAGTGCTTCACTTGCAAGCAGACTAGACACTGGAAGAAGGACTGCCCCAACCGCAAGCAGAACAAAGGTATATCTTTTGGTCTAGTCGTTGAAACATGTTTAGCGGTGTTATCTACCAGCACCTGGTGTGTAGATATGGGAGCCACTGATCATGTCTGCAATACTTTGCAGGGATTCCAGGAAACCAGACGACTGGCTAAGGGGGAGATTACCGTATACTTAGGCGATGCCACGAAGGTGGTGACTGTTGCAGTGGGAGATGTTTATTTATCTTTTGAAAGGAATAAAGTTTTGGTTCTTAAAAATTACCTTTATGTACCCTTATTTAGAAAGAATTTGATTTCGGTTTCTAAATTATTTATGGTTGGATATTCTATTTCTTTTAATGACAGAGTTATTATAAAAAGGAATAGGGAGATTATCTGTTCTAGTGCATTGATAGGAAATTTATATACACTTGAACCAAAAGCTCCCACGATGCAAATAGAAGTGAATAGCTCATCTTCTAATTCCAATAAGAGAAAAGAACCTTCGAAAATGAACTAGACATATCTTTGGCATCTAAGGCTAGGTCATATCAACCTAAGCAGAATTCAAAGGTTGATAGTTGATGGACCTCTGGGTTCATTAGTGGTGGAAGATTTTTCAACCTGTGAATCTTGCTTGGAAGGTAAAATGACCAAGAGGCCTTTCAAGGCCAAGGGGTATAGAGCCAAAGATGTGTTGGAATTGGTTCATTCTGATTTGTGTGGTCCTCTGTCTATCTAGGCAAGAGGTGGCTTTGAATATTTTGTCTCTTTTATAGATGATTATTCAAGGTATGGATACATTTACTTGATGCGCTGCAAGTCTGAATGCTTTGACAAGTTCAAAGAATTCAAGGTTGATGTGGAGAAACGTCAAGGTAAAAGTATCAAGACACTACGATCTGATCATGGTAGTGAGTACCTCTTGGAAGAGTTTAGGAATTACTTATCAGAGGTTGGGATTCAATCCCAATCGTCTGCACCTGGCACACCCTAGCAGAATGGTGTAGCAGAGCGAAGGAATAGGACTCTTATGGAGATGGTTAGATCGATGATGAGTTATTCTAAGTTGCCAGATTCATTCTGGGGATATGCTCTAGATACGGCAGTTTATATTATGAACTTGGTTCCATCTAAATCAGTACCTTCTACTCCCACAGAATTATGGACTGAGCGAAAGCCTAGTCTAAGACATATTTGGATTTGGGAGAGTCCAGCACATGTGCTGAAGGCAGATTCTGGTAAGTTGGAACCTTGTACAGAAGTGCGCATGTTTATTGGCTATCCTAGAGGAACAAAAGGTGGTTTATTTTATAGTCCTAGAGATCAGAGGGTGATCGTTAGCACGAACGCCAGATTTCTAGAGGAAGACTTTGTGATGAACCACAAGCCCATGAGTAAGATTGTTCTGGAGGAATTGAAAGGGGAAGTCACTACTTCAGTACCACCGGTACAAGAGGATATACAACAAGACACTACACCGCATGTCATAGAGGATACATAGGTGATACCTCATCATAGTGGGAGGGTTGTGAGACAACCTGATAGATTCATGTTCTTGGGAGAATCTTCTGATTTGGTCCCTGGCGAACATGAACTTGATCCCTGGACATATGACGAGACAATCCAAGATAAAGATGCGGTATCTTGGCAAAGTGCGATGAATGCTGAGATTGAATTTATGTATTCAAATCAGGTCTGGGAGCTAGTAGAACCACCCAATGGTGTAAAAACCATTGGATGCATGTGGATCTACAAAAGAAAGAGAGGAATAGATGGGAAGGTTGAGACATTCAAAGCAAGGCTTGTTGCGAAGGGGTATACTCAGAAAGAGGGTATCGATTATGAGGAAACCTTTTCGCCGGTAGCTATGCTTAAGTCTATCCGGATTCTCTTATGCATTTCTACTCATATGGATTATGAGGTATGGTAGATGAATGTCAAGACAACTTTCCTTAATGGAAGTTTTGAGGAAAACATCTATATGAAGCAACCAGAGGGATTTATCGCAAAGGGAAAAGAGCATCTTGTGTGCAAGCTTAATCGATCCATTTATGGATTGAAGCAAGCTTCGAGGTCTTGGAACATCCGCTTTGATGAGGTAATCTAGTCTTATGGATTTATTCAAAGCCCGGATGAGTCTTGTGTATACAAGAGATGTGACGGAAACGTAGTGGTATTTCTTGTATTATACGTAGATGACATTTTGTTAATTGGCAACAATGTCAAGGTGTTATCGGATGTAAGGGTATGGTTGTCCAAACAGTTTGATATGAAGGACTTGGGTGAAGTGGGACACATCCTTGGGATCAAGGTTATAAGGGATCGCAGGAAAAGGATGATGTGCTTATCTCAAGCTTCATACATAGACACTATTATGGATCGTTTTAGCATGCAGAACTCCAAGAAAGGTTTTCTACCTTTTAGGCATGGAGTTCCTTTATCTAAGGAGATGTGTCCTAGAACATCTGAGGAGATAGAGGAGATGAAGGCAGTTCCTTATGCTTCGGCAGTAGGAAGCCTCATGTATGCGATGCTATGTACGAGACCAAATATCTGCTTTACCGTCGGCATGGTTAGCAGATATCAAAGTAATCCAGGACAGGGACATTGGACTGCGGTGAAGCATATATTGAAGTACCTGAGAAGAACTAGGGATTATATGCTAGTTTACTAGGCAGACTAATTGTGGTTTACATAGATTTCGACTTCCAATCAGATAGAGATAACAGTAAGTCTACCTTAGGTTTTGTATTTACTTTGCGAGGTGGAGCCATTGTATGGAGGAGTGTCAAGCATAAATGCGTGGCGGACTCTACCATGAAAGTTGAGTATGTGGCAGCCTCTGAGGCAGACAAAGAAGTTGTGTGGCTCAGAAACTTCTTGATGGACTTGGATGTGATTCCTGGTTTGCTCAGAACTATCACAATTTATTGTGATAATAGTGGTGCAGTTGCAAACTCGAAGGAACCACGAGCCCATAAGGCAAGTAAACACAAAGAGCGCAAGTACCACCTGATACGAGAAATTGTAAAGAGAGGAGAAGTTGTTGTGACCAAGATTGCATCAGAGGATAACCTGGCAGATCCTTTCACTAAGTCCCTTCCAGTGAGAGCTTTTGATAGCCATGTAGAGGGAATGGGAATCATATGTATGGCAGTTTTAGGACAACATAGTCTTTTAGTATAAGTGAGAGATTGTTGGGATGTATACTGAAAAGTCTATCTTTTGTATGAACATCTTTAGTTTAAAAATAAGAATCACATGATCATTGTTTGCATATTTATGGCTATACATATTGTCTAATACATTACATTGTAGATAACATGGTGTGTAGTGTCACACGGGAGATCATGTTATCAGTTCACTTAAAGTATAAGTAAAGGCTCACAACCGAGATGGTTTTGGACAAACCATTGGCATGGTTGTAGTGTGATTTGGTATTGGTTTGTCTTGACCATAGAATCACACTAGTACACTTTGTGTGTATTGAGCAGGACCGACTTAGAGGTGATTCGATATATTGCTGACTACATAATCGAATCGGACCTCAGATATTATGTTGTACATGCTCTTAATCCCGATATAATAACGGGCACATATACTTAGTATTCATTTCTTTGATTTACCAATGGGCGAGATTTATAGAGTAAATTGATAGGATAGGTAAGTTGGGAAATGATATTATTTATATTGTGTGACGTTGATTATAGGAGGAAACTGTATCCTATTTATTAGGATGATGATGTCCCCTTGAGGAGCTCATAAGGTTCATCATGTAAACCCTACAGGTGGACTTGGTCCGGCATGATGATAAGGTTGAGTGGTACTACTCATGGAGTTAGATGTTGATTAATTAATTGTCAGTAAATTAATTTATCGACGGACATTCGAGATCTTAAACACGGGGAGATAAATGTACAAATAATATATGGAGCCCATATTAACATATGAGGGTTGGTGAGGTAGATCAATGATAATCCTCTAGTGGAATGGATTATCATTAATGGATCAGACTTTATGTGGGCTTGATCCATTGGGTGGCCAAGATCCAACTCTTCCTCATGGTCCCTATTGTAGCCTATTAAAACCTCATGGAGCCTAGATCCAATGATGGAAAACAAAACTCTAGATCCGACGGTGGAGATTAAATCTCTAGATCCGACGGTTGAGATTAAATCTCTAGATCCGACAGTTGAGATTAAATCCCTAGAACCGACGATGGAGTTTAAAAGGAGGCTTAAGCCTAACTCTATAAATAAGGGCTTAAGGCTTGGGCGTGTAGATGAATTAGAGAGATTAGGGTTTTGCTTCCTTTGCTTGGGCGGCAAGATACAAGTGGGCGGCTAGGGTTTTTGGAGGTGTCTTTGGCGGCAACAATTTTGGAAGTTTTTATTCTTCTTCCTTAGGTGTTGTCGACACCCATCTTTCTCCTCTCTACCTTGGCCGACGCTCAACCTAATTTCCCTCTTCTCTTTGGCCAGTGGAAACAAGGGTTAAGGTGATTCCTTGGAGCTCTTAGTCGGCGTCCATAACCTTCATCTCCTTTCCTTGGCCGACGGCTACAACTAGGTCTCTTGACTTGGTGGTCGGTTCTAGATAGGGAAGAGTTTTGTTTTATTCTTCCTTTTGTTCGAAGCGAGCAAAGAAAGGAAGATTGGTGATCTAGGAGGCTTCGACTTTTAGAAGATCGTCGCCCACACGACGTCCAAAAGGAGGAAGGACATACAATAGAAGATCGAGAGGTATAATACTTGTTTATATTCTTTTGTATTATGTCTATAATTATTTTTCAATTATATTCATGTTGTATGTTTTGTTATGTGCCTAATTTACTTGGACCCTGAATACAAACACAAAAACCTGCGATCCGTACATCGTCTATTCCGCGGCTAATTGTAGAATAGAGGTTGATTGCTTGAACAACAAGTTTGTTCAAGTGACTACTCTAATCAAATAGCACGACTATGAAACGGTAGCTTGGGTAATCCCTCCTTGTCAAGGATAAATTTTTTTTATCCGGAGACGTAGAAGGGATCGCTATGAACAAGCGACCGAGTTGAAGTGGGAAGCGAAGTTTCCTACCATCATTTACATCACTTCTATAACCCTAAATCATAATAAAGGGAATGTGATATCAACCTTTGAGTAAATATAGCCAACGACAAGTTCAAGCATAAGATAATAAGACCAGGGTCAAGGTAACATGATCATATAAGATGATCATGCATCTAAATCTGTATGCATTAAAACTACCTGACCAGGGTAGGAATTACCCACCTTCTAAGAAGCTCAGAATAATATCTTCACGGTCGCGGTTCTGTCTCGTATCCAAGTCCTAGTTTCAAATCTATGGCAAAAGCTTCTTGATCCAAATTCAAATATCCTTTCCAGATCTCACGGCGCAACCTTAAATCAACCCCAGCTTCTTCCTCGGCTAGCTTAGCATTAGTTGAACACAGCCAAGGGAATTCGTCGGAGCTTGCTGCTAAATGCCCAACTCCTCTTGCCTTGGCGATTAATGCTCATAACCAATGGTCGGTAAGTGAAGTGTGGCAACGGCGATGATCAGGTACAATGATGGCATCACCAAACTGAGCTCACACTAAGAGGGGTCGACAATCGATCCAAGCAGCAGCAGGGCAGCGGCTGATCGAAGCTCGGTCGTGGCTCAGGGGCGTCGAACGCAGAGTGGTGGAGTTGCAACTGTTCTGGGCACCGGAACTGGCTATTGTCGGTAGAACGGAGGGGTCGGAGGAGATGTGGTGGTTGCAGTGTGCTGTCCATGAGCGGCAAACAAAAAGGGGCGGTGACAAGTGGGCAGGCGGCAGAGTCCGGCCGGGTGACGGTGGGCGATAGGGCTACTGCTCGGTGGCGCGCACAGCGAGCGACGGCAAAACAAAAAGGCATCCCTAGGGTGGCGACAGCGAGCACGGGGTGGAGATCAGGTGGAGATCGACATCGGCGACAACTCTCTCTCGCGGGCGACGAGTGGTGTGGCAAGCGGTACGGCGACGGCGACGACGAGCGTGGGCACGAGGGAAGGAGACGCGATCGGGAGAGGGATCGGGCTCTGGTCGCTCCAGAGACGAAGAGGAGAGGTCTCCTGCGACAGAGAAACGGCCAATGGTGAGTTGCAATAAGGAACCGACCAGAACGAAGGAATCAGATTTATTGAGAAATTTAACACCTCATTATAGTATAAACAGGCTTTACAAAATCCTGTTTGCTTTATCCCCATGAAATATCTATAAAACTTCCGTTTAAATCTAGAAAATTTCTAAAAATTCCTGAAAATTCTATAAGCTAATTTCTTAATTAACAAGGGTATTTTCTATTATTATTTTTTTTCCGATATTTTACAATCATGCTCATATTATTATTTTAAATGTCATGATAATGCTTAGTTTAATTATGTCATGCTATGAAATCATGCATCATTGGAAAATATGCTTAATTTATGCAATCATTTATGCCATGATAATTTTCATGCATTAATGCTAATTAATTTGAAATTAAGGACAATGGTATTGATTTGAAGTCCCAAGATAAGGGAATCAATTGGGTATGCCTAGATAGAATGCATGAACCTTTAGAATTAGGGAAGAACAAATACACATCTCACAAAGATCATAAGGATGACATGTGTGTATATTGATACACCTTAGATACATGTGAGATGCTAGGAATTTGAGTTAAGTTCATCTACTTATAATGGTAGATCAAAATGAACTAAAACTCATTCAATCATATGATAAATCATAAGGAAAGCTAATGTACAAGTCATGTACATCTAGCTGATAGACCGTGATTGATATTAAGGTTTTAAAAAAAAATAAAATTATTTTGAAAAACCTTGGTGAAGTCTATCTTTTAATAGCAATCACCATTGAAAAGATTAACACAACGTTAGACAAAACATTGAAGGTTTTAATGCTTTTGAACTTTGTATCATTCTTTAAATTTAATGGGTATTTTAATTTAAAACTATTTTTCTCCCATTGTCTTTAGCATAAGTAATATGTTTATGAAGTTTCAAGATTTTTCTAAAACTACGGAATTACTTATGTTTTTCTAAACTTTAGTTTGAAAATTATTTTATATAAATTGTAGAAACCAATTGACTACTACTTGGAGCAGTTGACTGGTGGTGGTTCAGTCGATTGATTTTTTATTTCAGTCAACTGTTATGTATGATTTCAGGTGAACAAGATTTGTTCAGTTGATTATTAGCATCCCTAGGCTACCCTAACTGCTCCTAACCCTCTATTATGCTTGGACAAGCATTGGAAGGGTGAGAATTTCAGTGAAATTGAATAGGAGAGTTGTTTAGGGTGAAAATTCAGTTTGTAAGGGAGGCTAAAGTTCAATGTTTAACTTTTACTCTTATTTTTGATTGTTTAGATTTCCTATAGGCTTAGGAACTCTCCAAGGAAATTGTTGGTGCAATGATCAAGGGGAGCAAGACTTTAGGGGGAGTTTGTCCATCAAGGGATGATGGATGATTTTTTTTATGGGGGAGAATGAAGATTGCCTCTCATTTAGTGATAAGGGTTTTATCACTAAGAAGAGTGAAGGAATTCTAGATAATTTTTGACCAAGGGGGCGAATGTAGTGTTGGTGCCACAATGCCACAAGCATTTATGTATTTTGATGTTTGGATAATCATTTATAGTTAAGAAATATTTGTGATCTAACTATTGGATCGAGTGAAATACGGTAGAGGGGGTGAATAGCATACTTAAGATTTTCTTTTTGTTTCATCGAAAGAACGAGTAAGCACAGCGGAAGTAAAGATAATAAAAGTAAATAACACTTTCCAACGTGTTAGAGCGGGGGTGCTAAGATTCGGTGCAACTACCGGTCTAGCAAGTTTTATTTCATTGAGTACTTTTCGTTCAATTTAAGTTTTTCTTTATTATTTTTCCCGCACTAGTAATCGAAGACAAAGTCTTGGCAATTCGTGTATTTGTCATTTTTTTGTTTTGCAAGGCTTTATTGAATGGCCCATCTCGAGGGGTTTAGCACCGCCCAACCTCCGTTTTTCAATGGAGATGACTTCCATTATTGGAAGGGTCGGATGGAGTGCTACCTTAAGACCCAAATCGAGATGTGGATGGTCATCCAAACCGGCTTCAACTTACCAACCAATGAAGACGATGAGTACTTGGATTGTGACAAGTGGATGAATGTCATGAAGTTACAAGTGGAGGCCAATGAAACACAAATTCTTCAATGCCATCTTTCCAAGGAAGAACTCAACCGAGTCGGGCCTTTCATCAGTGCAAAAGATCTATGGAACAAGCTCATCGAGCTACACGAAAAGATGGCCGACACGAAGGTTTGTAAACATGATCTCTTGCTAAATAAATTATTTAATCTAAAAATGCAGGATCACGAGATGGCGATGCAACTCCACGCAAGGATCCAGGACATCATGAATGGACTCCACTCAATCGGACAAAAGGTGTAGAATAAGGATGTAATAAGGTATGCTTTGAATGCATTTCCTAGGACCACTTTATGGCATCTATGGTTGATGCCTATAAAGTTTCTAGAGACTTATCAAAAATTAGATTAGAAGAGTTTTAATTCATCCTCGGTCGAGAAAAGTATTGCCTTGGTTGCAGGTCAAAGGAAGAAGGCAAAGAGCAAATCGCCTCTCGAAGAGGAAGAGTACGAATTGGAGGTCAATGATGAAATGGAGACCGAGCTAGTCAATTTAATTCAGAAGAGATCCAGAGTAGAAGATGACCTATCAAGCAATCGAAGGAGAAGAGGACCGATCAAGGATCATATTACAAGTGCTACGAATGCAACAAAAGAGATCACTTCAAATCCAAGTGCCTGAGGCTAAAGAAAAAACAATCACAAACCAAGAAGGATCTCAATGCAACTTGGGAGGAGTCCTTGGAGGAAGAAGATAAGCTCAACAACCTAGAATTCATGGCCAGACCAACCGAGTCCGAGACCGAATCTAAACCAAAGAAAAACTACGAGTCCGAGACCGAGTCCGACTCCAGATTATATGATGAGCTTCAATTCAAGATAAGACATGGATTCGCATCCAGTTCAAAAGATTTGATCAAGGTAAGTCGGTCCCTAATTGATACTTTATATAGTGGAATTAAATATTTAACTAAGAAGTTAGCTAAGTCCGAGTCCAAGGTTGAGACCTTGGTTAAGGAGGTTAAATTCCTTAAGCATGAGGTTTCTCTAACCTCTTCGACTAGTCAAGTTCAAGAGGGAAACTCAACTCAAGTTGAAAAACTTGAGGAAGAGAATTCTCTCTTGAAAGGAGAAGTTCAAGAGCTTAGAAATTTAGGAACCTCGGTGAATGCTAGAGGGGGTGAATGGCGCATTCGTTCGCTTGGCATAATTCGATTGTGCTTGTATCTATAAAATGATTAGAGCGCCGCGGAAAATAAAATGACAAACTAGAAAAAAAAGATAAAAACACAATCACATGAACATGGATATATAACGTGGTTTGGAACCTTAGGGTTCCTATTCCACGGGTTGGGCTCGAATGAGCCCTAGCGATGAAAACACCACCACTAAACCAATGATACTCCTTCTCAGTGACACACCGGAGGTGGAGAAACCTCTTACAATGATTACAATAGTAATACAAAGAAACAACAAGGAAATACAAGAAAATGCAAGAAAAGAACAATTTACAAAGAGCTTTGGATTGCTTGATCTTTGGTTGCTTTCATAGTGACTTGAAGGTCTGGATTGCAGCAGCAAATCCCCTTCAAATTCGAAGGTTCTTTTCTCTTATTAGAAGATGAGTTATTAACTTCAATTTGCATCGTGGGAGGTTTTGGTTCAAGTGTGTACAAATTTCCTATCAATGCACCCGAACATATAATGTCCCTATTCCTTCTTATAACAACTCTGTCATTAAAAGAAATAGAATATCTATCCATAAACAATTTAGAAACCGAAATTAAATTCTTTCTAAATAAGGGTACATAAAGGCAATTCTTAAGAACCAAAAGTTTATTTTTCTCAAAAGATAAATGAACATCTCCCACTGCAACAGCCGCCACCTTCGTGGCATCGCCCAAGTACACGATAATCTCCCCCTCAGCCAGTCGTCTGGTTTCCTGGAACCCCTGCAAAGTATTGCAGACATGATCAGTGGCTCCCGTATCTACACACCAGGTGCCGGTAGATAACACCGCTAAACATGTTTCAACGACTAAACCAAAAGATATACCTTTGTTCTTGCGGTTGGGGCAGTCCTTCTTCCAGTGTCCAGTCTGTAAACAAGTGAAGCACTTGCCTTTCGGCTTCTTCACTCCTCCCTGAGTACCTCCCACCGCCTAAGCCCCAGTTTGTTTCTTCTTCTTCTTGCCTTTCGGCTTAGAAGTAGAAACCTTTTGGGTCACCACAACATGCGCCTGAGCACTCTGACGAAATAGTCCCTCTACCGCCTGGAGTTCTGTCAAAAGTTTCGCCAACGAATACAACCTCTTGTTCATGTTGTAGTTCAGGCGAAACTGCTCAAAACTCCTAGGTAGAGACTGGAGTATGATGTCGACCTAGGTTTCTCCATCGATCTCAGCTCCTAGGACCTCCAGCTCATTCAAATGAGCCATCATCTTGAGAACATGATCCCTCATGGGTGTTCCCTCGATCATGGAGGTCGTCATCAAGTTTCTCATGGCTTCTTGCCTCGCATCCCGATTCTGGTGTCCGAAAAGTTCCTTGAGATTGAGCATTATATCATAAGCAGTGGGCATGGCTTGATGCTGATGTTGCAGTACATTTGACACAGATGCCAAAATGTAACACCGCGCCATCTCATCGGCCTTGACCAACTTTTTATAGCTCTCTCTCTCCTTTTCCCCAGAATCATCTGCAGGCTTGGGAGGGCACTCTTCGAGGAGTACATATTTGTATTCCTCAGCAGTCAAGACAATGTCTAGATTCCTCTTCTAATCAACATAGTTTGGTCCAGTAAGTTTTTTCTCTTTCAGTATCACAGCAAGTGGGTTGAAAGTCATTTTTGAAAGAAAACCTAAGAATTACATAAATCAAAACATTAGATTTCAAAAATTATTGATTCCTCAAACAATAAAATTTTAAAATCAACCAACACCTCAAAACACCGAGAATATCGTATGCCACAATAGTGTGGACGTATACGAATTCTACATTTGTAAGAGGAGGTTTTACCCATTAATTTTACTATCTTGTCAACCTAACTTTTTGACAAGTAAAATTAATAGTTGGTTCCTCTTTGGCCCTACAAATAAAAGCAGTGACTCCGATGGGGAGGATACTTATATTTGTATCTAAGTGTTCACCATTACTCGGTACCAAGGTAATTATCTCGGGTTATGTTTCTTCCGATGGGAAAGTACACATGCTCCTTGATAATTCCCTATAACCATATTTGACCTTGTAATCCACAAACAAACTCATCCGATATAGAGGAAGGCACTCAGAGCCGACGTGCAAGTTTGTTTGCATCACTTGTCAAATCGTAATAGAGGTCGTGGGAATTTTAAAAATTCCCTCTCCCACTTAGTAATTTGAAATTGAGGAATTTTCCTAGCCTACGACATGCATATCAAACAAAAAGCAATAAATATGAAAAATAAATTATTTTCCAACTATTATGACTTTTGTCTTCAATATGTCTCCCGTCGCAACGCCTTCTCGTCCGCACCTCCTATGCCATGTACGAGTCATCCGGAGATCCGAGCCGAGACTAAAACCTATTTTAATTTACATCCATCGATCCTATACTTCACGAGGAAGTGTACATGAAATCTAGATCGAAAGTAAAATAAAATAAAGAGTGGCTAAACAATGTCGTATCTAATTTACAAAAAATCAAATACTAGCCTCGTCAACCCCGAGAATTCAACAAAATAAATATTTACACACATACAATCACATACACACATATGGCCATAATAGTCAGATCTTATGCCTGCAACCAAAGAGTTAACCTGCGCATATCCTACGATTATCCGGCACATATAATATATGAAAAGTGCATAAAAAATTAACCGAATCCTAAACACACAAAACCGGAAACCTTGGCTCTAATACCAATTGAAGGTTTTGCCTGGAAGCTCTGATACCAATTGAAGGGTTTTTCTTATCGAGTCCAAGAGGGGAAACTTCGCTTCCCACTTCACCTCGGTTGCTTGATCATGGCGATCTCTTCGATGTCCCCAGATTAAAAAATTTAATCCTAGACAAAAGGGATTGCCCAAACAACCAAGTCATCGTCGTGCTATTCGTTTAGAGAGGTCACTTGAACAAACTCGTTGTTCAAGTGACCATCCTCTATTCTACGAGTAGCCGCGGAATAGACGATGTCCGGTTCGCCAGCTTTTGTGTTTATGTTCGGGATCCAAGTATTATTTAGCCATATATAGATTTATATCATGATCATAGTTGAAAAACAAAAACAAGCAAGTAACAAAAGAGAATAGAGAATAGGTATACCTCTCGATCTTCTAATGTATGACCTTCCTCCTTTCGGACGTCGTGTGGGCGACGATCTACCAAAAGTCAAAGCTCCTAGATCACAAATCTTCCTTCCTTGCTCTTCCAAAGCAAAAGGAAGAATAGAAACAAGGTTCTTCTCCTCCCTAAAACCAACCAACAAGGAACAAAAGGAATCCTTGCAGCCGGCCAACTAGGAGGAGGAGATGATGATGGAAACTGACCAAGACACCAAGGGAGACCCCTAAGTCTTGTTTCCACCACTCAAGGAGAAGAGAGGAGAGTCTTTTGGGTGCCGGCCAAGGGATGGAAAAGAGCTTGAGAGGATGCTGGATGCCTGCCAAGTTGAAGGAAGAAGAAGAAAAGGAACAACTTCCTTATTTGGTGCCGCCCAAGCCTCCAAAACCCTAAGCCTCCAAACCCTAACCCTATCTCAATTAGGATTCCTCTCTTGCCGCCCAAAACCCTAGCTCTCCTTGGATTCATCTCCACGCCAACCCCTTGCCCTCCTTTTATAGAGTTAGGGATAAGCCTCCTTTTAATCTCCAACATTGGTTCTAGGGATTTAATCTCAACCGTCGGATCTAGAGATTTAATCTCAACCGTCGAATCTAGAGATTTAATCTCTACCTTTGGATCTAGAGTTTTGTTTCTATCCATTGGATCTAAGCTTCATGAGGTGTTAATAGGCTACATTAGGGACCATGAGGAGGAGTTAGGTCTTGGCCACCCATGGATCAAGCCCACATAAAGTCTGATCCACTAATGATAATCCAATCCACTAAAGGATCATCATCGATCTACCTCACCAACCCCTATATGATAATATGGGCTCCATATATTATTTGTACATTTTCTCCCCGTGTTTAAGATCTCGAATGTTCATCGATTAATTAATTTACTGACCATTAATTAATCAACATCTAACTTCTTGAGTAGTACCACTCAACTTTTTCATCATGCCGGACCAAGTCCACCTACAGGGTTTACATGATGAACCTTATGAGCTCCTCAAGGGGACATCATCATCCTAATATATAAGACACGGTTTCCTCCTATAATCAACGGCACATCATATAAATAATATCATCTCCCAACTTACCGAGCCTATCGATTTAATCTATAAATCTCGCCCATTGGTAAATCAAAGAGATGAATACTAAGTATATGTGCCTGTTATTATATCGGGATTAAGAGCTAATAATATATGAGGTCCGATTCGATTATGTAGTCAGCAATAAATCGAATCACCTCTAAGTCAGTCCTGCTCAATACACTGAAAGTGCACTAGTGTGATTCTATGGTCAAGACAAACCAATACCAAATCACACTACAACCATTCCGATGGTTTGTCTAAAGTCATCTCAGTTGTGAGCCTTTACTTATACTTTACAAGGAGCCGATAACATGATCTCCTGTGTGACACCACACACCATGTTATCTACAATGTAATGTATTAGACAATATTGCATAACCATAAAAATGCAAACAATGATCATGTGATTCTTATTTCAAAATAAAGATATTCATACAAAAGGTAGACTTTTCATTATACATCTCTACACTAAGGCCACACAGCCACAGTCGAATGCCAGTCGACTCCCGACCAGTCAACTGGTCCTAATCCCAGTCGACTACTCAGAGTATACTCGACTGCCAAGTGTCAAAACACTTGACCAGTCGACTGGTCCATAACCCCAGTCAACTGACAAACCTCAAACATGAGGTTTAACCCCAAGTATGATGCCCTCATACTTGCTAGACCACCCTTAGCCTAGACCTAAGCCTTCTAGCCACCTCCATCAACCTCACGACTATCGGATCCCTCCAAGACATCCATGACTTGTTCATCCATACGCTAGCCTTCAGGTGCTTCCATCATCTATTGTCATGCTAACGTGGTCTACACTGCCAAGGCACATTTGGGCTTACGCTGCCAAGACTATCGCTTGGACTTTATGCTGCCAAACCATTGGACTTATTCTGCCAAGATTCCACCCTTGGACTTTACGCCACCAATATCAACCCTTGGACTTCCCTTGCCAACCCATGTTGGACTTTCCATTTGCCAAGACTCAAGCTTGGACTTTCCCTTGCCAAGACCCATGCTTGGACTTTCCATGCCAACCCATGTTAGTCTTTTCAATTTCCAAGACTCAAGCTTGGACTTTCCTTTGCCAAGACCTATGCTTTGACTTTGCATGCCAAGTACTCAAGACTTGGACTTTCCCGTTGCCAAGTGTCCCATTTGGACTTCTCTATCTTATGGTCAACCCCATGTCAGCCATATAGTCAACCCATTGTCAAACAATGGTCAACTCATCGTCAAACATCAAAACACAACATCATGACACTACTCGAGTCAAACTAGAGTCTGGTCAATCGTGACCTGGGCCGATTGCACCAACAATCTCTCCCTTTTTGATGTTTGACAAAAACCAACATCTTTGAGTTAGAACACTAACTCAATTCAATCCTCCCAATTTTCCAAATTGAGAGTTCCCAAATTCTCCCCCTTTTTGACATACATCAAAAAGGTTCTCTCCCCAAGGGTGTTAATGTCTCATATCCAAAGAGATCTTACAATCTCCCCCTTGGTCTAAAAACATCTAGGATGCCTTCACTCTTCCTATTAATAAGTCACATATCACTAAAAAGAGGCAATCCTTGTTAGTGTCAACCCTTAGTGCCAATCATGATATGATTGATTAGGGAGCATATGTATGATATTTCATTAATAATAGGCAAAGATTGATTATTATATTTACTTTATGCTTGTGCCAGCCAAATAAATATAATAATGATCTTGAATAGTAGGTTCTAATCTACAGTATATCAATTGGTAGAATTGAATATGAGAAGTTGTAGAGAATACTATTCTTAAACATTCCTAGTCATGTATTGTATTAATAGACAAAGGGATATATTAATTCATTGAGAATAGCTTGTAGGTCAATGGATGACTTGATCTCACAAGTCATGGATGTGTGATATCACAGTGACACAGGTATATATATTGGAGAATATATGTACTGAATTAACCCCCCATGAGAAAGTTTCATGGATCGTTATATGAAGTGTCATAAATTTTCTCATGTGACTATTAGTATGAATAGTCCTTAAAACCTGAAATCACTACGGTTCCCTACATATAGAGCTATATACTTTGGTATCGTCAAACGTCACCTATAACAGGGTGGACTATAAAGGAGATCACTGGGTATGTAACAAATTATGTGGAGGGATGTGAGTGATGTAGATGGGATCTATCCCTCCCATAAGACGGGAGTGATATCTTTGGCCTCTTGATAGAGTATGACCACGAAATGCATGATCATGATCAAATGAGTCAATATGAGATATTGAGCTCATTTGTTTGAGTGAGTCTACTTGGGGATCAAGAAACATAAAGATTGATAAGGGGATGACACGATCTATGCCTCATTGATCGTTCTAAGATATCAAGGATAGAAGGACACATTCATACAAGATAATAGTCACATAAAGGTTTTGTCGGATCTTGACATTTTGTAACTTGGGTAGCAATGATGCATTGCTTGATGTCGCTCATTGCTTATGTGTCTAAAGTGGTTTAGAAACATTGCCAACGTTACGAAAACCTATAGGGTCACACACAAAGAAAATGTTATTTTGGAGATGACATTCATTTTAGTTTGACTAAATGAACCATTAGGCATTGAATTGGATTTGAGTTAGACTCAAATTAAATGGCCGAATTTGAGTTGGACTCAAATTGATTTGACTTGAGTTGGACTCAAATCAATTTGGATGGAATAAATTCATCATGCATGATTAATATGGATTAATCATGCATTGAAGAGGGAAAATCAAAAGTTGGATGAATGGACTCAAATTGATTTGACTTGAGTTGGACTCAAATCAATTTGGATGGTATAAATTCATCATGCATGATTAATGTCGATTAATCATGCATTGAAGAGGGAAAACCAAGAGTTGGATGAAACCTCTTTTCATGCATGATTAATGTGGATTAATCATGCATTGAAGAGGGAAAACCAAGGGTTGGATGAAACCTTTCATATTCATGGGATGAATATAAAAAGGGGGCCTTAGATCATGATGTGTTTGGTTGAAAATTTCTTTTGTTTTCCCCTCTTCTTCCCTTGGTCGAAATCTTCTCTTGGACTAGCATCTTTTGTAGGGGATCCTTGGAACACTAGAGGGGGTGAATAGCTTGTATTCGTAGCATGATGGAATTCGTTGGCGTTCGTCTCTACAAAACTCATTATGCGCAGTGGAATATAGATAATAGCAATAACAAGAAACAAGACAAACACGAACACAAGAATATAACGTGGTTCGGAACCGAATGGCCTACTCCATGGATCGAGCTCTAAAGAGCTCTAGTGATGCACATGCAACCACTAATCGCAAATACTCCTTGACACAAGTCGGAGGTGGAGAACCCTCGTACAAATGTTCTTACAACAATAAGAAATAGATACAAGCAATTACAATAACGAAATACAATGCAAGTAAAGAAAACTACTTTATAATTGCTCTTTTAAATGCTTGATCTTTGGTTGCTTGGATTGCACTTGGAGGCCCTGATTTGCAGCAGCAAATTGCCCCAAAATCCCTCAAGAATCGATAGCGTTTTCCTCCTTCACGAGCTCCATTTAAAGCTTCAACCTTTGTTGGAAATCACGGATCAGTCGACTAATGTCACTGTTGTTGTGAGACAACGACTAGATCAACGCTGGAAAGATCCAATGGATCCATCATTAGTCGACTGATCATGACCATCAGTCGACTGATAGAGCCTCCACTCGACTGCTAACCCCAGCAGTCGAGTCAGACTCTATTCTATGCCCGAAAAATTGAGCACCAGTCGACTGATCACATGATCAGTTGACTGCTCGGCCAATCAGTCGACTGCCCTCCTCTGGTAGTCGACTGCTAAGGCACTTCCCGCAGTCAAACCCTAGTTTACTCACGCCAGTCGACTGCCACATAACACTAGTCGACTGGCACACCTCAAACATGAGGTTTTAACCCAAGTATGATTCCTCCATACTTGCTAGACCACCCTTAGCCTAGACCTAAGCCTTCTAGCCACCTCCGTCAACCTCACGCCTCTCGGATCCCTCCAAGTCATCCATGACTTGTTCATCCATTGCGCTAGCCTTCAGGTGCTTCCATCGGCTATGTCATGCTAACGGTGTCTACACCGCCAAGGCACATTGGACTTACGCCGCCAAGACTCCGCTTGGACTTTACGCTGCCAACCATTGGACTTATGCTGCCAAGACTCCCGCTTGGACTTTACGCCGCCAATATCAAACCCCTTGGACTTCTCAAATGCCAAGACTCAAGCTTGGACTTTCCCTTGCCAACCCATGTTGGACTTTCCATGCCAAGACCCATGCTTTGACTTTTCCTTGCCAAGACTCATGCTTTGACTTTTCCTTGCCAAGACCCATGCTTGGACTTTCCTTGCCAACCCATGTTGGACTTTCCATTGCCAAGACCCATGCTTGTACTTTCACAAATGCCAAGTGTCCCACTTGGACTTTCCATGCCAAGTACCCAAGACTTGGACTTTCCCATGACAATCACATTATCATATGTTTTTGTCGAACATCAAAACAACTCTCGAGTCAAGCTCGAGTCCTGGTCAATCGTGACCTGGGCCGATTGCACCAACAATCTCCCCTTTTTTGATGTTTGACAAAAACCAAGCAAACCATTTGAGTTAGACTATCTAACTCAAACCAATCATCCCCATCAATTTTCCCAATTGATGTCATTCTCCCATAAATTCTCCCCCTTTTTGACATACATCAAAAAGGTTCTCTCCATGGAGGTCAATGTCTCATATCCCAATGAGATCTTACAATCTCCCCCTTGGTCCAAAAATACCTAGGATGCCTACCATCTTCCTAGTGATAAGTCACATATCACTCAAAAGAAGCAATCCTATACACTATCCCAATTTCCAAATTGGATATCTCAAAATCCCATTTCTCCTCCTCATGAGGAAAAATAACAACCATCATCCCATGATGGATACCTCCCCCTAAAGGCTTGCTCTCCCTTGACCATTGCACCAACAATGTCCTTAGGAAGTCCCTAAGCCAATAGAAACTCTAACCCATCAAAAAGAAGGTTCAAAGTTTAAACATGAACTCTCCCTTCCTTAAATTCGATACAAACCCTAACACCTCTCCTAATCCATATCCATTGGATTTTCACCCTTTATAATGCTTCCCAAAGCATATCCCAGGGTTAGGAGTGGTTAGGGACCTTTACCACAGCTGAACACGGGCTAAACATACCTTGTTTTCTCGAAATCAGCCTTGGCAGTCGACTTTATCAGAAATCAATCGACTGCCACTCTCATCAGTCGACTGCCACCAAGGGCAGTCAACTGATAACTGAAATTTCTGAATTTCAGTTATCAGAGTCAAATTTTAGAAATTCATAAATAATTATCCGTATATCGAAAAATCATGAAATTTCATACGTATAATACTTATGACAAATACAATGAATGAAAAATGAGAGAAAAATATTTTACCCATAAAATATTAGAATTGATACAAAATTCAAAAGTGAAGAAAAACTTCTAAGTTTTGGCTCACTTTGTATCAACTTCATCAATGGTGATTGTTATCAAAAGATAGACTTAACCAAGGTTTTCTAAAGTGATTTTAAAATGTTTTTGAAAACCTATATTGGATCATATTCCTTGGGCTCAATGTACATGACTTATACACAAGCTTTCCCAATGATCCACAAAAGAAATAAGATGAGTTTTAGTTCATCTAGATGCAAAAACTATGCATCTTGAACTTAACTCATATCCTAGCATCTCACATGTATCTAAGGTGTATAAATACACATACATGTCAATGTAATGTGAGATGTGGGTTTTGTTCTCCTAGTCTAGGGTTTCATGCATTTTCTAAGGCAACCCTACTTAATTCCCTTATAAATGGAACTCCAAGTCATGCCAAAGTCCTTAATTCAATTTTAATCAATTTAAATGCATGAAATGATCATGGCATAAATAATAGCATAAGTAAATATAGCAAATGATCATGATGTCATGACATATGATACAATTTAAACATACATGACATTTAACCTAACCCCAAGTATGATCATGGCATTTTAAATGATTAAAAATAAGTATGATATCATAGCATGTTATATGGCAATCAAGGCATGACAAATAAAATGTATAGGTATAATAATACCTAAATTTTAATATTAGTTACCATTTGATATAATTAAGTATATTTTGCCATATTACCTAAATTTCCCAAAATATGCCAAAAACCCAAAATGACACACTATGATCTCTAATCCTAAATTGTGCTAATTTAATTGATTTTTCATAATTCCAAAAATGTATTGGCGCATCCTAAAATCTTTTAGGATCAAAGATAAAACCTATTTTCAAGGTATCCATAACCTTGAAAATAACCTAAAGTGTCACCTTTACCATGGTTAGGTTAACTGCCCTTCCATTTAAAGTTGGCACACCCTAAACCCATCTAGCGTGAATCAATCATGCTCTTAGGAACCCAAAACTTATTTGAGCTCCTAAGGTTAATTAGGTATTCCTTAAGGATAACCTCCTTAGATACCTTCCTAATGACCCTCCTAGGCTTGTTAGCCTTGGTCATTGTGGTCTTACCTAGGTTGACTCTAGGGATAACTCCCCTTGCGACCTTCTTAGTGGCTTCCCTAGGTTTCCTTGAAACCCTAGCCACTAGGCACATAGCTTGGTCAATCTTAGGGATGACTTCCCTATTGACCTTGGCTTTCCTAGACCTAGTTTGTGTTCCATAATCAAATGGAACACTATGATAAGTCTCCTTGGGCTTAGGTTTGTGACCCAAACCTTTCTTGCCCTTTGGAGGACCTTGCTTTCTAAACCCTAGGTTTTGACTCCTTGACCCTAGAGTTTGACCATTTGACCCTTTAAATTGATTTTGCATGTTTGCAAGGGTATTTTCCAATTTCTCAAGCCTTGATCTCAAGGCTTGATTTTCTAATTCTAATTGCCCTATTTTTGAACTTTGATTTGGTCTTTGGGCATGGGACTTTCTGGGCAACATATGTCTAGTCCATTTAGGGTTGAGATCTAGGTGTTCTCCTATTTTCCTAATAGACTCCCTAAGTAAAACTTTTTTAGGGACATTAGTCCCAAATTTCTCCTTATTCCTAAGGTTTACACTCTTAGCACCTAGACAAAAATATTTGTTATTTCTAATAGCATGCTTCTTATGAACAATAGCAAGATTGTTTAAATTACTTCTAGCATACTTCTTGACCTTAAAATTTGAAGGTGTATTAATGAAATATACCTTAGGGTTAACTTTAGAAGCTCCCCCTACTTGTGATGCTCCTTGCCCCTTCTTCTTCCCCATAGGACATTGACTCCTATAATGTCCTTCTTGGTGACACTTGAAGCACACCACATGCTTCTTGCTCTTAATGGTTGGGGAACCGGCATCCTTTTATTTTTCTTGACTTTTGGGCACCGGTGGAGCTTTCTTGACTTTCTTTGGGCACTTACTCTTATAGTGCACAAATTCCCTACACTCAAAATACATAATATTATTTTTATTTCGAATTGAGGTGTTTGAGTTACCTAAGTCAATTGAGGCCGGAATCGGATTTTGAGCTTCTTCATCTTGACCGGATGTTGAAGCTTCTTCTTGATGTTTCTCCGGTGATCTAATCTCCTACCCCTTAATCCTAGAGGTGGAGGTCTCCTCCGATTCTACTTCCTCTTCCTCCTTGGATGTTGATGGTCTCTCAACCTCCAAGGCCTCACTTCCTTGTGAGGATGATGTGTTTGCCTCTTCGGTCCCTTTCTCTTGGACCGGTGATGGACTTTCATGGAGCTTGGCCACTTGGCTCCATAGATCCTTGGCATCTACATAATTACCTAACATACACAAGAAATTGTTAGGTATTAAATCAATTAAAAACTTCATTACCTTATCATTTTTCTCAAAGGCATGGACTTACTCTTCAGTCCATCTCTTTTTCTTGAGGAACCCTCCCTTTGGTCCTATTGGATAGCTATATCCCTCCATCAAAATGGACCATTCTTCGAAGTCCCTCATCATGATAAAATCTTCAATTCTTCTCTTCCAAGAATTGAAGTCTTCTCGTCCATATAAGGTGTAAGGGACCGGTGTGTTGATGTCCCAACCTAGTTGCTCTTGAACTTCTATCTTCACCCTCTAGCATGCTCCCTTAGTTGTTAAACTTGAAGAGCGGTCTCGCTCTGATACCACTTGTAGGGGATCCTTAGAATGCTAGAGGGGGATGAATAGCTTGTATTCGTAGCATGATGGAATTCATTTCATTTGTCTCTACAAAACTCGTTATGTGCAGTGGAATATAGATAATAGCAATAACAAGAAATAAGACAAACACGAACACAAGAATATAATGTGGTTCGGAACCGAACGGTTCCTACTCCACGGATCGAGCTCTAAAGAGCTCTAGTGATGCACACGCAACCACTAATCGCAAATACTCCTTCTCGACACAAGTCGGAGGTGGAGAAACCTCGTACAAATGTTCTTACAACAATAAGAAATAGATACAAGCAATTACAATAATGAAATACAATGCAAGTAAAGAAAACTACTTTACAATTGCACTTTTAAATGCTTGATCTTTGGTTGCTTGGATTGCACTTGGAGACCCTGATTTGCAGCAGCAAATCGCCCCAAAATCCCTCAAGAATCGTTAGCATTTTCTTACTTCACGAGCTCCATTTAAAGCTTCAACCTATGCTGGAATTCGTCGATCGGTCAACTACTCGGGACCATCAGTCGACCGATGCCACTGTTGTCGTGAGACAACGGCTAGATCCACGTTGGAAAGATCCAACGGATCCATCATCAGTCGACTGATCATGACCATCAATTGACTGATAGAGCCTCCACTCGACTGCTAACCCCAGCAGTCGAGTCAAACTACATTTTGTGCCCAAAAAACTGAGCACCGATTGGTATTCACGATCGGGTCATTCGGCCAATCAATCGGCGCCTCCTCTGGCGCATTGCTAAAACACTTTCACAAACCCTAGTTGACTCATGCCAGTTGACTGCCACATAACACTAGTCGACTGACACACCTCAAACTTGCTAGACCACCCTTAGCCTAGACCTAAGCCTTTTGGCAACCTCCATCGGCCTCACGCCTCTCGGATCCCTCCAAGTCATCTATGACTTGTTCATCCATTACGCTAGCCTTCAGGTGCTTCCATTGGCTATGTCATGCTAATGGTGTCTACACCGCCAAGGCACATTGGACTTACGCCGCCAAGACTCCGCATGGACTTTACGCTGCCAACCATTGGACTTATGCTGCCAAGACTCCCGCTTGGACTTTACGCTGCCAATATCAAACCCCTTGGACTTCTCAAATGCCAAGATTCAAGCTTGGACTTTCCCTTGCCAACCCATGTTGGACTTTCCATGCCAAGACCCATGCTTTGACTTTTCCTTGCCAAGACCCATGCTTGGACTTTTCTTGCCAACCCATGTTGGACTTTCCATTGCCAAGACCCATGCTTGGACTTTCCCAAATGTCAAGTGTCCCACTTGGACTTTCCATGCCAAGTACCCAAGACTTGGACTTTCCCATGACAATCACATTGTCATATGTTTTTTTCGAACATCAAACATCTCTCGAGTCAAGCTCGAGTCCTGGTTAATCGTGACCTGGGCCGATTGCACCAACATCTTTTGTGGTGTTGCTAGCACAACCTTTCTCCAAAGAGTGTTCGTGTGGATACCATAGAGGCACGTACACTTGAACGTGCAAGAGATCCAATGGGTCGTGGACAAGCGGGATAAACAAAGGGCACGCATCAAAGGTATACCATATAGGATAGGGCTTTATAGATCTATTCTTTAGTATCAGTTTTCTTTCGCATGGATCACTCAAGGGATCCTTTTTCCACTGCGATTTTCTTATTTATCACATAGGATTCCCAATAGTAGTATCAGAGCCACTTGTGAAAGATCGTCATAGGGAATTTTATATGTGATATAAAATTTTATATAAGAAGTTTATTATGGTGCATGCATGATTGTTTGAGTGATTTTGTGCAACAAGATATGCATGTCATATTTGTTGATCGAACAACATGTTTGTCGTTCGAATCTATCACCCAAAATTGCTATGAACAGTGGCAAGAAAGGGTCCCGGGTTCACTAGCGGGACCGCCGTGTCGTAGCAACTTAGAAGTCGCGTTTAGCATCATAATAAAATCTTTATGTCATAGATCATTGTGAATGATGTATGCCATGGTGCATGGTTATGGCCCGTTAACCCCTATGTGATTGTGGTTGTGTTGTGAGTGCATGTTGTAATTCATAATACGACCTGTGAGTTATGCCTCCCTCTCTATTTTTATAGTTGTAAAATAGATCTAGACTCGAATGTAACTTGAGTATTCTTATTTTGTAATGTACAAAATGATAAGTGGAAAATCCTTTGGAGGATGAAGTTACAAGAAGGATGCCAACGACACAAAACAACCAAAGGATGCAGTTGGAGGAGATGCAATCCCTAGGTTGACCCATCGCTCTTCTCATTGCCTTGAGGAGATCGTAGATTCGGTCCATAACTATGTCACGTTTAAGCTTATATGTTGATATATGCTATGGTTATATGTGATGCATGTGATGTTTGTATGTGATGCTTGTATGTGAAGCATGCGTAGCTAGTTGTCACAAAAATTAAGGTCACTTATTATATGTCTACCAAAGTTTAATACTTACTATTACCTTGTTCAATCGTAGTGCGTTTGCCAAAGCAAAGTGACTCGATTTACCTCGGTAAAGTACAATAGGACAATTGTGATGTCCGCCTATTAAACCTTGGGTTTGACTTAACTAAGCTCTCTCAATTAGATCGATGAACTTAGAGGCATAGCTCATATGAGACATCCACCTATATTATAAAAATCTTGGGCGATTAGCCAAAGCTAACTCAAGATGAGTGGTAATTTAGAAAGATATCTCATGTGATGGGCACAATGAACAAATAATTTTGTTCATAATATACAAGAGTTACATTAGATGTAATTGGTACAAGTTACCTACCTAACTTATACGAGTCATGGGCGATTAGCCAAAGCTAACTCAAGATGCGGTATAATATGGATCTTGTCCCACTTGTGACCAGTGGGAGAATCATTTAGTTAAAGTCCTAATTAAATGGTTAAAATATGAAACATTTCTGTATTGTAGATCACCATGATATCAAATACGTCGAACACACTCTCTCTGCGATCTGTCCTTGATAAGGACAAGGTCACTGGAGCTAACTTCTTGGACTGGTACAGGAACTTGAGGATAGTCCTCAAGCAAGAACGAAAATTGTACGCCCTAGAGAAGTCCACTTCTGAACCACCCGCCCCTACGACCACTCGTGCTGACAAGGATGCTTATAAGAAGCATCAAGATGACGCATTGGATGTGTCATGCCTTATGCTTGCCCCCATGACCTCTAAGCTTTAGAAGAAACATGAGAACATGGATGCCTATGGTATGGTTGAGCATTTGAAACAACTATATCAGGGACAAGCAAGGCACGAGATATACGAAGTATCAAAGGCATTATTTCAATGCAAAATGCAAGAAGAAACTCCCGTAGACACTCATGTACTCAAGATGATTGGGTACGTTGAGAACCTACAGAGATTGGGATTTCCATTAGGCCAAGAGCTTACCACTGGTCTTGTTCTGCAGTCACTGCCAGAAGGCTACAGTCAATTTGTCATGAACTATAGCATGAATGAAATTGACAAGCCTTTACCTGAGTTATTGAGCATGTTGCGAACTGTTGAACTAAACCTTAAGAAGGCAAAGCCTGGTACCATTTTGATGGTGAACAAAGGCAAAGGCAAAGGCAAGCAAAAGCCTAAAGGTAAGGGTAAGACCCAAGCCAAAGGCAAAGGCAAGACAAATGCATTGAAACCTAAAAGAGGGGTGTCTAAGGAAGGGGAATGCTTCCACTACGATGAGACTAGTCATTGGAAGAGGAACTGCAAGCTATACCTGGAAGAGGTGAAAAGGAAGAGAAGTGAGACTTCTTCCTCAGGTATACATGTTATAGAATTCAATTTATCAATCTCGTCTTCTTGGGCATTAGATACCGATTGTGCTTCTCACATTTGTACCAATGTGCAGGCCCTTCGAAAGAATAGATCATTGACGAAGGGCGAAGTGGACCTACTAGTAGGCAATGGAGCAAAGGTTGCCACTATTTCTGTAGGGACATATTCCTTATCTTTGCCCACTGGGCTTATCTTAGAACTAGAGGACTGTTGTTATGTGTCTGCCTTGACGAAAAATATTATCTCCGTTTCTTGTTTATACAAGAAAGGTTTCTCATTTATAATAAAGGATAAATGTTGTTCCGTTTATTTAAATGATATGTTTTTTTATTGTGCACATCTTGTGAATGGTCTCTATCTTTTAGATCTTGAAACCCCAGTCTATAACATAAATTCCAAATGGTTCAAATCTAATGATCTAAACCAAACATGTCTCTGGCATTGTCGCTTGGGTCACGTAAATGAGAGTCGCATATCCCAACTCCATAAGGATGGATTACTGGACTCATTTGATTTTGAATCATATGAGACATGTGAATCTTGTCTTCTAGGCAAGATGACCAAGATTCCATTTAGTGGACATGGCGAACGAGCTACTGATTTGTTAGAACTCATACATACTAATATATGTGGGTCTTTCAATGTAACAGCTAGAGGAGGCTATCAGTACTTCATTACTTTTATTGATGATTTCAATAGATATGGATATGTGTATCTTATGAGACACAAATCTGAGTCCTTTGAAAAGTTCAAAGAATTCAAAAATAAAGTATAAAACCAACTTGGTAAGAGTATAAAAGTTCTTCGATCAGATCTACGTGGGGAATACCTTAGCCAAGCTTTCGTGACTATCTCATTGAGTTTGGGATTAGATCTCAACTCACTCCACCTAGAACACCACAGTGGAATGGTGTATCAGAAAGGAGAAATCGTACATTATTAGATATGGTACGATCCATGATGAGTCACACAAATCTTCCTTCTTTCTTCTAGGGATATGCTTTAGAGACGGCTGCTTTCACACATAACCGCGTCCCATCTAAGGCAGTCATAAAGACACCATATACGATATGGACTGGGAAGAGTCCCAAGATATCTTTTATGAAGATTTGCGGATGTGAGGCTTATGTTCGACATCAAGTCTCTGACAAACTAGGCCCCAAATTAGACAAGTGCTACTTTGTAGGATATCCTAAGAAAACAAAAGGACATTACTTCTACAATCCCACACAAGGCAAGGTGTTTGTCGCTAGAAATAGAGTATTTCTAGAAAGAGAGTTTATCTCTAGAAGAAATAGTGGTAGTAAATTACATCTTGAAGAAATTCAAGATAAAGATAGCACTGAGATGGAAATTGAATAGGCACCACAAAGTATTGTGGATGATGAGATTGTTGCACAAGAAGTTGTGGAGCAACAACCTGTTCAAGTATACCAACCTCTTCTCAGGTTTGATAGGATGCGTCGTCAGCCTGAGAGATATTAATTTCTCTTGTCTAACAATGATGACGTTATGCTTGTTGAGTTGAACGCGCTTATATACTATCAGGAAGCTGTGATAAGCCCAGATTCAGAGAAATTGCTAGAGGCCATGAGATTTGAAATGGAATCCATGTACACTAAACAAGTATGGACTTTGGTTGATCCACCTGAAAGGGTCAAACCCATTGGGTTTAAGTGGGTTTTTAAGAGAAAGACTGACATGGATGGTCTTATGCATACCTATAAAGGGCGATTGGTAGCTAAAGGTTTCAAACATATTCATGGTATTGACTATGATGAAACTTTTTCACCAGTTGTGATGCTTAAGTCCATTCGGATCATGCTTGTTATTGCAGCTTACCACGATTATGAGATCTGGCAAATGAATGTCAAAACTGTGTTTCTGAATGGAAACCTCCTCGAGGATGTGTACATAACACAACCTGAGGGTTTTGTAGATTCAAACCATGATGGCAAAGTATGCAAGCTGCAAAGGTCCATTTATGGTTTAAAGCAAGCATCTAGAAGTTGGAATCTTCGATTCGATGATTCAATCAAACAGTTTGGTTTCATCAAGAATAAAGATGAACCATGTGTCTACAAGAGGGTTAGTGGGAGCATAGTTATCTTTCTTATCTTGTATGTTGATGACATTCTTCTCATGGGAAACAACATCCCTACGGTGCAGTCTGTGAAGACTTGGCTTGGGAATTATTTCTCAATGAAGGACTTAGGTGAAGCAACCTACATTTTAGGCATTAAGATCTATAGAGATAGATCTAAGAGATTGCTTGGCCTAAGTCATAGTGCATACATTGACAAGGTGCTTAAATGATTTGCCATGCAGAATTCCAAGAAAAGATTTCTACCAATGTCACATGGTGTGAGCCTTTCAAAGGCTCAATGCCCTTCTTCTAAGGAAGAAAGGGAACGCATGGATCAGATCCCTTACGCATCTGCTATAGGATTTATTATGTATGTCATGCTATGCACTCGTCCTGATCTCTCGTATGCTTTAAGCATGACGAGTAGGTACCAGTCAGATCCAGGTGATAGTCACTGGATAGTCATCAAGAATATTCTTAAGTACTTGAGAAGAACTAAAGAATATTTCTTGATATTTGAAGGGAATGAGGAGCTTGTTGTAAAGGGTTACAGTGATGATAGCTTCCAAACGGACAAGGATGATTACATATCGCAGTCAGGGTATGTCTTTTGTTTAAATAGTGGTGTTGTGAGCTGGAAGAGTTCAAAGCAAGACACAGTCGTAGATTCTACTACAGAGGCCAAGTATATTACTGCTTCTGATGCGGCAAAGGAGGTTGTTTGGATCAGGAAGTTTGTTTCTGAGCTTGGTGTAGTTCCTAGCATCGTGAGCCCTATGAAGATTTATTGTGACAACAACGGGGCTATAACACAGGCTAAGGAACCTCATTCTCACCAGTGTTCCAAACTATACTACGGCGGTATAACCTCATTCGAGAAATCATCGATAGAGGAGATGTGTGAATATGTAGAGTAGATACTGACGCTAACATTGCGGATCCCTTGACCAAGACTTTGGCACAGAGAAAGCATGATGGTTATACTAGGTCACTGGGTCTTAGAGATTACAGTGATTGACACTAGTGCTAGTGGGAGATTGTAAGTGTCATCCCTTAGTGTCAATCATGAGATGATTGATTAGGGATCATATGAATCATATTTCATTAATAATAGATAAAGATTGATTATTATATTTACTTTATGCGTGTGCCAGCCAAATAAATATAATAATACCCTTGAATAGTAGGTTTTAATCTACAGTATATCAATTAGTAGAATTGAATATGAGAAGCTGTAGAGAACACTATTCTTAAATATTTCTAGTCAAGTATTGTATTAATAGACAAAGGGATATATTAATACATTGAGACTAGCTTGTAGGTCAATGGATGACTTGATCTCACAAGTCATGGATATGTGATATCACTTTAACACATGGATATATATATTGGAGAATATATGTACTGAATTGACACACTGAGAAAGTTTCATGGATCGTTATATGAAGTGTCATAAACTTTCTCATGTGACTATTAGTATGAATAGTTCTTAGACTTAAAATTACTACGGTTCCCTACATATGGAGCTATGTACTTTGGTATCGATAAGGGGATGACACGGTCTGTGCCTCATTGATCGATCTAAGATATCAAAGATAGAAGGACACCGTCATACAAGATAATAGTCACAAAAAGGTTTTGTCGGATCTTGACATTTTCGTAACTTGGGTAGCAATGATGCATTGCTAGATGTCGCTCGTTGCTTATGTGTCTAAAGTGGTTTAGAGACATTGCCAACGTTACGAAAACCTATAGGGTCACACACAAAGAACATGTTGTTTTGGAGATGGCATTCATTTTAGTTTGACTAAATAAACCATTAGGCATTGAATTGGATTCATTGAAAGGATTGGATTTGAGTTAGACTCAAATTAAATGGCCTAATTTGAGTTGGACTCAAATCAATTTGGATGGAATAAATTCATCATGCATGATTAATGTGGATTAATCATGCATTGAAGAGGGAAAATCAAAAGTTGGATGAATGGACTAAAATTGATTTGACTTGATTTGGAGTCAAATCAATTTGGATGGTATAAATTCATCATGCATGATTAATGTGGATTAATCATGCATTGAAGAGGGAAAACCAAGAGTTGGATGAAACCTCTTTTCATGCATGATTAATGTGGATTAATCATGCATTGAAGAGGAAAAACTAAGGGTTGGATGAAACCTTTCATATTCATGGGATGAATATAAAAAGGGGGCCTTGGATCATGATGTGTTTGGTTGAAAATTGCCTTTGTTTTCCCCTCTTCTTCACTTGGCCGAAATCTTCTCTTGGCTTAGCATCTTTTGTGGTGTTGCTAGCACAACCTTTCTCCAAAGAGTGTTCGTGTGGATACCATAGATGCACGTACACTTGAACGTGCAAGAGATTTGACGGATCGTGGACAAGCAGGATAAACAAAGGGCACGCATCAAAGGTATGTCCTATAGGATAGGGCTTTATAGATCTATTCTTTAGTATGAGTTTTCTTTCGCATGGATCGCTCGAGGGATCCTTTTTCCGCTGTGATTTTTTATTTATCACATAGGATTCCCAACAATCCTCACACTCTCCCAATTCTCAAAATTCTCCCCCACATGAGGAAGAATACTTCCATCATCCCATGATGGATAACCTCTCCCTAAAGGCTTGCTTCCCCTTGACATTGCATCAACAATGTCCTTGGAGAGTCCCTAAGCCTATAGGAATACTAAACCAATAAAAATTAAGGGCAAAAGTTCAACCTTAAACTTTCACATGCCCTAAAAATTGATACATCACCCAAACAACTCTCCTAATCCATATCCAATGGATTTTCACCCTTTTTAATGCTTTCCAAAGCATATCCTAGGGTTAGAAGCAGTTAGAGTAGCCTAACATAGCTAAAACATGGGCTAAACATCCTTGTTTATCCGAAATCATCCATTGGCAGTCGACTCTATCAGTCAACAATCGACTACTCTTGACGCGAGTCGACTGATTTAAGCGGCAGTCAACCGATATCTGTACTATGCAAAAATTCAATTTCAGAAATTATTTTCTAAAAATCATAAGTAATTATACATAATATTAAAAATAATGAAAATTCATATGTATAATACTTAAGTCAATCAATATGGGTGAAAAATATTGGAAAAATAAAATACCCATAAATAATGAGATTGACACAAAGTTCAAAACTATTGAAAAGTTTAAGGTCTTGACCCTACTTTGTATCAACTCCTTCAATGGTGATTGCTATCAAAAGATAGACTTCACCAAGGTTTTTTAAAATGATTTTAAAATATTTTTAAAATCTTATATTGAACCATGGTCTATGGGCTTAATGCACATGACTTGTACATAAACTTTCCTCATGATTCATCCATGGTATAAGATGAGTTTGAGTTCATCTAGATGCAAGAACTATGCACCTTGAACTTAACTCATTTCCTAGCATCTCACATGTGTCTAGGGTGTTTAAAAACACACACATGTTAATTTGATGTGAGATGTGAGTTTTGTTCATCCTAATCTAAGGTCTCATGTATTTTTCTAAGACAACACTACTTGATTCTCTTATACATGGGACTTCAAGTCATGTCAATTATCCTTAAATCAATTTTCATAAACCCTAAATGCATGAATGATGATTATGGCATAAATGATAGCATAAATAGAAATTTGTGCCAATAATCATGATGTCATGGCATATGATTAAATCTAAATACACATGATATAAAAGATAAACCATAAGCATGATGATGACATGATAAAGATGAAATATGATGTCATGACATGGTATATGACAATCAAAGCATGACAAATAAAATGTGAAGGTATAGAAATACTTATGTTTTAGTATTAATTGCCATTTTTTAGAATTATGTTCATTTTTCCATATTATCACCTATCTCCCAAGTGTGTCAAAGCCCAAAATGGCACCCATGACCTCTAAACCTAGTTTGTGCCAAATTGATCAATTTTTCATAGTTCTCAAAATATATTGGCACATCCTAAAAACCTTTAGGATTAAATTCAAACCATATTTCCAAAGTATTCTATTATCTTAGAAATGACCTAAAGTGGCACGTTTGCTATGGTTAAGTTAACTACCCATTCATTCAAAGTTGACACAACCTAACCCATTTAGTGTGAATCGATCACGCTCTTAGAAACCCAATACCTATTGGATCTCGTTGGGTTTACTAGGTATTCCTTAGGGATATCTTCCCTATATACCCTCCTAATGACCCTTCTAGGGTTAAAAGCCTTGGTCATTTGGGTCTTACCTAGGTTAACTCTAGGGGTAACTCCCCTTGTAACCTTCTTAGTGGCTTCCTTAGGTTTCTTTGAAACCTTAGCCACTAGGCACTTGCCATGATCAACCTTAGGGATGACTTCCCTAGCAACCTTGGCTCTCCTAAGCCTAGGTTGAGTTCCATAGTCAAATGGAACATTGTGGTAAGTCTCCTTGGGCTTAGGTTTGTGACACAAACCTTTCTTGCGCTTGGATGAGCCTTGCCTCCTAGAACCTAGGTTTTGACTCCTAGATACTAAATCTTGAAGATTTGACCCTTGCATTTGATTTTGCATTTTCCTAAGGGTCTTTTCAAGTTTCTCAAGCCTTGACCTCAAGGTTTGGTTCTCTAACTCTAATCTTCCCAATTTTGATTTTTCATTTATCCTTTGGGAATTACTCTTCCTAGGCATATGTCTATAGTTCTTGGGATTAATGTCTAAGTGGTTTTCTACCTTCCTAATGGACTCGCTAGGTAAAATGGGTCTAGAGTTATTAGTTCTAGATTTGTCCTTAGGTAAATTAACATGCTTATCACCTAAACAATAAAATCTATTATTTCTACTAGCATGTTTTTCATGAGCAATAGCAAGAGTACTAAAAACATGCTTTTTAGACCTAGAACTAGAAGGTGAATTATTAAAATATACCTTAGGATTTACTTTAGAAGCTCTCCCTACATGTGTAGCTCCTCCTTGGACTTTCTTCTTCCCCCTAGGCCATTGACTTTTATAGTTCCCCCGTAGTTGGCACTTGAAGCACACCACGTGCTCCTTGCTCTTCCTAATTGGGGCACCAAAATCCTTTGTATTTTTGTTGGCTTTTGGTGTCGGAGGAGCCTTCTTGACCTTCTTAGGGCACTTGCTCTTATAGTTCCCATATTCCCTACATTCAAAACATATAATATGATTTTTATTATTTATTGAGGTGCTTGAGTTACCTAGAGTGGTGGTGAAATTTTGAACTTCCTCTTCTTCTTGACCGGAGGCAGATGGTTCATGTTCTTCTTACTCTGGCATTGAGGATGATCTAATGTCCTCCTCCTCAATCCTAGAGGTGGAGGCTTCTTCTACTTCACCTTCCTCCTCAGATGTCGAACACCTTTCGACCTCCAACTCCTCACTTTCTTGTGAGGATGAACACTTCTCTTCGGGCTCTCCTTCTACTTAAGCCATGGATGGTTCTTCTGTTAGGGCAATCTCTTGCCATGATAAGGTTTTGATGTGTGTGGAAAAGGGTTTAAGTTAGGATGATATTGTTATTTGATATGTGCGTTGGAGTCTTGCAGGACTTAGTAATTCGCACATGGAGCCTTGGCGGGTTCACCCTCACAACCTCAGTCCTTGAGTCGAAGAAGGATGACTTTGCAGAAGCTGTGCTCTTGGAGCATCCGAGGGACCGCCGGACGAGATGACTTGAAGTGAAGCCAAGGAAGCAGACTTCGGAGGCAAGAGATGCGAAGGAGCATTGCAGAGCAGTGCGCCTGATGCTGCCGAGGGACATGGCCGCGAACGAAGAGAGCTTCGGCGAGGGACTTCGAGTGAGATGAGAGAATGAGTGAAATGTAAGTAGCTCATTAAGTGAACTTGGCCGAATGGCTGAGTGTCGGAAACTTGACCGCAAGGGTTAAGGTTTACCCGACCACCGGAAGCTCAAACTTATGTTAAGTTTGAGTTTCACACGGCACCAGTCGACTGCCATGTAATGGCAGTCGACTGATCTGAGTCGAGTGTGTTTGACTGGTATCCGACTGATGGGTTTATTCCTAGTAGTCGACTGCCAGAGGATATCATGGGCACAGAACCGCTCGTAGCTAACTGGGCAGTCGACTGCGGAGGCAGCAGTCGACTGGTGAGGTCCATCAGTCGACTGCCAAGAGTTCCGTTGGACTACAACGATCGGGATCCGACGTGTTCGGAGGTCGTTATAGTGACGGCAGTCGACTGCCAAGGGCAGCAGTCGACTGGTGGCGGCCAACGGGAAGAAATCAGCCCTCTCTATAAAAAGAGAGGGTGTGAGCCTTTGAGAGGCTAATGCTTATGCTCTAAGTGATCTTCCTAGTGCCCCACAAGCTCTAAACTCTTCTTACTTGTTTTTACTCCATTCTTATTGTAAGAAGAGTGATCTTGATTGTAAAGGTTACCTCCACCTAGTTTGGTGCAAAGGAGAGACCAATAGTGATTGACTTTGGAGGAGTGATTCACCTCGGACGAATCGGGATCATGGATTAGCAGCGTAGCCGTGAACCACGTTACATCTTCTTTGTTAGCGTTTGTATTTTTGTTTATTGCTTTGTCTTTATTGTTTATGCTTCCGCTTGCGCTAACGATTGTGTAGACGAGCAAACGAAAGAGAGAATTTTGACATCTATCGTAAGAGGGCTATTCACCCCCCTCTAGCCGGCCGTTCGATCCCCTACAAGTGGTATCAGAGCCAAGGAAATCTTGTCGAGGACTAACCGCCACAACAAGCAACATTCAAAATGGCCGGCTCCAACATCCATCCTCCGAAGTTTGAAGGAGAATTCGCTTGGTGGAAGAAGCGAATGGAGGTATTTTTCGAAACGGATTTTGATATTATGATTACAATGGAATCCGGTTTCGTTTTGCCTAGGGATGAAGAGGGGAAGCCAATAGAGAAATCTAGGTGGACCAAAAGGCAAAGGGAAGAGCATCTTGCAAATTCAAAAGCCAAGCATCATCTCTTCAATGTTCTCCCCCAACAAGAAATCAACCGAATAGGAGAATGCCTAAGTGCCAAGGAGATGTGGGAGAAGCTAATTGAGTTTCATGAAGGCACATCCGAGGCGAAGCTAGCAAGGAGAGATCTCCTCCGCTCCCAACTATCCAACATTAAATTAGAAAAGGGAGAAAAGGTAACTTCTTTGCATTCTAGATTCAAAGAAATTTTAATTGGACTAACAAGTGTAGGAGAAAGGCTCTCCAATCGCGATATGATAATGAAGGCCATAGATGCTTTCCCCCGATCATCCAAGTGGAGTTCAATGGTGGACTCATTTTACATTTCAAAGAATCTAGAGGTAAGTACTCTAGATGAATTTTTCTCCACTATGGAATTGCATGAATCTAGGCTTGAAGGAATACAAGAAGAGCCAAAAATACAACCTTCAAGGGGAGTAGCATTGTTGGCAAATAAGGGGAAGAAGAAGATAGAGATCTCCTCCTCCTCCGATGACGAAGCGTCTTCCTCCTCCTCCATGGATAGCACCGAAGAAGCCTATATGGTAAGGAGGGTAAGACGTGATTTAAAAGGTTTTCATTTTCATAAATCAAATGATAGGAATAGAAGACCAAGGGGGAAGGTTATATGCTACAATTGCCAAGGAGAGGGGCACATAAGGGATAATTGTCCCCTCCTAAACAAGAGCAAGGAAGAGAAGAAAAAGAAAGAAGAAAAGAAGAAGAAAAAGGGGAGCAAGAAAAAGAAGGAAGAGGAGAAGAAGACAAAAGAAAAGGGGAAGACCAAAGCTCTAAAGGCAAGGACTTGGGATGACCCATCCTCATCCTCCTCATCATCATCGGATGAGGAGAATGCCTTTGTCACCAATTTGGCCTTGATGGCCTTTGATGATTTGGATTGCTCTTCCTCCGAAAATGAAGGATCAAGCTCAAGAGGAGAGAGCTCAAGTGAAGGGGGAGCTTCTACATCCTCCTCATCCGAAGAAGAAGAAGAGGATATGGAAACTATGGTAACGAATGCCTCACCTAAGAAAATAGTTTCCATAATTTCTAGTTTAACTAAGGACTTATTTGGAATGAAAAAGAAAAATAAAAGCATGCTTAATCAAATTAAGGCATTGGAAAATAAGCTAGAAAATGCATGCTTAAATGATAATATTTCTTCTAGCTTAAATGATGCATGCTCACATGATCTTTATGTGCCATTAGATGTTAGTGATGCATGTATAAATGAAAATAGGGCCTTAAGGAAAAAGGTATACTATTTAACAAAAGCCCTAGAAAAATTCACAATTGGCTCCAACACCTTGAACATGATAATTGGTAGTCAAAGGGCAAGTTTCAACAAGAAGGGCCTAGGTTATAAAGAAAAGAAAAATGAAAAGGCCTACAAATGTCTAATTGCTAGGGGACAAGATAAGAAGAAAGTAATTGCTAGGAAATGGATTCCTAAGGAATTTCTAGTGAACCCCATAGGCAAGAATCTATTTTGGGTTCCAAAATCCATCCTTAAGGGTTAGGAAAACCCTAGGGTAGTCAACCATATGGAATTGACCTATATCATATTTTGGTTGACTTAGGATGGTGCTGTTGGGTTTCCGGCACCGCGGCGTGTGTGTGTTCGATCATGTTTCGTAAACATGAACACAGCGGAAGCAATAAAAATAATAAATCTACATTTATTACAACACACACAACACACGCATGCATATTACAACAAGTGTAGACATAACCGTAAATTTAAATTTGCAATAAAAGGAAATTTATCTACGTTATACCTTTCGTATGACGTGTAGCGGGAACGGCATCAACCGGAACGATCCTCGCTAGAATCGTCTCTATCCGTATCCACGCCGAGTTCCTCGGGATGACTTCGCTAAGCCACGAGCTTCGTCTTCATACGGGTTACTAGCCTCGTGTTGAATACGACGTGATCGAGAGATGATCACGATCCGAATCCAAATTCGGATCCTAATACGAGTTCTCAAAACTCGCTTCTCCGGAGAGGTATTTGTCAACCAATTGACGAATCCTTCATCCTCCACCTCAGAGGATTATCGGAGATCGAATCCCCGGTAAGTTAGCCGCTGTCGGAGCTCTAACCGTCGTCCAAACGACGCTCCGACGAGAGGAGAACAAGCTGTCCAGAAAACTGGACAGCTTTGGTGGAGGTGATAGGCGCCGGCCAACCAAGGGAGATAGAGCTCACCTTGATGCCAAACTTGAAGGAGATCACCGGAGCACTAACCGGTAGCAGCTCGACGCCGGCGAGGGGGAAGGAAGCAGCCTTCTGGACGCCGGTTGGAGCCTCAAGGTGGGCGGCGGAAAGGAGGAGGAGAGTTAGCTCCGAATTTCTCCAAGGAGAGGTGGGCGGCAACTTAGGGTTGTGGATTATGGCTTAATTATCCCTTAAGCCCTCTTTTATAGAGAACTAATTCTCTTAATGGTTATTGGATCATAACCATTAGGCCCGTTAACCCGCTCCATTAAGATAAGTTAAAATAAATCAAACCATGATGGTTTATTTTAAGTTAAAACGAACCGAACCAACTTTTGGTTCATTCGTTTAAAATAAACCAAACCCTTTGGTTTATTCTCCTCCATTGGATTAGAACCAAACCATTTTGGTCCATCCATTATGTCTTCATAAGACACGGCTCATCCACGCTTCCATTGCGCCTGAAACGATTTCATGCTTGCTCCATGTTTGGTCCAACCAAACATAGTTTCTCTCGGTATGAGAATCCCATTCTCAAGCTCGTTTTAAATCCTTTGGATTACGCTCGTTGTGCGTGTGACCAAATAGGTTCTCAGTTTATGTTGGCCGTATATAATTAACCATTAATTATAGAACGATCATGAGTGGCACCTAGTAGTACATCATGATCCCCAATTAACCGAAAAGATCAACGGTTGATCCAGAACTATTTCTGAAACCCTTCAGCAGCTCGAATGAATCGTGCCTCATTCCCTTCACTCATCTTATACCCACTTGGTTCAGGACATGGTCTATAGTGTCAGTCCCCACTAGGCTGACTACGTCACACCTAGCCCAAGTATCATTTCCTCGTCCTACGGATTCTAGTTACTCCACATGTATCGAAGAGTACCTTACTCTAAACATGTAATGCTTTGGCCAAAGACTTTAGTAACAATCCGACGAGAGGCCATGGGTATACATCTCCTCGCAAGGAGTGGTGAATCCTTTATAGGCTTTTCAAACACTTTCGGCCACTTCGACTTATACCCAATCATCCTGGGTACACATCTCCTTATACTCAATCATCCCGGGTCCACATCTCCTTAGAGATGCTTGCTTAAGATGTCAAAGCATAAGTCTCTATGATCAAGATGACTTGAATACCGCTAGTCAAAGGAACATCGCACTTAAGCCACAGTAAGAACTTCATTGACATATCTATATATGCAGAGAACCATATGAAGTCTTACGGCTGGTCACTCCAATGAACTAGTTACCATAACTAGTATCCACGATTAACTCCGGACATCACAATGTCTCCAGCCAGTGAGAATCAGCTGCTTGGATACACCAAGGAGTATACCTCGTGCTAGTCTCGACAGAATTGATGGTGTCCAAATTCATCAATTCATCGACTAGGGATAATTTCGATACATCACAATTACACATGTAGAGATACTCACTAGTTGTGATCCAATCACAAATTCTCTCATGCTGTGAATCGTATCGTGGACATTCAGTAAATGAGTTTAAGATCCAATCAAATACATAAAACATGTATACTCAAATAGTGAATCTTCATTTATCATATAAATGGTTCATACATAAGGCGATTGCCTTAGGACATCTCTCATATATTACTAACAGACTCCCACTTGGCCTAATGCCAATCGCTACGGTATCCAATACCATAAGCTCGAACATGACCCTCAAACTTACTTTGAGGTAATGCCTTAGTCAAAGGATCCGCTAAGTTCCTTTCAGTGGGAATTTTCTCGATTTGTATTTCGTTCCTACTGATGATCTCTCTGATAAGATGATAGCGGCGAAGCACATGTTTGGATCATTGATGAGACCACATCAAGTTCAGAGATGAACTTCTTGATCCAAACCGCTTCCTTTGCTGCTTCCAAAGCTGCAATGTATTCTGCCTTAGTGGCAGAATCCGCTATAGCATCAAGCTTGGAACCTTTCCAACTTGTTGCGCCTCCATTCTAGGTGAATACATACCCAGACTGAGACATGGAATCATCCTTGTCTGTCTGGAGCTGGCATCCGTATACCCATGTATCACCATGTACCCTTCTCCATATATTAGGAACACATCCTTAGTTCTTCTCAAGTACTTAAGGATCATCTTAACAGCCGCCCAATGATCCATTCCCGGATCGGACTGGTATCTGCTCATGACACTCAGAGCGTACGATACGTCGAGCCTTGTACATAACATAACATACATGATAGATCCTATTGCGGATGCATAGGGAATCTTACTCATGCAAATCCTCTCGTCTTCTGTGCGCGGACACATAGACTTCGAAAGGTGTACCCCATGCCTGATGGGTAAGAAACCTTTCTTAGATTCCGACATGCTAAACCTCTTTAGCACTCGGTCTATATATGTAGACTGCGAAAGACCAAGCAACCGTTTCGATCTATCTCTATAGATCTTAATCCCGAGGATGTAGGTTGCTTCTCCCAGGTCTTTCATGGAGAATGTCTTGGATAACCAAACCTTCACTGACTGTAAGATTGAAACATCATTTCCTATAAGTAGTATGTCATCGACATACAATACTAGGAACACGACTGCACTCCCACTAACCTTCTTGTACACACAAGGTTCGTCTGGATTTTGTGAGAAATCAAACTTTTTGATTGTCTCATCAAAACGGATATTCCAGCTCCTGGATGCTTGCTTCAATCCATATATGGACCGTCGCAATTTGCATACCTTGGTTTTATCAACCGATGTGAAACCCTCAGGCTGTATCATATACACGTCCTCGAGCAGGTTTCCATTAAGGAAAGTTGTTTTCACATCCATCTGACATATCTCATAATTATAATGAGCCGCTATGGCTAGGAGCATCCGAATGGATTTAAGCATAGCTACAGGCGAATAGGTTTCGTCATAATCAACACCTTGTTTTTGACGATATCCTTTCGTCACTAATCTAGCCTTATAGGTAATCACATTACCATCCATGTCGGTTTTCTTCTTGAAAACCCACTTGAACCCTATAGGCTTTATCCCTTCAGGTGGGTCAACCAAGTTCCAAACTTGGTTTTCATACATGGAATCCATTTCCAACTTCATGGCACCAAGCCACTTATCCCTTTCTAAACTTGTCAGCACTTCTTCATAACTGGTAGGCTCCTCATCATCAATGAGTAACACGTCGTTCGATTCACTTACGAGAAATCCATATCTCTCAGGAATATTGCGTGTTCTACCAGATCTATGAAGATGTGGTGTTACAATAGGTCCAGCCGATTGCTCATAACTATGAGTTGTCGGTTGTTGTGCTTCACCAGGTATCTCATCAATGTCTATTTGAGTCTCTCGAGCCTCCTCAAGCTCGACGACACTCCCACTGTTTTCTTGCAAGAGAAACTCTTTCTCTAGAAACACAGCATGCCTTGAAATAAACACCTTTTGTTCCACAGGATGATAGAATTGGTAACCCCTTGTTTCCTTAGGGTATCCAATAAATAGACATTTATCAGACTTAGCATCCAATTTGTCTGATACAGTCCGCTTCACATAAGCAGGACAACCCCATATCTTCAAGTAAGATACATGAGGTTTCTTACTATTCCATATCTCATATGGAGTAGTTGAGACTACCGTGGTAGGCATTCTGTTTAACAAGTAAACAGCTGTCTGAAGTGCATAACCCCAAAAGGACTTGGGAAGAGTCGCATGATTCATCATTGACCTAACCATGTCCAACAAGGTCCGGTTGCGCCTCTCAGATACACCATTATGCTATAGTGTATATGGCGGAGTCCATTGAGACAATATGCCATTGTCTCTTAGATAATCAAGAAACTCTTGACTTAAGTATTCACTACCTCGATCCGATCGAAGTATTTTAATACTCTTGTCATGTTGTTTCTCTACTTCATTTCTGAATTCTTTGAACCTTTCAAAGGCTTCAGACTTGTGTTTCATCAAGAACACATACCCAAACCGTGAGTGATCATCGGTGAAGGTAATGAAGTAGCTATAGCCTCCTAAAGCTTGAGTTGACATAGGTCCACATACATCAATATGTATTAGACCTAGTAACTCTCCCACTCGTTCACCTTTTCCAGTAAAAGGTAACTTAGTCATCTTGCCTTTTAAGCATGATTCGCATGTATCGTATGAATCCAATTCAAACGATTCCAGAATTCCACATTTGTGTAATTCGGACATGCGTTTCTTGCTTACATGGCCAAGACGACAATGCCACATATAGGAGTCTATTTGATTATCCTTTTGAGCACGCGTGTTGCTCGCTTCGATATTGAAGATGTCACTGGATACGTCCAACGTATAAACACCATTGCTTAAAGTTCCAGTCCCATAAAGAACTCCATTCAAAGTTATGTAACAACAATTGTTACTAAAAGTCAAATGGTACCCATTTCTATTTAAACAAGAAATAGAAATGATGTTCTTTATCAACGAAGGAACATAAAAGCAATTGTCCAGTTCTAAGACAAGTCCTGTAGGGAGTTTCAACAAATGCGTTCCAATGGCGACTGCAGCAACCTTGTAGGATCGAAGTGAGCGCTAGAGGGGGGGGTGAATAGCGCAAAACCTTTTTCTTCTTTTACGAGTTCGTATCAAAACAAATAAGTGCAGTGGAAAGATAAATGAAACAAAAAGAGACAAGTTTATTTTTTTACTTGGTTCGTAGCCTTCGGCTACTACTCCAAGGCCCTAACAGTCCTAGACCGTGTACGGAGGGCAATTCACTAAAACACTCCTCCTCGTTGGAGGTAGGAGTTTGACGATTACAAAAAAAACTTTCGAAGAAAAATGATACAGAGACACACCCTCTCTTCTATTAAAAGTAAAATGCAACGATAGAAAACTCTCGAGTAAAATAATTGCAATATTGAAAACAAGGATTATACCAACAACTAAAAAGAAAGAACTTAAGCTAGGGTTGTTGGCAGCACTTCGTTGTCGTAGAGTTGTCGGAGAGTCGCAGCGTTGTGGAAGCTTTTGAGCACTTAGAAATTCATGAAAAACCCTAGGTTTGGCCCTCCTTTTATAGCCTTTAAGCCCCTCAACGAATGGGTCTTCAACCAATCACAAATGGGCACAAAACTCCTTGAAAAATGGTGATAAAGCTTGACTCCTCGAGGCTGATTTTTGACCACCGGTTGAACTGATTTCTTGGCCGGTTGAAGGATGGCTCAGTTGAACTGATTTTTGGCAGTTGAACGATGGCTTAGCGATTGAACTGATTTTTGGCGGTTGAACTGATTTTTAGACTTTTCGAGAGTTACCTCAAAATATAAGTGGATTCGACGGCCACTTGCGGTCCGATCTCAACATAGACCTTCCATGGGAAGTCTTGGGTCGGATCGTCGCCTAAGATCATCCCCGTAAAGAGGATTCGACCTCACTTACGCTCGCACACACGAGCTTACCTCGATACTTATGTGTCGCTTTTGCTTCCGGCCTTCCACTCGATTCCTTCGGCTCCCTCCGAAGTAACTCGAGTGTCGCCCGACCACCGCGGCTTCCTCCGGGTGTCGCTAGCCTTCAGCTCCAGCATTGAGACTTTTCTGCACACTTGATTTAGCTCGTGAGATAACAATATATGCTTAACTTTGTATCGTTTGCTATAATCAAAACTTAGGTTCGACTTAGGTGCCTACTGCACCAACAATCTCCCCCTTTTTGATTTATGGCAAACCCACATACAAAGTTAAGTAAATAGCAAGCATGAAGAATAATAATGTGCATGAGAAACAAAAAATATGAAGATTAAGTTGGAGTAGTAAGGATTTTCTTCAAATACTCCCCCTTGAGGAAACCTCCCCCTAGACCGAGGGTGAGTCTTTGAAGAAAGACCTTAATCCTCCCCCTTGAGGGTTGCTTTAAGTAATTAACATTACTTAAAGTTGGCCTTAGCAAAACATTTTAGTTAAGCCCTTTCTCCCCCTTAAGTAAAACATTAATGACATAAAGTTTTGTTAAAAGTTATAGAATACGTTTAAGTAAAGCGTGAGAGCGGCACAAATCGTTTAAGTTAAGAATTATTTAACTTTTGTCAAAAGTTAAATAAGTTTTAACTTTTGGTAAAAAAATTGTTTGACCCTTAACTTTGGCCTTTTCTCCCCCTTTTTGCATTATATCGAAAGAGTAAGGGTGTGTGTGGAAAAAGTTAATTTTAGAATCCAAGCATGTTCCACATTATTTTGAAAATAATATACTGAAAATAAGTTCATCTATAAAATGTTCGACTCATATTTGGCTTGATTGATATGAAAGATCAACCAGTCCTGGTCAGAGTCGGTTAGTATGTATGATTATACTCCATGGTTCATAGCGATGCACTATCTCTACATCTGGAACCAGGAGTAAGGTCCTAACATCTCACGCCCATCTTCGTGGCTAAGTACACAAACACATTAGTCCTATGTGTTGTGAGATGTATTGGCTCCTTAAATCTATAGGTGCATGATATCTAAGGTATGTCCTATGCTAGTTCCATGAAAAAAAGTAAGAAATAGTAGTAAGAAAATATAATTTGCAAGTTCCTATTCTATTACGCACATGCCCAATTTTCGTCTCAAGAGACTAAATTAAACCGGGTAGTGGTTTAGTAAAATATGCGCTAGGTTAGACTTGAGTCAACATATTTGAGTTGTATGGAGCCATTGGCTACATGTTCTCGAATGAAATAGTGTTTACCTCTATATGCTTTGTTCTTGAATGACATATAGGGTTCTTAGTTAGATTTATCGAACTTATGTTGTCTCTGAAAATTTTAGTTTTGGTGAAGTCCAACCTAAAGTCTTGGAGAGTGTGCTTCATCCAAAGAAGGTGAGTTACACACTCACCCATCATAGCGTATTCGGCCCGGTGGTAGATAAGGCAACACAATGTTGCTTCCCTCGCACCAACTCACTAGACTCGGAGCGAGTAGTTGACAACAACCACTCGTGCTTTTTCTATCGAGCTTACTACGGCATAGTCAGAATCAGATGGCCAGGTTAGTTGAACTCGGTAGATCTAGGATACCAAATACCGACATTAAGTGTACCCTTTAGATATCTAAGGATACGCTTGACTAGGGTTAGATGAGACTCCTTAGCACGGGTTTGAAACCTTGCACATACTTCTTGCGAATAGGATGTTGGGTGGACTCATGATTAAGTATAGGAGACTTCTATCACGCACTCTATAGTACTTTAAGTCAATGGACTTTTCTAGGTCTTCTCCTATGTTAACATTAATAGCCATCGAGGTGTTTATTACCTTAGCGTCTTGCATTCGAAAGCTTTTTATTTACTCCTTAGTGTATTTTTGTTGATATAGGTATATACCATCCTTAGTTTGTTTAATTTGTAGACCTAAAAAGTAAATTAACTCGCCTACCAAGTTAATTTCGAACTCACTTTCCATGAGTGAAACGAACTCGCTTAGTAAGGCCGAGTTAGAGGTTCCAAAAATTATGTCGCTCACGTAAATTTGAGCTATGAATATTTCTTTACCTAAGGTTTTTACGAAGAGAGTTGGGTCAACTAAGCCTTGGTTAAACCCTTTTGACTTAAGATGGATTGAAAGTCTCTCGTACCAAGCTCGAGGAGCTTGTTTAAGTCCATAGAGAGCTTTCTTAAGTTTTAGAACATTCCTAGAAATAATCCAATCGGGATCAAGAAGAGCTTGTTCAATTGATTTGGGTTCTATCTTTGAAATTAAGGAAATTTGACTAAGGTTCCTATAGGATGCTCTAGTTCGAACTCCTAGATTAGGATCTCCTATCACTTGATCGATAGGGTGGTTAGTCTGAATCCTAGATTGGGTTGGGTTTGTGTCTACAACTTGATCCATAGGATGACTGCTTGAGTTCTAGTTTGGTTGAGTCATCTATCACTTGATCAATAGAGTGATTTGGTTGACTTAGGTTAGGATTAACACTAGAGCTAATCTCCTGGATCGAGTAAGGTCTAGTATGAATCGCTCGCTAATTGGGGTTGTCGGGGGTTTTGTAGGTTCATGTCCTTCATCAATACTACATTTATAGTCTCTCGACTCTAAGGGTGTCGTGGTTATATACTCTATAAGCTCTACTTGTAGTCGAGTATCCTAGAAAGATTCCTCGTGGTTTTGGATGTAAATTTCCTAGGTAATCCTTAGTGTTTAGGATATGTACCTTACACCCAAATACCCTAAAGTACTTGATGTTAGGTATTTTATCGTGATAAATCTCGCACGAGGTCTTAAGGTGCCTCCTTACCATAAGGATCCCATTTTTGGACATAGCAAGCCGTGCTTATACGCTAAAACCTATCGGGTAGGTCGTATTAGTTCAACATGGTCCTAGCGGCTTCTTGTAGAGTTCGGTTTTTCCGCTCCACTAGGCCATTTTGTTGAGGGGTCCTAGGGCAAGAGAATTCATGGTGGTATCCGTTTAGGTTACAGAAGTCGGTGAACCTTTGATTTTCGAATTCACCACCATGATCACTTCTAAGTCTTTTAATCTTAAGGTCTTTTTGATTCTCGATTAATTTGAATAGATTAATTAATTGATCTAGGGTGTCATTTTTATGTTTGATGAACCTAACCCAGGTAAACCTGGAGTAGTCGTCAATTATGACTAAGCAATATTGACTTCTATTGAGAGACTTGGCTCCATGTGAATCGAACAGATCCATATGCAGGAGCTCAAGTACACTTGAGGTTCGTTCTTGGTTAGTTAACTTGTGTTGTGTCCTAGGTTGTTTTCCTTGTTGACAAGCATTACAGATTTTATTAACCAAGTTGTTGAGGTTGGGTAAGCCTCTGACTAAGCCACTCTGACTCATCTTGTGGGCGAGTCTTGGGTGTGAGTGACCGAGTCGTCGGTGCCACGACCATGATTCCTCTTCTTAGTGTCATAAGACACTTAGTTGAGGAGTTGGTTAAATTGATCGTATAAATGTTGTTATTTCTAGTTCCTTTAAGAATTGTTTTAGAGGTTTCGTTGGTATTAATTATGCATTCATTTTCTAGAAATATAACCTTATAGTTATTATCACACAATTGGCTTACACTAAGTAAGTTATATTCAAAATTCTCTACAAGTAATACATTTTTATTAACAAAATTCGTGTTAAGCTCGATATCACCTGATCCGATGATTTTGAGCTTGTCGTTATTCCCAAAGGCTACCGATCCTTGTCGTTTGAATCGAAGCTTTGTGAATTTGAGTTGATCCCCGGTCATGTGTCGGGAGCAACCGCTGTCCAACATCCATTGATCCTACACACAAGGTGGTTGGATTGGATGTTAGATTTTGTGATATGATTTCCAATTAAATTGATTAAGTAATTTTATGTTGAGATAATTTCCAATTAAATTGATTAAGTGGATTTAGGTTCAAGTAATTTTATGTTGAGATGATTTTCAATTAAATTGATTAAGTGGATTTAGGTTTAAGTAATTTTATGTTAGATTTGGATTTGACCCTAGGCTTGTCAAGTTTACCTTTTCAAGATTATGGCTTCCAGGTCGTGGCGAGGCACAGGGGCCTTCTTTTATCGGATCATCGACCACTTCCTTAGACAAAGCCATTTTCAAGAAAATGATTACTTGACTCACCTACGACTATTTCCTCGTCTAACTAGTTATTTTTGAAAAGAGGCTCCCCGAGGCTCAATCTTTTCGAAGGATTTTAATTGGTTATTTGAAAAGAGGCTCCCCGAGGCTCAATCTTTTCGAAGGATTTTAATTGGTTATTTGCGTGTTCTAAGTGAGTTCAGAAAAAAAAACAAAACAAAACAAAAAAAATCTAAGCATGCAATTACTAAGTTAAAACACAAACATGTTTTGTACTGGCTCCCCCTAGACCGTTGAATCGGTTCAGTCTATCCACATAGTGGATTTGGTCCTTGGGAACCCAGTACGAGTTGGATCCTAGAGTTGAAATCAAAGTGGTCTTAGGGACCCATGCTTGGACACGTTTTTTATGTCTACTTACGATTGACATATACGACTTATTGGTCGTGTTTGAGCTAAACCCTAGTCCGGCCTTGTTGTACACGGCCCTTTGCGATCCAAGTAGGAGGTCAAGTCCTTTGGATCCCAAAGTAAACCTTTCCAACGTATTCCTAAGATCTTCGACTTGACTTTTCAAGAGTGAGTTCTCAACTTCGAGTTTTTCAACCTGAGTTGAGTCCTTCTCTTGAACTCGACTAGTCGAAGAGGTTAGGGAGACCTCGTGTTTGAGGAGTTTAACTTCCTCAACCAGGGTCTCGACCTTGGACTCGGACTTAGCTAACTTCCTAGACAAAAACCTAACCGTATTATGCAAAGTATTAAATAAAGCTCGACTTACTTTAAGGGTATCTTTTGAACCGGATGCGTATCCGTGGCTTGACTTGAAGGTAGCTTCGTAGTCCGAGTCATCCTCAGGTTCTGACTCAAGTTCAGGCTCGGTCTCCATGTCCGACTCAATTGATTTCGCCATGAAGACGTGGTCTTCATCTTCTTCGGATGACGCTTCTTCCCATGTCGCGTTGAGGGCCTTCTTGTGCTTAGGTGCTTGGTGGTTGAGCTTGGGGCACTCGGACTTGATATGTCCAAACCTGTTACACTCATAACACCTAATGTTAGAACTTTTAGACTTACCTTGGTTGGGTCGAGTCGTGGGGCGCGTTCGTCCCTTGGCTCTCCTTGAGCTAGGTTCATTAGTTGTGATCAACTCCGGGTCAACTTCTTCTTCGGACTCGTCTTCCTCCTCGGTTGGTGGTGGCTTGCTTACGATTTTCTTCTTCTTTGAACCTGCAAACAAGGCTATACCCCTCTCGGGTTCCGAGTTGGATTGTTCATGTAATTCGAAATCCGAAAAGAGTTCATCTAACCTAATTTTAGAAAGGTCCTTGGAGACCTTGTAGGCATCGACCATGGATGCCCACAAGGTAGTCCTCGGAAAAGAGTTTAGGACATACCTTATAAGGTCGCGGTTTTCAACCTTTTGCCCGACGTGTAGGTTGTTGACTATGTCTTGGACACTGGCATGGAGTTGCGTCGCGGACTCGTGTTCCTGCATTTTTAGTGTATACAATTTATTGAACAACAAATCACGTTTGCAAACCTTAGCTTGATCCGATCCTTCGTGTAACTCGATTAGTTTTGTCCAAAGATCCTTTGCGCTTATGAAGGGGCCGACGCGATTTAGCTCCTCCTTGGATAGGCCGCATTGGAGAATTTGTGTTGCCTTGGCGTCGGCTTCGACTTGTCGTTTTGTTGCAACGGTCCATTGATCATAATCCAAGGAGTCACCCACTTCATTAGTCGGAAGTGTGAAACCCGTTTGGATTATGATCCACATCTCGATTTGGGTTTTGAGAAAGCATTCCATCCGACCCTTCCAATAACGGAAGTCATCTCCGTTGTAAAACGGAGGTCGGACGGTGCTAAAACCCTCGAGATGGGCCATTAGAACAAAAAGACAAGGAGACTAAAATGAAAACCTAGCAACAACAAAAACACACGAAAGTACCAAGACTTGCGTCTTGGATTAGTAGTGCGGGAAATAAAAAGAAATAAATGAAAAATAGAAAGTTAAGCAAAGAAATAAGAAACTAAATAAAAAGTAAGTACTCACAACCTCCGATGTTCCCGAAAGGCTACTAAACGTCGATTTTTTAGGATGAAAACAGCTTGTTACGGGGGTAAACCCCTGTGAGAGTGTAGATCTCTGCGAGAGCTTCGATTTGGTAGGTAGACCGTGTCGTGGTCAACTTGTACGAAAGTTATGCCCGCTTTGACCGTCGGCTACTCCAAAAGCGAAAACTTGCAAAACAAAATCAAACGAAGAGTACCAAGACTTCGTCTTGGATTAGTAGTGCGGGAGAAAAATTTAAACGAACGAAAAACAAATCTGAAAAAAAATGTTAGATTGGTGGTTTCACCAAATCTAAGCGCCCCCGGCTCTGATACCAATTGTAGGATCGAAGTGAGCGCTAGAGGGGGGGGGTGAATAGCGCAAAACCTTTTTCTTCTTTTACGAGTTCGTATCAAAACAAATAAGTGCAGCGGAAAGATAAATGAAACAAAAAGAGACAAGTTTATTTTTTTACTTGGTTCGTAGCCTTCGGCTACTACTCCAAGGCCCTAACGGTCCTAGACCGTGTACGGAGGGCAATTCACTAAAACACTCCTCCTCGTTGGAGGTAGGAGTTTGACGATTACAAAAAAACTTTCGAAGCAAAATGATAGAGAGACAAACCCTCTTCTATTAAAAGTAAAATGCAACGATAGAAAACTCTCGAGTAAAATAATTGCAATATTGAAAACAAGGATTATACCAACAACTAAAAAGAAAGAACTTAAGCTAGGGTTGTTGGCAGCACTTCGTTGTCGTAGAGTCGTCGGAGAGTCGCAGCGTTGTGGAAGCTTTTGAGCACTTAGAAATTCATGAAAAACCCTAGGTTTGGCCCTCCTTTTATAGCCTTTAAGCCCCTCAACGAATGGGTCTTCAACCAATCACAAATGGGCACAAAACTCCTTGAAAAATGGTGATAAAGCTTGACTCCTCGAGGCTGATTTTTGACCACCGGTTGAACTGATTTCTTGGCCGGTTGAACTGATGGCTCAGCAGTTGAACTGATTTTTGGCCGGTTGAACTGATGGCTTAGCAGTTGAACTGATTTTTGGCCGGTTGAACTGATTTTTAGACTTTTCGACAATAATAAAGAGTTACCTCAAAATATAAGTGGATTCGACGGCCACTTGCGGTCCGATCTCAACATAGACCTTCCATGGGAAGTCTTGGGTCGGATCGTCGCCTAAGATCATCCCCGTAAAGAGGATTCGACCTCACTTACGCTCGCACACACGAGCTTACCTCGATACTTATGTGTCGCTTTTGCTTCCGGCCTTCCACTCGATTCCTTCGGCTCCCTCCGAAGTAACTCGAGTGTCGCCCGACCACCGCGGCTTCCTCCGGGTGTCGCTAGCCTTCAGCTCCAGCATTGAGACTTTTCTGCACACTTGATTTAGCTCGTGAGATAACAATATATGCTTAACTTTGTATCGTTTGCTATAATCAAAACTTAGGTTCGACTTAGGTGCCTACTGCACCAACAAACCTTTGCTCCATTCCCAACACACAAATTTGACTCTCCCTTGACGAGTCTTCTTCTATTCCTTAGCCCATGTATGTCATTACATATATGTGAGCCACACCCAGTATCCAATACCCAAGTGTTTGAGGAAATAGAATGACAATCAATAACGAAGATATTTGAAGAAGATGGGGCATCCGATGCCTTATTCTTCTTCACGGACTCAAGATAAATCTTGCACTTTCTTCGCAAATGGCTCTCCTTGCCATAATGATGGCAAGTTTCCTTTTGTGCTAGTTCTACCTTCTTAGCCTTTCTCTTCTTTCCCTTCTGCTGTTCCTTTGACTTCCTCTTAGAACCTTTCTTCGAGGAATCAACTAATAGCACCGTCCCCTGCTCATGCTTCTCAGAAGACTCCACAGTCTTCAGCATATTGAGCAGTACCACAGATGAACCTTCTAGCATCTCAGAGGTGAAGAGGAGCTTTGAGACTTCGAACCTTTCGAATCTCACTTGCTCATCAACCAACTCACAAAGATAAAGGACTATGATATGAGCATCCATATGCTCATGCTGCTTTCGTAGCTTGGGTTCCATCGCGGCTAGCATGATGCAACTCTTTGTTCAGAATCACTCACATGTTTCTGATAGGCCAACAATTGGTCCAGAGTTGCATCGTCACTAGGACGGGCGGGAAGAGGCGCTTCGAGGACATTTACAAGCTTTTCAACCTTGAGAACAATTCTCAAGCTTCTAAGCCAGTCCATGAAGCTCGGCCCAGTCAATTTATTTGAATCCAAAATGGAACGCAAATTCAAACACATCATGATCAATATATTAACTTAGAAATACAAACGAGCATATATGAGAAAAATGATTTTTAAAATGCATCAATATACATTTATAAATCCCATTCATTTTTCGAATTTCAAAAACCCCAAAATCACTTCGGGAGATCGTAGGTCCATCTCCGAATGGGCTGATATCCATCATAGATAAGAACAACCTTGGAGTGAGTCCAACAAGCCATTCTTAGCTATGATAGTGGGTATCAAGTATACCGATTACATATCATGTATATGTAACTATCACAATGTGCTATCAACTAATTGAATGTTTACACATACATTGGGTTGTTAACACATTAACAAGTATGCATCATATGCATAACACCCAACTTCACCTCTCTTCACATCGACCTTGGAGTGAGTCCAACAAATCGATGCTCCAAGTTAGAGTCGACCCATTAATCGCGAAATAGTTTTAATATGGTTAGAGCGCATTCAACCAATTAGCCAGGCTTGGAGTGAGTCCAACAACCCAAACTAACGATTGACCTCTGACTCTTACCATATTAGAGTTAAACTATTCCAATGATTTGAACATGTTCAGGTTCGAGCCGGGCTTGGAGTGAGTCCAACAACCCAAACAAGAAACAGAACTCTGGTTCTAACCATATTAATGGAAGGTGTAGGCTTTAATATTGTTTAAGGGTTTTATGTCTCATCCTCTTTGCATGCAAATAACTATTATCTACATGGCATGGCATACATGGCATACATCTACATGTCACGACACGCATGGCATAATGTTATGCATCTAATGCAATTACATGACATACAATTATGTCATGTATATAATTTCCTTATATGTCATAACTATTTATGGAAATAAAATATGTTTAAGATTTGATTCTCCAAATCAAATCATAATTAAATTAGGAAATAAATTTCCAAATCTAATCACATATTTTATTCATGGAATTATTTGATTAAGGAAAATCTATTTAGGAAACCAATTTCCTAAATCATTAAAACTACTTATGGAAATAAAATATTTTAAGATTTGATTTCCCAAATCAAATCATGATTAAATTAGGAAACAAAATTCCAGAATCTAATCAAATATTTTATTTATGGAAAATATCAATTTCCATAAATACTTCCAACTTTCCAAAAGTGGAAGATTTCCATAAATACTTCTAGACTTTCCAAAATTGAAAAATTTCCATAAATACTTCTAAATTTCCAAAATTAGAAAATTTCCAGAAATACATTATGACTATCGCAAAACCATTTTTATGATTATGTCGAAACACAACCTGGGCTCTGATACCACTGTTGGGTTTCCGGCACCGCGGCGTGTGTGTGTTCGATCATGTTTCGTAAACATGAACACAGCGGAAGCAATAAAAATAATAAATCTACATTTATTACAACACACACAACACACGCATGCATATTACAACAAGTGTAGACATAACCGTAAATTTAAATTTGCAATAAAAGGAAATTTATCTACGTTATACCTTTCGTATGACGTGTAGCGGGAACGGCATCAACCGGAACGATCCTCGCTAGAATCGTCTCTATCCGTATCCACGCCGAGTTCCTCGGGATGACTTCGCTAAGCCACGAGCTTCGTCTTCATACGGGTTACTAGCCTCGTGTTGAAGACGACGTGATCGAGAGATGATCACGATCCGAATCCAAATTCGGATCCTAATACGAGTTCTCAAAACTCGCTTCTCCGGAGAGGTATTTGTCAACCAATTGACGAATCCTTCATCCTCCACCTCAGAGGATTATCGGAGATCGAATCCCCGGTAAGTTAGCCGCTGTCGGAGCTCTAACCGTCGTCCAAACGACGCTCCGACGAGAGGAGAACAAGCTGTCCAGAAAACTGGACAGCTTTGGTGGAGGTGATAGGCGCCGGCCAACCAAGGGAGATAGAGCTCACCTTGATGCCAAACTTGAAGGAGATCACCGGAGCACTAACCGGCAGCAGCTCGACGCCGGCGAGGGGGAAGGAAGCAGCCTTCTGGATGCCGGTTGGAGCCTCAAGGTGGGCGGCGGCAAGGAGGAGGAGAGTTAGCTCCGAATTTCTCCAAGGAGAGGTGGGCGGCAACTTAGGGTTGTGGATTATGGCTTAATTATCCCTTAAGCCCTCTTTTATAGAGAACTAATTCTCTTAATGGTTATTGGATCATAACCATTAGGCCCGTTAACCCGCTCCATTAAGATAAGTTAAAATAAACCAAACCATGATGGTTTATTTTAAGTTAAAACGAACCGAACCAACTTTTGGTTCATTCGTTTAAAATAAACCAAACCCTTTGGTTTATTCTCCTCCATTGGATTAGAACCAAACCATTTTTGTCCATCCATTATGTCTTCATAAGACACGGCTCATCCACGCTTCCATTGCGCCTGAAACGATTTCATGCTTGCTTCATGTTTGGTCCAACCAAACATAGTTTCTCTCGGTATGAGAATCCCATTCTCAAGTTCGTTTTAAATCCTTTGGATTACGCTCGTTGTGCGTGTGACCAAATAGGTTCTCGGTTTATGTTGGCCGTCTATAATTAACCATTAATTATAGAACGATCATGAGTGGCACCTAGTAGTACATCATGATCCCCAATTAACCAAAAGATCAACGGTTGATCGAACTATTTACAAACCCTTGGCTTCGAATGATTCGTGCCCCATTCCCTTCACTCATATTATACCCACTTGGTTCAGGACATGGTCTATAGTGTCAGTCCCCACTAGGCTGACTACGTCACACCTAGCCCAAGTATCATTTCCTCGTCCTACGGATTCTAGTTACTCCACATGTAACGAAGAGTACCTTACTCTAAACATGTAATGCTTTGGCCAAAGACTTTAGTAACAATCCGACGAGAGGCCATGGGTATACATCTCCTCGCAAGGAGTGGTGAATCCTTTATAGGCTATTCAAACACCTTCGATCACTTCGACTTATACTCAATCATCCCGGGTCCACATCTCCTTAGAGATGCTTGCTTAAGATGTCAAAGCATAAGTCTCTATGATCAAGATGACTTGAATACCGCTAGTCAAAGGAACATCGCACTTATGCCACAGTAAGAACTTCATTGACATATCTATATATGCAGAGAACCATATGAAGTCTTACGGCTGGTCACTCCAATGAACTAGTTACCATAACTAGCATCCACGATTAACTCCGGACATCACAATGTCTCCAGCCAGTGAGAATCAGCTGCTTGGATACACCAAGGAGTATACCTCGTGCTAGTCTCGACAGAATTGATGGTGTCCAAATTCATTAATTCATCGACTAGGGATAATTTCGATACATCACAATTACACATGTAGAGATACTCACTAGTTGTGATCCAATCACAAATTCTCTCATGCTGTGAATCGTATCATGGACATTTAGTAAATGAGTTTAAGATCCAATCAAATACATAAAACATGTATACTCAAATAGTGAATCTTCATTTATCATATAAATGGTTCATACATAAGGCGATTGCCTTAGGACATCTCTCATATATTACTAACAGGGACAACATTTTTAGAATAGTGTTGGGTGATGATAACGTGCCCATAAATAGATATTAATTCTTAAATCATGATGATTAATGTAATTGCTATGTATATCTGCAATCATGATTTATGATTTTAAAATTTGGCACGTCATCATGAGAAATAGGTTTAAATCATGTTTTAGGTGATACTTTGTTTATTATCATGATATAATACCTAATGCATGAGAACAATTCAATGAATACATGTGTTTCATGATCATAATGTAGAATTAATTGATATATGTCTTTATGATCATGAGGATTGTTAGGTTGATACTTAACCTTGATAGAATTGTATGAATATAATGGTTAAGTATATACAAATACCCCCTAGGATGCATCTCACACTCACCATAGGCTACTTTGATTGAAAACTTAGCATGGGTGAGATGTTAGGATGATACAAATGTCCACTAATGCATATGGCATTTAGATGGTCATTTAAAGTATCAAAATAGCAATAATAGACCAATCATGGGGAAGGCTTATGTTTAATTCATAGACATATTGCCTAAAGATCATGGTTGGATATTTCATATGTTTTCAAAATAATTTCTTACTTTAAAATCCATGTATTCATGTTTTGAAACAATCCTAAGCAATACTAGGTGTTAAAATGGATACTAACATGCTCAAAAACTAGTGGTTTTTAAAGCCTTTGGATTTTTGGCAAATCTCAAAAAATATAATGATTTTTCTTGAAAATCTATTTTTCATTGATAGATATACTTAAAGGAAATATGTTCCTCAAATTTCATAATTTTTTGAATTTTCTAGAATTTATAATGCATTTCTGAATTTCACCCAGAAAATCAGAATTTCGGAATCCTTTGTGCCAGTCGACTGCCATACTGATAGCAGTCGACTGCCCACCTAAACTACAGTCCAATATTTTTTTATTTCAATTTTAATCATGTTTTTGGTATTTTCCTTCTATTAAACTTGATGCCATGGGTTTATAACTTAGTGTAAATCTTTTTGATGGTGTCAAAGGGGGAGAAGTAATTATGTTTAAGCAAATTATGATAGGGGGGAGAAAATTTGAAAATTTGTATGGGGAGTTTCAAGGATTAAGGGGGAGTTGCATGTTGCTATATCATGTTTATGTTTACATGCTTTCTTACCTTAGAATTTTCATCAAATGTTTTTACCTAACTTAAACGGATTGCCACACATCAAAAAGGGGGAGATTGTTAGGGCAATCTCTTGCCATGATAAGGTTTTGATGTGTGTGGAAAAGGGTTTAAGTTAGGATGATATTGTTATTTGATATGTGCGTTGGAGTCTTGCAGGACTTAGTAATTCTCACATGGAGCCTTGGCGGGTTCACCCTCACAACCTCGGTCCTTGAGTCGGTGAAGGATGACTTTGCGGAAGCCGTGCGCTTGGAGCATCCGAGGGACCGCCGGACGAGATGACTTGAAGTGAAGCCAAGGAAGAAGACTTCGGAGGCAAGAGACGCGAAGGAGCATTGCAGAGTCGTGCGCCTGATGCTGCCGAGGGACGTGGCCGCGAACGAAGAGAGCTTCGGCGAGGGACTTCGAGTGAGATGAGAGAATGAGTGAAATGTAAGTAGCTAATTAGGTGAACTTGGCCGAATGGCTGAGTGTCGGAAACTTGACCGTAAGGGTTAAGGTTTACCCAACCGCCGGAAGCTCAAACTTATGTTAAGTTTGAGTTTCAACCGACGCCATGTAATGGCAATGATCGATCCGAGTCAAGTGTTCGATCGGTATCCGATGATGGGTTTATGCCAGATCGACTTCCATGGAATGGTAGTCGACTGCCAGAGGATGTCGCGGGCACAGAACCGCCAGAGCCGATCGGGGCCGATCATTGCGGAGGCGTGATCGGTGAGGTCCATCGATCGCCAAGAGTTCCGATTGGACTACAAAGGTCGGGATCCACGTGTTCGGAGCCGTTGTAGTGATGGCACGATCGCCAAGGCGTGATCGGGTGGCGGCCAACGGGAAGAAATCAGCCCTCTCTATAAAAAGAGAGGGTGTGAGCCTTTGAGAGGCTAATGCTTATGCTCTAAGTGATCTTCCCAGTGCCCCACAAGCTCTAAACTCTTCTTACTTGTTTTTACTCTATTCTTATTGTAAGAAGAGTGATCTTTATTGTAAAGGTTACCTCCACCTAGCTTGGTGCAAAGGAGAGACCAATAGTGATTGACTTTGGAGGAGTGATTCACCTCGGACGAATCGGGATCATGGATTAGCAGCGTAGCCGTGAACCACGTTACATCTTCTTTGTTAGCGTTTGTATTTTCGTTTATTGCTTTGTCTTTATTGTTTATGCTTCCGCTTGCGCTAACGATTGTGTAGACGAGCAAACGAAAGAGAGAATTCCGACATCCATCGTAAGAGGGCTATTCACCCCCCTCTAGCCGGCCGTTCGATCCCCTACATCTTCATGGAGCTTCGATAATTTATCCCATAGCTCCTTAGCATCTTGAAATTCACCTAACCTAGACACAATATCGTTAGGTATTGAATTTAATATTAATTGTGTTACCTTATCATTTCTTTCAAAATCTTGGACTTGCTCTTCGGCCATCTTTTCTTCTTGAGGTATCCACCTTTTGGACCTATTGGAATTTTAAACCCCTTCATTAGGATCATCCAATCTTCAAAGTCCATCATGAAAAAGTTCTCCATTCATGCCCTCGATTGCTCAAACGATTTTTTTCCATAGAAGGTGTATGGAATTGGGGTGATAATGTCTCATCCCAATTTTTCTTCAAACTCCATCTTCTTCCCTCTAGTATGCTCCCTCGGATGTGAAGCCGGTGAAGAGCTCCTAGCTCTAATACCAATTGTAGGAACCTCAGTGAGTGCTAGAGGGGGTGAATGGTGCGTTCATTCACTTGGCATAATTCAATCGTGCTTGTCTCTATAAAATGATTAATGCACAGCTGAAAATAAAAGCACAAACTAGAACAAAGACAAATAACACAATCACACAAACACGGCAATATAATGTGGTTCAGAACCTTAGGGTTCCTACTCCACGAGGTTGGGCTCGAATGAGCCCTAGCGATACAAACACCACCACTAAACAAATGATACTCCTTCTCGGTGACACACCAGAGGTGGAGAAATCTCTTACAATGATTACAATAGTAATACAAAGAAACAACAAGCAAATATAATAAAATGCAAGTAAAGAAAACTTACAAAGTGCTTTGGATTGCTTGATCTTTGGTTGCTTACGAAGTGCCTTGATGGTCTAGATTGCAGCAGCAAATCCCCTTCAAATCACCTCAATAACCATGCCAAAATCTCTCTCCTCGAGCTCCTTTTAAAGCTGCAACTCGGGCTGGATTCTGCCTAGCAGTCGACTGCTCGCGACCATCAGTTGACTACTCCTATAGCCATTGTGAGACAATGACTTAATCCACGTTGGACAAGTTCCAACGGATAGACCATCAGTCGACTGATCATGCCTCCACTAGACTGCCAAACCCTAGCAGTCGACTCGGAAATATTCTGTGCTCGAGACTTAAACCATAAGTTGACTGTCATCCATGTCATTTCACTGATCAAACCATCAGTTGACTGCCCAATGTTGGCAGTCGACTATCAAGGTCATGCGACCGCAGTCGACTGGTCATAATCCTAGTCGACTGCTCAGAGTCAACTCGGTTGCCAAGTGTCAAAATACTTGACCAGTCGACTGACAATCCTCAAACATAAGGTTTAATCCCAAACAAGTATGATGCCTTCATACTTGCTAGACCATCCTTAGCCTAGACCTAAGTCTTTTAGCCACCTCCATCAGCCTCACGCCTATCGAATCCCTCCAAGTCATTCATGACTTGTTCATCCATACGCTAGTCTTTAGGTGCTTCCATCGGCTATTATCATTCTAACATGGTCTACACTGCCAAGGCACATTTGGGCTTACACTACCAAGACTACCGCTTGGACTTTACGTCGCAAAACCATTGGACTTATGCTGCCAAGACTCCACCCTTGGACTTTACGCCTCCAATATCAACCCTTGGACTTCCCTTGCCAACCCATGTTGGACTCTTCATTTTTCAAGACTCAAGCTTGGAATTTCCCTTGCCAAGACCCATGCTTGGACTTTCCATATAAACCCATGTTGGACTTTTCAATTGCCAAGACTCAAGCTTGGACTTTCCCTTGCCAAGACCCATGCTTGGACTTTGCATGCCAAGTACTCAAGACTTGGACTTTCCCATTGCCAAGTGTCCCACTTGGAGTTCTCCATCATATGGTCAACCCTATGTCAACCATATAGTCAACCCATTGTCAAACAATGGTCAACTCATCGTCAAACATCAAAACACAACATCAAGACACCACTCGAGTCAAACTCGAGTATGGTCAATCGTGACCTGGGCCTATTGCACCAACAATAGAGACGTTGGAAAGGTTTACTTTGCATTCCAAGGGTCTTGACCTATTACTTGGATCTCAAAGAGCCATGTACAATAAGGTCGTACTCGAGTTTAAGCTAACAACTACAAATAAATCGTATTTGTTAATTGTTAATCAAAACAATCAAAAAGTCCAAGCATGGGTCCCTAATACCTTTTTGAATACACAATTAGGATCAACCAAGTATTGGGTTCCCAAGGACCAAATCCACTACGTGGAAAGACCGCATCGGTTCAATGGCTAGGGAGAGCTAATACTAAACTTGTATGCTTTACTTCTTGATTTAGCTTTCCATGCTTAGTTACTTTTTTGTTTTAATTTTTAGAATGGCTAGATAGGATCAATAGTTAGTCAACCTTGATAACATAGTATCAGGATGCGGCGAGATGATAGTACATTAGGGAAACGAGGACTTATGTACCCGAGCTAGATTAGGCATATCTAGCTTGGTGCACTCAGCTAAGTTGAACTAGCTGAAGCTACCTCACCACATCCTAAACTAGTAAGACTAGGAAGTGACCCTAAGTCATTTAAGTGAACATTTTCTTAAAATTAGTTTTGTCTAAGGAAGTAGTCATTGTTCCGATCAAAGAAGGCCTCTGTGCCTCGCCACGACCTGGAAGCCATTTTTTTTTAAAGTTTGCTTAATGATCTAAAGGTTAAATTTGTATCTAACCCAAGTTTGAGTATCTTCAAATTGATGTGAGCAAAACATATAAGGTTTTAGGAGTAGTATTAGCTCACATCCCATTGTATTTTATATTTTATTATTGCATATTTCACTTTATTTTGCATGCATTTCCTATTTTCTAGTTCAGAGATATGCTCTTTGTACTCTTATGTGCAAGACAACATTTTACGGGGAAAATGGCCACTTTTGGAGCAAAAAGAAGGCATTTGGCAGCTAGAAAAGAAGAACATGCACCATGGCCCTGTGAATCCACACACTTGTGCCCCAGCGCCACACACGGCCTGGCTGTGTGAATCTACACGCCCGTGTGGCACTGGGCAATTTTGATGTGATTCTATAATTTTTCATGTTTCAGGGAGATCCGGCCCGATGTCTATATAATGGAAGCTACGCCCAAACTCTAGGGAGGAGGCACGACGGTCAGGACAACACTCTGACACCCTAAAAAGCTTCGAAAACTTGCAATGGGGAAGAAGAAGGTCGCTCGAGGATCAAGTTTTGCACATCAACTCCGGAGAGGAAGCCAAAGTGCATTGTAATTTACGTTCTTTTCGCAGTTTACAATGTTTCTATGAATTCTAATATGCTTTGTATTTCTCTTCTCGTATTTATGGAGTAGATTCTCCTATTCTAGGATTAGAGAGTAGTTTGTGTGCGTAGAACATGTTATTTCAAATATATTTCTATTCTTGAAATCATATTTGCAATTGGTGATTGTTTAGATTGATAGCTATTGGTTTTGGTCTTCTATTTATTGTGTGTAGCCGATACGTGGGGTGATAGCCCTCGTACCAAAGATTTAGGAGAATTAAGGAGGAACCTAGGGGTTGGCCTAATCTTTGGTAACTGTAGATAGAAGGGTGTCATAGAGTCAGAAACGAGACATGTTCTGACTCATCATAGGGATTGATCCGGCTTCCTCATACCGCCTATCCCATCCTAAAGCCAGGGGTCGACTTGGTATGGTAGAGGTAGTTCCTGATAGATGCGAAGTCTCACTAGGGAAGTGTATGATGTCCCTTCCACAAGACCATAGTTAGACGTCTAGATAATACCCAATTGATAGCGTGTTCTGCGACACACAAGTGAAATCGAAATCCTAGAATTCCCTCAAAAGACTCGTAGCAACCCTTCTCTTTCTCCGTGTGACACCATACTAGAGTTACGACCGCCGACAACCCTCGTCATCACAACCATTAGAATGGAACTCCGAACAATAACGCCCACTAAACCAATCGGTACTTGAATCTCAGTCCCTATGGGATCGATAATCTTTTTATTACTTGACGACATCCATGCACTTGTGGGCGTTGAGCGTGGCCGCAACCTTCAAGTCCTCGATGGTTCCCATCATGAGATTTGTGGTCGCGTTCGTGTGCATTAAGTTTTTGGCGCCATTGTCAAGGATTGATTGATTCAATATCGAATCAAGAGGTGGATAGTTTGATCGGACTTAGAGTAGATTTATTTACTTGCTTTCATTTTTATTTTTATTTTATTTACTTATTTACTACAATTTTATATTTTTAATATCTAGAGTAAGTTTAGATTTATTTCAGTAGTTACATTTCATTAATCTTTAGTTTAAATTTTCTGCATTTGATTTAGTATTTAGACTAGTTTCTTCCTTGTTTTTGAGCATTATGTATACTCCTGATTTAGTGGCTCGGTTCTTCGTATGCATAGATGCTTAGGATCAGAAAATCTACTTCCGATAGACCCTGAAATCGAAAGAACCTATCATCGCAGAAGAGCTGAGAAGAGAAGCATGGAAGACCTCGACGCATCTATGGTAAACTTAGGTAGTCGGCCTCTACGAGACTATGCAACCCCTTGTGCCAAAGGATATAGGCCGAGCATATCTGGACCATCAATTTTGGCCAACAACTTTGAGCTGAAACCTAGCTCATACACATGGTCCAGTAAAGTCAATTCATGGGAGCTATAACTGAAGACCCGAACCGGCACCTAGAGACATTTTTGGAAATTTGCTTGACAATGAAGATCAATGGAGTACCTGCCGATGCGATTTGCCTGAGCCTATTCCTTTCTCATTGTGGGATAAGGCTAAGGCATGGCTTCACTCCTTGCCATCGGGAAGCATTACTACATGGGAGCAGTGTGAGCAGTAATTCTTGAACAAATTTTTCCCACCAAACAAGACTGCTCACATGCACCATTTAATTACTAGCTTCCGTCAGAAGGAAGGGGAGTCTTTATTCAAAGCCTGGGATCACTACAAAGGCTACTCTACCAATTGCCCCCATCATGTACTGGAAAAGTGGCTAGTGATCCACATATTCAATAATGGGATCACGTATGCCACCAAGGTGTCCCTCGATTCAGCTATAGGAGGGGCTCTAATGAACAAGACTATCGAGGAAGCAGAGGAGATGATTGAAGAGGTGGCCCAGAACCACCATCAATGGGCTTTCGAGCATAGTCACCCAACCCCTGCAGCAAGTAGATACACTATCAACTCAATTGACCACCTAGCAGCAAGGATGGATGCACTTAGCAGACGGTTCGACTCTCTTAATCCTATTTCTGCATGTGCGGCCAATACCTTTGGAGAGGGGGCAACAACATATAAAGAGGACTAGTATGGAGTGCATGGCAGCTTAGAAGAGCAGATCGAGCATGTCGATGCGGTTGGGTACCACAATCAAAGGCTCAATAACCCATACTCCAGCACTTACAATCCTGGATGGAGGAACCACCCAAATTTTTCCTATCGGAATAACTCGAGGAATTTCCAAACATCAAGAGGAAATGGGCAGCAACAGGGCAATGGGCAGCAGCAACCACAAAAGTCTAGGCTAGAATTGATGATGGAAGACTTCATTGCTACCCAAACTAAGGCCAATGCAGAATTTTGACAACAACATCAGAAAATAGAACAGTCACTTAGGGATTTGAAGGCTACTATTGATGGCCTTGCAAGTCACACGAAGATGTTGGAAACTCAGGTGACCCAAATAACCCAAACTGTATTGTAGACCATGGATAGCTCTTCGTCATTACCCGAGCCAAGTCAAGTCAAGGAAGAGGGGATATGCAGCTAGAGAGTAGGACAGAATAGCAGATTCACTAGGGGGTGTGCAACCATGATTTCCACCCTACCCAACCAAGATGAAATTGAAGATAAGATTCCACCCCATCTTGAGAACTCTGGTGAATTTGTTATACCCTACCAGATTTATGGTGAGAGTGTGAATGAAGCACTATGTGATCTAGGGTCATCGGTTAGCGTGATGCCCTATGCATTCTACCTAGAGATGGAACTGGGTAATATACAACCAACGGGCATAGGGATTCGCATGGCGGATGGCACGATTAAGGAACCCGTTGGCATGCTGGAACATGTACCTGTGGTGGTTGAAAATTTTGTCATACCCATAGATTTTATTGTACTGGACACAGGACCAAACCCCTAGAATCCAATCATTTTCGGAAGACCCTTTCTAGCGACTACGGGAGCATGCATAGACCTGAAGGCGCACAAGATCTCCTTGGAAGTAGATGACGAGATCATCATATTTAACCAATCAAAGTGTAAGCATCCCTTCGCAGATGGGTATACCTCATGTCGGGTAACTATTAGTAATATATGAGAGATGTCCTAAGGTAATCGCTTTATATTTGAACCATTTATATGATAAATAAAGATTCACTATTTGAGTATACATGTTTTCATGTATTTGATTGGATCTTAAACTCATTTACTGAATGTCCATGATACGATTCACAGCATGAGAGAATTTGTGATTGGATCACAACTAGTGAGTATCTCTACATGTGTAATTGTGATGTATCGGAATTATCCCTAGTCGATGAATTGATGGATTTGGACACCATTGATTCTGTCGAGACTAGCACGAGGTATACTCCTTGGTGTATCCAAGCAGCTGATTCTCACTGGCTGGAGACATTGTGATATCCAGAGTTAATCGTGGATGCTAGTTATGGTAACTAGTTCATTGGAGTGACCAGCCGTAAGACTTCATATGGTTCTCTGCATATATAGATATGTCAATGAAGTTCTTAATGTAGCTTAAGTGCGATGTTCCTTTGACTTGCGGTATTCAAGTCATCTTGATCATAAAGACTTATGCTTTGACATCTTAAGCAAGCATCTCTGAGGAGATGTGGACCCGGGATGATTGGGTATAAGTCGAAGTGATTGAAGGTGTTTGAATAGCCTATAAAGGATTCATCACTCCTTGCGAGGAGATGTATACCCATGGCCTCTCATCGGATTGTTACTAAAGTCTTTGGCCAAAGCATTACATGTTTAGAGTAAGGTACTCTTCGATACATGTGCAGTAACTAGAATCCGTAGGACGAGGAAATGATACTTGGGCTAGGTGTGACGTAGTCAGCCTAGTGGGGACCGACACTATAGACCATGTCCTCAACCAAGAGGGTATAAGATGAGTGAAGGGCGATTCATTATTTCTGAAGGGTTTCAGAAATAGTTCTGGATCAACCGTTGATCTTTTCGGTTAATTGGGGATCATGATGTACTACTAGGTGCCACTCATGATTGTTCTATAATTAATGGTTAATTATAGACGGCCAACATAAATCGAGAACCTATTTGGTCACATGCACAACGAGCGTAATCCGAAGGATTTAAAACGAGCTTGAGAATGAGATTCTCAGACCGAGAGAAACTAGGTTTGGTTGGACAAAACATGGAGCGAGCATGAAATCGTTTCAGTCACAATGGAAGCGTAGATGGGCCATGTCTTATGAAGACATGATGGATGAACCAAATTGGTTTGGTTCTAATCCATTGGAGGAGAATAAACCAAAGGGTTTGGTTTGTTTTAAACGAATGAACCAAAGTTGGTTCGGTTCGTTTTAACTTAAAATAAACCATCATGGTTTGGTTTATTTTAACTTAAACTAATGGAGCGGGTTAACGGGCTTATGGTTATGATCCGATAACCATTAAGAGAATTTGTTCTCTATAAAATAGTGCTTAAGGGTTTTTGTTAAGCCCTAATCCAATTCCTTGCAACCCTAAGTTGCCGCCCCCTCCTTCACCTTGGTGTAGTCGGCGCCAACCCCACCTTGCCACCGCCCACCACCACCCAATCTCCTTGTCGGCGTCCAGCAGCTGCCGTCCTCTCCCCTTGCTGGCGTTGAGCTACTGCCGGAGGAGCTCCGGTGATCTCCTTTGAGTTCGACAACAAGGTGAGCTTCAACCTTCCCTTTTGGCCGACCCCTATTCCTCCACCAAAGCTGTCCAGTTTTCTGGATAGCTTGTTTTCTTCTTGTCGGAGCATCGTTTGAACGACGTTTGGAGCTCCGACAGTGGTAGTCTTGCCGGGGATTCGATCTCCGGTAATCCTCATAGGTGGAGGATGAAGGATTCGTCAAACGGTTGACGAATACCTCTCCGGAGAAGCGAGTTTTTGAGGACTCATTTTGGATCCGAATTTTGATTTGGATCGTGATCTTCTCTCCATCACATCGTCTTCAACACGAGGCTAGTAACCCGTACAAAGATGAGGCTCGTGACTTTGTGAAGTCATCCCGAAGATACTCGGCGTGGATACGGATAGAGACAATTCTAGCAAGAATCGTTCCGGTTGATGTCTTTCCCGCTACACGTGATACATCAGGTATACGTAGTATAAATTTCCTTTTATTGCAAAATTTGAATTTACGGTTATGTCTACACATGTTGTACTATGCATGCGTGTGATGTGTGTGTTGTAATAAATTAGATTTATTATTTTATTCCTTCCGTTGTGCACATGTTTACGAAACATGTTCGAACACACACTCGCCGCGGTGCCGGAAACCCAACAGTAACTACTGCTTGACATGAAGACAAAGGATTCGAGATGGATGAATGGAGGTTTACAGAACCTCCCGAGCCAAGTTAAAATAATGGAGTGTGGTCGAGCTAAAAGACCTTAAACAAAGCACTTCTTGGGAGGCAACCCAAGTTTAATTTTGCATGTTTTTAATCTTTCTTCATTCATGTGTATAATTTAGACTTTTTATTTATGGTCACTTATGTTTTTGCAAATAGTTTAGGATTAGAAAGAACTTGCTAGGAAGAAGCAAAAAAAAAATCATTTTGAGCCCACCTAGTCCGCGACGAGAGCCTGCACCCGCACCGCCATTTTTCTTCTACTCTTGAGCAGGATGCAGGTATAGCCGCCTACGACTTCTCCGAGTTCCGATCACGCCTCGAGGACATATATGTCGAGCAGCAGACACAGAGGTAGCGATGGGAGGAGCAAAGCATCGACACGCAAGCAGAGTTTCAGGGCTTACTGGAGCATTTCTAGTGGGCCGATGAGTTCTACGATGAGGCCCGAGTTTATTTTTAGGAGGAGGATTCCCATCGCCAGGAGGAAGTTGTTGGAGATTTGACGCCGCTAGAGGGGGGTGAATAGCGTTTGACCGTACGTAGATGGAATTCGTTCGCATTGCTTGTCTACAATCTTGTTAGTACACAGTGGAATAAACAATAACAAATACAAACACAAGATACAATCACAACACGCACGATATAACGTGGTTCGGAACCGTAACGGTTCCTACTCCACGGATTGGGTTCGTACGAACCCTAGCGATGCCACAAACACCACTAAGCAATAAAGCTCCTTCTCGACAACAAGTCGGAGGTGGAGAAACCTCGTACAATGAATTACAACAAGTAATACAAAGTAAACAAGTAAATACAAGTGAAAATGTAAAGAACACTTTACAAACTAGGGTTTTGAGTGCTTGCTTGTCGGTTGCTTGGATGAGCTTGAAGGACCCTGAAATGCACCTGCAAATCGCCTTCAAATCGCCTCACCAAAGCCCCCAAAGAATTGATGCTTGAGCCTTCCACGAACAGTTGCTTTTATCCTCCATCGGGCTGGATTTCCGCCTAGCAGTCGACTGCCATAAGTCCCCAGTCGACTGCCGGCACTGTAGCTGTGAGACAACGGCTCAATCCACATTAGACAAGTTCCAACGGGACTCTTAGCGCCGATCGCCAACATTGGCGATCGCCGATCTAATGCCCGTAGTCGATCGCCACGGCTTACGCGCTGCCTGCTCGACAGAAATTAGCGATCACGGGCGCGATCGGCCGTAGACATCAATCGACTGCTCCAATGAGCAGTCGACTACCAGAGCAATTCCAGCTCTAAATTGGCAGTCGAACTCAAGTCGACTCACGGCAGTCGAACCAGCCACATTGCCAGTTGACTGCCAACCTCAAACATGAGGTTTTAACCCAAGTATGGTGCCCCCATACTTGCTAGACCACCCTTAGCCTAGACCTAAGCCTTCTAGCCACCTCCATCAGCCTTACGCCTCTCGGATCCCTCCAAGTCATCCATGACTTGTTCATCCATCGCGCTAGCCTCCAGGTGCTTCCCTCAGCTATGTCATGCTAACGGTGTCTACACCGCCAAGGCACATTGGACTTACGCCGCCAAGACTCCGCTTGGACTTTACGCTGCCAATATCAATCCCCTTGGACTTCTCATGCCAAGACTCAAGCTTGGACTTTCCCTTGCCAACCCATGTTGGACTTTTACATTGCCAAGACCCATGCTTGGACTTTTCCCTTGCCAACCCATGTTGGACTTCTCAAATGCCAAGACCATACTTGGACTTTCCCTTGACAACCCATGTTGGACTTTTACATTGCCAAGACCCATGCTTGGACTTTTCATGTGCCAAGTGTCCCACTTGGACTTTTCATGCCAAGTACTCAAGACTTGGACTTTACCAAATGCCAAGTGTTCCACTTGGACTTTCCATGCCAAGTACACAAGACTTGGATTTTCTCATGACAATTACATTGTCATATGTTTTTGTCGAAACATCAAAACATCACTCGAGTCAAACTCGAGTCCTGGTCAATCGTGACCTGGGCCGATTGCACCAACAATCTCCCCCTTTTTGATGTTTGACAAAAACCAAACAAATCATTTGAGTTAGACCACTAACTCAAATCCCTTACCAATTATCCCAAATTGGTAAACACTCTCCAAATGATCTCCCCCAAACATTCTCCCCCTTTTTGACTAACATCAAAAAGGTTTTCTCTCCAAGGAGGTCAATGTCTCATGTCCCAATGAGATCTTACAATCTCCCCCTTGATCCAAAAATAAGTACCTAGGATGCCTACCATCTTCTTAGTGATAATTCACATATCACTCAAGAGAGGCAATCCTATACTCTCTCCCAATTTCCAAATTGGGTATCAAAAACCCATCAATTTACCCAATTGATGATACTCTCCCAATAACTTCTCCTCTTCAAGGAGAAAAACACATCCATCATCCCAAGATGCATACCTCCCCCTAAAGGCTTGCTTCCCCTTGACCATTGCACCAACAATGTCCTTGGGAATCCCCTAAGCCAATAGGAACTCTAAACCATCAAAATTAAGGTTCTAAGTTCAACATAGAACTTTCACTCACCCTAAATTTGATACTTTGACCTAACACAGCTCCTAATCCATATCCAATGGATTTTCACCCTTTATAATGCTTCCTAAAGCATATCCTAGGGTTAGGAGTGATTAGAAACCTTTTCAATAGCTGAACACGGGCTAAACAAACCTTGTTAACTCGAAATCAGACCTGGAAGTCGACTCCTGATAGTAATCAGTCGACTGCCACCCATATCAGTCGACTGCCACCCAGGGCAGTCAACTGATAGCTGAAATTTCCGAATTTCAACTATTAGAATCGAGATTTGGAAAAGCATAAGTAATTCTACGTATTTTGAAAAATCATAAAATTTGATACGTATATTACTCATAGTCATTACAATGGGTGAAAAATATTTGAAAATTATTTTACCCATAAAATAGTGAGTTTGATACAAAACTCAAAACCATTGAAATTTTTAATGTTTTGGCTCTATTTTGTATCAACTTCATCAATGGTGATTGCTATCAAAAGATAGACTTCACCAAGGTTTTCTAAATTGATTTTAAAATGATTTCAAAACCATGTCTTTGATCATATTTCTTGGGATCTATGTACATGACTTGTACACATGCTCTCCCAATGATCCACTAATTGAAATTAGATGAGTTTTAGTTCATCTAGATGCAAAAACTATGCACCTTGAACTCGACTCATATCCTAGCATCTCACATGTATCTAAGGTGTATAAAATACACATACATGTCAATTTAATGTGATATGTGGGTTTTGTTCATCCTAATCTAGGGTTTCATGCATTCCCTAGGCAACCCTACCTGATTCTTTTATAAATAGGACTTCAAGTCATGTCATAGTCCTCAAATCAATTTCAATCGAAATTTTCTTAAATGCATGAATGATTATGGCATTAATGATGATATAAATAAGCATATGCTCATAATCATAATGTCATGGCATAATATGAAATCTAAAAACACATGACATTTAAACTTTAATCCTAAAACATGAACATGACATTTCCAATGATTTAAAATAGATATGATGTCATGGCATGTCATATGGCAATAAAGGCATGGCATATAAAATATATAGGTATAGTAATACCTAAATTTTAGTATTAGTTGCCATTTGTTGGGATTAAGTTTATTTTGCCATAAAACCTAAATTCTCCCAAATGTACCAAAACCCCAAAATGGCACATTAAAACCTCTAAACCTAAATTATGTCAATTTGATCATTTTATCAAACTTCTCAAGTAATATTGGCACATCCTAAAATCTTTTAGGATTACAATTCAAACCTATTTCCAAGGTATCCATAACCTTGAAAATAACCTAAAGTGCCACCTTTGCCATGGTTGAGTTAACTACCCATCCAATCAAGGTTGGCACACCCTAAACCCATCTAGCGTGAATCAATCACGCTCTTAGGAACCCAAAACCGATTTGAGCTCCTAGGGTTAATTAGGTATTCCTTAGGGATAACCTCCCTAGATACCTTCCTAATGACCCTTCTAGGCTTAGTAGCCTTGGTCATTGTGGTCTTACCTAGGTTGACTTTAGGGGTAACTCCCCTTGCAACCTTCTTAGTGGCTACCCTAGGTTTCCTAGAAACCCTAGCCACTAGGCACAACCTTTGGTCAACTCTAGGGATGACTTCCCTATTGACCTTTGTCTTCCTAGACCTAGTTAGTGTTCCATAATCTAATGGAACACTATGGTAAGTCACCTTGGGCTTAGGTTTGTGACCCAAACCTTGCTTGTCCTTAGTTGACTTTTGACTCTTATGTCCTAAGTGTTGACTTTGAGATTTGGACCTAGACTTTTGATCATTTGACCCTTTAAATTGGTTTTGTATATTTCTAAGGGTCTTTTCTAGTTTTTCAAGTCTTGACCTCAAGACTTGATTTTCAACCTCTAATTGCCCAAATGATTTTTGATTAAATTTTTGGGCATTTCCATTTTCTCTAGGTATATGCCTACCCTTCTTAGGGTTAATGCCTAAGTGGTTTTCTATTTTCCTAATGCTTTCCTTAGGAAGAGTTTTTCTAGGGACATTAGTCCCAAAGTTCTCCTTTCTTGAAAAATTTACCCTCTTGGCTCCTAAGCAAAATTTCTTACTTCTAGCATGCTTTTTATGATAAATAGCAAGACTATTAAAATTATTTCTAGCATGCTTTTGACTATAAGAATTAGAAAGAACATTACTAAAATATACCTTAGGGTTAGCCTTAGCTCCCCCTACATGTGATGCTCCTTCTTGCCCCTTCTTCTTCCCCCTAGGGCATTGACTCCGATAATGCCCCTTTGAATTGCACTTGAAGCATATGATGTGCTCCTTGCTCTTTTGACTTGGGGCACTGGCATCCTTGACTTTTGGTGCCGGTGGAGCTTTCTTAACCTTCTTTGGGCACTTGCTTTTATAGTGTCCGGTTTCCCTACACTCAAAACATATTATATGCATTTTATTATTAACACATATGTTTGAGTTACCTAGGTTAATGGAGACCGGAATTTGACGTTGGGCTTCTTCATCTTGACCGAATGTCGAAGCTTCTTCTTGATGTTCCGGTGTGGAAGTTCTCTCCTCCGCTTCGGTCCTTGAGGTGGATGCTTCTTCCACTTCCTCCTCTACTTCCTTCTCCGATCCGGATGTTGATTCTCTATCAACCTCCGAATCCTCTAGCTCTTTGGATGTTTCTTCTTGAGCTTGAGAGGGTGATGGTCCTTCTTCTTCTTCTTCTTCTTCTTCTTCTTCTTGGATTGATGATGGATTTTCATGAAGTTTGGCCAAATCGCTCCATAGCTCCTTGGCATCCACATAGTCACCTAGGCTACACAAGAGGTCATTAGGAATTAAATCAAAAATGAATTTGATTACCTTCTTGTTTTTATCGAATTGTTGGAGTTGCTCCTCACTCCACTTCTTCTTCTTGAGAAACCCTCCCTTTGGTCCCTTAGGATATTCAAATCCTTCCATCAATGCGGACCACTCCTCAAGGTCTCTCATCATCAAAAAATCTTCAATTCTCGCCTTCCAAGAATTGAAGCCTTCTCGTCCATAGAATGAATAGGGAATTGGGGTGTTGATATCCCATCCCAATGGTTCTTCCATCTTCACCCTCTAGCTTCTTTGTCCTAGCTCCCGGCAGTTAGTCCATAGAAGAGCCCCGGGCTCTGATACCAATTGTTGGAGATTTGACGCCGCTAGAGGGGGGGTGAATAGCGTTTGACCGTACGTAGATGGAATTCGTTCACGTTGCTTGTCTACAATCTTGTTAGTACGCAGCGGAATAAACAATAACAAATACAAACACAAGATACAATCACAACACGCACGATATAACGTGGTTCGGAACCGTAACGGTTCCTACTCCACGGATTGGGTTCGTACGAACCCTAGCGATGCCACAAACACCACTAAGCAATAAAGCTCCTTCTCGACAACAAGTCAGAGGTGGAGAAACCTCGTACAATGAATTACAACAAGTAATACAAAGTAAACAAGTAAATACAAGTGAAAATGTAAAGAACACTTTACAAACTAGGGTTTTGAGTGCTTGCTTGTCGGTTGCTTGGATGAGCTTGAAGGACCCTGAAATGCACCTGCAAATCGCCTTCAAATCGCCTCACCAAAGCCCACAAAGAATTGATGCTTGAGCCTTCCACGAACAGCTGCTTTTATCCTCCATCGGGCTGGATTTCCGCCTAGCATCATGATCATAAGTCATGCCGACCGCCAAAGATCAGAGCTGTGAGACAACGGCTCAATCCACATTAGCGGCTACGGCCGCTCGCGGCTCGACATTAACTTAGCACAATGATCGCCGACTGGCAATGCCGATCGTCAGAGACATCGGCCGATCGCTTCCATCGAGCAAATGACCGCCGTGAGCAATTCCAGCTCTAAATTGGCAGTCGAACTCAAGTCGACTCACGGCAGTCGAATCGGCCATATTGCCAATTGACTGCCAACCTCAAACATGAGGTTTTAACCCAAGTATGGTGCCCCCATACTTGCTAGACAACCCTTAGCCTAGACCTAAGCCTTCTAGCCACCTCCATCAGCCTTACGCCTCTCGGATCCCTCCAAGTCATCCATGACTTGTTCATCCATCGCGCTAGCCTCCAGGTGCTTCCCTCGGCTATGTCATGCTAACGGTGTCTACACCGCCAAGGCACATTGGACTTACGCCGCCAAGATTCCGCTTGGACTTTACGCTGCCAATATCAATCCCCTTGGACTTCTCATGCCAAGACTCAAGCTTAGACTTTCCCTTGCCAACCCATGTTGGACTTTTACATTGACAAGACCCATGCTTGGACTTTTCCCTTGTCAACCCATGTTGGACTTCTCAAATTCCAAGACCATGCTTGGACTTTCCCTTGCCAACCCATGTTGGACTTTTACATTGCCAAGACCCATGCTTGGACTTTTCATGTGCCAAGTGTCCCACTTGGACTTTTCATGCCAAGTACTCAAGACTTGGACTTTACCAAATGCCAAGTGTTCCACTTGGACTTTCCATGCCAAGTACACAAGACTTGGACTTTCTCATGACAATTACATTGTCATATGTTTTTGTCGAAACATCAAAACATCACTCGAGTCAAACTCGAGTCCTGGTCAATCGTGACCTGGGCCGATTGCACTAATAGAAGTTGCCTATCGTCAGGAGGCCAGGTAGCACATGCGTGCCCAGCAGGCACAGTGGCCTAGGGAGGAGGAGAACAGAGTTGTTGTTGCATCCACCAGCTCTCAGATCGACCACATGTACATGTGACATTAGCGGTTGAGCACTAGGTTCTCCCAGGACCTGGACATGATGAGGCTACCAGACTTCCCGCCTCAACCACCATATTAGAGGTATGCTTTGCTTTAGTCTGAAGGGGACCCCAAGTTGTGATTTATTTTGTTTCTAGCAATAATTTCTTTCCTAATATTTGCATTTTAGTTTTAGTTAGCATTCATTTATTCATGCATAGTGTGTTTAGTTTCTTTCTGCACTTAGTTTTTGCTCTCTTTAAGCTGCCTTAGTAGTATTTTTAAAGTAACTTTCATGAGTTGTTCCCATAGGTAACTTAACTTCATTTATCTCGTGGTATTTTATTTTATTTGCTCTAATGAATGTTCTAGACTTACACTGGTTAGCTTTTATTTTTACACCTACACATGTCGAACATTCTGAAAGGAAGAATCTTATACGTACCTAGTTTTGATTCATCTCAGTAGTGTAGTCCTTTCGAATCCATAGGTGACTCTAGATTTAGTATTTTAGTTACTGAAGATGCTCGGATCGTGGAAACCCATTCGGAAAAATCAAAATCCCAAGAGAGAAAGAAAAGAAAAAGAAAAAAATGGAATAAGAAAAGAAAAAAAAGAGGGGAAAAGGAAAAGATAGTAAGAAAAATTGAAAAAAAAAATTATGAGGGATAAAAAAACAGTCATGGTGGGTGAAAATGGTTAGGTACCCCTTTGAGACCAAGTTAGGTTACTGGGAAAACACCTACCAATTTCTCTCAATATCGAACACGCCTTTGAGACTTTGTGCTTGATCTAGAGAACGACCCTCGCTTTGGGCAGGTAAGTGCCTAAGAGTCGGAGACCGTAGGAAAGCTATAGGATGACGACTTAACTTACCATGGAATGAGTATCCCCTAAGAAGATTCGCTTAGCACGTGCACGAGAAGCTAACTTAGTGAATTTTTAGAGAATATCTATTTTCTTTGATTGAAAATACCACTTGATAAATCTAGTTAACATGCTAAGTATGGAACAATACCTTTTTAAAATTTTATAGCACTGAGGTTTGCTTGAGGACAAGCAAAGACTTAAGTCTGGGGGAATTGATGTGAGCAAAACATATATGGTTTTAGGAGTAGTTTTAGCTCACATCCCGTTGCATTTTATATTTGATTCTTGCATATTTCACTTTATTTTTCATGCATTTCCTATTTTCTGGTTCGGAGATCTATGTTGGGGATCTTTGGAAGGCTAGAGGGGGGGTGAATAGCCTCTTTTGTCTCTACAAGAAAGGTTAGCGGAAGCAAAACAAATATAACTGAAAAGACAAAAGCAAGCGCTAACAAAATGATTTAACGTGGTTTGGAGATTATGCTCCTACTCCACGGTGATCCGTAAGGTGGATCGACCCGAGCAAATCTTCACTAAGAGCTCCTTTTAGGAGGAGAAGCCTTCTTTACAAATGAACTCCTCTTCTTACAAATGATGTAGATGAAAATAAGAGAAGAGGTGATTAGAAATCACTAGAAGGCTATTGAATAAGTGGGGAGCTTGAAGGTATGAATATGAATATAAGCACTAGCCTCCTCAAGTAGCCCTTGGCCTCTTTTTATAGAGAAGAGGATGATTTTTTTCGTTGGGGCTGGAGCAGTCAACTGCTGCTATAGCTGACGCAATCCAATGGCTTCCGACGAGCCTGATCGTGATTTGTCACTACCCAACAGGATGATGATCAGTCGACATATCATACCATCAGTCGACTGATGTCTCAATCAGTCGAGTGCTCCGAATGATCACTCGATTGGAAAACATTTTGTGCTGATGTCCACTATTAACAGTCGACTGAAGGTGGACCAGTTCACTAATGGCACCAGAACGTTGCCGTCATCAGTTAAGTGACTGATCAGTCGATTGAGACAGAGCATTAGTCGATTGATACACTTCAAGTATGATCAAATCATACTTGAAGTCAAACTCCCTAGACCTAGACTCAACCTTCTAGCTCTTCTTCAGCCTTGCGCTTCCAGGATCCCTCCGAGTCCGCGACTCCTTCATCCTTGCGCTTGATTCCAAGAGCTTCCCTCGGTTTCGTCATGTCTCGTGTTTCTCTTTTGCCAAAGTCTGCTTGGACTTTACGCCACTAAGACTATATTCTTGGACTTACGCTGCCATGACTTTGCCTTTGGACTTCTTTTGCCAAGGGTCTGCTTGGACTTTACGCCACCAAGACTAAATGCTTGGACTTACGCCGCCAAGACTTTTCCTTGGACTTCCTTTTCCAAGATTACACTTGGACTTTCCTTTACCAAGTCTTCATACATGGATTTTCCTGTCACTTAACACGTTCATGGTTAGATCACAAAACATTGCCTAACTATAAATGATTATCAAACATCAAAACACATAAATTCGTGGGGCATTGTTGCACCAACAATCTCCTCCTTTTTGATGTTTGGCAATCATTTAAGTTAGGTCTTGAAATATGCTCAAAAATAAAAAAGCATATATTGATGTGAGCAAAACATATAGGGTTTTAAGAGTAGCTTTTGCTCACATCTCATTACATTTTATGTTAGTTTCATGCATATGTCACTTTGTTTTGCATGCATTTTCTATTTTCTGATTTGGAGGTCTGCTTTTTGTACTTTTGTGTGCAGGACAGTATTTCGTGGGAAAAAGGCACACATTCGGAGCAAAAGAATGGCATTTTGTAGCTAGATGCAAAAGGGGACACAGCCAAGGCATATGGCTACACACGACCATGTCCAAGGGGCAAAATTGGCCACCCCAAGGCCACACACGGCCTGGCCGTGTGCAAACACAAGGCCATATGGCGGCCCAGCAGATTGACGCGACTAAGGTTTTTTCTAGATTTCGCAACGATCCGGTGTGATGTCTATATAAGGAGAGCTCCCCAAACCCTAGGGAGGGCAAGATGGCTGGGACGGCACACCGAAGCCCTAAAAAGCTTCGGGAACTCGCAACGGGGAGGAAGAACACTGCCAGAGATCCGAGTTTTACACTTCAACGCAAGAGAGAAGGCCACATTGGCATTGTAAATTTTTATTATTGCACTTTATCTACTATGTATTCAAACATAAACTTGCCTTGTGTTTCTTCTTTCCCATCTATGGAGTAGTTTCTTCGATTCTAGGATTAGGGAGTAGCTTGTGTGCCTACGACATGCTTCTTCAAATTGAATTCTGTTAATGAGTTTGAATTTATAATGGGAATTTGTTTATACCGATATCTATGTGTATTTGGTTTTCTATCTACTGTGCTTAGCCAATACGAGGGGTGACAACCCTTGTATCTAAGATTTAGGGAATTTATACGAGGAACCTAGGGGTTAGCCTCATCTCCTGTAACCATGGGTAGAAGGATGCAATAGAACTGGAAACGGTTCATCGCAGGGATTGATTCGGCATCCTCGTACCACCTATCCAGTCCTTGTAAGGCAGAGATAGCTCTCGATAGATGCGGTGGCTCATCGGGAGAGTGTATGATGTCCCTTCCATAAGACCGTAGATAGACGTTTAGACAACGCCCAGTTGATAGCATGTCTTGTGACACACAAGCGAAACCGAAGTCCTAGAATCCCTTTAAAAGATCTCGCGGCGACCTCCTTTCTTCCTTTATGTGACACCGAATTGAGTAGGACCACCGATAACCCTCACATTCACAACCCCTTAGAGTCTAGTCTCGAACAATTACACCCACCGAACAAATCGGTACTCGAATCTTAGTCCCTGTGGGATCGATAATCTTTTTATTACTTGATGACATCCGTGCACTTGCGGGCGTTGAACGCGACCGCGCGCTTCAAGTCCTCGACGGTCTCCATTGCGAGATTTGAAGTCGCATTCGTGTGCATCAAGTTTTTGGCGTCGTTGCCGGGGACTGATCAATTTGATATCGAATCGAGAAGTGGATAATTGGATCGGACTTAGGATTAGATTTACTTACTTGCTTTATTTCCTTTTTCTTTATTTTACTTCGGTTTTAGATTTTCCATATCAAGATTTAGATTTTATTTAATTTTAGCAGTAGTTTTTTTACCTTATTAGCTCTTTGATTTTTGTTAGCGAGATTTGTTTATTTCGTGTTTCTTAGTATTAGGTAGTACTCCTAATTTTTGTGGCTCGGTTCTTCGTATGCTTAGACGCCTAGGATCGGAAGGCCTGATTCCAATCGATTTAGAAATCGAACGAACCTATCATCGCCGGAAAGCCAAATAGAAGAGGATGGAGAACCAAGCTGCATCCGAAGTAAATATAGGTAGCCGACCTCTGCGAGATTATGCAGCTCCTAGCGCTAGAGGATTTAGGTCGAGTATAGCTGGACCATCTATTTCGCCAAACAACTTTGAACTTAAACCAGCACTCATCCATATAGTTTAGCAGAGTCAATTCGGGGAAGCTGCGATTGAAGACCCGAATCGGCACCTAGAGATATTTTTGGAAATATGCTCAACGATGAAGATAAATGGAGTCCCTGTGGACATGATCCGCCTGAGCCTATTCCCGTTCTCATTGCGGGATAAGGCTAAGGCATGGCTTCACTCCCTGCCTTAGGGAAGCATTACTACATGGGAGTAATGTGAGTTGCAGTTCCTGAATAAATACTTTTCATCAAGCAAGACTGCTCACATGCGAATCTTATCACAAGCTTCTATCAGAAGGAAGGAGAGTCCCTATTCGAAGCTTGGGATCGCTATAAGGGACTACTCTACCAATGCCCCCACCACGGATTGGAAAGGTGGCTGGTGATCCACATCTTCTACAATGGGATCACGTACGCCATGAAGATATCCCTAGATTCTGCTGCAGGAGGAGCACTTATGAATAAGACCATAGAGGAAGTAGAAGAGCTGATAGAAGAGGTGGCCCAGAACCACCATCAATGGGCTTCCGAACGTGGTCACCCAGCTCCTATGACAAGACGATATGTTGTCAACTCCGTTGACCACTTAACAGCAAGGATGGACGTGTTCAGTAGACGATTCGACTCTTTAAATCCTGCATCTACATGTGTGGCCATTGATTCTAGAGAAAGAACGATAGCATATCTTGAAGACCACTATGGAGGGCAGGGAACCTCGAAAGAGAAGATTGAGCACTACGATGCGGTTGGGGACTACAATAAAAGGGCCAACAACCCGTACTCCAGTACTTACACTCCCGGATGGAGGAACCACCTGAATTTTTCCTATCAGAATAACTCGGGGAACTTTCAATCATCAGAAGGGTATGGGCAACAGTAGGGAAATAGGCAGCAACAACAGAAGTCTAGGCTGGAATTTATGATGGAAGACTTCATTGCTACCCAAACAAAGGCCAATGAGAAATTTCGTCACCAACATCAGAAAACAGAGGAGTCACTCAGAGACGTGAAGGTCACCGTCGACGGTCTTGCAAGTCACACAAGGATGTTGGAGACACAAGTGGCCCAGATATCCCAAACTATGTCGAAAACTATAGATAGTTCTCCATCAGTACCCGAGTCGAGTCAAGCTAAGGAGGAAGGAGTATACAATGAGGGAGTGGGGCAGAGTAGCAGATTCGCTAAGGGGTGTGCAGCCATGATTTCCACCCTACCTGACCAAGCTGAAATTGAAGATAAGATTCCACCACATCTTGAGGACCCTGGTGAATTTGTTATCCCCTGCTCGATTTATGGGGAAAGCTTCGATGAAGCACTATGAAACTTGGGGTCATCGGTTAGTGTGATGTCCTACGCATTCTACTTGGAGATGGGACTGGGTCATATACAACCAACGGGCATAGGGATACGTATAGCGGACGACACAATCAAGAAGCATGTTGGCATGCTACCACAGGTGTCTGTGGTGATTGAGAATTTCGTGATACCCATGGATTTCATCATACTCAACACAAGACCAAATCCCCAGAATCCCATCATCTTGGGAAGACCCTTTCTAGCGACTGTGGGGGCATGCATAGATGTTAAGGCACACTAGATCTTCTTAGAGGTAGATGGGGAGATCATCCTCTTCAGCCTATCATAGTATAAAGCTCCCTGCCTAGACAGCTTCACTTTCAGCAGAAGAAAGCTGAGGCCACCAGATGTCGATTCCGAGATGGATGAATGGAGGTTCAATGAACCTCCAGAGCCAAGTTGATAATGGAGTATGGTCGAGCTAAACGACCTTAAACAAAGCGCTTCTTAGGAGGCAACCCAAGTTTAGATTTTGTGTTCATTTCTTATTAGTTTGTTGCATTCGTTTATTTTAAACTTTGATTTATATTCGTTTAGCATGTTGCATTTGAATTAGGACTAGAAAGGACTTGCTAGCTAGAAACAAAAATCATTTTGAACCTACACGACTGAGAGTGTAAGGAGAATTCGGACCATTGTGCACCACGAGAAAGAAACGGGGGGCACACGGCCTAGCCGTGTGTTTTCACACGGCCTAGCCGTGTGTTTTCACACGGCCTAGCCGTGTGTTTTCACACGGCCTAGCCGTGTGTTTTCACACGGCCTAGCCGTGTGTTTTCACACGGCCCAGCCTTGTGTTTTCACATGGTCGTGCCCCACATTCTAGCAGTGCACACAGCCTAGCCATGTATTTTCACATGGTCGTATTTTCACATCGCCCCTGTACATCACTCTCCCTCTAGTCCACACATGTATAGGAGCCCACCTAGTCCACGTCGACATGAGCTTGCACCTGCACCATCACCTTTTTCTACTTTTGACCAGGATGTAGGTACATCGGCTTATGATTTCTCAGAGTTCCGATTGCGCCTCGACGATATATACGCCGAGCAGCAGACACAGAGGCAGCGATGGGAGGAGCAGAGCGCCTACACGCAGGCGGAGTTTTAGGGCTTCCGAGAGAACTTCCCAGTGGGCCGAGGAGTTCTACGATGAGGCATGTATTTATTTCCAGGAGGAGGTTGCCCGTCACCAGGATGAGGCCACCTACCGCCAGGAGATGTGGCAGCACATGCATGCCCAGCAGGCATAGTGGCTTAGGGAGGAGTGGGCTAGGGAGGATGAGCACAGAGCAGCCGCTGCATCCACCAGCTCTCAAATCGACCACGTGTACATGTGAAATCAGTGGCTAAGCAGCAGGTTCTCCCAGGATCAAGAGATGCCGAGGCTTCCATACTTTCCACCTCGTCCACCATACTAGAGGTATACCTTCAATTAATTCTGGGGGGGACCCCAAGTTTTATTTTGTTTCTAGCAGTAGTTTCTTTCCTGATGTTTGCATTTTAGTTAGCATTCATTTATTCATGCATTAGATGTTTAGTTTCTTTTAGCACTTAGTTTTTGCTACCTATAAGCTGCCTCAGTAGTATTTATAAAAGTTTTCTTCATGAGTTGTTTCCATGGGTAGCTTAACTTCATTTACCTCATGGTATTTTATTTTATTTGCTCTGAATAAATGTTCTAGACTTACACTGGCTAGTTTTTTATTTTACACATACACATGACGAACTTTCTGAAAGGGAGAGTCTAGTACATACCTAGTTATGATTCATCTCAGTAGTCTAGTACTTTGGAATCCATAGGTGACTCTAGATTTAGCATTTTAGTTACTAGAGATGCTCAGATTGTGTAAGCCCATTCGGAAAATTCAAAATCCCAGTGAGCCGAAAAGATAAAAGAGAGAAAAGAAAAAAAATAAGAGAGAGAGAGAAAGAAATAAAAAAGAAAAGAAAGAAGAAAAAGAGATTATGAGGGATAAAAAATAGTTATCGTTGGTGGAAATGGTTAGGTGGCCCTTTGAGACCGAGTTAGGTTACTGGGGAAACACCTGTCAATTTCTCTCAATACCGAGCACGCCTTTAAGACTTTGCGCTAGATCTAGGGAACGACCCTCGCTTTGGGCAGGTAAGTGCCTAAGAGCCGGAGACTTTAGGAAAGCTATAGGATGACGACTTAACTTATCATGGAATGAGTATCCCCTAAGGAGATTTGCTTGGCACGAGCACGAGGATCTAACTTAGTGAATTTCTAGAACATATTTATTTTACTTTGATTGCAAATACCACTTGATAAATTTAGTTAACATGCTAAGTATGGAACAATATCTTCTTAAAATTTCATGGCACTGAGGTTTGCTTAAGGACAAGCAAAGACTTAAGTCTGGGGGAATTGATATGAGCAAAACATATAGGGTTTTAGGAGTAGTTTTCACTCACATCTCATTACATTTTATGTTAGTTTCATGCATATGTCACTTTGTTTTACATGCATTTTCTATTTTCTAGTTTGGAGGTCTGCTCTTTGTACTTTTGTGTGCAGGATAGCATTTCGTGGGAAAAAAGCACACTTTCGGAGCAAAAGGAGGGCATTTTGCAGCTAGACGCAAAAGGGGACACGGCCAGGGCATGTGGCTACACACGGCCTTGTCCAAGGGGCAAAATCGGCCACCCCAAGCACACACACGGCCTGGCCATGTGGAAACACATAGCCATGTGGCGGCCCAGCAGATTGACACGACTAGGGTTTTTTTCGAATTTCGCAGCAATCGGCCCAAACCCTGGGGGGGGAAGATGGCTGGGACGGCACACCGAAGCCCTAAAAAGCTTCGAGAACTTGCAACGGGAAGGAAGAACACCGCCGGAGATCTGAGTTCTACACTTCAACGCCAGAGAGAAGGTCACATTGGCATTGTAAATTCCTGTTCTTGCACTTTATCTACTATGTATTCGAACATGAACTTGCCTTGTGTTTCTTCTTTCCTATCTATGGAGTAGTTTCTTCGATTCTATGATTAGAGAGTAGCTTGTGTGCATATGACATGCTGCTTCAAATTGAATTCTGTTATTGAGTTTGAATTTACAACTGGAATTTGTTTAAATTGATATCTATTTGTATTTGGTTTTCTATCTACTATGCTTAGCCGATACGAGGGGTGACAGCCTTCGTATCTAAGATTTAGGGGATTTATACGAGGAACCTAGGGGTTAGCCTCATCTCCTGTAACCGTGGGTAGAAGGATGCAATAGAACTAGAAACGGTTTATCACAGGGATTGATTCGGCATCCTCGTACCGCCTATCCAGTCCTTGTAAGGCAGAGATAGCTCCCGATAGATGCAGTGGCTCATCGGGAGAGTGTATAATGTCCCTTCCACAAGACCATAGATAGACGTTTAGACAACGCCCAGTTGATAGCATGTCTTGCGACACACAAGCGAAACCGAAGTCCTAGAATCCCTTTAAAAGATCTCGCGGCAACCTCCTTTCTTCCTCCGTGTGACACCGAATTGAGTAGGACCACCGATAACCCTCACATTCACAACCCCTTAGAGTCTAGTCCCGAACAATTACACCCACCGAACAAATCGGTACTCGAATCTCAGTCCCTGTGGGATTGATAATCTTTTTATTACATGATGACATCCATGCACTTGTGAGCGTTGAGCGCGAGCGCGCGCTTCGAGTCCTCGACGGTCTCCGTCGTGAGATTTGAAGTCGCATTCCTGTGCATCATATATCAATATGAATTCTAACTTAAATTCTACTTTTCCCCCTTTGACATACATCAAAAAGAGAAGGACTAATAGAAATTAAGTTAATCATGAATAAAATTTGGCATGCCTTGAACTAAGGTATAAGATAGAAAATAGGGCTCCCCATTAATCCAAGACATAAGTAATGATGCATAAAAATTATGTTGAGAAAAGAATTAAACAAGAAGTATGAAAAAATGTCCTAACTTTGCACCAACAATATAGATTTTAGGGATGAAAAGATTGCATAATAATAACTTTCCTTAAATCAATGCATCAATCAGTCCTATACCCTCTTAATTACTTGGATTATCATACCATAAGGTTAGGACACTTAAGATTACACTTAAGACAAATAAATAAGGTTGATTTGCAAAAAAATCAACGTGGCAGTCGACTTAATACTGAATCAGTCGACTGCCAAGCCTGAAATGTCAATTTTAAGATTTCGGCCAAAATTCAGAAATGCACGAAAAATTCCAGAAATATCAAAAAATCATGAAATTTTGTGTACACATTTCTAAAATCATTCTCTATAAAATAAAAATAATTTTAAAAATATATCTTTTTTAAATTTTGAAAATGATACAAGTTTGAAAACTAGCAAAAGCTTTAATGTTTTTGAAGACTTTGTATCACCTTTACTCATCAAATGAAAACTATTTCTCAAAATACGATAAACATAGTTTAAAATATATTATATTTGACATATAAAATCATGTTCTTAGAGCTATATCCACATCAATTGTACACAAGCCTTCCCAATGATTGGTCCATTTAAGGATCAATGTCTCTAGATGCCACTTTGGTTCATAGTAATGCATCATAACAAGCATGATGAACCAAATGCATCTTCCTAACATCTCACATGATGTCTAAGTGGCTCAATACAAAAATCATGGTTTCTTAGTTATTTTGTGAGATGCTATAGAGGTATAGTCCTAGATTTTCTATAGGATCATGCAAACCTAGACCTCTATTCTACTAAGCACATTCCAAGTTCTCTCCTAAGTGATGAATAATCCGCTTCTGGGAGAGCCTTGGTGAAAATATCGGCTAGGTTGGACTTAGATTCTATGTAATTGAGTTCAATGTCTCCCTTTGCCACATGACCTCTAATGAAGTGATACTTCACTTCAATGTGCTTTGTCCTAGAGTGATGTACCGAATTTTTGGTCAAATCTATAGTACTCACATTATCACAATAAACCTTGACATTGGAGTAGTGTAGCTCATAGTCCTCTAGAGTGTCTCATCCAAAGAAATTGAGCTACACAACCACCCATAGCCACATACTCGCCCTCGGTGGTGGATAGAGCAACACAAGGTTGCTTTCTACTACTCCAACTAACTAGGGAGGATCCAAGAAATTGGCATCCACCACTAGTACTCTTCCGATCCAAATTGCAACCCACATAGTTGGAATCGGTGTACCCAACCAAATCAAAAGACTTAGTCCTAGGGCACCAAAGTCCTACATTTAGTGTGCCTTTGATATATCTTAAAATTCTCTTAACAGCTACTAAATGGGACTCTTTGGCACAAGATTGGTATCTTGCATACATACCTACCGCAAATAAGATATCGGGTCTACTAGCGGTTAGGTATAATAAACTACCAATCATACTCCTATAAAGTTTTAGATCAATTGATTTACCTTCTTGATCATTATCTATTTTTGTGTTGGTTTCCATAGGAGTTGATACTACCTTAGCATTTTCCAAACCAAATTTCTTAATTATTTCTTTGGCATATTTGGTTTGGTACACATAAATTTCTTTATTAGTTTGTTTGACTTGTAAACCTAAGAAGAAATTTAATTCTCCAACTAGACTTATTTCAAACTCATTCTCCATATTTTTGATAAAGTCTTAAAGGAGTCATCATTTGTTGACCCAAAAATAATATCATCAACATATATTTGGGCTACAAAGATATCCTTTGATTTTGACTTTATGAAGAGAGTTTGATCTACATGACCTCTTCTAAAACCCTTAGAAACTAAGAAAGATAATAATCTTTCATACCGAGCCCGGGGAGCTTGTTTTAACCCGTATAAAGCTTTTATAAGCTTGTATACATGGTTTGGATAGTCTACACTCTCAAATCCAGGAGGTTGTTCTACATATACTTCTTCCTTAATGAATCTATTTAGAAATACTGATTTTACATCAATTTGATGGAGTTTAAAACCCATTTAAGAGGCATATCCTAATAGGATTCTAATCTACTCTAACCTAGCAACCGGGGCATAAGTTTCATCATAGTCAAGCCCCTCAACTTGATTAAAACCCCTTGCAACTAACCTAACTTTGTTTCTTGTTATATTTCCTTGATCATCTAATTTGTTCCTAAAGACCCATCTTGTAGTAACAATGGTGCTATCATTGGATCTAGGTACTAGCTCTCATACTTGAATCCTTTCAAATTGATCCAATTCATCTTGCATTGCTAAAATCCAATCCGGATCAAGTAATGCATCATTGATTGATTTGGGCTCAATTTGTGAGATAAGAGCTATTTGACTAGAGGGAGCTCTATGAAAAGACCTAGTTCTAACACCTTGAGATAATTCTCCTACAACTTGGTCTAGAGGATGATTTTGATGAAACCTTAGTGTTCTAGGAGGTGTGTCAAATTGGTTTTGATCATGATTATCCTCATTTCTCATCATCGGAATCTCCTCTTACTCCCTCTTGATATAATCCTCCCCCTTGATCATTACCCCATAAGGTCATGTTTTGAAGTTTATGGGTAATGTCTTGATTTTTGTCATTGATATCATTATCAATGGGGGATTTCCTAGGGTAAGTAGCAGAGGTTTCATAAAATTGAATATTTGAGGATTTTTCAACCTTTTAAGTCATCTTGTTATAAACTCTATACCCTCTACTAGTGGATGAGTATCCAACTAGGATTCCCTCATTCGCTTTGGACTCAAATTTTCCTAAATTGTCCTTGGTGTTTAGGATGTAAGCTTTGCATCGAAAGACTTTAAAGTAATGAATTGTTGGAATTGTGTCATTCCATAATTCAAATGGAGTTTTACCTAGAAGTCTATGGATTTGGACTCTATTTTGGATATAGCAAGCGGTATTAACTGCTTCCACCCACAAGTAGCTAGGTAGTGAATATGCATTAAGCATAGTCCTAGTCGCCTCTTGTAAGGCACGATTTCTCCTTTCCACTACCCCATTTTGTTGGGGTGTTCTAGGACAAGAGAATTCATGCTTGTACCCTTGTTCTAAGCAAAATTTGGAGAAATTAGAATTCTCAAATTCTCCACTATGATCACTATGGATCTGGTTGATTTTGAGATATCTTTCATTCTCTACTCTTTTGCTAAATCCTATAGTTATTTCTAGGGTATTGTCCTTATGTTTCATAAATACACCCAAGTATATCTAGAAAAGTCATCAACTATAACTAAGCAATATTTACTACCATTCAAAGAAGGAGTACTATGACAATCAAATAAATCTAAATGAATAAGCTCTAAAGGTAAGGATGTGCTAGTTAAAGTTTTACCCTTGTGTGATGACTTTGATTGTTTTCCTTCTTGGCATGCATCACACATCTTATCTTTGATGTACTTTACTTTTGGCAATCCCTTCACTAGCTCCAATTTAGCTACCTTGCCTATGTTCTTCATGTTGATATGCCCTAATCTCCTATGTCATAGCCAACATTCTTCTTCTTTTTCCATAAGACACTTAGCGGAAATGTTAGAATTATAGGATAAATGAACATAGTAAATATTGGATTTCCTATATCCTACTAACATTCAATCATTCAAAACCTTGTGTCTAATAAAGCAATTTGTGGAATTAAAATCTAAAGGTTGGAACCGAAGCTTCGCTTCACACCTCAATCGCTTGTGCATGGTGATCCCATCTACGCCCCCGGATTAAAAAAAATTAATCCAAGATGATGACGGATTACCCAAGCAACTGATCCATCATCGTGCTATTCGATTAGAGTGGTCTCTTGAACAAACTTGTTGTTCAAGCAACTTAACTCTTTTCCTCGATTAGTCGCGGAATAGATGATGTATGGATCGCCGATTTTTGTGTTTATCTTCGAGGTTCAAGTAAATTAGTCACATGCAATTACATACATAATACAAAGGAACAAAAGTAAACCAAAACAAGAATTATACCTCTTGTTTACCTCTTAGTCTTCAATTGTATGTCCTATCCTCCACTTGGACGTTGTGTGGGCAACGATCCTCCAAGAGATGAAGCCTCCTAGATCTTGTATCTTCCTTTCCTTGTTCGCTCCGAACAAAGGAAGATAATAAGCTCCCTTCTTCTCCTATCTAGTTCCGGACACAATCCCTTTGGAGAAAGATCAAACCTCTTCCACCTCTTTGTTATTGTCGCCGGCCACCAAGGAGAGGGAGATGGATGATGGGCGCCGGCTAACAAGAGGAGCTCTTGTTGCCGCCGGCCAAAGCTTGAGGAAGAAAGGAGGTGGGCGCCGGCCAATCTTGGAAGAAGATAGGCGCCACCTAAGAGGAAGTGGTGATGGGCGCCGGCAATAGGGAGAGATTACCAAGAGAAGGAAACCCTAACCCTAATCCTTTCCTTGCTTCTATTGCCACCCAAGACCAATGAACCTTGTTCCTATTTCCGCCCAAGTCCTAGCCCTCCTTTTATAGAGTTAGGCTTAAGCCTCCTTTCAATCTCCACCGTCAGATCTAGGGTTTCATTTTCCACCGTCGGATCTAGGCTTTCATGAGGTTTTTAATAAGCTACAATAGGGACCATGAGGAGGAGTTGGATCTTGGCCACCCAATGGATCTAGCCCACATAAAGTCCGATCCATTAATGATAATCCATTCCACTAGAAGATTATCATTGATCTACCTCACCAACCCCCATAAATAAATATGGGCTCCATATATTAATTGTACAAATATCTCCCCGTGTTTAAGATCTCGAATGCCCGTCAATTAATTAATTTACTGACAAATAATTAATCAACATCTAACTCCATGAATAGTACCACTCAACCTCATCATCATGCCTATCAAAAGCTCTCGCAGGAAGGGCCTTAGTGAAAAGATGTGTCAGGTTATCCTCTGATGCAATCTTGGCTACAACAACTTCTCCTCGCTTTACGATCTCGTATCAGGTGGTAATTGCACTCTATGTGTTTACTTGTCTTATGGGCTCGTGGTTCCTTCGAGTTTGCAACTGCACCACTATTATCACAATAAATTGTGATAGTTCTGGGCAAACCAGGAATCACATCCATGTCCATCAAGAAGTTCCTGAGCCATACAACTTATTTGGCTGCCTCAGAGGCTCCTACATACTTAGCTTCCATGGTAGAGTCTACCACGCATTTCTGCTTGACACTCCTCCATACAATGGCTCCACCTCTCAAAGTAAACACAAAACCTGAGGTAGACTTATTGGTATCCCTATCTGATTAGAAGTCAAAATCTGTGTAACCCACAGGGAGTAATTGATCTGCCTGGTATACCAGCATATAATTCCTAGTCCTTCTCAAGTACTTCAATATATGCTTTACCGCAGTCCAATGTCCCTGTCCTAGATTACTCTGATATCTGCTAACCATGTCCATGGCAAAGCAGATATCCGGCCTCGTACATAACATAGCATACATGAGGCTTCCTACTGCCGAAGCATAAGGAACAACTTTCATCTCTTCTATATCCTTTGATGTTCTAGGACACATCTCTTTAGATAAAGGCACTCCATGCCTAAAAGGTAGAAAACCTTTCTTGGAGTTCTGCATGCTAAAATGAGCCAAAATGGTGTCTATGTATGAATCTTGAGATAAGCACAACATTCTTTTCCTGTGATCCCTTATAACCTTCATCCCAAGGATGTGTCCCACTTCTCCCAAGTCCTTTATATCAAACTGTTTGGACAACCATACCCTTACATCTGATAACACATTGACATTGTTGCCAATTAACAAAATGTCATCTATGTATAGTACAAGAAATATCACTACGTTTCCGTCACATCTCTTGTATACACAAGACTCATCCGAACTTTGAATAAATCCATAAGACTGGATTACCTCATCAAAGCGGATGTTCCAAGATCTCGAAGCTTGCTTCAATCCATAAATTGCCTGATTAAGCTTGCACACAAGATGCTTTTTGCCCTTTGCAATGAATCCCTCCGGTTGCTCCATATAGATGTTTTCCTCAAAACTTCTATTAAGGAAAGCTGTCTTGACATCCATCTGCCACACCTCATAATACATATGAGCAGCAATACATAAGAGAATCCGAATAGACTTAAGCATGGCCACCGGCGAAAAGGTCTTCTCATAATCGATACCCTCTTTCTAAGTATACCCTTTCGTAACCATCCTTGCTTTGAAGGTCTCAACCTTCCCATCTATTCCTCTTTTTCTTTTGTAGATCTACTTGCATCCAATGGTTTTTACACCATTGGGTGGTTCTTCTAGCCCCCAGACGTGATTTGAATTCATAGATTCTATCTCAGAATTCATTGCACTTTGCCATGATACCACATCTTTATCTTGGATTGCCTCGTCATATGTCCAGGGATCAGGTTCATGTTCGCCAGGGACCAAATCAGAAGATTCTCCCAAGAACATAAATCTATCTGGCTGTCTAACAATCCTTCCGCTACGACGAGGTATCACCTGTGTATTCTCTGTGACACGCGGTGTAGTCACTTGTGGTATATCCCCTTGTACCGGTGGTACTGAAGTAGTGACTTCCCCTCGCAATTTCTCCAGAACAATCTTACTCATGGACTTATGGTTCATCACATAGTCTTCCTCTAAAAATTTGGCGTTCGTGCTAACGATCACCCTCTGATCTATATGACTATAGAACAAACAACCTTTCGTTCCTCTAGAATAGCCTACGAACATGCGCACTTTTGTACGAGGTTCCAACTTACCAGCATCTGCCTTCAGCACATGTGTTGGACTCCCCCAAATCCGAATATGTCTCAGACTAGGCTTTCACCTAGTCCACAATTCTATGGGAGTAGAAGACACTGATTTAGATGGTACCAAGTTCAGAATATACACTATCGTATCCATAGCATACCCCCAGAATGAATCTGGCAACTCAGAATGACTCATCATCGATCTAACCATCTCCATAAGAGTCCTATTCCTTCGCTCCGCTACACCATTTTGCTATGGTGTGCCAGGTGCAGACAATTGAGATTGAATCCTAGCCTCTGATATGTAATTTCTAAACTCTCCCAAGAGGTACTCACCACCACGATCAGATCGTAGTGTCTTGATACTTTTACCTTGACGTTTCTCCACATCAGCCTTGAATTCTTTGAACCTGTCAAAGCATTCAGACTTGCGGCGCATCAAGTAAATGTATCCATATCTTGAATAATAATCTATAAAAGAGATGAAATATTCAAAACCACCTCTAGCCTTGATAGACATAGGACCACACAAATCAGAATGAACCAATTCCAACACAACTTTGGCCCTATACCCCTTGGCCTTAAAAGGCCTCTGGTCATTTTACCTTCCAAGCAAGATTCGCAGGTTGGGAAATCTTCCACCACTAATGAACCCAGAGGTCCATCAGCTATCAACCTTTGAATTCTACTTAGGTTAATATGACATAACCTTGCCAAAGATATGTTTGGTTCATTTTCGAATGTTCTTTTCTCTTATTAGATTTAGAAGATGAGTTATTTACTTCTATTTGCATCGTGGGAGTTTTTTGTTCAAGGGTATATAAATTGCCTACCAACGCACCAGAACAGATAATCTCCCTATTCCTTTTTATAATAACTCTGTCATTAAAAGAAATAGAATATCCATCCAAAAATAATTTAGAAACTAAAATTAAATTCTTTCTAAATAATGGTACATAAAGGTATCTCAGAACCAAAGTTTTATTCCTATCAAATGATAAATAAACATCTCCCACTACAAAAGCCACCACCTTGGTAGCATCACCCAAGTAAACGGTAATCTCTCCCTCAGCTAGTCGTCTGGTTTCCTAGAACCCCTACAAAGTATTACAGACATGATCAGTGGCTCCCGTATCTACACACCAGGTGTCGGTAGATAACACCGCTAAATATGTTTCAACGACCAGTCCAAAAGATATATCTTTGTTCTGCTTGCGGTTGGGGCAGTCCTTTTTCCAATGTCCAGTCTACTTGTAAGTGAAGCACTTGCCTTTTGGCTTCTTCACTCTTCCCTGAGATCCTCCCGCCACTTTTGCTCCACCTTGTTTCTTCTTCTTCTTGACTTTCGCCTTAGAAGTCGAAACCTTCTGAGCAACCATGGCCTGAGCCTGAGCACTCTGACGAAAAAACCCCTCTACCGCTTGGAGTTCTGTCAGAAGCTCTGCCAACGTATACAACCTCTTATTCATGTTGTAATTCAGGAAAAACTGCTCAAAACTCCTAGGTAGAGATTGGAGAATGATATCGACCTGGGTTTCCCCATCGATCTCAGCTCCAAGGACTTCCAGCTCATTCAAATGAGCCATCATCTTGAGAACATGATCCCTCATGGGTGTTCCCTCGATCATGGTGGTCGTCATCAAGTTCCTCATGGCTTCCTGCCTAGCAGCCCGATTCTGGTGTCCGAAAAGTTCCTTGAGATTGAGCATCATGTAATAAGCAGTGGGCATGACTTGATGCTGATGTTGCAATACATTTGACATAGAAGCCAAAATGTAACGCCGTGCCATCTCATTAGCCTTTATCCACTTTTTATAACTCTCTTTCTCTTTTTCCCTAGAATCATCCACAGGCTTAGGAGGACACTCTTCTAAGAGTACATACTTGTATTCTTCAGTAGTCAAGACAATATCAAGATTCCTTTTCCAATCAACATAATTGGGTCCAGTAAGTTTATTCTCCTTTAGTATCACAGCAAGTGGATTGAAATTTATTTTTGAAAAACCTAAGAATCACATAGATCAAAACATTAGATTTCAAAAAATTATTGATTCCTCAAACAATAAAATTAACCAACACTGAGAATATCGTATGCCACGATAGTGTGGACGTATACGAATTCTACATTTGTATGAGGAGGTTTTACCCATTAATTTTATTATCCTGTCAACCTAACTTTTTGACAAATAAAATTAATTGTTGGTTCCTCTTCGGCCCTATAAATAAAAGAAGTGACTCCGATGGGGAGGATACTCTTATTTGCATCTAAGTGTTCACCATTACTCGATACCAAGTCAATTATCTCGGATTATGTGCCTTCCGATGGAGAAGTACACATGCTCCTAAATAATTTCCTATAACCATATTTGACCCTGTGATCCGCAAAACAAACTCATCCAATGGGGAGGAAGGCACTCAGAGCCGACGCACAAGTTTGTTTGCATCACATGTCAAATCGTAATGGAGGCCATGGGAATTTTTAAAAAATATCCCTCTCCCACTTAATAATAGAAAATGAGGAATTTTCCTAGCACACGACATGCATATCAAACAAGAAGCAATAAATATAAAAAAAAAAAATTTTCCAACTATTATGGCTTTTGTTCTCCAATATGCCTCCCATCGTGTCGTCATCTCGTCCGCTCCTCCATACACCATCTACAAGTCATCCGGAGATCCGAGCCGAGAACAATTATTTTAATTTACATCCATCGATCCAATACTCCACGAAGGAGTGTACATGAAATCTAGATCGAAAGTAAACTTAAATAAAAGAGTGGCTAAACAATATCGTACTTAATTACAAAAAATTAAATACTAGCCTCGTTAACCCCAAGGATTCAAATAATATTACAATTACACACATCCAATCACATACACACACATATGGCCATAATAGTTGGATCTTATGCCTGTAACCAAAAAGTTAGCCTACACAGATCCTACTATCATCCAGCACATACAATATATGATAAGTACATAAAAGTAACCGAATCCTAAATACACAAAACCGGAAACTGTGGCTCTGATACCAATTGAAGGTTGGAACAGAAGCTTCGCTTCGCACCTCAATCGCTTGTGCATGGCGATCCCATCTACGTCCCTGGATTAAAAAAAATTAATCCAAGATGATGACAGATTACCCAAGCAACTGATCTATCATCGTGCTATTCGATTAGAGTGGTCTCTTGAACAAACTTATTGCTCAAGCAACTTAACTCTTTTCCTCGATTAGCCGCGGAATAGATGATGTACGGATCGCCGGTTTTTGTGTTTATCTTCGGGGTCCAAGTAAATTAGCCACATGCAATTACATACATAATACAAAGGAACAAAAGGAAACCAAAACAAGAATTATACCTCTTGTTTACCTCTTAGTCTTCAATTGTAAGTCCTATCCTCCTCTTGGACGTTGTGTGGGCAACGATCCTCCAAGAGATGAAGCCTCCTAGATCTCGTATCTTCCTTTCCTTGTTCACTCCGAACAAAGGAAGATAATAAGCTCCCTTCTTCTCCTATCTAGTTCTGGACACAATCCCTTTGGAGAAAGATCAAACCTCTTCCTCCTCTTTGTTGTTGTCGCCGGCCATCAAGGAGATAGAGATGGAAGATGGGCACCGGCTAACAAGAGGAGCTCTTGTTGCCGTCGGCCAAAGCTTGAGGAAGAAAGGAGGTGGGCACCGGCCAATCTTGGAAGAAGATAGGCGCCGCCTAAGAGGAAATGGTGATGGGCGCCGGCAACAGGGAGAGGATACCAAGAGAAGGAAACCCTAACCCTAATCCTTTCCTTGCTTCTATTGCCGCCCAAGACCAATGAACCTTGTTCCTATTTCCGCCCAAGCCCTAGCCCTCCTTTTATAGAGTTAGGCTTAAGCCTCCTTTCAATCTCCACCGTCGGATCTAGGGTTTCATTTTCCACCATCGGATCTAGGGTTTCATTTTCCACCATCGGATCTAGGCTTTCATGAGGTTTTTAATAGGCTAAAATAGGGACCATGAGGAGGCGTTGGATCTTGGCCACCCAATGGATCTAGCCCACATAAAGTCCGATCCATTAATGATAATCCATTCCACTAGAGGATTATCATTGATCTACCTCACCAACTCCCATAAATAAATATGGGCTCCATATATTAATTGTACAAATATCTCCCCATGTTTAAGGTCTCGAATGTCTGTCAATTAATTAATTTACTGACAATTAATTAATCAACATCTAACTCCATGAGTAGTACCACTCAACCTCATCATCATGCCGAACCAAGTCTACCTGCAGGGTTTATATGATGATCCTTATGAGCTCCTCAAGGGGACATCATCATCCTAATATATAGGACACGGTTTCCTCCTATAATCAACGACACACCATGTAAATAATATCATTTCCCAACTTACCGAGCCTATCGATTTAATCTATAAATCTCGCCCATAGGTAAATCAAAGAAATAAATACTAAGTGCATGTGCCCGTTATTATATCGGGATTAAGAGCATGTACACCATAATATCCGAGGTCCAATTCAATTATGTAGTCAGTAATAAATCGAATCACCTCTAAGTCAGTCCTGCTCAATACACACAAAGTGTACTAGTGTAATTCTATGGTCAAGACAAACCAATACCAAATTACACTACAACCATACCAATGGTTTGTCCAAAATCATCTCAGTTGTGAGCCTCTACTTATACTCTACAAGGAACTGATAACACGATCTCCCGTGTGAAACTACACACCATGTTATCTACAATGTAATGTATCAGACAATATGCATAGCCATAAATATGCGAACAATGATCATGTGATTCTTATTTCAAAAATAAAGATGTTCATATAAAAGATAGACTTTTTACTATACATCAAAACAAATTCAACATTAAAATTTGCATCACAAAGTTGACTAATACTAAGTAAGTTAAATTTCATATTGTTGACTAAAAGGACTTTATGGATAATAAGGTTTGGGGATACCTCAATTGTGTCTTTACCTAAGATTTTGAGTTTACCACTATTCCCAAAAGACACGGTCCACTTACAATTGTAGTTGATTGTGGAAAACTTGCTCACATCTCCAGTCATATGTCTTGTGCATCCGCTATCCACAATCCACATATCCGATCCACCTACCTATACAACATGAAAAACACAAGCCTTAGGTACCAAAATTTTAGGACCGGTAGCATCAACTAGAAATTTTTTTGGAACCCAAGCCTTTTTAACCTTGCTCATAAGTGTTGCTTTTTTACTAATTAGGGAGGCAAATGGTACTTCCTTTTCCTTAGGTCTATAACCTTTGTCGGCATTGTTATAAATTACCCTTTGGTCCCTAAGTATCATGTCAAGATATTTGGACCCATTAGTGAATTTTTCTAAGCATGTCCTTAATTCACATACTTCCTTTCTAAGTTCTTCATTTTCATTCTTAAATAAACATGCATCATTACATGAAGTTTCTACATCCCTAATTGCCCAAATTTCTACCTTCAAATCCTTAATCCTAGATTTTGATTTGTTTAAAGCATTTTGAAGACATGCAATTGTTTTGTACAATAATTCTACCTTAGGGGAGTCTTTTACCTCATCGTCACTAGAGGATGATTCGTCGCTTGATAATGACTCCTCTTGACTTGAGGCTTCCGTGTCATCCTCCATGCCCATGAGTGCTAAGTTGCGTGTGATGTGGCAAAGCTCCTCCTCATCGGATGAATCCTCAACGCTTTGTGTATCTCACGTTTGTGCTACCATGGCCTTCTTCTTCTTCTTTTCCTTCTTCTTCTTTATCTTCTCCTCCTTCTTTAGATCCGGGCAATTTGGCTTGATGTACCCTTTTTTATTACGACCATAGCAAGTCACGTTAGTGTTAGAAATGGAACTACTAGAGGATTTACCCTTTGAGGATTGGAACATCCTCCTCACATCCTTTTTGGTGAGCTTCCTTGATCTCCCACCAAACTTCTTCACGTAATGAGCCACCTCGCTTGCCGACAACTCATCACCGCTACTAGAGGACTCCTCCAATTCGGATGAAGAAGAAACCTCCTTCTTTTCTTTCTTCTTCTTCTCCTTTTTACCTACAAAATTAGCTACACCTTTCTCTTTCGACGAAGTGTTAGCTTGCTCATGTAGTTCAAACTCACAAAATAGTTCATCTAATTTGATTAAAGAAAGATCCCTAGAAACATTATAAGCATCTACCATTGATGCCCATAAAGTTGTTCTAGGGAAGGGTTGAACCACATACCATACGAGGTCTCGGTTTTCAACCTTCTCTCCTATTACGTGTAGTCCATTGACAACCTCTTTGAATCGACCGTGCATTTGGCTCACGGTCTCATTGGTCTTCATGTAGAAGCTTCGGAGTTGACCTATCAATAGGTCCCTTTTGGCTCTCCTCGTCTCCTTTGACCCTTCATTTAACTCGATGAGCTTCTCCCAAAGCTCCTTTACAGATTCGAAGGGTTCTACTTTACTTAGTTTCTCTTTAGACAAACCACATTGAAGTGTGGTTGTTGCTTTGGGGTTGGATTGGGCCTTCTTCGCCATCTCCCTAGTCCAAACCTTCGTTGGTATCGACGCTCCGAAATCATCGACCAGCTTCTCGAAACCATCTACAATACTAAACCAATTATCAATATCATTCATAAGGTAGTACTCCATCCTACCTTTCCAATAGCCGAAATCATTGCCATCGAAGAATGGAGGCCGCCCGTTCTATATCCCTCTTGAAATGCCATGGTGCTCCGATTGATGGTTAGATCTTCCGACGCGATCTGGGCTCTGATACCACTTGTTGGGGATCTTTGGAAGGCTAGAGGGGGTGAATAGCCTCTTTTGTCTCTACAAGAAAGGTTAGCGCAAGCAAAACAAATATAATCGAAAAGACAAAAGCAAGCGCTAACAAAATGATTTAACGTGGTTCGAAGATTATGCTCCTACTCCACGGCGATCCATAAGGTGGATCAACCCAAGCAAATCTTCACTAAGAGCTCCTTTAAGGAGGAGAAGCCTTCTTTACAAATGAACTCCTCTTCTTACAAATGATGTAGATGAAAATAAGAGAAGAGGAGATTAGAAATCACTAGAAGGCTATTGAAGAAGTGGGGAGCTTGAAGGTATGAATATGAATATGAGCACTAGCCTCCTCAAGCATCCCTTGGCCCCTTTTTATAGAGAAGAAGTTGATTTTTCCATTGGGGCTGGAGCAGTCGACTGATAGTCTCTATCAGTCGACTGCTGCTGTAGCTGACGCAATCCAATGGCTTCTAACAAGCCTGATCGCGATTCGTCACTACCCAATGGGAAGATGATCAGTCGACTGATCATACAATCAGTCGACTGATGTCTCAATAAGTTGAGTGCTCCGAACAATCACTCGACTAGAAACATTCTGTGCTAATGTCAACTATTAACAGTCAACTGCTAGGGTATAACAGTCGACTGATGGTGGACCAGTCGACTGATGGCACGAGAATGCTGCCCTCATCAGTCGAGTGACTGATCAGTCGACTGATACACTTCAAGTATAATCAAATCATACTTGAATTAAAACTCCCTAGACCTAGACTCAACCTTTTAGCTCTTCCTTCAACCTTGCGCCTCCAGGATCCCTTCGAGTTCGTGACTCCTTCATCCTTGCGCTTGCTTCCAAGAGCTTCCCTCGATTTCGTCATGTCCCAGGTCTCTCTTTTGCCAAAGTCCGCTTGGACTTTATGCTGCCAAGACTACATACTTGGACTTGCGCTGCCAAGACTTTGCCTTTGGACTTCCTTTGCCAAGGGTCTGCTTGGACTTTACGCTGCCAAGACTCATGCTTGGACTTACGCCGCCAAGACTTTCCCTTGGACTTCCTTTTCCAAGATTACACTTGGACTTTCCTTTACCAAGTCTTCTTACTTGGATTTTCCTGTCACTTAACACGTTATTGGTTAGATCACAAAACATTGCCTAACTATAAATGATTATCAAACATCAAAACACATAAATGCTTGAGGCATTGTTGCACCAACAATCTGCTCTTTGTCCTCTTGTGTGCATGACAACATTCTATGGGAAAAATGGTGCACTTTTGGAGCAAAAAGAAGGCATTTGGCAGCTAGAACAGAAGGACACACACCCTGGCCCTGTGAATCCACACAGCTCGTGCCCCAGCACCACACACGACCTGGCCATGTGAATCCACACGGCCATGTGGCGCTGGGCAATTTTGATGCGATTCTATTATTTTCCAAGTTTCGAGGAGATCCGGCCTGATGTATATATAAAGGAAGTTATGCCCAAACCCTAAGGAGGAGGCACAACATGTGGGGAATTTCTTCCCGCTTCGGTCGCTCGTGCATGGCAATCCTATCTACGTCCCCGAATTAAAAATAATAATCTTTAACGAAGACGGATTACCCAAGCAATCGATCCATCATCGTGCTATTCGATTCGAGTGGTCTCTTGAACAAACTTGTTGTTCAAGCAACCTAACTCTTTTCCTTGATTAGCCACAGAATAGATGATGTACGGATCACCGATTTTTGTGTTTATCTTTGGGGTCCAAGTAAATTAGCCACATGCATTATACAAAAGAACTAAATCAAAATAAACAAGATTATACATCTTGTATACCTCTTGATCTTCTATTGTATGTCCTATCCTCCTCTTGAACGTTGTGTGGGCAACGATCCTCCAAGAGTTGAAACTTCTTAGATCGCGTTATTCCCTTCCTTGCTCGCTCCGAATAAAGGGAAGAAAAACAAACAATTCTTCTCCTATCTAGAGCCGACCACCAAGCCACCAACTTGGTTGTTACTGCCGGCCAAAAAGAGGAAAAAGGAGATGGTGTGGGCGTCGGCCAAGAGCTCCAAGGGAAGAAACCCTAACACTTGATGCCACTGGCCAAGGAGAAGAAGAAGGGATATGGGCACCGGCCAAGAAGAGAAAGGAGAAGAGGGGCGCCGGATAAACCTTAGGAAGATAGGAAAACCTTCCACTTGTTGCCACCCAAGACCTCTCCAAACCCTAGCCGCCCAACTCTTGAAGCAAACCCTAATCTCCAAAAGGATTAGTTGCCGCCCAAGCTAAGGAGAAAACCCTAGAATTCCCAATTCTTTCATGCCGCCCAAGCCTTTGCCTCCTATTTATAGATTTTAACCAAACCTTCTTTTAATCGTGTCCATTAGACCTAGGCTTCATGAGAGTTTTAATAGGCTACAATAGGGACCATGAGGAGGAGTTGGATCTTGGCCACCCAATGGATCTGACCCACATAAAATCCAATTCATTAATGATGATCCATTCCACTAGAGGATTATCATTGATCTACCTCACCAACCCCATAAATAAATATGGGCTCCATATATTAATTGTACAAATATCTCCCCGTATTTAAGATCTTGAATGTCCGTCAATTAATTATTTTACTGACAATTAATTAATCAACATCTAACTCCATGAGTAGTACCGCTCAACCTTATCATCATGTCGGACCAAGTCCACTTGCAGCGTTTACATGATGATCCTTATGAGCTCTTCAAGGGGACATCATCATCCTAATACATAGGACATGGTTTCCTCCTATAATCAACGGCACACCATATAAATAATATCATTTCTCAACTTACCGAGCCTATCGATTTAATCTATAAATCTTGCCCATTGGTAAATCAAAGAAATAAATACTAAGTACATGTGCCCGTTATTATATCGGGATTAAGAGCATGTACACCATAATATCCGAGGTCCGATTCAATTATGTAGTCAGCAATAAATCGAATCACCTCTAAATCGGTCCTGCTCAATACACACAAAGTGTACTAGTGTAATTCTATGGTCAAGACAAACCAATACAAAATTACACTACAACCATACCAATGGTTTGTCCAAAACCATCTCAGTTGTGAGCCTCTATTTATACTCTACAAGGAACTGATAACATGATCTTCCTTGTGTCACCACACACCATGTTATCTACAATGTATAGTATTAGACAATATGCATAACTATAAATATGCAAACAATGATCATGTGATTCTTATTTCAAAAATAAAGATGTTCATACAAAGAATAGGCTTTTCAGTATACATCCCAACAATCTCCCACTTATACTAAAAGACTATGCTATTCTTATACTGTCATACATCTGATTCTCATTCCCTCCACATGCCTATCAAAAGCTCTCGCTAGAAAGGCCTTAGTGAAAGGATCTGCGAGGTTATCCTATGATATAATCTTGGCGACAGCAACTTCTACCCGCTTTACGATCTCTCGTATCAGGTGGTACTTGCGCTCTATGTGTTTACTTGCCTTATGGGCTCGTGGTTCCTTCGAGTTTGCAACTGCACCACTGTTATCACAATAAATTGTGATAGTTCTGGGCAAACCAGGAATCACATCCAAGTCCATCAAGAAGTTCCTGAGTCATACAGTTTCTTTGGCTGCCTCAGAAGCTACCATATACTCAGCTTCCATGGTGGAGTCAGCCATGCATTTCTACTTGACACTCGTCCATACAATGGCTCCACCTCCCAAAGTAAACACAAAACCTGAGGTAGACTTACTGTTATCCCTATCTCATTGGAAGTCGGAATCTATGTAACCCACAGGGAGTAATTGATCTGCCTGGTATACCAGCATATAATCCCTAGTCCTTCTCAGGTACTTCAATATATGCTTTACTGCAGTTCAATGTCCCTACCCTAGATTACTCTGACATATGCTAACTATGTCCACAGCAAAGCAGATATTCGACCTCATACATAGTATAGCATACATGAGGCTTCCTACCGCTGAAGCATAAGGAACCGCCTTCATCTCCTCTATCTCCTTTGATGTTCTAGGACACATCTCTTTAGATAAAGGAACTTCATGCCTAAAAGGTAGAAAACATTTCTTGGAGTTCTGCTTGCTAAAACAAGCCAAAATGATGTCTATGTATGAAGCATGAGATAAGCACAACATCCTTTTCTTGCGATCCCTTATAACCTTGATCCCAAGGATGTGTCTCACTTCCCCCAAGTCCTTCATATCAAATTGTTTGGACAACCATACCCTTACACCTGATAACACCTTGACATTGTTGCCAATTAACAAAATATCATCTATGTATAGTACAAGAAATACCACTATGTTTCCGTCACATCTCTTGTATACACAAGACTCATCCGGACTTTGAATAAATCTATAACACTGGATTACCTCATCAAAGCAGATGTTCCAAGATCTCGAAGTTTGCTTCAATCCATAAATGCATCGATTAAGCTTGCACACAAGATGCTCTTTGCCCTTTGCAATGAATCCTTCTGGTTGCTCCATATAGATGTTTTCTTCAAGACTTCCATTAAGGAAAGCTGTCTTGACATCAATCTTTCACACCTCATAATCCATATGAGCTGCAATACATAAGAGAATCTAGATAGACTTTACCATGGCTATCGACGAAAAGGTCTCCTCATAATCGATACCCTCTTTCTGAGTATACCCTTTCGCAACAAGCCTTGCTTTAAAGGTCTCAACTGTCCCGTCTATTCCTCTCTTTCTTTTATAGATCCACTTACATCCAATGATTTTTACACCATTGTGTGATTCTACTAGCTCCCAGACCTGATTTGAATCCATAGATTCTATCTCAGAATTCATCGCACTTTGCCAAGATACCGCATCTTTATCTTGGATTTCCTCATCATATGTCTAGGGATCAGGTTCATGTTCACCAGGGACCAAATCAGAAGATTCTCCCAAGAACATAAATCTATCAGGTTGTCTAACAACCCTCCCACTACGATGAGGTATCACCTGTGTATCCTCTATGACACGCGGTGCAATAACTTATGGTATATCCTCTTGTACCGATGGTACTGAAGTAGTGACTTCCCCTCTCAATTCCTCTAGAACAACCTTACTCATGGGCTTGTGGTTCATCACATAGTCTTCCTCTAAAAATCTGGCGTTCGTGCTAACGATCACCCTCTGATCTCAAGGACTATAGAACAAACCACCTTTCATTCCTCTAGGATAGCCTATGAACATGTGCACTTTTGTATGAGGTTCTAACTTAATAGTATCTGCCTTCAGCACATGTGCTGGACTCCCCCAAATCCGAATATGTCTCAGACTAGGCTTTCGCCAGGCCACAATTCTATGGGAGTAGAAGGCACTGATTTAGATGGTACCAAGTTCAGAATATATACTGTCGTATCCATAGCATACCCCCAGAACGAATCTGGTAACCAAGAATAACTCATCATCGATCTAACCATCTCCATAAGAGTCATATTCCTTCGCTCTGCTACACCATTCTACTGGGGTGTGCTAGTTGTAGGCAATTGGGATTGAATCTCAGCCTCTGATAAGTAATTCCTAAACTCTCCCAAGAGGTACTCAGCACCACGATCAGATCGTAGTGTCTTGATACTTTTACCTTGATGTTTCTCCACATCAGCCTTGAATTCTTTGAACCTGTCAAAGCATTCAGACTTGCGGCGCATCAAGTAAATGTATCCATATCTTGAATTATCGTCTATAAAAGAGACGAAATATTCCAAACCACCTATAGCCTGGATAGACATAGGACCACACAAATCAGAATGAACCAATTCCAACACATCTTTGGCTCTATACCCCTTGGTCTTAAAAGGTCTTTTGGTCATTTTACCTTCCAAGTAAGATTCGCAGGTTGGGAAATCTTCCGCCACTAATGAATCCAGAGGTCCATCAGCTATCAACCTTTGAATTCTACTCAGGTTAATATGACCTAACCTTAGATGCCAAATATATATTTGGTTCATTTTTGAAGGTTCTTTTCTCTTATTAGATTTAGAAGATGAGTTATTTACTTCTATTTGCATCGTGGGAGCTTTTGGTTCAAGGGTATATAAATTTCCTATCAATGCACCAGAACAGATAATCTCCATATTCCTTTTTATAGCAATTTTGTCATTAAAAAAAATAGAATATACATCCAAAAATAATTTAGAAACCAAAATCAAATTCTTTCTAAATAAAGGTACATAAAGGAAATTTTTCAGAACCAAAGTTTTATTCCTATCAAAAGATAAATAAATATCTCCCACTGTAATAGCCTCCACCTTCGTAGCATCGCCCAAGTAAACAGTAATCTCCCCCTCAGCTAGTCGTCTAGTCTCCTGGAACCCCTACAAAGTATTGCAGACATAATCAGTGGCTCTCGTATCTACACACCAGGTGCCGGTAGATAACACCGCTAAACATGTTTCAATGATTAAACCAAAGGATATACCTTTGTTCTGCTTCCGGTTGGGGAAGTCCTTCTTCCAATGTCTAGTCTGCTTGCAAGTGAAGCACTTGCCTATCGGCTTCTTCACTCCCCCCTGAGATCCTCCTGCCACCTTTGCTCCACCTTGTTTCTTATTCTTCTTGCCTTTCGGCTTAGAAGTAGAAACCTTCTGAGCAATCATGGTCTGAGCCTGAGCACTCTAACAAAAAAGCCCTCTGCCACCTGGAGTTCTGTCAGAAGCTCCGCCAATGAATATGACCTCTTGTTCATGTTGTAGTTTAGGCGAAACTGCTCAAAACTCCTAGGTAAAGATTGGAGAATGATATCAACCTGGGTTTCCCCATCGATCTCAGCTCCAAAGACTTCCAGCTCATTCAAATGAGCCATCATCTTGAGAACATTATCCCTCAAGGGTGTTCCCTCAATCATGGTGGTCGTCATCAAGTTCCTCATGGCTTCCTGCCTAGCAGCCCGATTCTGGTGTCCGAAAAGTTCCTTGAGATTGAGCATCATGTCATAAGTAGTAGGCATGGCTTGATGCTGATGTTGCAATACATTTGACATAGAAGCCAAAATGTAACACCGCGCTATCTCATCATCCTTAATCCATTTTTTATAACTCTTTTTCTCCTTTTCCTCACAATCATCGGGAAGCTTAGGAGGACACTCTTCGAAGAGTACATACATGTACTCCTCAACAGTTAAGACAATATCTAGATTCCTTTTCCAATCAATATAATTGGGTCCAATTAGTTTATTTTCCTTTAGTATCACAGCAAGTGGGTTGAAAGTCATTTTTGAAAAACCTAAGAATCACATAGATCAAAACATTAGATTTCAAAAATTTATTGATTACTCAAACAATAAAATTTTAAAATCAACCAACAGCTCAAAACACTGAGAATATCTATGCCACGATAGTGTGGACGTATATGAATTCTACATTTGTAAGAGGAGGTTTTACCCATTAATTTTATTATCCTGTCAACCTTACTTTTTGACAAATAAAATTAATAGTTGATTACTCTTCGGCCCTATAAATAAAAGCAGTGACTCCGATCGGGTGGATACTCCTATTTGCATCTAAGTGTTCACAATTATTCCATACCAAGGCAATTATCTCGGATTATGTGCCTTCCGATGGGGAAGTATGTAGGGTCGATGGTGGCCGACTAGAGGGGGGTGAATAGCCTTTATCGTCGTATGGTGGAAGTCGTTCGTTCGTTGCTCTCTACAAACACTATTAGCGCAAGAGGAATATACTAATATGACATTAAAACAAAACAAAGTAAAGAGCAATTCGCTAACAAGAGAATATAACGTGGTTCACGGCCTTGCCGCTAATCCACGACCCGATTTGTCCAAGGTGAATCACTCCACTACAAGAATAATGGTCTTTAAGGACACTCATAAATGTCCTTATAATATATTTTTAGTGACACTAATGTTTTAGTGACATCACTAAAAAACGCCCTATAAAGTGATGTCGTCTTAGACCCGATTCGCTTTCCTGACATTTTATAATGTCATTATACAATATAAATACTAACATCAAAAGTGTCTTAATATAGATATATAATGACATGCTAAAATGTCAGGAAAAGTTATATTTTAAGGACATCTATATATGTCTTATTATCATCATGATAAGGACATCTACGTGTGTCTTATTATCATTGTAATAAAGACAAAACTAAATGTCGCCTAAACTTATTTATTTTGACATTTATAAATGTCTTATATTTTTTTAAAGGACAATAAAAACTGTCAGTAAAGATAATTTATAAGATCATTTTAAAATGTCACCTTAGTTAATCTATAATATATTTATTAATGTCATTATAATAATTTATAAATACATTAAAATAATTTATAATGTAAGCATGAATCCAATATTTATACATCATCACAATTCATCTCCTGTTCAGAATATAAAAAATTATAAAATATAATTTAAAGTGATAATAGAAAATCTAAATTCATTCCATAATCATTGAGTTCAAAATTACAAATATCTTGAAGAGTCTTACATCCAAAACTAACTGCACACTATACTCAAAATAATAAATTTTAAAACTAACAAAGTCTTATAAAAAAGCTAAACTAGACAGACTATCTTCAACCATAAGTTTGATTCATAAAAATTCAGGTACCCGTCACCTACAAATACAATGAACATATTTGTATTAGTACTGCAATAAAATAATAAACAACCAAAGTTAATAGAAATAATGGTCAAAATTAGATATCATACCAAACAGGAAAATGCAAAGTATCATTCCATATGCACCTAATAGTGATCTTAAACTACATTTATTAGCTATGAAATACATTTCATATTTATTTAAAATTATAATAACGAAATAAATATAAAAATTAATAATATTTCAATGAAAGATTAAAATTATACCAGATGATAAGGCCAGGCTATCATTCCTCCAAGTGTATCCTCAAATGTCTGTAAAAGATCATAAGGTCTAATTAAACTCTCTTTTGGGTCTAAGACAACTTGTATTCGTACTTCACACCAATTTTGTCCTAATGTCTGTCCCCCTACTATAGTATTTGGATCCATACTATGGAGAACTCCTTTTGCCACAATCTTTGTTGAATCAAATAAACTTTTAATCAAAACAGAGCATCCAACCTACAAAAAAAAAATCAAAAAGAGATAAAAGATTGAAGATGTGTGAAACATATAGTAAAAAAGAAATTAAACAAACCTTACCCGTAAAGATAGATGACGAGGAGCAGAAAGTTGTGGATTACTACTTGATGATGCATGTTGATTACTATTGCAATTTGAAAGAGGGTTTTGGTCTGATTGATTAGAAATCTTTGCTTGTAACATTTCAATATGTTGCCCTTGCATTTTAATTTGTTCATCCATTTTTTCTAATTTTGCCTGTTGCTCCATCACTAGTCGATTGCATGTACCACGACTAGGAACTTCTCCCCATACATCAGATGGACTAACACCATCACCAAGCATACGTACTCGACCAGGTCTATCTGGTCCCATGATTTGAGCAAATATATCATTGTGACTCACTGGATCATTAGAATCTTCAGGAAGTTGATTTGTTAGGTCATTCATTGCAGCCTTTATCAAAACATGACATGTTGATACTTATTAAATACATAATGATAAATAAAATAAATTATTTTAAACTTAATATGGTTGAAGAGTATAAAATAGTTTACCAATCTTTCTGCTACTGACATTACTTGAGGGACTTCCATTGGCATGTGTAAAACAAGCTTGAAATAATTCAACTCGAGTTGGAGGGTGTCCCTTTTCTTTTTCCTGAAAATATATTTGGTTACTAGTTTATACATGTGTTGGAATCAAGGAGAATAACATGTATAGAATTATAATGTAAATAAAATGAATTACCAATTTGTGTTGTACTTGAGCAAAAGATGTCCTTCCAGTTGTTTGATGCATTATTTTGTGTTTTCTAGCAGCTTTATTTTTTTCGCTCCTTTCCTAATATATTAAATTACACATAATACACAAAATAAAAATGCACATACTATTTTAATCAAATTATATTGTAAGTAAAAAATAATGTTTACCTTTGATTTTTCTGTGTTCCAAAAAGTAATTAGTCTGATATACTGTTCTGCATGAGCTCTTTCATCTCTCTGTTGTAAAAGAACTTGAATTGACAATTCAGGATTATAGTACTTCTTTTTAAGTTCAGACTTCCAGTTTCTCCATTTTTTTGCTATTGACCGTAGTGTCCAATTTTCTGTCCCCGGAGGAAGATCGTACTTTTCCTGTCAAAAATATTTAGACAAATTATTATTACATAAATTAAAAGTCTTAAACAATAAAATTATACAAAAACTATTTATTTACCTTTATAACATTTAACATGTCTTTCTTTTTATCCATTGGCATTTTATGCCAATCTTCCACATCAATTGGACAATACTTACCATTTCTTGCCAAAGAACTCAAAAAGTTAATAAATTTATTTATTTTTTGTTCCTATAGGGCGTCCCATATCATCACATGGAATCTTAATGCGTGGTAATGTGCTAGGTCGGCCCCAGATTTCTTTCATAAATGTAGGACCTCTTTTTTTCCTCTCAGTATTATGAAGTCCATCATCACTATCTGTACACATATAAAAGGATAAAAGACATAATATAAATAAAAAAATAAATTACTATAATTTCATATATATTACCTTCATTAGATTCGTTATTCATATTCGACTTGGATTTCCCGCTGGGCACAAACACTCCTCGCGTACTCCAAGCAAATTGACTTTACTCACAATGACAGACATTACAGGATGTCATATGTTAAACAAATTCTAGGTTATGCCATCGGATATATAACTCCTAACTGCGATGAAAGTGAAACTAGTTCGAAACAACAATGAGTTTAATAGCCGACCATAGGTATTTCATAGCAATACGTAACCGGAACGAAGTGCATAAAATGATTCTAACTCATTTTATAAGTTTATGTTTGATACCATCTATATACATACAATTGATACAATTGAATCAATTAAAAATACAAGAACTTACAATTGATCAAATTCTCACCTATACACAACAAGTACACACAAAAACTCAACAAAAAAAACTCAAATCCAAGAAGAAAAAAAGTTTAAACCAAAGAAAAAATTTTATATGTTCCAACAAATAATAAATTTATGATGTAAAAAATTAGATAATACCTTGTTCAGTTGAATATGTGATATTATTTTGCACATCAATTTGGAATTGGTTTGAATCTGCATCTCTTTGATTATTTAAGGTACCTTGTATATTGTCACCATCTATAAAAGTATCAATTCAAGTAAAATAATAAAGCAAATAAAAATTAGACATACGGGAAAAAGAATATATAAAATTTTACTTTAATTTAATACTCAACATAAATTAAAAGTTTACTTTTCTTTCCAACAAATAATAAATTTATGATGCATAAAATTAGATAATACCTCGTTCAGTTGAATATCGATCTATGTAATTTGTACTCATACCTGACAGTTGCATATCTCTCTCAGATTGTAGTTTAAAATGAGTTTTCCTATTAGTTCGACGCTTAGGAGCCATATCTACTACAAAAAAATAGTTAGTTACAAATTATAAATAATACAAAATTAACTAAACAATCTTATTGTTACTTTCCAAGATGAATTACAAAAAGATTCTTGATAAAATGAGTGTTGGTTGAAATTAAAAATGTCACTTTAGATTTTTAGTAGAGAAATCTCATTTCAGTAGCAGAATCACTAAAAAATCCACAAGTAAATTATCAAGCTCAAAAGGAATTTAAAGCACACAGATCTGAAGCATATATTTTAAACACATTGACAAGGGCATATATTTTGATCTTTACGCCAACAAATATAATTCATTGTATCCACAACGAATTTGCATCGACAACATTAAAATTGATTGCAATTGAACAGAAATAAACAAATAGCACCAGATATATGAAATGTTACGTACTTGATAAAAAATTAGCTAAACAATCGATAAGCCAAGAATCGATAAGGACTAAAGTGTTAAGTCATTACTCAGCATAATGAAAAATAATAATAAGCATAAAAAAATCACTGGAAAGAAAATTTGAAGTCATCAAATATTATAATTGACTACTGTTATTACAATGATAATTAACTAGAAAAATGCATAAACTAGAAAAAAAAATTCATTATAAATCAGCATCAATTTCCACTCCTGCAACATCATCACGAACCCAAACCACTTCTTCATGTTCATTGTAGTCTTCAAAATTATAAATATAACTTTGAAGATATGTATCAACATCTGCCATAGGTTGCATTTGATACTTTGCTCGTGCATCAGTGGTGATAATGACATGCCAATCACAATCAATTGGATCTTCCACATAAAATACTTGCACAGCCTGAGATGCTAAAATATAAGGCTCATTATGACGTCTAACATTTTTAAAATTGGCTAACACAAAACCATCCTCATCCAATTTTAGTCGTTTACCTTTGGAGACCCACTCACATTCAAATAAAACAACTTTTCGACCTCCTCCATAGTCTAACTCAATGATATTTTGTAAAATCCCATAATAATCAAGTTCACTTAATATTGGATTATGATCTCTTATACTTGAATAACTTGAAGTAGTTGCCCTAACAGTTACACCACAATTTTGAGTTTTTCTCTTACGTTCCACTTCCTTTGTATGAAACCTAAATCCATTTGAAACAAATTTTTCATATTGTATCCCAATGACATTCGGGCCTCTGGCAATTGATCTCAAATCATCTGACACTGGATCATCTGCTGAAAGATTTGTACCTTCAATCTATCACACAATAAGTACTTCATCAATTATATTTGAAAATAATTGTAACATATAGTTTTAATAACTATTATAACATAGCTTACATGATTAGCAAACCATGAGGCAAAAGTTTCACTATGTAAACGCTCAATTTGGTGTGGTGGAAGACGAGAATGGCTACAATTCACAATTCTTCGGTGTTCACTGCAAAAAGAATAATAATTTTGTAAATAATGATGATATAGTTATACATTTAAACACATTATTTGTATTACCACTTACTCTATATAAGATTGGATGTGATGACAATTGAACAACACATATTGATGTGCCTTCTTTAATATCTCAATATCAAACTTAGTTGCAATGGCTTTTCCAAGTGCATAACCAGAGAAGTTAAACACATCTAATGCAAATATTGAGTCAATATTTCTATCATCATTTCTTGATGATTGATTAAATATTGTCTCTACATAATCTGCTAAATATAAAGAGCAGAATGTCAAACATTCCTCAGCTAAATACCCTTCAGCAATAGATCCTTCTGGTCTACTTCTATTTCGAACATAAGATTTCAATGTTCCCAGGTACCTTATGTCAAAAACACGATAATTTGTATTATTTATCAAAAAAATTATTAAAGAAAACATCAATAAGATTTATATATTACCTTTCAATTGGATACATCCAACGATAGTGAATCGCCCAAAGAAGTTGTACTTGATTTATGAGCAAATGAACCATTATGTCAAAAAATGATGGAGGAAAAATCTTTTCCAATTCACATAGAATCACTGCAATATCTCTCTTCAAACGAACCAAATCCGTAGGAGAAATTACTTTACAACATAACTCTCGAAAATATCCACTTAATATATTCAAAGGAATCCGAACGGATTTAGATAAAGTTCTTCGTAGTGCTACCGGTAACAATTGCTCCATCAAAATGTGATTGTCATGACTTTTTAGACCACTTAATTTAGTCGGCTTTATTTGAACACATCGTGATATGTTGGATGCATAGCCATCTGGAACTTTAATTTTTTTTAAAACCTTGCAAAAAATACCCTTCTCTTTTTTCCCCATTGAAAAAGATGTCGCAGGTAAATAAACTTTATTTGGTCCTTTCTCAATAGGATGAAGTGATGATCTTATTCCCATTTCTTGCAAATCAAGTCGTGATTTGAGATTATCTTTCGATTTTCCTTCCATGTTCATCAATGTCCCACAAATAGATTCACAAGCATTCTTTTCAATATGCATAAGATCAAGATTGTGGTGTATCACATTATCTTTCCAATATGGTAAATCAAAGAAAATACTAAATTTTTTCCAATTGAATGGCAATATTGAATTGTCATTACTTGTTTTCCCAAATGTAATTTTAAAATTTTTCAACTCATCTATCACCATGTCTCCTGATAATATAGGTGGTGGTCTTCCATACTCTTCTGTGCCATCAAAAAATTGAGCATTTTTTCGAAATGCATGATCACTATTTAAAAAATTTCGATGACCCATATAGCAATATTTTCCACCATGTTTTAACCATTGTGAATGTGTAAATTTATGACACACTGGGCATGCAAGTTTGCCTTTAGTACTCCATCCTGATAAGGTTGCATATCCAGGGGAATCACGATTGTCCATAGTAATGCAAAGATGTAATTGAAAATTCTCTTTAGTTGATGCAACATATGTTTGAACTCCTATCTCCCATAAATCCTTCAAATCTGCAATAAGAGGTTGCAAGTAGATGTCGATGTTATTTCCTGAAGCGGATGGATGGGCGGTATCAATAGTGATAACATAAAGTATGGTTGCTTCATACACATCCATGGCGGAAGATTATATGGCATTAAAATAACCGACCCACGTACTATGTACCACACTCATATTTTTGAATGGATTAAATCCATCGATGCTAAACCAAGTCTTATGTTCCTAGGATCCTTTGCAAATTACGGATGCTTATGGTCAAAAGTTTGCCTGTGAGTCACCGATGTCGCATGTAACCATCCTTTGTGCGGGATTCAGAATGCCATCTTAAATGGGATGCTGTTTTGGATGACATGAACAAACGTTGTAATCTAGGCTTTATTGGAAAATACCATAAAACCTTACGTATGCGATTTTTCTCTTCTCACCAGTAGGATCATTTTCAGATGTTTCCCATCTAAGCTCATTACATATTTTGCATTGAATTCTATCTTTATCCAACCTCCAAAATAAAGTGCAATCATTAGGGCAAGCATCAATCTTTTCGTAACCAAGTCCTAATTGCTTCATCAATTTTTCTGCTTCATAGTATGACTTAGGCAAATCATCCATTGCATTTGGAAATGCTTCTCTCAACAAATTTAAAAGCATATCAAAAATCTTATTTGTCATTTTGCCTAGACACTTTAAGTGAAGCAAACGAATAATAAATGCAAGTTTTGAGAATTTCTTGCAACCTGGATATAATTCTTTTTGTGAATCATCAATTAATTTATAGAATTTATCAGCCTCTTCAGTTGGAATCTCCTTATCATTTTCAAATTTTGATATTCTAATTCTGCTATCATTATGATCTGGGATCCCAAATGCCTCATAAACTAAACCTTGCATATCATCTGCATCCTTTTGCGATGTAACAAAAGCAGAGTTTGTTGATGCACTATATGTTATCTCTCCATGAGCTACCCAATGAGTATAACCTTTGATAAATCCATCAACCGTCAAATGATCATAAGCAACCTCTCTTGAAACAAATATACCAATCTTACACCGTACACAAGGGCATAAAATCATTCCATTTATGTTTGAATTAGAAAATGCAAACTGTAAGAAACTCTCAACTCCATTTCGATACTCCTCAGATTGTCTCGGTAAAAACATCCAACTCTTATCCATGATGATTCTACAAAAAATACTTATTAAAATAAGTTTAACATTATGATAAATTGATAAATTTCAAAATGCATGTATACTAAATTTAACACTCACAATATAGTCTAAATTACAATTTACAATATGAATGTTTAGATATTAACCATTTAGTATGAGATAAGCCTTAATAGAGTTGCTTAGTTGTATACATCACATAGTCTAGATTATTTCTGCCAAGTCTGGTACTTTTCTTATGATCCTGATAGAGCATAAGGCAGCCTAGAAAAAAAGAAAAAAAAATGCAAGTCTACCACAATGGAATGATCTTTATGAAAGTAGAAGAAAACATAAAGAAGATTATTATATTAATATAAAGCAAAGTTTTTACACCAGAAATAACAAAGACATACCCAAAAAGGTAACTATTGCGAAAAACAAAAGTTTCAATGCAAGAATGATGTACTACAACAAAAGGGAAAAGATAAAGATCATGTTAAAACAAATTGCAATCAATGTAATCTAATCTTTATAATTTTCTGTTTTGAGTGTTTATGGCAGAAAAGAGACATAATCTACTTCGTGATTGTCGTGTACTTATGCCTAATTCAAAATATAATTCAATTTAACTTCACTCTTAAGTTTGAATGATCTGTTTGACTTGACTCATCAATCATATTCATAAGTATTTGAATAACCAGGAATTTCACTTTGGTACGGACATTAGTGCTATGATATGAAGTAATGAGATAGTTCAAATTACAAATAAGCTAAGGAAATTAGAGCAACATATCACAAGTTTACCATATATTTTAGAAAAAAAAAGAAATGTTATAAGCTTAAAGATGTGCTGATGTAAAAAGACCAAAAGTACTGATACTTAAAGATGTTCTAAAAAAAACCCTCTTGTGATATCCTAAATTTATATGCAACATTCTAAGAAAAAAACATGCTTTGACAAGCAATATCATACATGTAGGTGGACATAGCAAAAACAACAAGCTACATGATCATCAAGCACAACTAATGTAAAGGAGAATGATGCAACCAGTTGCATTAATAATACATAAAGGCATCAATTTTTTTATGATGTAACAGTGTGCCATTAGAACCAATAACAAGAAAAGGAGAATGATGCTTGGATCAATCATGAAGAACCTAGCTCCCTTGTACTATTCATGGAGATTGTTCCCTCAAACGAGGCATGAAAATTAAATACCTAATGAGAAGCATTAGGCAAGCGTGTGGCATCCTATGTGTATGTTTCTAGGAAAACCCCAAGAAATAAATTCCAATTTCCACACTTAAATTACTACCATAGTTAGAAGAACATAGAAGTACCAATTATTATGTTTATTTAGTATAGAAGCAAGAAACCTAATACAATAACAATAAGAATTAATGATAAAAATTGAAGTGATCAAATGAGGTATTTGTCATATCGAATTCACAAGCAATCAGTTTTGCTTAATAAACCCAATGCTTTCCAATTTTAGTAAATCTATTAATTCATTTCTTTAAACACACCAAAATAGAAATTGACATGAAAGACAAACAAGGACATGTTTGACCTTTTTTTCTTTTGCATAGTTAACAAAAGCATCCACATTTACAATGTATTCAAGCATTATAAACTAATTTGTAATTTTTAACAATCAAGTTTGGACATGATAAAACTAAGTCTCATCCTCATCCAAGGTTCAATATCCAATAAATCCTAAAATCAATTAGGATCCCCTTGAAGTGGGTGCTTACCGTGTGTATATGATCCCCTTGAAGTGGGTGCTTTAGTAAGCTATCAATGCACGGACCACTTACATAGCTAAGGTAGAAGTATCAAGCGAGTTCAAGTAGAATCCTTCGATAAATTGTCTTTTAAATCATAAATAACAATTAACACAAATGTCATTGTAATACTAGGTAAATTTGGAACACCCTGTGTATCCACATCTATAGAATATGAGCATGATCAACTAATGCCTGAATCAGTCCTAGATAGTAGTAAGATCAAGGACCCTATGTCATCAATCTAAACCCTAGCTCTGTGTTTCCTACACCGGAGACAATGTGGGAAAGAAAAAAAAATAACAAAGGAAAGATCATCAAAAAAAATCTACGAAGAAAACACGCAATCATTAAAATGCTGCGACAAATCGACGCATAGGCGAAATACAGAGGAGAGAAGAGGGGCACCGACGTTGAGAAGATGGAAGTCGGCTGTAGTGTCGACGGTGGTGGTGCCGCCGCCAAGAAAAAATTTTGTTGTCGCTGCGCCGATGACTCGTGGAAGAAGTTCGCCAGCAGCTAGCGCGAGGAAGATTTGGCTAAAAGTTACGGCAGGAGAAAAAAACCTAAACACACTGTGTTAATATATTTATTATATATAATGACATTTAGTAAAATGTCATTAGAAATAGTTTAATTTGACATGGTTTTTAAAATTATTGTCTTTTTTAATAAATGTCATGATAAACTTTATATAACTACACTATATATTAAGTGTCATTAAGAAAATGTCATAATAGACCATTATTCTTGTAGTGCTCCTTTGCCAAATCCACTAGATCTCTCCTTTGCACCAAGCTAGGTGGAGGTAACCTTTTACACAAGAATCACTCCTCTTACAATATAATATAAATAAGCTCAAGTAAGAGGATGGAAAAACTTTAGGGCACTTTGGGAGAGTTTAGAGCATGAACATTAGGCCCCCAAAGTCCCTCACCTCTTCTTTTTATAGAAGAAGAGGGTTTCTTCCCGTTGACACAGGACCAGTCGACTGATGCCTTGATCAGTCGACTGATCCCATAGTCGTTGCCTAATAACGGCTTCTTCCATGTTGGATTCCATCCAACGGCACCATCATCAGTCGACTGATCTTACCATCAGTCGACTGATGGACCTATCAGTCGAGTGCTCGTGAGCTCGACTCGCTTCTGTGCCCGAAACCCTTACGACCAGTCGACTGATGCCTTCATCAGTCAACTGGTGGTCTTGCAGTCAACTGTCATTCCATGATTGTCGACTGTTGGCACATGAACCAGACTCGAACACTAGTCGAGTCACAGTCGACTTAGAGTAGTCGACTACCATAACATGGCAGTCGACTGATGTCGGGAAATCTCATCCGACACTTAGCCAATTGGCCAAGTTTCACCTAAGAGCACTACCCCTTCCCGGGTTACATTCGCTCACTCTCATCCCTTGGAGTCCCTCGCCTTTGAAGTTATCTTCGTCTGGCCACGTCCCTCGGATGCGCCAAGCACACGGCTCTGCACCGCCATCCTTCGCGGCTCACCCTGAAGTCTACTTCCTTCGGCTTCACTCCAAGCTCCTCGTCCGGCGGTCCCTCGGATGCTCCAAGCACACGGCTTCCGCAAAGTCATCCTTCACTGACTCAAAGACCGAGTCATGAGATGTGAAACTCGCCAAGGCTCCATGTACGAATTACTAAGTCCTACAAGACTCCAACGCACATATCAAATCCAAACATCCTAACTTAAACCCTTTGCCACACACATCAAAACCATATCACGGGTTGATTGCACTAACAATCTCCCTCTTTTTGATGTGTGGCAATCCGTTTAAGTTAGGTAAAACATTTGATAAAAATATTAATGTAAAAAGGCATGTAAATAACATGATTAGCAACTCTTCCCCTTAATACATGAAATTCCCCCTACATACAATTCCCCCTTACTTAAACATATATATTTCTCCCCCTTTGACACCATCAAAAATATTAAACAAAGTTTATATAAGCATGGCATCAAGTTTAGAGGGAAACAAAAGCCAAAACATGCCTTAAAATTGGATAAAAGAGGTTACTGGGCATGTTATCAGTCGATCAGTTGACTGGTTCAGACTACCAGTCGACTGGCACTCTGATTTCGCATTTTTTTGATTTTCAGGATGAATTTCAGAAATGCATAAAAAAATTCTATAAAATTCAAAAAATCATGAAATTTGGGGAACACATTTCTTTTAATGTCCTTTATCAGTGAAGAATAGTTTTTCATGAAAAATCATTATATTTTCAAAGATTTGCCAAAAATCCAAAAGCTTCAAAAACAACTAGGTTTTTGATCAAGTTTGTATCAATTTTAACACCTAGTTTTGCTTTGGATTGTTTCAAAACATGAACACACAGATTTTAAAATAAGAAAATGTTTTAAAAACATGTGAAATATCCAACCATGATCTTTGGGCAATATTTCTGTGAATTAAACATAAGTCTTCCCCATTATTGGTCTATTATTGCTATTTGATACCTCAAATGACCATCTAAATGTCATAGGCATTAGTGGACCATTAGTATCATCCTATCATCTCACCCATACTATGTTTTCAATCAAGGTAGCCTATGGTGAGTGTGAGATGTATCCTAAAGGTATTTATGTACTTAACCTTCAATTTCATGCAATTCTATACAAGGTTAAGTATCATCCTAACATCCCACATGATCATAAAGAAATATATGTATTGATTCCACATTATGATCATGAAACAAATGTATTCATCAATTAATAATCATGCATTAGGTATGAATTATGATAATAAGTCAAATATCACCTAAAGCATGATCTAAACCTTATTGCCCATGATTATGTGCCAAATATCAAGATCATAAATCATGATTGCAAACATGTATAACAAATACATTAACCATCATAATTTAAGTATTATTATCAATTTATGGGCACATTATGTTGGGATGTATACTGAAAAGTCTATCTTTTGTATGAACATCTTTATTTTTGAAATAAGAATCACATGATCATTGTTTGCATATTTATGGTTATGCATATTGTCTCATACATTACATTGTAGATAACATGGTGTGTAGTGTCACACGGTAGATCATGTTATCAGCTCCTTGTAGAGTATAAGTAAAGGCTCACAACCGAGATGGTTATGGACAAACCATTGGAATGGTTGTAGTGTGATTTGGTATTGGTTTGTCTTGACCATAGAATTAGACTAGTACACTTTGTGTGTATTGAGCAGGACCGACTTAGAGGTGATTCGATTTATTGCTGACTACATAATCAAATTGGACCTCAGATATTATGTTGTACATGCTCTTAATCCCGATATAATAATGGGCACATATACTTAGTATTCATTTCTTTGATTTACCAATGGGCAAGATTTATAGAGTAAATCGATAGGCTCGATAAGTTGGAAAATGATATTATTTATATGGTGTGTCATTGATTATAGGAGGAAACCGTGTCCTATATATTAGGATAATGATGTCCCCTTGAGGAGCTCATAAGGTTCATCATGTAAACCCTGCAAGTGGACTTGGTCCGGCATGATGATAAGGTTGAGTGGTACTACTCATGGAGTTAGATGTTGATTAATTAATTGTCAGTAAATTAATTAATCGACGGACATTCGAGATCTTAAACATGGGGAGATAGATGTACAAATAATATATGGAGCCCATATTAATTTTTGGAGGTTGGTGAGGTAGATCAATGATAATCCTCTAGTGGAATGGATTATCATTAAAGGATCGGACTTTATGTGGGCTTGATCCATTGGGTGGCAAAGATCCAACTCCTCCTCATGATCCCTATTGTAGCCTATTAAAACCTCATAGAGCTTAGATCCGATGGTGGAAAATGGAACTCTAGATCCGACGGTGGAGATTAAATCTCTAGATCCGATGATTGAGATTAAATCTCTAGATCCGACGGTTGAGATTAAATCCCTAGATCCGATGGTAGAGATTAAAAGGAGGCTTAAGTCTAACTCTATAAATAAGGCTTAGTGCTTGGGCGGCAAGAGAAGAGAACAAATTCTAGGGTTTGCTCTCTCTAGCTTGGGCGGCAAGAAACCCTAGGAGAATTAGGGTTTGGAGCTAGGTTTGGGCAGCGGCAAGAAGTGGAGGAGGTCTTAGGGTTCTTCTACATCTCTTCCTAAGGTTTGGCCGGCGCAAACTCCTCCTTCCCTTGGTGGCCGGCGCTCCTTTATTGAAGGAAAGACCGGCGGTTCTTATTTCTTCCCCAAGTGGCCGGCGGCAACCTTTCATCAAGGTTGGTCGGCTCTCCTTTCATCCACTCCTTGACCGGCAGCAACATCAAGCTCCTTTGCTTGGTGGCCAGTTCTAGATAGGAGAGGGAGTTGTGTTTTATTCTTCCCTTTGTTCAGAGCGAGCAAGGAAGAGAAGAACGTGATCTAGGAGGCTTCGACTTTTGGAAGATCGTCGCCCACACGATGTTCAAAAGGAGGAAGGACATACAATAGAAGATCGAGAGGTATATTGCTTGTTTATATTCTTTTGTATTATATCTATAATTGTTTTTCAATTATATGCATGTTGTATGTTTTGTTATGGGGCTAATTTACTTAGACCCCGAATACAAATACAAAAGCCGGCGATCCGTACATCGTCTATTCCGCGGCTAATCGTAGAATAGAGGTTGGTTGCTTGAACAACAAGTTTGTTCAAGTGACTACTCTAATCGAATAGCACGATGATGAAATGGTAACTTGGGTGATCCCTCCTTGTCGAGGATAAATTTTTTATCCGGGGACATAGAAGGGATCGCCATGAACAAGCGACCGAGTTGAAGTGGGAAGCGAAGTTTCCTACCTTCATGTGGTATCAGAGCCAAGATTTTCGATTTTGTGTGTTTAGGATTCGATTATTTTTATGCACTTTTCATATATTATATGTGTCGGATAATAGTAGGATGTGCATAGGTTAACTTTTTGGTTGCAGGCATAGGATCCAACTATTATGGTCATATGTGTGTATGTGATTGTATGTGTGTAATTGTATATTTTGTTGAATCCTCGGGGTTGATGAGGCTAGTATTTAATTTTTGTAATTAGATACGGCATTGTTTAACCACTCATTTTATTTTAGTTTACTTTCGATCTATATTTCATGTACACTCCCTTGTGGAGTATAGGATCGATGGATGTAAATTAAAATAGTTTTTCTCGGTTCGGATCTCCGGATGACTTGTACATGGCGTAGGGAGGAGCGGACGAGATGGCGATACGACGGAAGGCATATTGGAGACAAAAGCCATATAGTTGGAAAATATTTCTTTTTCATATTTATTGCTTATTGTTTGATATGCATGTCGTAGGCTAGAAAATTCCTCAATTTTAAATTACTAAGTGGGAGAGGGATATTTTTATAAATTCCCATGGCCTCCATTACGGTTTGACATGTGATGCAAACAAACTTGCGCGTCAGCTCTGAGTGCCTTCCTCCCCATCAGATGAGTTTGTTTGTGGATCACAAGGTCGAATATGGTTATAGGAAATTATTAAGGAGCCTGTGTACTTCCCCATCGGAAGGCACATAACCCGAGATAATTACCTTGGTACCGAGTAATGGTGAACACGTAGATACAAATATAAGTATCCTCCCCATTGGAGTCACTGCTTTTATTTATAGGGTCGAAGAGGAACCAACTATTAATTTTATTTGTCAAAAGTTAGGTTGACAAGATAGTAAAATTAATGGGTGAAACCTCCTCTTACAAATGTAGAATTCGTATACGTCAACACTATCGTGGCATACAATATTCTCAGTGTTTTAAGGTGTTGGTTGATTTTAAAATTTTATTGTTTGAGGAATCAATAATTTTTTGAAATGTAATGTTTTGATCTATGTGATTCTTAGGTTGTTTTCAAAATGACTTTCAACCCGCTTGCTGTGATACTGAAAGAAAATAAACTTACTGGACCCAATTATGTTGATTGGAAGAGGAATCTTGACATTGTCTTGACTGCTGAGGAATACAAATATGTACTCCTCGAAGAGTGCCCTCCTAAGCCTGTGGATGATTCTGGGGAAATGGAGAAGGAGAGCTATAAGAAGTGGATAAAGGCCGATGAGATGGCGCAGTGTTACATTTTGGCATCTATGTCAAATGTACTGCAACATCAGCATCAAACCATGCCCACTGCTTATGACATGATGCTCAATCTCAAAGAACTTTTCGAACACCAGAATCGGGCTGCTAGGCAGGAAGTCATGAGGAACTTGATGACGACCACCATGATTGAGGGAACACCCATGAGGGATCATGTTCTCAAGATGATGGCTCATTTGAATGAACTGGAATTCCTCAGAGCTGAGATCCATGGGGAAACCCAGGTCGATATCATTCTCCAGTCTCTACCTAGGAGTTTTGAGCAGTTTCTCCGAAACTACAACATGAACAAGAGGTTGTATTCGTTGGCGGAGCTTCTGATAGAACTCCAAGCGGCAGAGGGGCTTTTTCATCAGAGTGCTCAGGCGCAAGCCATGGTTGCCCAAAAGGTTTCTACTTCTAAGTCGAAAGGCAAGAAGAAGAAGAAATAAGCTGGGGCAAAGGCGGTGGGAGGAACTCAGGGAGGAGTGAAGAAGCCGAAAGGCAAGTGCTTCACTTGCAAGCAGACTGGACACTGGAAGAAGGACTACCCCAATAGGAAGCAGAAAAAAGGTATATATTTTGGTCTAGTCATTGAAACATGTTTAGCGGTGTTATCTACCGGCACCTGGTGTGTAGATACGGGAGCCACTGATCATGTCTACAATACTTTGCAGGGGTTCCAGGAAACCAGATGACTGGCTGAGGGAAAGATTACTGTATATTTGGGTGATGCCACGAAGGTGGCAGTTGTTGCAGTGGGAGATGTTTATTTGTCTTTTGAGAAAAATAAAGTTTTGGTTCTTAGGAATTGCCTTTATGTACCTTTATTTAGAAAGAATTTGATTTCGGTTTCTAAATTATTTATGGACGGATATTCTATTTCTTTTAATGACAGAGTTGTTATAAAAAGAAATAGGGAGATTATCTGTTCTGGTGCATTGATAGGAAATTTGTATACACTTGAACCAAAAGCTCCCACGATGCAAATAGAAGTGAATAGCTCATCTTCTAATTCTAATAAGAGAAAAGAACCTTCGAAGATGAACCAAACATATCTTTGGCATCTAAGACTAGGTCATATTAACCTGAGTAGAATTCCAAGGTTGATAGCTGATGGACCTCTGGGTTTATTAGTGGTGGAAGATTTCCCAACCTGCGAATCTTGCTTGGAAGGTAAAATGACCAAAAGGCCTTTTAAGGCCAAGGGGTATAGAGCCAAAGATGTGTTGGATTTGGTTCATTCTGATTTATGTGGTCCTATGTCTATCCAAGCTAGAGGTGGTTTTGAGTATTTCGTCTCTTTCATAGATGATTATTCAAGATATGGATACATTTACTTGATGCACTGCAAGTCTGAATGCTTTAACAAGTTCAAAGAATTCAAGGTTGATGTGGAGAAACGTCATGGTAAAAGTATCAAGACACTATGATCTGATCGTGGTGGTGAGTACCTCTTGGGAGAGTTTAGGAATTACTTATCAGAGGCTGAGATTCAATCCCAATTGTCTGCACCTGGCACACCCCAGCAAAATAGTGTAGTAGAACGAAGGAATAACACTCTTATAGAGATGGTTAGATGGATGATGAGTTATTCTGAGTTGTCAGATTCGTTATGGGGATATGCTCTAGATATGGCAGTGTATATTCTGAATTTGGTACCATCTAAATCAGTGCCTTCTACTCCCACTGAATTGTGGACTGGGCGAAAGCCTAGTCTGAGACATATTCGAATTTGGAGGAGTCCAGCACATGTGTTGAAGGCAGATGCTGGTAAGTTGGAACCACGTACAGAAGTGCGCATGTTCGTTGGCTATCCTAGAGGAACGAAAGGTGGTTTGTTTTATAGTCCTAGAGATCAGAGGGTGATCGTTATCACGAACGCCAGATTTCTAGAGGAAGACTATGTGATGAACCACAAGCCCATGAGTAAGATTGTTCTGGAGGAATTGAAAGGGGAAGTCACTACTTTAGTACCAGCGATACAAGAGGATATACCACAAGTCACTGCACCGCGTGTCACAGAGGATACACAGGTGATACCTCGTCGTAGTGGGAGGGTTGTGAGAGAGCCTGATAGATTCATGTTCTTGGGAGAATCTTCTGATTTGATCCCTGGTGAACATGAACCCGATCCCTGGATATATGACGAGGCAATCCAAGATAAAGATGCGGTATCTTAGCAAAGTGCAATGAATGCTGAGATTGAATCTATGGATTCAAATCAGGTCTGGGAGCTAGTAGAACCACCCATTGGTGTAAAAACCATTGGATGCAAGTGGATCTACAAAAGAAAGAGAGGAATAGACGGGAGGGTTGAGACCTTCAAAGCGAGGCTTGTTGTGAAGGGGTATACTCAGAAAGAGGGTATCGATTATAAGGAGACCTTTTCATCGGTAGCCATACTTAAGTCTATCCGGATTCTCTTATGTATTGCTGCTCATATGGATTATGAGGTATGGCAGATGGATGTCAAGATAGCTTTCCTTAATGGAAGTCTTGAGGAAAACATCTATATGAAGCAACCAGAGGGATTCATTGTAAAGGGCAAAGAGCATCTTGTGTGTAAGCTTAATCGGTCCATTTATGGATTGAAGCAAGCTTCGAGGTCTTGGAACATCCACTTTGATGAGGTAATCCAGTCTTATGGATTTATTCAAAGCCCGGATGAGTCTTATGTATACAAGAGATGTGACGGAAACATAGTGGTATTTCTTGTATTGTACGTAGATGACATTTTGTTAATTGGCAACAATGTCAAGGTGTTATCGGACATAAGAGTATGGTTGTCCGAACAGTTTGATATGAAGAACTTGGGAGAAGTGGGACACATCCTTGGGATCAAGGTTATAAGGGATCATAGGAAAAGGATGTTGTGCTTATCTCAAGCTTCATACATAGACACCATTATGGATCGTTTTAGCATGTAAAACTCCAAGAAAGGTTTTCTACCTTTCAGGCATGGAGTTCCCTTATCTAAGGAGATGTGTCCTAGAACATCTGAGGAGATAGATGAGATGAAGGTAGTTCCTTATGCTTTGACAGTAGAAAGCCTCATGTATGCGATGCTATGTATGAGACCAGATATTTGCTTTGTCGTGGGCATGGTCAGCAGATATCAGAGTAATCCAAGACAGGGAGATTGGATTGCGGTAAAGCATATATTGAAGTACCTGAGAAGGACTAGGGATTATATGCTAGTTTACCAGGCAGACCAATTACTCCCTGTGGGTTACACAGATTCCGACTTCCAATCAGACAAGGATAACAATAAGTCTACCTCAGGTTTTGTATTTACTTTAGGAGGTGGAGCCATTGTATGGAGGAGTGTCAAGCAAAAATGCGTGGCGGACTCCACCATGGAAGCTGAGTATGTGGCAGCCTCTTAGGCGGCCAAAGAAGTTGTGTGGCTCAGGAATTTCTTGATGGACTTGGATGTGATTCCTAGTTTTCCCAGAACTATCATAATTTATTGTGATAATAGTGGTGCAGTTGCAAACTCGAAGGAACCACGAGTCCATAAGGCAAGTAAACACATAGAGCGCAAGTACCACCTGATACGAGAAATTGTAAAGGAGGTAGAAGGTGATGTCGCCTAGATTGCATCAGAGGATACCCTAGTAGATCCTTTCACTAAGGCCTTTCTAGCGAGAGCTTTTGATAGGTATATGGAGGGAATGGGAATCAGATGTATGGCAGTGTGAGGACAGCATAGTCTTTTAGTATAAGTGGGAGATTGTTGGGATGTATACTGAAAAGTCTATCTTTTGTATGAATATCTTTATTTTTGAAATAAGAATCACATGATCATTGTTTGCATATTTATGATTATGCATATTGTCTCATACATTACATTGTAGATAACATGGTGTGTAGTGTCACACAGTAGATCATGTTATCAGCTCCTTGTAGAGTATAAGTAAAGGCTCACAACCGAGATGGTTATAGACAAACCCTTGGAATTGTTGTAGTGTGATTTGGTATTGGTTTGTCTTGACCATAGAATTACACTAGTACACTTTGTGTGTATTGAGTAGGACCGACTTAGAGGTGATTCGATTTATCGCTGACTACATAATCGAATCGGACCTCAGATATTATGTTGTACATGCTCTTAATCCCGATATAATAACGGGCACATATACTTAGTATTCATTTCTTTGATTTACCAATGGGCGAGATTTATAGAGTAAATCGATAGGCTCGGTAAGTTGGAAAATGATATTATTTATATGGTGTGTCGTTGATTATAAGAGAAAATCGTGTCCTATATATTAGGATGATGATGTCCCCTTGAGGAGCTCATAAGGTTCATCATGTAAACCTTGTAGGTGGACTTGGTCCGGCATGATGATAAGGTTGAGTGGTACTACTCATGGAGTTAGATGTTGATTAATTAATTGTTAGTAAATTAATTAATCGACGGACATTCGAGATCTTAAACACGGGTAGATAGATGTACAAATAATATATGAAGCCCATATTAATTTATGGGGGTTGGTGAGGTAGATCAATGATAATCCTCTAGTGGAATGGATTATCATTAATGGATCAAACTTTATATGGGCTTGATCCATTGGGTGGCAAAGATCCAACTCCTCCTCATGGTCCCTATTGTAGCCTATTAAACCCTCATGGAGCTTAGATCCGATGGTGGAAAATGGAACTCTAGATCCGACGGTGGAGATTAAATCTCTAAATTCGACGGTTGAGATTAAATCTCTAGATCCGACGGTTGAGATTAAATCCCTAGATCCGATGGTAGAGATTAAAAGGAGGCTTAAGCCTAACTCTATAAATAAGGCTTAGGGCTTGGGCGGCAAGAGAAGAGAACAAATTCTAGGGTTTGCTCTCTCTAGCTTGGGTGGCAAGAAACCCTAGGAGAATTAGGGTTTGGAGCTAGGTTTGGGCGGCGGCAAGAAGTGGAGGAGGTCTTAGGGTTCTTCTACATCTCTTCCTAAGGTTTGGTCGGTGCAAACTCCTCCTTCCCTTGGTGGCCAGCGCTTCTTCATTGAAGGAAAGACCGGCGGTTCTTATTTCTTCCCCAAGTGGCCGGCGGCAACCTTTCATCAAGGTTGGCCGGCTCTCCTTTCATCCACTCCTTGGTCGGCGGCAACATCAAGCTCCTTTGCTTGGTGGCCAGTTCTAGATAGGAGAGGGAGTTGTGTTTTATTCTTCCCTTTGTTCGGAGCGAGCAAGGAAGGGAAGAATGTGATCTAGGAGGCTTCGACTTTTGGAAGATCGCCGCCCACATGACGTCCAAATGGAGGAAGGACATACAATAGAAGATCGAGAGGTATAATGCTTGTTTATATTCTTTTGTATTATGTCTATAATTGTTTTCCAATTATATGTATGTTGTATGTTTTGTTATGTGACTAATTTACTTGGACCTCGAATACAAACACAAAAGTCGGCGATCCGTACATTGTCTATTCCGCGACTAATCGTAGAATAGAGGTTTGTTGCTTGAACAACAAGTTTGTTCAAGTGATTACTCTAATCGAATAGCACGATGATGAAACGGTAGCTTGGGTGATCCCTCCTTGTCAAGGATAAATTTTTTATCCAGGGACATAGAAGGGATCGCCATGAACAAGCTACCGAGTTGAAGTGGGAAGCGAAGTTTCCTACCTTCACATTATCATCACCCAACACTATGCTAAAAATGAAGTCCCACCATTCTAAGTCAACCAAAATATGATATAGGTAAAGTCCATATGGTTGACTATCCTAGAGTTTTCCTAACCCTTAAGGATGGATTTAGGAACCTAAAACAAATTCTTTCCTATGGGGTTCACTAAAAATTCCTTAGGGATCCATTTTCTAGCTATTGTTTTCTTTTTATCTTGACCCCTAGCAATTAAACATTTATAGGCCTTTTCATTTTTATTTTCCTTATATCCTAGGCCTTTCTTATTGAAGCTTGCTTTTTGGCTCCCTATGATCATGTTAAGGGTGTTGGAGTCTATTGAAAATTTTTTTAGGGCCTTGGTCAAGTGGTCTACCTTTTCCCTTAGGACCCTATTTTCTTCAATGCATGCATCATTAACATCAAATGGCATATAGTGATCATGTGAGCATGTATCGTTTAGGCTAGAAGAAATATTATCATTAATAGTTAAGCATGTTTTTTCTAATTTTTCTTCTAAGTCCTTGATTTGAGCTAGCATGCATTTATTTTTCTTTTTAGCCCTAAATAATTCCTTAGTAAGCCTAGAAATCATTGACATAATTTTCTTGGGAGGTAGATTCGTTACCTCACTTACCAAATCCTCTTCCGATGATGAGGATGTAGAAGAAGCTCCCCCTTCACTTGAGCTCTCCTCACTTGAGCTTGCTTCTTCTTTTTCGGAGGAGGAGGTGGAGTCTAGGTCATCAAAAGTCATTAGAGCAAGATTTGAGTAGACATGTTCTTCTTCTTCGGATGATGATGATGAAGAAGAAGGATCATCTCAAGTCCTTGCTTTTAATGCCTTTGTCTTCCCCATTTCCTTGGCCTTCTTCTCTTCTTCCTTTTTCTTCTTGCTCCCCTTCTTCTTCTTTTCTTCTTTCTTCCTCCTCTCTTCTTTGCTCTTGTTTAGGAGGGGACAATTATGTTGGTGCAATCGGCCCAGGTCACAATTGACCAGACTCGAGTTTGACTCGAGTGATGTTTTGATGTTTGACAAAGTGGTTTGACAAAGTGAGTTGACATTGATGTTTGACATTAATATCGGTTAATATGTTTTGGGGAGATTGTTTATACAATCGACCCAGGTTATAATTGACCAGACTCGAGTTTGACTAGAGGGAGACTTTGATGGTTGACTAGGGTTGACCATGTGATTATGGGAAAGTCCAAGCATGGGTCTTGGCAAGGTAAAGTCCAAGTCATGGGTACTTGGCATGGAAAGTCCAAGTGGGACACTTGGCATTTGGGAAAGTCCAAGTCTTGAGTACTTGGCACAAGGGAAGTCCAAGCATGGGTCTTGGAATGGAAAGTCCAACATGGGTTGGCAAGGGAAAGTCCAAGCTTGAGTCTTGGCATTTGAGAAGTCCAAGGGGTTTGATATTGGCGACGTAAAGTTCAAGGGTGGAGTCTTGGCAGCATAAGTTCAATGGTTGACAGCGTAAAGTTCAAGCGGAGTCTTGGCAGCGTAAGTCCAATGTGCCTTGGCGGTGTACACACCGTTAGCATGACATAGCCGATGGAAGCACCTGAAGGCTAGCGCGATGGATGAACAAGTCATGGATGACTTGGAAGGATCCGAGAGGCATGAGGCTGATGGAGGTGGCTAGAAGGCTTAGGTCTAGGCTAAGGGTGGTCTAGCAAGTATGGGGGGACCATACTTGGGTTAAAACCTCATGTTTTAAGGTTGGCAGTCGACTGGCATTATGGTCGGTTCGACTGCCGTGAGTCGACTAGAGTTCGACTGTAGGTTTAGAGCAAAAATGGCTCTGGCAGTCGACTTCTCATTGGAGCAGTCGACTGCTAGTTTAGCCGTGAGCACAGACTGCTCCGTAGCCGACTGGGCAGTCGACTACGTGGCTAGCAGTCGACTGCCAATGTTGGCAGTCGACTGCCAAGAGATCCGTTGGATTTTTTCCAGCGTGGATCGACCCGTTGTCTTACGACAACATTGGCATCAGTCGATTGGTGACTTATGGCAGTCGACTAATCGGCAGAAATCCAGCCCGATGCAGGTTAAAATCAGTTGTTTATGGAGGGTTTCAAGCAAGCGTTGTCTTGGGAAATTTGAAGGGGAATAGTTGGTACTTTTCCAGTCCTTCAAGGTTAGTCCAAGGCAACCAAAAGCAAGCAATCCAAAGAGCATTTGTAAAGTTTTCTTTGCATAGATTGTTGTATTTGCTTGTCTTACTTTGTATTAATTAGTGTAATCTTTGTACGAGGTTTCTCCACCTCCGACGTGTTGTCGAGAAGGAGTTTATTGTGCTTAGTGGTGTTTGTGGCATCGCTAGGGTTCGTACGAACCCAATCCGTGGAGTATGAACCGTTCGGTTCTAAACCACATTATATTCTCGTGTCATTGTGTTTGTGATTGTGTTTTGTGTTATTACTTTTATTATTATTATTCCGCTGCGCTAACACGATTTGTAGACGCAATCATGATCGAATTCCATCAACGAACGGTAACGCGCTATTCACCTCCCCCCCTCTAGTGTCCAATCGATCCCCTACAAGTGGTATCAGAGCGAGGCCGCTCTTGAAGTTTAACAACTAAGGGAGCATGCTAGAGGGTGAAGATGGAAGTCCAAGAACAATTAGGTTGGGACATCAACACACCGGTGCCCTACACTCAATACGGACGAAAAGGCTTCAATTCTTGGAAGATAAGAATTGAAGATTTTATTATGATGAGAGATTTTGAGGAATGGTCTATTTTGATGGATGGATTTGAATATCCAAGAGGACCAAGAGGTGGCTTCCTCAAAAAGAAGAGATAGACCGAAGAGCAAGTCCAAGCATCCGAGAAAAATGATAAGGTGATAAAATTTTTAATTGATTTAATGTCTAACAATATCTTGTGTATATTAGGTAATTATGTAGATGCCAAGGAGCTATGGAGCCAAGTGGCAAAGCTCCATGAAAATTTATCATCGGTCCAAGAAGAAGAAGAAGAGGAGTGCTCACCCTCTCAAGCTCAAGCAAGCACATCGCCATCTAAAGAGCTTGAGGAGTCAGAAGTTGATAGGGAGTCAACTTCTGAATCACTGGAGGAAGTGGAAGAAGCATCCACCTCAAGGATTGAGGGAGAGGAGAGAACTTCCACACCAGAACATCAAGAAGAAGCTTCGACATTCGGTCAAGATGAAGAAGCTCAAAATCCGATTCCGACACCTACAACCACCCTATGTAACTCAAGCATGTCAATTAATAATAAAATTCATATAATATGCTTTGAGTGTAGGAAATCCAGACACTACAGGAGTAAGTGTCCAAAAAGGGTCAAGAAGGCTCAACCGGCTCCAAAAGTCAAGGATGTCGATGCCCCAAGACAAAAGAGCAAGGAGCATATCATATGCTTCAAGTGCAACTCAAAGGGACATTACCGGAGTTAATGCCCTAGGGGGAAGAAGAAGGGGCAAGAAGGAGCATTACAAGTAGGGGGAGCTTTTATAGCTAACCCTAAGGTATATTTAAACAATGCTTGTTCTTTAAATTCTAGTCAAAAGCATGCTAGGAATAATTTTAATAGTCTTGCTATTTATCATAAAGAGCATGCTAGAAATAGAGAATTTTGTTTAGGAGCCAAAAATGTCTACCTTTCAAAGAAGGAGAAATTTGGGACTAATGTCCCTAGAAACGTCCTTCCTAAGGAGTCTATTAGGAAAATAAGAGAACACTTACACCTTAATCCTAAATGGACTAGACACATGCCTAGGAAGAACAATGCCCAAAAACTTAATCAAAAATCGAAAATTGGCAATTAGAATTAGAAAACCAAGCCTTGAGGTCAAGGATTGAGAAACTTTAAAAGATCCTAAATAGGATACAAAATCAATTTCAAGGGTCTAATGGTCAAAGTCAAGGGTCAAAACCTCAAAGTCAACATCTAGGACTCAAGAAACAAAAGTCAACCAAGGGTAAGAATGGTTTGGGTCACAAACCTAAGCCTAAGGTGTCTTATAATAGTGTTCCATTTGACTATGGAACACAATCTAGGTCTAAGAAGACCAAGGTCAATAGGGAAGTCATCCCTAAGGTTGACCAAGGTAGATGCCTAGTGGCTAGGGTTTCAAGGAAACCTAGGGTGGCCACTAAGAAGGTTACTAGGGAGGTAATCCCTAAGGTTAACCTAGGTAAGACTAAAATGACCAAGGCTACCAAGCCTAGGAGGATCATTAGGAGGGTATCTAGGGAGGTTATCCCTAAGGAATACCTAATTAACCCTAGGAGCTCAAATAGGTTTTGGGTTCCTAAGAGCGTGATTGATTCACGCTAAATGGGTTAGGGTGTGCCAACCTTAAATGGATGGGTAGTTAACCTAACCATGGTAAAGGTGGCATTTTAGGCAATTTTCAAGGTTATGGGTACCTTGGAAATAGAATTGATATTGTGATCCTAAAAGATTTTAGGATGTGCCAATGTATTTTTGGAACTATGAAAAATCAATTAAATTGGCACAACTTAGGGTTTAGAGTCATAGTGTGCCATTTTAGATTTTTGGCACACTTGGGAGATAATTAGGTTTTATGGAAAAATGAACTTAATCCCAAAAAATGGCAATTAATATTAAAATTTAGGTATTATATACCTTAATATCTTATTTGCCATGCTTTGATTTGTCATATGCCATGACATGACATCATGTTTATTTTAATCATTTAAAATGTCATGATCATGTTTAGGATTAAGGATTTAAATGTCATATGTTTTAGTTTTATATCATATGTCATGACATCATGATCATTGGTCATGATTTATTTTTGCTATTATTATGCCATGATCATTTCATGCATTTAATTGATTAAAATTGATTTAATGACAATGGCATGACTTGGAGTCCCATTTATAAGGGAATCAAGTAGAGTTGCCTTAGAAAAATACATAAAACCCTAGATTAGGAAGAACAAAACCCACATCTCACATCACATTGACATGTATGTGTATTTATGCACCCTAGATACATGTGAGATGTTAGGATATGAGTTGAGTTCAAGGTGCATAGTTTTTGCATCTAGATGAACTAAAACTCATCTTATTTCAATTGTGGATCATTGGGAAAGCTTGTGTACAAGTCATGTACATAGAGCCCAAGGAATATGATCCAAAATAAGGTTTTGAAGACATTTTAAAATCATTTTAGAAAACCTTGGTGAAGCCTATCTTTTGATAGCAATCACCATTGATGAGGTTGATACAAAGTGAGCTAAAACATTGAAGTTTTTCTATTTTTCACCCATTGTATTCATCATAGGTATTATATGTATCAAATTTCATGATTTTTTGAATTACGTATAATTATTTATGCTTTTCTAAATCTCATTTCTAATAACTGAAAATCGAGATTTTCAGTTATCAGTCGACTGGTCTTAGTGGCAGTCGACTAATAAGGGTGGCAATCGACTGATTACTGTAAGTAGTCGACTGCCAAGCTGATTTCGGGAAAAATAAGGCTGTTTAGCCCATTTTCAGCTATGGTAAAGGTCCCTAACCACTCCTAACCCTAGGATATGCTTTGGGAAGCATTATAAAGGGTGAAAATTCATTGGATATGGATTTGGAGAGGTGTTAGGTCAAAGTATCAAATTTAAGGGTGGAAGAGTTCAATGTTGAACTTTAGACCTTAATTTTGATGGTTTAGAGTTCCTATTGGCTTAGGGACTTCCCAAGGACATTGGTGGTGCAATTGTCAAAAGGGAGCAAGCCTTTAGGGGGAGTTATCCATCTTGGGATGATGGATATGTTTTTTCTTCTTGAAGGGGAGAATGTTATCAATTGGAAAATTTGATGGGATTTTGAGAAACCCAATTTGGAAATTGGTAGAGTGTATAGGATTTCCTCTCTTGAGTGATATGGGACTTATCACTGGGTAGATAGTAGGCATCCTAGGTATTTTTGGACCAAGGGGGAGATTGTAAGATCTCATTGGGACATGAGACATTGACCTCCTTTGAGAGAAGACCTTTTTGATGTTAGTCAAAAAGGGGGAGAAGTATTGGGAGAGTGTTTGGGATAATTGGTAAGGAGATTTGAGTTAGTGGCCTAACTCAAGGTTTGTTTTGTCAAACATCAAAAAGGTAGAGATTGTTGGTGCAATTGGCCCAGATCACGATTGACCAGACTCGAGTTTGACTCGAGTGATGTTTTGATGTTTGACAAAGTGAGTTGCCATTGATGTTTGACATTAATGTCGGTTAATATGTTTTGGGGAGATTGTTTATACAATTGACCCAGGTTATAATTGATCAGACTCGAGTTTGACTCGAGGGAGACTTTGATGGTTGACTAGGGTTGACCATGTGATTATGGGAAAGTCCAAGCATGGGTCTTGGCAAGGTAAAGTTCAAGTCATGGGTACTTGGCATGGAAAGTCCAAGTGGGACACTTGACATTTGGGAAAGTCCAAGTCTTGAGTACTTGGCACAAGGGAAGTCCAAGCATGGGTCTTGGCATGGAAAGTCCAACATGGGTTGGCAAGGGAAAGTCCAAGCTTGAGTCTTGGCATTTGAGAAGTCCAAGGGGTTTGATATTGGCAGCGTAAAGTCCAAGGGTGGAGTCTTGGCAGCATAAGTCCAATGGTTGGCGGCGTAAAGTCCAAGCGGAGTCTTGGCGGCGTAAGTCCAATGTGTCTTAGCGGTGTAGACACCGTTAGCATGACATTGCCGATGGAAGCACCTGAAGGCTAGCGCGATGGATGAACAAGTCATGGATGACTTGGAGGGATCCGAGAGGCGTGAGGCTGATGGAGGTGGCTAGAAGGCTTAGGTCTAGGCTTAGGGTGGTCTAGCAAGTATGGGGGGACCATACTTAGGTTAAAACCTCATGTTTTGAGGTTGGCAGTCGACTGGCATTTTGGCCAGTTCGACTGCCGTGAGTCGACTAGAGTTCGACTGTCGGTTTAGAGGAAAAATGACTCTGGCAGTCGACTGCTCATTGGAGCAATCGACTGATGTCGACAGCAGTCGACTGCTAGTTTAGTCGCGAGCACAGAATGCTCCGTAGCCGACTGGACAGTCGACTACGCGGCTGGCAGTCAACTGCCAAGAGATTCGTTAGAGTTTTTCCATCGTCGATCGACCCGTTGTCTCACGACAACAGTGGCATCAATCGACTGGTGACTTATAACAGTCGACTGATCGGTAGAAATCCAGGCCGATGTAGGTTAAAAGCAGCTGTTCGTGGAGGATTTCAAGCAAGCATTTTCTTGGGCGATTTGAAGGGGAATAGTTGGTGCTTTTCCAGTCCTTCAAGATTAGTCCAAGGCAACCAAAAGCAAGCAATCCAAAGAGCATTTGTAAAGTTTTCTTTGCATAGATTATTGTATTATTGTTGTATTTGCTTGTCTTACTTTGTATTACTTAGTGTAATATTTGTACGAGGTTTCTCCACCTCTGACGTGTTGTCGAGAAGGAGTTTATTTTGCTTAGTGGTGTTTGTGGCATCGCTAGGGTTCGTACGAACCCAATCTGTGGAGTAGGAACCGTTCGGTTCCGAACCACGTTATATTCTCGTGTCATTGTGTTTGTGATTGTGTTTTGTGTTATTGCTTTTATTATTATTATTTTGTTGCGCTAACACGATTTGTAGACGCAATCACGATCGAATTCCATCAACGAATGGTAACGCGCTATTCACCCCCCCTCTAGCGTCCAATCGATCCCCTACAAATTATCCCTTATGTGTCCCTCTCCTTGGCAATTGTAGCAAATAACCTTCCCCCTTGATCTTCTCCTCCTATCATTAGATTTATTAAATTTAAAATTTTTCAAAGCACATCTTACCTTCCTTAACATGTAAGCTTCTTCCGTGCTATCCATGGAGGAGGAGGAGGATGCTTCATCAGAGGAGGAGGGAGTCTCCATCTTCTTCTTCCCCTTGTTGGCCAATAGTTTCACTCCCCTTGATGGTTGAAATTTTGGCTCTTCTACTACTCCTTCAAGCCTTGTTTCGTGGAGCTCCATGGTTGAGAAGAATTCCTCTAAGGTACTAACTTCTAGGTTCTTGGAGATGTAAAAAGAGTCCACCATTGAGCTCCATCTTGAGGACTGAGGGAAGGCATCTATTGCTTTCATGAGCATATCCCTATTTGAAAGCTTCTCCCCTACACTAGATAAACCGGTTATTATTTCTTTAAATCTAGAGTGTAGTGAGGTTACCTTTTCTCCCTTTTCAAGTTTGATATTCGTTAATTGGGAGCGGAGGAGGTCTCTCCTTGTAAGCTTGCCCTCCGAGGTACCTTCATGAAGCTCTACTAGCTTCTCCCACATCTCCTTGGCACTAGAACATTCCCCAATCCGGTTGACTTCTTGTTGGGGGAGTACGTTGAGGAGATGGTGCTTAGCCTTTGAATTTGCAAGGTGCTATTCTCTTTGCTTTTTAGTCCACCTTGATTTGTCTAGTATTCTCTCCTCTTCATCCCTAGGCATCTCAAAACCGTTTTCCATTATAAGCATAATATCGAAATCGGTTTCAAAGAATACCTCCATTCGCTTCTTCCACCAAGTGAATTCCCCCTCGAACTTCGGCGGATGAATGTTTGAGTCGGCCATCGCTTGATATAGTGCTTGTGTTAGCGGTTAGTCCTCAACAAGCACCTTGGCTCTAATACCACTTGTAGGGTCGATGGTGGCCGGCTAGAGGGGGTGAATAGCCTTTATCATCGTATGGTGGAAGTCGTTCGTTCGTTGCTCTCTACAAACACTATTAGCGCAAGAGGAATATACTAATATGCAATTAAAACAAAACAAAGTAAAGAGAAATTCGCTAACAAGAGAATATAATGTGGTTCACGGCCTTGCCGCTAATCCACGACCCGATTCGTCCAAGGTGAATCACTCCTTTGCCAAATCTACTAGATCTCTCATTTGCACCAAGCTAGGTGGAGGTAACCTTTTACACAAGAATCACTCCTCTTACAATATAATGTAAATAAGCTCAAGTAAGAGGATGGAAAAACTTTAGGGCACTTTGGGAGAGTTTAGAGCATGAACATTAGGCCCCCAAAGCCCCTCACCTCTTCTTTTTATAGAAGAAGAGGGTTTCTTCCCGTTGACACAGGACGAACCGACTGATGCCTTGATCAGTCGATTGATCCCGTAGTCATTACCCAATAACGGCTTCTTCCACGTTGGATTCCATCCAACGACACCATCATCAGTCGACTAATCTTACCATCAGTCGACTGATGGACCTATCAGTTGAGTGCTCACGAGCTCGACTCGCTTCTGTGCCTGAAACCCTTGCGACCAATGGACTGATGCCTTCATCAGTCGATTGGTGGTCTCGCAGTCAACTGTCATTCCATGGCAGTCGACTGTTGGCACTTGAACCGGACTCGAACACTAGTCGAGTCACAGTCGACTACCATAACATGGCAGTCGACTGATATCGGGAAATCCCATCTGACACTTCGCCAATTGTCCAAGTTTCACCTAAGAGCACTACCCCTTCTCGGGTTACATCCGCTCACTCTCATCCCTCGGAGTCCCTCGCCTTTGAAGTTATCTTCGTCCGGCCACGTCCCTCGGATGTGCCAAGCGCACGGCTCTGCACCGCCATCCTTCACGTCTCGCCCTGAAGTCTACTTCCTCCGGCTTCACTCCAAGCTCCTTGTTCGGCGGTCCCTCGGATGCTCCAAGCACACGGCTTCCACAAAGCCATCCTTCACCAACTCAAAGACCGAGTCATGAGATGTGAAACTCGCCAAGGCTCCATGTGCGAATTACTAAGTCCTGCAAGACTCCAACACACATATCAAATCCAAACATCCTAACTTAAACCCTTTGCCACACACATCAAAACCATATCACGGGTTGATTGCACTAACAAAGTACACATGCTCCTATAACCATATTTGACCCTGTGATCCGCAAAACAAACTCATCCGATGGGGAGGAAGGCACTCAAAACCGATGCACAAGTTTGTTTGCATCACATGTTAAATCGTAATGGAGGTCATGGGAATTTTTTAAAAATATCCCTCTCCAACATAGTAATTTAAAATTGAGGAATTTTTCAAGCACACAATATGCATATCAAACAAGAAGCAATAAATATGAAAAAAATATTTTTCCAACTATTATGGCTTTTGTTTTCCAATATGCCTCCCGTCATGTCGCCATCTCGTCCGCTCCTCCCTACGCCATGTACAAGCCATCCGAAGATCCGAGCAAAGAAAAATTATTTTAATTTACATCCATCGATCATATACTCCACAAAGGAGTTTACTTGAAATCTAGATCGACAGTAAATTAAAATAAGAGTGGCTAAACAATAATGTACTTAATTATAAAAATTAAATACTAGCCTCGTCAACCACGAGGATTCAAATACTATTACAATTTCACACGATAATGATACTTTACCATTATCTTATTGATAGCTCTGCAATCCATGCACATTCTCCAAGTTCCATCCTTCTTAGGCACGAGCAAAACAGGAACTGCGCAAGGACTCAAACTTTCACTTGCATATCCTTTTCGTATCAACTCCTCGTGTCACGCCCCGAGAGTATGTCGTACCGAAAAGTAAACGGACGGCATCTCCGCTGTACGTGGTAATATATCGGGTTAATACAAGGCCCGTAGGCCCACAACAACAACACAATATATAAAGATATCAACATATCACACAGCGGAAACATACAACAGATAAAACAATATACAATGACCCAACTGTGCACTCCGGAGTGACTTGACACAACAAGAAACATAATAGAAGCCACATCGAAAGCCAAATATATACAACACGTCCGTATATCACAGATACGGAAACAATATGGCTAAAACCACAAAACGACAATCCACACAAATACCACAATGCGGATTAAATATCCATCCGTCCGGTGTGAGATGGGATCAGCTGGCGGAGCTCCGAACGTCCAAGGAATCTTCTACCTGTTATCTGGGCGACAGGAAGCCCAGGGTCCCGGGGTGGTGAGTATAAACTCAGGGGTAATATATAGAAAGTGCATGAACAACATATAAGGATAGATCTACAAGTATACATGTGAAGATCTACAGGTATACAGCATGAGCCCAATAGACATACAGTCATATCCAAATCTAATAATAAGTAACTACAGTAAAGTCATACTCAGTGTATATACTAACTGATCAACTGAACATGAAGTAATGTACTAACGTATCTGACGGCCTCAGAATTGCTAGATCATCACCAATGATTTACAATAACATAACTCATATAACGTACCAAGTCAATCCCATACCTGACCAATACTCCAACATATGAACAGTATATGATCACCTATAATAACAACCCGGTCCGTACCACACAATGACATGATGCTAATCAAATGCATATAACAGTCTGAATCAACGCATGTATCATGCTCAACACATAGCAGTAAATAAAAATACAGATGGCATGTATCATGATGAACAAGCAGGTGCAACAATCATAGCTCAATTAAATGCAGCATCTCACAGGCATATGTAAAACATATATCAAATACATGCATACATATATATCAGCAATGTATATGCATGGTCACTATCTGCGGACCCGTCCAACCATGACCCCAGAGTAGCCAGGGTGGCACGACAAATGACAACTAGCCCGACTCCAGCGGCCACCACTCTCGAGTGACCGAGTTGGGTAGTATGACTGAGTAGTGTATAAGCGTAAAAAGCTAACTACTCCTGGGGGCCCCTGCTGCAAGTCACGCCGTCCCTACCCATGAGTAGACAAACGCCGCACACAGGACAACTGCACGTCACACAACCACCGTCTATAGTGGGCGAGTGCTAACACCACTCTGCACAGTGGCCAGGTGCGCATCTCCAGCTACCACCATCCATAGTGGTCGAGCGCGGCACATCCAATGCTCTGCCCTCAACCCTGCTACCACTACCCCGAGTGGCCGGGGAGGCAGGATGACTGACAACCCGTCTCATCCACAAGGGAGACTCAGTCAACAGCATGCATGCAATGTAATGATGCATAGCTCCATACATGTATCCTCGCCACACTCCCTATCCCACGGGGAGTCCTGGTCAACCAAAAGTCAACTATGCAAGGACTATAATCCACAAGACTCTCTCTATCTTACAAAGAGTCATACTCATCTGACAGTCAACCACGCTAAGACCTCTAGTCAGTAGCGAGATATTATCGACCATCCATATAACCATACACAGATATACGATCCATAATGGATATACAATCATGCTAGGACCTCTAGTCTGTAACCACATACTGACAACCACACACATTTATCTATGCACAGACAACTAAATCCACCATAGATGCACAACTAATATGTGTACGATACAACGATCGACTCCATAACCCAATTCATCACCTAACCCTAGTGATGTAACACAGTAACCCAATCTGAGGTCACAAAGATAACCCTAACCACCTGTACTTACTGAACATCCATCAGCAAATACATAATAGGGTTTATAGTTCCTATCCGAGCTAGATAATCAATGAAGTACCAGAGTTTATATCTCAAAGGTCAAGGCAGTACAAGCATATGATTAAATAAGAGTGGATTTAAGGTAAACAGGTATAAACATAAATCCAAGATCATGCACTAGAATTTGATCAAAACTACCGGACCAGGTAGATATTACCCACCTGATACGAAGCTCGAATAATCCTCACGGTCGCGGACCCGCTTCGTATCCCAAACATCTTTCCTCGTCTACGAGGTAGAAACTCCAATTAACCCAATTTGATACACCAAAACCAAACTCGCTCCCAAATCAACAAGATCACTATATAGATCTAAACAACACTCTAAACAGGGTTGTAATAGAAGCTCACCACCAGCTCAATCCACCACAGCTAATCAATTCTATACATCCACCGAATAGATCAATCGGACACATTTACAACATCTAATTCATTATACCTACCTTCGATCACTGCCATAGTATCTCTCTGATCTACAGCATCAATTGCTTCACCACCTACGCCATCCACAGAATGACAAGTCCGGGAAAATCATGTTCATAACCGATCAAGGAAAATAGGAAAGCTGCCACATCAATACAACCCCCACAACCGGCATACCAAACATCACCACAGATTACAGCCTCAATCAACCACCTGCAGGTAAGTTCCACACCAATACCCCATCACAATCTATTGCATAGTTATAACACAACCAAATCGAAACTTACCTTATACTGCCAATACAAATCCAGCATTCCCAGCTCAACTTCGATCACACACACACAGTCGACACAAATGCATAGATCAATCCACATCCACAGCCAAATCATCCCATTGAACAGAAACACCACAAATTCACAACAATTACCATTGAGACAGCAAAGGAAACGAAACTTACCGGCTAAATCTTCACCGGAAACAGTTTTCCCAGCTGCCCTGTTCACCGGACAAACCAGCTCCAATCACTGATCACACCACAAATTGATGCTAAATCGAAGAATCCACAGCAAGATCTAAGCTCATATCTCAAAGGGGAAAGAGATCGATCCTTACCTAGCTCAGGTGATGATTGACGGTGAAACCTCCCTCTCGGCAGCTCACTTCCACGGCGTTCCCAGCTTCCCAATCCAAACCTCCATCGGATTCCGGCAGCAAGATTGAGCTCGCAGCGACCATCGAAATGAGTAAGGGTTCGAGCCTCAAATCGAAATCGAAGAGGAAAGTCGACAATGGGGAAGAAGGAAAGCTGTCGATCGGAGAAGATAGGAAGAAACGACGGAGAAGAGGAGCAAACCTCATGACGGAGCTCGACACCGGAAGGAAGAGGATGGCGACGACGATAGCGGCTCCAGTTCGTAGCGAGACCGATCGGCGTGGCAGCGCGAGATCGGGATTTGGGGAGAAGCAAAACGCGATCGGGTTCAGCGAGGCGACAATGGAGAGCTCCGGCGACCCAGGGCGGCGGCAATGATGACCTTGCCGAGCTCTCTCTCGCGTGAAGAAGCCGGCGATGAAGAAGAAATCGCGCGGTGAAGAAGGGGATCGCGAATGCTTCGATTTTGTTCGGTGGCTTTTAAAAGTCGTTCGACCAAATCTGGCTAACCCAGCCCATTCCAAACCCAATCCGTTTGGATTCAGCCCAGCCGATTCAGCCACTTAACCCAAGTCAAATCCAATCCGAGTTCAGTCCAAATCCAACTCCAATTCAAGCCCGATTTCAGACCAAGCCCAATTGCAGATCAAGCCCAATTTCAGCCCAAGCCCAATTGCATATCAAGCCCAATTTCAGCCCAAGCCTAATACAGCCCAATTTCAGCCCAGCTAAATATTTAACCCATTAGCCCACTAATTATGCCCAATTAATCCCAATTAATTAAAGGGTTTAATCCATATATAAATTTTTTTTTCCGTACTTTACATTCTCCCCCACTTATAAAAAATTTGGTCCCCAAATTTCGGACTCATGTACGAGTACAAGATGTCACAATAATCATCTCAAGTATCCGGAGTAAAGTCACACCTCAAGTGACTATGTGGGGTACTGAGCTCGAATATTACCTTCCAGCTCTTATATACACTCTCTATCAACCTATTAAGAGGTCAATAACTGTACCAAAGTGGAGCTCTATATCCATAACCGGTGGGAGACTTTGCCAGAATCGTAAGGTGAATCATGAATCACTATCAGAAATGATACCCAAGGATACTCCATGGATATAATTCCATCAAGCGATCCAACGGAGTCCATCTTACGGCTCGAAAGAAAATGAGCAGACCTAGCTAATCGATCATCGACTATCCAAATCCGATCAAGTCCTTTCTGAATTCTAGATAATCTCCCAACCCAGTCTAACGTACTAGGCTCCCACTTCATCACGGTACATAACCCTACCGATCACAATATTCCACTTTTTCTTGTTGGCATACCCAACATCAAACTACGAAATCAACCGTGTCCCATATATCGTTCCACCAACATGAACGTCTCAATACTCACTATTTTCGGATACACTCCGAATAAATCATCACTCTCGAATGAAGAGTCTCTTGAAATAACTCTTCCTAAATCGAATGCAACTCTGGGAACCACTATCCTTCCCAGAGACAGAGATTTATTCTCACAAGAGAAATTAATCTAATGTCCAAAATTCACTCTATCACACAGCACTATAAGTGACTGGAAGACAGTAATGACCCATCTCCCCAGTTGCATCTATCCGTGCTCTAACAACCCTATAGCAGCTACCCAGTAGCTAGCCAAAACTCCCTGAGCACTCCTGCTCTATACATCTACTACTCAAGATAATAACTCAGCCTCAACTAGCGACGATAATATACGCTCATTTAATCGCACGGATCGCTCCTAATCCCTGAAATGATGCATCTGCGTACAATACCCTTCCATCCATATCGGACGGATTAACTAACACTGACGCAAAAGTCAGCCACCGTCCAGGCCTTGAAACCTAGCTCTACAAACTTTCGACCAGGTGATTTCCATCACCTCCTTGGTCCAACAAGTCGGCGGTATAGTATCGCTAGAACATCCTATCCTTACCTCTGGTAAACACCACATCTACGGTAAATACCAAATCAATCTAGGGAAACCACAACTTCCCTAAGATTGTGAATATATCCCCAATCATATATCCTCTATAGATATGACGACAATCGATGTCAAATACTCCATGAGTACTTGATTCCTCAGATCCATGAACTACTAAATCGTCGATAAGTCTAACAACCTTATCAACAACTCGTAAAATTCATACTAAGTATGAAATGTCGTCTTCTACACACCTGCATCCTTTTACTCTAAGCTGATGATATATCAATCATCACACCAACAATGATAATTGTATGACACTAAGTCACTACAGTATCAAACCTCCAGTCGTAGACCAACCCTAGGATATACACAGGTATCATTTAGCTGATCTAAACAAATCATCTATCCACAACGAAGGATATTCATTCACAACAACTACTGCATTCCATCATCGATAATCGATGCATAAACTCAAGGTATGACTCTCTTCTAACAAAGAGTTACAAGTCTTCTCAAGAAGAAACACTGCGGCAGATAAATCTCCCATAGTGTTTAGCAACACTGATACCCATAAAATCATCTCCCGGTATGAGGTCTCAATATCGGACTATTTTCGAAATCATTCCAATCGCTTACTCCACTTGCCCATGCAGTGACAAGCCCAGGAGTTCATCCGAATCTATATCCAATACTCTCAGATTATATACACATCTGAGATACCAATTATACCCTCATTCTCAGTCATTTAACTATCCGTAAAGATATGTCTATAGTAGAGGTATGTCTAGCAAAGACTAAGGGTATCCCTTGACTTCTTGGTTGTTGATCAACATCTCACCTAACGGTAGAGAAAAATCACCAACCCACAAGTCGATAAGAACCCTTCGAACCCTATCCAAGAATGTTCTAGACAAAGATACCTATAAATTACTGGTATCTCTCGATATATCCGCAAATAGGATAACCTAAAGTAATACCCTGAAAGACCGATCCTTTGGTCTGCTATACTTCTTCTCGAGTAATCATGTAAACTTGTCCAACATCTGTTCTGGACGGCTGAGCTCATGTAGATGCAAAGACTATCATGGAGGAACTGAAATCAATCATTGAACTGAGGTACAATCAAACAATCGCGAATGGAGATGGTAAACACGCCAGATCGCAAAGGATACACATCCGTCAGATAATATCAAGAATCATCAACATCGTAGCACGCCCCAACTCGCGGAAAGGTGTAGCCGAATCGAGAATATCTGCGTAGATACGCCATCGCCGTGATACTCTCTCTCCTCGAACAAATCATAACTACGCTGAAGGTAGGCCGCTTGCCGCTCGAAGGTAACAGCTTGTTGTCAATGTTCAATCTTCCGAGATGTCTCGCTATCCCAGTAACTTACTTCTTCCGGATGAAAGTATCAAAGAGCTCCAACTATATTTGAGGTAGTAGATCACTACTGATGTGATAACCCAATCTTCTGTAATGATCTCAGCTTTCGAGGTTGTGGATCGTCCGCTCGAAAGCATCATCCATAGTCTTTAACTGAGTCTTCAAAATACATACTCTCCTCGTAGATACCGACTGCTTATAGTAGAAACAGATGCATGATCCTCGTAGAAACTCGCACTGCACACACATAATCTCCTTTCGGAGTCTTTCCTCTGAGTTCGCTGATAACATGAGAAGCTGCTGACAATCTGCAATCGGTCTTCTATGATTAAAAAACTCTCCAATAGTCGCTCGTGACTCATGACTTTAATCTTTCTCCTTTTATCCAACATTCGGAGACTTCTGATTCCAATAATTTGACTTGCAATATATGCTTATCAAATCTCCAACTCTTAAAACACTGCTACGGAGTCATTTCTATACACATGACTCGGTCTATGCACTTTCGGTAGGATCTGGTAGGAGATCCAAACATCCTGATCAAAATGTCAACCGATAACCCGTGAGTGGCCAAAACCAACCCAATCACATTCTTGGGCTATTAAATGGTCGTAACTTTCGCAAGTCTAACGACTCTGCATGGTATTTCCATTATCAAACGATCACCCTACTCGATGCCCAAGAATTCCCTGACAATGAGTCAAAGAAGATGACGTGGAGAAATACTATCTCACAACATCACTGCAATGTGACCAAGTGATACATTATTTCCCGTAGGTTACTTTCCATCTCTTCCACCAAGTACCGGCTAAATCTGGATAATGGTATTCCACTAACACTACTTTCTTCGTATAACACGAGTTAAGTACTCAAAAGTACTCCCAAAGTTATACAACCTAGAACGACCATCTCAGGGATCAACATTCCTATGAATATCATCCCCTAATTTTCTACTATCTGCATCAGTAATAGTATACTCGCTTAGTCCAATACCCCATAGGTAATGATCTAACTAACATAATTAGTGAAAATCTTAGGACTATAATCCTTGATCTCCACAAGAGATGTGACTACTAACCCCTGCTTTCCGACTCGGTATCAGTCGACTCTCAAAGGTAATTCACCCTTTTCGATAGCAGATACATATCTAATAACCTCAACATATCGTTCCCGTGGTCAAACTCAAACCATGGTTACGAATACTAACCAATATCCTACAAGTCATCCATGTTATAAGCAACTAAATGCATAACTAATAGAAGGATATGTAATAACAATTAACATACCTTAATCTTTGTAGCTCGGAGATGTTCGCAACAGCCAGATCCCAGAACTCACAAAATCAAAACTGAGTAAAGCAAAACTCGATGTCCGAACGAAATAAAATTCGAAAATGGACTTCGCAACCTAGGGCTCTGATACCAATAAAATTATCACGCCCCGAGAGTATGTCGTACCGAAAAGTAAACAGACGGCATCTCCCCTGTATGTGGCAATATATCGGGTTAATACAAGGCCCGTAGGCCCACAACAACAACACAATATATAAAGATATCAACATATCATGTTAGGAATATTGGAACGGCTAGAGGGGGGTGAATAGCGTCGTTCTCAAGTTGTCGGAAATCGATCGCGTTCGTCTCTACAATTTCGTTAGCGCAGCGGAATATAGATATAATACAATAACGAAATGGACAAGCACACACAAAGACACGAAGATTTAACGTGGTTCGGAACTGCACGATTCTTACTCCACGGATCGGGTTCGTACGAACCCTAGCGATGCCAATCACACACCACTATAATAATAACTCCTTCTCGGAACAATCCGGAGGCGGAGAAACCTCGTACAATATGATTACAACAATAATCAAGTAGATACAAGAAAATACAATATGAAATACAAATGCAAGTAAAGGAAAAATACTTTACAAGAGCTTTGGATTGCTTGATCTTTGATTGCCTTAGAAGGACTGAAAGCACCAACTGCCCTCTTCAATTTCGCTCAAGAAAATTGCTATCTTTTCCTCCATCACGAGCTCCTTATATAGCTTCAATGCGGCCGAAGGTCGATCACCGATCGACGGACCATCACCGATCGATCACACCGCTGTCGTGAGACAACGGTGTAATCCACGCTGGAAAAAAATCCAAAGGCTAGGACATCAGTCGACTGATCATGACCATCAGTCGACTGATGAGCCATCACTCGACTGCTCGTCTCGAATGAGTGAGACTCCATTCGTGGTCGTAATTGAGCATCACGATCGATCACATGATCACGATCGCTGTCATTAGTCGATCGCCTAACAATGGCAATGATCGCTAGGCCACTTCCCGCACAAACCCTAGTTGATTTGGTCCACCGACCGCCACATGGCATCCCGACCGACACACCTCAACCATGAGGTTTTAACCCAAGTATGGTTCCCATACTTGCTAGACCACCCTTAGCCTAGACCTAAGCCTTCTAGCCACCTCCATCACCTCACGCCTCAGATCCCTCCAAGTCATCCATGACTTGTTCATCCATCGCGCTAGCCTTCAGGTGCTTCCATCGGCTATGTCATGCTAACGGTGTCTACACTGCCAAGGCACATTGGACTTACGCCGCCAAGACTCCGCTTGGACTTTACGCCGCCAACCATTAGACTTATGCTGCCAAGACTCCCGCTTGGACTTTACGCTGCCAATATCAAACCCTTGGACTTCTCAAATGCCAAGGCTCAAGCTTGGACTTTCCCTTGCCAACCCATGTTGGACTTTCCATGCCAAGACCATGCTTGGACTTTCCATGCCAAGACCCATGCTTGGACTTCCCTTGCCAACCCATGTTGGACTTCTCAAATGCCAAGACCATGCTTGGACTTTTCATGTGCACCCACTTGGACTTTCCATGCCAAGTACTCAAGACTTGGACTTTACCAAATGACAATTACATTGTCATATGTTTTTGTCGAAACATCAAAACATCACTCAAGTCAAACTCGAGTCCCGTCATCAGGTGACTGGTCGATTGCATCAACAATCTCCCTTTGATGTTTGACAAAACTAAATAAATGATTGAGTTAGAACACTAACTCAAATCCTTTACCAATTATCCCAAATTGGTAAATACTTCCAAATGTTCTCCCCAAACATTCTCCCCTTGACTAACATCAAAAGGTTTTCTCCAAGGAGGTCAATGTCTCATGTCCCAATGAGATCTTACAATCTCCCCCTTGGTCCAAAAATACCTAGGATGTCTACCATCTTCCTAGTGATAAGTCATATATCACTCAAGAGAGGCAATCCTATTTACTCTCCCAATTTCCAAATTGGGTATCAAAAATCAGCAATTTTCCCAATTGATGATACTCTCCCAATAACTTCTCCTCTTCAAGGAGAAAAACACCTCCATCATCCCAAGATGGATACCTCCCCCTAAAGGCTTGCTCCCCCTTGACCATTGCACCAACAATGTCCTTGGGAAGCCCCTAAGCCAATAGGAACTCTAAGCCAACAAAAATTAAGGGTAGAAATTCAACATTGAACTTTCTAACACCTTGAAATTGATACAAACCCTAAACACTTCTCCTAATCCATATCCAATGGATTTTCACCCTTCATCATGCTTCCCAAGGCATATCCTAGGGTCAGGAGTGGTTAGGGACCTTAACCGCAGCTGAAATCGGGTTAAACAACTTTGGTTACCCCAAATCGCTATCGATCGAATCTGTTACGATCGATGTGTCCATCAGTCAACTGGCACGAGGCAACAATCGAGTGATACAGCAATGAGTCCAATAGCCCATCACGATCAGATCAGAAGCTCGAATGATCGATAACTGAAAACCTGATTTTCAGAAATCAAACTCAACTTTTGGAAATTCATAAGTAATTCTACGTAAATCAAAAAATCACGAAACTTGATACGTATATTACTTATCACACATACAATCAGTGAAAAATTTTGGAAAAATATTTTTACCATTGAAATAGGAGATTGATACAAAGTTCAAAACTATTAAAAACTTTAAAATTTTTGATCCACTTTGTATCAACTTCTACAATGATGATGGCTATCAAAAGATAGACTTCACCAAGGTTTTCTAAATTGATTTTAAAATGTTTTTGAAAACCTATTTTGAACCATAATTTATTGGTTAAATATACATAACTTGTATATTAGCTTTCCTTATGATTCTTGGTGATAGTTGAAATAAGTTTGAGTTCATCTAGATGCACTACCTATGCACCTTGAACCTAACTTATTATCTTAGCATCTCACATGTATCTAGGGTGTATAAATACACATACATGTCAATGTGATGTGAGATGTGGGTTTTGATTTACTTTATCTAGGGTTTCATGCATTTTCTAGGCAACTCTACTTGATTCCCTTATAAGTGAGACTTCAAGTCATGCCATTTTCCTTAAATCAATGTTCAATCAAATTAATGCATGAAATGATCATGGCATAGTGATGGCAAAATAAAAACTTGACCAATGATCATGATGTCATGGCATATGATGAACTTTGAGAACACATGACATCTAAAATAACCCTAAACAACGACATGACATGGTATATGATAGGATGCGATTTCATGTCATGATATATCAACTTTTATAAGCAATACAATAATACAAGTACTCATCCAGACACACAAGATTTTCAGAAACACAAATTTCATTTAACTTAAAATTTTAGTCTTTTACATTCAAAATGGAGATTGGCTATGCTCAATCTCACTACAAAAAATGACAACCACAGAAAATCTAATATCCTCAATATCTAATCATCTTCAGGAGGTGGCGGTGGAGGAGGTCACGACTCAAGGTCCAGCCCGCATCATCTCTAACATATCGATGATGCCGCTCGACTCGACTCTCCATCCGATCAAGACGCACCGAAGATGTCCGCCCGCCAATATCTCGATACCGAGTCAATCGATCACGATAGTCCCGAATCTGACTCACCGCCACGACGACCGATGGACTCCGCCACGATGCATCCGTGGCCGATCATCCTCATCAACGGCGTCTGCATCCTCGTAGTCCTCTGTCGCCTGTCTGGGTACCGGAGGAGGCTATCTGCGTGCCCTGGGTGGTGGTCGAGGTGCCGTGCCCCATCCGTAGCTTTACGCAGAAGTTACGAATCGATATCAGACACCTCAGATAGCGCTCTAAGAGAACCCCTGTGGATGTTAACGCCTACGGAGTCTAGCCATGCTGTGATGATATGACCAAATGGCATATGCACTTTCCCTTGTACAGGGGAAGTGAAATGCACAATGCAATGAAACATGTTTAGTGCAAAGTTAATGTCTAACCTATGACGCATGGCATATAAAAGAAAGAGATGGGGAGGCCAAATCTTGGCTAGACCCCGAGTGACGATAGGAAGAAAACACCCAACAATGACCTTGTAAAGTACATTGTCAGGTGCAGATAACTCAGTGATAGGGAATAAATTCTGGGCCGGTGGACGAGGATAACCAAAGATATGCTCATGCATGGACTCCATAGAGATATGGTCAAAGGGCTCGGGTAAAGGAAAATCCATGGTAGGGAAAAAGATAAAGGTATCATCTGAGGGCCTACACTCGAGAAACTCCTGCAGTATCGCAGGAGTGAACTCTAACTCGCGTTTTGCAATGTGAGTAATGTAGGTAGGGCCGTCATCCACCTTTTTTAGGTTTTGATAAAATTCCTTAAGAAGGTCATCATTAATTGGATGCGTGCATAAGACGATTTTCATGAGATTGTAGTATGCAATTAATTCCATGACATCACTACAATGGCGGTTGAAAAAGTCCCTATCGATGTACCTAACCAACATAGGTTGGTACAATCGAGATTCACCCTCGGGTGGATCATTCCTACGGGCTCTCCTATTATGAATGCAATGTAATGATATGACATGCAAGGACATAATACATGATTAGATAAAAACTAAATTCGAATGGAAAGACAAATTAGGGCTTGGGTAAGAAGAGCGTCACTTAGGCGCCATTTGGAGGTGTGGCCGGAGGAAATGCTCAGATATTGCGGAGGAGTCGCCGAAAGGTTCGCCGGAGAACTCAGACGCCGGAACCTAATCGGAAAAACAAACCCTAAATCGCGTGAACTAGGGCTCGAAATACGTGAAAAACGGAAGAGGAGAGGCTTATCTATTAAACCTAACACCTTGGGCGGCTGGCACGGCCGGAAGGATCGGTCGGAGAAGGAGATGGCGATCGGAGAGGAAGAGGAGAACGAAAGGCGCTGTGCGTGAAGACGCCAACCCTAGCGGTTCGGCGCATAAATCGCGATGCATCGATCGATGTGCATCATCACCGATCCGATTGCGGTTTATTACCGGGTTTACCGAGCCAGCCGATCGATCCGGCCGGCAATCGACCGCCAACCTTCGCGACGCGGTTAAGAGCATCACCGATCGATGTTGCTCATCGGGCCGATCGATACGCGCATCACTCGATCGCTCATCGAGCACTCGATCGATGACCTCACCTCGGTGAATGCACATCATCACGATCGATGTATCCCATTAGTCGATCGATGTTCAAGCAATGAGTCATGAAGCTAGCACTCGATCGATGACCGATCGTGATCGCGCTACGTTGTTATCGTCGATATCCGATTCCCAGCTTCAAATTCTGAAAATCTCGATTTCTTCATCTAATTAATCCATTTTATCATGTTTATTCTTGTATATCGAATATATTGATATTACACTTACATTCATGTATTTGTTAATATATTTTAATGTTTTATTTCATTTTTGCAAACATTAACATTCAATGATTTCCAAATCCTAACATCTCACCCTTTCTAAGTGTTGAAATACACACTCAAAGGTAAAAGACTTGTTTTGTGAGATGCAATCCATCCTAGATATTCCTTCCATGCAAACATATGGTAAAACATATGAAGCATGGTGAGTACAAGACATCAAGTTGTGTGACACTTGAGTATCACTCTTGATGTTACTTTTACATGAACTTTTAAAGTGTGCCAACAATCAAGTTACACACTATGACCTCTAAATCTAGATTGTGCCACTTTTATTGATTTTCATGTTTTTCAAAAACTATATTGGCACATCCTAAAATCCTTTAGGATTAAAGCTCAAATGTTTTTCCAAGGCACCCATAACCTTGAAAATAACCTAAAGTGTCATCTTTACCATGGTTGAGTTAACTACTCATCCAATCATGGTTGGCACATTCTAATCCATTTAACGTGAATCAATCACGCTCTTTGGAACCCAAAATCTATTTGAGCTCATTGAATTAACTAGGTATTTCTTAGGGATAACCTCCCTAGATACCTTCCTAATGACCTTTCTAGGCTTATTAGCCTTGGTCATTTTGGTCTTGCCTAGGTTAACCTTAAGGATTGCCTCCCTAACAACCTTCTTAGCGGCCACCCTAGGTTTCTTCAAAACCTTGGCCACGAGGCACAAACCTTGGTCAACTCTAGGGATGATTTCCCCATTGACCTTGGTCTTCCTAGACCTAGTTAGTGTTCCATAGTCAAATGGAACACTATGATAAGTCACCTTGGACTTAGGTTTGTGACCCAAACCATTCTTGCCCTTGGTTGACTTTTGACTCTTAGGTCCTAGATGTTGACTTTGACTTCTTGACCTAGGAGTTTGACCATTAGACCCTTTAAAATGATTTTGCATAGTGTTGAGGGTCTTCTCAAGTTTTTCAAGTCTTGACCTCAAGGCTTGGTTTTCTAATTCTAATTGCCCAATTTTAGAATTTTAATTTAAATCTTGGGCATTGGACTTCCTTGGCATACGCCTAGTCCATTTTGGATTAAAACCTAGATGTTCTTGTATTTTCTTAATAGATTCCCTAGGTATGATTTTTCTAGGGATATTAGTCCCAAATTTCTCTTTATTACTAAAATGGACACTTTTAGCTCCTAATAAAAAACATTTATTCCTATTAGCATGTTTTTCATAAATTGCAGGAGAATTTAAATTCCTAGCATGCTTTTTAACATTTAAATTAGAAGATGCACTACTAAAATGTACCTTAGGGTTTACCTTAGCTCCCCCTACTTGTGATGCTTCTTCTTGGGTCTTTTTCCTCCCCCTAGAGCATTGACTTCTATAATGCCCCTTTTGATGGCACTTGAAGCATATAATATGCTCCTTGCTCTTTTGACTTGGAGAACCAGCATCCTTTGACTTTTGTTGACTTTTGGGCGCCGGAGAAGCTTTCCTAACCTTCTTTGGGCATTTGCTCTTGTAATGCCCATACTCCCTACACTCAAAGCACATTATATGATTTTTATTTGAAGATAAAGTGTTTGAGTTACCTAGGGTGGTGGTAGATGCCGGAGTTGAATTTTGAGCTTCCTCATCTTGATCGGATGTTGAAGGCTCTTCTTGAGGTTGCTCCGGTGTAGAGGATGGTCTCTCCTCCTCAATCCTAGAAGTAGATGCTTCTTCCATCTCTTCTACTTCTTCTTTCTCCGATCCGGAAGTTGACTCCATCTCAACTTCTGATTCCTCACTTTCACTTGAGGATGAACTCTCCTCATGGAATCTTGCCAATTTTCTCCATAGCTCCTTGGCATACATGTAATCCCCTAGCTTGCACAAAACATCATTAGGGATTAAATCTTCCAATAGTTTCGTTACCTTAATTTCAGTCTTGAGCTTTTGGCGTTGCTCTTGGGTCCACTTTTTCAATTTTAGGACATTCCCCTTCTTATCCCTAGGGGGTTCAAGGTGTTGGTGCAGGGGCACTAGATAATCAAACCTGTGTTTTGATTATGGCAAAGACACAAAGTTAAGTTTATATTGTTATCTCACGAGCTAAATCAAGTGTGCAGAAAAGTACTAAAGCTGGAGCTGAAGGCTAGCGACACCCAGAGGAAGCCGTGGTGGTCGGGCGACACTTGAGTGAATTCGGAGGGAGCCGAAGGAATCGAGTGGAAGGTCGGAAGCGAGAGCTACTATCGAGGTAAGCTCGTGTGAGTGAGAGATTGTAAGGTCGTGTCCTCTTTACGGGGACGACCGTAGGCGACGATTCGACTAAGACTTCCTGTGGAAGGTCTAGGTCGAGATCGAACGGTTAGAAACCGTCGTATTTATCATTTTTCGAGCTAATCTTCATCGTAGGGAAGTGGTTAGCCGGCAATGATCACGGACATTGGGCCGATCGTTATCGCTTGATCGATGAGATGCATCGCCGATCGCCATCGGCCGATCGATGAGAGGCATCACGATCGATGGCGACGATTTTCTGCGCTAGGTCAAAACGGATAACGTTTGACGCGGCCACTTCGCGATAAAAATTTAGAAAAATTCATGATCCGTTCCAAAGAAATAGGAGACAAATTCAGAGGCTAAAGTCTATAAAAGGAGGGGAGGATTCATCTCCAAATCACATCAATTATTCATCAAGTGCTCCTACAACGCCAACGCTTCAACACCGTCATAACGCCGACGCGACGCCAAGTTTTGATCTTCTTCGTCGGCAGCAGATTCAAGTAATATTTTTGATATTATATTCTGTATTTTTATCTTCATAACGAGGTGAGGTAGGCTTGTTGCCTCATCCTCGTATATTCGGTTTTTGTAATCGTTGTCTCCTACCTCCAACGAGGAGGAGACGTTTTAGTGCTTTGCCCTCCGTACGCGGTCTAGGACCGATAGGGCCTTGGAGTAGCAACCGCTGGGTTGTGAACCAAGTAAAATAAACGTGTTCATTTATTTTCCGCTGTGCTTACTTTGCGTATTGAACGAACGAAAAAGAAAAGATTTACGATCGCTATTCACCCCCCCTCTAGCGACGCTTCTCGATCCAACACAAGGCCTTCAACGAGGATGAACCAATCCTCTATGTTTATCATCAAGAATGTTTCCATTCTTGCTCTCCACGCCGGAAAATCTTCTGGATCATATGGAGGTGGAGTATTGATATCCCATCCAAGCTTGTCTTGGAATTCCATCTTCACACTCTAGCCTTTTGTCTTAGATCCCGGCGGTTAGTCCGTAGAAGAGCCCCAGGCTCTGATACCACTTGTTAGGAATATTGGAACGGCTAGAGGGGGGGTGAATAGCGTCGTTCTCAAGTTGTCGGAAATCGATCGCGTTCGTCTCTACAATTTCGTTAGCGCAGCGGAATATAGATATAATACAATAATGAAATGGACAAGCACACACAAAGACACGAAGATTTAACATGGTTCGGAACCGCACGGTTCCTACTCCACGGATCGGGTTCGTACGAACCCTAGCGATGCCAATCACACACCACTATAATAATAACTCCTTCTCGGAACAATCCGGAGGCGGAGAAACCTCGTACAATATGATTATAACAATAATCAAGTAGATACAAGAAAATACAATATGAAATACAAATGCAAGTAAAGGAAAAACACTTTACAAGAGCTTTGGATTGCTTGATCTTTGATTGCCTTGAACTAGCTTTGAAGGACTGGAAAGCACCAACTTCCCTCTTCAATTTCGCTCAAGAAAATCGCTATCTTTTCCTCCATCACGAGCTCCTTATATAGCTTCAATCAGGTCGAAAGGTCGATCACCGACCGATCGGGACCATCACGATCGATCACACCGCTGTCGTGAGACAACGGTGTAATCCACGCCGAAAAAATCCAACGGTAGGACATCACGACCGATCATGACCATCACGATCGATGAGCCATCACTCGACCGCTCGCCTCAAAGAATGAGTGAGACTCCATTCGTGGTCGGTAATTGAGCATCACGACCGATCACATGATCGGGCCGACCATTGCTCCATCACCGACCGCCTAACAATGGCAATGATCGCTAGGCCACTTCCCGCAGTCAAACCCTAGTTGACTTGGTCCAGTCGACTGCCACATGACATCAGTTGACTGACACACCTCAACCATGAGGTTTTAACCCAAGTATGGTTCCCCCATACTTGCTAGACCACCCTTAGCCTAGACCTAAGCCTTCTAGCCACCTCCATCAGCCTCACGCCTCTCGGATCCCTCCAAGTCATCCATGACTTATTTATCCATCGCGCTAGCCTTCAGGAGCTTCCATCGGCTATGTCATGCTAACGGTGTCTACACCGCCAAGGCACATTGGACTTACGCCGCCAAGACTCCACTTGGACTTTACGCCGCCAACCATTGGACTTATGCTGCCAAGACTCCCGCTTGGACTTTACGCTGCCAATATCAAACCCTTGGACTTCTCAAATGCCAAGGCTCAAGCTTGGACTTTCCCTTGCCAACCCATGTTGGACTTTCCATGCCAAGACCATGCTTGGACTTTCCATGCCAAGACCCATGGTTGGACTTCCCTTGCCAACCCATGTTGGACTTCTCAAATGCCAAGACCATGCTTGGACTTTTCATGTGCCAAGTGTCCCACTTGGACTTTCCATGCCAAGTACTCAAGACTTGGACTTTACCAAATGACAATTACATTGTCATATGTTTTTGTCGAAACATCAAAACATCACTCAAGTCAAACTCGAGTCCTGGTCAATCGTGACCTGGGCCGATTGCACCAATATATCACACAGTAGAAACATACAATAGATAAAACAATATACAATGACCCAACTGTGCACTCCGGAGTGACTTGACACAACAAGAAACATAATAGAAGCCACATCGAAAGCCAAATATATACAACACGTCCGTATATCACAGATACGGAAACAATATGGCTAAAACCACAAAACGACAATCCACACAAATACCACAATGCGGATTAAATATCCATCCGTCCGGTGTGAGATGGGATCACCATGAGGCTCAACGCCCAAGGAATCTTTCTACTGCTATCCGGCGACAGAAGCCTGTGGTCCCGGGTGGTGAGTATAAACTCAGGGGTAATATATAGAAAGTGCATGAACAACATATAAGGATAGATCTACAAGTATACATGTGAAGATCTACAGGTATACAGCATGAGCCCAATAGACATACAGTCATATCCAAATCTAATAATAAGTAACTACAGTAAAGTCATACTCAGTGTATATACTAACTGATCAACTGAACATGAAGTAATGTACTAACGTATCTGACGGTCTGTAACACCATATGCTAGATCATCCTGAACAGATTTACAATAACATAACTCATATAACGTACCAAGTCAATCCCATACCTGACCAATACTCCAACATATGAACAGTATATGATCACCTATAATAACAACCCGGTCCGTACCACACAATGACATGATGCTAATCAAATGCATATAACAGTCTGAATCAACGCATGTATCATGCTCAACACATAGCAGTAAATAAAAATACAGATGGCATGTATCATGATGAACAAGCAGGTGCAACAATCATAGCTCAATTAAATGCAGCATCTCACAGGCATATGTAAAACATATATCAAATACATGCATACATATATATCAGCAATGTATATGCATGGTCACTATCTGCGGACCCGTCCAACCATGACCCCAGAGTAGCCAGGGTGGCACGACAAATGACAACTAGCCCGACTCACGCCACCACTCGAGTGACCGAGTTGGGTAGTATGACTGAGTAGTGTATAAGCGTAAAAAGCTAACTACTCCTGGGGGCCCCTGCTGCAAGTCACGCCGTCCCTACCCATGAGTAGACAAATGCCGCACACAGGACAACTGCACGTCACACAACCACCGTCTATAGTGGGCGAGTGCTAACACCACTGCATACAAAGGGCGGTGCGCATCTCCAGCTACCACCATCCATAGTGGTCGAGCGCGGCACATCCAATGCTCTGCCCTCAACCCTGCTACCACTACCCCGAGTGGCCGGGGAGGCAGGATGACTGACAACCCGTCTCATCCACAAGGGAGACTCAGTCAACAGCATGCATGCAATGTAATGATGCATAGCTCCATACATGTATCCTCGCCACACTCCCTATCCCACGGGGAGTCCTGGTCAACCAAAAGTCAACTATGCAAGGACTACAATCCACAAGACTCTCTCTATCATACAAAGAGTCATACTCATCTGACAGTCAACCACGCTAAGACCTCTAGTCAGTAGCGAGATATTATCGACCATCCATATAACCATACACAGATATACGATCCATAATGGATATACAATCATGCTAGGACCTCTAGTCTGTAACCACATACTGACAACCACACACATTTATCTATGCACAGACAACTAAATCCACCATAGATGCACAACTAATATGTCTACGATACAACGATCGACTCCATAACCCAATTCATCACCTAACCCTAGTGATGTAACACAGTAACCCAATCTGAGGTCACAAAGATAACCCTAACCACCTGTACTTACTGAACATCCATCAGCAAATACATAATAGGGTTTATAGTTCCTATCCGAGCTAGATAATCAATGAAGTACCAGAGTTTATATCTCAAAGGTCAAGGCAGTACAAGCATATGATTAAATAAGAGTGGATTTAAGGTAAACAGGTATAAACATAAATCCAAGATCATGCACTAGAATTTGATCAAAACTACCGTACCAGGTAGATATTACCCACCTGATACGAAGCTCGAATAATCCTCACGGCCGCGGCCCCGCTTCGTATCCCAAACCTGTACAATAATAGCAACAATGATTAAGTACAAGTATCCAACAAACATAGGAACTAAACACTACATCGTTCCTATACTCACATCCTTTCCTCGTCTACGAGGTAGAAACTCCAATTAACCCAATTTGATACACCAAAACCAAACTCGCTCCCAAATCAACAAGATCACTATATAGATCTAAACAACACTCTAAACAGGGTTGTAATAGAAGCTCACCACCAGCTCAATCCACCACAGCTAATCAATTCTATACATCCACCAAATAGATCAATCGGACACATTTACAACATCTAATTCATTATACCTACCTTCGATCACTGCCATAGTATCTCTCTGATCTACAGCATCAATTGCTTCACCACCTACGCCATCCACAGAATGACAAGTCCGGGAAAATCATGTTCATAACCGATCAAGGAAAATAGGAAAGCTGCCACATCAATACAACCCCCACAACCGGCATACCAAACATCACCACAGATTACAGCCTCAATCAACCACCTGCAGGTAAGTTCCACACCAATACCCCATCACAATCTATTGCATAGTTATAACACAACCAAATCGAAACTTACCTTATACTGCCAATACAAATCCAGCATTCCCAGCTCAACTTCGATCACACACACACAGTCGACACAAATGCATAGATCAATCCACATCCACAGCCAAATCATCCCATTGAACAGAAACACCACAAATTCACAACAATTACCATTGAGACAGCAAAGGAAACGAAACTTACCGGCTAAATCTTCACCGGCAATAGTTTTCCCACCGCCTGCTCATCGGATAAACCAAATTTCCAATCACTGATCACACCACAAATTGATGCTAAATCGAAGAATCCACAGCAAGATCTAAGCTCATATCTCAAAGGGGAAAGAGATCGATCCTTACCTAGCTCAGGTGATGATCGACGGTGAAACCTCCCTCTCGGCAGCTCACTTCCACGGCGTTCCCAGCTTCCCAATCCAAACCTCCATCGGATTCCGGCAGCAAGATTGAGCTCGCAGCGACCATCGAAATGAGTAAGGGTTCGAGCCTCAGATCGAAATCGAAGAGGAAAGTCGACAATGGGGAAGAAGGAAAGTTGTCGATCGGAGAAGATAGGAAGAAACGATGGAGAAGAGGAGCAAACCTCACGATGGAGCTCGACACCGGAAGGAAGAGGATGGCGACGGCGATAGCGGCTCCAGTTCGCGGCGAGACCGATCGGCATGGCAGCGCGAGATCGAGATTTGGGGAGAAGCAAAACGCGATCGGGTTCAGCGAGGCGACAATGGAGAGCTCCGGCGACCCAGGGTGGCGGCAATGATGACCTTGCCGAGCTCTCTCTCACGTGAAGAAGCCGACGATGAAGAAGAAATCGCGCGGTGAAGAAGGGGATCGCGAATGCTTCGATTTCCTTCGGTGGCTTTTAAAAGTCGTTCGACCAAATCTGGCTAACCCAGCCCATTCCAAACCCAATCCGTTTGGATTCAGCCCAGCCGATTCAGCCACTTAACCCAAGTCAAATCCAATCCGAGTTCAGTCCAAATCCAATTCCAAATCAAGCCCGATTTCAGCCCAAGCCCAATTGCAGATCAAGCCCAATTTCAGCCCAAGCCCAATTGCAGATCAAGCCCAATTTCAGCCCAAGCCTAATACAGCCCAATTTCAGCCCAGCTAAATATTTAACCCATTAGCCCACTAATTATGCCCAATTAATCCCAATTAATTAAAGGGTTTAATCCATATATAAATTTTTTTTTCTGTACTTTACACCTCGACCTATCGTTGAAGCTCCTTTGTTTCCTCAGGATTGCTCCTATAGGCTGGTCGATTAGAAATGGATGCTCCAGGGATGAAATCAATCTGATGCTCTATTCCCCTAAGTGGTGACAATCCATCAGGAACTTCATCAGGGAATACATCTTCAAATTCCTGCAAAAGAGAATTAATACTAGGAAAAGTAGAGTTAAGATGGTTAGTATTGAAACAAACCTTCTTATACAATAGTAAAATCATTGACTGTAGACAATAAAAAGCTCTCTTAATCTCTCTCTCTTTTGCATAAAAGCTCTCTTTGTTCCTCTCTTTCTTTTGAACATTTTCTTCTTTTTCTTTTTCATTCTTTTCTCCACTCCTATCATCCTTATTTAATATTTTTTCACACTTGTTTTTCTTTTGTCATTCTCTTTTTCCTCATCATTCTTTTTTTTTCTCACAAACATTTCTTTTTTCACTCTCATTTTTTATTTTTAATTGATCTTCATATACTTACCTCAGAGTTAATGGTACAAGAGTGACTCGTTTACCTTGCATCATTAAAGAATATTTATTTTTGTACCCATCATGCATGACTCTCCTATCAAATTGTCATGGCCTATCTAAAAGTAAATGAATTGCATGCATTGACACTATATCACAAAGCACCTCATCATGATAGAAAAATGAAACTAACACTTGCTTATTGACTTTCACTTTCCCACACTCATTCAACCATTGTAATTTATATGATCTAGGATGTTTAGTAGTAGGCAAGCTTAATTTCTCAACCAAGACAATGCTAGCTACATTAGTGCAACTACCCCCATCAATAACCATACTACATACCGTGCCTTTAATGTGATAGCGAGTGTGAAAGATATTGTCTCATTGTTCTTCATTTTCTTTTTTCACTTGTACATTTAAAGCACATCGAGTGACAAGGGCATCACCTTCAATCGGATATTCTTCTTCATCACTTTCCAATAATTGTGGCAAGACATTATCATCATCTGACTCACTTTCATTTTCAATATCTCCATTTTCTCTCAGAATCATTACTCTTTTGTTTGAACATTGTGATGCAATATGACCTCTTCCCAATCACTTAAAGCATTTGATATCTCTATTTCCCATAGTTTGTGTAGGTTCTTTACCTTTGAATGAAGTAGAACTTGCATCCTTATTCTTTGAAAATTCGATCTTACTCTTAGAAACAATTTTATCATCTCTTTTCCTCCAGCTAGATTTCTATGTGGATAAACCTGAACTATGACCATGATTGGTTTAAGCCAGCCTTTTGAGTTGCCTTTCTACTTTCATCTGCAAAAGGTTGGAATCCGCCAACCTAACTGCCCCCACCGGTCTGTCCCACGACCATTGTGAGGGAGGTAAATCACGGAGGGAACTATGGGCCTTGACGTGGTGGCCAAGACACTTGGGGGTCATTTGAATCCAGGAAAAAGCTTTAGACCTCCTCCGGAATCGACCCTTGTCTTATCCACAAGCTCCGCCGTGTCTTACCCACCAAGCCATCCCCGTGGGGGCACCTTTCTACTTTCATGAACATATGCACCATATCTTCAATCTCCACATAATGTTGCAACTCCACTATATTTGCAATTTCTAGATTCAAGCCTTACAAAAATCTTGCCATCATTGTGTCTCGATCCTCCTCCACATTGGCCCGAATAATAGCAATCTCTATCTCTTTGTGATATTCCTCCACATTCTTAGATCCATGGGTTAAACTCTACAGGCGTTGGTACAAATCTCGATAGTAATGTGATGGAATGAACCTTTTCCTGATAATATATTTCATTTCATCTCATGTGTCAACGGGTCTTTCTCGGGTTCTTCTCCTAGTTAGAACAATTTGATCCCACTAAATAATAGCATAATCAATGGACTGAACTGCAATAAGTTTTACCTTCTTTTTAGAGTAATTGTGACAATCAAATACTAGTTCCACTTTCTTTTCCCATTCTAAATATGCTTCTGGATCACTTTTTCCTGAAAATGATGGAATCTTCATCTTGATGTTTCCTAAGTTTCTATCAATTTGCTCATCCAAACTTCCTCTTCGGCTAACAATTCTTCCATGACCAGATCTATTACTTGAAGGTCTATCATCAATATCCTCAGAAACACCATCTTCATCTTTATTTGTGACACGATTTTGATGCCTATCTCTTTGTGTAGGAACTCTACCAACATGATTCCTTTGTAATCTAGTAATTACAACATCTTGTTGTTCCATTTTGTCTAAGATTTGACTAAATCTGATTTCCATACGCTTCAAGTGTTGTCTCAAGACACGTTGCTCAAGTGATTCACCTAGTCTAGTTTCTTCACCACTGGTCGCCATTAGAGAAATATATTGTCGCTCAATCACTCAACTCACTAAGATTAGCTCTTTAAAGAACTTAGAATTGAGGAAAATTTTTGTAAATGTTCGTTGACTAATAGAAATTTTTCAAAGGCATGGAGTAAGGATTAGAATAAAAGATAGGAATTGAAAGGAAAAAAATATGCGCTTAGTAGAATGATAAACTTGGATCAAGTGCAGAAAAGAAAATATTAGAATTGACTATGAGCAGGTGCCAGAAATAAATCTTGGATGAACAAAAAGAAATGCGGAATTGAAAGATAAAGATACTTCAAATAAGTGCTGAAATGAAGTATGTCAGAATCTAATCTATGCAAGTGTCAGAATTTAATCTTGGCAAAGCTTAAAGAAAATGTTGAATTGAAAGGTAAGGATAAAATAAGGGCTAAATGAAAATTTGTCAACATTTAATTTAGACAGTTGCTAGAATTGAATCTAGGTAGAATTGAAAGATAAAATTTAGTAGAAGAAGTATTTCTACTTTTTTTTCTATTTTTTTCGATTTTTTTTTTTTTAAATCTCGGCTTCCCCTTCTTTTTTTCTTTTTCTTCTTGCTTTTTTTTTCCGAAAATCACAACTTTTTTTCTTCTTTTTTTTATAGCAATAATGTAAATATCTTGCTAAGACTCGAATAATAAGAAAGAAAATATCAAAAGATGAACAAAATAGATGAAAAGTATAGTAAAGATTTGAGCACAAGAGAAAAGATAAGCAAATTGATCTAGAAAGAACCTAGGCTCTAATACCAGTTGATGTGAATCCGATGAGAATAAAGTCTCAAGAACTTGCAACAAATTGAAGAAGAAAATAAGGAAAGTCTAAATCGATAAGATGGATGGAAAGAACTTCGACCCAATACTTAAGAAAGCACGAATCTTGGTATAGAAGATGGAAGACATCACAACCTTGGGATTGAGGTTGATAAGTCTTTGGACGCCATAAGGGAATGCCTTAATAAGTTCTAGTTCAATGAAGAACCAACAAGTGAGAGCCTCACCATGCTATAGATTGAAAGAAAATCAAAGATTATATGTGTGGTTGCCACCCCCTTTATTTATATCTTTAGGGTGACCTAAAAACCCTAAAAGATCAAAAGGAAACTCATTTAGAAAAATCCTAAGTAGACTACATAGTTAAATTGACCTTAAGTTACCATTACAACCCAAATAAGAATAGCAATTGAGCCTAAAATGAAGATTATATCAGAATTCTCCATCTAGGTTGAAAAATTTTAGTTGTGCCCGTCAGCATGACTTGAGATCTTAATCCGTAGGAAGAACTATGTTTTTATATTTTTTAAATTAACATTGGTGGGTGAAATAGATGCTAAATTTATGAATTCCATGGTCACATCAACTTCTTGCTCACATAGTAACTGTCGTAGCTATTAATTTATTACTCTATTTACCTAATTTGCAGATTTCTTGGCAATGGCTTCCTTTTACATCTTCTGCCCGAACAGATAACTTGCAGCTGTATCATTGGGTATACAATTCTCCCTCTGCCTTGAGTATGTTGCTAATACATTGCAGTGGTCATTTTAGTTACTTAGTTACTCTTTTTTATGTTCTTTTGAGCTTTATAGGTAAGGGTTGTAAATGGTGTTCCACCTACAGGTGATTACTCATTCGCTAAATACAACAAGGTAAGTCAACACTAGTTGTCATTCAGATCAAACATTGCTGCAAGTTTTTTATTTTTTGCTAATTGTGTAACATGCTGTTATTGTCATCTGGATGCAGTCTGTGGATGTTCTCAGATATACAGATGAGGAATACGAAAAGTATTTGACTGATCCTGTAGGTACTAGTTTCAGCATAGTAAAAGAAAAACCTTTTCAATATTTAGTATAGGGAGTTCATCTTTAGTAATTTAATATGCTGATTTCATGACAGAAGTATTTTATCACAAACTATTTGTTTCTGAGATTTATTAAAGGTATCACACTTGATTACAGATGGCTAAAGAAAGTTTAGAGTTCTTTCCTTTATTTTTAGATAATGACTGATAGATCATGGATAAAAGAAAAGCATAAACAATTAGAAGAGACGGTGGCATAATGAAACCCTAATTCACAATAAGAGAAATACATTGCATACTGGATTTAGTTTCGAGTTATGATTGAAATATCCTAAATAGCTCAAATAGATATTTGCCCCAATATGTGTGTAGCTTCTTGGTATATTTACACTTTAGGTGAAGAAGGATGAAATGAGTTGAGCATGGCTTTGGGCAAAGTGAAGACCATAAATGATAAACTGATTTGCTGTGAATTATGAAAGGCAAATACAATAACATCAAGTCTTTCTCCCACTAAATGGGATCGGCCATATGGATTTTTTTAAGGCATTAAGATCAATTTTCTATTATATCTTCATCTATATCATTTATATTTAAATAAAGTTTATCTTTTATCCTAACTTGAGCATTTATTGAACTCTTAAGTACAAGCTATACCATCTTAAATGTGTCTCTTGAAATTTTCCTTTGATAGGTGTAACTTTAATTTTTTTCTCTAATATTTTCGTTTCTTATCCAGTCTATTCTCGTATGTCCGTATATCTATTTTAATATCCTTATTTTTGCGACTTTTATCTTTTGTCAGCATGCTCACTTCATAGCTTAACCCTTAACTCCATATAATATACATCATTTTATAAAACTTCTTTTTAACTTTTTGTGATATCTTACGATCACAAAGAACACTTGATGCTCTTTTCCATTTTAACCCTACTGCTCGCAAACAGGTGCACTTCTAGTCTTACCTGATGATATTGGTTTGTATAACGATGTCATCTCCAGGTGGGAATCAATTACTACTAAAGTAATTGACTCAAAAATTTGGGCTGATAAGAGATCCAAAGTACTATATATTGAAAATCTATTGGGGGAAATTGAGAAGAAGACTTTCATCCAATGGAGAATGATGTTCCCTGATCAATATGATAAGCTAATCAATGCAGCGGATGAAACGCAAAATGTTCTGTCACAGATAAGAAGAATAATCACCCTTGAAGATCCCACTTCAGGGTCAACAGCGGAGAAGAACCAGGCTTATCTTGATCTAGAGAGATTAGCTTGTCCAAGCACAAAGGAATTGGTTGCCTATATGAACCAATACAAGGAGCTAGCAGCAAAGACAGGCAGAATGTTCATTAATGAAGAATTATCAAGTAAGTTCTACCGGAAAATGCCTCCATTAATTGGAAATTATCTTGAGCAGAAGTTTCAGGAACGCTACCCAGGAAATACTATAGGAGTTTTTCCCCGAATTCATCACGCTTATCAAGAACTCAAGGAGATGTGCAAACAGGCTTCACTTCAAAGGAGCCTAAAAGACTTGCAGTTTTGTTCACAAATACCTCTGCCCAGTTACTACCAGGGACAGAAGAGGTATGGTCTGAGAAAGGCCTAGAATTACAAAGGAAAACCTTACAAATCACACGTTCGTGTGATCAAAAAGAAGTACGAGCATGACAGAACCAAGGTAAGAAAGTGCAAATGCTACATATGTGGAGAAGAAGGACATTTTGCAAGAGAATGTCGAAACAAAATAGGAAACAAGGAAAGAATAGCAATGCTCAACGAAATTGATCTACCAGAAGAATTTGATGTTGTATCAGTAGACCAAGATGAAACTGAAAGTGACGCCATTTGCAGCATATCAGAGGGAGAAATGGATACTGAACAACACTGTAGCATGGTAACAGCTACTTTTCCTGATAAAGAATTCTTGTTTGTTCTTTTTGGTGAAGATAGAGGCTAGCAGGTTCAAATTAATATCCCTGAGGAACAAGCTTATTGTGATCACACATGGCTACATAACAAAGAAGTCCAGACCATTTATGCTGGGTGTAAATTCTGTGGAAGGGATACCAAAATCAGGTCTAGAATTAATTGCAGTAATTGTAATCTAACAGCTTGTGCACCTTGTGCAGATTATTACTTAAAGCAGGAAGTAGTAACAGAACCAGCACCTGTTCAGTACAATGATAAAGCATTGTTCAAAGAGTTAACGGAATATATTACTTTTCTGTTGGCAGAAAATTCTAGACTGATGATGGAAATTGACAGGCTCAATAGAAAATCAGCAGAGGAGATTTTGTATCATGACCTTGAAAAAGAATTTGAAGAGATGAACCCAGAGAATCCTGGAAAAGGAAAGGAACAAGTCAGCTACCTTGAAGAAAGAACTGTTTCTAAAATAGGTACTGAATATCATTCCAAGCGTATGATAAACAGACTTTACAATATGATGGTTATACTGGAAATACCTAACCATGCTCCAATCAAAGTTAGTGCAATTTTAGATACAGGTGCTACAACATGCTGCATAGACAGAAGGGCAGTCCCTGAAAGCATTCTGGAAAAGAACCCTTACACTATTGTAATAAATGGTGTAAATTCCAGGCAGTTGGCAAAATGGAAGCTAAAAGGCGAACAAATGATCATAGGTGATAACAAGTTCAGAATTCCCTTCACTTATTCATTTGATATGTCTCTTGGGGATGGAATTCAAATGGTGGTAGGCTGCAATTTCATCCGAAACATGCAGGGAGGACTTCGGATTGAAGGTAACCTAATCACTATTTATAAAAATGTTACCTCAATAACCACAAATGATGCAGCAGTCCACGCAATACAAGAATTGAGCATGGATGAGGAAGAATATATGAATATTCAGGAGAAAGTCTATTATGCTATGGAGCCATCAAATCCAAAAATTTTCAGAAAGCATGAGGAGTTAATTGAAAATTTGAAGAATCAGGGATATATAGGCGAAGACCCACTGAAATATTGGTCAAAAAACAGAATTCTATGCAAAATAGACATCATCAATCCTGATATCACAATTCAGGATAAGCCTTTATCTCATATAACTCCCCTCATGAAGCAGGCATTTGAGAAGCATATTAAAGCATTACTCCAGTTGAAGATTATCAGGCCAAGCAAAAGCAGGCACAGAACTATGGCCATGATTGTACCTGCATGTGACGATGGGGCCCAATGAGCACCCGACATGTGACGATAAACCTTTTCCCTCTCTATTTAAGTCCCCTTGTAATGGGTTGCAAGGCAGACGGCGATCCCGATCTCCTTACTTCCCTCTGTTTTTAATAGAGACTCATTTTGGTGTTCCTCTCTGTCTCTCGGTTGCATCTTCTCTCGTTGTTCTTGGCCCTAGGTACCGGCTCCATCCTGCGGCCTCGAACTGAGAAGCGATCCAACTTCCTTCTTTACCTGATGCATCGCTGGTCACTGAGCCATTGCCGTCGTCCGTTTCCCAATCGGACGAGGTGCGACTGTCATCGAATTCAGAGCTTAGGGAATCATCGCCTGATCCGAAGGTTGAAGTGCACTGGTATGGACAATCGAGCTGTGATTGTCCGTCGTCAGATGAGTCCGATGGCACTTCACGGGCACAACAACCCCAGACTAGTTGCTGTGGAGACATGCGATCGTAAGGATAGTCGTTGTAATCCTCACTTCGTCTAGACAAGTGGCGGGACAGCGCCACTAATGACTCATAAACCACGAGCTCAAAACCATGAGCGCCCATGGTTTCACCGAATCCAGTGGACGCTGAACAAGATGGCATGGGCCACCTTTGCGTGCTCAGCACATGCCGACACGACAAAGAAAGGCACTGCGGTCGACCACACGATTAGGCCAATGAGGCCGACATCGCCGACATAATGGTGCGCTGAAACCGGGTCCTCACGCTCCATTATTGACGACTCGATGAACGATGCAATGGTCGATGGAGTCGCCGTTCTGCTCGACGGACCAACAATTCCATCACCAATCTTCGCAGCGAGGCCGAGCAGACTGCGCTTCCGTTGGTATTCCGTGCAGCAGAGGAAGCGGAAGGCGACAGCAACAGACGCCGCGAAGATTGGTGACGGAATTGCTGGTCCACGTGCAAGAACCGGCGACGGCCCAGATACCACCGCCCAAGGTCAGACGTTATCATAGTCAATAATGGAGCGTGGAGGACCCGGTTTCGGCCGCACCATCGCAGCCGGGCAGTTGTCGGCCTCGCTGCCTAGTCTGCATGCGGCCGAGCCACCACGAGTGCCTTCTTTGTCGTGGTCGAACAAAGGTGCCCGATAGCACCCAAAGGTGGCCGCCCATGTGTCATACTGTTCAACGGGGTCCACTTGGATTCTCGGTTTGTGAAAACCATGGGCGCTCATAGTTTTGAGCTCGTGGTTTATGAGTCATTAGTGGCGATGTCCCTCCACTTGTCTAGACTTAGTGGAGAAGAAAAGAATCTCTGCATGTGACGATGGGGCCCAATGAGCACCCGACATGTGACGATAAACCTTTTCCCTCTCTATTTAAGTCCCCTTGTAATGGGTTGCAAGGCAGATGGCGATCCCGATCTCCTTACTTCCCTCTGTTTTTAATAGAGACTCATTTTAGTGTTCCTCTCTGTCTCTCTGTTGCGTCTTCTCTCGTTGTTCTTGGCCCTAGGTACCGGCTCCATCCTGCGGCCTCGAATTGAGAAGCGATCCAACTTCCTTCTGGTATCAGAGCTTGAAAGGAGTCTTGAGCTGTGCAAGGCGCTGTGTTAGCTGTACTCTGTCCGCGAAGAAGGTGTCTATGTGTGAAGTTTACTGCCCGCCGCTCTAATCCAGGATACAAAAGACGTAACCTCCGTAAGACGCAAGAGGCATAGTTGAGGGATAAGTTGAGTTCCTGAGATTCCGGTGACAGGAAGTAGCCACCGCCTTTAACGTCGGCAGCCGCAATAAGCGCAGTCCCATTCAGCTCAGCCTTGTTCAAGACCATCAAAAGCAAGGATGGAAGGATCCTACTACTCGGATGGTGAACAACATGTTTTCTACGACTACACGAGAGACCTCTACGAGGACCCAACGAACATCGAGGTCTGGAGCGACCCAGACTACGATGAGGGAAGAAGTGAGGATTACAACGACTATCCTTACGATCGCATGTCTCCACAGCAACTAGTCTGGGGTTGTTGTGCCCGTGAAGTGTCATCGGACTCATCTGACGACGGACAATCACAGCCCGATTGTCCATACCAGCGCGCTTCATCCTTCGGATCAAGCGATGATTCCCTAAGCTCTGAATTCGATGACAGTCGCACCTCGTCCGATTGGGAAACGGACGACGGCAATGGCTCAGTGACCAGCGATGCATCAGGTAAATTCCGCCCTGGCTTCACTGACCGATCTGACTCGTGCAGGACTTCCCCTGAGACATCGGCATCCGAATGGAAGACTACAACCACCGAAGAGTCAGAATCTTCATGGGAGACAGCCACGACCTGCTCCTGTGAAGCGGCCTCGGCAGCATGCCTGCGCTGTCGATCGACTGAGGATGATGATCTACCGAGATGGGATGACGAACCGCTGGAAGATTCTCACTGTTCGCCGGCAATAGAAAGGATGTCCCATCCTTTTTCGGAAGGTGGTGGGGAGAGTGGTAGCCTAGTGCCACTTCCGCCTTCCTTGCGTCTTCAGAGAGCGTCACCGCAAAAACGGATTTTTCGTCCGTGTTCATCTTCTCCGGGCGCCTATGGTACGGACGAAAAATCCGTTTTTGCGGTGGCGCTCTCTGAAGACGCAAGGAAGGCGGAAGTGGCACTAGGCTACCACTCTCCCCACCACCTTCCGAAATTCTTTTGCAAAACAATCCCAGATACTTAAAACTTTCAATTACACATAATTTATCTTCTCTTAGCTTAACAATTGTCTTGCTACATCTATTATCTAAACTTTAAATTTCACATATTTTGTGTTTACTCTATTAAACCTAAAATCTTTAATTTTCAAAGTTTCCCACTCAAATTTGAGTTTTGCATTTGCTCTTTTATGTGTTTTATTGATTAAAACAATATTATCTACAAACAACATATACAGTAACATATCTTAAATGAATCGAGTGAGTTCATATATGACTATTGTAAAAAGTTATTGACTTAAAGTTGATCCTTGGTACAATCTTATCTGTATAGGAAATTAATTTGTCTGGAGATGTTACTCGTTATTATGTCCTCATAGATATCCTTAATTGTTTTAATATACTTATGGGAGAGAAATAAAAAAATAGGAATTCATCTTTGATAATTTTATGTGCTCGTGGTCCAACACTAGAAGTTTATAAGTGAAAGAACACTCTTATGTGAAACATTTTTATTGATAGCTAGTGGGAACAGAACAAAAGGGGTTAGGTTTGAGACGCTCAACAATGACTTCGGTCTATTTGGTAGATGCCAAGCTGCCATATCAAAGTGGCAGCCTCTCGGCAAAATGATTGACACTTGCCATAGTAGAGCTCACTTTGCCAGTAATACTGGAGTGGCGTAATATCATATTGTTATTGGTTAGAGAGCGCAATATATATATATATATATACATAACCATGAACAACTGTTGCTTAGAGATATGTAACCCTAAGCGTAGCCATCCAACCCATTTCAAAGCACTCAAACTATATAGCACTGACCTGAAACCATTCATGGTTGTTGATATCGAGACAATTATGGTCAATAATGTTCATAAGCCTTATGCAGCTGGTCTCATGATGGTTCCTCCTGGTGAAGAGATCAATAATAATATTATGATTGATACCTACTTCAGTGAAGACTACTCTGTAATAATAGATTCCTTTGAAAACTCAATTATTATTTTTATTTATCTTGTGGTCATACAAGATAATGTTAAGACTGAATTATTTCAAATGGAATATAAATTTGAACTTCAATATATAGTTGCCTTATCTACTTTTTTTTTTTCTTCTTTCACCTCCAATTTTCCATCAGTAACATATGCCGAAACATTAGCACGATACCATAATAGTATCATTCCAATCTAAGACTGAAATTCTGACACTATTTGAGATTTTGAACCTTGCATATAACAACTTTATAAACCTGATACCTCAACACTTTCATGCTTGCCAATATTGGCCTATCTTATAGATTTTAGACTAATGACATGTTATAATTTTAATTTTGACAAATACTGATGGGCAGCTTAGGTGCACAAAGCTCCCGACAATGCGGGATCTCGGGGAAGAGTATTGTATGTAATCTTACATTGTTTTTCAAGAGGTTGTTTCTGTGTCTCGAACCCATGACCTCAGGTGACACGATAATAACTTTACCATTACGCCAAGGCTCAACTTTTGAAAAACACTGATGGGATTATGCTAATTCTTGCCAACCTTGCACATAACAATTCTATTAACCTAATAACTCAACTGTTTCATTCTCGCCAATCTTGGACTTTGTTGTAGACTTTAGAGATCGTGACATGATATAATTTTAATTTGGAAAGAATGCTGATGCGATTGTGCTTATTTAATTTAGTATCAATACTTGTGTTGAAAAGAGCCTGTTTTTAAGTTCACTAGAACTTATTTAATAGATGAAGATATCATGCTGGTTATAAGGAAGCAGCATATTTGGGATTTGTTATCTATGAGACTTGCAAGTGATTTTATTTTCGTGCCATCCAAAGTTTGGTTGGATTTCAAATGTCCATCAGTCAATTAGTATCATATGATGCTTATTCAATTTAGTATCAATACTTGCGTTGGAGAGAGCCTGATCTTAAGTTTGCCAGAACTTATATAAAAGACAAAGGCATCATGTGTTGCTTTCTTTTTGGGATTTGTTGTCTGTGAAACTAGTAAGTGATTTTGTTTTTGTGTCATCCAAATTAAGGTTGGTTGATTTCAGATGTTCATCATCATTCCATGTTTGTTCAGAGCAATGCTAATATTCCAATTTGCTAATTGTTTCCTTCATATGATCATTCAAATTTGAGTCATGTTAAATCATGGAAAGTCTCTGTTGTCCACTCATATTGTTGTATAGTACATCTGTCTCTGGTATGGTTTCATATTTCAATGGTATTTACTTTGGGGAATCTTACAAGCCCAATTTTGTGGTTTCCTCTCAAAGTAAAGCTCCTTGTATGTTACAGAAACTTCAGTTTAAACATTAGAGATTTGCTTTGGCTGGGAATTTCATTAGTTACACTATCTATTGGTCTCAATATCATTCTTTTGGGTGATTTCTCTGACAACTTTCTGCTCTTTGTTTGTTGCACTTGTAGTGGAAGTTATTAAGTTAATTTTTTTTTTTTTTCCTTTTCAATTGTGTTATGATTCTTGCACTTCATTCCTAGTGTCTAATTTTCTTTCTACTTAGATGTGGAGCAAGGAAGAAACAGATCAGCTATTTGATCTTCGCTTCATCATTATAGCAGATAGGTTTCCATTCCCTCGGAGTGTTGAAGAACTTAAGAATCGCTACTATTCTGGTAGTTCTTTTCACCGATAAGTTCTTTTAAGTTTCTGATCTTAATTAGTTATGTTGGCATTGTGTTGGCTTATTTGATTCTCATAAGCATAAGTAATCCGGTGCACGAAACTCCCATCATATTGGCTTATTTGATTGTTCACTCAAAATTATAATTATGATTTTCATATTTTTGAATCTTGCCTCTTGTTATCCTACAAAAGAATTTGAAGATGAGACGTCATTTATTAGACAACAAAATTAATTTTCGAAGTTAACCATGTTGGATGCCAAGAACATGGATAGTGGGGGTAACTGTAAGAACAATAGTAGCATACTATAGCATTGAATATTTTCAAAGAGCTCTTCTATTTAGTTTTCTAAATGTAGAGTCCAAGTTGTTTCACTCCTACATAGTCTATCAGTTGACACCTACTGGCTTGCTAATATGATTCCTATTTATCTCACCTACTAATCCTGAATACACTTTTTTTTGTGTCTTTTCTTAGCCTTCTAATTCCTTAACCTACTGTCTAGCTGTACAAATACAACAACTTTTTCTTCTTAAACTAAGACACATAACAATCACAAACTCTAGAACCTCTCTCTAGTTTTATCCAATATATAATATATCTTTATCAACTTATTGAGTAGTATAATAAATTATCTAAACTACTACAGTTTCTTGCCCATTTCCAATTTTACAACTCAGCTTTCTTGCAGTTTTTCTGAATTTGCATCATATTGCTACTGACATAAAGTAAATTTCACATCTTATCATGCTTTAAAATACCGTGTTGTACCAATCGACATAGGTGAAAATTCTCGTTCCGCTCATCGACTGACATGACATGGACATTGGCACGAGCATGCTCGTGGGAGGCAAGGCTTGACGGTCACGTGAAGCCTCGCAGGAGACCCTACGATAGCTCAAGGCCTCGCAAAGGCTGTGCGAGGCAATCGTGCAAGGGCTTGCAAAGGTTCTACAGTCACGCGAGGCCTCGCGAAGACCTTGCAGCCATGCGAGGTCTCGCGTGAGACATTTTTTTTTCCTACTTTTTTGTATTGTGAATTTTTTCACCCCCTTAATTCTTTCTTTTTCTCCTTTTATTCATTCCTTTTTTTCTTAAGCACATGGGAAAAAATTTCTTAAAAACAGTATTTTTTTTCTCTATTAATTTTTCTCTCTTTCACTTTTTACATAGACAAATACAAAAAGTTAAAAAAACCTTTTTAAAGGAAAATTAAAAGAATACTAAAAATAGAAGAGACAAATTGCTAGAAAAGATGACAAAAATTAAAATAATATAATTCCTAAATATTACTATGATTTGAATTAAATTATAATGCATATAAATTTAGATTAATTTAAATTGATCAAAATAAACTCAATTCAATTTAGTTTAGACCTACTTAATGCTAGTCATTGTATCTAGACTTTAGTTAACCCTAAATTAACTTTTACTCAATCCTAAATTTTAAAATATTAGGTTAATCTAATAGTAAGCATTTATAGCAATCAAATATTGATAGTAACATTTTTTAATTAATATATTTTATATTTAAAAAAGTATTGAAACTCTATTAGCATAGCACAATACGATACCAAAATCGTAGTGTTCCGATCATAGACTGAAACTTCAACATGGTTTGAAATTTTAAACCATGGGTCATATTGTATTTATGTTGAGGCAACTTAGTAACATGGATGGAAACATAATTTGAAATCTTGTTTCAAGCTAGAATTTCGATCCCCCAACTAGAACGGGATAATTTAGTGGCGTACTATAGCACGACGAGGTGGAAGACATTAAGGAAAAGAATGAGAGAATGAGGAGATTGTGGGATGTAAAGGTGGAGAAGAATGTGTTTTCAAACTCTCATTTGACATTGGGGGATCTTGCCAATTCTTACGTGATCTTCCCTACATTATGGAAGTTGAAACGTGAAGAAGCTTTATAGAAGTTGAAGCATGCATGCGAGCTTGTTGATACCTTGACATTGTGGAACTCTTGATGATCCTTGTCGACGTCATAGGATGCTCACATAGTCGTGCTGACATTGCGAACTCATGCACGACATTTGCTCATCGAGATAACATTTGTGGATTGTCATATCGAGAATGTTTTGCATGTTGGCAGATAAAACAATAAATTCTTTTTGTGCTGACCGTATCAACTCAAATGGATTGAACTGAAAAACAAAGGTTTTGTAATTCGTCTAGTTAATTGATATGAATTTGGCAATCAAACATTTATATACAATTTAAGCAATCTAGTAAACTCATTTAAGTTAATGCACACTTTGGTTTTGATGTTATCTTGTTCAAGGAATGCATGCATAATTTCTTTCGAATAACAAATTATTTTTTTACCAAGCCACTCAGTGGAGATTGATTTATGCTTTTAATGGCTAGCGAAATATGACGACAGATATGTATTTTCCCAACTCGAGGGAGTGTTGGGAGTAAATGAGTTTAGTACAAAATTACTAGTTACCAATACATTGTAATGATTGTCATTGTGATTAAAATCTTGATGTGTACTGCTGAAATGGGTTACGCATACCACTCTGCTGGTCCACTAAGGTCGAAATTTGGTGTCAAAACAATGACACTAATTATAATTGTTGGATTGATGCTGAGGGATCACAATGGGAAAAGATCTTGACAGAGATGGAGCTCAACCGAGGAAAGCCATTTGAGGTTGGACAAGGTTTAAAATTCCTGTATATCTGCTGATTTTACTTTTAACCTAAATTTTATCATCTGGGCATTATCATGCCAACGTGGTGTGGTTGGGTCTCACCACCCAAGTTTTAGGTCTGATTGAGATTTAGACTAATTTTTAATATAATTGGTTTCAATTGAGGCCTAATTAGATTCCCAATTGGTGGAATTAGGATTTTATGATGTGTAGGCGTGTATATAATTTGAATCAAACAGGAACTAAGTCTAGCTAAAGTAGGTTATTGTATAAGTACCTGCCAGCTGAATTGAGTTAGTGTATATGAAGGATTTATAGCATACCTACTAATTAATACTTGTTGGATTTCTCAAGGTCCTCACCCTTACTCTCCCTGGCTTGAATGGTAGGAGAGCAAGCTGTCAACCAATGCAATATTGGTTCATGAGAACTGTTGCTAAGTGCCTATATTGTCAATCTTCATATCTTGAGCGAACTTTGTCACTTGATAAAAAGTTCGCACAAAACCTCTAATATGTCTTTTCCTTTGTCCCTTTGTCACAAACCCTCATCTCAAGCTCTTCCATCTGCCTCTGCCTTTAGCCTCCATTCTCACCCAGTGTGTAGTCAGTTTCATCTGATATAAACTGAGACAATGGCTTGTGTCGCTCGATGCAGGCACTATATGGTTGGTGTCAGAGCAATGCAGAGAAAAAGGTACTTTTCCTGTATATAGATACACACACACAAGGTTTGTAAATCTCAACAAAAGAACAAAAAGGTATGTTGAAGGACATCAAAATGGACATATGGTTAGCTATATGAAATAGTCGATTGTAAATAAGCTGATAATCATTTACTTTTCTGGTAAGGCAGTCTTCCTTCTAGAGGTTCTTCTTTATACTGTTGTCTCTCTTTCAAATATCATCTGAGAAAGGATGGACAGAGATCAAATCCTTGTGCACTTTGGAGATGAACTTTAAATTGTTTAGTGTTGCCAAAACTTTTACTATCTGAGGCTTCTTCTAGAATTAACTTTTGTGATTCTCTAGGCTGGTACTTTGTTAGTTGAATTGAGCTACTGTTACTGTATGTTACACTTGTTGGAACTGATACTACTGGTACCTTTTCTATATACTCCAAATAGAAGGGTTAGCATGTAACACGTGATCCGAGCCAAAATATTCGGCTCAGCGAAGGGAGAAAAAGAAGAATGGTTCGGGCGCAAATATCCGAAGCAATTGGCACAGGAGAATTAGCAGAAGCAATTGGCACAGGAGAATTAGCAGAAGCAATTGGCACGGGAGAATTAGCAGAAGCAATTGACACGGCAAAGGAGAGACGGAAGGCACTTCACCGAGGGCGGAACAGGAATTGATTCAGCTAGATAATCCCAGAAGCAGATGGGATGGATAAAGGGTCGACTCAACTTGATCGATCCGAAGGAAGTTTGGAACGGGAAAAAGAGGAATTGATTCGGGTTGATGAGGAGCCCTAAGGCTAGGTCACCCGTGGGCCATAGACCTAAGTTAGCTTTACCTAAAGCGGATGGTTGAGGGAGACAGTCTAACCTAGTTACCCGAAAATTAGAGGAATAGGCGTTATGCAACAGCTTAGGAGGCCCCACACAATATTCCAAGGAGCCTTCGTTCCTCATATCTGTAACAAAATGATTCTCCAGGTGGAGGTGGTGACCACGTGTACGATGGAGACAGCCCACGATGTCACGATGGAGGAAAAGAGGAAGATAAAAGGGAGGAAGAAAGAAGAGGAAGGGGATCCGCAATCATTCCAACCCAGTAAGAGAGAAGAAGGCACAAGAGGAGAGGGAGAGCGACAACCACCTCACCGAAGAAGAAGGATAGAGATCTGTTGTTGTTACATCTCTTGTATTTTTTTCTCGTCTTGTGATATCACTGTAAGAGGTTTTTCTCCTCCACCTCCGGAAACTTCTTTTCCGTAAGGGAGGACCTTCATAGTGAAAGTGTTTAGGCGTTGTACCCGGTGAGAAAGCTCACCTTCGTGGAGTAGGAATCCTCATTCCGAACCACGTTACATCTTGTGTCTGAGTTTCGATTGCTGGTACCGGTTTTTGCGTTTCATCTACTTCATCTTCTTATTCTTTACTGATTGCGGCCTGTGAGAACCCCCTGAGATCTCCTCGGTGCTTCTTGCATTGAAAAGGAGTGAACAGATTTTCCTCGTCGATCGCGCCCTCTGGGAACATTGAGCCGACGCCGAGATGCAACTCAAGAGGTACAACAACCCGCTACCTCTGCGGAGGAGCGCCCCATCACCCTTCTCAACTATCAAGGCCCCGATGGATGACGTTACAGCAGGCCCTTGCTAGGGAAAGGAGAAGGATGGATATTCGCATCCGCATTCCGGTGAACCTTCTTCCCGAGGCCCACCCCGTAAATGCCTCCCCATCTCGCATGTACCAAGTAATGTGGAAATATTATCCGAGGGGGACTTGGGGAAGAACACCGTAACACTATGCCCTTCACCCAAACACACAGGGAAGAACAGGGCGAAAGTCAATCAACCAGACCTCCGGAAGTATATGAGCCCAGTCCCTTTACAATGGACATTCTCTCTGAAGTCCCTCCGTCCTACTTCCGGAATCCTCAGATCGATAAGTATGATGGTTCGACGGATCCCGAAGAGCACATATCTCAATTTGATGGAGCGACCTCGCTCCACTGTTATACTGATGCTCTCAAATGCCGAGTTTTCCGGACCACCTTAACCGGCTCAGCACAAAAGTGGTTTAATACTCTGCCCCCAGGATCCATCACTTGTTTCGCTGATTTCCGGGGAATATTTAGTCGGGAGTTTGCCAGCTGCAAGGCGTATAAACATGATGCCTCCATATTAATGCATATCACCCAGGGACCCTCAGAATCCCTTAGAGGGTATCTCCATCGATTCACTTCTGCAGCTAGGGGAATCCCCTCTGCCAGATCAGAAGCTTTCAGAGGCGCTATTCAGCACGGGCTGAAGGAGGGCCCCTTCCTCAGTTCTTTGTTAAGACAACCTGCGGACAGTTATGAGGAGCTATTAAGCCGTGCGGAGCAATTTATCCGCGAAGAGGAAGGATTAAATATGCGGAGAGCTGAACGGGCTGCCGCAATAGTCCCAACTGAAAGAGCTCATCCCGTCGCTCCCCAAGCGCCCCCTCGGCGAGAATATGTGCGACCTTTTCGACAGGAGGCTCCGAGGCCTCGTCCAATGTTGCAGGGTGTTCGCCCCGTACCACCGTTACAAATCATGGCCGCTGAGGCACTTCCTCCCGCGAGAACTTAGAAGGAACGGGAGATGGAATTTTATGACCAACAGGGTCTGCTGCAACGACCCTTAGGATACAGGGGGATCCCACGTAACCCCCCCCCCCTCCCGCCCCATTCTTCTGCCAATATCATACGGAATATGGCCACACTAGTGGCCGATGTTTCAAGTTACAGGAGGAATTGGATCGCCTCCACACCGCATATCCGCAAGTGCGGTTTCAGGCGGGAGGACCGGCACGGCGAGGCCCCCGACCCAATATAGCCCGTCCAGGGCCGTATAATCAACAACCTCAAGTCACTTTCCCCCAAACGCCGTCCCAAGAGGTTGTCTCTCAAGAGGGCCCCTCGTCCAATCTAGATAATGCTCCCACACGGGGAGTTATTCATGTGATAGCTGGAGGACCTACTGACGGGGACTCTAACCGGGCGCGGAAGTCATACGCCCGTCTCATGGAGAGTTTGGTCATCGTCACCGACCAAACTATTCAAATAGAATCGCCTGCTTGCTCGGGCCGAGGATCTATAAGGTGTCCCGCCGCCCCACACCTGATGCCTTGGTTATTCAGATATCCTTGGCCAATTATGGCTGTGGTGTTGGTCGCGGGAAGCTCTGGCCAATATCCTTTGAAGCTTTGACAGATGCATGTACTGGGAATGCCCACTAGAAGATGTTGCCACCCTCTCTTTGGATTCAAGGCATGTGGTCCACCCTACATGGCGATTTCATTGCTTTCCTCGACTGGGTGTAAAGCCCAGCCAAAAAACTAGTATAATCCCTTTCCTTATCGTGGACGCTCCGTCCACTTATAATGCTATTCTTGGGCGTCCTTTCCTTACCCTTTTCAAAGTGTAGCTTCCGCATCACCGTGAAATTTTCGGGGACAATTGGTGGGAGAAGTTCATGGAGAACAGAAGGCCTCCAGGAGCTGCTACGTACAAATGGTTCGGGATGATCAAAAGAAAGCCCGAACCGATGACCTCAAAGGCAAAGCTATCATCATTTCGGACGTCTGCGTCCTAGAAGAATCCCCCCCAAGGCTGGCAAAATAGAAGAAGGAGAGCTAGTGGAAATCGCTCCGGGAAAGGCTACACGGATAGCACAACAGCTGGAAACCAAGGAAGGGCTGGTGGCTTGCTTGAAGGAGAATGAAGACATCTTTGCGAGAGATGTGCATGATCTTACTGGGATCAACCCTCGAGTGGTTGAACACCATCTCAATATCACTAGAGGAGCCCGACCCGTCCAACAGAAGAGGCGACATTTTGGACCGGAAAAGGACAAGGTCATAGCCGAAGAGGTGGAAAAACTGCTAAAAGCGGGTCATGTAAAGAAAATCCAGTTTCTCGAGTGGGTTTCCAATGTAGTCTTGGTCCCCAAGCCCTCGGGGCAGTGGAGGATGTGTAACGATTTTCATGATTTGAATAAAGTGTGCCCTAAAGACTGCTACCCCTTGCCTCGTATTGATCAATTGGTAGATTCTACTGTGGGATATGAAGTGGTATCCTTAATGGATGCATATCAAGGATATCACCAAATACCTTTGGCCAGAGAAGATCAAAAGAGGGTTAGCTTTGTGACTGCGGGAGGGTTATACGCTTATGTGGTAATGTCGTTCGGATTAAAGAACACAGGGGTCACCTATTAGCGCCTTATGGACAAGATCTTGCAGTAATGTAAAGGGAAAATGCGGAAGTCTACGTGGATGACATATTAGTCAAATCGAAGACCACTCGGGATTTAATCGAGGACTTAAATGAAACCTTTGCTACATTGAGACGGTTTAATATAAAGTTAAATCCTAACAAATGCCTGTTCGGGGTAAAAAGCGACAAGTTCTTATGGTACATAGTGACTGAGAAGGGGTTGCAAGCCAACCATGAAAAGGTGCAGACACTATGCAACATGAAATCACCCGCTAATCTGCGAAAAACCCAGAAGTTGGTGGGCAGGATTGTTTCTTTATCCCGATTCATAGCTAGATCGACGGACAAAGAGTTGCCTTTCTTCAAGATCCTGCGCAAGGCTACTAAATTTCAGTGGGACGATCAATGTGAACAGGCTTTCCAGGAGTTGAAGAAATATTTGGCTGGACTCCCACTTCTAGCCAAACCAATAGCCGGAGAACCATTATGGATGTATCTGGTCGTCTCGGAAGGAGCTATTAGTTTGGTTTTATTGAAACAATAAGGCTCTCACCAACAGCCTATTTATTATACCAACCATATTCTGAAGGGGGCTGAATTCCGTTATACAGAGCTAGAGAAGCTGGCATATATCCTAGTGTTAACCGCAAAATTGAGGTCGCATACTTTTGGCTCATCCCATCACCGTTCTAACTCACAAATAATTGGGCAAGGTCGCCACTAAGCCCAATTTCTCCGAAGATTGGCCAAATGGGTGGTAGAACTAAGCGAGTATGATATTCACTACCAACCCCGAACTGCTTATCAAGGCCCAAGCGCTACGATTTTCTAGCAGAGGTACCTATCTAAGATGGTTCACAAAAAGAGGAGGGATCGATGCATGGAATATATTCGTGAGACGGTTCTTCAGATCTACAGCAAGGCTTGTTCTATTAATTTCCGATAAGGAAGAAACTCGCATAGCCGTCACTCGGGATATCGGGCATCCAATAACGAGGCGGAATACGGCCATTCTAGTGGGATTTCAGTCGCTAAAGCTGTAGGGGCTTTTCAATTGTAATCCATTCGGATTCCCAGCTGGTAATATCCCAACTTCAAGGTTCTTCATGGTTCGGAGGAAAGGTCGATAAGTACTCAAGGCTTTTGAGAAAGAAAAAGCTCAATTCCCAAGTCCTCTTAAAGCAAATCCCACGGAGAATAACGGAAGGCGATGAATTGGCTCGATGGCTAGTGCTATGGAAGGAGTGAAGTCCTCGAAACGATCCATGCGAAATCCATACTTCCTTAGCAATATGCAACGTGGAGGAAGACGACCAATCAAGCCCCTAATTCGATTGGAGGACTGATATCATAGCTTATTTACTGACGGAAGGTCCTCAAGAAAAAGCGGCGATTCGCTTAATAAGCCGAGCCAAACGGTTTACCCTCATAAATGGAGACTTATACAAGATTTCTTTCGGACGACCCTTATTGAAATGCTTGGGAAGTGAGGATGCGGAATGGGTACTCCGGGAGATTCATGAAGGTTGCTGCAGCAATCATTTAGGAGGGAGAGCTTTAGCAAGGAAGGCCCTATTAGCAAGATATTTTTGGTCTTTGCTCGTATAGTGCAAGCTTGCCGCTTGTCGAAAACATAGCAACCCGTTTGAGCAGTACGGTGAGTTAATGAAAGTCGTGGTCTCTTCATGTCCTTTCGATCAATGGGAAATGGATATAGTGGGTCCGATGCCAGTGGCACCTTTACAGAAGAAGTTTTTGTTGGTGGTCGTAGATTATTTCTCCAAATGGGTGGAGGCAGAGCCCCTAGCTAAAATTACTGAGAATGCTGTGATATAGTTCTTATGGAGGAATATTGTTTGTCGATATGGTATTCCTCGGAAAATAGTCAGTGACAATGGACGACAGTTCCAAGGGAAAAAGATCAAAGAGTGGTGTCAAAGTCTCAACATTCAGCAGGCTTTCACTTCAGTAGCTCACCCTCAAGCTAACGGGCAAGTGGAAGTGACTAACAGAATTCTCATTCAAGGATTAAAGACCAAATTAGGGACTCAGAGGGGAAACTGGGTAAAAGAATTACTAGGAGTCCTGTGGGCCTATCGAACTACACCAAAGACTGCAACAGGGGAAACTCCCTTCAGTTTAGTGTACGGGACGGAAGCTGTTATTTCGGTCGAAGTTCTCTTAAGTAGCGCCCGGATAAAGGCGTACGAACCGAATCAAAACCAACTTACCCGAAGCACTGAATTGGACTTGCTGGAGGAAAAGCGGGAGATGGCACGGAGGCGAACGGAATTTTACAAGCAAAGAGTGCAGCGAGCCTTTAATAAGAAAGTGATGCCTCGAAGATTTCAAGAGGGGGATTGGGTTTTGCGTAAAGTTAATCCCGCTGGAGACCCTGGAAAGCTAGCTCCGAACTGGGAAGGACCCTATGAAGTAACGCGTCGCGTAGTGGGGTCAGCATATTATCTGAAAGATGACCAAGGCAAAGAACTTCCACGACCTTGGAATGTCATTCATTTAAAACTTTTTCATACTGTATGAGAAGTGGGGAATAGAAGAGGAGGAATTATGAGACTCCGAAGGGGTGTACTTCCTAACTTGATTGCATTAATTAGACGCAAAGTACCCCCCCAAATTTCATTAATGAGTCATTTACAAGTGCAATACCATACTGTTAATAAATCTTGAAAAAGAGAAAGAAGATGGAGAGGAAGTTCCTGTTTTGAAACAATATATCGAATTACAGCTTAAATCGGTCGGGAGGATAACGTCGAAAGCCAGCCTCCCAATTTAAAGAGAATGAAGGATAAGTTGGAGGAGGTAATCCTTGGTCAGCATATTGCCGAACCGCTTCATTAAATCTGTCCTGATAAGTGGCACGCAACAAAATGATGAGTTGCTCCTAGCGGTTCGGGCGGTCAGGGCTCCGATCCCGATGAAGCCTCTGGCATTTTTCTTGTTGTTCTTGAAGCTTTCGGCGTACGTCAACATAACGTCGTGACACCTCCATAATAGCATCGGCTAGGATGGAAACATCGTCGGCTCGGGAATTTTGGTCCTGTTGTACAAGGTGCGTCATCTCCATCATATTTTGACGCATTGAAGCTGAAATTCCCTCCACTGCTTCAGAATAAGATCTGGTTCGGGCGAGTTCAGTGTTCAGCCTTTGGAGGGAAGTCTCTTGCCTGCGTAGATGGGCGTGAGCATGCACCCTGGAATTTATGAGGGATGAGTTTTCTTGTACCTCCTTGCATAAGCGGGTGCGGAGGTCTCCTATTTTATTTTGGGCTTGCCAGTGTTGAACCTGAAGACGAGCGATGGTGTCAGAGTCCTATTGCTTCCCCTGGAGGAGCTCTGCTACCTGCCCTTGAAGATGTATTAATTCTTGAGCAGAGGAAGATCCCTCCTCAAGAGGAGCCGGTTGGACTTCCCGCTGGGGAACGGATGGCTCCACACCCACTCGCTGTTGTTCCCGTAATGTTGCAATGGTATCAGCATCCTTTCGAATTTGTTGGCGAGCTTCGGCTAATTGCTCCTGGCATAGATGCAGTTGTTGCAACAGGAGCCGTTCTTGATTCTGAGCATTTGCCAAATCTTCCCGTTGTTGCCGCTCCCATTTCAGAGCTTGAGCTCGATATTGATGAAGGGAGCGATCCAACTCTTGATGGTTGGTCAGGGCCTACATACCGGTCGTGGGAAAGAAATTGGTTAGTAAGATAAAGATAAGGAAGCTAATTGAGAAAACCTACCAAATCCAGAGCATGGCGTAGGCTTTCCATGCGAGGAACCACTTCCTCTAAGTTCAGGATCCGAAAACTCCTGGGAGAAAGGGAAGAAGATGGGACGGATGGTACTGGGGTGGGAAGTTCGCTTATAATGGGGGGAGTGGGGGTGATATCTATGGGAGGTGAAGGGATCTTCAGGCGATGAGTGGAGGGGGAAATTGGCAGCGAGGAGATATCAACCGCCATGGGTTCGGAGGAGGAATAATATTCAGGGGAAAGAGAAGGCAGGGGTGAGTCAGCCTCTGTTATTGGCTAACATGGGGGTACATCTTCCCCAAGTGCATCCTCAGGTTGCAGGGAAGGAGAAGGCAACTTCCGAACATTGGTGGCAGAAGGAGAAAAAGTAGGAGAGCTAGGGTTTGTAAATGCCGGAGGAAGTGAAGAAGGACTAATTACCCCAGTTTCCTCCGAGGTGGAGATAACAAGGGTTGCAGGAAGAGGAGAGGAAGAAAGACGAGATGAAGCAGGTGTGGTGGTGATCGGGGAAGGTGAAGAGGAAGACGAAGCTGGCGGCTGACCGGCACCCCTCTTGCGGTGAGGATAACAGCCCGCTATCTCCTGGAAGAAGGTAGAATGCATTTTGAGGGTCTGAGAATAAAGAAAAAGGGCTGAAAAAAGGGATTGAGGCAACGGAGTGTGGCGGCAGAGGAACGAACAGGCAAAGAAGAAGGAGACGAAAAGGCGAAAGGATGAAGATAGCAAAAGAGACGAAGACAAAAGATCCCCTATAAAAGGAGGGAGGAATGGGCTTATAACCATTATTGGGCTCCTCGTCTGTGGTGAAGGAGGCCCTAAGTGAAAGGGAAAGAAGGGTTTATTTTTCTAAATGGCTCATTATGTACTAAAGCCCTCATTTGCATGGGAAGGGGTGGATATAGGCGTTCCCCTTCAGGAGAAAAGCCAAAAGAGGGATGATATGAAGGCGTCACCTCCTTTATGCTGATGGCCTTTGAGCAATATATATTTAATATTTATCCCCGCGAAGCGGAAGATATCCCCGTGTGGTGGTGGAACGGAAGAACCGAGATTCCTCGGTTATATATTATATATAAATTTTTTATCCCCGCGAAGCGGAAGATATCCCCGTGTGGTGGTGGAATGGAAAAATCGAAATTTATTCGGTTATACTCAATTTTTATCCCCGCAAAGCGGAAGAAATCCCCGTGTGGTGGCAGAACGGAAGAACTGAGATTCCTTGGTTATATATTATATATAAATTTTTATCTCCGCGAAGCGGAAGATATCCCCGTGTGGTGGTGGAATGGAAGAACCGAAATTTATTCGGTTATACTCAATTTTTATCCCCGTAGAGCGGAAGAAATCCCCGTGTGGTGGCGGAACGGAAGAACCGAGATTCCTCGGTTATATATTATATATAAATTTTTATCTCCGCGAATCGGAAGATATCCCCGTGTGGTAGTGGAATGGAAGAACCGAAATTTATTCGGTTATACTCAATTTTTATCCCCGCAGAGCGAAAGAAATCCCCGTGTGGTGGCGGAACGGAAGAACCGAGATTCCTCGGTTATATATTATATATAAATTTTTATCCCCGCGAAGCGGAAGATATCCCCGTGTGGTGGTGGAACGGAAGAACCGAAATTTATTCGGTTATACTCAATTTTTATCCCCGCAGAGTGGAAGAAATCCCCGTGTGGTGGCGGAACGGAAGAACCGAGATTCCTCGGTTATATATTATATATAAATTTTTATCCCCGCGAAGCGAAAGATATTCCCGTGTGGTGGTGGAACGGAAGAACCGAAATTTATTCGGTTATACTCAATTTTTATCCCCGCAGAGCGGAAGAAATCCCCGTGTGATGGCGGAACGGAAGAACCGAGATTCCTCGGTTGTATATTATTTATAAATTTTTATCCCCGCGAAGCGGAAGATATCCTCGTGTGGTGGTGGAACGGAAGAACCGAAATGTACTCGGTTATACTTAAATTTTTATCCCCGCATTGCGAAAGAAATCCCCGTGTAGTGGTGGAACGGAAGAACCGAAATTCATTCGGTTATACTTAATTTTTATCCCCGCGAAGCGGGAGAAATCCCCGTGTGGTGACGGAACGGAAGAACTGAGATCTCCTCAGTTATATATCATTTTTGTCCCCGTAAAGCGGGAGAAGTTGAAGTCTTTATTTAACTTTATATTGCTTTATTCCCGTAGAGTAGCAGAGTTGGCTCATTTAGTGGTTCTATATTCCCGGCAGGGTAAAAAGGCAGAAGAGTTGAAATATGCCTCAACTATATGTCAGTCTATGTGAATACGAAAAAAGTAAAGCGTGACACAACTCAAAAGATACTGGAAGAAGAGGATAAACAGGGAAAGTTCACTGATGCGGGAAAATTACATATTCTGAGTCATTTACAAGGGGGAGATAACAAAAGAAACCCTTATACATCTAGGGTATTACAGTTCTTTGTTGGGCAGAACGGATGGAGCTCCTTTGTGCGGTTGAGGTTAGGTTGCATGAATTGCAGTAAGGCTACGCAGGAAGATTTGCTAGCTAACTCCTTTTGGGACCCGCCGTTGTTGACGCAGAGCGACTTGCGGAAGCTTCCTTACCATTGTTGTAAATACTTCACTTGCTCTCGGGCTAGCTATGTAGCGCGATCGTTTATCCTGTTCTTCAGGAAGGAGAACTGCCGCCTGTCGATATTACATCCATGGCAAATGAAAGGAAAGGGAAAAGGTGGAAGCTATTTGATAAGGTCAAGTCTTTATAGCGAGGAAGGAGAAGAGCGCATTTATTTGAGAAGAGATAGGGATAATAAATGCCAAGAAAGAAGAGGAAGCGTAGAGATGAGGTGGGCGGTCGAGAACTATAACTGTAATTAAGAGGGTCCAAATCCCCGGGCGATGATAGAAGAAGGTATGTCCGGACCAGATTACAGTCCTTCTGAAGACAGAAACCTTACTTCTACGAGAAAACGACAAAAGCAAATATCAGTTCCCTCCCTCATTTTTATTAACATATTTGAAATGATTACATTAACTTAATCTATGAAGATCTTCTCTGATTACTCCTAACAGACGAAGCGGGAGACGTCTCTTTGGGGGGAGAAGGCGCCAAGATGACCTTGAAGCGCTCGCCTTGAGACGGAGGAATGACTGATGGACCTTCATCAAAAGGAGGAGGATGAGCTCTCGCCGAGGGAACTGGGATGAAAGCCAGCGCTGGTGGAAGTGGGGGAAGTTCCGCGGCAGCATGGGGTCTCCCACTGTATACTCTCATGTGAAGGGAGGATTTCACACCCTATTACAGAAGGAGGGGAAGGGTGCACGAAAGGACCTCCCTGTAGGAGGGGTTGGAGCTAGAATGGGAGGTGGAAAAGGAAGGGGGCGGAAGGCTGAAGTGGCGGTTGAGCGGGTATCCGAGTCTTCCAGGTCTTCAGAAACCCAGTCTTGTAGTTCAAAAGATTCTGATTCTGAAGAAATCTCGATGGGGTGCCCCGCTGACGCCATGATGGTGAGATAGAAGGATGAAGACATGGAGGGCGATGATTTATAGTGGAAGGAAAGCGACGACAAAAAGGTCTGGGGAAGGGGAAGAAGATGAAGAGACTGATATCGTTTCCGAAGCAGTAGGAGGGATAGGGAAGATCAACATGCAAAAGTCACTTAAAGCGAATCCCCGAACCAAAATCGGGACGGATATGAATAATATTATGCAAGAATCTTCAAGCAAATCCCCGAACCAAAATCGGATCGGATATGAATAATGTCATTCAAGACCTCCCGAACCAACTAAGTAATTGTGCCATACAACACGGGAAAAGAGATAACAGTATAAAAAGAGAGCAGTTTAAAATTGGTTCAGAATTTCCGACCCATCAAGGAACATAACAAGACGATGACAACTAGATATATGGACAAATTTATTATTCAGAAGCAAGAGAGAAGCTATTGATAAAATTACTAAAGAAGAGAATAGTGGAGATTACAGCTCAAAGAATTCGGGAGGACACTTAGCTAGCACATCTACAGGATTCAAATAGCTAGTGTCCGTGCCGGGAGGCGGGTATCCTTGTTCGGCATTTTGATCCGAGGACCCCTCAAAACCTAGTATGAATAAATCTACTCCCTTCTTGACATAGCGTCCTTTAAGATCGGCTTCTTGCTCCTTCAGCTGGTCTTGACATTTGGCCAGCTGGGCTTGACTTTCCGTCAATTTGGTTGCCAAGGCATCTCTTTCGGTAGCTGTCTGTATAGCTTGCTGTCCTAGAGTTGAAAGAGCTTCGAAGTACTCTTTGTGAAGGGTGGACTATTGTCGAGCCACCGACGATAAGGTTTGAGGAAGAGCTGTCACCCTGGAGGAAAGCTCCTGACATTTCTCTATACAGGATTTCTTGGTAGCTTCCCAGGCTTGACGCTCCAGTTTAAGCCGGTGGCATTCTTGCTGAAGCTGTAGAATTGTAGTCGAGGAGTCAGCAGCTTTGATCATGGCGTCCCCAAGATACCCTTTATATTCCTTCAGTTCACGGGTTAGGACGTCTACCTGTTGCAGTTCACTGGATTGTAAGAAGATGCGCTGTTCAAGTTCTTCATTTTTTCGCTGCATCTCCTCCTTCTCGCTTTGGACCAGGGCCAGTCGCATCATTGCATCTTCACACTGACCCCTTAGGTCCGCTTCCTTCGCCTCTTGCTCGCTTAATTGCCGAATGAGCTCTTTTTATTGTGCTATGGCGACAAAGTGGAGGGTCTCCACGCTGGATTGGAACTGAGCCAGCTGGACTACCATGTTGTGATGTTGGGATGAGACCTGGAAGAAGGAAATCAATGTTAGTATATGCCGATGTATAGAGACGTATATTAAAGATAAGGAAGAAATAGTAGATACCTCCGCCAACAGCTTGACCACTTGCTCACAAGGGCCTTGTATGCCCGACTGATTGAAAATTTTCACCTCCGAGGGATCTTCGCAGGACTCCCAAGGCCCTGAGGAACGGGAAGGGAAGGATCCTCCTTCAAGAAAGTGGGTGTCCGATACGCCAAGGGGGTAGGAGAAGCTCTTGACGGAGAGGGATAGGAGCTTGGGGAGATTCAAGATGAGAAGGTGTGGGTGAATTCATGATGGGGAGGAATGGAGAAAATGGGAGGAGAGTCCTCCTTGAGGAGATGGAGAAGGGCAAATGAGGTATTGCCTCTTCTTCTCGGCTCATAAATGGTTAGGGTGAGACCGGCTGGTCAAGACGAGGAGAGAAGAGCGAGATGAATTTGAGGCTCCTTTCTTAGTGAGCGCAATTTTTCCGAGGGGATGACGAGCTGCTCTTGATTTACCTCTTTTAGTTGAGGTTTTCTTCTTTTGGAAGCCTCAATTGCCTCTCCTTCCACCAAAGCCTTCTGCATTAGGTTATCTCGCAAAGTGTCTTGGTGAGAAAGATGAATAATATAGAAAGGAAGTCATCACAGTAGGTAAATATCACCCTACCTACAAAGAACCAAGTCGCCAAAGGTAGAGGAGACAATCCAAAGTGGCTCAAAAGGGTAGTTTCTATTAGGTGGTTCGAGAATGTAACTCTCCTAATACTCTATAAACCTCCGGAAGGGTCATTTTGTCCTCATCTCCCGGAAGGGAGGAAAATCTGGAAGGTCTACCTTCCAGGTATCAGAATAAGGTAGGGATTCTGGAAGTTGTACAAAAAAGTATAGTTATTCCCATCCCTTGTGGGAAGTAGGCAGGTTCACTAAGAATTGGCAGTCTGAACGACTAGATAGATAGAAGAGACCTGCCTTGGAAGATTTCAATTGGAAAAAGCAATGGAATATTTCAGGGGTTAAGGGAAGGTTTAAATGTTGGAACACTATGAAGCTCCCACAAAATCAAGGAATTGGGGGGGTGAATTGGTTTAAAGGAAGTTTGTAAAAGTGCAAATAGGTCTAGATAATAGAAGGCTGTAGACATAGACAGTCGTTAAGAAATTGTTCGAGAAAAAGCAAGTCAACCGAGGAGGACTTATGGGTCGATGCATCTTGGTAGTAAAACAGCATTTTATAGAAGGGTCTATATATTTGTCCTTAAGATTAAAGAAATAATTATTGCAATCTAGTTGAGTTATGGTATGTTCATACCATGCGGGTGAATGGATGGTCTTAGGAGCCATGGGTGTGAACAAGGCAGAGTACTTACTCGGAGGTTAAGGAAGAATCGTGGGGAAAAGGAAGAACTGGTCAAACGCCGGTGAAAATCACTAAGAAGTAGAACAGAGATTGTTAAACACGCTAGGTGATAACTAAAAGGAGAAGGCGGGGTTTATATAGGGTTTTTTCGTGATTGCTCGACCGCACGAAAGGAGAAGGAGAAGGGGCCCATGGGCCCATCGGGCCGCCTCAAATATACATAAGGGGGCTATAAGGGAAAGAGTGAGTTTAAGTTAAGAAATAAAACATAGGGCAGAAACTTTATATACATCTGGAAAGTCAAGCTTATAACTTCGCTCGACTATTTTTCGGGGTTGACTAATGATACTACTGGTACCTTTTCTATATACTCCAAATAGAAGGGTTAGCATGTAACACGTGATCCGAAAGCAATTGGCACGGGAGAGTTAGCGTACAATTGGCACGGAGAGTTAGCGAGAAGCAATTAGCGCGGGAGAGCGAGATGAATTGGCACGGCAAAGGAGAGACGGAAGGCACTTCACCAAGGGCGGAACAGGAATTGATTCAGCTAGATAATCCCAGAAGCAGATGGGATGGATAAAGGGTTGACTCAACCTGATCGATCCGAAGGAAGTTTGGCACGGGAAAAAGAGGAATTGGTTCGGGTTGATGAGGAGCCCTAAGGCTAGGTCACCCGTGGGCCATAGACCTAAGTTAGCTTTACCTAAAGCGGATAGTTGAGGGAGACAGTCTAACCTAGTTACCCGAAAATTAGAGGAAGAAGCGTTATGCAACAGCTTAGGAGGCCCCACACAATATTCCAAGGAGTCTTTGTTACTCATATCTGTAACAGAATGATTCTCCAGGTGGAGGTGGTGACCACGTGTATGATGGAGACATCCCACGATGTCACGATGGAGGAAAAGAGGAAGATAAAAGGGAGGAAGAAAGAAGAGGAAGGGGATCCGCAATCATTCCAACCCAGCAAGAGAGAAGAAGGCACAAGAGGAGAGGGAGAGCGACAGCCACCTCGCCGGAGAAGAAGGATAGAGATCTGTTGTTGTTACATCTCTTGTATTTTTTCTCGTCTTGTGATATCACTGTAAGAGGTTTTTCTCCTCCACCTCCGGAAACTTCTTTTCCGTAAGGGAGGACCTTCATAGTGAAAGTGCTTAGGCGCTGCACCCGGTGAGAAAGCTCACCTCCGTGGAGTAGGAATCCTCATTCCGAACCACGTTACATCTTGTGTCTGAGTTTCGATTGCTGGTACCGGTTTTTGCGTTTCATCTACTTCATCTTCTTATTCTTTACTGATTGCGGCCTGTGAGAACCCCCTGAGATCTCCCTCAGTGCTTCACTGCATTGAAAAGGAGTGAACAGATTTTCCTCATCGCATCAGGAACTAATCTCCCCATGATTTTATTTATTGAATTTTTAGCTACTTGTGTAGTTATGATGGCTGCAACATCTTTTTACATATATATATATATATATATATTGATGGTTAATACATGTGAATTGCAGTGACTCGAGCATTGTTGCTTGTTAGGGCACCTTCTTCTACTGATGTTTCTGGACATCCAATTGTTAAGGTATAATGACTACCTCTTGTTTCTGAGTTTTACATTTGCTTCCTATGTGTTCATGCATAAGATTTGCGTTTTACATGCAGTAAAGTTATAATGATTCCATTGATGTAATTTAACACTACGAACCAAGGTTGTTAGGATGAAGATCCTACCTTCTTAGGAAGAGGACCATGGACTTGGATCATAGCTTCGAAGCTTAGGACTGTAGGATCCCACAATTAGAGAACATTTGGAATTATGTTTGACATTTATAATTTAACAAATGTAATGAATTTCAATATATTTTATTTGTGCAGAAATTCATTCCAATATCATGAAACAAAATAAAATTATTTATATAGTAAATATTATAAAAGATACAATGAATTCTTAAAGCGCATCATCTTATATAGCTAGTAGCAACTTTTTCTATATTTGATGATTGTAATAATTAAAAATTAATTTTTTTATATCGAAGTTCTATAGAAGCTGAAAAGAATGCTACATAATTGAAAACTTTCTCAAATAATATGATGCAATGAAAAAATATTTTCGAAGTAAATATCAATTATTAAAATGTCTAATGGAATGAGAAGCATTCTAGTCAAGATAGTTGAGAATGAGATCCTTTGTAGAATCAATTTGTATGATTTTAAGTTTCTAGTTCGTTTAGATCTTTTGTTGGGTCAACTATATATCTCATCAAATTGAGCTCGAGCTCTAGATTAAGCCAATTTGAGTCAAATGAAACCTAAATGTTTTCATTAATTAAAAATTTAATGTAGCTTCTTATAATGCAGGCTAAGACTCCATACAATAAATCCAAATGTGATTTGTTTCTTTTTTGAGACCCTGCATTGGTGGAAATTTTGTACATTGGACTATCCTTTTATTAAAACTTTAATGATGCCTCAAAATCAATAATTAATTACATAATTAATTAATATTTTTATATAATAGTAATAATAATTAAGTAAATTAGGAATATTGCAGAGGCTATCAAGCAAAATATCAATATGCTTACCTATGCCGAATGGAGACGGGATGAAATTTAACCAAAAGGAAGTTACATTGTATTTGTTTCCACTAGATGAAGACGACTTGAGGGGCTATTCGATCATCACTTAATCTGAAAGCAGGCTTGATGTGCTCATCTTTGCTATTTAAGATTTGATGCAAGATGCTTTCTTAAAATCACTTAATTCTAAAAGAGCCTTTGCATGATGATTACTCACCAGAGAAGATTCAACATTCTAGCTTCTAGGGCTGTAAATGAATCGAATATTTATGAGCAAACTTGGTGTTTGGATTGGTGAGAGATCATTCGTGTTTGTTTAATATATATAAAGATCAATTAAATGAACAAAATGGATTAACTCATTAAACTAAATGAACAAGATTGTAAATTGTTCACGAACAAAGTATATGAATCATGTTCATCTATAAAGCTTTTATTAAACTTATATATAAACAAAGATTGTTTGAAATATTAAGTTCACTAATCAACCAAAGAAAGTTAAAAATGTAAAAATTTTAAAACCAAACAAGCTTAAATTAAGAGCTCAATAACATCTAAACGAATCAAGCTCAAGCCAAACTTAAGCTCGAAAAAAAAAGACTAAGCTAAACTTGAACAATTGTTTCAACTGCTCAGTTCATTTTATGCTCAGCTCGGCATGGTTTGGTTTGATTTGGTTACGTTATCAAAAAATCTTAAACAACACACAGCTTGCCTTAGCTTGGACTTGTTTACAATCATACTAGCCTCTTCTCACTACAAGAAAATCCCAATTTATAGATCGAAAATCGGTCTCTAAATGTATTAGAAATCGTTTTAAAAACCGAAATTTTTGGTCTCTAAATTTGTGATCTCTAATGTTAGAGACCGATTTTTCGATCGGTCTCTAACTTAGAGACCAATTTTTTAATCGATCTCTAAAATTAGAGACCGATTTTCTAGTCGGTCTCTAAACTTAGAGACCAATTTTTTCAATCGGTCTCTAACTTAGAGACTGATTTTTCAATCGATCTCTAACTTAGAGACTGATTTTCCAATCGGTCTCTAAACTTAGAGACCGATTTTCTAGTCGGTCTCTAAATGTAAAGACCGATTTTCGGATCGGTCTCTAAAATTAGAGACCGATAAAAAAATCGGTCTCTAATTTAGAGACTAATTTTTTCATTCGGTCTCTAAATGAGAGACCAAATGGAAAAATTTAGAGACCGAATTGAATTCGGTCTCTAATCTTAAATACCAAAGTTAATACAAATTTAATTTATATGCAATTACCCTATATATTATAAATCTAATTAATATCAACTGTAATATTTACTTCTAACATCCAATCAACCATAAATATAATATAAATATCAATACACATTAATTTTATTAATTTTCAAATGTATACAATGACAAGATAAATAGAATGAAGAATTACAACTAGTAAAACTTTTTCGGCCTCAAAAACATCTTCTCTACTCCATTGCTTCATGACCTCATGAAATTCAACCTCACGAAGTTGACGTTGCTTATGGACGCGACCAAGACGCTATCATCGGGGCCCTGACAGCTCTTGTTGGGGTGCGCTACGTGGCACTTCTCCATGTTGAGGCCGCGGAGCATGTGGAGGTTGGTGTTCACATTGCCAGGAAATGTGAGTGTGCTAGAACAGAGTGCCCCTTTGCCGAATCAATATGAACTCGTACGTGTAGATCTGACCTGGTAAATTTTTTTTCTCTAGTAATTCAACCAAGGAATGGAAAAAAGGACTAAACATAAATACAAAACAATTATATGAAAGTCTTCAAAATCTTTCATATAAGGTTTTTTGAACTGAAACAAAGACAAAGATGAACAAAAAGAAAAAGGACTCTGTCTGTAGAAAACTCACATTCTTTGGCGCCTTGCCGAATGCTTCTCGGTGAGGAATGTCGGGCTGAACAGCTTCAATTCTCAGTATTTCCTCCCTGTCCTTCGATTCTCAGTATTTCCTCCCTGTCATGGTACGTAAATAGTTCCATTCTAATTATGAACATTAACATGCAGGACTTATTGCTTATGTGCAAAAGCCCTGCTGATGCAAGCTGCTAATTAGCAGCTTACAAGTAAATTATAATTTACTTAGTTCCAACTTACAAGTGCACAAAAAGATATACAGAAACCTTAATTACAAACATAGTATAGCTTTTGTTTTTGTATTAACAGATGAAATTAGCAGAAACAAAATGAATTGGCATACCTTCTGCACCATGAGCAAAGCTATCCTCTCTCAGCAGGGACTCATCCAGGTTACAATATCGAAGAACATTCACCAGGGAGTGTATATGGGATTCCTGTAATTTGAGATGTAGAATATGAAAACTGTGGATAAAGAACAAAAATCCACACATAGCAAACACTACCGCATAATATAGACAGAATAAAACAAATCCTAAACTACTTTATTTCTAGCTTGTAACTTGCAAATGCCAACTTAGATAGTAGTTTTGCGAGTGATAATCACTTTATATCTTGATCATAACTAGACGTAGAAATGAGAAATTTTACCTATTAGACTTGATCATAACTAGCCAATTCAGTAGCATTTATAATGACATTTCGTGCAATGTTAGGACCAAGACCAATCAAGAGAGCCCCAAGTCCTTTTATATTGTAATATTGAAACAATCGCCACCAACAAGATTCTCGCCTACATAGAAATTTTTGACCTGCAAATTAATACAAGCAAGTACAATGTTACAAAATTATGAGAATGAGTTGCCAACAAACAACCAACTAATGAATGGCTTTGAGATTACATGTTCATATAACCCAATACACAACCCTCCAAAAACACATTGATAATGCAAACATGCAAGAGAGGATAGGAAGCAAACATGAATATAGAGAATTAACACAAAGCCAAGTGATCTAGCAAATTGTGCATAAGAAATAGGAAAGGAAACCGAAGAAAATCAGCAAGTGCAAACAATTCATACTGACCACCGATACCGAACAAACTTAGAAAATCTCCACAATATATCCTGCAAAAAGACAGTGGATCGCCAAAAACAACTCTAGCAATCCTTTTTAGTAGCCTGTATTTTAAACAAAATTAATTTATCAAAATAACCTTCTATTTACTCCAGAAGACAAAATATTGTGTGTGTAAACAGATATCTTCCCGTGAAAATATTCTTTAACTGATTAATTTATTAACCAAATAAATTAACCATTCTAATCTACTTAATTAACTGATTAATCTCAACTTAGTTTAATTAACTAAATTACTTATTCCATTACTTCAATTAATCCCAAAATTAACTAATGCAAATATCGATCTAATCACAATATTTTATACCCAATTCCGACACTGACGATGGGCCGGTCGCTAGTTTCGCTCGCAGTCGAGCAGAAATCGATGGTGGGATTCCCAGTGGCACCGGAGGACGACTGTTGATTGTGCGCTGGCTGTGGGAGCACAAGTTGTCGCTGTGATCGAGATGACATCTGTGAGCGTCGAGCAGGCCAGCAGTGGGCGGAGGTGAGACTGGCCGACAATGGTCGGCGATGAGGCAGCTTGTGGCAGCGGAAACCAGCCACGATGCGGAGCAGGCCGCGGCGGCGGAGATCGACCGCAGTGTTGCAGGTTGTGGCGGAAGAAGCCGACCGCGTGCGAGGCAACGACGACGGAGGCTGGAAATGGATCGGCAACGGCGGACCGACTGCGTGCAGTGGCGACGGCTGGCGAGCGACGTGTGCACACGAGCAGCAGGCGAAGGTCACGGCGTGGGCGACGGAGGTGGCTTGTGGTGGCCCACTGGCAACGGCGTGCGTGAAGGCGGCGATGGTGTGTAAGAGTCGCCGCGAGAAAGAAGAAACGGGATTAAATCCCTAATTCAATTTAGGTTTTACTTTTGTAACTGGGCTAAAAAAAATTCTCAATTTAGAAACCGATTATTAAAAATCGGTCTCTATTTTTTTTTTTAAATCTCGATTTAGAGACCGATGGTTACAATCGGTCTCTATTTAAAAAAAAATAGTTTAGATATTAAATAAAATTTAAAACGGGAGAAAAAAATAAGATAAAAAAATAATAATTTAGAGACCGATTAAAATCGGTTTCTAAATTGATATTTTAAAAAAAAATTAATATATGGAATAAAATTAAAGATAAAAGTAAAAATTAAATTTAAAAATAATCTTAATTTAGCGATTGTTTTTTAGGTCTTCGTTTCTTAATTCTATTAGATCGTTGATTTTTTTTAAAAAAAAATATTAATTAAAAATCTAATTGGTTATCGTCGCGGTTATGTGCAATATTGGTCGCCAATACAATTATGGCTACACACGATGGAGATCACAGGTGCGATCGTGACCATGTGCGACTGAGATCGTGGGCGAGGACAAAAGCAAGTGAGAGCCGAGAAAAGAGAGATCGGGGAGAAGAGATAGGTGAATAAAAATATAATAAAAAAAAATAATATATAGAGACTAATTTCATATTCGGTCTTTAATTTAGAGACCGACTTCCTAATCGATCTCTAATTAGAGACCGATTTCCTAATCGGTCTCTAAATTAGAGACCGATTTAGAAATCGGTCTCTAAATTAGAGACTGATTCTAATGTCGGTCTCTAATTAGAGATCGATTTTAATATCGGTCTCTAAATTAGAGATCAATTTCAAAATCGATCTTTAATTAGAGACCGAATATGAATCAGTCTCTAATTAGAGATCAATTTTTGATCGGTCTCTAATTAGATATCGATTTTTATGTCGGTCTCTAATTCGACTTTTAATTCAAAGTTTTTTTGTAGTGTCTCGTTGAAGAATTGACTCACAATATCAAAGGAAACTTTGTCATTTTTGTGACTGCTTGATGAATACTTAGCACAAAATAACATGAGAACGGAAGCCTTGACGTGCTTGTCTTTGCTGGAGAATCAAGACAGGCCACTCTTTTTGCAATAATCAAAGAGAATTTTGGAGTGGCGATAACACAAGTCATCACGAAGAAAATAAGGAGAAAAGAGATTTGTGAAGCTTATGCTAGTCAACCTTGAGGACAAGGTTGTAGGATGATAAGGTCCTCCAACAGGGACTAATTTAAATAATTCCTTCAAACTAGAGTTACCTCCCTTTTTTTTTTTCTGAAATTAGTTATACGGACTAATTCAAGTTACCTGTCAAGTTACTCATATTTTTTTCTAGAATTAATTATTTTATTGTAGATGTATAGATATAAACAAATTTAGGAATAAAATAGCCTCTTAATTTATGGAGGTCTATCCCCTTGAAGGGATTAATCACTTTTCTCTCCTCTTTTTTTCCAGTTCTCCATTAGGTAGGACTTTTATTCCTATCATCTTAAACTCACATATGGGGCATAAAAGTTTAATGCTGCATTGATCATGTGCTAGACACTCCCAGAAAATAGGATCTGATACGGTTCCAATAGGTTTGTGATTTGTTTTCACGTTGGCGCTCACATTTAGGAACCTTACAATATGACACATGAAGTTGAGCGGAAACGTGCACTATCTGCAGTGCTTTCTCAAACAAGACAGCAAGAGCAGAAAGAGGCAGAGTTATTATTGTTGTATCATGTTGCTTATTTATATGCCTGTGTTTCAAATTCTGATTTATTTCTTACCATTTTAGATCCTTGCTGAAGCTAAACAAATAATGGAGTCACGCATGGCTAGCAGAGTGAATATGACCCATGTGAGTTTATATTAACTCAGTCATGTCTTTCTTAACGGTTTTGGTCAAAATGCAGCATAGCTATCATGTAACAATTTTAGTACTGCAAATATCTCAATTTTAATACTGTTTTAAGGCTGTACAGGGAGAACTTTTGCCTCAAAGGATACACACACACACACGCACACAGTTTGGTTGTAGATTTACCATTTATATCTGCATGTTAAATAAAATAGATTCACTTAGATTAGATTATAATGCAGAGTGCAGAAGAAGTTGAATTGCCGGGTAGCCAAATAGGTAATGAAGGTGCAGAGGGTGCTGCTCATGATGAACCCGTATTGCCATCGCTGAACATTCATCTGTCATCTTCAGCCGTTGCACCCCCAATGGGCACAGTAGAGTGTACCTCAACTCCAGCTTCACTTCGCATGGTAGATCTACTATTCTCTTGTTGTCTTATTTGTTTTAATTGGTCATTTAGTAAATTTAGCCTTTCTTCCACTCTGTTTGTTGACTGTGATTCCTAGGATCAGTTTGATTCTCATACAAAGAATTTGTCTAGTGCTTTTGCTTGTCATGCATTGTATCAATAACAAAATATGTGGTCAAAGAAGACGACTGTCATATCTGGGTGATTTCTCACAACTAGGCAGTAATGGTTGATTCTTGTGTATTTTTCCAGGTTGGCTTGGATGAGTATTGTCATAAGGCTACTTGTTATATCCATTTACATGCGAGATCCTCTAATTATCTCTGACAGTTCTCATGTTATGCTTACCATGATTTGTAAAATAAGCATGTGTCTTGATTAATTGTCCAACAGCAAATTTTTGTTGTTACTACAAAAGGTCTTCAGTTTGCATTGTTTCCTGTAAGTGATGCTTAAGTAGTTAATTCGTGATTGCCTGATTGAAACTCAGTCTACTTTGCCACAAATGCTTTTGTGCTGCACAACCAATGTGGTACAATTGTTAATAGATTTTTTTTTTAAACAAAAGGACAGCCAATGTAAGAAGCTCCTAACATATATCCATGTCATGCTCTCATTTCCACTAACATATATATCCTCTATAGCTTCATCTTCATCCCAGATAACTATTGCCTTGGTGATTAGAATGTATGATGTTCCTATGCAATGCGACATCGCTAGCCTCACCAACTTGTTTGCCCTTCTTGATATCCTTATTGTTGTCTTCATCAACATTTTCCATTTGCATGCTATCCAAGTTGTGCCTTCTACCTCTGTAGTTGCTCTCCTCAAAGAATAGCATTAGAGTAAGTCACATTTTATCTGCTAATCTTATAAAAATGGGAAGTCATGAGTCGGCTTGGAGAGGTTTCTGATTTGGCAATGGTAATTCATAAGTGTAATTGTGTTGTAACAATTATGTCTTGTTTAATATCAATGAACTTTTGGGTTAAGTGGGTGATTCAATATGGTCCAAGTGGATCATTCAATTTGACATTGTATAGTGGTTGATTGGTGGATATTTTGTAAAGGCCTTTGTAGTCTCCTTAAGGCTAGAGAATCCTTTAATCTGTCATTCTTGGTGGCAAGTGTGGTATGCTTATAATATAACTTTAGTCGCTAATTTGGAAATTCTTGCTTGTATTTAATGCAAATTGAAGTTTCTTTCAATGTATTTGAGATGAGATTTAAACATAAAGATATTAGAAGGTATTTTCTGCCAATTTGATTTAGCTTCTCTGTTACCTATAATTATTTCCAAATTCCCCTGATTTTGTTTAGATTTATATACTATATTTCCATATAGCATCTTATCAAATATTTTTCCCCTTTTATGCATTTCCTTTTCCATTAGATTTCAATTCTTTTAGAATCATGTAACCATTGCAAACAAGGTTCAAAATTTTTAATCATGTCGAAGTTTCAATCTTTGGCCGAAGTGATACTCAGTATCATGATAATGTACGGTGTTGGTGGTGAATTAGAGGTGGAAGGACGAAGAAAATAAAAACATTATCTTAATTCATCTTAACATGTGTTATAACATGCCAAGGGGGTGTTTAGTCTTGCATAGTATGATATATTTGGACATGATTGACACACAATACAAGAGACATTGCTTATGCCAATTAGTATCAAGTTTTGTCAACTTATCTGAATGATACATTTTGTCAGTGTCGTCTAACACGGTACATGATTTCAAGCCATGATACCAAGATTCACATAATTGAGATCAACCTCGGAATGACAAGTCATTAATAGGATCACAAGATTGATTTTTTCAAATCTTTACAATTTAGCAACTCTTTTGGTTGAAAATTTATTGGAATTATATGATTTATCATAAATTTTTTCTAGGATTATTGTGGTCACTTAAAATATCATTTTGATATCATTAAACTATGACATACAATAAAAAAATATTTGAATACTATAATATGATTATTGAGTTGGGTTATGTGTAGCAAGTAGTAAATCTTTTAAGATGAATGACAATTAGTACAACAACAACAACAAGTCTTATCCCACTAGATAGGGTCGGCTATATGGATTCTTTTATGCCATTGGATTCTATCCCCTACTATATCATCATCTATACTTAAATAAATTTTATCTTGTTTTATTGTTGCTAATCAAGTCTTTTATGAATGACAATTAGTGATGGTAAAAAAAAAGTTCTTTTAAATGTTTAAAAGCTACAAAAGTTATATTTGTAATCAGAATTCTTGATAATATGATATGAAAAAGTTGATCTACTTTTAGTGACAGCGAACTTTTAAAATGTTAATGTGAATGCGCAAGTATATTCCACTAAGTTATGATTATTAGAACTGATATGCTACCAAAAAATGACAAGGGGTTTTGGTTTAATGGTGGATATGTAAAATACTGACCCAGTTTCAATCATAATTGAAAAAAACTAATTTGGGAAATAGGCCAATACAACCATATGGTCTGACTAGAAATCATGATATCAATAATTTGCTTTTTGTAGCCTTCTTGATCAGATATTTTGATTCTTTGGTCATCATCAACAAGAAATGTTCTACATCACTTAAGATATACTAGGATTGACATTGCATTAGTGTCCATGTTTTTTGCATCATTTGCAAAAAGGTTGGAACCACTAACCTAGCGGCCTCCATCGGCCTGTTCCACGGCCATTGTGAAGGAGGTAAATCACGGAGGGCCCTATGAGCCTTGACGTAGTGGCCAAGACACGTGGGGTCATCTGAATTCAGAAAAGAATTTTAGACCTCCTTCGGAATCAATCCATGCCACTTCTGCAAGCACCACCATGCCTTAGTCACCACGCCATCCTCGTAGGGACCCATGTTTTTTGCATCATAATATTGTGTAGATGTGCTAATTAATGTATATGACATTATCTTTGTGTTGCAATGGATGAGAAATTTTGATCATGGTAGCTGATTATTGAGCTATGAGTCAAATATATGAGAAAAAGATAAGAGTCATAGAGATGAGAATGTCAAAATGGACGTGCGAACCAAGGTTTAAAATCTCGATTCGTATCGGAATTTCGATATGCGACCGGAACGATACGATTTCGGTACCGTATCGTCCGTGCCGATACTATTTCGGTATTTTTTTTAACATTAATATTAATTATTTAATTTTTTTTAAAATTTTAGTTAATTTTTAAAAAAGAATTTAAGATTTAATTTTACCTATATATATATATATATATATATATATATATATAGAAATTTAGAAATTGATCGACTTCTGCGATCGGAAGCGCGATCGCCTTCTCGATCGCGCAGCGCAATCACCTTCTCGATCGCGCTGCGCGATCGCCTATGCGTCATCGCCGTCATCGCCGCCTCCTTCCAGTACCCACCTCTGCTTCGTCGTCGCCGTCTCCTTCCATATCGGTACACGTTTCGGTTTTGGTGATTTGTCAGAACGAAATTTTTCGGCAATTTCATCCGAAATGGCTCGACATTTAAAACCTTGGTGCGAACATACGAGGATGAAAGGATAAAAAATAAGAATATTAGAGAGAGTCAGAATTATATTTATTGAGGGAAAACTCTGAGAGACACGTTTAAAAATATATGTATATGGACATATGTGACTAATAAATGTCCTAGTTAGACGGTGAATGATAAATACATATTAATTGAGGAAGAGATCAAAGAAGACTTGGTTAGTAATAATAAAATAGAATAAATTTTGTTTTAATCTAGATGAAGATTTAGTAGAGGGTCGAGTTCAATGGCATATGAGGATTCATATAGCTGACCCCATTTAATTGGATAAAAACTTAATTATTGTTGTTATTGTTCTTATTGGTGCATAGAGCTATTAGCACACTGCATAAGCATCTGACCATCACACAGTTTAGCTCCTATTGCACATTAGCATATGGAAGTATCTTCTTACCATGTTCCTGAATAAAGTATCTGTTCCTCGAACCTTTCTTTAGAATAGTGCAGAATGTGAACAATATTTTAAGTAAAATGGAAGACATTGTTTCTATTGATTGCTGTCTGGTATTTCATTATTTGCATAGATATCAGTTCACTCATAACTTTATAATGCATTTGATGTAGTTACTTCATTATGCTAGGAGTTGATACTGTTCAAAGCCAACAGACTATCTTTTACGATTGATTAGAAAATTAGAGTACCACTATCATTAAATGTATTTTTTTTTATTCTTGTTAGATATTCCTATTTAGATGGTTAAATTTTTTTTATCAGAAATTGTTTCTTGTTTATTTGATGGTCAATTGTTTTCTTTCGTAGCTTTTTCTATTGCTTTGGAGTTATCTCAACTAATCACATTTTTTCAGCTTCGTGTATATTTGAGAACACATGCACTTGACCAGATGGTGCAAGCTGCAAACTCAACTTCAGGCTTGAGGACCATCAAAAGGGTTGATCAGACACTCCAAGATCTAGGGGTTTGTTTCTTTTTCCTTAATATGTCCTAATAATAACAGATAATTAAAGATTTCTTTTGTTTTTGTATTCTTTTTTATGTCTGATCAGACATCTGAAATAAACGTTAGTATGTTTATTAAACCTTTTTTTGTAGGTTCATCTGAAACCAAAGGTTCCAACTAAATCAGTTTGTGCAGAACACCTTGAGTTGAGAAAAGAGATACTTACACTGCTCAACCTACAAAAACAGGTACATATTATGCTACTTTACCAATTCAAGTCCAATGTTAAATTTTTGTAACAGTTTGTGCTGAAGTTTTCCTATGGGAAATATGATTGGTGCAACATCTAGAGCAACTCAACTCTCCCCAAATAGGGAATTTAGAATAAAATTAAAAGATGATTGAGTACACGACATCATGACCTTTTTTATAGACTGTCAGTAAGGTTGATCCTTTTAAAAGTATTACTCGTTTAGCCTAAAAAAAACTCTTTAACTTTCCAAATAAATCTAAACAACTCTTAAAACTAAAAATTTAAACAACTATAATTTTAAACTTGTTCTTGTTGTTGTATCTCTAATTGAATTGAGAGAGATGTTTTATTGGTAGAATTGTGACCTACCAATAGTCTACACTAGACCTGACCAAGGGTCGGGTTGGGCTTGAGCCCGTAACTAGGTCAACAGGCCGATTACCCCGTTGACTCGGGCTAATGGGCCAAAATCAAAATCGGTCCGTCAAGAGACAGGCTAGTTCTGGCAACCCAAAATCGTTGAATCGGCAGTTCAGCTGTTTAATTTTTTTAATAAAAAAATAGTCGTTGGAACTAGCGGTTCCAATTGATTTTTTGTATTTTTTTCAACGACCGAGATCATTGATCATTTTTTGATCAATGACTATGATTTAGTGTTCTTTATGCTTCAAACGCTATATATAGGATGCTCATTTCATCATATCTTTCTTTACTCTTCTTTTCAATTTTCAAGTGCTTTCAGCTTCAATTCTCCGATTTCAATGAAAGATGGTTCATCTCGTTCTTGGAAGGGCAAGGAGATTTTTATTTGGAATGTTGATCCTGAGTTCGAGGAGATTTAATTCATCGATGATGAACCAGAGCAATTTACGACAATCGACACATAAGGAAGTATCAAAACTTTCAAAGTGCGGCGGGATTCTTTACCTTTAAAATCGTCAATTTTTACTAAACATTTTGAGAAAGTCATTCTTCCCTAGCACAGGTGGGGTAGCAGAATGAGTGATCTTTTCCATGCACGCTATTAGAATAGAGGAAGGCAGAGGAATCGAAGGAAGAGAAACTTCACAAATGAAGAGGATCCGCTTCTACATTTAAACGAAACAAACTAAACCAACTTTATTAATCAAAACAATAATCAATATGTTCATGAGACTTAACTCGTATTTAAATATACTAGGAAGAGAGAAAATTTCACAACTAACAAGATAAATTCGAAACAAACACAAGAAAAGTTCAAAACCAATGAAAAATAACGAAACCCTAAACTTGCCGGCGGTGCGCTACGGCTGTGGCTTGGTCCATAGTCAGGCCGTGGTGTGGATCAGAACCATGGACTGGCCATAGTCAGGCCGTGGTTTGAACCACTACCATGGTGGGGACTACAGGTAGGCCGCGATCCCTATTGGATGACCCTTGTCAAGCCACAAAATATCTCATGCTCGTGGAGATGGCCACAGGTAGGCCGTGGTGGCCTCTGGGAGCTATATTATGCCTCGTTCGGTTCCAGAATTAAGCACATTGGTGTCAGGGGGCCATGAGAGTGTCGGGATCTTTGTTGGAGGTCTCAATTGCTCTTTGTCAGAGCTCGAAAGAAGACAAAGTCGCGTCACAAGATAAAAATTGATCAAACTGCTAGATACTTATGCATCATCCTCTTCGGAGAAATGCAGTTAAAATGCAATATTGCAATGCCTCATATGAATTTCAATTGGACGGTGGTTATAGATCATTAAAGCAACACATCGAAACAAAGCATTCGACGAAATTTGGAATCGACTATTCTCAAACACAACTTTTTAATTTTTTTTCGTCCATCGAAGATACGGATGCAAGTTTATTTAAATATTCTAATATTAAATTAAAAGAATCATTAGCTAGATTCGTTTATGTAGAACATATTTCATTCAGTTTTGGGTCCAAATGAACTTTTGAAGATTTTTGTTAAGAATCTCTTAATCCATTTGCTTAATGTATTCCTAGAACTATACTTACTCACACAATTAAAAAATTAGTAAGACAAGAAAAAAAAATTTAATTGAAGAATTTAATAAATTAAATAGTACTTATATTTATTTTCAGATATTTGGAGCGATCATTGATAAACTCATTCCTATACAGGTGTGACTTGCCATTGGATCGATAGCTGATTGACAAATTTCATAAACGTTTATTAGCATATTGAATTTTTGATGAATCACACGTTGCTCATAACATTTCTCAATTATTATATTTAATTTTAGAAAAATATGGATTAACTAATTAAATATTTTCAATTTCATTTGATAATGCTAGTTCTAATATCGTAAGTATAAATGAACTTAAATTAATTTGTCAACTTATTATTGGTGATGCATTTTTTCATATTCGTTGTGTATGCTATTTTTTAAATTTATGTGTTCAAGATGAATTAAAAATTTTAGAAAATCAAATAAAATCAATTAAAAATGCTATTTCTTATTTATGGTCACATCCTAATACAATAAAATAATGGGCTAATTTTTATAAAATTAATGGAATAAGACTGTTGGTGCAACAATGCCCCAAGCATTTATATGTGTTAATGTTTGGATAATCATCTAAGTTAGGCAATGCTTTGTGATCTAATTGTGAACGTATTTAAGTGACAGGAAAATCCAAATATGAAGACTTGGTAAAGACAAAGTCCAAGTGTGATCTTGGCAAAGGATGTTAAATACTAAAATTTAAAACACTAAATTAAATCGCCAAAATTAAGAAAATAATCTTAGAAATTATTTTCGGATTTTTTGGAGAATTTTAGAAATTTTTCGGGAATTAAACGGGGTTTATATGGGGTATTTACAGGGATAATTAATTTAATAGGGAAGGTTAGGGAATTATTAAAACCTAATCTAGGTTAATTTCTTATTAAGGGGGTAATCCGGTTTATCGCGACCAGTCTTTTTCTTTCTCACAATTTCGCGATTTCCTCACCGTAACTGCCTCTCCACCGCGATCTCTTCGTCGACGTCTTTCCTTCTTTCTTTTGCGGCCACCTCTCAGCCGACTTCTCTTCCTTGCGTCCGCCGTCGCCCCAACGGTCCTCTACGGGCTCGTCGACCACAGTCGCGACAACGATATCGCGCTGGCCTCCTCTGCCCTAGGCGACGATCGACGGCCTCCTCGCGCACACCCCTCTGTTTCCCTATTCATCGCCGTTGTCGCAGCGTCGATTTCCGTCGCCTCATCTTTCGATTCAACAACAGAAAACATTTGCCGGCCATTGCTTCAAGCATTTGCAACCAAGAATAAGGAGAAGCTCGGTCTGCCATTCTTTCACCGCTACCCGACCAGATCGTCGGCGACCGCTGCCCTCTTCTTCTTCCTGGTCTTGTCCACTGTTGTCGTCGCCTTCTCCCCCGCACATGTCTCTGTCGTCATTGCTGCGCATCCATGAGAACTCCCAGTAGCGCCTGCATACGGACCGCCAAGTGAGCTCCTCTGCCCCGGTGGTGGTGAGTAGTATAATAGTTCCTTTTTCTATCTTGGACGGTTGTGAGTTAGGGAGTCTTGTTGGGCGACTGTGTTTAGTGTGAAGGGGCTGCGATTAGGTCGAATAGGCTGTGTTCTGTGTAGAGGGTGTGCTGCCGGTGGAGGTTCCAACGACTGGACGGAGCTTGGTCGATCGATGTAGTGAGGAGAGGAATTGGTGGGAATCGGTTGGGTTGTGTTTTGTACGATGAGCAGATTGGATTTGGTGATGGTTCAGAATGTGATTTGATTTGTGGGATGGATCTATTTTGGGTGAGCTAACTTGGATATATGGTTTGGGCAGTGAGTGCCCTGGAGCTTAGGTTGCTCCGGTGTACAGGGGATTGGGATATGTTAGGTCGGTGGAGACCCAAGTGACGGTAAGCTGTGGTTTACTCTTCTTGGTTCATTTGTGATTGTTGTACTTTGTGAAAGGGTTAGATAAATTAGTGGAATTGGAAATTGATTTGGGTTAGTTGGTTTATGTAAGAAATTGATTAAGTATTCGATTTGTCGGTGAATTGCATTTTTGTGCTTAACAATAGTTACGCTGTATGCAGGTTTCAGTCACGAAGTAGGTCCCCGGTCATGACGATTTCATTCTCGCGGACATTTTTATTCAGGCGGGTATTTTGACTTATCTCCTAGATATAGTCATGTTGATATGCTAGTTAGGATAGCTTGCAATAATTTTCATGTTTATATGCCTAGTATGTTTTGTGCCTACTAGATACATGCATTTGATCAATATGATTACATCTTCCCTGTTTTATTTGGATCATAGTTACTTGGATCATAGATATGCACTTATTGATTGTGCATATTATTCGGATAGGTATTTTTTTAGTTGGATTTACATGCTTTAGTATCATGCACCATCTTGCAGACAGGTTCCTTTATAGTTGAGCCCTATAACTTACATCTACACCGCCACTCATGGGTTAGTGGTACATCGAGGGTGTGTGTGCTGATTGCTCTGTCGACTCGGTCCGATTCATGGGTAGCGATGAGGCAGCGTGGTAGCGGGCAGGGATCCCTCCTCTGGTCTATGACATCGGGAGATGAGAGCTTAGCTCCCCCACTCTGTTTGGGGCAGGAGGATAGGTGTACTCCGACAACATCCTGTCCACTCGGTCACTCAGGAGCAGTGATGACAGAGTGCACAGTTGTCATAGCCCTACCCACTCAGCTTCACCATTGCGTGTGAGGCGGCTGACGGGCGTCAGGGGTGACCATGTCATTTGCACGACATACATTTTGCATGGATAGCATTTGTATTGTTTTTGCTGCATTTTTATTGCTGCCTTGGATGTTGCATATGATTGTCATGCATACAGAATACATATTTGTATATGGTGATGACTTTATCTCTTATAGTATGACACATGCTCTTATATAAGGGTAGGAGATTCAGGTAAGTACAGTCCTTTTGTATTTCTTTCTTGCATACCCTATATGTGAGACTGTACTGGCATGATTCTTATTGTTAGCTATATCTTACTTTGCATATCGACCATATCCGCTAAGTTCTTTGAACTTACCCCGTTGCTTTACATCTGTTTCAGGTAGAAACTGCCAGGAGAGTCCAGCTGCCAATTCCCCCTCGTCGAAATGGATAGGTTTTATTGGTCTTATGGTTTTGGTTTTTAACTAGATGAAGTGTGTAGGATTTGTGTTTGTTTTGGTTATGTACTTGTGGAGGTTTGGAGATATTTGTTTTGTCCTTATGGACCTTTATTCAGATTTTATCTCGATTGGTTTTGGTTGGGTATTCCTGGCCAGATGACAGAAGGGGTAAGTCTAGTTATTGTAGACGATTTACCATTTTCTTTGATAGTTGGCCTGAGGCCTTATTACCTGTGTGGGTTGTTTGGATTCCGGTCGTGTTGACCGATGTATAGTGGTCGTGTAGGCCTTGTATATAAGATTGGTATTGTCACCAGTACAGGGGAGATGTTGTCGGATTTTCGTCTGGCGGGGACTCCCTCGGGGCGTGACAATTTATTTGGTATCAGAGCGTAGGTTCCGAGTTTCCTTAGGGTCTTTGGGTTTTCGGAGTTTGCCATGTTTGGCAAGTTAACTGGGGTATTTTCGGAGTTGTACGGATTTTCGATGATTTTTATGTTTCAGAAATTTGAGGTATTATTGACGAGGTCAATATGGGGGATTTGGCGGCGACAGGACATCTCCAGACGGCTAACAGGTAAATAAATTCTAGAAAATTTTCTAGATTTGGTTCATATTTGTATTGGTTATATGCATTATGCGGTTTACTTTGGTAGTACATGTTTTGTCTAGTATTGTGTTAATCTGATATCTGTTAGACGGTTAGATTTTTAGGTTGTTGATTTATCATTAGCATATGGTTATTAATTGCTATTACTGCTATACGTAGCTAGTTATCATTGTGATATAAATGATTAGATATTATTGGTAGATGTTTACCTCTTACTTTTTGGACTAGTATTAGGATTGGACTAGTATTGGGATTAGACTAGTTGAACAATATGACTAAGATGGATAAATTGGTAGAAGGTATACATATAGGTTCTTTGACTCTCTAGATCCTAGTGTATGATGACATGATTACATTGCTTACGTAGTTTAGGGTATATATAGGCATCTGATGCTTCATTTAGTATTGCCTTGACTTTGTTCTGGCATGACCTTTTAGTTATACCCTAATTAATTTCAGCCATTTATTCTCGTTAGTATGACTATGCTGTCGTTTATTAGACAACGTGTTATATGTTTATAGGGTTATGTGTTGTGCGATAGATACCATGATTAAGACTAGTAGAGATAGAATAACTTAGATGAAGTTATTCTGTAGGAGCGGATCTCAGGAATGAAACAACATTAGTAGAATCCTAGGTGTTGGAACCCTAGGTGTAATAACTCGGATGAGCTTAATGAGATATGGTTATCCATTTACTGTTTCAGTGATATGGTGATCGAACTAGTAGAGTTCGTATGGTTAGGATACGATTAGTCCTTACTATATCTCCCATTGTTGGTTGAGAGAGAGTCTGCAGTAGAGTCTCTCTATAGTTGCTTTGTATGTATGTGGTCGAATATGTCTCTCATGCATGGTTGAGATAATCTACTGTAAGGTTATATTTTTGCGTTATCCGCTCGGAGTTGGTGATAATCGGATTCGTATGATGCCTGTAGCTAGATAGCTACTTTACAGGTTAAGTACCCACGAGATCTGTTTATGGTAGCATGTTGTAACATGCATGATTGAACTGGTAGAATAGTATAATTTAGACTTAACCCTCTTGCCGTGCTTGTTAGTAGAGGGGTTGTCTTTATTGGCCTTGATAGGCGTTTCCTGTTAGCTGGGACAAAACCTTATGAGCAATCGTCTCGACGTGTTTGTAAGTGGACTTGTGATTTTTATCGACTTTGATAACCGATCATGTTAGAAGGGTTGGAACCCTAGACTTAACCATCTCGACTTATTTATTAATAAGTCGATGATCTTTATCGGCTTTGGTAAACATTTCATATTAGAGGTGTTGAAACCCTCGCTTGACCGTCTCAATGGGCTTAATTGTAGATCGATGATCCTTATCGATTTTGATAGACGTTCTATGCTAGATGTATTGGATAACCCTAGGCTTAACAACCTAGGATAATCGACTGCTCACGCGACCTATTGGTGGTAGTACGCTAGTGTGTGCAGTCAATAATTAAATATCTATATACTGCCTGTCTATCCACGAGTCTCATTCGTGGTAGCATATAATTGCGCGTAGACTGTGCTATTGATTGTTGGCCCATGGGTTACGTTCGCGGTAGCTCATAGATAGTTCCCTTTTTGTGCGAGAGCCACGAGACTTTGTCGTGGTATCCGGATGTGCATTGCTTGTAGATTGCAGTGGTTGTGTATGTTACGGGTATATTTGTTATACCGTTGACCAAGATAGTAGTAGACTGATATTGGTACTTTGAGGGTTGGGTTACTCTAGCTTGTTCCCTGTGACTTCCATTATGTGCATTATGACTATGCACTATTGTCTATACATCCACAGAGTGGTTGTACTCACCCCCTCCTCACTTATCCTCTAGGTTAACTGATGGAGGACGTGTCCTGTTGACCTACCTTCGTGTCGCTCAGAGAGTCTCTTGCCGTGCTTGTCCCACTGCATCGTCGAGATGCCACTTTATTTACTTTATCGGTATTGCATTTTATTTATGCACTTTGGATTTTTTGGTCGCAATTTGATTTGGTATCACAAAACTATTTTACTTTAAGTGATATATGTTTAGTTGTGCATGCATGTAGTTAATAAAATACTGGTATTTCTATTATTATTTTGAGGTTTTTACCAGATCTGGTCCAGGTATTTCGGAATATTGTCACTAAGGGGCTCCTCTGTCATTTGGATGACGGATATGCCCCCAGGACGTGACAATTTTATTGGTTTGCGGTCTTGGTTTGTGGGTTTTGTGTTTCGAGGATTCTCTTTTCCTTGGATTTTTGGGAGTTCTCGTGTTTTGGGACCAGATAAGATGAAGGATATCTCTGAGCTATAGGAAAAGTATTATCTTTAGTGGTTACAGTACTTTAGGGGTTAGGAAAAGTATTGACCTAGTGAAATTGCCCCTACTCATGGTCGGGGACGAGGTCGATGAAGTATTGACCTTGAGGAACCTAATGATGATTTCAGAAGTACGAACTCTTTAGAGGTGCCGACTGATGTCGAATTAGGAAGCTAGGGATTTGGCCTGCTAGCCACCAATTTGAAGGACAAAGAGTAAACCTTCAGAGAATATTCTACTATTAGTGATTTGGTTATGGATAAGGCGTGTATACCTACACTGGTCAAGACGATGAAAGATCGTTTTACCTTATTATAGGAGGTGTTGGATGGGATATTTATCTGTACCAGTATTTTTCTAGAAAAGATCCGAAACTCTTTGTTAAAAGAGAGATGAACCTTGGAGGTTATGCATTGATTATCGATGATAGAATGCGGTAGTTGGGGAAGGAAATGAATATCCTTTATTTTGGATAGAGGACCTATTTAGATCAGCTATAGGACACCTGTGTATACTCTAGGATTGATTTGTGACTGGTGTGATGATATTGTAGTGACATGGTGTCATACAATTATCATTATCGTTGTGATGGTTGTTATATCATCATCCTAGAGTAAAGAGAATGCAGTTGTATAGCGACGACAATTTCATACTTGGTATGAATTGTATGAGCTTATGGTTATCTTATTAGACTTATTGACGACTTAGTCGTCCAGGGATTTGGAAAGTCGTGTATTCTGGACATGATTGGCTCAGTTGTGGTCGTTGAATTGCGTAACTTGGCCACTGTTGAGGGTGGTAGTTGGAGTTGCGCACTCGGTCACTATTGATGGTAGTTTTCTTGGTATTGTTTTGATTATTATCATATATATGGATAGGATGCTTTAGCGGTACTACATCGCTGACTGGTTGGACCAGGAAGGTGATGGAATATACTTGGTCTGAAGCTTGTGAAACTAGTTTCATGGTTCAGACGATGGTTGACTTTTACGTCAGTGTTGATTAATCATTCTGGTGTGAATGGAAGGGTAGTGTACATGAATGCATCATTTTGGGGATCAGAGCGATTCCGATGCTATTGAATAAGATGTATCCTAAGCTTACGACAGTTAAAGGATTGCGAGATAAGTCGTCATTGTTAGGGCAATCTTTTGCCGTAATATGGTTTTGATGGTGTGGCAAAGGGTTTAAGTTAGTGTGTTATGTTGATTTGATATGTGCGTTGAAGTCGTGTAGGAATTAGTAATTCGCACATGGAGCCGTGGCGAGTTTCACATCTCATGACTCGTGACTTGAGTCGGTGAAGGATAGCTTTGCGGAAGCCATGCGCTTGGAGCATCCGAGAGACCGTCGGACGAGAAGCTTGGAGTGAAGCCGGAGGAAGTAGACTTCGAGGCAAGAGACGCGAAGGAGCATTGCAGAGCCGTGCGCCTGATGCTGCTGAGGGACGTGGCCGAGAACGAAGAGAACTTCGAAGGCGAGGGACTCCGAGAGATGAGAGTGAGTGATTGTAACCCGGGGAGGGGTAGCTCTTAGGTGAAACTTGGCCATTTGGCCAAGTGTCGGATGGGTTTTCTCGACACCAGTCGACTACCATGTCATGGTAGTCGACTGCTTTGAGTCGAGTGAGTTCGACTGGTATCCGACTGATGGGTTTATTCCCAGCAATGATCGGGCCATGGAATGGCGATCGCTGCGAAGGATATCGCGAACGCGAGCCGCTCATGGCCGACAAGCGATCGACTACGAGGCGGCGATCGGGTGAGGTCCGAATGATCGGCCAAGAGTTCCGTTGGACTACAACGGTCGGGATCCGACGTGTTCGGAGGCCGTTGTAGTGACGGCAGTTGACTGCCAAGGGCGGCAGTCGACTGGTGGCGGCCAACGGGAAGAAATCAGCCCTCTCTATAAAAAGAGAGGGTGTGAGCCTTTGAGAGGAAAATGCTTATGCTCCAAGTGATCTTCCTAGTGCCCCACAAGCTCTAAACTCTTCTTACTTGTTTTTACTCCATTCTATTTGTAAGAAGAGTGATATTGATTGTAAAGGTTACCTCCACCTAGCTTGGTGCAAAGGAGAGACCAATAGTGATTGGCTTTGGAGGAGTGATTCACCTCGGACGAATCGGGATCGTGGATTAGCGGCGTAGCCGTGAACCACGTTACATTTCTTGTTAGCGTTTGTATTTTCATTTATTGTTTATGCTTCCGCTTGCGCTAACGATTGTGTAGACGAGCAAACGAACGAGAGAATTCCGACATCCATAGGAAGAGGGCTATTCACCCCCCTCTAGCCGGCCGTATCGATCCCCTACAAGTGGTATCAGAGCCGAGGAAAGCTTGTCGAGGACTAACCGCCACAACAAGCAACTTTAAAAATGGTCGGCTCAAACATCCACCCACCGAAGTTCGACGGCGAATTCTCTTGGTGGAAAAAGAGAATGGAGGTATTCTTCGAGACCGATTTTGATATTATGCTTATAATGGAAAATGGTTTCAAGTTGCCTAGGGATGAAAGGGGTGAACCAATTGAAAAATCACGTTGGACTAAGAAGCAAAGAGAGGAGCACCTTGCAAACTCAAAGGCAAAACATCATCTTCTCAATGTGCTCCCTCAACAAGAGATCAACCGGATCGGAGAATGTGCTAGCGCCAAAGAGATGTGGGAAAAGCTTGTAGAACTCCATGAAGGCACATCCGAGGCCAAGCTAGCTAGGAGAGACCTCCTCCGCTCCCAACTCTCAAACATCAAATTAGAAAAGGGAGAAAAGGTAACTTCCCTACATTCTAGATTTAAAAAAATATTAATTGGGCTAACAAGTGTAAGAGAAAAGCTCTCCAACCGGGATATGGTAATGAAGGCCATAGATGCCTTTCCCCGGTCCTCAAGATGGAGCTCCATGGTGGATTCGTTTTACATCTCCAAGAACTTGGAAGTAAGTACCTTGGAGGAATTTTTCTCAACGATGGAGCTCCACGAAACTAGGCTTGAAGGAATACAAGAAGAGCCTAGAATTCAACCCTCAAGAGGAGTAGCTTTGATAGCGAACAAGGGGAAGAAGAAGATGGAAATCCCCTCCTCCTCCGATGACGAAGCGTCTTCCTCCTCCTCCATGGATAACACCGAAGAAGCCTATATGGTAAGGAAGGTAAGACGTGCATTTAAGAATTTTAGATTTGATAAATCTCATGATAGGAATAGAAGACCAAGGGGGAAGGTCATATGCTACAATTGCCAAGGAGAGGGGCACATAAGGGACAATTGTCCTCTCCTAAACAAGAGCAAGGAAGAGAGGAAAAAGAAAAAAGAAAAGAAGAAGAAAAAGGGGAGCAAGAAAAAGAAGGAAGAGGAGAAGAAGACAAAAGAAAAGGGGAAGAACAAAGCTCTAAAGGCAAGGACTTGGGATGACCCATCCTCATCCTCCTCATCATCATCGGATGAGGAGAATGCCTTTGTCACCAATTTGGCCTTGATGGCCTTTGATGACTTGGATTGCTCATCATCCGAAAATGAAGGATCAAGCTCAAGTGGGGAGAGCTCAAATGAAGGGGGAGCTTCTACGTCCTCATCATCCGAAGAAGAAGTGGACATGGAAGCTATGGTAACGAAAGCCTCTCCTAAGAAAATAGTTTTCATAATTTCTAGTTTAACTAAGGACTTATTTGGAATGAAAAAGAAAAATAAAAGCATGCTTAATCAAATTAAGGCATTGGAAAATAAGCTAGAAAATGCATGCTTAAATGATAATATTTCTTCTAGCTTAAATGATGCATGCTCACATGACCTTTATGTGCCATTGGATGTTAGTGATGCATGTATAAATGAAAATAGGGCCTTAAGGGAAAAGGTAGATTATTTAACAAAAGCCCTAGAAAAATTCACAATTGGCTCCAACACATTGAACATGATCTTAGGGAGCCAAAGAGCTAGCTTCAACAAAAAGGGCCTAGGCTATAAGGAAAAGAAAAATGAAAAGGCCTACAAATGCCTAATAGCTAGGGGACAAGATAAGAAGAAAGTAATAGCTAGGAAATGGATCCCCAAGGAATACTTAGTGAACCCAATAGGAAAGAACTTATTTTGGGTTCCAAAATCCATCCTTAAGGGTTAGGAAAACCCTAGGGTAGTCAACCATATGCAATTGACCTATATCATATTTTGGTTTACTTAGGATGGCGGGACAACATTTTTAAATAGTGTTGGGTGATGATAACGTGCCCATAAATAGATAATAATGCTTAAATCATGATGATTAATGTAATTGCTATGTATGTTAGCAATCATGATTTATGCTATTGATATTTGGCACATAATCATGGGAAATAGGGTTGAATCATGCTTTAGGTGATACTTTGTTTATTATCATCATATAATACCTAATGCATGATTGTTAATTGATGAATACACTAGGTTCATGATCATAATGTAGAATTCATTCATATATGCCTTTATGATCATGAGGACTATTAGGTTGATACTTAACCTTGATAGAATTGCATGAATATATTGGTTAAGTATACACAAATACCCCCTAGGATGCATCTCACACTCACTATAGGCTAACTTGATTGCAAACTTAGCATGGGTGAGATGTTAGGATGATACAAATGTCCACTAATGCCTATGGCATTTAGATGGTCATTTAAAGTATCAACATAGCAATAATAGACCAATCATGGGGAAGGCTTATGTTTAATTCATAGACATATTGCCCAAAGATCATGGTTGGATATTTCATATGTTTTCAAAACAATTTCTTACTTTAAAATACATGTATTCATGTTTTGAAACAATTGGATGCAAGACTAGGTGTTAAAATGGATACTCTTATGATCAAAAACCTAGTAGTTTTTAAAGCTTTTGGATTTTTGGCAAATACGTGGAAATATAATGATTTTTCATGAAAACATATTTTTCAATGATAGATATACTTAATAGAAATGTGTTCCCAAAATTTCATGATTTTTTGAATTTTCTAGAATTTTTAATGCATTTCTGAAATTCGCCTAGAAAATCAGAATTTCGGAATCCATTGTACCAGTCGACTGCCATACTGATAGCAGTCGACTGATAACCTAAAAAATAGCCCAATATTTTCTGATTTCAGATTTTAATCAAGTTTTTGGGTTTCTCTTTCTACTATACTTGATGCCATGAGTTTATAAATTAGAATTAATCTTTTTGATGGTGTCAAAGGGGGAGAAATGTATGTTTAAGTAAAGGGGAACATACTTAGGGGGAGAAATGATTATGCTTATGATAGGGGGAGAAATTAAGGGGGAGTTTCATAGATTAAGGGGGAGTTGCATGTTGCTATATCATGTTTATGTTTACATGCTTTCTTTCCTTTAAAATTTATATCAAATGTTTTTACCTAACTTAAACGGATTGCCACACATCAAAAGGGAGGAGATTGTTAGGGCAATCTCTTGTCGTAATATGGTTTTGATGGTGTGGCAAAGGGTTTAAGTTAGTGTGTTATGTTGATTTGATATGTGCGTTGAAGTCGTGCAGGACTTAGTAATTCGCATATGGAGCCGTGGCGAGTTTCACATCTCATGACTCGTGCCTTGAGTGGTTGAAGGATAGCTTTGCGGAAGCCGTGCGCTTGGAGCATCCGAGGGACCGCCGGACGAGAAGCTTGGAGTGAAGCCGGAGGAAGTAGACTTTGAGGCAAGAGACACGAAGGAGCATTGCAGAGTCGTGCGCCTGATGCTGCCGAGGGACGTGGCCGAGAACGAAGAGAACTTCGAAGGCGAGGGACTCCGAGAGATGAGAGTGAGCGATTGTAACCCGGGGAGGGGTAGCTCTTAGGTGAAACTTGGCCAAGTGTCGGATGGGTTTTCCCGACACCAGTCGACTGCCATGTCATGGCAGTCGACTGCTCTGAGTTGAGTGAGTTCGACTGGTATCCGACTGATGGGTTTATGCCCAGCAGTCGACTGCCATGGAATGGCAGTCGACTGCCAGAGGATATCGCGGGCACAGAACCGCTCGTAGCCGACTGGGCAGTCGACTACGGAGGCAGCAGTCGACTGGTGAGGTCCAGCAGTCGACTGCCAAGAGTTCCGTTGGACTACAACGGTCGGGATCCGACGTGTTCGGAGGCCGTTGTAGTGACGACAGTCGACTGCCAAGGGCGGCAGTCGACTGGTGGCGGCCAACGGGAAGAAATCAGCCCTCTCTATAAAAAGAGAGGGTGTGAGCCTTTGAGAGGAAAATGCTTATGCTCCAAGTGATCTTCCTAGTGCCCCACAAGCTCTAAACTCTTCTTACTTGTTTTTACTTCATTCTATTTGTAAGAAGAGTGATCTTGATTGTAAAGGTTACCTCCACCTAGCTTGGTGCAAAGGAGAGACCAATAGTGATTGGCTTTGGAGGAGTGATTCACCTCGGACGAATCGGGATCGTGGATTAGCGGCGTAGCCGTGAACCACGTTACATTTCTTGTTAGCGTTTGTATTTTCATTTATTGCTTTGTCTTTATTGTTTATGCTTCCTCTTGCGCTAACGATTGTGTAGACGAGCAAACGAACGAGAGAATTCCGACATCCATAGGAAGAGGGCTATTCACCCCCCTCTAGCCGGCCGTATCGATCCCCTACAGTCATATATATATGACATGGACTTCGCAATTATTATGTTGTTTTGTAGAGGTGAAGAGCAGGAATGCTCATGGAGTTTTAGCTAGCTACTGGATAGCTACTATAGAGTAGCTGGAACACGAACGGTTGTAACAAGGAAGTTTGGTCGCGAAAGCCTCCCATGCACTTACAGAGTGTGTGGTGGAGTGGATTTTGGACGGTAGATGGAATATCGTCTTTGACTCTGAGGAGGATAATGGTTTCTGGAGTTGCATTAGCTTAAGGAACAGATGCTTCAGGAAATTTCGATTCCGGAATGGAAGTGGAAGTGTATTATTATGAGTTTGGTGGTGGATTTGCCTAGTTCACGTCAAGGCCATGACGCGATTTGGGTAGTCATAGACCGACTAACCAAATCCGTGCACTTCTTAGCGAGTCGGAAGACCGACTCTCTGGATCGTTTGGCAGAGTTATATTGTCAGATTTTCGTCTGGCGGGGAATCCCCCGGGGCATGACAATTTATGGTGTTCCTTTGAGCGTTATATCAGATAAAGATCCCCGGTTCACGTCTCAGTTCTGGTAGAGTCTGCAGCAGGCCTTAGGCACACAACTTCATTTTAATACTGCATTCCATCCGCAGACAGGTGGACAGTCTGAGTGGACCATTTAGACTCTAGAGGATTTGCTGAGGTCCTGTGTTATGGATTTCGGGGACAACTGGGAGGATCACTTGCCATTAGTGGAATTCACCTACAACATCAGCTATCATTCGACTATTCAAATGGCTCCATTTGAAGCATTGTATGGTTGACAGTGTCGTACACCCACCCTCTGAGAGGAGGTTGGGGAGGCCCAGTTGCTAGAACCCCAGAGAGCTCAGCATGGAGGCAAAGTTGGTTCGTACTATCAGACGTAGGATGACAAAGGCGCATGATCGTCAGAAGAGTTATACGGATCGGAGATGGAGACCTCTAGAGTTCTCTATTGGTGATCATGTATTCTTGCGAGTCTCACCCACGAAAGGGGTGAAGAGATTTGACCTCTGTGGTATGTTAGCTCGAAGGTACATTAGGTCTTTCGAGATTTTAGAGAGGATCGGAGCAGTCGCTTACCGCCTAGCGCTACCACCGTCTTTGGCTGGTATCCATGATGGGTTTCATGTGTCCATGCTGAGGAAGTATGTGTCATACCCTACACATATTCGGTCAGGTGTGTCAGGTTCTATTCAACCTGATGCTACTTACGCAGAGGTTCCGGTATGGATTCTGGATCACAAGGAACGACGGTTGTGGAATAAGATTGTGCGACTTGTCAAGGTCGGGTGGAGTCACCTCATAAATGAGGAGGCTACTTGGGAGCTTGAGGAAAAGATCAGAGCTCAATACCTCACTTAGTCACTTGAGGTGTGTGACTTGTCTCCAAATATCTGAGATGGTTGTTGTGACATCTCATACTCGTACATGAGCAGGAAATTTGGGGACCAAATTTTTATTAGTGGGGGAGAATGTTAAATACTAAAATTTAAAATACTAAATTAAATGGCCAAAATTAAGAAAATAATCTTAGAAATTATTTTCGAAATTTTTGGAGAATTTTAGAAATTTTTCCAGAATTTTTCGGGAATTAAACGGGGTTTATACGGGGTATTTACAGGGATAATTAATTTTATGGGGAAGGTTAGGGAATTATTAAAACCTAATCTAGGTTAATTTCTTATTAAGGGGGTAATCCGATTTATCGTGCCCAGTCTTTTTCTTTCTCACGATTTCGCGATTTCCTCACCGTAACTGTCTCTCCACTGTGATCTCTTCGTCGATGTCTTTCCTTCTTTCTCCGCGGCCGCCTCTCAGCCAACTTCTCTTCCTCGCGTCCGCCGCCGCCCCAACAGTCCTCTGCGGGCTCGCCGACCACAGTCGCGGCAACGGTATCGCGCTGGCCTCCTCTGCCCTAGGCGACGACCGACGGCCTCCTCGCGCACACCCCTCTGTTTCCCTATTCATCGCCATTGTCGCAGCGCCGATTTCCGTTGCCTCATCTTTCGATTCGACAACAGAAAACATCTGCCGGCCATTGCTTCAAGCATTCGCAACCAAGAACAAGGAGAAGCTCGGTCTTCCATTCTTTCACCGCTACCCGACCAGATCGTCGGCGGCCGCTGCCCTCTTCTTCTTCCCGGTCTTGTCCACTGCTGTCGTCGCCTTCTCCCCTGCACGTGTCTCTGTCGACTACACACGCGCATCCACAGTAGAACTCCCCAACGTGCCTGCAGCCACCGGACTGTCGCCGTAAGCTCCTCTGCCCTTCTGGCCGGTGGTTGTCGGAGTAGGTAATAGTTTCTTTTTCTATCTTGGACGGCTGTGAGTTAGGGAGTCTTGTTGGGCGACTGTGTTCAGTGTGAAGGGGTTGCAATTAGGTCGAATAGGCTGTGTTCTGTGTAGAGGGTGTGCTACCGGTGGAGGTTCCAACGACTAGACGGAGCTTGGTCGATCAGTGTAATGAGGAGAGGAACTGGTGGTAATCGGTTGGGTTGTGTTTTGTGCGGTGAGCAGATTGGATTTGGTGATGGTTCCGAATGTGATTTGATTTGTGGGATGAATCTATTTTGAGTGAGTTAGCTATGAGGTTCCATTTAGGGATGAATGGCTGTGGAATTTACTCATCCTAACTTGGATCTATGGTTTGGGCAGTGAGTGCCCTGGAGCTTAGGTTGCTCCGGTGTACAGGGGATTGGGATATGTTAGGTCGGTGGAGACCCAAGTGATGGTAAGCTGTGGTTTACTCTTCTTGGTTCATTTGTGATTATTGTACTTTGTGAAAGGGTTAGATAAATTAGTGGAATTGGAAATTGATTTGGGTTAGTTGGTTTATGTAAGAAATCGATTAAGTATTCGATTTGTCGGTGAATTGCATTTTTGTGCTTAACAATAGTTACACTGTATGCAGGTTTCGGTCACGAAGCAGGTCCCTGGTCATGACGATTTCATTCTTGCGGACATTTTTATTCAGGCGGGTATTTTGACTTATCTCCTAGATATAGTCATGTTGATATGCTAGTTATGATAGCTTGCAATAATTTTCATGTTTATATGCCTAGTATGTTTTGTGCCTACTAGATACATGCATTTGATCAGTATGATTATATCTTCCCTGTTTTATTTGGATCATAGTTACTTGGATCATAGATATGCACTTATTGATTGTGCATATTATTCGGATAGGTATTTTTTTAGTTGGATTTACATGCTTTAGTATCATGCACCATCTTGCATGATTGCATGCTGGCTGGACGGGGTTCCTTTACAGTTGAGGCCGCAGCCAGTTACATGGCCTGTATACACTATCACTTATGGGTTAGTGGTACATCAGGAGGGTGTGTGCAGTTGCTCTGTCAGGCTCCGCTGGTCTGCTCATGGGTAGCGATGAGGCAGTGTGGTAGCGGGCAGGGATCCCTCCTCTGGTCTATGACACCGGGAGATGAGAGCTTAGCTCCCCCACTCTGTTTGGGGCAGGAGGATAGGTGTACTCCGACAACATCCTGTCCACTCGGTCACTCAGGAGCAGTGATGGCAGAGTGCACAGTTGTCATAGCCCTACCCACTCGGCTTCACCATCGCGTGTGAGGCGGCTGATTGGCGTCAGGGGTGACCATGTCATTTGCACGGCATGCATTTTGCATGGATAGCATTTGTATTGTGTTTGATGTATTTTTATTGCTGCCTTGGATGTTGCATATGATTGTCATGCATACAGGATACATATTTGTATATGGTGATGACTTTATCTCTTATAGTATGGCACATGCTCCTATATCAAGGTAGGAGATTCAGGTAAGTACAATCCTTTTGTATTTCTTTCTTGCATACCCTATATGTGAGACTGTACTGGCATGATTCTTATTGTTAGCTATATCTTAGTTTGCATATCGACCATATCCGCTAAGTTCTTTGAACTTACCCCGTTGCTTTACATCTGTTTCAGGTAGAAACTGCCAGGAGAGTCCAGCTGCCAATTCCCCCTCGTCGAAATGGATAGGTTTTATTGGTCTTATGGTTTTGGTTTTTAACTAGATGAAGTGTGTAGGATTTGTGTTTGTTTTGGTTATGTACTTGTGGAGGTTTGGAGATATTTGTTGTTTCCTTATGGACCTTTATTCGGATTTTATCTCGATTGGTTTTGGTTGGGTATTCCTGCCCAGATGGCAGAAGGGGTAAGTCTAGTTATTGTAGACGATTTACCATTTTCTTTGATAGTTGGCCTGAGGCCTTATTACCTGCGTGGGTTGTTTGGATTCCGGTCGTGTTGACTGATGTATAGTGGCCGTGTAGGCCTTGTATATAAGATTGGTATTGTCACCAGTACAGGGGAGATGCTGTCGGATTTTCGTTTGGCAGGGACTCCCCCGGGGCGTGACAAAGGAAGTCCAAATGCAAGTCTTGGCAGCGTAAGTCCAAGCATGTAGTCTTGGCGGCGTAAAGTCCAAGCACGCTTTGGCAAAGGGAAACCCAAGACATGACAAAACCGAAGGAAGCTCTTGGAAGCAAAGCGTAAAGGATGAACAAGTTACGGACTCGGAGGGATCCTGGAGGCGTAAGGCTTAAGGAAGAGCTAGAAGGTTGAGTCTAGGTCTAGGGGGTAAAATCAAGTATGAATTATTCATACTTGATGCATATCAGTCGACTGATACGATGTATCAGTCGACTGGTCAGGTGCTCGACTGAGTCAGGATGAAACCCTAATGATCAGTCAACTGCTTATCGTGGCAGTCGACTGATGTTGTTATCAGTCGACTGATCAAGTTAAACACGGGCACAAAATGGAGTCTTGCTCGACTGCGGCCCGTGATCACACGACTGATCACTCCATCAGTCGACTGATGGATGGATCAGTCGACTGATGAAATTATCGTTCGAGGTAACGACTCTGAATCCCACGAATCCGATTATTCAGAAGTCGTTAACCGCGCCAGCAGTCGACGTATGTTGTACATCAGTCGACTGATAGTGCTCCAACGGAAAAATCAGCCCTCTCTCTATAAAAAGAGGGCTTGTGGTGGTTTTGAGGGCTAATGCTTATTCTCTGATCATACTCTCAAGCCTCCATGATTTTTCCAAGCTTTCTAGTGCTTTTAAATCCCTTCCTCTCTCTAAGCTCCATCTTCATCCTTTGTAAGAAGAGTAGGGTTATTGTAAAGGAAAGCTTCATAGTGATATTGATTAGGGTTGATCCACCTCAAAGATCACCGTAGAGTAGGAGCGCTATCTCTGAACCACATAAAGGAATTGTGTTAGCATTGTTTTCATTGTTATTATTATTATTTTTGTTGTGCTTCCGCTAATCATCTTTGTAGAAACGAAAACAAGCTATTCACCCCCCCTCTAGCTTTCAACGATCTTCTACAAGTGGTATCAGAGCCCGGATCGCATCGGAAGATCTAACAATCAACCGGAGTAAGATGGCTTTCCAAGAGGGGTATAGCACGGCAAGGCCTCCGTTCTTCGACGACAACGATTTCGGCTACTAAAAAGGTAGGATAGATTATTATCTTATGAATGATATTGAAAATTGGTTTAGCGTTGTAGATGGTTTCGAGAAGCCGGTCGATGAACACGGAGCGCCCATACCGACCAAGGATTGGACGAGAGACATGGCCAAGAAGGCTCAAGCCAACGCCAAGGCAACAACCACACTTCAATGTGGGTTGTCAAAAGAGCAACTAAGCAAGGTGGGGCCATTTGAATCAGTTGGATCGATGCGGTTCGCTAGAGGGGGGGTGAATAGCGAAACAAAACTTTTACAAAATCGTTCTTTGAAAGTCGAATAGATAATTTGCAGCGGAAATAAAAACAATAAATAAAAGAGACAATTCTTTTTTACTTGGTTCATAGCCTTCGGCTACTACTCCAACGCCCTAGTGGTCCTTGACCACGCACGGAGGGAAAAATACTAAACGAACTCCTCCTCGTTGGAGGTAGGAGTTAATCGATACAAGAACAAAAACTTGAGGTAGAGGGACACTCCCCCTCTCCTCGTTATGATAGAAAAAGATCTTCGAAAAAGTAAATGAACAACGAATATAAATCTAAAATCGACGTACAAAAACTAAAAGAAAATTAAACCTAGCGTCGAAGAAGAAGAACTTCGTTGTCAGAGAGTTGTAGCTTTGTGGAGGCTCTTGGAAGCTTAGAATTAATGAATAAACCCTAGGATTGACCCTCCTTTTATAGCCTTTGAGCCCCTTTTCGAGAGGAACCCTAGCCAATCAAAATTGAGCACCAATCTCCTTGAAATGGGGTGATAAGCCTTGACTCCTCGAAGCTAATCATTGACCATCAGTCGACTGATGGCCATCATCGATCGTGATGGCGACATCGATCGAATCTTGACCTCGAGCGATCGATTGTTTGATGTAGTCGAGTTCTCAGTGGCGGTCGGTGATACTAGCCAAAGTTAGCTCAAAGAAAACATTATTTTGACGGCCTTCGACCATCCGATCTCGACCTAGACCATCGATGGGATGTCTTTGGTCAGATCTATGCTTAAGACCATCCCCGTAAGGAGGATACGACCTCACTTACGCTCGCACACACGAGCTTACCTCGATACTTACCATGTCGCTTTTGCTTCCGGCCTTCCACTCGATTCCTTCGGCTCCCTCCGAAGTCACTCAAGTGTCGCCCGACCACCCGGCTTCTTCCGGGTGTCGCTAGCCTTCAACTCCAGCTTTAGCAATCTTCTGCACACTCAATTTAGCTCGTGAGATAACGATATATCCTTGACTTTGCGTCTTTTGCCATAATCAAAATATAGGTTCGACTTAGGTGCCCCTGCACCAACAAACTCCCCCTTTTTGATCCTATGGCAAATTTACGCAAAGTTAAGGGAAAATATAAAGCAGAAAATGAGTAAGATAAATGTTACACTCATTTGTAGTGAACTCTTTCGGTGAGTTTTAAAACAAAAGTTTAATTTTCAAAAATTTAAATTTTGTTCTCCCCCTTAACTTATGCTCTTCTCCCCCTTTTGCCATGAATCAAAAATGGTATGGGGTTTTATATAAAAAGTAGGAGTTTTTTAATAGAAAAGGTAGCATGCATAAAGATTATCTAACATGAGTCCAAGCATGTGTCTTGATTTAATTTGGTTTGAGGTATAGCCCTCTGCACCAACAATGTAGATTTTTGGAAACTAAGTTTGATTTTCAAAATACTTATAAAATTAGCTTTGAGTTCCACAATACTTATACGTTATTAAGTTTTGAAAATATATATAACCCTTAGGGTTAGTTTGCTCTCCCCCTTAATCAAATATATAAGGTATAGAAGAGTTAGGGGGCGCTAAACATTGATCTAGAAGGTTGTATATTTAGAATTTTGTCATAGTATAAGTACACGTTTAAGCTCAATAGTTTGAAAAATAGATAGCATTTTTGAAAAGATTATACAAATTGAAATTGTTCCTTAGTCATCTCACCCATTCTAAGTGTCTTAGAATTGGTCACCTTATATATTGTGTGAGATGATTCCAATTTTATCTTGATTAAGTTTTAATGATTTGAAACTAGTCAATCTTGCGTTAGATTCGGATTTGATCCTAAGCTCATCAAGTCACCTTTTCAAGATCTTGGCTTCCAGGTCGTGGCGAGACACAGGGGCCTTCTTTGATCGAAAAAACAACCACTTCCTTAGACAAAGCCAATTTCGAGAAAATAGTAACTTGACTCACCTAAGACCACTTCCTGGTCTAACTAGTCTAGGATACGGCGAGGTAGCTTCAGCTAGTTCCACTCGGTCAAGTGCACCGAACTAGATACGCCTTATCTAGCCCGAATACACAAGACTCCGCTTTCCTAGCGTACTATCATCTCGCCGCGTCCTGGTACTATGTTATCAAGCATTGACGAGTTATAGTCCTATCTAACCATTCTAAAATAAATAAGAGTTTTAGGTTACCGGATATACTATTTTGGTATTAGCTCCCCCTGGATCATTGAACCGATATGGTCTGGTCAAGTAATGAACTTGATCCTTGGGAATCCAAAACCTATTGGTCCTTATATGTGAGTTTAATAAAGTTCTCGGGACCCACGCTTGGACTCGATGATGACTACGGTTTACGATAGACATGTAAGATATATTCGTAGTCTTTGAGCTATATCCGAGTCCGGCTCTGTTGTACACGGCTCTCTGAGTTCCAAGAAGTCGGTTAAGATTCTTGGACCCCGTCGAGAACTTGTTCAACCGAGCTTCGAGCTCTTGGACTTGCCCTTTCAAGAGAGAGTTCTCTTCTTCGAGTTTTTCAACTCGAGTTGAGTCCTCCTCTTGAACTCGACTAGTCGAAGAGTTTAGGGGTGTCTCTTGTTTGAGGGTTTCAACCTCCTCAACCAAGGACTCGACCCTAGACTCAGATTTAGCTAATTTTCTAGTTAGCAATTTAATCGTATTGTAAAGCGTATGAATTAGTGAGCAGCTAACCTTAATTTTATCTTTCGGTCTGGCTTTGAGTTGCTTCTCGAAGTAGTCATTGAGTTCGGAGTCGGTGTTGTAGTTTGATTCAGATTCGGACTCGGACTCTTCGGGTCTTGCCATGCATGCTATGCCGACGCCTTCTTCGTTGTCCCATGTTGCATGAAACGCCTTCTTTTGATTTGATTTGAATTGTGCCCTCTTTTTGTTTTTTAGTAGCCTCCTTTCCCTCCGAACGATCTTCCGCACTACGTTCACTATTGCTTCCACCTTTTCGGATTCGGACTCTGATTCATCTTCGGGTTCGAGTCCATCTTCTTGCTTGGTGGGTGCCTTGCTTCTTTGTCCTGCAAGTAGAGCAATACCTCTCTCGGCCCGGACCATGTTAGTTTGCTCGTGAAGTTCAAACTCGGAAAATAACTCGTCTAACCTAAGCTTTGAAAGGTCCTTAGAAACCTTGTAGGCATCAACCATGGATGCCCACAAGGTAGTCCTAGGAAATGAATTAAGAACGTACCTTAGGAGGTCGTGGTTATCGAACTTGTGTCCGATGGTGTGCAATCCGTTGACAATGTCCTGGACGCGAGCATGTAGTTGCATTGCCGTCTCACATTCCTGCATTTTTAGGTTATACAATTTATTAAGTAGTAAGTCACGCTTACTTACCTTCGCGTCGTTAGTCCCTTCGTGTAGTTCTATGAGTTTTGTCCATAGATCTTTTGCGCTGATGAAGGGTCCGATGCGGTTGAGCTCTTCCTTAGACAATCCGCATTGCAATATTTGGGTTGCCCTTGCATCGGCTTCGATTTGCCTCTTGGTTGCATTATTCCACTTGTCGAAGTCCAAAGGCTCGCCTTGATCATTAGTGGGTAGAGCAAAACCGGTTTGGATGATTATCGAAGTCTTGACTTGTGTTTTTAGAAAACACTCCATCCGACCTTTCCAATAACGAAAATCATCTCCGTTAAACAACGAAGGTCGGATGGTGCTGTACCCCTCAATGTGGGCCATAAAGAAAAACTTGCACACACAAAAAAAACAACAAAACTTGCCAAGACTTGGTCTTGGATTAGTAGTGCGGGAAATAAAAAGAAACAAATGAAAAATAGAAAGTTAAGCAAAGAAATAAGAAACTAAATGAAAAGTAAGTACTCACAACCTTCGATGTCCCCGAAAGGCTACTAAACGTCGATTTTTTAGGATGAAAATAGCTTGTTACGGGGGTAAACCCCCGGTAAGAAGTGTAGATCTTTGCGAAAGCTTCGATTTGGTGGGTAGATCGTTTCGTGAGTCCACTTGTAGCAAAAGGTATGCTCGTTTGATCGTGAGGTACTCCGAAGGCGATCAATACTTGCAAAAACACAACCAAAAACTATGTACCAAGACTTGGTCTTGGATTAGTAGTGTGGGAGAAATCTTAAAACGATAAATACAAAAATAAAAAATGCTCGACCGGTGGTTGCACCGAATCTGAACGACCCCGGCTCTGATACCAATTGTTGGATCGATGCGGTTCGCTAGAGGGGGGGGTAAATAGCGAAACAAAACTTTTACGAAATCGTTCTTTGAAAGTCGAATAGATAATTTGCAGCGGAAATAAAAACAATAAATAAAAGAGACAATTCTTTTTACTTGGTTCGTAGCCTTTGGCTACTACTCCAACGCCCTAGTGGTCCTTGACCACGCACGGAGGGCAAAATACTAAATGAACTCCTCCTCGTTGGAGGTAGGAGTTAATTGATACAAGAACAAAAACTTGAGGTAGAGGGACACTCTCCCTCTCCTCATTATGATAGAAAAAGAGCTTCGAAAAAGTAAATGAACAACGAATATAAATCTAAAACCGATGTACAAAAACTAAAAGAAAATTAAACCTAGCGTCGGAGAAGAAGAACTTCGTTGTCGGAGAGTTGTAGCTTTGCGGAGGCTCTTGGAAGCTTAGAATTAATGAATAAACCCTAGGATTGACCCTCCTTTTATAGCCTTTGAGCCCCTTTTCGAGAGGAACCCTAGCCAATCAAAATTGAGCACCAATCTCCTTGAAATGGGGTGATAAGCCTTGACTCCTCGAAGCTGATCATTGACCATCAGTCGACTGATGGCCATCATCACCGATCGATGGCGACATCGAGAATGTTGACCTCGGTAGTCGACTATTTGTGGCGATGAGTCCTCCAAGTCGGCGTGGATCGATACTAGGTTGCAAGGCAAAGTTAGCTCAAAAAAAATATTATTTCGACGGCCTTCGACCGTCCGATCTCGACCTAGACCATCGATGGGATGTCTTTGGTCGGATCTACGCTTAAGACCATCCCCGTAAGGAGGATACGACCTCACTTACGCTCGCACACACGAGCTTACCTCGATACTTATCATGTCGCTTTTGCTTCCGGCCTTCCACTCGATTCCTTCGGCTCCCTCCGAAGTCACTCAAGTGTCGCCCGACCACCCGGCTTCTTCCGGGTGTCGCCCGACCACCCGGCTTCTTCCGGGTGTCGCTAGCCTTCAGCTCCAGCTTTAGCAATCTTCTGCACACTCGATTCAGCTCGTGAGATAATGATATATCCTTGACTTTGCGTCTTTTGCCATAATCAAAATATAGGTTCGACTTAGGTGCCCCTGCATCAACAGAATCGGCGAAGGAGCTTTGGGAGAAGTTGATAGAGCTCAACGAGGGATCCAAGGAAACAAGAAGAGCCAAGAGAGATATCCTAATTGGCCAACTTCAAAGTTTCTTCATGAAGACCAATGAGACCGTGAGCCAAATGCACGGTCGCTTCAAAGAAGTAGTCAACGGACTACATGTAATAGGTGAGAAGGTCGACAACCGAGACCTTGTAAGGTATGTGCTCCAAGTCTTCCCTAGAACAACCTTATGGGCTTCAATGGTAGATGCCTATAAGGTCTCTAGGGATCTCCCTTTGGTTAAGTTAGATGAGTTATTTTGTGAATTTGAATTGCATGAACAAGCTAACACTTCATCCAAAGAGAAGGGTATAGCTCTTTTTGTAGGAAAGAAGGACAAAAAGAAGAAGGAGAAGAAAGAAGTGTCCTCCTCATCCGAATTTGAGGAAGACTCATCTAGTAGTGAAGATGAGCTATCGGCAAGCGAGGTGGCTCATTATGTCAAGAAGTTTGGTGGGAAGTCAAGGAAACTCACCAAGAAAGATGTGAGGAGGATGTTCCAATCCTTAAGAGGTAAGTCTTCAAATAGTTCAAATTCTACACCTAACGTAACTTGCTATGGTTGCAACAAGAAAGGGCATATCAAGCCAAATTGCTCGAAACTAAAGAAGAAGGAGGAGAAGGAAAAGAAAAAGAAGGAGAAGAAGAATAAGGAGGCAATGGTGGCACAAACATGGGACACCCTAAGCATGGAGGACTCTTCCGATGATGAAGAAGTGTGTCATGCCACCCGAAATCTAGCCCTCATGGCCTTGGAGGAAGAAGCTGGGAGCTCAAGTGAGGAGTCTTCATCCTCTTCCTCAAGCGACGAATCATCATCAAGTGATGATGATGAGGTAAACAACTCCCCTAGGGTAGATTTACTTTACAAGACAATTGCATGCCTTCAAAATGCATTGAATAGATCAAAAACTAGGATTAAGGACTTAAAAGTAGAAATTAAATCACTTAAGAATGAAGAACCATCTTGTGAAAAATTATCTTGTGATGATGCATGCACCCTTAGAGATGAAAATGATGAATTAAGAAAAGAAATAGGTAATCTAAGAGCATATTTAGAAAAATTTACTAATGGCTCTAAATACCTAGACATGATAATTAAGGATCAAAGGGTTATTTACAACAAGGCCGGACTAGGATATAGGTCTAAGGAAAAGGAGGTAGCATTTACATCTCTTGTTAGTAGAAGATCCATAATTAGAAGCAAGGGTAGAAAGGCTTGGGTCCCTAAGAAATTTCTAATTGATGCTAGTGGTCCTAAAATTTGGGTGCCTAAGGCTTGTATTTTTCATGTGATATAGGTAGAAGAACCAAGCTTGTGGATTGTTGATAGTGGGTGTTCAAAACACATGACCGATGATGAGAGAAAATTCTCCACTATCAACCACACTAGCAAGGGAAAGGTATCATTTGGTAATAGTGGCAAACTTAAGATTCTAAGAAAGGGCACAATTGAGGTATCCTCCAACATTGTCATTCATAAAGTGTTATTAGTTAAGGATATGAAATTTAATTTACTTAGTGTAAGCCAACTATGTGATGTAAATTTTGATGTTAAATTTGGCTCTTCAAAATATTTTATAAAACACAAAACTTTAAATGATTGCATGCTAGTAGGTTCTAGGAAATCAAACATATACTATGTTGATCTATCCTATGCTACTAATGCCTCTACTAAGTGTCTTATTGCAAAAGAAGAGGAGAGTTGACTTTGGCATAGGAGGCTAGGACACATAAACATGAAGAACATAGCCAAAATAGTAAAAATGAAGTTAGTCAAAGGGTTGCCTAAAGTCAAATTTCTCAAGGACAAAATGTGTGATGCATGTCAAGAAGGGAAACAATCAAAAACATCACACAAAGGTAAAACTTTACTTAGTACCGCTTTACCTTTAGAACTTTTACATATGGACTTATTTGATTGTCATAGTACCCCTTCTATGATTGGTAGTAGATATTGCTTAGTAATAGTAGATGATTTCTCTAGGTTTACTTGGGTATTTTTCATGAAAAATAAAGATGAAATCCTAGGAATAATCATAGGATTTAGCAAGAGAGTAGAGAATGAAAGAAAACTCAAAATCAACCGGATCCGTAGTGATTATGGTGGAGAATTTGAGAATTCTAATTTCTCAACCTTTTGTTTAGAACAAGGGTACAAGCATGAGTTTTCTTGTCCTAGAACACCCTAACAAAATGGGGTTGTGGAAAGGAAAAAATTGTGCCCTACAAGAAGCGGCTAGGACTATGCTAAATGCATATTCTTTACCTAGCTACTTGTAGGCGGAAGCGGTTAATACCGCTTGCTATATCCAAAATAGGGTGTTAATTCATAGGTTTTTAGGAAAAATCCCATTTGAATTGTGGAATGTTACAATTCCAACAATTCATTATTTTAAGGTTTTTGGATGCAAAATTTATATTTTAAATACCAAAGACAACCTAAGTAAATTTGAGTCCAAAGCGGATGAGGGAATCCTAGTTGGATACTCATCCACTAGTGTAGGATATAGAGTTTATAATAAAAGGACTCAAAAGATCGAGGAATCTTCAAATGTCCAATTTTATGAAACTTCCAATACATACCCTAGGAAATCCCCTATTGATGATGATATTAATAATGAAAATCAAGAAATTACCCAACAATTTCAAGATTTAACCTTAGGGGGTAATGATCAAGGGGGAGGTTTGAATCAGGGGGGAGTAAGAGGTGATTTCGATGATGAGCAAAGGATTGAGATTAATTATGATCAAACTCAAATTAATACACCTCCTAGAACCATAAGAGTTCATCAAAATCACCCCTTAGATCAAATTGTGGGTGAATTGTCTCAAGGTGTTAGGACTAGGTCATTTCATAGGGATCCCACTAGTCATATAGCTCTAATTTCTCAAATTGAGCCCAAAACAATAAAAAATGCATTACTTGATCCGGATTGGATCTTAGCAATGCAAGATGAATTGGCTCAATTTGAAAGGAGTCAAGTATGAGAGTTAGTTCCTAGACCAAATGAAAACACTATTATTACTACAAGATGGGTCTTTAGAAACAAACTAGATGACCAAGGGAATATTACTAGGAATAAAGCAAGATTAGTTGCAAGGGGCTTTAATCAAGTTGAAGGACTTGACTATGATAAAACATATGCCTCGGTTGCTATATTAGAGTCTATTAGGATACTATTAGGGTATGCCTCTTATATGGGTTTCAAACTCCATCAAATGGATGTTAAATCGGCATTCCTAAATGGGTTTATGAAGGAAGAGGTATATGTAGAACAACCTCCCGGATTTGAGAATATGGACTATCCAAACCATGTATACAAGCTTAAGAAAGTTTTGTATGGTTTGAAACAAGCTCCCCGGGCTTGGTATGAAAGATTATCATCTTTCTTAATTTCTAAGGACTTTAAAAGGGGTAGTGTAGATCAAACTCTATTTGTAAAGTCAACATTAAAGGACATCTTTGTAGCCCAAGTATATGTTGATGACATTATCTTTGGGTCAACAAATGATGAACTTCTTCAAGACTTTATTGAGAATATGGAAAAAGAGTTTGAAATGAGTCTAGTTGGGGAATTAAATTGCTTCCTAGGATTACAAGTCAAACAAACAAGTGAAGGAATTTATATTTACCAAACCAAATATGCTAAGGAAATGATTAAGAAATTTGGTTTGGAAAATGCTAAGGTAGTTTCAACTCCAATGACAACCAATACAAAAATAAATAGTGATAATGAAGGAAAACAAATTGATCTTACACTCTATAGGAGCATGATTGGTAGTCTTTTGTACCTAACCGCTAGTAGACCCGACATATTATTTGCGTTTGGTATGTGTGCTAGGTATCAATTATGTGCAAAAGAATCTCATTTAGTTGTCGTTAAGAGAATCTTAAGATATATTAAAGGCACACTAAATGTAGGACTATGGTACCCTAGGACTAGGTCTTTTGATTTGGTTGGGTACACCAATTCCGATTATGCCGGTTGCAAATTGGATCGGAAGAGTACTAGTGGTGGATGCTAATTCCTTGGGTCCTCCCTAGTTAGTTGGAGTAGTAGGAAGCAACCTTGTGTTGCCCTATCCACCACCGAGGCCGAGTATGTGGCTATGGGTGGTTGTGTAGCTCAACTACTATGGATGAAACATATCTTAGAGGATTATGAGCTATCTTACTCCAACATGAAAGTATTTTGTGATAATGCGAGCACCATAAATTTGACCAAAGATCCGGTGCATCACTCTAGGACTAAGCACATTGAAGTGAAACATCACTTCATTAGAGATCATGTGGCTAAGGGGGACATTGAGCTTAATTACATTGAATCCAAGTCCAACCTAGCCGACATATTTACCAAGGCTCTCCCCGAGGTAGAATTTTCATCACTTAGGAGAGAACTTGGGATGTGCTTAGTTGAATAAAGGTGTAGGTTTGCATGATCCTATAGAAATCCTAGGATTTATACCTTTAAGCATCTAACAAAATCCCTAAGAAACTATGATTTTTGTATTGAGCCACTTAGACAACATGTGAGATGTTAGGAAGATGCACTTGATTCATTATGCTTGTTATGATGCATTACTATGGACCAAAGTGTTATCTAGAGACATTAATCCTTCATTGGACCAATCATTGGGAATGCTTATACACAATTGATGTGCATATAGCTCCAAGAACATGATTGGAAATGGCAGATAAAACATATTTTAAACTATGTTTATCATATTTTGAAAAACAATTTTCAAGTGGAACACAAAAGTAATACAAAGTTTGCAAAAACATTAGAACTTTTGTTAGTTTCCAAGTTTGTATCAATGTTAAAATCTAGAAAACATATATTTTTCAAATTATTTTTCCTTGATAAACAATGATTTCAGAAATGTGTACACAAAATTTCGTGATTTTTCGAGGTTTCTAGAATTTCTAACGCATTTCTGAAGTTGGGCTGAAAAGGCTGAAATTCGGATTTCAGGCGTAGCAGTCGACTGCGTCAGAAACCAGTCGACTGATACACTGTGTTTTCTGATAAAAAGCTCTATTTCTTGGATTTGAATGTATCTGTGTATGTCCTAATGCTATGGTATGATAATATTCATTATAATAAAGTTTTTAGGACTGATCTATGCAATGTTTTAGGGGGATTTTCATAACATATATCTTTTCATCCCCAAACTTACATTGTTAGTGCAAAGTTAGGATTTAACCTTCAATCTTGTGTTAGGCTTTGTTCCACAAGTTAGTCATTCATCATGAACCATATCTTGGATTAAGGGGGAGCTTAATTTCAATCTTATACCTTAATTCAAGATTACAACAAATTCAATTCTCTTATGAAATTTATGAATCCTTCTCTTTTTGATGTATGTCAAAGGGGGAGAAGGAATGTTTAAGTTAGAATTCATGTCACGCCCCGAGGGAGTCCCCGCCAGACAAAAATCTGACAAAATCTTCCCTATACGGGTGACAATACCAATTTTCATACAAGGCTTACACGACCATTATACATCGGTCAACACGACCGGAATCCAAACATCACACGCAGGTAATAAAATAGGCCTCAGGCCAACAATCTAATGATATAGTAAACAGTCTATCACATCTAAATCTACCCCTTCTGCTATCTGAGCAGGAATACTCTACCAAAATCCAATCCAGAACAAAACTCCGAATAGAGGTCCATAAGGACACAAAAAATCCACCAGTACATAACCAAAACATTACACAAATCCTACACACTTCATCTAGTTAAAAACCAAAACCATAAGACCAATAAAATCTATCCATTTCGACGAGGGGGGATTGACAGCTGGACTCTCCTGGCAGTTTTAACCTGAAATAGATGTAAAGCAATGGGGTAAGTTCAAAGAACTTAGCTGATAATAGTCGATATGCATAGCAAGATATAACTAACAATAAGAATCATGCCAGTACAGTCTCATATAAATAGGGTATGCAAGCAAGAAATATAAAAGGACTGTACTTACCTGAATCTCCTACCCTGATACAGGAGCATGTGTCATACTATAAGAGATAAAGTCATGACCATATACAAATATGAATCCTGTATGCATGACAATCATATGCAACATCCAAGACATCAATAAAAATGCAGCAAACACAATACAAATGTTATCCATGCAAAATGCATGCCGTGCAAATGACATGGTCACCCCTGACGCTAGTCAGCCGCCTCACACGCGATGGTGAAACCGAGTGGGTAGGGCTATGACAACTGTGCACTCTGCCATCACTGCTCCTGAGTGACCGAGTGGACAGGATGCTGTCGGAGTGCACCTATCCTCCTGCCCCAAACAGAGTGGGGGAGCTAAGCTCTCATCTCCCGGTGTCATAGACCAGAGGAGGGATCCCTGCCCGCTACCACGCTGCCTCATCGCTACCCATGAGCGGACCAGCGGAGCCTGACAGAGAAACTGCACACACCCTCCTGATGTACCACTAACTCATGAGTGATAGTGTGTGCAGACCATGTAACTGGCTGCGGGCTCAACTATAAAGGAACCCCGTCCAGCCAACATGCAATCATGCAAGATGGTGCATGATACTAAAGCATGTAAATCCAACTAAAATGCATAACCGAATAATATGCACAACCAATAAGTACATATCCATGATCCGAGTAAAACAGGGAAAGTATAACCATAACCGATCAAATGCATGTATCAAGTAGGCACAAAAACATCTAGGCATATAAACATGAAAATTATTACAAGCTATCCTAACTAGCATATCAACAAGACTATATCTAGGAGATAAGTCAAAATACCCGCCTGAATAAAAATGTCCGCAAGAATGAAATCGTCACGACCGGGGACCTGCCTCATGATCGAAACCTACATACAACGTAACTATTGTTAAGCACAAAATGCAATTCACCGATAAATCAAATACTTAATTGATTTCTTACATAAACCAACTAACCCTAATCAATTTCCAATTCCACTAATTTATCTAACCCTTTCACAAAGTACAACAATCACAAATGAACCAAGAAGAGTAAACCACAACTTACCGTCACTTGGGTCTCCACCGACCTAACATATCCCAATCCCCTGTACACCGGAGCAACCTAAGCTCCAGGGAACTCACTGCCCAAACTATAGATCCAAGTTAGGATGAGTAAATTCCACAGCCATTCATCCCTAAACGGAGCCTCATAGCTAATTTACCCAAAATAGATCCATCCCACAAATCAAATCACATTCTGAACCATCACCAAATCCAATCTGCTCACCGTACAAAACACAACCCAACCGATTCCCACCAGTTCCTCTCCTCACTACACCGATCGACCAAGCTCCGTCCAGTCGTTGGAACCTCCACCGGCAGCACACCCTCTACACAGAACACAGCCTATTCGACCTAATCGCAACCCCTTCACACCGAACACAGTCGCCCAACAAGACTCCCTAACTCACAGCCATCCAAGATAGAAAAAGGAACTATTACCTACTCCAGCGACCACCGGCCAGAAGGGCAGAGGAGCTCACGGTGGCGGTCCGGTGGCTGCAGGCGCGCTGGGGAGTTCTACTGTGGATGCGCGTGTGCGGTCGACAGAGACACGTGCAGGGGAGAAGGCGACGACAACAATGGACAAGATCGGGAAGAAGAAGAGGGCAGCGGCCACCGACGATCTGGTCGGGTAGCGGTGAAAGAATGGCAGACCGAGCTTCTCCTTGTTCTTGGCCGCGAATGCTTGAAGCAATGGCCGACAGATGTTTTCTGTTGTCGAATCGAAAGATGAGGCGACGAAAACCGGTGCTGCGACAACGACGATGAATAGGAAAACAGAGGGGTATGCGTGAGGAGGCCGTCAGGCGTCGCCTAGGGCAGAGGAGGCCTGCGCGATACTATTGCCGTGGCTGTGGTCGGCGAGCCCGCAGAGGACCATCGGGGCAGCGGCGGATGCGAGGAAGAGAAACCGACTGAGAGGCGGCCGCGGAGGTTCACTCGGCAAATCAGTGGGGTTTCGGCGGCGAGGAAAAAGGGAATTGCATGGAAAGAAATGGCTCGGGAAAAGGAACATGGTGGCTCAGAGGCGCTGCGGCGGTTGCGACGCGGGGAAGAAGGGATGGCTTCAGCGTGTGAAGGAACGGTGCGGGAGGAACTGCCGAAGGAGGAAAAGGGGTCGCGGCGGGGAAAAATAGAAAAAGAAAATAGAAAACCTAGGTTAATGTCGTCGATTAACCCCTTTTAAATAGACTCCTCCAAAGTCTATTTATTTTATCTCCGTAATTATCTTGTACGGACTCCGTTTAAATCCAGAAAAATTCCTAAAAATCCCTAAAAATTCTGAAAAATTTCCAAGATTATTTCTCAATTCTTTGGCCATTTTATTTTGGTATTTTAAATTTTCCGTATTTAACATTCTCCCTCACTAATTAAAATTTGGTCCCCAAATTTCTTACTCAGATACATAATGAGTAAGAGATACCACAAATACTGAAAATATATCTCACGTACCTTAAGTAAATAGGTGGGGGTATTGAGCTTGAATCTTTTCCTCAAGCTCCCAAGTAGCCTCCTCATCAATGTGGTGACTCCACCCGATCTTGACAAGTCGCACAATCTTGTTTTGCAACTGTCATTCCTTGTGATCCAAAATCCATACCGGAACCTCTGCATAAGTAGCATTAGGTTGAATGGAACCTGACACATCTGACAGAATATGTGTAGAGTCTGACACATACTTCCTCAGTATGGACACATGAAACATATCATGAATACCAGCCAAGGACGGTGGTAGCACTAGTTGGTAAGCGACTGCTCTGATCCTCTCCAAAATCTCGAAAGGCCCAATGTTCCATGGAGCTAACTTACCACGGAGATCAAATCTCTTCACCCCTTTCGTGGGTGAGACTCGCAGGAATACCTGGTCACCAATAGAGAACTCCCGAGGTCTCCGTCTCCGATCTGAATAACTCTTCTGATGATCCTGCGTCTCTGCCATCCTTTGTCTGATAGTACGAACCAACCCTACCTCATACTGAGCTCTATGGGTCCTAGCAACTGGTCCTCCCAGTTGGCCTCGAAATCCATAACACAGGACCTCAGCAAGTCCTCTAGTGTCTAAATGGCCCGCTCAGACTGTCCATCTATCTGTGGATGAAATGCAGTACTAAAACGAAGCTACATGCCTAAGGCCTGCTGCAGACTCTGCCAAAACCGAGACGTGAACCGGGGATCTCTATCTGATATAATGCTCAAAGGATACCATGCAATTTGATGATATCCTGACAATATAACTCTGTCAAATGATCAAAAGAGTCAGTCTTCCGAATCGCTAAGAAGTGCGCGGATTTGGTTAGTCGGTCCATGACTACCCAAATCGTGTCATGGCCTTGACGTGTCCTAAGCAAACCCACTACAAAATCTATAATAATACGCTTCCACTATCATTCCGGAATCGGAATTTCCTGAAGCATCTGTTCCTTAAACTAATACACTCCGGAAACCATTATCCTCCTCGGAGTCAGAGACGGTAGTCCATCTACCGTCCAAAATCCACTCCACCACACACTCTGTAAGTGCATGGGAGGCTATCGCGACCAAACTTCCTTGTTACAACCGTTCGTGTTCCAGCTACTCTATAGTAGCTATCCAGTAGCTAGCCAAAACTCCATGAGCATTTCGGCTCCTCACCTATTCAAAACAACATAATCACTGCTAAGTCCACGTCATATATATGACGGCTTATCTCGCAGTTCTTTAACCGCCGTAAGCTTAGGATACGTCTTATTCTATAGCATCGGAATCCCTCCGATCTCCGAAATGATGCATTCATGTACACCACCCTTCCATCCATACCAGAATGATTAATCAACACTGGCGTAAAAGTCAACCATCGTCTGAGCCCTGAATTAGTTTCACAAGCTGTAGACCAAGTAAATTCCATCACCTTCCTGATCCAACCAGTCAACGATGTAGTACCGCTAGAGCATCCTATCCATATCTATGATAATAATCAAATCAATACCAGAAAAACCACCATCTACGGTGGTCGAGTGCGCAACTCCAACTACCACCATCAACAGTGGCTAAGTTATGCAACTCCAACGACCACAACTAATCCAATCGTGTCCAAAATACACGACTTTCCAAATCCTTGGACGGCTAAGTCGTCAATAAGTCTAATAAGATAATCATAAACTCATACAATTCATACCAAGTATGAGATTGTTGTCGCTACACACTTCTCTTTACTCTAGGCTGATGATATAATCATCATCACAACGTGAATGAAAATTGTATGACACCATGTCACTACAATATCAACCCACCAGTCATAAATCAATCCTAGAGTATACACAGGTGTCCTATAACTGATCTAAATAGATCCTCTATCCACAATGAAGGATATGCATTTCCTTCCGCAACTACCGCATTCTATCATCGATAATCGATGCATAACCTCCAAGGTTCATCTCTCTTTTAACAAAGAGTTCCGGATATTCTCTAGAAAAATACTGGGACAGATAAATATCCCACCCAACACCTCCTATAATAAGGTAAAATGATCTTTCATCGTATTGACCAGTGTAGGTATACACGACTTATCCATAACCAAATCACTAATAGTAGGGACTGATATTCTCTGAGGGTTTACTCCTTGTCCTTCCAATTGGTGACTAGTAGGCCAAATCTCTAGCTTCCTAATTCGACATCAGTCGCCACCTCTAAAGAGTCCGTACTTCTGAAATCATCGTTAGGTTCCGCAAGGTCAATACGTCATCGACCTCATCCCCGACCATGAGTAGGGGCAATTTCACTAAGTCAATACTTTTCCTAACCATTAAAGTACAGTAACCACTAAAGACAATACTTTTCCTATAGCTCAGAGATATCCTTCAGCTTACCTTGTTCCCAAAACACGAGAACTCCCAAAAATCCAAGGAAAAGAAAATCCTCGAAAGACAAAACCCACAAACCAAAATCGCAAACCAATAAAATGGTCACGTCCTGGGGGCATATCCGTTATCCAAATGACAGAGGAGTCCCTTAGTGATAATATTCCGAAATCCATGGACCAGATTTGGTAAAAATCTCAAAATAATAATAGAATTACAAGTATTTTATTAACTGCATGCATGCACGACTAAACATATATCAATCAAAGTAAAATAGTTTTATGACCCCAAATCAAATTGCGACAAAATCCAAAGTGCATAATCTAAATGCAACGTCGATAAAGTAAACAAAGCGGCATCCCGACAATGCAGGGAGACAAGCACGGCAAGGAACTCTCTGAGTGACACAAAGGTAGGTCAATAGGACACATCCTCCATCAGTTAACCTAGAGGATAAGTGAGGAGGGGATAAGTACAACCACTCAGTGGATGGATAGACAATAGTGCATAATCATAATGCACATAATGTTAGAAATATTGGAACGGCTAGAGGGGGGGTGAATAGCGTCAATGGAATTCTTTCGCGTTTGTTTCTACAATTTCGTTAGCGCAGCGGAATATAGATAATGAAAGAAATAACGAAATATACAATCACGCTAACACAATGATATAACGTGGTTTGGAACCACACGGTTCCTACTCCATGGATCGGGTTCGTACAAACCCTAGCGATGCTACAAACACCACTAATCAATAAACTCCTTCTCGACAACAAGTCGGAGGCAGAGAAACCTCGTACAAATGTTTACAACAATAAACAAGTAAATACAAGCAAATACAATATGAAATACAAATGCAAGTAAAGGAAAAACACTTTACAAGAGCTTTGGATTGCTTGATCTTTGATTGCCTTGAACTAGCTTTGAAGGACTGGAAAGCACCAACTTCCCCCTTCAATTTTGCTCAAGAAAATCGCTAGTTTTTCCTCCATCCCGAGCTCCATATATAGCTTCAACCTGTGCTGGAAAAAGTCGATCAGTCGACTGATCGGGACCATCAGTCGACTAATGCCACTGTTGTCGTGAGACAACGGCTAGATCCACGCTGGATAAGTCCAACGGAACCTTCATCACGATCGCCGATTGTGACCATCGATTGGTGATCGATGGAGTCCTACTCGACGATCGAGTCTCGACTCCGATACGTGGCCGATTTCTTGAGCACCGGTCGGCGATTACACGATCGATTGGCCGCCGAGCCATCGATTGATTGCCCAACTACGGCGGTGGATCGCAGGCCATAACCCGCAGTCAAACCCTAGTTGACTCGGTCCAATCGACTGCCACATGGCACCAGTCGACTGGCACACCTCAAACATGAGGTTTTAACCCAAGTATGGTTCCCCCATACTTGCTAGACCACCCTTAGCCTAGACCTAAGCCTTCTAGCCACCTCCATCAGCCTCACGCCTCTCGGATCCCTCCAAGTCATCCATGACTTGTTCATCCATCGCACTAGCCTTCAAGTGCTTCCATCGACTATGTCATGCTAACGGTGTCTACACCGCCAAGGCATATTGGACTTACGCCGCCAAGACTCCGCTTGGACTTTACGCCGCCAACCATTGGACTTATGCTGCCAAGACTCCAGCTTGGACTTTACGCCGCCAATATCAAACCCTTGGACTTCTCAAATGCCAAGACTCAAGCTTGGACTTTCCCTTGCCAACCCATGTTGGACTTCTCAAATGCCAAGACCATGCTTGGACTTTCCCTTGCCAACCCATGTTGGACTTTCCAAAAGCCAAGACCATGCTTGGACTTTCCTTGCCAACCCATGTTGGACTTTATATTGTCAAGACCCATGCTTGGACTTTCCATGCCAAGTACCCAAGACTTGGACTTTCCCATGACAATTACATTGTCATATATTTTTGTCGAACATCAAAATATTACTCGAGTCAAACTCGAGTCCTGGTCAATCGTGACCTAGGCCGATTGCACCAACAATCTCCCCCTTTTTGATGTTTGACAAAAACCAAACAAATGATTGAGTTAGAATACTAACTCAAATCCTTTACCAATTATCCCAAATTGGTAAATACTCTCCAAATGTTCTCCCCCAAACATTCTCCCCCTTTTTGACTAACATCAAAAAGGTTTTCTCTCCAAGGAGGTCAATGTCTCATGTTCCAATGAGATCTTACAATCTCCCCCTTTGTCTAAAAATATCTAGGATGCCTACCATCTTCCTAGTGATAAGTCCAATATCACTCAAGAGAGACAATCCCATTTACTCTCCCAATTTCCAAATTGAGTTTCTCAAAAGTCCCTTCAATTTCCCAATTGATGTCATATTCTCCCAATAACTTCTCCTCTTCAAGGAGAAAAACACATCCATCATCCCAAGATGGATACCTCCCCCTAAAGGCTTGCTCCCCCTTGACCATTGCACCAACAATGTCCTTGGGCAGTCCCTAAGCCAATAGGAACTCTAAACCATCAAAATTAAGGTTAGAAATTCAATATTGAACTTTCCAACACCTTAAAATTGATACAAACCCTAAACACTTCTCCTAATCCATATACAATGGATTTTCACCCTTTATAATGCTTCCCAAAGCATATCCTAGGGTTAGGAGTGATTAGGGACCATAACTGTAGCTGAAATCGGGTTAAACACCTTTGGTAACCCCGAAATCAGGCTATCAGTCGACTCTGTCAGATACTAGTCGACTGATGTGTCCATCATCGATCGGCACGCAACAATGAAAGTGATCTGATCTTCGCGATCGAGTCCAACGCCTATCGATCATTTGCACTATAGTGGCGATCGTGATCGAAAACCTGATTTTCAGAAATCAGACTCAACTTTTGGAAATTCATAAGTAATTCTACGTAAATCAAAAAATCACGAAACTTGATACGTATATTACTTATAACACATACAATCAGTGAAAAATTTTGGAAAAATATTTTTACCATCAAAATAGGAGATTGATACAAAATCCAAAAGTGATTAAAACTTTGAAGTTTAAGCTCACTTTGTATCAATCTTATCAATGGTGATTGCTATCAAAAGATAGGCTTCACCAAGGTTTTTCAAAATGATTTTAAAATGTTTTTGAAAGCCTATTTTGAACCATAATTTACTGGCTAAATAACATAGCTTGTATATTAGCTTTTCTTATGATTCTTGGTGATAATTAGAATAAGTTTGAGTTCATCTAGATGCACTACCCATGCACCTTGAACCTAACTTATTATCCTAGCATCTCACATGTATCTAGGATGTATAAATACACATACATGTCAATGTGATGTGAGATGTGGGTTTGGGTTCACTTTATCTATGGTTTCATGCATTTCCTAGGCAACCCTACTTGATTCCCTTATAAATGGGACTTCAAGTCATGCCATAGTCCTTAAATCAATTTCAACCAATTGCCTTAAATGCATGAATGATTATGGCATTAGAAATGATATAAATAAGCATATGCTCATAATCATGATGTCATGGCATAAAATGAAATTTAAGAACACATGACATCTAAAAGAACTCTAAGCAATAACATGACATGGTATATGATCGGCTATGTCATGCTAACGGTGTCTACACCGCCAAGGCACATTGGACTTACGCTGCCAAGACTCCGCTTGGACTTTACGCCGCCAACCATTGGACTTATGCTGCCAAGACTCCAGCTTGGACTTTACGCCGCCAATATCAAACCCTTGGACTTCTCAAATGCCAAGACTCAATCTTGGACTTTCCCTTGCCAACCCATGTTGGACTTATCAAATGCCAAGACCATGCTTGGACTTTCCCTTGCCAACCCATGTTGGACTTTCCAAAAGCCAAGACCATGCTTGGACTTTCCATACCAAGTACCCAAGACTTGGACTTTCCCATGACAATTACATTGTCATATATTTTTGTCGAACATCAAAACATCACTCGAGTCAAACTTGAGTCCTGGTCAATCGTGACCTGGGCCGATTGCACCAACACATAATGGAAGTCACAGGGAACAAGATAGTGTAACCCAACCCTCAGAGTACCAATATCAGTCTGCTACTATCCTGGTCGGCGGTATAACAAATATACCCGTAACATACACAACCACTGTAATATACAAGCAATGCACATCCAGATACCATGACAAAGCCTCGTGGCTCTCGAGGTAATACAAAGGGAACTATCTATGAGCTACCGCGAATATAACTCGTGGGCCGACAATCAATAGCACTGTCTACGCGCAACTACATGCTAGCACGAATAGAACTCGTGGATAGACAGGCAGTATATAAATATCTAGTTATTGACTGCACGCACTAGCATACTACCACTAATAGGTCGCGTGGGCAGTCGATTATCCTAGGTTGTTAAACCTAGGGTTATCCAATACATCCAACATAAAACGACCATCGACGTCGACAAAGATCATCGATCTACCATTAACCCATTGAGGCGGTCAAGCGAGGGTTTTAACACCTCTAAAACGAAATGTTTACCAAAGTCGGTAAAGATCATCAACTTATAAATATATAAGTCGAGATGGTTAAGTCTAGAGGTTCCAACTCTTCTAACCTGAACGGTTATTAAAGTCGATAAAAATCATAAGTTCAGTCCACTCATAAACACGTCGAGACGATTAATCATAGGGTTTCGTCCCAACTAACAGGAAACGCCTATCAAGGCCAATAAGAACAACAAATCTACTATCAAGCCCGTCAAGAGGGTTAAGCCTAAATTATACCATTCTACCAGTTCAATCATGCATGCTACAACATGCTACCACGAACAAATCTCGTGGGTACTTAAGATGTAAAGTAGCTATCTAGCTACAGGCGTCATACGAATTCGATTATCACCAACTCTGAATGAATAACGCAAGAGTATAACCTTACAGTAGATTATCTCAACCATGTATGGGGGACATGATTGACCACAAATATACAAAAGCAACCATAGAGAGACTCTACCGCAGACTCTCTCTCTCAACTAAGAATGGGAGATATAGTAAGGATTAATCGCATCCTAACCATACAAACTCTACTAGTATGATCACCATATCACTGAAATAGTAAATGGATAAATATTTTTCATTAAGCATATCCAGATTATTACGCCTAGGGTTCCAACACCTAGGGTTCTACTAATGTTGCTTCATTCCTGAGATCCGCTCCTACAGAATAACCTCATTTAAGTTATTCTATCTCTACTAGTCTTAATCATGGTATCCACCACAAAAACACATAACCCTATAAACATATAACACGTTGTCTAATAAACGACAGCATAGTCATACCAATGACAATCAATGGCTGAAATTAATTAGGGTATAACTAAAGGGTCATGCCAGAACAAAGTCAAGGCAATACTAAATAAAGCATCAAATGCCTATATATTCCCTAAACTACGTAAGCAATGTAATCATGTCATCATGCACTAGGATCTAGAGAATCAAAGAACCTATATGTATATCTTCTACGAATTTATCCATCTTAGTCATATTATTCAACTAGTCTAATCCTAATACGAGTCCAATCCTAATACTAGTCCAAAAATTAAGAGGTAAACATCTAGCAATAAAGATCTAACAGATATAAGGTTAAAACAATACTAAACAAAACATGATACCACTGCATAACCAATATTACCGATACAAATATGTACTAAATCTAGAAAATTTTCTAGAATTTATTTACCTGTTAGCCGTCTGGAGATGTTCTGTCGCCGACAAATCCCCCATATTGACCTCGTCAATAATACCTCGAATTTCTGAAATATAAAAATCGTCGAAAATCCATACAACTCCGAAAATACCCCAGTTAACTTGCCAAACGTGGCAAACTCCGAAAACCCAAAGACCCTAAGGAACTCGGAACCTACGCTCTGATACCAAATAAATTGTCACGCCCCGAGGGAGTCCCTGCCAGACAAAAATCCAACAGCATCTCCCCTGTACGGGTGACAATACCAATTTTCATACAAGGCCTACATGACCACTATACATCGGTCAACACGACCGGAATCCAAACATCACACGCAGGTAATAAAATAGGTCTCATGCCAACAATCTAATGATATAGTAAACAGTCTATCACATCTAAACCTACCCCTTCTGCCATCTGGGCAGGAATACTCTACCAAAATCCAATCCAAAACAAAACTCTGAATAGAGGTCCATAAGGACACAAAAAATCCACCAGTACATAACCAAAACATTACACAAATCCTACACACTTCATCTAGTTAAAAACCAAAACCATAAGACCAATAAAACCTATCCATTTCGACGAGGGGGGATTGACAGCTGGACTCTCCTGGCAGTTTCAACCTGAAACAGATGTAAAGCAACGGGGTAAGTTCAAAGAACTTAGCGGATATGGTCGATATGCAAACTAAGATATAGCTAACAATAAGAATCATGCCAGTACAGTCTCACATATAGGGTATGCAAGAAAGAAATACAAAAGGATTGTACTTACCTGAATCTCCTACCTTGATATAGGAGCATGTGCCATACTATAAGAGATAAAGTCATCACCATATACAAATATGTATCCTGTATGCATGACAATCATATGCAACATCCAAGGCAGCAATAAAAATACATCAAACACAATACAAATGCTATCCATGCAAAATGCATGTCGTGCAAATGACATGGTCACCCCTGACGCTAGTCAGCCGCCTCACATGCGATGGTGAAGCCGAGTGGGTAGGGCTATGACAGCTGTGCACTCTACCATCACTTCTCCTGAGTGACCGAGTGGACAGGATGCTGTCGGAGTACACCTATCCTCCTGGCCCAAACAGAGTGAGGGAGCTAAGCTCTCATCTCTCGGTGTCATAGACCAGAGGAGGGATCCCTGCTCGCTACCACACTGCCTCATCGCTACCCATGAGCGGACCAGCGGAGCCTGACAGAGCAACTGCACACACCCTCCTGATGTACCACTAACCCATGAGTGGCAGTGTGTGCAGACCATGTAACTGGCTGCGGGCTACACTATAAAGGAACCCTGTCCAGCCAGCATGCAATCATGCAAGATGGTGCATGATACTAAAGCATGTAAATTCAACTAAAATGCATAACCGAATAATATGCACAACCAATAAGTACATATCCATGATCCGAGTAAAATAGGGAAAGTATAACCATAACCGATCAAATGCATGTATCAAGTAGGCACAAAAACATACTAGGTGTTAGGGCGATCTCTTGCCGTAATATGGTTTAGATGTGTGTGGCAAAGGGTTTAAGTTAGAGTATTATTATGATTTGATATGTGCGTTGGAGTCTTGCAGGACTTAGTAATTCGCACATGGAGCCTTGGCGGGTTCACCACTCAGAACCTCGTGCTTGAGTCGGAGAAGGAGCATTGCAGAGCCGTGCGCTTGATGCTGTCGAGGGACCGCTGGACGAGATGACATGAAGTGAAGCCAAGGAAGCAGACTTCGGAGGCAAGAGACGCGAAGGAGCATTGTAGAGCCTGTTAGGATCTTTGTAATGGCTAGAGGGGGGGGGTGATAAGCCTTTCTTTATTTCTACAAAAACATTAGCGGAAGCAATACAAATATAAACACAAATAAGAACAAGAAACAAGAATACAATGCTAACACCCGATGTACGTGGTTCAAAGATGATGCTCCTACTCCATGGCAATCCGTAAGGTGGATTAGCCCTAGCCAATCTTCACTAAAACCTCCTTTGGATGAACCAAGGTGGAGAAACCTTGTCTTACAATGCACTCCTTTTCTTTACAATGATGGAAGATTAAGATTAGAGAAGAGGAGGTTTAGAATCATAAAAACACTTGGAGAAAGCTTGGTGAGCACAGGGATGTAGCTAGGAATGAGAGCACTAACTTCACCAAGCTCCCCAAGGCCCCTTCTTATAGAAGAAGGGCTGTTTTTCCCGTTGGGATTCGATCAGTCGACTGATGCTCACCATCAGTCGACTGCCGCCGAAGCCAACGACTTCTGAACAAGCAGATCCGTGGAGATACGTAGCCACAATTTCCAATGGCCAAGTGATCAGTCGACTGATCCCTCCATCAGTCCACTGATGGAGTGATCAGTCGAGTGATCGTAGACCGTAGTCGAGTGCGACTACACTGCGGCTCAGTATTTGCGTTGATCTGCCGACCGCCACCGCTGTTGGCCGATCGATTGTAACATCGATCATCGCCCGCCAGCAAAGCCGATCGATGGTCGTGGTTTTACGACTTCCGAGCACCTGACCAGTCGACTGATACTCATCAAGTATGAGTAATTCACACTTGATTTTACGCCCTAGACCTAGACTCAACCTTCTAGCTCCTCATTAAGCCTTGCGCCTCCAGGATCCCTCCGAGTCCGTGACTTGTTCATCCTTTGCGCTTTGCTTCCAAGAGCTTCCTTCGGTTTCGTCATGTCTTGGGTTGCCAAATTCTTAGACTTTATGCTGCCAAGACTACAAGCTTGGACTTATGCTGCCAAGACTTTACTTTGGACTTCTTTTTCCAAGGTTCACTTGGACTTTACGCTGCCAAGACTACAAGCTTGGTCTTACGTTGCCAAGTCCATCCCTTGGACTTCTCTTTGCCAAGATCATACTTGGTCTTCCTTTGCCAAGGTTCACTTGGACTTTACGCTGCCAAGACTACAAGCTCGGTCTTATGCTGCCAAGTCTGTCCCTTGGACTTTCCTTGCCAAGATCATACTTGGACTTCTCTTTTACCAAGTCTTCATCCTTGGATTTCCCTGTCACTTAAACATATTCGCAATTAGATCACAAAGCATTGCCTAACTTAGATGATTATCCAAACATCAAAACATATAAATGCTTGGGGCATTGTTGCACCAACAATCTCCCCCTTTTTGATGTTAGGCAATCATTTAAGTTAGGTCTTTTAAAGATACACATATAATCATATTTTCAATGTGAAATTCTAACTTAACCATTCCTTCTCCCCCTTTGACATACATCAAAAAGAGTTCTCATAAATGAAAGAATTAAAGGTGTTGGATCTTGGATTAAGGTATAAGATTGATATTAAGCTCCTCCTTAATCCAAGATATGCTTCATGATGTGTAAATAATATTTGAGGCAAAGCATAACAAAAATTCAAAAATTAAGTCCTAACTTTGCACCAACAATAGAATTTTAGGGATGAAAAGATATATTTTATGAAACTTCCCCTAAAATACTGCATAAAATAGTCCTACAAATTTGTTTATACTCAATATTATCATGCTATAGTTTTAGGACATCAAAGATACACTAAATATCAAAAAATGGAGCTAATTATCAGAAAACATTATCAGTCAGTGGTTTACGAACACGATGACTACACTGAAATCGAAATTTCAGCCTTTTCATCCCAACTTCAAAAATGCGTTAGAAATTCTAGAAACCTCGAAAAATCACGAAATTTTGTGGACACATTTCTGAGATCATACTTTATTAAGGAAAAATAGTTTGAAAAATATATGTTTCCTAGATTTCAATATTGATACAAACTTGAAAACTAACAAAAGGTTCTAAAAATTTGCAAACTTTGTACCACTTTTGTGTTCCACTTGAAAACTATTTTTCAAAATATGATGAACATAGTTTAAAATATATATGATTTGGAATTTCCAACCATGTTCTTAGAGCTATGTATTCATTACTTGAATACAAGCCTTCCCAATGATTGGTCCATGAGGTATTCATGTCTCTAGGTGTGTCATTGGCTCATAGTAATGCATCATAACAAGCATGATGAGCCAAGTACACCTTCCCTATCATCTCACATGTTACTAAATGTCTCAATACAAAAATCAAGGTTGCTTAAGGCTTTTGTGAGATGCATCAAGGTATAAGGCTATTATATGACTATGGGATCATGCAAACCTAGACTTTTACTCTACAAAGCACATACCAAGCTCTCTTTTTAATGATGAAAATTCGGTTTCGGGAAGAGCTTTGGTGAAGATATCGGCAAGGTTAGACTTAGATTCCACATAATTAAGTTCAATGTCCCCGCTTGCCACATGATCTCTTATGAAGTGATGTTTCACTTCAATGTGCTTGGTCCTAGAGTGATGTACTGGATTTTTTTTGTCAAGTTGATGGTACTCACATTGTCACAATAAACTTTAATGTTAGAGTAGTGTAGCTCATATTCCTCAAGAGTATGCCTCATCCAAAGTAATTGAGCTACACAACCACCCATAGCCACATATTCGGCTTCGGTGGTTGATAAAGCAACACAATGTTGCTTCCTACTACTCCAACTAACTAGGGAGGACCCAAGAAATTGACATCCACCACTAGTACTCTTCCTATCCAATTTGCACAAGGCATAATCAGAATCGGTATAACTAAGCAACTCAAAGGACCTAGTCCTAGGATACCAAAGTCCTACATTTAGGGTGCCTTTAATATATCTTAAAATTCTCTTAACGGCTACTAAATGTGATTCTTTGGCACAAGATTGGTATCTTGCACACATACCTACCGCAAATAAGATATCAGGTCTACTAGCGGTTAGGTATAGTAGGCTACCAATCATACTCCTATAAAGTTTAAGATCAATTGATTTTCCATCATGATCACTATCTATTCTAGTACTAGTGGCCATAGGAGTGGTTACAATTTTGGCATTTTCCAAACCAAATTTCTTGATCATTTCATTTACATATTTGGTTTGATAAATATGAATACCTTCATTGGTTTGTTTGACTTGTAACCCTAGGAAAAAGTTGAGCTCTCCAACTAAACTCATTTCAAATTCATTTTCCATGTTTTTTATAAAGTCTTGAAGAAGATCATCATTTGTTGACCCAAAAATAATGTCATCAACATATATTTGGGCTATAAAGATATCCTTTAATGTTGACTTTATAAACAAGGTTTGATCTACTTGGCCTCTCCTAAAATCTTTAGAAATTAAGAAAGATGACAATCTTTCATACCATGCCCGGGGAGCTTGTTTTAACCCATATAATGCTTTCCTAAGCTTATATACGTGGTTTGGATAATCTATGTTCTCAAACCCTGGTGGTTGCTCTACATATACTTCCTCCCTAATATAACCATTTAAGAATGTCGATTTAACATCCATTTGGTAAAGTTTAAATCCCATATAGGAAGCATACCCTAAGAGAATTCTAATAGATTCTAATCTAGCAACCGGGGCATAAGTCTCATCATAGTCAAGCCCCTCAACTTGATTGAATCCCCTAGCAACCAACCTAGCCTTATTTCTAGTGATATTTCCTTGGTCATCTAGCTTATTCCTAAAGACCCATCTTGTAGTAATTATGGTGCTATCATTGGGTCTAGGTACTAACTCCTATACTTGACTCCTTTCAAATTGAGCCAATTCATCTTGTATTGCCAAGATCCAATCCGGATCATGTAATGCATCATTGATCGATTTGGGCTCAATTTGTGAAATAAGAGCAACTTGACTAGTAGGAGTTCTATGAAATGACCTAGTTCTTACTCCTTGAGATATATCTCCTACTACTTGGTCAAGTGGATGATCTTGATGAATTCTTAGGGTTCTAGAAGGGGTTTCAAATTGATCATTGTTATCTTCCACCCTTCTTTCATCATCGGAATCTCCTCTTCCTCCCCCTTGATCATTACCCCTTATGGTCAAATTTTGAAGTTTTTGGGTAATGTCTTGATTATTGTCATTAATATCCTTATCAATGGAGGACTTTCTAGGGTAGGTACTAGTGGTTTCATCAAATTGAACATTGGAGGACTCCTCAATCCCTTGGGTTCTCTTATTGTAGACTCTATATCCTCTACTTTTGGATGAGTATCCAACTAGGATTCCCTCATCCGCTTTGGATTCAAATTTTCCTAAGTTATCTTTGGTGTTTAAAATATAAACTTTACATCCAAAGACTTTGAAATAATGAATTGTGGGAATAGTCCCATTCCATAATTCAAATGGTGTCTTTCCTAAAAACCTATGGATTTGAACCCTATTTTGGATATAACAAGCGGTATTAACCGCTTCCGCCTACAAGTAGCTAGGTACAGAATATGCATTAAGCATAGTCCTAGTCGCCTCTTGTAGGGCACGATTTCTCCTTTCCACCACCCCATTTTGTTGGGGTGTTCTAGGACAAGAGAACTCATGCTTGTACCCTTGCTCTAAACAAAATTGTGAAAAATTAGAATTCTCAAATTCACCACCATGATCACTACGGATCCGGTTGATTTTGAGACTCTTTTCATTTTCAACCCTTTTACTAAATCCTATGATTATTTCTAAGGTATCGTTTTAATGTTTCATAAAGTAGCCCCAAGTATACCTAGAAAAATCATCTACTATAACTAAACAATATTTGCTACCATTTAAAGAAGGAGTACTATGACAATCAAATAAGTCAAGATGCAATAGTTCTAATGGTAAGGAAGTATTAGTTAAGGTTTTACCTTTGTGTGATGCTTTTGTTTGCTTTCCTTCTTGGCATGCATCACACATTTTGTTCTTGACATACTTGATCTTTGGTAGCCCTTTGACCAGCTCCATCTTGGCTACCTTGGCTATGTTTTTCATGTTGATGTGCCCCAATCTCCTATACCATAGCCAACTTTCTTCTTCTTTCGCAACAAGACACTTAATGGAAATGTTAGAGGCATATGAAAGATCAACATAATAGATATTTGATTTCCTATATCCAACTAACATACAATCATTTAATTCCTTGTGTCTAATCATGCATTTAGAGGATTCAAAAGAAACATGATAGTTTGCATCACAAAGTTGACTAACACTTAATAAATTAAATTTCATATTTTCAACTAGTAAAACTTTGTGAATGACAATTTTGGGGGATACCTCAATTGTACCTCTACCTAATATCTTGAGTTTTCCACTATTTCCAAAAGACACCGCTCCCTTCTTCACATACTTAATTGTTGAGAACTTGCTCACATCCCCGGTCATGTGTGTTGAACAACCGCTATCCACGATCCACATACCTTGCTCTCCTACCTAAATCACATGATAAACACAAGCTTTTGGTACCTAAACATTTGGACCGGTAACATTAAGTAAACACTTCTTAGGTACCCATGCTTTCTTAACCTTACCCTTAATGGTTGCTTTTCTATTTATTAATGAGATATAAGCAACTTCTTTTTCTTTTGGCTTGTATCCTACACCGGCCTTGTTGTAAACGGCTCTTTGTCGGCTAAGGATCATGTCAAGGTATTTTGAGTCATTTGTAAATTTCTCTAAGCATGCCTTTAACTCACTAACCTCATCCTTAAGTTTGTCATTCTCTTCCTTAAGCATGCAAGAATCAACATGTGAGGGGTTTTCATTCCTAATGACCTTTAGTTCTACCTTCATGCTTCTAACCTTAGATTTAGACTTATCTAGAGCCTCTTTAAGATAAGCAATTGATTTATAAAGAAGCTTAACTTTAGGAGAGTTCATTACCTCATTGTCACTAGATGACGATTCATCACTTGAAGAGCCTTCTTCTTGGCTTGATGTACCCGAGTCATCCTCTTGGGCCATGAGTGCCACATGGCGTGTGACGTGGCAAAGCTCATCATTGAAGGAGGAATCTTCAACACTTGGTGTGTCCCATGTGATTTGAGTCACCATGACCTCATTCTTCTTTTTCTCCTTCCTTTCCTTCTTTTTCTTTTCTTTTTCTTCCTTCTTCTTTAGCTCCGGGCAATTTGGCATTATGTGCCCCTTCTTATTGCAAGCATGGCAAATCACATTGTTATTAAAACTTGAATTACCACTAAACTTACCTTTTGAAGAATGAGACCCCTTCCTTGCTTCTCTATTCTTGAACTCCTTTGATTTTCTAAGGAACTTCTTGACAAAATGGGCCATCTCACTAGATGAGTCTCCATCACTACTTGAATCATGCTCTGACTCGGATGATGATGACACCTCTTTCCTTTCTTTCTTCTTCTTTTCCTTCTTTTCAACAAATAGAGCTAAACCCTTTTCCTTAGAAGACATGTTAGTTTGCTCATGCAATTCAAACTCACAAAATAATTCATCAATTTTAATTTGAGAAAGATCCCTAGTTACCTTAATAGCATCAACTATAGAAGTCCATAGAGAAGTTCTAGGAAATGCTTGAAGGATATACCTTACCAAATCCCGGTTGTCAACTCGCTCACCTATGATGTGAAGTCCATTCACAATCTCCTTAAACCTTCCATGCATTTGGCTTACGGTTTCATGGGTTTTCATTTGGAAGGCTTGAAGTTGTCCAATTAGCAAGTCTTTCTTAGCCCTCTTTGACTCCTTGGATCCTTCATTTAGCTCAATAAGCTTTTTCCCATAACTCCTTGGCGGATTCGAAAGGCCCCACCTTGTTGAGTTGCTCCATTGTAATGCCGCATTGGATGGTGAGTATCGCCTTTGCATTTGTTTCGAACCGCCTATTCATTTCCCTTGTCCAATCCTTGCTTGGAATAGGGTCTCCATGTTCATCCACCGATTCCTCAAAGCCATCTACAATGCTATGCCAAATTTCAATATTACTCATTATATAATATTTCATCCTACCTTTCCAATACGCAAAATGACTCCCATCGAAGAGCGGTGGCTTGGCGGTGCTATATCCCTCTTGAAGAGCCATTGATGCCTTGGTTGATAGTGAAATCTTCCAAGCTATCCGGGCTCTGATACCACTTATTAGGATCTTTGTAATGGCTAGAGGGGGGGGGGGTGATTAGCCTTTCTTTATTTCTACAAAAATGTTAGCGGAAGCAATACAAATATAAACACAAATAAGAACAAGAAACAAGAATACAATGCTAACACCCGATGTACGTGGTTCGGAGATGACGCTCCTACTCCACGGCAATCCGTAAGGTGGATTAGCCCTAGCCAATCTTCACTAAAACCTCCTTTGGATGAACCAAGGTGGAGAAACCTTATCTTAAAATGCACTCCTCTTCTTTACAATGATGGAAGATTAAGATTAGAGAAGAGGAGGTTTAGAATCATAAAAACACTTGGAGAAAGCTTGGTGAGCACAGGGGTGTAGCTAGGAATGAGAGCACTAACTTCACCAAGCTCCCCAAGGCCCCTTCTTATAGAAGAAGGTGACCGATGCTCACCATCACGACCGTCGCCGGCCAACGACCGAACAAGCAGATCCATGGAGATACGTAGTCGCAATTTCAACGCGGCCAAGTGATCACCGATCGATCCTCCATCATTCGAATCGATGGAGTGATCACCGAGTGATCGCAGATCGTAGTCGAGTGCGACTACACTGCGGCTTGTATTTGCGTTGATCACCGATCGCCACTATCGCCGATCGATTGCAACATCGATCGATCGCAGCCAATGATCGATGGTCGTGGTTTCACCGACTCGGGCCGAGCACTTGACCGCCGATCGATACATCGTATCAGTCGACTGATACTCATCAAGTATGATTAATTCACACTTGATTTTATGCCCTAGACCTAGACTCAACCTTCTAGCTCCTCATTAAGCCTTGCGCCTTCAGGATCCCTCCGAGTCCGCGACTTGTTCATCCTTTGCGCTTTGCTTCCAAGAGCTTCCTTCGGTTTCATCATGTCTTGGGTTGCCAAATTCTTGGACTTTATGCTGCCAAGACTACAAGCTTGGACTTATACTGCTAAGACTTTACTTTGGACTTCTTTTGCCAAGGTTCACTTGGAATTTACGCTGCCAATACTACAAGCTTGGTCTTACGCTGCCAAGTCCATCCCTTGGACTTCTTTTTACCAAGATCATACTTGGTCTTCCTTTGCCAAGGTTCACTTGGATTTTACGCTGCCAAGACTACAAGCTTGGTCTTATGCTGCCAAGTCTGTCCCTTGGACTTTCCTTGCCAAGATCATACTTGGACTTCTCTTTTACCAAGTCTTCATCCTTGAATTTCCCTGTCACTTAAACATATTCGCAATTAGATCACAAAGCATTGCCTAACTTAGATGATTATCCAAATATCAAAACATATAAATGCTTGGGGCATTGTTGCACCAACAGAGCCATGCGCTTGATGCTACCGAGGGACGTGGCCACGAACGAAGAGAGTTTCGGCGAGGGACTTCGAGTGAGATGAGAGAATGAGTGAATTATAAGTAGCTCATTAGGTGAACTTGGCAGAATGACTAAGTGTCGGATGAGTTTTCCCGACATCAGTCGACTGCCATGGAATGACAGTCGACTGCTCTGAGTCGAATAGGTTCGACTGGTATCCGACTGATGGATTTATGCCCAGCAGTCGACTGCTATATAATGGCAGTCGACTTCCAGAGGATATCGTGGGCACAAAATCGCTCATAGCCGACTGGGCAGTCGACTACGGAGGCAGCAGTCGACGGATGGGATTCATCAGTCGACTGCCAAGTGTTCCATTGGACTACAACGGTCGAGATCCGACGTGTTCGGAGGCCGTTGAAGTGGAGGCAGTCGACTGCCAAGGGCAGCAGTCGACTGGTGGCGGCCAACGGGAAGAAATCAACCCTCTCTATAAAAAGAGAGGGTGTGGGCTTTTGGATGCCTAATGCTTATGCTCTAAGTGATCATCTAAGTGCTCTACAAGATTCAAACTCCTTCTCTTAGTTTTCTTTCACATCTATTGTAAAAGAAGGAGTGTCTTTGAGTTGTAAGGGTTACCTCCACCTAGCTTAGTGCAAAGGAGAGACCGATAATGATTTGGTTGCGGAGTGATTCACCGAGGATGAATCGGGGACCGTGGATTAGCGGCGTAGCCATGAACCACGTTATATTTCGTGTTAGCATTGTTTGTATTCTTCTTTGTTTATTTGCTTGTCTTTATTAGTATTCCTCTTGCGCTAACAATTGTGTAGACGAGAAAATTCCACCATCCAACGACAAAGGGCTATTCACCCTCCTCTAGTCGCCCGATCGATCCCCTACAAGTGGTATCAAAGCCAAGGAAAGCTTGTCGAGGACTAACCGCCACAACAAGCACATTCAAGAATGGTCGGCTCTAATATTCATCCGCCAAAGTTCGAGGGGGAATTCTCTTGGTGGAAAAAGAGAATGGAGGTATTTTTCGAGACCGATTTTGAAATTCTTTTGATTATGGAAAACGGTTTCGAATTGCCTAGGAATGAAGATGGGGAGCCATTGGAGAAAGCAAGGTGGAGCAAGAGGCAAAGGGAAGAATACTTGGCAAATTCAAAAGCCAAGCACCACCTCTACAATGTACTCCCCCAACAAGAAGTTAATCGGATTGGGGAATGCTCTAGTTCCAAGGAGATGTGGGAGAAGCTAGTAGAGCTCCATGAAGGCACTTCGGAGGCCAAACTTGCAAGAAGAGACCTCATCCGCTCCCAACTATCCAACATAAAATTAGAAAAGGGAGAAAAGGTAACCTCATTGCATTCTAGGTTTAAAGAAATTTTAATTGGGCTAACAAGTGTAGGAGAAAAACTTTCCAACCGGAACATGCTCAAGGAAAGCCAGCAAATACGTAACTGACATCAAAATGGAGCTCAATGGTGGACTCCTTCTACATGTCCAAGAACCTAGAAGTGAGTACCTTGGAGGAGTTCTTTTCAACAATGGAGCTCCATGAAACAAGACTTGAAGGAATAATAGAAGATCCAAAATTTCAACCTTCAAGAGGAGTAGCATTTTTGGCCAACAAGGGGAAGAAGAAGATGGAGATCCCCTCCTCCTCCGATGAAGCATCTTCCTCCTCCTCCATGGATAGCACGGAAGAAGCCTATATGATAAGGAGGGTAAGGCGTGCATTAAAAGGTTTTCATTTTAATAAATCTAATGATAGGAGAAGAAGACCAAGGGGAAAGGTCATTTGTTACAATTGCCAAGGAGAAGGACACATAAGGGACAATTGTCCCCTCTTGAACAAAAGCAAGGAGGAGAAGAGAAAGAAGGAAGAAAAGAAGAAGGGGAGCAAGAAGAAAAAGGAAGAAGAAAAGAAGGCCAAAGAAAAAGGGAAGGCCAAGGCATTCAAAGCAAAGACATGGGATGATCCTTCTTCCTCATCATCTTCATCATCATCGGAAGAGGAGAATGCCTTTGTCACCAACTTAGCATTGATGGCCTTTGATGACTTAGATTGCTCCTCCTCCGAAAATGAAGGATCAAGCTCAAGTGGAGAGAGCTCAAGTGAAGGGGGAGCCTCCTCTACATCCTCATCATCGGAAGAGGATTTGGTAAGTGAGGTAATGAATCTACCCCCTAAGCAAATAATGTCTATGATTTCTAGCCTCACTAAGGATTTATTTAGAGCAAAGAAGAAAAATAAAACCATGCTTGATCAAATTAAGGATTTAGAATAAAAATTAGAAAAAGCATGTTTTAATAATGATAATGATGATGCATGCTCACATGATAACTATATGCCTTTGGATGTTAATGATGCATGCATAGAAGAAAATAGGGCTTTAAGGGAAAAGGTAGACTATTTGACCAAAGCCCTAGAAAAGTTTACAATAGGCTCCAACACCTTGAACATGATAATTGGGAGCCAAAGGGAAAGTTTCAACAAGAAAGGCATAGGTTATAAGGAAAAGAAAAATGAAAAGGCCTATAAATGTCTAATAGCTAGGGGTCAAGACAAAAAGAAAGTAATTGCTAGGAAATGGATCCCTAAGGAATTTTTAGTGAACCCCATAGGAAAGAACTTATTTTGGGTTCCAAAATCCATCCTTAAGGGTTAGGAAAACCCTAGGATAGTCAACCATATGGACTTTACCTATATCATATTTTTGGTTGACTTAGGATGGCGGAACAATATTTTTGAAATAGTGTTAGGTGATGATAATGCAGCTAAAAATAGATAAATCATGCTTTAGGTAATGTTTACCTTATTACCATTATGAAATACCTAATGCATGATAACAAATTGATGAATACATGTGTTTCATGATCATAATGTAAAATTAAGTCATATACATCTTTATGATCATGTGGATTATTAGGATGATACTTAACCTTGATAGAATTGCATGAAAATAATGGTTAAGTACATACAAATACCTTTAGGACACATCTCACACTCACCATAGGCTACCATGATTGAAAACTTAGCATGGGTGAGATGATAGGATGATACAAATGTCCACCAGTGCCTATGACATTTAGATGGTCACTTAAAGTATCAAAATAGCAATAATAGATCAATCATGGGGAAGACTTATGTTTAATTCATAGACATATTGCCCAAAGATCATGGTTGGATATTTCATATGTTTTCAAAACAATTTCTTACTTTAAAATCCATGTATTCATGTTTTGAAACAATCCAAAGCAAGACTAGGTGTTAAAATGGATACTAACATGATAAAAAATCTAGTGGTTTTTAAAGCTTTTGGATTTTTGGAAAATACTTGAAAATATAATGATTTTTTATGAAAAACTATTTTTCATTGATAGATATACTTACAAGAAATGTGTTCCCCAAATCTTACTATTTTTCGAATTTTCTAGAATTAATAATGCATTTCTGAATTTCGTCCAGAAAATCAGAATTGTTGTCTTCTTTGTGCCAGTCGACTGCCATACTGATAGCAGTCGACTGCTCACCTGATAACATGCCTAGTAATTTCTTTTATCTAATTTTAAGGCATGTTTTGGTTTTTATTTCTCTCTAGACTTGATGCCATGCTGAATGAACTTTGTTAATTATTTTTGATGGTGTCAAAGGGGGAGAAATGTATATGTTTAAGTAAGGGGGAATATATTTAGGGGGAGTTTCATGTATTAAGGGGGAGAGTTGCTAATCATGTTTATTTACATGCTTTCCTTTCTTAATATTTTATCAAATGTTTTTACCTAACTTAAACGGATTGCCACATATCAAAAAGGGGGAGATTGTTAGGGCAATCTCTTGCCGTAATATGGTTTTGATGTGTGTGGCAAAGGGTTTAAGTTAGAGTGTTATTATGATTTGATATGTGCGTTGGAGTCTTGCAGGACTTAGTAATTCACACATGGAGCCTTGGTGTGTTCACCACTCAGAACCTCGTGCTTGAGTCGGAGAAGGAGCATTGTAGAGCCGTGCGCTTGATGCTGCCGAGGGACCGCCGGACGAGATGACTTGAAGCGAAGCCAAGGAAGCAGACTTCGGAGGCAAGAGACGCGAAGGAGCATTGCAGAGCCGTGCGCCTGATGCTGCCGAGGGACGTGGCCACGAACGAAGAGAGTTTCGGCGAGGGACTTCGAGTGAGATGAGAGAATGAGTGAATTGTATGTAGCTGATTAGGTGAACTTGGCCGAATGGCTAAGTGTCGGATGAGTTTTCTCGACATCAGTCGACTGCCATGGAATGGCATTTGACTGCTCTGAGTCGAATAGGTTTGACTGGTATCCGACTGGCGACTGCTATGGAATGATAGTCGACTGCCAGAGGATATCGCAGGCACAGAACCGCTCGTAGCCGACTGGGCAGTCGACTACGGAGGCAGCAGTCGACTGATGGGATTCATCAGTCGACTGTCAAGTGTTCCGTTGGACTACAACGATCGAGATCCGACATGTTCGGAGGCCGTTAAAGTGACAGCAGTCGACTACCAAGGGCAACAGTCGACTGGTGGCGGCCAACGGGAAGAAATCAACCCTCTCTATAAAAAGAGAGGGTGTGGGCTTTTGGATGCCTAATACTTATGCTCTAAGTGATCATCCAAGTTCTCTACAAGATTCAAACTCCTTCTCTTAGTTTTCTTTCACATCTATTGTAAAAGAAGGAGTGTCTTTGAGTTGTAAGGGTTACCTCCACCTAGCTTAGTGCAAAGGAGAGACCGATAGTGATTTGGTTGCGGAGTGATTCACCGAGGACGAATCGGGGACCGTGGATTAGCGGCGTAGTCGTGAACCACGTTATATTTCGTGTTAGCATTGTTTGTATTCTTCTTTGTTTATTTGCTTGTCTTTATTAGTATTCCGCTTGCGCTAACAATTGTGTAGACGAGCAAATTCCACCATCCAACGACAAAGGGCTATTCACCCCCCTCTAGCCGGCCGATCGATCCCCTACACTAGGCATATAAACATGAAAATTATTGCAAGCTATCCTAACTAGCATATCAACATGACTATATCTAGGAGATAAGTCAAAATACCCTCCTGAATGAAAATGTCCGCAAGAATGAAATCGTCATGACCGGGGACCTGCCTCATGACTGAAACCTGCATACAGCGTAACTATTGTTAAGCACAAAATGCAATTCACCGACAAATCGAATACTTAATCGATTTCTTACATAAACCAACTAACCCAAATCAATTTCCAATTCCACTAATTTATCTAACCCTTTCATAAAGTACAACAATCACAAATGAACCAAGAAGAGTAAACCACAGCTTACCGTCACTTGGGTCTCCACCGACCTAACATATCCCAATCCCCTATACACCAGAGCAACCTAAGCTCCAGGGCACTCACTGCCCAAACCATAGATCCAAGTTAGGATGAGTAAATTCCACAGCCATTCATCCCTAAACGGAACCTCATAGCTAACTCACCCAAAATAGATCCATCCCACAAATCAAATCACATTTTGAACCATCACCAAATCCAATCTGCTCACCGCACAAAACACAACCCAATCGATTCCCACCAGTTCCTCTCCTCACTACACCGATCGACCAAGCTCCGTCCAGTCGTTGGAACCTCCACCGACAACACACCCTCTACACAGAACACAGCATATTCGACCTAATCGCAGCCCCTTCACACCGAACACAGTCGCCCAACAAGACTCCCTAACTCACAGCCATCCAAGATAGAAAAAGGAACTATTACCTACTCCGGTGACCACCGCCCAGAAGGGCAGAGGAGCTCACGGCGATGGTCCGGTGGCTGCAGGCGCACTGGGGAGTTTTGCTGTGGATGCACGTGTGCGGTCGACATAGACACGTGCGGGGGAGAAGGCGACGACAGCAGTGGACAAGACCGGGAAGAAGAAGAGGGCAGCGGTCGCCGACGATTTGGTCGGGTAGCGGTGAAATAATGGAAGATCGAGCTTCTCCTTGTTCTTGGCCGCGAATGCTTGAAGCAATGGCCGGCAGATGTTTTCTGTTGTCGAATCGAAAGATGAGGCGACGAAAACCGACGCTGCGACAACGGCGATGGATAGGGAAACATAGGGGTATGCGCGAGGAGGTCGTCGGGCGTCGCCTAGGGCAGAGGAGGCCGACGCGATACCGTTGCCGCGACTGTGGTTGGCGAGCCCGCAGAGGATCGTCGGGGCGGCAGCGGACGCGAGGAAGAAAATCCGACTGAGAGGCGGCCTTGGAGGTTCACTCGACAAATCAAGGGGGTTTCGGTGGCGAGGAAAAAGGGAATTGCGTGGAAAGAAATGGCTCGGGAAAAGGAACACGGCGGCTCAGAGGCGCTGCGGCGGTTGCGACGCGGGGAAGAAGGGATGGCTTCGGCGCGTGAAGGAACAGTGCGGGAGGAACTGCTGAAGGAGGAAAAGGGGTCGCGGCGGGGAAAAATAGAAAAAGAAAATAGAAAACCTAGGTTAATGTCGTCGATTAACCCCTTTTAAATAGACTCCTCCAAAGCCTATTTATTTTATCCCCGTAATTATCTTGTATGGACTCCGTTTAAATTCAGAAAAATTCCTAAAAATCCCTAAAAATCTCAAAAAATTTCCAAGATTATTTCTCAATTCTTTGGCCATTTTATTTTGGTATTTTAAATTTTTCGTATTTAACAATTCATATTGAAAATATGATGGAAATATGATTATGTGCATAAATGTCTAAAGATAGAATTCATATTGGAAATATGATTATGTGCATATTTTAAAGACCTAACTTAAATGATTGTCAACCATCAAAAAGGGGGAGATTGTTGGTGCAACAATGTCCCAAGCATTTATATGTGTTGATGTTTGGATAATCATCTAAGTTAGGCAATGCTTTGTGATCTAATTGTGAACGTGTTTATGTGACAGGAAAATCTAAGTATGAAGACTTGGTAAAGACAAAGTCCAAGTGTGATCTTGGCAAAGGAAGTCCAAAGGCAAGTCTTGGCAGCGTAAGCCCAAACATGTAGTCTTGGCGGCGTAAAGTCCAAGCACGCTTTGGCTAAGGGAAACCCAAGACATAACAAAACCGAAGGAAGCTCTTGGAAGCAAAGTGCAAAGGATGAACAAGTCACGGACTCGGAGGGATCCTGGAGGCGCAAGGCTTAAGGAAGAGCTAGAAGGTTGAGTCTAGGTCTAAGGGGTAAAATCAAGTATGAATTATTTCGATACAATGTATTCAGTGCTCGATCGAGTCGATGATAAATCGATAATCACCGACCGAGTCGATGAAACTCGACGATCGATCGGCCGATCGCTTATCGTGGCGGGCCGATCGATGTTGTTATCACGATCATTGCTAAACAATGGCTGATCGATCAAGTTAAACATGGGCACAGAATGGAGTCTTGCTTGACTGTGGCCCGTGATCACTCAACTGATCACTCCATCAGTCGACTGATGGATGGATCAGTCGACTAATGAAAGTACCGTTGGAGGTAACGACTCTGAATCCCATGAATCCGGCTATTCAAAATCTGTTAACCGCGCCAGCAGTCGACTGATGTTGTACATCAGTCGACTGATAGTGCTCCAATGGGAAAATCAACCCTCTCTCTATAAAAAGAGGGCTTGTGGTGGTTTTGAGGGCTAATGCTTATTCTCTGATCATACTTTCAAGCCTCCATGATTTTTCCAAGCTTTCTAGTACTTTTAAATCCCTTCCTCTCTCTAAGCTCCATCTTCATCCTTTGTAAGAAGAGGAGGGTTGTTGTAAAGGAAAGCTTCATAGTGATATTGATTAGGGTTGATCCACCTCAAGGATCACCGTGGAGTAGGAGCGCTATCTCCAAACCACGTAAAGGAATTGTGTTAGCATTGTTTTCATTGTTTTTATTATTATTTTTATTGTGCTTCCGCTAATCATCTTTGTAGAAACGAAAACAAGCTATTCACCCCCCCCCCTCTAGCTTTCAACGATCTTCTACAAAGACTTAAAAAAATTTCACGTGATGTACCATCACATTGGAATTCAACTTTTAAATTACTATAGGATTCATTTCAATATAGAGAATTACTATGTTCATTTTTTACTCAAATAGTTAATAATTCTAATATATATTTATTTTCACATCAATCGAATATATGTAGTAGCATTTGCGAAATTTTAAAAATATTTAATGATGCAACTGAATAACTTTATGGTTTTTATTATTTTACTTCTCATTTAATTATGATGAATTTTTGTAATATAAATTTAATTTTAAATGAATATATTGATGATGAATTTTTATTTTCTTGCGTATTAATAATGAAAGAAAATTGGAAAAATATTTTTATTATATTTCTGATATTTATTTAGTTGGATTTGTTTTAGACCCTAGATTAAAGTTAGATGTTTTATACGAAATATTAATTATGTATTATGATTTCAATAAAAGATTATTCTTTTCCTGATCCTGCTACACAAAATACTAAAAATAATTTATATGAAATTTATAAAAAATATAGTTCTAAATATGGATTAGAAAGTAATGTATCAAAACTTCAAAATATTAATAGTAATATTGTGAAACTTACAATAGTGCATTTTTTACTAAAAGAATGGATGAAACTTTTATGAGGATCTTTAAGTTTTAGACAGGAACTTAAGAATTATTTAATGATTTTTTAATTTGTGATACAAATAGTGAAGCAAATTTCGATACTTTACGATGGTAGTTGCAAAAGACTCAGAGTTTTCCTATCTTTTCTGTCCTTGCAAAAGAAATCTTAACCTGTCCGGTGTCAACCATCGTCGTAAAATAAATGTTCATTTTTGAAAGGAACATATTAGACGAATGACGTTCTACTTTGCCCTTGATTCTTTAGAAGTACAAATATTATTCGATGATTGACCAAGAGCCGAAAAAAGAATACAAAGAATACAACTTTTTAAGAACAAAGTAGAGGAGCTCGATACCGAAGGAACTACAACTACGGGAACGAATAATGGAAGTAACAACATCACTTCCTAAGGTAAAAAGTGTAAAAATATAAGAGAACTACGTAAGTTTTGATTCTCCTATACTATAAGGGGATACACAAACAATTTAAATAAGTGCAAGTTTTTTAAAAAATATATTTAAAATTTTTAAATAAAAACTAATAATTTCAAATCGTGAACCAACGCTTTTGAACCGTGAATTGGTGGTTTTGAACTGTGAATCGTAACCGCTTTAGATGGTTAAGGGTCAAATTTTCACGAACCGTCGATTTTGAACTGTGGTTGGGTTTAGTCTACACACCTTTGTATGTTGTGACATACATTAAGAAGAATCCAACTAGCCTTTGTTAGTTGTCATAGTTTCAAAATTGTATTATGTCTAGCTAAGGATAAAATCTCTATTATGAATGATACTTTACTGGTGCTCTAAGAAATATAACTGTTTTCTCTTCTTTTTCTTCTACTTTTTTTTTTCCTTCTCTAATTCGTCACGAGGATCATGTGTCGCACTTTGACATAGAATTAAAATTATTGTCAAAGACCAACTTGAGATTTTGAACCTTGAGCATGACCTACTTTAGGATATAAATGAGAGTTTTGACCTGTTAGGATGAAATATGCACAAAAGGTTAATGCAATAGAAACAAAAATACTTGGGTTGATGTAAAGTTACTAAGAAGGATAAATTATAAAAATTATTAATATTGAAGAGCAATTAGGTTCGAATGATTAAATTAAAAAATAGATTGGTATGCTAAAGATGACTATTGGATATTATACTTAGAACAGTAAATCTATTAGAGTCTTTGTGCGCAAGGGGTAAACTTCTGCAAAAATATAGTCAATGTAATAAAAATAATTTAATTAATTTAAATATTATTAAGTGATATAGCTTCGCAGGGTGAGCTCATTGAAGGGAGTAGATCCATGTATCCAACCCTAATGAGCTGGGAGAATGTTAAGCAATGCAAGGATGCTAATAAAGATCCAACCCAAACTAGGTCAATTACCAATACAATTGTGGTTCTCTTAGCAACCAGTCTTCATCCACTATTTAATATTTTTAACTAATTTTATTTGTGTGAATGTTTGCTTTTGGTTTGCAAATCCCTCTTTAACTCCACCACGCTCCTTGACCACTCTTAAAATTCTAAATCACGGTGAAACAAGATTCATGTAAATATGGGAACCAAAGATGGCAAAAATAACAAGATGTTATAAGTTTCTAGTCGACTCAAGTTTGAATCATCCTAGATGAGTTAATGGTGAAGATTATAGATGGTGTTCTAAAGTGGGATTAGGCAATGACTGCCTAGGTAGTAATGTGATGGGATTGCTTGCCTAGCCAATAACCAATCTAGGTGGAACTTCTAAAGGAGGCTTAGCCTAGTTGCATTGGTGGCCCAGGCGAGTTCCTTTATTTATTTTTAAAAATGGTTTATTTGAGAAATTGGTTCACTTGTAGCATACTCTAATTATGAACGTACTATTATATTGTCATGTGTTGTGTTTTCTTGCAATGTGCCAATATAGTCTTATTCTTTATGCTTTATGCTTGTTTATAATTTATTTGAATGAATATAAATTGTTAGGTATTTATGTATTTTATTGTGATTTGTTTTCTTGATAGTTACAATATGAAATATAATGCATTTTGTTATTATTATTATTATGTCTTATTTATCAATTGTCATTTATTTGTGATTCTGGAGTTGGTGCGATTGATTAATATATTTTATTAGATAGATATTAGTTTGAATATTAATCTATTCTATTTGAATTTTTATTCATGTCTATTGCTTAAGTGCTACATAATGAGTTGACCACCTATCATTTAAAATCACCTTTTAAACCCTTGATTATTCGAGATTATTACCCATGCTAGTCCCATACAGCTATATTTATTATTCATCAATTTATCTTTAACATTATAAATGTTGTTTTGCATAGTGTTTATAATTACTCTTGGTCATATAATCTTTAGTAATTAATGACTGCATTCAAACAACTAGCTTCTTATTTTTTATTATTACTATTATTATTATTTTTTTGTTGTATGAAATAGCTGCAAAATAGAGAGGCTGAAGCTACAGCAAACCGAGACAATACATATGCTGAAGCACCAAGCACCCCTAAGGTGATTGTATATCTTCTATGATCACACGTGGAGCACACAAACATTTTTTATTTCTTTGATGTTACCTGTGATGTCTGTGTCTACATCTTGACTGTTTTAAATGGTAATGTTAAAGCGTGCTTATCGTGGGGATGCTGAACGAACAATTGTCCCCGATTCTCTTGGTTTTGGAGGTAGGTGAAAGGAAGGAAAAGTTCATTTGATTTCATGTTATAAAAGAAAATGGTGCTCTAAATATATACTTACTGTTTTTTTTTTCAGGTGATAGAGTTAGCAAACGTGATCACAAAAGGAAGGTTAGTTATTCAACTTGTGCTACTTTTGGATCAATTAAATCATTCATGCATAACTATTCCAAAGTTTCAATTTGATATATGTACATTTTTTTTGCGTCCAATAACAACAACAATTAAGTCTTATTCATTAGCTGGGGTCGGCTATATGAATTCTTTTACGTCATTGGACTCTATCTCCTACTATATCATCATTTATACTTGAATAAATTTTATCTTATTTTATTATTACTAACTAAGTCATTTTTTGATCTTCCTCGTTTGATGTATGTATTTGTTATAGTTTCACATCGCCTATACTCCTATTGATTGATCGTCTAAGTAGATATTTGTACTACCTTAAACAGGTCTCTCAGAGTTTTTCTTTAATAGATACAACTCTGACTTTGTCTCTAATGCTCTCATTTCTTCTGTCCATCTTCGTATGTTCACATATCCTCCTTAACATCCTCATCTCTGCAACTCTCATCTTCTGCTCATGTGTTAGAGTTGTAGCCTAACATTCAACGTTATATAACATAGCAGGTCTAACCGTCGTTTGTAAAACTTTTCTTTATGTTTTAGAGGTATTTTACGATCACATAAAACACCCGATATTCTCCTCCATTTCAACCACTCTACTCATATTCTATGTAAGATATCTCTCTCAATTCCTTCATCGTCTTGCAAAAATGATCCTAAATACTTAAAATTTTCAGTTCAAGACAACTCATCTCAGATCTTAATACTTGTCTCATTACGTTTAATATTGCTAAACTTAAATTTCATATATTATGTATTTACTCTACTAAGTCTAAATCTTTCACTTCTAATGTTTTCCGCTAAGATTCTAGTTCAGCATTTACTCTTTCACATGTCTCATCTACAAAAATAATATCATCTACAAACAACATGCATCACGATACCGTGTCTTGAATGTGTTCAATGAATTTGTTCATGATTAGTGTAAAATAATAGGGACTTAAAATTGATCCTTAATGTAATCTTATCTTTATTGAAAATATTTCAGTTAATCCGTCTGAAGTCTTTATTTTCTCATAAATATCCTTAGTTCAATATATATTATACTAACACCTTTCATTTCTAGAATTTTTCATATAATTTATTTTATGACTCTATCATAAATTTTTTCTAAGTCAATAAATATCATGTGTAGATAATGCTTTTGCTCTCGATACTTTTCAATTAGTTGTTTGAGAAGATGTATAACTTTTATTGTCGACCTTTCAAGCACGAACTTAAATTGATTTTCGGAAATTGTGATTTCCTTTGTTATTTTTTTTCTATTAATCTTTTCTAAAATTTCATGGTATCACTGTTGGGAGATACGTGGAGGAACAAATCATGCAGCAGAATAAAATAAGAATTTTATTTTCTCTCAGACATCTCCGGGATCAGGATCTCATGCTCTTGACATAATCAAAATGAATGAGGAGAGTAGAGAATTGATTTTGTTGGTGCAACAATGCCCCAAGTATTTATATGTTTTGATGTTTGGATAATCATCTAAGTTAGACAATGCTTAGTGATCTAATTACGAACATGTTTAAGTGACAGGAAAATCCAAGGATGAAGACTTGGTAAAAGAGAAGTCCAAGTATGATCTTGGCAAGGGAAGTCCAAGGGACGGACTTGGCAGCATAAGACCAAGCTTGTAGTCTTGGCAGCGTAAAGTCCAAGTGAACCATTGGCAAAGGAAGACCAAGTATGATCTTGGCAAAGGAAGTCCAAGGGATGGACTTGGCAGCGTAAGACCAAGCTTGTAGTCTTGGCAGCGTAAAGTTCAAGTGAACCTTGGCAAAGGAAGTCCAAAGTAAGGTCTTGGCAGCATAAGTCCAAGCTTGTGGTCTTGGCGGCATAAAGTCCAAGCATTTGGCAACCCAAGATATGATGAAACCGAAGGAAGCTCTTGGAAGCAAAGCGCAAAGGATGAACAAGTCGCGGACTCGGAGGGATCCTGAAGGTTGAGTCTAGGTCTATGGTGCAAAATCAAGTGTGAATTACTCATCCGATCGGTCGGTAGTGTTTCGATCGAGTCGAGGTGAAACTCGACCATCGGACCGATCGCTGATAACGATGTGATCGATGTTGCAATCACCGATCGATTGCCAGCGGTGAGATCGGTGATCAACGCAAATACGAGCACAGAGTGTAGTCGCACTCGACTGCGACCTACGATCAGTCGACTGATCACTCCATCAGTCGACTGATGGAGGGATCAGTCGACTGATCACTTGGCCGTTGGAAATTACGGCTACGTATCTCCGCGGATCTGCTTGTTCAGAAGCCGTTGGCTTCGGCGGCAGTCGACTGATGGTGAGCATCAGTCGACTGATCGAACCCCAACGGGAAAAATATCCCCTCTTCTATAAGAAGGGGCCTTGGGGAGCTTGGTGAAGCTAGTGCTCTCATTCCTAACTATACTCTTGTGCTCACCAAGCTTTCTCCAAGTATTTGTGTGATTCTAAACCTCCTCTTCTAGAGTCTTAATCTTCCATCATTGTAAAGAAGAGGAGTGCATTGTAAAACAAGGTTTCTCCACCTTGGTTCATCCAAAGGAGATTTAGTGAAGCTTGGCTAGGGCTAATCCACCTTACGGATTGCCATGGAGTAGGAGCGTCATCTCCGAACCACGTACATCGGGTGTTAGCATTGCTTTCATTATTTTCTTATTTGTATTCTTATTTGTATTTGTATTGCTTCCGCTAACATTCTTGTAGAAACAAAGAAAGGCTAATCACCCCCCTCTATCCATTACAAAGATCCCAACAGTTTTCATACATTCGAGATTCTATAGAATCTGTAGAAACCACGAGCAAGATTAATGAGCCTTACCTCTATCGATATCCATGCCCGAATTTCCTCGAGAAAACTTCCTAAGCTACAAGAGTTCTTCGATCGGTGCTAGCCAATCGTGGAGAGGAACTTGAGAGAGGAGGATGACGATTTATAGGAGAAACTCTAATTTTTGGATTATTAAAACCTTTCAATAAGAGATCTATTTATAGATTTCTTGATTATGTATCATAAGAGGGGTTTTCAGAATTTTTCTTAATTGAATTATCATATAATTTTATTAAGAATATGTCCAAAACCCTAAAACTTTGTAACCAAGAAATCGACATTATTATGCCACTGCCGCGGTGCGCGCCATGGGCTGGTCATGGAGGCTGCCACGATCGTGGTGCTCTCCACAGCTTGGCCGTGGAGCTTGCCACAGCCATAGAGGGCAACACGGCCAGACCGTGTTACCCTTTGTCTCGGCTCCTCTCGTTAGCAAAGATTGACACAGTTGTGTCATGCCCTGGCACGGTCGTGGTGGGTTCTATAAGCCCCATTTCACCATCACAAAGTGTAGTACGACCATGCTACATCTTAGTACGGTCGTGGTAGTCTCTAATGCTCCTGTTTTAGCTCTTTTAAGTTTGGTCCAATCAGACAATCTCTCTCTTTGAGAATCCTATTCTTAAACTTGTTTTACGTCTCTAGAGAAATCGTATTGCATGTGACCCAATAGATTTTCGGCTGTGTTGGTCATTCATATTTAACCATTACTTATGAATAAATCATAAGTGACACATAAGCAGCATATCATGGCTCCCAATTGATCAGAAAGTCAAAGCCAACTTCAGTACGTTTCTGAACCCTTTAACAACTTCAGTTATGTGTGCTTGTTCCTTTTACTCATCTTATATCCACTTAGTTCAAAACATGATCTATGTGCTCATCTCCATTAGACTGACTATGTCACACCTAACTCAAGTATAGTTGTTTGTCTTGTGAATTCAAGTTACTCCCTACATATGTCCAAGATGACCATCTTCTTGACATGTGTGCTTTGGCCAAAGTCTTCTGAGTAACAATCCTGACAATAGGTCTAGGGTATACATCTTCTTTGATAGAAGTGGTGAATCCTCTGTGGATTATTCAAACATCTTTGACCACTTTGACTTATCTCCAATCAATCCGAAATAACCTCCTATGGAGATGATTGTGAAATAGTCAAAGTATAAGTCGTCATTACCAAGATGACTTGAATATCTCATGTCTAAGGAAGCTTGCACTCGAGCTGCAATGAAATTTTCATCGACATAAAGAACCATATGAAGTTTCATAGCAGGTCACTCCAATGAACTAGTTACCCTAACTAGCATTCATATGTTCACTCTCAACATCTATATGTTTCCATTCAGTGAGTACCAAATGCTTGGATGGACCAATGAGTATAACATGTGTTAGTCTCACAGAATTGATGATTTCCAATCTTATCAATTCATTAACTAGGGATAGTTTCAATACTTATATAATTATGTATAATGAGATACTAATTGTGATCCAATCACAATTTCTCTTATGCTATGTATTGTATTGTAGACTTCAGTAAATGTGTTTAAGATCCAATCATATATATAAAAAATGTACACTCGAATAGTGAATTTTATTAATTAAATATTTAAGACGATTGTCTTAGGACATCTCTCAATTATAACAATGACTCATTAGTTTAATATTCTTATAGTTTGTACAAATTTATACGTCTCCTTTATTCTTATATAAGGGAATTATAATATTTACCCTCCATTGATCAAATATTTTTTTTGTTTTCATTCTTAGCTTTATTCATTGCTTTCTTAGCCGACTCACCGAGTGCAGTCTTGGATATTATTTTCGACTTTGATACCATCTTATCCCATGTCGTATTAGGGTCACTATATATTTCACCTAATACTTATACTCATACCTTCTCAGTAAAAATATTTTGTTTCCCATCCTTTAACTTTCACCATCTAATTCTAGAAGTCGTGTATATTTTTCTTCTATTAATACTATGCTTGAGGCGTATATCCAATATTACTAACCTATATTATGTAGTTAAGCTTTCTTGGATGACTTTACAATCTTTACAAATCTTTCTCTCTCTCTTCTTAACTATAAAAAAGTAAATTTGTGATTTATTATTCCCACCTTTGAACGTGACTAAGTATTCTTCTATTTTCTTAAAAAATGTATTAGCTAGTATAAGATCATATGCCATCGTAAAATTCAATATAGTTTTACCTTATTTATTTCTTGTTCCAAACTCATAACCTCCATACACCCTCTCATATTCTTCATTTTTCACTCCGATATATCCATATAGATCATCTCCTATTAAAATCATTTCATTTGACAGAATATTTTATAATACTTTATCTAGATTGTCCCAAAATCTTGATTTGATATCTTTATCTAATCCTGCTTGAGGTGCATATATACTAATTAAGTTCATAGTTTCTTTTTCTATTACTATACTGAGAGTTATAATTCTATCCCCCGGTCTAATTACTCCTACAATTTGATCTTTTAACAAACTATTTACAGTAATACCCACTTCATTTTTTGTTTTATTCTTTCTTATGTACCATAATTTAAAATCCGAGTTTTCTATTATCTTTGTCATCTCGCCTATCCATTTTGTCTATTGTACATATAAAATACTAATTCTTCTTCTAATCATTGTATCTACTATCTTCGTTGTTTTACTAGTGAAGGTTCTATGTTTCAAATCTTAGACTATTAATTTTCTTATAATATTTGTTCTTACTCAATTTATAGTGTGAGAACTCTTATCTATTTAACACTGCACCCAAGTTCTCATGAAATGTAGCGGTCCTTGCTGAATGTTATAGTCAGATATTGCAACACAAACTCTTATATATTTATCACTATACTTGAGTTCTAGAAATATAGTAGTCCTTGTCGAGACGTTACAGTCGGACCCTACAACGTGTTCCTTCTGGGGAACAATCTAGCATTAGCATAATAGTTTAATGGATTCATTCATTGAATATTTATTTTAATTTGACATTGGCTGGTAACCTAACACGACCCTTCTCTTTTATCCAGAGTTGACATTGGCCATGACAGGTTAACTCATCGTGGAGCTAAAACAATCAGATACATAAAACAAAAAAATTGGAAGATTAATTGAAACATTAATTAAATTTTGTTTACTACGAAAATATATTGTTTTCTATTAATTTTGATTGAAACAAATTAAAGGGAAAATTTGAAACACCATACAAAACTCTCAACTCCTACTAGTAGTGATGTCTTATAACAACTGTAGTAAAAGGTCTAATGACTCGTCTTAAGATGATTTAAGCATGATTCAAGATTAAATTACTAAATTTGATAGGAAAGCCTCGAAGATACCAAACAAAATTGTAGATAAATAAAAGAAGATCCTATCCCAAGCCTATTCATATACAAGGTTTTCCTTATCCTAAATAACATGTATCAATTTGAAGCAATCGAATACCTATTTGTATTTTATTTAATTCTCAAAAGATTATAAACATGAATATCTCGTTTAAAGAAATATTCTTTACGCAGTACTTTTCAATACAGTGCAGAACAATGTATACTAATATCAAAACACTAAACATATGGTAAAATAAGCACATCATGCGTAGAAACAAAATCGGTTTCCATCACATCAAGGTGTCTAAGAAACTTTATATTCTTTCACCAGACTTTGCATGTAAATCTAGAGGCTAAGGGAAATGTCAAGTAAATGCAAATTAATAAGAGGGTAAATAGGAATAATGTGCTTAAATGCAATATTATTTAGGTCAAGAATTAACAAAAGGTATATATTTCACATTTTGGCTGATAGGTATTGTTTGAGCATGTCACTTATCAGTTAACGCACTTTTATTTGTATTCATATTAACACATTTGTGTATCTGTCTTAAAAGCACCTATATCTATCTTGAATTCATATCTTAACATCTGTCTCATCGTCTATGATAGCCATTTCTATTCTTTTAGGGTTACATATTGAAGCTGTTTCACATTTGAATTAGGATTAGTTTATGGAACCTACGTCACCATTTAATAAATGTTGAAAAGTTTAATCATGTATTAAAAGATAGTTTTAAACTTTAAGGTAAACAGATAAACCAACAATTAATAATGGAATCGAAACAATATTAAACATGGAAGGTGAAACACTTTGAAAGACAAGTCCACCAACACACACCTCTCAAAAAGTTCCGAAGGAAGATTCCAAGTGCTCACGTGATCAATGTGCTCCTGGCTGAATTTCTACTTGAACAATGTAAGAATAACTAATGCGTAATAAGAGTACTGCATTTAGGAATTTTATAGCCAATAACCTGAATTTAAAGAGTAAATATTCTAAAATGGATGACCAACTCTCACATATCATCACTATTCTCATCCCAGATTAGGAACTAAGTGGATAATTTCTCATCTAGCACTCCTTAGACGAGGAAACAAAAGTTGACGTTCCAATAATGCAGAACATCTCTCCAACCTATGCAAATAACAAGTCTTAGATCTAAGAATCTATAATCATTCATCAACACAACCAAGGGAAATGTTTGCCAAGTCCTTACCCAAAACTAATCATAATTACTAGTTTTTTGATCCAAAGGAGACCAATGATTTGTTTCAAATATGTAACTGAAGGTAAGAGGGAGAAAAGCTAGGTTTGCTGCCGTGCTCGAGATGACGGAATCAGGTTACTGCCTTGCAAAAGAGGAATGAAACTGCCACCTCTTGGTGATTCGGATTTGGTAGAACCTTGATGCTTGATCCGCATATGCAAGAGTATAACTCTAGCAATGCATCATCAGAATAACTTTAGCCTGAAAGTAAATCCATGATATTTGATGAAACAAGTCATGCAATGGAACTAAAATGTTCTACAAAGGGGTTTTCATTAGGTTAGGTTTCAACCAAAGCTTACCATCACCTTTTTATCAAGGTTAAGTTGACATAGGATCTAAAATCTCAATCAGATTACTCGTAAGGTATTCTCCATTGTATTGAAAGGTCAATGCCTAGTTTGTTTTGGCAAGGGACTGCTTTGCCTAATTGCAGCGGCCTCTTTGTAAAAGAATGGCTAGCAAACTGCCTAAGTGTCCAAGGTGGGCATAATTTTTTTTTTTTTATAACATATTGGTGTATGTAACATTAGAAAGTAACCTAATTCTCCCTATTAGCCCCACCTGATCTTGTTTGCCTAAGATTCCCACTCCATGTGAATTCCGCTTTGATGCTCCTTTTTCATCTGATGTCGTTGGGCTAGATTCAGCCAATAATTTGGCTATCTTTTCATTATTCATTCATTGTTAGATTTTTTTTATCGTTTAGTAAGTACATTTAGAATGATTATTTAGATTTTATGACTTTTTTTGTTGTAATGTGAAATATGGAATGTTTCGTTGGTATATAGTTAGTGTGTACTTATCAATGATAACTTATTGTTTTGTAACTGTAAATTGATTTTGATTGATTAAGGATATAATTATTATATATATGCATTAACATTAGTTATTATCAATTTAATATACTTCCTTTTCCTATTTTAGTATTATTTTAATGCTGACCACCAAGGCCTCCGCTTAAGTGCTTGCCTATTGCCAAGTTGCTAGGCAGTGAGATGATTGTGTATCACTTGGAACCATCTTTTAATACCTTTGTACTCCCTTAGTCTCAACCTTTAGATCAACAACTCTTCACATCATTTTATCCACTCTGATTATAGATATCTATCTTCTAACAACATTTATGCTTATATTCAAACTCTATTCTCAACCACTAGCACACCCTCATGGTCATAATCAAGGGGTCACGTTTTAATTACTCTAACCAAGCTTTGATAATGAAAGATCCTTTCACCACACTAAAGTCCACTTTAACATTGCGATTCTACACCTTATTTTTGCTTAGAATAGGTCAAACACAAAGGTATAAATCTTACAACTTCTCACCTTGGAATTTGGCATAAATCTCCCCCTCCACTATTCTAGCCCTTGTATTGGGCACAACATAGTCATAATTCTACCTTAGGAACACAACAAACTTGAAGACAACATTGTGTGCATAAACATTATGTTACAAATGTTTAATGTCACTAATGAACTTGGTAATGTAAATAAGCAATGCAATTTTACATTTAAGAACAAAGGCGTTGTTGAACAATCATGATGGTATAATTGTCGAATAACCAAGCAACCTAACATGCGCACAAACTCACAGACACATACAGATAACAATTAATATGAATCTGTGATGATATACAAGTCCAAATAACATCAAGTGCTAGTTTGCAAACACACACTCTTAACATAAAACAAATGGATCGAAGCCAACATGATACATAAGTTCACATGACATCGGATGTTAGTCCGGAAGGTGTTATGCATCCCATTTTCATATGTACTTTAGAGGAAGGATTGAAATATCATTCGAAGTCCAGTTTTGGTTCCCAGTTGGAACAGACTCTTGTCAGTTGAGAGTGTTGGCACACAATGCCGGAGGCACTGAGGAGGAGAAAAAGGAAGTGAAATGGAACAAGATTTGGCTGATTATGCAGGAAGCTGTCTGCATGATCAGATTAGCAGGAAGCTCAGTATGCAGGAAGCTGATTTGGCAAAGGCCTTTTTCTCTGTGAGACTTGACACTGATTATGCAGGATGAGGCCAGCATGATCAGATTAGCTCTTTGGCTGTGGGGTTGGATGCTTTGTTTATTGTAAGATAATGGTGCATAAAATGTGTAGGATCTCATATCATGAACTGTGGCAGTCACATTACACTTTATATGTAAAGTTGATCTAGCTATTAAATGTGGCACTTGTTTAGGATGTGGGCGAATGGCATAGTACGGTTATCAAGCTTTGGTTACTACTTATCAATAAAAGATCAATCTAATAGATCCTGCATTTATTCGTGATGACTTGTTTTTCAAATTATAATTATAAGGTCATTTTCCTACCAAATGAATGCTTAATTAAAAATAGTGATTCTTTTAAAACTATACTTAAGAGAACTAAAAATAGCAACATTTACACAATCATCTTACCCAACTCCTGAACGAAGTGTCTAATGACACAGCAAGAGGAATCTTGGTTGTAGCACCGACAACTCGGTCACTCTCATCTAAGACTCATACATAAAATGAGTCATAGTGGTTTAGTTAGAGGTCTACCCAACCTAAATAACCTATAAAACAAAATATGTAATGCTTGTCAACAAGGTAAATAAACTAGGACTTTACATCAACTAACTAATCAAGAACGAACTAAAAGTATACTTGAGCTCCTACACTTAGACTTTTTTGACTCTCATGGAGCCAAGTTACTAAACGAAAGCCAATACTGCCTAGTCATAATCGATGACTACTCTAGGTTCACATGGGCTAGATTTTTAAAACATAAAAGTGAAACCTTAGATCAACTCGTCAATTTATGCAAACTAATAGAAAATGAAAAGAATCTTAAGATTAAAAGAATTAGAAGTGATCATGGTGGTGAATTCGAAAACCATAGGTTCACCGACTTTTGTATCAAAACGGATACCACCGTGAATTCTCCTGCCCTAAGATCATTCAACAAAACGGTCTAGTTGAATGTAAAAATAGAACCTTACAAGAAGCCGCTAGAACCGTGTTAAATGAAATAAGATTCTATTAATTAAAAGAAACCTTAAAACATCATACGAAATCTATTACGAAAAACTACCATACATTAAGTACTTTAGGGTTTTTGGATGTAGGGTACACATATTAATCACTAATGATTACTTAGAAAAATTCAACTCTAAAACTAGTACCGAAACTTTTCTAGAATACTCAACCACTAGTAAAACATATAGGGTATATAACAATAAAACCCTAAAAATAGAAGAAACAATCAATGTAGTTTTTGATGAAAGAAAACAAAACTACTAAACCTGAAGTAGAATTGATTAATGAACAAATTGAAAATAGAGCTAAAACTAACTCACAAAATGAATCTAGTATAGATCCTAACCCAAATCAATCTAGGTTACAAGTAAACCATCCTATTGATCAAGTAATAGGTGATCCTAATTTAGGGGTTTAATGTCTTATTTTCTGCAAGTGCACGGTTGTCGTCAAGTAATAAAAATATCGATCCCATAGGGATTGGGACAATTATCGAATGATCGTGATACCAAGTTATCTAGTCAATCAATTTGTGGATTAAGCAAAGACACTGAGCAGTCAAGAACAACGAATGAGAAGAACGAGCTAAAAGTCAATAGTTGAGGAGAATCTCAGGATATGGGTTTCACCATGTCGATGATTTATAAGGTGATTTAATTCTTTCCTACCCCTATTAGAGTTGTTTTGATGAAACTTATCCTAAGGTAAATCAACGGCCCCTTTCGAGGTCTACGCTAACTGTACCTATCAAATTCAATTTACCTGTCACGATATTCGAGCGTAGGGGATCATAATCAGCTAAGGGGACCTGTCACGAGACCCCCGCAAACCTCCCTAGTCTTACCTCCGTTACTTGGTAAAAACTGGATTTGATAGATCCATTAAGTCCATAAGAGTTCCTTTAGAGTCTAAATTTTCTTTTCACGGTAGGTTTGCACACGGGACCATAATCAGCTAAGGGGACCTATCACGAGACCCCCGTAAGCCCTCATAGATACACCACCGCTACTTGGCAGGAGTTAATCCCTAGTTGGTTCTGGGTTTCGGGAACTTGGGTTCACTGCTCCTTAGGTTTATCAATAAGAATCCAAAAACCAGATCAAAACAAACAATAATTCAAGTAGTATAGATTACATCATCCATCATAAATCGTCAAGGGCTACTCCCCCATCCTAAGATTACAAGACACTACTCCATAGTCTGGCAAGAATTGCTAGAGAAAGAAATTACGATACTTAGTGCCATCTGTGTTCCTCTGTCGTCGACTCCTTCCTTATCCTCCTTCTTCTGTCATCGTTTTCACCACCCGCCGTCCTCCTCTAGGGTTAGAATATCTCCTCTTTTATAGCCTTGGCCTCCTCTTTAATTAAGGCAAAAGATTTTCCTTTAATTGAGACGAAGATCGCGGCTCTCGCAGAAAAGGAAATCCGGAGTCAGGACAACACGCCCGTGCCAAATGAGGGCACAGGCGTGTCGCGGGCTTCCCACAGGGCGTGTTGCGCTTGAATTGGGGCGTGTTGAGCGCTGGAACTCCTGACACGGACGTGTCACTGATAACACGCCTGTGTTGTTTTGATACGCCGGCCGTGTCAACACTTTGACTGGGGCGTGTCGGCTGCTGAACCAGGGCGTGTTGAAGGCTGGAACTCCTGACACGGACGTGTCACTGATGACACGCCTGTGTTGTTTTGATACGCCTGCTTCTTTGCCCTGTTAACACGAAAAACACCCAAAAGCAGTCTCTTTGTCCAAAATATGCTAAACTTAACTAAATCATGATAAAATACATGCCTAGGACATGAAATGAGATAAAATTCATGTATATGGAGTAGTGAAAACATAGCATGATTTATACACATCAAAATCCCCTAGTCCTAAACTTTTGCTTGTCCTCAAGCAAAGAAAACTCAAAAGACAACTTATTTGTGAGAATGCTAGACACCATCCAGAGGTATACAATCTGATCTTAATCTTTTCAAGTCATTCCTAGTTGCCAAGTTTGAAATATCCCTATATAGTGCACGTGAAAGGTTGGACTAAAGTCATTGGACACCAATCCGGATTTGACATCCCTTCTATCGTAGAGCAATCTTATTTCCGGCATAGAGGCACTTACCTGCCTTAATGCATGGATCATCCTTACCTATCATCAAAAGGTCTCAAAGGAGCACTTTCTAAGAGAGAAGGAAAAGAATTTATAGAGAGCATTTCCCCAGTAACTAGTTAGTCTCAAAGGGGCACCTTTTAGGTGTTTCCCCAGTAACTACTTGGTCTCAAAGGGGTGCTTGAAAACAATTCCAGTTTTCGGTTTTTTTTTTTCGATCATACTTCTAGTGAAAGTGTTTCTCCAGTAACCAGGTTGCGCAGGCAAGTCTCCAATGGAAAATCGAGTTCTCATCCAATATGGGGGATTTAAATCCTTTTTTGGATACCTCAGACCTATAGACTGTGTTAGAAGTGAAATAGGGCTCTTATCAAATAGACAAAAAGGAATATCATGATCCGACCAATATTCAGTTGTATTACGCTAGATGATATAAAAATGCATTGTTATGATATATGAAAAGATGCAAACAAAATAGCACTAACCAAACTAAAAATCTAAGTAGAGACAGCATAAGCAGTAAAGGATGTGCATCGAAACTCACAAAATAGTTCAAGGTGGTCAATGGTCATTGTCTTCGCTACTAGCATCCTCCTCTGCCCACCTACGCCAGTCTCTTTCGAGTGGAAAATTAGGGCGTGCTCGGGCCGGCTTTAGAGGGCTATCCGCAACATAGGCGTGCTTCCGTCCGGCCCAGGCGTGCTGCAGGTGAGAAAGGTGCGACACGGGCGTGCTCATCAACACGCTCGACCTGTGTTGTCTTCGGGTAACCTCAACAAGCCTGTGTCGTTCGACATAGGCGGGTCATGTCAATTTGGCACGCAGTGGCACGTTTAACATGTCGTGTCCTGTAAACCTGAAAAAAATAAAAATAGAATAAAGAATAAAATAAAATAAAATAAAATGACTAAAAAAAATGAAAATAGCTTGGGTTGCCACCCAAGAAGCATTTGTTTAAGGTCGTTAGCTTGACCCCTCAGTTACTCCCTAGTTTTGGGGATATGGCTTGAGGAGTGTGCTCTGCCCCTCTTCCTCCTCAACCAGCTCTGTGGTGTTAGGTTGGGGTCGAAAATCTCCAGCTCTTTATCCTCAAAATCCCCTTTGAGCTTATTAAGATGAGTTTGTTCTGGTGCTCCTTCTAGTTCTATTGACTGGAAACTGTCAATCCTACAACAAACATCAAAAACAGAAGGTTGTTTAACAGCTTTTTAAAGGTCGAATTCAATTTTGTCGTTTCCAAATGCAAGTGAGAGTTTGTGGTTCTTGACATCTATCATTGCCCCTACAGTAGCCAAGAAAGGTCTCCCCAAAATGAGTGGAATGCATGGGTCTTCATCCATGTCAAGCACTCTAATCTGCAGAATAATAAAATTTCCCACACGCCGTACATCTTCTAAGATTCCCAAAGGATATCTAATGGAGCGATCGGCTAACTGCAAGGCCATAGTAGTTAGTTTCATTTCTCCCAAATCCAATTTCTTGCATATGGAAAGAGGTATCAGATTGACACTGGCGCCCAAATCGCAAAAAGCCTTATCAAAATTTGAGTCATCAATTATGCAAGGGATAGAAAAGCTACCCGGATCATTTAGTTTGGGAGGTGCCATGTTCTTAATTAAAGCACTGCACTCCTCAGTAAGAGCCACTATTACATGCTCCTCGACTTTTCTTTTATTGGTTAAGATATCCTTCAAGAACTTAGAGTAGGTAGGCATTTGTTGAAGAGCTTCTATAAAAGGTATGTTGATATATAGCTTCCTAATTACCTCAAGGAACTTACCAAATTGTTCATCCAATTTTTCCTTAATCAGCCTCTGAGGGAACGGGATAGGGGGCTTATATGTTCTTGGTTCCTTATTCGACACGCCTGTGTCGTTCGACACAGGCTGGGCGTGTTGGCTGCTGGAGTGACCCGACACGGGTGTGTCGGCTGACACGTGCTCGTGGGCATTCTCTCCCTCAGGCATGTTGAACAACACGCCCTGGGTCAGGGTGTGTCGGCTTCCTTTTCTATTCATCCCAGGCGTGCTGCTGTCTTCTTCCAACTCTGACACGCTCGTGTCCTTTATCACAGGGGCCGCTTGTTGAGCTCTGTCTCCTTCTAAAATCCTTCCACTTCTCAAACTTATGGAATTACAATGCTCATCTGGGTTATACGAATTTCCGGAAATCGCCGACGTCCTTGATCTTGGTGGGCAATTTGGAAATTTGATTTTCCAAATTCTTGTGTGATTAGTCAAATTATCAACCTTGCCTCCCAATTGCTTGATTGCCTCGGTATTAATTTGATGTTGCCGATTTGATTCTACAATATGCTGTCGAAATTCATCATTTATCTTCCCCTGACACGTAATAAAATTTTCCATCATCTTTTCTAAGCTCGACTTGGGTCTTGGCTGAAATCCCGAAGGTGCTCCAAGCTATTACATCGGAAGAATTTTGGTTGGATCTATCTGAAAAGTTGGGATGATTCCTCCAAGAGATTGTCGTGTTTGAGTAAGGGTTGCCACCATTAGGCTTGATTAAAATTATTTAGCGCATCTACTTGCTCGATCCCGGCTCCTGCGGATAGTGCGTGTAGGATTTGGCAATTCATCGCTACATGTCTGTTACACCACAGATCTACTTAAGTGACATCAGATGAGTTTACAGCTGATACATTAAAATGTTCGAGCTTTTTAGTTAATGCATCGACTTTTGCACTGAGTAGATCAAGGGTACTTACCTCAAACTTACCTGGCATTTTAGTTTGATATCCTCGTTCTGTAGCCCATTGGTGAGAATTCATTGCCACGTTCTCGATGATCTCAAAAGCTTCATCCAATGTTTTGTTCATAAGAGCTCCTCCTGCAGCAGAATCAAGAGAAACTTTAGTAGCATACGAGATTCCATTGTAGAAAGTATGAACAATGAGCCACTTCTCCAGCCCATGATGAGGGCATTGCTGTAGTAATCCCTTAAATCTGTCCCATGCTTCAAATAGTGTTTCTCCATCCTTTTGCGCAAAATTAGTGATTTGATGACGAAGACTTGCAGTTTTGCTGGGTGGAAAATACTTGTCTAAAAATCTTTGCTCCAGCTGATCCCAGGTAGTTATGCAATCTGCTGGAAGAGAGTGTAGCCAGGCTCTAGCTTTGTCCCGCAAGGAGAAAGGAAACAAGCTCAATCTAATAGCATCAGCTAAGGCTCCATTCAGTTTTAAAGTCTCACAAAATTCCAAAAATACTTCCAAGTGCAGATTTGGATTTTTAGTGGGTGCTCCTCCGAATTGATGTTGTTGGACCATGGATAGTAGAGTCGGTTTTAATTCAAAATTGTTCGCTTCAATAGGGGGTCTTCTAATACTCGATCTCAATCCCCTTGTACTAGGTGCTGCATAATCCCTTAAAGGTTTATTCTCGTTCTGGTCAGCCATGTCGGAGGTCAGATTGTATTCCTGATGTTGTTGAAATCGTCTTCTAGCAAGGAACGTTCTCTCTATCTCAGGATCAATATCGAGAATTTCCCTATTAAGTCTGTGCATGCAACAACAAGAGAGGTTCCCAAAACAAGAATTCAGAATAGACACAAAGAATAGGAACAAAAATAGAAATCTAGATTAACTAAATCACGCCCAATTCAATATTGAGTGCCAATCCCCGGCAACGATGCCAAAAACTTGATGTCTTATTTTCCACAAGTGCACGGTTGTCGTCAAGTAATAAAATATCGATCCCACAGGGATTGGGACAATTACCGAATGATCATGATACCGAGTTATCTAGTCAATTAATTTATGGATTAAGCAAAGACAGACCGGCGATCAAGAACAGCGAATAAGAAGAGCAGGCTAAAAGTCAATAGTTGAGGAGAATCTCGGGATATGGGTTTCACGTCGACGATTTATAAGGTGATTTAATTCTTTCCTACCCCTATTAGAGTTGTTTTGATGGAACCTATCCTAAGGTAAATCAACGGACCCCTTTAAAGTCTCGCTATCTGTACCTATCAAACTCAATTTACATCACGGTGTTGAGCGTAGGGGATCATAATCATTAAGGGACTGTTACAAGACCCATGAAACCTCCTAGTCTTACCTCCATTACTTGGTAAAAACTGGATTTGATAGATCCATTAAGTCCATAAGAGTTCCTTTAGAGGCTAAATTTCCTTTTCACGGTAGGTTTGCACACGAGACCATAATCAGCTAAGGGGACCTGTCACGAGACCCATGACCCTCATAGATACACTACCGCTACTTGGCGAGAGTTATCCTAGTTGGTTGGGTTTGGGAACTTGGGTTCACTGTTAGGTACTTCCCCTTAGCTCCTTAGGTTTATCAATAAGAATCCAAAAACCAGATCAAAACAAACAATAATTCAAGTAGTATAGATTACATCATCCATCATAAATCATCAAGGGCTACTCCCCCATCCTAAGATTACAAGACACTACTCCATAGTCTGGCAAGAATTGCTAGAGAAAGAAATTACGATACTTAGTGCCATCTGTGTTCCTCTATCGTCGACTCCTTCCTTATCCTCCTTCTTCTGTCGTCGTTTTCACCACCCGCCGTCCTCCTCTAGGGTTAGAATATCTCCTCTTTTATAGCTTTGGCCTCCTCTTTAATTAAGGCAAAAGATTTTCCTTTAATTGAGACGAAGATCGTGACTCTCGCAGAAAAGGAAATCTGGAGTCAGGACAACACGCCCGTGCCAAATGAGGGCACAGGCGTGTCGCGGGCTTCCCACAGGGCGTGTTGTGCTTGAATTGGGGCGTGTCGAAGGCTGAACTGGGGCGTGTTGAGTGCTGGAACTCCTGACACGGACGTGTCACTGATAACACGCCTGTGTTATTTTGATATGTCGGCCGTGTCAACACTTTGACTGGGGCGTGTCGGCTGCTGAACCAAGGCGTGTTGAAGGCTGGAACTCCTGACACGGACGTGTCACTGATGACACGCCTGTGTTGTTTTGATACGCCTGCTTCTTTGCCCTGTTAACATGGAAAACACCCAAAAGCAGTCTCTTTATCCAAAATATGCTAAACTTAACTAAATCATGATAAAATACATGCCTAGGACATGAAATGAGATAAAATGTATGTATATGGAGTAGTGAAAACATAGCATGATTTATACACATCAGGGTTCGAACTAGAGCATCCTATAGGAACCTAAGTCAAATCTCACTCATCTCTAAAATCGAATCTAAAATAATTGAACAAGCTCTTCTTGACCCTGATTGGATTATATCTATGCAAGAAGAGTTAGCTCAATTCACTAGAAGTTAAGTCTAGGAATTAGTACCCCCACCTAAAGGAAAAACGATCATTGGAACAAGGTGGGTGTTTCGAAATAAACTTGATAACAAAAGAGAAGTAATTAGGAATAAAGCTTGGTTAGTTGCTAAAGGGTTCAGTCAAATCAAAGAGTTAGACTATAATGAAACATATGCACCCGTAGCTAGACTTGAATCGATTAGAATGTTATTAGCTTACGATGCGCATCGAGGCTTCAAATTATTTCAAATGGATGTTAAGTCAGCATTTTTGAATGGAGGGAAGAAGTTTACGTTAGCCAACCACCCGAATTTGAGAGTATAGACAAACCTAACCATGTCTTCAAACTTAGAAAAGTCTTATATGGATTAAAGCAAGCTTCTAGAGCTTGGTATGAAAGACTTTCAATCTACCTTAAGTCTAAGGGATTTAATCAAGGTTTAGTTGACCCAACCTTTTTTGTAAAATCCATAGAAAAAGAAATCTTTATTACACAAATTTACGTGGATAACATAATTTTTTGAACAACCAACACACAATTACTAAATGAGTTCATTTTACTAATGGAAAGTGAATTTGAAATGAACTTAGTAGGAGAATTTACCTTTTTCTTAGGGTTACAAATCAAACAAACTAGAGAAGGAATTTATTTACATCAACGAAAATATGCCAAGGAAGTAATTAGTAAATTTGGAATGCAAAACGCTAAGGAAATTAATACATCAATGGCTACCAATGTAAACATAGGAGAAGACTTAGAAGGAAAATCAATAGATTTAAAATACTATAGAAGCGCAATAGGTAGCCTTCTATACTTAACTGCGAGTCGACCAGATATACTCTTCGCAGTAAGTATGTGTGCGATTTCAATCTTGTGCTAAGGAATCGCACCTAACGCTAGTCAAATGGATTTTTTGATACCTAAAAGGAACACTAAATGTAGGAATTTGGTACCCTAGATCGAGCAAGTTCGAACTAATCGACTACTTTGACTCAGATTATGCTGGTAGTAAACTCAATAGAAAGAGCACGAGTGGATGTTGCCAACCCCTAGGCTCGAGTCTATTCAACTGGTGTAGTAGAAAGTAGCATTGTGTTGCCTTGTCTACTACCGAAGCCGAATATGTTGCAATGGGTGAGTGTGTAGCTCAACTTTTGTGGATAAAACACACTCTCCAAGACTTTCATTTAAGCTTTAGTAACACTAAAATTTTAATTGATAACATTAGTTCTATTAACCTAACTAAGAACCCGATTTGTCACTCTAGAACCAAACACATAGAAGTTAAACATCACTTTGTACGAGAACACGTAGCTAATGGAACTATAAAACTCAAGTATGTTGAGTTGAAATCGAACCTAGCAGATATTTTCACATAACCCTTACCCGAAGTAGAATTTAGTTTGCTTAGACAAAGATTAGGAATGTGCGTAGTAGAGTAGGACTTAACTCTTACTTATACTCTATCTTTACTTTTCATGTTATATGGAACTAGCTTAGGGTTTACCTTAGAAACCATGCACCTATAGATTTAAGGAGCCAACACATCTCACAACACAGGTTCAATGTGTTTGTGTACCGAGCCACGTAGATGGACGTGAGTTGTTAGGACCTTACTCTTCATTCCAGATGTAGATCAAGTGCATCTATATGAATCATGGAATATAATTATTTAAAATAACCAACTCTAATCAAGGCTTATTGATCATTGTATATCAATTAAGTCAAAAAGAGTTGAACATGTTATTAGTTGAATTTATATTGAAGCTATTATTTTCAAAATTAAAAGGGATATGCTTGCACTTACAAACATATGTTACTATGGGTTTCTAAAGTTTTTTTATAAATCCCCAAGTATTTCGATGTATGGCAAAAGGGGGAGAAGAGAGGCCAAAGTTAAGGACTCAAAAGTTTTTTTTTTGAAAACTCAACTTTCTTTAAGTGGCCAAACGTTAAGGGGGAGAGATAAGTTTTTTTTTTTTTCCAAAAACTCACCTAAGGTCAAGGGGGAGGTAACCTTGAGGGGGAGGATTTGAAAAGGAACTTATTATTCATGCCTACTTACACTTTCTTAGTCACACTTACTATTTCATTCATACTTACTTACTACATGCTTACTCATGCTTATTTATACTTAATTTTTCCTTAAATTTGAATCAGTTTGCCATAGATAAAAAATGGAGAGATTGTTAGTGTTGGGCACTAGATAATCGAACCTAGGTTTTGATTATGGTAAAGGTTCAAAGTTAAGTTGTTATTGTTATCTCATGTGTTGTGTTAAGTGTGCAGGAAATGATTAAGCTAAGCTTAAGGTCAGCAACACCCAGAGAATCTCGGGATGAAAAACAAAAGTGTTATTTACTTGGTTCACAACTAAAAGGTTGCTACTCCAAGGCCCCACGATCCTAGACCGCATATGATGGGGCAATCCACTAATAGTCTTCTTCTCATTGGAGGTAGGAGACGATGGTTACAAGAAAAACAAGATAGAGGAAGAGGCAACAAGCCTACCTCTCCTCTTTTCGATTAAAAGCTCGAGTACAAGAAATGAAAAAAAAAATAAATGACAACTTGAAATAAAACTATCGACTTTAGAACTTTAGAAGATGGAAATTGGCATGAAGTCGGCATTACAGCGACATAGCGTTGTCATTAGAGAACTTTGAGAGCAAGATACGATGATCCAAAGAGGTGAAATGGCCCTACTTTTATAGCCCTCCAAACCCTAGCTCGTTGAGATCCAGATATGGGTCAAAGCTCCTTATCCCTCCATTTTTGCTAGAGCTTATCTTGACTTTCTTCGAGATGACCAGTTTGAATAGTAGTCGACTGATGGTAGGATCATTCGACTGCCAATATCTTTTGTAAGGGATCGATATGGCCGGCTAGAGGGGGGGTGAATAGCCCTCGTACGTTGGACGTCGTAAATTGCTCGTCTACAAAACTAATTAGCGCAAGCGGAATATACAACTATAAGTAAAGACAAGCAAAATATAAACAAGCAATACAAACACCGAGATATAACGTGGTTCACGGCTACGCCGCTAATCCACGGTCCGATTCGTCCACGGTGAATCACTCCGCCAAAACCAATCACTATCGGTCTCTCCTTTGCACAAAGCTAGGTGGAGGTAACCTTTACAACCAAGATCACTCTTCTTACAATAGGATTGAAGTAAAGACAAGTAAGAAGAGTTTAGAGCTTGTGGGGCACTAGGAAGATCGTTTGGAGTATGAGCATTAGCCTCTCAAAGGCTTACACCCTCTCTTTTTATAGAGAGGGCTAACTTCTTCCCGTTTGCCGCCATCGATTCATCCGCCCTTGGCGATCATTGCCGTCCTACGCGGCCTCCGAACACGTCGGATCCCGGCCGTTGTAGTCCAAGCGGAACTCTTGGCGATCGGCCCGATGGTCCTCATCGATCAGCCTCCGTATCGCGCCGATCGGCTACGAGCGGTTAATGGCGAACCCTTATCTATCGATCACGCTTCGCGCCCGATCGTGATGGTCTTCTTAGCGATTAATTGCCCACGTATGGCGATCATTGCGCCAGTCGATCGATCGTATACGGTCGGGCTCATAAGAGCTACCCTTCCCGGGTTACAATCGCTCCTCTCATTTCTCGAGTCCCTCGCCTTGAAGTTCTCTTCGTTCGGCCCGTCCTCGGCGACAGCGCGGCTCTGCAATGCTCCTTCGCGTCTCTTGCCTCGAAGTCTACTTCCTCCGGCTTCACTCCAAGCTTCTCGTCCGGTCCCTCGGATGCTCCAAGCGCACGGCTTCCGCAAAGCTATCCTTCACCGACTCAAGGCACGAGTCATGAGATGTGAAACTCGCCACGGCTCCATGTGCGAATTACTAAGTCCTGCATGACTTCAACGCACATATCACATCAACATATCAAACTAACTTAAACCCTTTGCCACACCATCAAAACCATATCACGGCAAGAGATTGCCCTAACAATCTCCCCCTTTTTGATGTGTGGCAATCCGTTTAAGTTAGGTAAAAACATTTGATATAAATTCTAAGGTAAGAAAGCATGTAAAGATAAACATGATATAGCAACATGCAACTCCCCCTTAATCCATGAAACTCTCCATGTAAATTTTCTCCCCTTATCATATATTTCTCCCCCTACAGTATATTTCTCCCCCTAATGTGATTAACTTAAACATACTTATTTCTCCCCCTTTGACACCATCAAAAAGATTAACACTAAGTTATAAGCTCATGACATCAAGTATAATGGAGGGAAAAATATGTCAAGTTGATTTAAAAATTGGGTACCATTTGTTGATGGCATTAAGTATATTTCTACCACTTGTAGGAGGTTTACAAACTGAATTCGGCCTTCAATATTCTGATTTATAGGCCACCGATCATTACTATCGATTATGGCGGTCAGTAGCACAAAGAATCTAGATTTGATTTTACGGGCCGAATTTCAGAAATGCATTATAAATTCCAGAAAATTCTAAAAATCATGAAATTTGGGGAACATATTTCTTTTAAGTATATTTATCAAGGAAAAATAGTTTTTCATGAAAACTCATTATATTTTCTTGTTTTTGCCAAACATCCAAAAGTTCTAAAAACCACTAGGTTTTTGATCATTCTAGTATCAAGTTAGCTACCTAGTTTTGCATCCAATTGTTTCAAAACATGAATACATGTATTTTAGGGTAAGAAATTGTTTTGAAAACATATGAAATATCCAACCATGATCTTTGGGCAATATGTCTATGAATTAAACATAAGCCTTCCCCATGATTGGTCTATTATTGCTATGTTGATACTTTAAATGACCATCTAGATGCCATAGGCATTAGTGGACATTTGTATCATCCTAATATCTCACCCATGCTAAGTTTGCAATCAAGTTAGCCTATAGTGAGTGTGAGATGTATCCTAGGGGGTATTTGTATATACTTAACCCATATATATTCATGCAATTCTATCATGGTTAAGTATCAACCTAACATCCTACATGATCATAATGACATATATCAATTAATTCTACATTATGATCATGAAACTCATGTATCCATCAAATAATAGTCATGCATTAGGTATTATATGATGATAATAAGCAAATTATCACCTAAAGCATGATTTAAACCTATTTCTAGTGATAACGTGCCAAATTTCAAAATCATAAATCATGATTTAAAACATACATAGGAATTACAACAATCATCATGATTTAAGCATTATTACCTATTTATGGGTACGTTATCATCACCCAACACTATCTAAAAAATGTTGTCCCGTCATCCTAAGTCAACCAAAATATGATATAGATTAAGTCCATATGGTTGACTACCCTAGGGGTTTTCTAACCCTTAAGGATGGATTTTGGAACCCAAAATAAGTTCTTTCCTATTGGGTTCACTAAATATTCCTTGGGGATCCATTTTCTAGCTATTGCTTTCTTTTTATCTTGTCCCCTAGCTATTAGGCATTTATAGGCCTTTTCATTTTTCTTTTCCTTGTAGCCTAGGCCCTTTTTGTTAAAACTTGCCCTTTGGCTCCCAATTATCATGTTAAGGGTGTTGGAGCCTATAGTGAATTTTTCTAGGGCTTTGGTTAAGTAATCTACCTTTTCCCTTAATGCCCTATTTTCATTTATACATGCATCACTAACATCCAAAGGCATATAATCATGTGAGCATGCATCATCTAAGCTAGAAGAAATATTATCATTTAAGCATGCTTTTTCTAATTTTTGTTCTAGGTCCTTAATTTGTTCAAGCATGCATTTATTTTTCTTCTTTGCCCTAAATAAATCCTTAGTTAAACTAGAAATCATAGAAACTATTTTACTAGGTGAGAGATTAGTTACCATAGTTTCCATGTCCTCTTCTTCTTCGGATGAGGAGGATGTGGAAGCTCCCCCTTCATTTGAGCTCTCCCCATTTGAGCTTGATTCTTCATTTTCGGATGAAGAGCAATCCAAGTCATCAAAGGCCATCAAGGCCAAATTGGTAACAAAGGCATTCTCCTCATCCGATGATGATGAGGAGGATGAGGATGGGTCATCCCAAGTCCTTGCCTTGAGAGCCTTAGCCTTTCCCTTCTCCTTTGCTTTCTTCTCCTCTTCCTTCTTTCTCTTGCTCCCCTTTTTCTTCTTCTTTTCTTCTTTCTTTTTCCTTTCTTCCTTGCTCTTGTTTAGGAGAGGACAATTGTCCCTTATGTGCCCTTCTCCTTGGCAATTATAGCATATAACCTTCCCCCTTGGTCTTCTCATCCTATCATTAGATTTATCAAATCTAAAATTCTTAAATGCACGTCTTACCCTCCTTACCATATAGGCTTCTTCGGTGCTATCCATGGAGGAGGAGGAAGACGCTTCGTCATCGGAGGAGGAGGGGATTTCCATCTTCTTCTTCCCCTTACTTGCCAATAGTGCTACTCCTCTTGAGGGTTGAATTCTAGGCTCCTCTTGTATTCCCTCAAGCCTAGTTTCGTGAAGTTCCATTGTTGAGAAGAACTCCTCCAAGGTGCTCACTTCTAGGTTCTTGGAGATATAAAATGAGTCCACCATGGAGCTCCATTTTGAGGACCGGGGAAAGGCATCTATGGCCTTCATTACCATATCCCGGTTTGATAGCTTCTCACCTACACTTGTTAGCCCAATTAAAATTTCTTTAAACCTAGAGTGTAGTGAGGTTACCTTTTCTCCCTTTTCTAGTTTTATATTGGATAATTGGGAGCGGAGGAGGTCTCTCCTTGCTAGCTTGGCCTCGGATGTGCCTTCATGGAGTTCTATAAGCTTCTCCCACATCTCTTTGGCGCTAGCACATTCTCCGATCCGGTTGATCTCTTGTTGAGGGAGCACATTGTAGAGATGGTGCTTGGCTTTGGAGTTTGCAAGGTGCTCCTCTCTTTGCCTCTTGGTCCACCTAGATTTCTCTATTGGCTTCCCTTCTTCATCCCTAGGCAAAACGAAACCGGATTCCATTGTAATCATTATATCAAAATCCGTTTCGAAAAATACCTCCATTCGCTTCTTCCACTGCGAATTCTCCTTCAAACTTCGGAGGATGGATGTTGGAGCCGCCATTTTGATGTAGGGCTTGTTGCGGCGGTTAGTCCGGTGACAAGCAACCTCGGCTCTGATACCACTTGTAAGGGATCGATATGGCCGGCTAGAGGGGGGGTGAATAGCCCTCGTACGTTGGACGTCGTAAATTGCTCGTCTACAAAACTAATTAGCGCAAGCGGAATATACAACTATAAGTAAAGACAAGAAAAATATAAACAAGCAATACAAACACCGAGATATAACGTGGTTCACGGCTACGCCGCTAATCCACGGTCCGATTCGGCCCACGGTGAATCACTCCGCCAAAACCAATCACTATCGGTCTCTCCTTTGCACAAAGCTAGGTGGAGGTAACCTTTACAACCAAGATCACTCTTCTTACAATAGGATTGAAGTAAAGACAAGTAAGAAGAGTTTAGAGCTTGTGGGGCACTAGGAAGATCGTTTGGAGTATGAGCATTAGCCTCTCAAAGGCTTACACCTCTCTTTTATAGAGAGGGCTAACTTCTTCCGTTTGCGCCATCGATCACGCCCTTGGCGCCGATCATTGCATACTACAACGGCCTCCGAACACGTCGATCCCGACCGCTGTAGTCCAACGGAACTCTTGGCGATCGATGGTCCTCATCATCATCGCCGCCTCCGTAGTCGACGCCTGGCCGATCGGCTACGAACGGTTCTCGTGGTCGAACCCTTATCTATCACCGATCGCCGCCAAAGAATGATCGATGGTCTTGGCGCTTGATCGCCACGTATGGCGATGGCTGGCCAATTCGGTCGATCGTAGATACCCCGAACTCACGACTGAAGCGATCGCCATGACATGGCAATGACCGTGTCGGAAAACCATCCAAACTTGGCCAAATGGCCAAGTTTCACCTAAGAGCTACCCTTCCCGGGTTACAATCGCTCACTCTCATTTCTCGAGTCCTCGCCTCGAAGTTCTCTTCGTTCGGCCACGTCCCTCGGCAAAGATCAGCGCGACGGCCGCAATGCTCCTTCGCGTCTCTTGCCTCAAGTCTACTTCCTCCGGCTTCACTCCAAGCTTCTCGTCCGGCGGTCCCTCGGATGCTCCAAGCGCACGGCTTCCGCAAAGCTATCCTTCACCGACTCAAGGCACGAGTCATGAGATGTGAAACTCGCCACGGCTCCATGTGCGAATTACTAAGTCCTGCATGACTTCAACGCACATATCACATCAACATATCAAACTAACTTAAACCCTTTGCCACACCATCAAAACCATATCACGGCAAGAGATTGCCCTAACATCTTTCAGTCGACTATTGGCTTGCTCACTCACCTGCAGCATAGAGTTTGCACAGAAATGTCGAGTAATGGATATTACGATGGTTCCTTACCATCCTATCTTGACCTAGACCTTCCCTCGGAAGTCTTAGTCAGATCACCGCCTAAGGTCGTCGTCATATGGAGGACATGACCTTACCATCACTCTGCACTCAGTGCTTACCTCTAGTCCTCCAGAACTGTCGCTTAGCTTTCGGTCACCACCGAGGTTCCTCGACTCCAATGAGGTTCTCCTGGTATTGCCCGACCACCATAGTTTTGTTAGGACCCTTGTAATGGCTAGAGGGGGGTGAATAGCCTTTCTTCATTTCTACAAGTAAGTTAGTGGAAGCAATACAAATACGAAAACGAATACGAATAAGAAATAAGAAACCAAACGCTAACACCCGATGTACGTGGTTCGGAGATGACGCTCCTACTCCACGGCAATCCGTAAGGTGGATTAGTCCTAGCCAAGCTTCACTATATTCTCCTTTGGATGAACCAAGGTGGAGAAACCTTTCTTACAATGCTCTCCTCTTCCTTTACAATGATAGATGATTAAGAACTAGAGAAGAGGAGGTTTTGAATTGCTAAAACACTTGGGAAAGCTTGGTGAGCACGAGGGTGTAGTTAGGAATAAGAGCACTAGCTTCACCAAGCTCCCCAAGGCCCCTTTTTATAGAAGAGGGGCTGTTTTTCCCGTTGGGCCTCGATCAGTCGACTGATGCTTACCATCAGTCGACTGCCACCGAAGCCAACGGCTTCTGAACCAAGATCTCCGCGGAGATTCGTAGCCGCAATTTCCAACGGCCAGGTGATCGATCGATCCCTCCATCGATCGGTGATGGAGTGATCGATCCGAGTGATCAATGCAAGAATGAGTGGGATTCTGCGTGGCAATTTTCTCCTTGATCCGATCGCTTCCCTTGGCAATCGATCGATCACAACATCGATCGACCGCCTCGAAAGGTAGTCGATCGATGGCCGTGATTTTACCGATCGGCCGAGCGCTGACCGATCGTCGATACATTGTATCGGGCCGATCGATACTCATCAAGTATGAGTAATTCACACTTGATTTTACACCCTAGACCTAGACTCAACCTTCTAGCTCCTCATTAATCCTTGCGCCTTTAGGATCCCTCCGAGTCCGCGACTTGTTCATCCTTTGCGCTTTGCTTCCAAGAGCTTCCTTCGGTTTCGTCATGTCTTGGGTTGCCAAATGCTTGGACTTTACGCCGCCAAGACTACAAGCTTGGACTTATACTGCTAAGACCTTACTTTGGACTTCCTTTGCCAAGATCATACTTGGACTTCCTTTGCCAAGGTTCACTTGGACTTTACGCTGCCAAGACTACAAGCTTGGTCTTATGCTGCCAAGTCCATCCCTTGGACTTCCCTTGCCAAGATCATACTTGGACTTCCTTTGCCAAGATTCACTTGGACTTTACGCTGCCAAGACTACAAGCTTGGTCTTATGCTGCCAAGTCCATCCCTTGCCAAGATCATACTTGGACTTCTCTTTTACCAAGTCTTCATCCTTGGATTTCCCTGTCACTTAAAACATATTCGCAATTAGATCACAAGATATTGCCTAACTTAGATGATTATCCAAACATCAAAACATATAAATGCTTGGAGCATTGTTGCACCAATAATCTCCCCTTTTTTGATGTTTGGCAATCATTTAAGTTAGGTCTTTAAAGATACACACATAATCATATTTTCAATATGAATTATAACTTAAACACTCCTTCTCCCCCTTTGACATACATCAAAAAGAGAAGGATTCAAACATGAAAGAAATAATGTGTTGGATCTTGGACTAAGGTATGAGATTGAAATTAAGCTCCCCCTTAATCCAAGATATGCTTTATAATGTGTAAATAATATTTGAAGCAAAGCATAATAAAAAATTCAAAAGTTAAGTCCTAACTTTGCACCAACAATGATTTTGGGGATGAAAAAAGATATAATCTATGAAACTCCTCCTAAAACACTGCATTAATCAGTCCTAAAACTTTATGTATACGCAATATTATCATACTATAATTTTAGGACATCAAAGATACACTAAATACCAAAACATGGAGCTATTTATCCGAAAATACAGTGTATCATTCGACTGGTTTTTGAACCAGTCGATTGCTACGCCTGAAATCGAAATTTCAGCCTTTTCATCCCAACTTCAGAAATGCGTTAGAAATTTTAGAAACCTAGAAAAATCACGAAATTTTGTGTACACATTTCTGAGATCATACTTTATTAAGGAAAAATAGTTTTAAAAATATATGTTCTCCATATTTCCATATTGACACAAACTTGGAACCTAACAAAAGTTCTAAAGATTTTGCACACTTTGTATTACTTTTGTGTTCCACTTGAAAACTATTTTTCAAAATATAATGAATATAGTTTAAAATATATATGATTTGGAATTTCCAACCATGTTCTTAGAGCTATGTATCCATTACTTGAATACAAGCCTTCCCAATGATTGGTCCATAAGGTATTTATGTCTCTAGGTGTGTCATTGGCTCATAGTAATGCATCATAACAAGCATGATGAGCCAAGTACACCTTCCCTATCATCTCACATGTTTCTAAGTGTCTCAATACAAAAATCAAGGTTTCTTAAGGCTTTTGTGAGATGTATCAAGGTATAATGCCAACATATAAATATAGGATCATGCATACCTAGAATTTTACTCTACAAAGCACATACCAAGCTCTCTCCTTAATGATGAAAATTCGGTTTCGGGAAGAGCTTTGGTGAAGATATCGGCAAGGTTGGACTTAGATTCTACATAATTTAGTTCAATGTCCCCTCTTGCCACATGATCTCTTATGAAGTGATGTTTCACTTCAATGTGCTTGGTCCTAGAGTGATGTACCGGATTTTTGGTCAAGTTGATGGTACTCACATTATCACAATAAACTTTAATGTTAGAGTAGTGTAGCTCATAGTCCACAAGAGTATGTCTCATCCAAAGTAATTGAGCTACACAACCACCCATAGCCACATATTCGGCTTCGGTGGTTGATAATGCAACACAATGTTGCTTCCTACTACTCCAACTAACTAGGGAGGACCCAAGAAATTGACATCCACCACTAGTACTCTTCCTATCCAATTTGCATCCGGCATAATTGGAATCAGTAAAGCCAAGCAACTCAAAGGACCTAGTCCTGGGATACCAAAGTCCTACATTTAGAGTGCCTTTAATATATCTTAAAATTCTCTTAACGGCAACTAAATGTGATTCTTTGACACAAGATTGATATCTTGTACACATACTTACTGCAAATAAGATATCAGGTCTACTAGCGGTTAGGTATAGTAGGCTACCAATCATACTCCTATAAAGTTTAAGATCAATTGATTTACCTTCATGATCACTATCTATTCTAGTGCTAGTGGCCATAGGAGTGGTTACAATTTTGGCATTCTCCAAACCAAATTTCTTGATCATTTCATTTGCATATTTGGTTTGATAAATATGAATACCTTCATTGGTTTGTTTGACTTGTAAACCTAGGAAAAAGGTAAGCTCTCCAACTAAACTCATTTCAAATTCATTTTCCATATTTTTTATAAAGTCTTGAAGAAGATCATCATTTGTTGACCCAAAAATGATATCATCAACATATACTTGGGCTATGAATATATCCTTTAATGTTGACTTTATAAACAAAGTTTGATCTACTTGGCCTCTTCTAAAATCCTTAGAAATTAAGAAAGATGACAATCTTGTTGGATCGAAAGTGTCGCTAGAGGGGGGGGTGAATAGCGATACGGTGTCGTTAAAAACTTTTGCAATAAGTAAAAAGCAAGTAGAGAATGCACAGCGGAAATATAAAGTAGACAAGATATTTTTACGTGGTTCACAATCTTTCGATTGCTAATCCACGGCCCTAGTGATCCTTGATCACGTACGGAGGGCAATTCACTAAAACCACTCCTCCTCGTTGGAGGTAGGAGCAACGATTACAAAAAGAAATCAAGGCAAAGGGACACTCCCCCTTTCCTTGTTACGATTAAAGCACAAAGACAATTTAAAGAAGTAGAACTTAAATAAATATACCGACAACTCTTATAAGTAGAAGATGTAGCTTTCGTTGTCGGCGGCACTTCGTCGTAGCAAATGTGAGTAGTAGTAGCGACGTTACGACGACGTGTTGAGAGCTCTTGAAATCTTGTTATTTGCTTGGCTTGAACATGTCTATTTATGGATATTGATCTATGAATTTAGACATAGGTAGTGTCCAAGGTGAGGTTCTTATCCCAACTCAAGGATGAGGTGTTTCATCCAACCACCTTGTGCCACCTCCAACCTTCTTGTGCGCCAACTCAAGGATGAGGTGTTTTATCCAACCACCTTGTGCCACCTCCAACCTCCTTGGGCGCCAACTCAAGGATGAGGTGTTTCATCCAACCACCTTGTGCCACCTCCAACCTCCTTGGGCGCCAACTTGAGGATGAGGTGTTTCATCCAACCACCTTGTGCCACCTCACCTTATTTTGGGCGTCCACCACAAGGAAGCTTGGTGATGGTTTGGATGTCCACCTTGATGCCACATCACCCTTTGTACCAAAACACGAGTCAAGTCCAAATTCACCCCCTTGAAATTCGAGCTCTTCGAGGTCGAACTTGACTAGCAGTTGATCGTAGTCAAAGGGTTTTGACCGCAGATAAGTTAGCTTAAAATATAAAGTACGATGGTTCTAACCATCCGATCTCGACCTAGACCTTCCATTGGAGGTATTGGGTCGGATCTACGCTTAACGACTTGCTTCGCTTTCACACGAGCTTACCTTGTAGCCTCGCTTCGGTCTTCACCCGAGTACCTCGGCTTCCTCCAAGTCCTCTCGGCGTTCGACCACCTCGTTCCCACCGGTGTCGCAGACCTTCCGCTCAACTTTAGCATTTCGCACACTTAATCGAGCTCGTAAGATAACAATATACCCTTAACTATTGAGCCTTTTGCCATAATCAAAATACCGGTTCGACTTTGGTGCCCACTGCACCAACAATCTCCCCTTTTTTGATTCATGGCAAACCGACACAAAAGTTAAGGAAAAATTAAGCATAACAGTAAGCTAGCATAATGATTAAGCATGAATGAGCTAGCATAAAGATTAAATATGAATGAGCTAGCATAATGATTAAGCATGAATGAGCTAGCATAAAGATTAAAAATGAATGAGCTAGCATAAAGATTAAATATGAATGAGCTAGCATAATGATTAAATATGAATGAGCTAGCATAGAGAAATATTATTGTTTCAAGTTCTCCCTTTGAGGTAACCTCCCTTGACCGAAGGTGAGTTCTTGAAAAATAATTTTTACTCCCCCTTAATAGTTGCTTAAGTAAACGGAATTACTTAATATAAAAGGTAATAATTTTGTTTACTTTCTTCCTTACTTTTGTGACTTTGTTTACTTTCTTCCTTACTTTTGTGACTTTCTCCCCCTTTTGCCTTAACTCAAAAAGTTTGTAAATATATTTTAAGGTTTGTAAGTCCAAGCAAGTTCCCAATATAAATATATATATTTTTTTAAAAATAATAATAAGCTTGAAAATATGTTCATCTAAAATGTACAACTCCGGTTGGACTTGATTGATATAGAATGATCAATAAGTCTTGAAGGAGTTGATTAATTTTAAATAATTATACTCCATGGTTCATGTCGATGCACCAATCTACATCCGGAACCAGAGTAAGGTCCTAACATCTCACGCCGTGGCTAAGTACACAAACACATTAGTCCTATGTGTTGTGAGATGTGTTGGCTCCTTAAATCTATAGGTATATGATTTCTAAGGTAAGACTTAGGCTAATTTCATAAAAAGAAGCAAAAGTAGAGTACATATATAGAAAAATTTAAATCCTACTCTATTACGCACATACCTAACTTTCGTCTTAATAAACTAAATTCGGCTTCGGGTAGTGGTTTGGTGAAGATGTCCGCTAGGTTTGATTTGGACTCAACATACTCTAGTTGTATAGTTCCATTAGTTACATGTTCCCTAATGAAGTGGTGTTTAACTTCTATATGTTTTGTCCTAGAATGACATATTGGATTTTTAGTTAAGTTAATTGAACTAATGTTATCTATGTAGGTTTTAATGTTGTTAAAGATTAAGCTAAAGTCTTGGAGAGTGTGCTTCATCCACAGGAGCTGAGAGACACACTCACCCATCGCAACGTATTCGGCTTCGGTGGTAGATAAGGCAACGCAATGCTGCTTCCTACTGCACCAACTTACTAGACTCGAGCCGAGGATTTGACAACAACCACTCGTGCTCTTTCTATCGAGTTTACTACCGGCATAGTCGGAGTCGGAGTAGCCGATTAGATTAAACTCGGTAGATCTAGGGTACCAAATACCTACGTTTAGCGTGCCCTTTAGATATCTAAGGATACGCTTGACTAGGGTTAGGTGAGACTCCTTGGCACAGGTTTGTAACCTTGCGCACATACTTACCGCGAATAAAATGTCGGGTCGGCTCACGGTTAAGTATAGGAGACTTCCTATTGCGCTCCTATAGTATTTTAGGTCAACGGGTTTTCCTTCTACATCTTCGTTTATATTAACATTAGTTGCCATAGGTGTATTGATTATTTTAGCATCTTGCATTCCAAATCGATTTATTAAGTCCTTAGTATATTTTTGTTGATGTAAATATATTCCATCTTTAGTTTGTTTAATTTGTAAACCTAAGAAAAAACTTAACTCTCCCACTAAATTCATTTCAAATTCACTTTCCATAAGTGAGATGAATTCGTTTAGCAGGATCGAGTTGGTAGTTCCAAAAATTATATCATCTACATAGATTTGGGCTATAAAGATTTCTTTTCCTACGGTTTTTACGAATAAGGTTGGGTCGACTAAACCTTGGTTGAATCCTTTGGACTTAAGATAGATCGAAAGCCTTTCGTACCAAGCTCTTGGGGCTTGTTTGAGTCCATATAGGGCTTTCTTAAGTCTAAGGACATGGTCAGTTTATCTAGATTTTCAATCCGGAGGTTGGTAGCGTAAACTTCTTCCTTAATGTATCCATTCAAAAATGCTGACTTGACATCCATTTGAAACAATTTAAAACCTCGATGTATATGCTAACAACATTCGGATGGACTCTAGTCCTGCTACGAGGCGTAGGTCTCATCGTAATCTAAACCTTCGACTTGACTAAACCCTTTTGCGACTAACCTAGCTTTATTTCTAACTACTTCACCTTTATCATCAAGTTTATTTGAAATACCCACCTTGTTCCAATAATTGATTTTTCTTTAGGTGGTGGTACTAATTCCCAGACTTCATTTCTAGTGAATTGAGCTAGCTCTTCTTGCATAGCAATAATCCAGTCGGGATCAAGAAGTGCTTGTTCAATAGTTTTGGGTTCAATTTTGGAAATTAACGAGATTTGACTAAGGTTTCGATATGAAGCTCTAGTTCGAACCCCTAAATTTGGATCACCTATAACTTGATTGATAGGATGATTTGTTTGAGTCTTAGTGTGACTCGGGTTAGGGTCATCTATCACTTGGTCGATAGGATGACTTTGGTGAGTTCTAGTTTGACTTGGGTTAGAGTCATCTATCACTTGGTCGATAGGATGACTTGGGTTAGGACGAGATTCAAGTTCAAGATCAGAGTCGGGTTCGCTATAAGTTGATTTGCTAGTTGGTTTTGTTAAGGATTGAACGGGTTCGTGTCCTTCGTCGAAAACTATATTAATGGTTTCTTCGACTCTAAGAGTGTCGTGATTGTATACCCTATAAGCTCTACTGGTGGTTGAGTATCCTAGAAAGGTTCCAGTAGAGGTTTTGGATTTGAATTTCCCTAGGTAATCCTTAGTGTTTAAGATATGTACCTTGCATCCAAATACCCTAAAGTACTTGATGTTCGGTCTTTTATCGTGATAAATCTCGTACGAGGTCTTTTGGTGCCTCTTTACCATAAGGATCCTATTTTGGACATAGCAAGCCGTACTAACGGCCTCTGCCCAAAATCTATCGGGTAGGTTATACTCGTTTAACATTGTCCTAGCGGCTTCTTGTAGGGTTCTATTTTTCCGTTCGACTAACCCATTTTGTTGTGGGGTTCTAGGACATGAAAACTCATGGTGGTATCCGTTTAGGTTACGTAAATCAGAACTGTGGTTTTCGAATTCACCACCATGATCGCTTCTAAGTCTTTTAATCTTAAGGTTCTTTTGATTTTCGATTAACCTACAAAGATTGATTAGTTGGTCTAGGGTATCATTTTTATGTTTGATAAATCTAACCCAAGTAAATCTAGAATAGTCGTCAATTATGACTAAGCAAAATTGACTACCATTGAGTGACTTAGCTCCATGTGAATCAAATAGATCCATGTGTAGGAGCTCAAGAACACTTTTGGTTCGTTCTTGATTAGTTAATTGATGTTGTGTCCTAGATTGTTTACCTTGTTGACAAGCATTACATATTTTATTATCCAAGTTGTTTAGTTTAGGCAAACCTATAACTAGCCACTCTGACTCATCTTGTGGGACGAGTCTTGGGTGCAGTGTCCGAAGTCTTGATTGCCATAACCAAGATTCTCTTCTTTGTGTCATAAGACACTTGGTTGAGGAGTTGGGTAAATTTATTGTGTAGATGTTGCTACTCCTAGTTCCTTTAAGTATTATTTTAGATGTTGCATTTATTTTGATTACGATTCATTTTCTAGAAATATGACCTTATAATTGTTATCACACAATTGGCTTACACTAAGTAAATTATATTGAAAGTTTTCTACTAATAAGACATTTTGAATTGTAAAGTTAGAGTTGAGCTCAATATCACCGATCCGATGATTTTGAGCTTGCCGTTATTTCAAGGCTACCGATCCTTGTCGCTTGAATCGTAACCGAAAATTTGAGTTGATCCCGGTCATGTGTCGGGAGTAACCATCGTCAACATCCATTGATCCTACACATAAGGTAGTTGGATCGGATATTGGAATTACTAAAGGGTTGTTTGTAAGTTTTTAAATCTAAATCATCTCACCAATATCTACATGATCAAAACATGTTATTCCTATGTGTTATTGTGAGATGACTTTCAATTTTACTTGATTAATTTTAATGAATTTAAATTAACCAACATTAGGTTAGATTCGGATTTAGTCTAAGCTCATCAAGTAATCTTTTCAAGAGATTAGCTTCCAGGTCGTGGCGAGGCACAGAGGCCTTCTTTGATCGGAACAACGACCACTTCCTTAGACAAAGCTAATTTCAAGAAATTGATAACTCGACTTACTTGAGACTACGTCTTGGTCTAACTAGTTATTTTTGAAAAGAGGCTCCCAGAGGCTCAATCTTTTAAAGGATTTTAGTTGGTTTATTTTTGAAAAGAGGCTCCCGAGGCTCAATCTTTTCGTAGGATTTTAGTTGGTTATGAGTCCTATCTAACCATTCTAAAAATAAAGGAAAAACTAAGCATGCAATTTCTAAGACTTAACAAAAATACATTTTGTATTGGCTCCCCCTGGACCATTGAATCGAGTGGGTCTATTCACATAGTGAATTTGGTCCTTGGGAACCCAATACATGTTAGATCCTAAAGTTGAAATCAAAGTGGTCTTAGGGACCCATGCTTGGATATTTTTCTTATGTTGGTTTACTATAGACATATATGACTTATTGGTTGTATTTGAGTTAAACCCGAGTCCGGCCTTGTTGTACACGGCCCTTTGTGATCCAAGTAAGAGGTCAAGTCCCTTGGATCCCAAAGTGAACCTTTCCAACGTGTTCCTAAGGTCTTCGACTTGTGTTTTCAAAAGCGAGTTCTCAACTTCAAGCTTTTCAACTTGAGTTGAGTCCTCTTCTTGAATACGAGTAGTCGAAGAGGTTAGGGAGACCTCATGTTTGAGAAGGTTAACCTCCTCAATTAGGGTCTCGACCTTGGACTCGGACTTAGCTAGTTTCTTATTTAAAAATTTAATTGCACCATACAAAGTATTAAGTAACGACCGACTTACCCTTAATGATTCTTTTGAACCGGATACGGATCCATGGCTTGTCTTGAATGGAAGCTCATCATCGGATTCGGACTCGGACTCTTCTTCGGTTTCGGAGTCGTGCTCGGTCGGCTTGGCCATTAGAGCTTGGATATCGTCTTCTTCCTCCGACAACTCCTCCCAAGTAGCGTTTAGCGCTTTCTTGGTCTTTGATGCGTTATTCTTTAGCTTTGGGCACTCGGACTTGATGTGTGGCCGAACTCATGCACTCATAGCATCTAAAATTAGAAGTATTTGAATTAGGTTTAGGCTTACCTTGAGTTGTTGGTCGTTTTTCTCTTGATCATCTTCCGAACTAGATTGACTAGTTCGGATTCTATTTCGAGTCTACTTCCGATTCGGACTCGCCTTCTTCCTTGGGGTGGCTTGCTTGCGGGCTTCTTCTTCTTGGAACTCGCAACTAACGCAATACTCTTCTCGGCACGACCACGTTAGTTTGCTCATGTAATTCAAGTTCGAAAACAATTCGTCTAACCTAATTTTAGAAAGGTCCTTGGAGACCTTGTAGGCATCGACCATGGATGCCCACAAGGTGGTCCTAGGAAGCGAGTTAAGAGAATACGATAAGGTCGCGATTCTCGACCTTTTGTCCGATGGCATGGAGTTGGTTGACGATGTCTTGGATACGAGCATGTAGTTGAGTTGCGGTCTCGTTTTCCTGCATTTTCAAGTTATACAATTTATTTAAAAGTAAATCTCTTTTACATACCTTCGTGTCGTCGGTGCCTTCGTGTAGTTCCACTAGCTTGGTCCATAAGTCCTTTGCACTAATGAAGGGGCCGACGCGGTTGAGCTCTTCCTTGGACAACCCACATTGCAAGATTTGAGTTGCCTTGGCATCTGCTTCTACTTGTTTTTTCATGGAATTTGACCATTGATCGTAACCCAAAGATTCACCATCTTCATTAATAGGAAGTGTGAAACCGGTTTGGATTACGATCCACATCTCGATTTGGGTTTTAAGAAAGCATTCCATCCGACCCTTCCAATAACGAAAGTCATTACCGTTGTAAAACGGGGGTCGGGCGGTGCTAAACCCTTCGAGATGGGCCATTTAAAAACAAGAAGAAGAACGACGCAAAGAATCTTGCAAATCACCCACGGACAGAATATTCCAAGACTGTCGTCTTGGATTAGTAATCTTGAAGTAAAAAGATATATAAAATGTAACTTGCAAAAAGAAATAAACAATCAAATGCGAATGTCGTTGAAGTTCCGGAGGACAACCTTACTCGGGATCTAACCCGAAGGACAACCTTATCCGGATCCTAAAGCCTCTAATGCAATTCTATATGTAGGAGAAGATAAGCAAGTGAAATAATTATACGAAAACAGAAATAAATAAATAAAAAATCTGTAAAAAAGAAAAACAAAGCTAGATTGGTGGTTTCACCGAATCTTAGCGCCCCCGGCTCTGATACCAATTGTTGGATCGAAAGTGTCGCTAGAGGGGGGGGTGGATAGCGATACGGTGTCGTTAAAAACTTTTGCAATAAGTAAAAAGCAAGTAGAGAATGCACAGCGGAAATATAAAGTAGACAAGATATTTTTACGTGGTTCACAATCTTTCGATTGCTAATCCACGGCCCTAGTGATCCTTGATCACGTACGGAGGGCAATTCACTAAAACCACTCCTCCTCGTTGGAGGTAGGAGCAACGACATTACAAAAGAAATCAAGGCAAAGGACACTCCCCTTTCCTTGTTACGATTAAAGCACAAAGACAATTTAAAGAAGTAGAACTTAAATAAATATCGACAACTCTTATAAGTAGAAGATGTAGCTTTCGTTGTCGTGACGCCGTCGTAGCAAATGTGAGTAGTAGTAGTAGCGGCGTTACGAGCTCTTGAAATCTTGTTATTTGCTTGGCTTGAACATGTCTATTTATGGATATTGATCTATGAATTTAGACATAGGTAGTGTCCAAGGTGAGGTTCTTATCCCAACTCAAGGATGAGGTGTTTCATCCAACCACCTTGTGCCACCTCCAACCTTCTTGTGCGCCAACTCAAGGATGAGGTGTTTTATCCAACCACCTTGTGCCACCTCCAACCTCCTTGGGCGCCAACTCAAGGATGAGGTGTTTCATCCAACCACCTTGTGCCACCTCCAACCTCCTTGGGCGCCAACTTGAGGATGAGGTGTTTCATCCAACCACCTTGTGCCACCTCACCTTATTTTGGGCGTCCACCACAAGGAAGCTTGGTGATGGTTTGGATGTCCACCTTGATGCCACATCACCCTTTGTACCAAAACACGAGTCAAGTCCAAATTCACCCCCTTGAAATTCGAGCTCTTCTAGGTCGGAACTTGACTAGCAGTTGATTGTAGTCAAAGGGTTTTGGACTGCAGTACAAGTTAGCTTAAAATATAAAGTACGATGGTTCTAACCATCTGATCTCGACCTAGACCTTCCATTGGAGGTATTGGGTCGGATCTACGCTTAACGACCTTGCTTCGCTTTCACACGAGCTTACCTTGTAGCCTCGCTTCCGGTCTTCACCCGAGTACCTCGGCTTCCTCCGAAGTCCCTCTGGCGTTGCCCGACCACCTCGGTTCCCACCGGGTGTCGCAGACCTTCCGCTCAACTTTAGCATTTCTGCACACTTAATTGAGCTCGTAAGATAACAAATATACCCTTAACTATTGAGCCTTTTGCCATAATCAAAATACCGGTTCGACTTTGGTGCCCACTGCACCAACAAATCTTTCATACCATGCCCGGGGAGCTTGTTTTAACCCATATAATGCTTTCCTAAGCTTACATACATGGTTTGGATAATCTATGTTCTCAAATCCGGGTGGTTGCTCTACATATACTTCCTCCTTAATAAAACCATTTAAGAATGCCGATTTAACATCCATTTGATAAAGTTTAAATCCCATATAAGAAGTATATCCTAAGAGAATTCTAATAGATTCTAATCTAGCAATCGGGGCATAAGTCTCATCATAGTCAAGCCCCTCAACTTGATTAAATCCTCTAGCAACCAACCTAGCCTTATTTCTAGTGATATTTCCTTGGTCATCTAGCTTATTCCTAAAGACCCATCTTGTGGTAATTATGGTTCTATCATTGGGTCTAGGTACTAACTCCCATACTTGACTCCTCTCAAATTGAGCCAATTCATCTTGCATTGCCAAAATCCAATCCGGATCATGTAATGCATCATTGATCGATTTGGGCTCAATTTGTGAAATGAGAGCTACTTGACTAGTAGGAGGTCTATGAAATGACCTAGTTCTTACTCCTTGAGATAGATCTCCTACTACTTGGTCAAGTGGATGATCTTGATGAATTCTTAGGGTTCTAGAAGGGGTTTCAAATTGATCATTGTTATCTTCTACCCTCCTTTCATCATCGGAATCTCCTCTTCCTCCCCCTTGATCATTACCCCTAATGGTCAAACTTTGAAGTTTTTGGGTAATGTCTTGATTATTGTCATTAATATCCTTATCAATGGAGGACTTTCTAGGGTAGGTACTAGTAGTTTCATCAAATTGAACATTGGAGGACTCATCAATCCCTTGGGTTCTCTTATTGTAAACTCGATACCCTCTACTTGTGGATGAGTATCCAACTAGGATTCCCTCATCTGCTTTGGATTCAAATTTTCCTAAGTTATCCTTGGTGTTTAGAATATAAACTTTACATCCAAAGACTTTGAAATAATGAATTGTGGGAATAGTCCCATTCCATAATTCAAATGGTGTTTTTCCTAAAAACCTATGGATTTGGACCCTATTTTGGATATAGCAAGCGGTATTAATCGCTTCCGCCCACAAGTAGCTAGGTAGAGAATATGCATTAAGCATAGTCCTAGCCGCCTCTTGTAGGGCACGATTTCTCCTTTCCACCACCCCATTTTGTTGAGGTGTTCTAGGACAAGAGAACTCATGCTTGTACCCTTGCTCTAAACAAAATTGTGAAAATTTTGAGTTCTCAAATTCACCACCATGATCACTACGGATCCGGTTGATTTTGAGACTCTTTTCATTTTCAACCCTTTTACTAAATCCTATGATTATTTCTAAGGTATCATCCTTATGTTTCATAAAGTAGACCCAAGTATACCTAGAAAAATCATCTACTACAACCAAACAATATTTGTTACCATTTAAAGATGGAGTACTATGACAATCAAATAAGTCAAGATGCAACAATTCTAATTGTAAAGAGGTATTAGTTAGGGTTTTACTTTTGTGTGATGCTTTTATTTGTTTTTCTTCTTGGCAAGCATCACACATTTTGTTCTTGACATACTTGATCTTCGGTAGCCCTTTGACCAACTCCATCTTGGCTACCTTGGCTATGTTTTTCATGTTGATATGCCCTAATCTCCTATGCCATAGCCAACTTTCCTCTTCTTTTGCAACAAAACACTTAGTAGAAATGTTAGAAGCATATGAAAGATCAACATAATAGATATTTGATTTCCTATATCCAACTAACATGCAATCATTTAATTTCTTGTGCCTAATCATGCATTTAGAGGATTCAAAAGAAACATGATAGTTTGCATCACAAAGTCGACTAACACTTAATAAATTAAATTTCATATTTTCAACTAGTAAAACTTTGTGAATGACAATTTTGGGGGATACCTCAATTGTACCTCTACATAATATCTTGAGTTTTCTACTATTCCCAAAGGACACCGCTCCCTTCTTCACATACTTAATTGTGGAGAACTTGCTCACATCCCCGGTCATATGTGTTGAGCAACCGCTATCCACAATCCACATACCTTGCTCTCCTACCTAAATCACATGAAAAACACAAGCTTTTGGTACCCAAACATTTGGACCGGTAACATTAAGTAAAAACTTCTTAGGTACCCATGCTTTCTTAACCTTTCCCTTAATGGTTGCTTTCCTATTAATCAATGAAATATAAGCAACTTCTTTTTCTTTTGGCTTATATCCTAAACCGGCCTTGTTGTAAATGGCTCTTTGCCGACTAAGGATCATATCAAGACATTTTGAGCCATTTGAAAATTTTTCTAAACATGCTTTTAGCTCAACAACCTCATCCTTAAGTTTGTCATTCTCTTCCTTAAGCATGCAAGAATCGATATGTGAAGGTTTTTCATTCCTAATTGCCTTTAGTTCTACCTTCATGCTCTTAACCTTAGATTTTGACTTATCTAGAGCCTCTTTAAGATAAGCAATTGATTTATAAAGAAGCTTGATTTTGGGAGAGTTCATTACCTCATCGTCACTAGATGACGATTCATCACTTGAGGAGTCTTCTTAGCTTGATGTACCCGAGTCATCTCCTAGGGCCATGAGTGCCACATGGCGTGTGATGTGACAAAGTTCATCATCGGAGGAGGAGTCTTCAACACTTGGTGTGTCCCATGTGGTTTGAGCCACCATGGCCTCCTTCTTCTTCTTCTCCTTCTTGTCCTTCTTTTTTTTTTCTTTTTCCTCCTTCTTCTTTAGCTCCGGGCAATTTGGATTTATGTGCCCCTTCTTGTTGCAAGCATGGCAAATCACATTATTATTGAAACTTGAATTACCACTAAACTTACCTTTTGAAGAATGAGACCCCTTCCTTGCTTCTCTACTCTTGAACTCCTTTGATTTCCTATAGAGCTTCTTGACGAAATTTGCCATCTCACTAGATGAGTCTTCATCACTACTTGAATCATGCTCCGATTCGGATGATGATGATGCTTCTTTTCTTTCCTTCTTCTTCTTTTCCTTCTTTTCAACAAATAGAGCTAAACCCTTTTCCTTAGAGGACATGTTAGTTTTCTCATGTAATTCAAACTCACAAAATAATTCATCAATTTTAATTTGAGAGAGATCCCTAGTTACCTTAATGGCATCAACTATAGAAGTCCATAAAGAATTTCTAGGAAATGGTTGAAGAATATACCTTACCAAGTTCCGGTTGTCAACTCGCTCACCTATGATATGGAGTCCGTTCACAATCTTCTTGAACCTTCCATGCATTTGGCTTACGGTTTCATGCATCTTCATTTGGAAGGCTTGAAGTTGTCCAATTAGTAGGTCCTTCTTGGCCCTCTTTGACTCCTTGGAACCTTCATTTAGCTCAATGATCTTTTCCCATAGCTCCTTGGCGGATTCGAAAGGCCCCACCTTGTTGAGTTGCTCCATGGTAATACCGCATTGAATGGTGAGTACCGCCTTTACATTTGACTCGAATCGTCTATTCATTTCCCTTGTCCAATCCTTGCTTGGAATAGGGTTTCCTTGTTCATCCACCGGTTCCTCGAAGCCATCTACAATACTATGCCAAATTTCAATATTGCTCATTAGATAATACTTCATCCTACCTTTCTAATATGCAAAGTGACTCCCATCGAAGAGTGGTGGCTTGGCGGTGCTATATCCCTCTGGAAGAGCCATTGATGCCTTGGTTGATGGTGAGATCTTCCAAGCTATCCGAGCTCTGATACCACTTGTTAGGACTCTTGTAATGGCTAGAGGGGGGTGAATAGCCTTTCTTCGTTTCTACAAGTAAGTTAGCGGAAGCAATACAAATACGAAAACGAATACGAATACGAATAAGAAATAAGAAACCAAACGCTAACACCCGATGTACGTGGTTCGGAGATGACGCTCCTACTCCACGGCAATCCGTAAGGTGGATTAGTCCTAGCCAAGCTTCACTATATTCTCCTTTGGATGAACCAAGGTGGAGAAACCTTTCTTACAATGCTCTCCTCTTCCTTTACAATGATGGATGATTAAGAACTAGAGAAGAGGAGGTTTTGAATTGTTAAACCACTTGGGAAAGCTTGGTGAGCACGAGGGTGTAGTTAGGAATAAGAGCACTAGCTTCACCAAGCTCCCCAAGGCCCCTTTTTATAGAAGAGAGGCTGTTTTTCCCGTTGGGCCTCGATCAGTCGACTGATGCTTACCATCAGTCGACTGCCGCCGAAGCCAACGACTTCTGAACCAAGATCTCCGCGGAGATTCGTAGCCGCAATTTCTAATGGCTAGGTGATCAGTTGGTGATCCTCCATCGATCGGTGATGGAGTGATCGATCAGTGATCAATGTAGCGATCAGTGGGACCGCATTACTGGTGATTTTCTCCTTGATCGATCATTGCTTCCCTTGGCGATCAATGATCGCAACATCGATCGACCGCCCACGACCAAGGTAGTCGGCGATGGCGATTTACCGACTCGGTCGAATGCTCGACCCGGATCGATACATCGTGATCGATCGATACTCATCAAGTATGAGTAATTCACACTTGATTTTACACCCTAGACCTAGACTCAACTTTCTAGCTCCTCATTAAGCCTTGCGCCTTCAGGATCCCTCCGAGTCTGCGACTTATTCATCCTTTGCGCTTTGCTTCCAAGAGCTTCCTTCGGTTTCGTCATGTCTTGGGTTGCCAAATGCTTGGACTTTACGCCGCCAAGACTACAAGCTTGGACTTATGCTGCCAAGACCTTACTTTGGACTTCCTTTGCCAAGATCATACTTGGACTTCCTTTGCCAAGGTTCACTTGGACTTTACGCTGCCAAGACTACAAGCTTGGTCTTATGCTGCCAAGTCCATCCCTTGGACTTCCCTTGCCAAGATCATACTTGGACTTCCTTTGCCAAGGTTCACTTGGACTTTACGCTACCAAGACTACAAGCTTGGTCTTATGCTGCCAAGTCTATCCCTTGGACTTCCCTTGCCAAGATCATACTTGGACTTCTCTTTTACCAAGTCTTCATCCTTGGATTTTCCTGTCACTTAAAACATATTCGCAATTAGATCACAAGATATTACCTAACTTAGATGATTATCCAAACATCAAAACATATAAATGCTTGGAGCATTGTTGCACCAACAAGTTTCTCGTCCCGAAATTCTCTTGGTGTCATTGACCTTCAACTTAGCTTAATCATTTCCTGCACACTCAACACACCACATGAGATAACAATAACAACTTAAATTTGAACCTTTGCCATAATCAAAACCTAGGTTCGATTATCTGGTGCCCCTGCAACAACACTAACTGTGAATGTGTCAAGTGATAGGAAAATCCAAGTATGAAGACTTGGTAAAAGAGAAGTCTAAATGTGAATCTTGGCAAGAAATGTTCAAGGGAAAGTCTTGGCAGTGTAAGTCCAAGTATGTAGTCTTGGCGGCATAAAGTCTAAGTAGACCTTGGCAAAGGAAGTCCAAAGGCAAGGTCTTGAAAGCGTAAGACCAAGCATGTAGTCTTGGCGACGTAAAGTCCATGTGGACTTTGGCAAAGGAGAAACCCAAGACATGATGAAACTGAGGGAAGCTCTTGGAAGCAAGCGTAAGGATGAAGGAGTCACAGACTTGGAGGGATCCTGGAGGTGCAAGGCTGAAGGAAGAGCTAGAAGGTTCAGTCTAGGTCTAGAGTGTTGGTTTCAAGTATGATTTGATCATACTTGAAGTATGCCAGTCAACTGGGTTCTTGTCTCAGTCGACTAGTCTTGAGTTCTTAGTACTCGAGGGTCCAGAAGACTTGATCAGTCGACTGGGGTTATGACTCAATCGACTGGTCAGTCAGTCAACTGAAATCGATTGAGTTTTTGAGGTTCATTAATCGACTACCAAGGTTTGGCAATCGACTGGTCCACCAATCATTTGACTGTCATACCCTAGCAGTCAACCATTATAAGTGGACACGGGCACAGAAACTTTTATAGTCGAGTGATTGCTTAGAGCAGTTGACTGATAGCTTGATTAGTCGACTGTTGCTATGATCAGTCGACTGATCATAGTCCTATTGGGTTGTGATGACCACAGATCAGGCTCGTTAGAAGCCGTTGGATTTGGTCAGCTACAGCAGCAGTCGACTGTTACAGGCACAATGGGAAAAATCAACCTCTTCTTTATAAAAGATGGCCTTGGGGAGCTTGAGAGTGTTGGTGCTCTCATTCCAAACTCTACTCTCAAGCTCACCAAGTATTCTCAAGCCTTCTAGTGTGTTTTAATCTCTTCTCTATTTTCACTTCCATCATTTGTAAGAAGAAGAGTGATTGTAAGAGGGCATCTCCACCATGGTGTGTGATCATCAAAAGGAGATCTTAGTGAAGACTTGATAGGGTTGATCCACCTTACAAATTACCGTGGAGTAGGAGCATCATCTCTGAACCATGTTAAACATCCTTGTTAGTGTGTTTTTTTTGTCTACTGATTTCATTTATATTTGTATTTTTGTTTTTGCTTCCTCTAATGTGTTTGTAGAAATCGAAAGAGGCTATTCACCCCCTCTAGCCATCCAAGGATCCTCTACAAGTGGTATCAGAGCCCGGATCGCATCGGAGGATCTAACCATCAACCGAAGCAAATGACGTTTCAAGAGGGTTATAGTACGACGCGACAACCTTTCTTCAACAACAACAATTTCACGTATTGGAAAGGTAGGATGAAGTATTACTAATGAATGATATTGAGAATTGATTTAGTATTGTATATGGGTTCGAAAAGCCCGTAGATGAGTTTAGAGCGCCACTACCAATTGAGCAAGGTCGGACCCTTCGACTCTGCAAAAGAGCTTTGGGAGAAGCTCATTGAACTTAATGAAGGATCCAAGGAGACAAGAAGAGACAAGAGGGACCTATTGATAGGTTAACTTCAAAATTTTAGCATGAAGACCAATGAGATCGTGAGTCAAATGCATAGTAGATTCAAGGAGGTGGTCAACGGACTTCATGTCATAGGTGAGAAGATGGAGAATCGAGATTTGGTAAGGTATGTTCTTCAAGCTTTTCCTAGGATAATCTTATGGAAATCAATGGTAGATGCTTATAAGGTCTCTAGAGATCATTCATTAGTTAAATTAGATGAATTGTTTTGTGAGTTTGAATTTCATGAACAAGCTAACACTTCATCAAAAGAGAAAGGTTTAGCTCTTATTGTAGGAAAGAAGGAGAAGAAGAAGAAGGAAAAGAAGGAGGTCTATTCATCATCCGAGTCAGAGGATGAGCCATCAAGTAGCGATGAAGAGTTATCGGCTAGCAAGGTTGCCCACTACGTCAAGAGATTTGATGGAAGATCAAGAAGGCTCACCAAGAAGGATGTGAGGAGGATGTTCCAATCCTAAAAAGGTAAATCAAGTAGTAATTCAAGTTCTAACACTAATGTCACTTGCTATGGATGCAATAAAAAGGGGCACATCAAGCCAAATTGCCTAGACTTGAAGAAGAAAGAAGAAAAAGAAAAGAAGAAGGACAAGAAGGAGGCTATGGTAGCCCAAACCACATGAGACACAAAGCATTGAAGACTCATCCAATGAGGAGGATGTTGGGTTTCCGGCACCGCAACGAGTGTGTATTCGAACATGTTTCGTAAACATATGTACAGTGGAAGAATTAAAAAGCAATAAATCTAATTTATTACAACACACATATCACACACATGCATAGTACAACATGTGTAGACATAATCATAGTTTCAAATTTTGCAATAAAAGGAAATTACTCTATGTATACCTGACGTATCACGTGTAGCGGGAAAGACATCAACCGGAGCGACTCTCGCTAGAATCACCTCTATCCGTATTCACGCTGAGTATCGTCGAGATTACTTCACAAATCCATGAGCCTCGTCTTCGTACGAGTCACTAGCCTCGTGTCGAAGACGATGTGATCGAGAGAAGATCACAATCCGAATCAAAATTCGGATTCAAAAACGAGTCCCCAAAACTTACTTCTTCGGAGAGGTATTCGTCAACCGTTTGACGAATCCTTTCTCGTCCACCTATGAGGATTACCGGAGATCGAATCTCTGACAAAGTAGCTGCTGTCGGAGCTCCAAACGTCATCCAAATGACGCTCCGACACGAAGGAAACAAGCTGTCCAAAAAACTGGACAGCTTGATGGAGGATGTTGCGCCGGCCAAAGACGATGGCCGGCCAAACCTTGGTCGCCGGAACCAAGGTGAGTCACCGGAGGGTCGCCGGAGGAGTGGCCGACAGCAAGGGTGGATGCTGGAAAAAAGCTAGGCAGCGTGGAACCCTTGGGCGGCGGCATGGAGAAGAGAGGGAGAGGGTTGGGCGGCTAGGTCTTTCCAACAACCAAAAATTATCCACGAAAAACCCTTAAGCCATGTTTTTATAGAGAACACATTCTCCTAACGGTTATTGGTTCATAACCAAAACCTGTTAACCCGCTCCAATAACTTAAGTTAAAATAAACCGAACCGAGTTAGTCTATTTTAAGTTAAAACGAACCGAACTAACTTTGGTTCATTCGTTTAAAACAAACCAAACCCCTTTGGTTTATTCTTCACCATTGGATTAGAACCAACCCAATTTGGTTCATCCATCATGTCTTCATAAGACACGACCCATCCATGCTTCCATTGCGACTGAAACAATTTCAAGCTCGCTCCTTGTTTGGTCCAACCAAACTTAGTTTCTCACGCTATGAGAATCTCATTCTCAAGCTCGTTTTAAATCCTTCGGATTACGCTCGTTGTGTGTGTGACCAAATAGGTTCTCAGTTTATGTTGGTCATATATAATTAACCATTAATTATAGAATGATCATGAGTGACACCTAGTAGTACATCATGATCCCCAATTAACCGAAAAGATCAACGGTTGATCCAGAACTATTTCTGAAACCCTTCAGCAGCTACAATGAATCATGCCCCATTCCCTTCACGTATCTTATACCCACTTGGTTCAGGACATGGTCTATAGTGTCAGTCCCCACTAGGTTGACTACGTCACACCTAGCCCAAGTTGTTGGATCGAAGCAGATCGCTAGAGGGGGGGGGGGTGAATAGCGATAGAAAACTTTTCTTTCTTTTTCCAATTCATTTCAAAACAAATATATGCAGCGGAAAGATAAATGACAAATAAAGAAGGACAAAAGGATTTTTACTTGGTTTGTAGCCTTCGGCTACTACTCCAAGGCCCTAGTGGTCCTTGACCATGCACGGAGGGCAAAACACTAAACGAACTCCTCCTCGTTGGAGGTAGGAGCTGAACGAATACAAAAAGTCACAAAGCTTGAGGTAGAGGGACACTCCCCCTCTCCTCGTTATGATAAAAACTCCGAGACAATTAAAGATAATTAATATGAACAATATAAGCTGAAATGAAACTAATACCGATGGAAAAGAGTAAACAAATAAGCGTACGACGTCGGAGAGGTAGCACTTCGTTGTCGGAAAGTTGTAGCTTTGCAGAGGCTTTTGGAAGCTTAGAATTGATGATAAAACCCTAGGAGAGACCCTCCTTTTATAGCCCTTGAACCCCTTTTCGAGAGGATTTTCAACCAATAGAAATTAGGCACATGACTCCTTGAAAAATGGTGATAAAGCTTGACTCCTCGAGGCTGATCATTGACCATCAGTTGACTGATGGACATCATCAGTCGACTGATGGCAGCATCAGTCGAATGCTAACCGTAGACAGTCGACTGATGGACGACAGTTGAGTCCTCCAAGCTGGCATTCGACTGATGCTAGCTGCAGGGCAAAGTTAGCTTAACAAAAATATTATTTCGATGACTGTTGACCGTCCGATCTCGACCTAGACTACCTATAGGATGTCTTTGGTCAGATCTATGCTTAAGATCATCCCCGTAAAGAGGATATGACCTCTCTTACTCTCGCATACACACGAGCTTATCTCGATACTTACTGTGTTGCTTTCGCTTCCGACTTTCCACTTGACTCCTTCGGCTCCCTCCGAAGTCACTCGAGTGTCGCCCGACCACCGCGGCTTCCTTCGGGTGTCGCTAGCCTTCAGCTCCAGCGTTGACACTTTTCTGCACACTCGATTTAGCTTGTGAGATAACAATATAAGCTTAACTTTGTATCGTTTGCTATAATAAAAACTCAGGTTCGACTTAGGTGCCTATTGAACCAACAATCTCTCCCTTTTTGATCTATGGCAAACCCACATACAAAGTTAAGAAAATAGCATGCATGAAGAAAAATAATGTGCATGAGAAACAGTAATAAAAGGATTAAGTAGGAGTAGTAAGGATTTTCTTCAAGTACTCCCCCTTGAGGAAACCTCCCCCTTGACCGAGGGCGAGTCTTGAAAGAAGACCTTAATCCTCCCCCTTGAGGGTTGCTATTTAGGAAGAGTTTAAGTAATTAACATTACTTAAAGTTGGCCTTAGTAAAACGTTTAGGTTAAGAGGACTTCTTAACTTGGCCCTTTCTCCCCCTTTCTTAAGTAAAACATTAACGTTTGGCCATAGTGTTTAAAAATAAGTTTAAGTTAAGAATTCTCTTAGCTCTTCCTTTTTGTTAACAAAAACACGTTAAGTGAATTTTCAAAACTTAAAGTTAAGTAAACATTTACTTAACTTTTGACCATGTAAATAACTATGAAGTATATGAAGTGAAAGTTATGTTATCAAAAATTTTGTTTTGATTCCTTAACTTTGGCCTTTTTCTCCCCCTTTTGCCATATATCGAAAAGAGTGGGGGTGTGTGAAAAACAAAAATAAATTTAAAGTCCAAGCATGTTTCATATTATTTTGAAAATAATATACTGAAAATAAGCTCATCTATAAAATGTTCGACTCATATTTGGCTTGGTTGATATGAAAGATCAACCAGTCCTGGTCAGAGTCGGTTAATATGTATGATTATACTCCTTGGTTCATGGCGATGCACTAGCTCTACATCTGAAACCAAGAGTAAGGTCCTAACATCTCACGCCCATCTACATGGATAAGTACACAAACACATTAGTCCTATGTGTTGTGAGATGTATTGGCTCCTTAAATCTATAGGTGCATGATATCTAAGGTATGTCCTATGCTAGTTCCATGAAAATGAAAAGTAAGAAATAGTAGTAAGAAAATATAATTTGTAAGTTCCTATTCTACTACGCACATGCCCAATTTCCGTCTTAATAGACTAAATTCGGCTTCGGGTAGGGGTTTAGTAAATAGATCTGCTAAGTTAGACTTCGATTCGATGTTTTCGAGTTGTATGGCTCCGTTGGCCACATGTTCTCGAATGAAATGGTATTTAACCTCTATATGTTTGGTCCTAGAGTGACATATTGGATTCTTAGTAAGGTTAATTGAACTAATATTATCTATGTGAAGTTTAGTATTTGTAAAGTCTAACTTAAAGTTGTGGAGAGTGTGCTTCATCCAAAGAAGCTGAGTGACACACTCACCTATCGTGATGTATTCGGCTTCGGTGGTAGATAAGGCAACACAGTGTTGTAAGAGATCGGATGGCCGGCTAGAGGGGGGTGAATAGCCCTCGTTCGTTGGTTATCGGAATTTGCTCGTCTACAATTAGATTAGCGCAAGCGGAAACAACAATACAAGCAAATTAAACAAATAAAAACAAAGCAAAGGAAATAGACAATGCTAACACAAGATGTAACGTGGTTCACGGCTACGCCGCTAATCCACGGTCCGATTCGTCCACGGTGAATCACTCCGCCAAAACCAATCACTATCAGTCTCTCCTTTGCACAAAGCTAGGTGGAGGTAACCTTTACAACCAAGATCACTCTTCTTACAAATAGAATGGATTAAAAGCGAGTAAGAAGAGTTTAGAGCTTGTGGGGCACTAGGAAGATTGTTTGGAACTTAAGCATTAGCCTCTCAAAGGCTCACACCCTCTCTTTTTATAGAGAGGGCATTCTGGACCTCACCGATCATTGCCGACCCGTCAATCGACCGCCTGGGCCGGCTACACGGCGGTTCTGATGGCCAAAACCCTATTGACGCCGATCATCGGCTGCGCGCCTTGATCGATTGCTAATCTTGTCGATTCGGCCGCTTAGCGTATGGCGGTCATCGCTACTAAACCGATCGATCGTATACCGGTCGAGCTACACTCGACTCGAGCAAGCGATCGCTATTCCATGGCAATCGATCGGTGTGTGAAAACCCATCCGACACTTGGCCAAATGGCCAAGTTTCACCTAAACTACCCCTCCCGGGTTACAATCGCTCACTCTCATTTCGGAGTCCTTCGCCGAAGTTCTCTTCGTTCGGCCACGTCCTCGCGATGTCAGCCGCGGCTGCAATGCTCCTTCGCGTCTCTTGCCTCGAAGTCTACTTCCTCGGCTTCACTCCAAGCTTCTCGTCCGGCGGTCCCTCGGATGCTCCAAGCGCACGGCTTCCGCAAAGCTATCCTTCACCGACTCAAGGCACGAGTCATGAGATGTGAAACTCGCCATGGCTCCATGTGCGAATTACTAAGTCCTGCACGACTTCAACGCACACATATCAAATAAACATAACACACTAACTTAAACCCTTTGCCACACCATCAAAACCATATTACGGCAAGAGATTGCCCTAACAATCTCCCCCTTTTTGATGTGTGGCAATCCGTTTAAGTTAGGTAAAACATTTGATATAAATTCTAAGGTAAGAAAGCATGTAAAGATAAACATGATATAGCAACATGCAACTCCCCCTTAATCCATGAAACTCTCCATGTAGATTTTCTCCCCCTATCATATATTTCTCCCCCTACAATATATTTCTCCCCTAATGTGATTAACTTAAACATACTTATTTCTCCCCCTTTGACACCATCAAAAAGATTAACACTAAGTTATAAGCTCATGGCATCAAGTATAATGGAGGAAAAATATGTCAAGTTGATTTAAAAATTGGGTACCATTTGTTGATGACATAAAGTATATTTCTACCACTTGTAGGAGGTTTACAAACTGAATTCGGCCTTCAATATTCTGATACCACGGTCATTGCTATCGATATGGCGGTCGTAAATAAGCCAAATTTACGATTTTCTGGATGAAATTCAGAAATGCATTAAAAATTTCAGAAAATTCGAAAAATCATGAAATTCGAGGAACATATTTCTCTTAAGTATATCTATCAAGGAAAAATAGTTTTTCATGAAAAATCATTATATTTTACAAGATTTGCTAAAAATCCAAACACTTGAAAAACCACTAGTTTTTGAGCATGTTAGTATCAAGTTAGCTACCTAGTTTTGCATCCAATTGTTTCAAAACATGAATACATGTATTTTAAGGTAAGAAATTGTTTTGAAAACATTAGAAATATCCAACCATGATCTTTGGGCAATATGTCTATTAATTAAACATAAGCCTTCCCCATGATTGGTCTATTATTGCTATTTTGATACTTTAAATGACCATCTAAATGTCATAGGCATTAGTGGACATTTGTATCATCCTAATATCTCACCCATGCTAAGTTTGCAATCAAGTTAGCCTATAGTGAGTGTGAGATGCATCCTAGGGGGGTATTTGTATATATATACTTAACCAATATATTCAAGCAATTCTATCATGGTTAAGTATCAACCTAACAACCTACATGATCATAATGACATATATCAATTAATTTCACATTATGATCATGAAATACATGTTTTCATCAAATTATAACCATGCATTAGGCATTATATGATGATAATAAATAAAGTATCACCTAAAGCATGATTTAAACCTATTTCTCATGATGATGTGCCAAATATCAAAAACATAAATCATGATTACACATATACATAGCAATTGCATTAATCATCATGATTTAAGCATTATTACCTTTTTATGGGCACGTTATCATCACCCAACACTATCTAAAAATGTTGTCCCGTCATCCTAAGTCAACCACAATATGATATAGGTCAAGTTCATATGGTTGACTACCCTAGGGGTTTTCTAACCCTTAAGGATGGATTTTGGAACCCAAAATAGATTTTTACCTATGGGGTTCACTAGAAATTCCTTGGGGGATCCATTTCTTAGCTATTACTTTGTTTTTGTCTTGTCCCTAGCTATTAGGCATCTATAGGCCTTCTCATTTTCTTCTCTTTATATCCTAGGCCTTTCTTGTTAAAACTTGCCCTTTGGCTCCCTATGATCATATTCAAAGTGTTGGAGCCAATTGTGAATTTTCCTAGGGCTTTGGTTAAATAATCTACCTTTTCCTTAATGCCCTATTTTCCTCTATGCATGCATCACTAACATCTAAAGGCACATATTATCATGTGAGCATGCATCATCATGGCAAGAAGAAGTATCATTATTTTTAAGCATGCATTTCCTAACTTATTTTCTAAGTCTTTAATTTGATTAAGCATGCTTTTATTTTTCTTTTTCATTCCAAATAGGTCCTTAGTTAAACTAGAAATTATGGAAACTATTTTACTAGGAGAAGCTTTCGTTACCATAGTTTCCATATCTTCTTCTTCTTCTTCGGATGATGAGGAGGATGATGATGTGGAGGAGGCTCCCCTTCACTTGAGCTCTCTCCTCTTGTGCTTGATCCTTCATTTCGGAGGAGGAGCAATCCAAATCATCAAAGGCCATCAAGGCCAAATTGGCGACAAAGGCATTCTCCTCATCCGATGATGAGGAGGAGGATGAGGAAGGATCATCCCATGTCTTGGCCTTGAATGCTTTGGCCTTCCCTTTTCTTTTGCCTTCTTCTCCTCTTCCTTCTTTTCTTGCTCCCTTTTTCTTCTTCTTTTCTTCTTTCTTTTTCCTCTCTTCCTTGCTTTTGTTTAGGAGAGGACAATTGTCCTTATGTGTCCCTCTCCTTGGCAATTGTAGCATATCACCTTCCCCTTGGTCTTCTATTCCTATCATTTGATTTATCAAATCTAAAATTCTTAAATACACGCCTCACCTTCCTTACCATGTAGGCTTCCTCGGTGCTATCCATGGAGGAGGAGGAGGCTTCATCATCGGAGGAGGAGGACTTCCATCTTCTTCTTCCCTTGTTTGCCAACAATGCTACTCCTCTTGAGGTTGAATTCTTGGCTCTTCTTGAATTCCTTCAAGCCTCGCTTTCGTGGAGCTCCATTGTCGAGAAGAACTCCTCCAAGGTACTTACTTCCAAGTTCTTGGACATATAGAAGGAGTCCACCATGGAACTCCACTTTGAGGACCGGGAAAGGCATCTATAGCCTTCATGAGCATGTCGATTCGATAGCTTCTCACCTACACTTGTTAGCCCAATTAAAATTTCCTTAAACCTAGAGTGTAAAGAGATTACCTTTTCCCCTTTTCTAATTTAATGTTGGATAGTTGAGAGCGGAGGAGATCTCTCTAGCTAGCTTTGCCTCGGATGTGCCTTCATGGAGCTCAATTAGTTTCTCCCACATCTCCTTGGCGCTTAGGCATTCTCCTATTCGGTTGATTTCTTGTTGAGGAAGCACATTGTAGAGATGGTGCTTGGCTTTGGAGTTTGCAAGGTGCTCCTCTCTTTGCTTCTTGGTCCACCTAGATTTCTCTATTGGCTTCCCCTCTTCATCCCTAGGCAAAAAGAAACCGGATTCCATTGTAATCATTATATCAAAATCCGTTTCGAAAAATACCTCCATTCGCTTCTTCCACCAAGCGAATTCTCCTTCAAACTTCGGAGGATGGATGTTGGAGCCGGCCATTTTTGATGTAGGGCTTGTTGGGTTAGTCGGTGACAAGCAACCTCGGCTCTGATACCACTTGTAAGGGATCGGATGGCCGGCTAGAGGGGGGTGAATAGCCCTCGTTCGTTGGTTATCGGAATTTGCTCGTCTACAATTAGATTAGCGCAAGCGGAAACAACAATACAAGCAAATTAAACAAATAAAAACAAAGCAAAGGAAATAGACAATGCTAACACAAGATGTAACGTGGTTCACGGCTACGCCGCTAATCCACGGTCCGATTCGTCCACGGTGAATCACTCCGCCAAAACCAATCACTATCGGTCTCTCCTTTGCACAAAGCTAGGTGGAGGTAACCTTTACAACCAAGATCACTCTTCTTACAAATAGAATGGATTAAAAGCGAGTAAGAAGAGTTTAGAGCTTGTGGGGCACTAGGAAGATTGTTTGGAACTTAAGCATTAGCCTCTCAAAGGCTCACACCCTCTCTTTTTATAGAGAGGGCTAACTTCTTCCCGTTGGCCGCCATTCATTGCCGCCCATGGCGATTGGCCGTCCTAACGACCTCGAACACGTCGGATGCCGACCGGTTGTCCAGCGGAACTCTTAGCGATCGGCTGCTGGACCTCACCCGATCATCGGCGACCGTAGTCGACGCCATCGGCTACGGCGGTAATGGCCAAAACCCTATTGACCCGATCATTGCGCCTTGGCGCATCGAGCGCTAATCTGTCGATCGGCCAGCGTATGGCGATCATTCTGCTCTAAACCGATCGATCGTATACGGTCCGAGCTACACTCGACTCGGAAGCGATCATTGCTATTCCATGGCAGTCGACTGGTGTCGGGAAAACCCATCCGACACTTGGCCAAATGGCCAAGTTTCACCTAAGAGCTACCCCTCCCCGGGTTACAATCGCTCACTCTCATTTCTCGGAGTCCTTCGCCTTCGAAGTTCTCTTCGTTCTCGGCCACGTCCCTCGGCAGCATCAGGCGCACGGCTCTGCAATGCTCCTTCGCGTCTCTTGCCTCGAAGTCTACTTCCTCCGGCTTCACTCCAAGCTTCTCGTCCGGCGGTCCCTCGGATGCTCCAAGCGCACGGCTTCCGCAAAGCTATCCTTCACCGACTCAAGGCACGAGTCATGAGATGTGAAACTCGCCATGGCTCCATGTGCGAATTACTAAGTCCTGCACGACTTCAACGCACATATCAAATAAACATAACACACTAACTTAAACCCTTTGCCACACCATCAAAACCATATCACGGCAAGAGATTGCCTTAACAAGTGTTGCTTCCTACTGCACCAACTTACTAGACTCAAGCCGAGAAGTTGACAACAACCACTCGTACTCTTTCTATCGAGCTTACTACCGACATAGTCCAAATCGGAGTAGCTGGTTAGTTCGAACTCGGTAGATCTAGGGTACCAAATATCGACATTAGGTGTACCCTTTAGATATCTAAGGATACGCTTGACTAGAGTTAGGTGAGACTCCTTGGCAAAGGTTTGGAACCTTGTGCACATACTTACTGCAAATAAGATATCAGGCCGGCTTGCAGTTAAGTAAAAAAGACTCCCTATTACGCTCCTATAGTATTTTAAATCAATTGAATTTCCGATTACATCTTCTTCTATATTTACATTCGTTGCCATTGGAGTATTAATAATTTTAGCATCTTGCATTCCAAAGCGTTTAATTAATTCCCTAGTATATTTGCGTTGATATAGGTATATTCCATCTTTAGTTTGTTTAATTTGTAGACCTAAGAAGAAACTCAACTCTCCTACTAAATTCATTTCAAATTCACTTTCCATAAGTGAAATGAATTCATTTAGTAGGATCGAGTTGGTGGTTCCGAAAATAATATCATCTACGTAGATTTGAGCTATGAATATGTCTTTACCTAAGGTTTTTACGAAAAGAGTTGGGTCAACTATACCCTGGTTAAATCCTTTGGACTTAAGATACACCGAAAGTCTCTCGTACCAAGCTCGAGGAGCTTGTTTAAGTCCATCGAGAGCTTTCTTTAACCTAAGGACATGATCAGGTTTATCTAGGCTTTCGAAATCGGGGGGTTGACTAACATAAACCTCTTCTTTAATATATCCATTCAAGAATGCTGACTTTATATCCATTTGAAATAACTTAAATCCTCGATGTGCAGCATATGCTAATAACATTCAAATGGACTCTAACCTTGCTATTGGAGCATAGGTCTCGTCGTAATCTAAACCTTCGACTTGACTAAACCCTTTAGCAACTAATCTAGCTTTATTTCTAACTACTTCACCTTTATCATCAAGTTTATTCCTAAACACCCACCTTGTTCCAATGATTGTTTTATCTTTAGGTGGTGGTACTAATTCCCATACTTCATTCCTAGTGAATTGAGTCAGCTCTTCTTGCATTGCAATAATCCAATCGGGATCAAGAAGAGCTTGGTCAATAGTTTTGGGTTCAATTTTGGAAATCAGGGAGATTTGACTAAGGTTTATGTATAAGGCTCTAGTTTGAACTCCCAGACTTGGATCACCTATCACTTGGTCGATAAGATGATTGGTTTGAGTCCTAGTTTGATTTGGGTTTGGGTCATCTACCACTTGGTCAATAGGATGACTCGTTTGAGTCCTAGTTTGACTAGAGTCTTCTACCACTTGGTTGATAGAGTGACTTGGTTGACTTAGGTTAGGATTAATACTAGACCTGATCTCCGGATCAGAGTTAGGTCTAGTATGAATTGACTCGCTAATTGGGGTTGTCGGGGGTTTTGAAGGTTCGTGTCCTTCATCAAATACTACATTGATAGTCTCCTCGACTCTAAGGGTGTCATGGTTATATACTCTATAAGCTCTACTTGTAGTCGAGTATCCTAGAAAGATCCCGGTCGAGGTTTTGGATGTAAATTTCCCTAGATAATCCTTAGTGTTTAGAATATGTACGTTACACCCAAATACCCTAAAGTACTTGATGTTAGGTATTTTATCATAATAAATTTCGTATGGGGTCTTAAGGTGTCTCTTTACTATAAGGATTCTATTTTGGGCATAGCATGCCATACTCACGTCTTCCGCCCAAAATCTATCGGGTAGGTTATACTCGTTTAAGATTGTCCTAGCGGCTTCTTGTAGGGTTCTATTTTTACGTTCTACTAGGCCATTTTATTGTGGGGTTCTAGGGCAAGAGAACTCATGGTGGTATCCATTTAGGTTACAGATTTCTGTAAACCTGTGGTTCTCGAATTCACCACCATGATCAGTCCTAAGTCTTTTGATTTTAAGGTTTTGTTGATTTTCTATTAGTTTAAATAGGTTGATTAATTGATCTAGGGTATCACTTTTGTGTTTGATGAACCTAACCCAAGTAAATCTAGAATAGTCATCAATTATGACTAAGCAGAATTTACTCCCATTAAGTGACTTAGCTCCGTGTGAATCAAATAGATCCATGTGTAGGAGCTCAAGAACACTTTTGGTTCGTTCTTGATTAGTTAGTTGATGTTGTGTCCTAGATTGTTTACCTTGTTGACAAACATTACATATTTTATTGTTCAAGTTATTGAGGTTAGGCAAACCTCTAACTAAGTCACTCTGACTCATCTTGTGGATGAGTCTTGGGTGTGAGTGATTGAGTCGTCGGTGCCACAACCATGATTCCTCTTGCCATGTCATAAGACACTTAGTTGAGGAGTTAGTTAAGTTAATTGTGTAAATATTTTTATTTCTGGTTCCCTTAAGGATTGCTTTAGAGGTTTCATTTGTATTAATTACGCATTCATTTTCTAGAAATATGACCTTATAGTTATTATCACACAATTGGCTTACACTAAGTAAATTATATTGAAAATTTTCTACCAATAAGACATTTTGAATAATAAAGTTAGAGTTGAGCTCAATATCACCTGATCCGATGATTTTGAGCTTCCCGTTGTTTTCGAAGGCTACCGATCCTTATCGTTTGAATCGAAGCTTCGAAAATTTGAGTTGATCCCTGGTCATATGTCGGGAGTGTTAGGGCAATCTCTTGCCATGAAAAGGGGGAGATTGTTAGGGCAATCTCTTGCCATGATAAGGTTTTGATGTGTGTGGCAAAGGGTTTAAGTTAGGTTGGTATTGTTATTTGATATGTGCGTTGGAGTCTTGCAGGACTTAGTAATTCGCACATGGAGCCTTGGCGGGTTCACCCTCACAACCTCGGTCCTTGAGTCGGTGAAGGATGACTTTGCGGAAGCCGTGCGCTTGGAGCATCCGAGGGACCGTCGGACGAGATGACTTGAAGTGAAGCCAAGGAAGCAGACTTCGGAGGCAAGAGACGCGAAGGAGCATTGTAGAGTCGTGCGCCTGATGCTGTCGAGGGACGTGGCCGCGAACAAAGAGAGCTTCGACGAGGGACTTCGAGTGAGATGAGAGAATGAGTGAAATGTAAGTAGCTCATTAGGTGAACTTGGCCGAATGGCTGAGTGTCGGAGACTTGACCGCAAGGGTTAAGGTTTATCCGACTGCCGGAAGCTCAAACTTATGTTAAGTTTGAGTTTCACACGACACACCGATCGCGCCATGTAATGGCATCATGATCGCTTCCGAAGTCGAGTGTATTCATCGGTATCCGACCGATGGGTTTATGTCGTGATCAGCCGCCATGAAATGGTAGTCGATGCCAGAGGATGTCGCGCGCAGAACCGCTCATAGCCGATCGGGCAATCGACTACGAGGCAGATCGTGAGGTCCATCACGATCGCCAAGTGTTCCGTTGGACTACAACGGTCGAGGATTCGACGTGTTCGAGGCCGTTGTAGAATGACGATCATGAGGCGCGGTAGTGGCGGCCAACGGGAAGAAATCAGCCCTTTCTATAAAAAGAGAGGGTGTGAGCCTTTGAGAGGCTAATGCTTATGCTCTAAGCGATCTTCCTAGTGCCCCACAAGCTTTAAACTCTTCTTACTTGTATTTACTTCAATCTTATTGTAAGAAAAGTGATCTTGGTTGTAAAGGTTACCTCCACCTAGCTTTGTGCAAAGGAGAGACCATTAGTGGATTGGTTTTGGAGGAGTGATTCACCGAGGACGAATCGGGGACCGTGGATTAGCGGCGTAGCCGTGAACCACGTTACACCATCTTGTTAGCATTTGATTTCTTGTATTTCTATTTGCTTGTCTTGCTTTATTGTTTCCGTTGCGCTAATCTCTTTGTAGACGAGCAAATACCGACATCCAACGTTCGAGGGCTATTCACCCCCCTCTAGCCGGCCGTACCGATCCCCTACAAGTGGTATCAGAGCCAAGGAAAGCTTGTCGAGGACTAACCGCCACAACAAGCAACATTCAAAATGGCCGGCTCCAACATTCATCCACCGAAGTTTGAAGGAGAATTCGCTTGGTGGAAGAAGCAAATGGAGGTATTTTTCGAAAAGGATTTTGATATTATGATTACAATGGAATCAGGTTTCATTTTGCCTAGGGATGAAGAGGGGAAGCCAATAGAAAAGTCAAGATGGACCAAGAGGCAAAGAGAGGAGCACCTTGCAAACTCAAAAGCCAAGCACCATCTATACAATGTGCTTCCTCAACAAGAAATAAATAGAATTGGAGAATGCCTAAGTGCCAAGGAGATGTGGGAGAAGCTAGTAGAGCTTCATGAAGGCACTTCGGAGGCAAAGCTAGCAAGAAGAGACCTCCTCCACTCCCAACTTTCAAATATCAAGCTTGAAAAGGGAGAAAAGGTAACTTCCTTACATTCTAGGTTTAAGGAAATTTTGATTGGACTAACAAGTGTAGGTGAAAGGCTCTCCAACCGGGATATGGTAATGAAGGCCATAGATGCCTTTCCCCGGTCCTCAAAGTGGAGCTCCATGGTGGACTCATTCTACATCTCCAAGAATTTAGAAGTAAGCACCTTGGAGGAATTCTTCTCAACCATGGAGCTTCATGAAACAAGACTTGAAGGAATACAAGAAGAGCCTAGAATCCAACCTTCAAGAGGAGTAGCATTCTTGGCAAACAAGGGGAAGAAGAAGATAGAGATCCCCTCCTCCTCCGATGATGAAGCATCCTCCTCCTCCTCCATGGATAGCACAGAAGAAGCGTATATGGTAAGGAGGGTAAGACGTGCTTTAAAGGGTTTTCATTTTAATAAATCTAATGATAGGAATAGAAGACCAAGGGGGAAAATCATTTGCTACAATTGCCAAGGAGAGGGACACATAAGGGATAATTGTCCCCTCTTGAACAAAAGCAAGGAGGAAAAGAGAAAGAAAGAAGAAAAGAAGAAGAAAAAGGGTAGCAAGAAGAAAAAGGAAGAAGAAAAGAAGGCAAAGGAAAAGGGGAAGGCCAAAGCATTCAAGGCCAAGACATGGGATGACCCTTCCTCATCCTCTCCATCATCATCGGAAGAGGAGAATGCCTTTGTCACCAATTTGGCCTTAATGGCCTTTGATGACTTGGATTGCTCCTCCACCGAAAATGAAGAATCAAACACAAGTGGAGAGAGCTCAAGTGAAGGGGGAGCCTCCTCTACATCCTCATCCGAAGAAGAAGAAGAGGACATGGAGACTATGGTAACAAATCTAACTCCTAAGAAAATAGTTTCCATGGTCTCTAGCTTAACTAGGGATTTATTTAGAGCTAAGAAGAAGAATAAGAGCATGCTAGATCAAATTAAGGATCTAGAAAATAAACTAGAAAAAACATGCTTAAATGAAAATGAAAATATTTCTTCTAGCTTAAATGATGCATGCTCACATGAATATATGCCATTTAATGTTAGTGATGCATGCATGGATGAAAATAGGGCTTTAAGAGAGAAAGTAGATTATTTAACCAAAGCCCTAGAAAATTTTACAATTGGCTCAAACACCTTAAACATGATTATAGGGAGCCAAAGAGCTAGCTTCAATAAGAAAGGCCTAGGATACAAAGAAAAGAAAAATGAAAAGGCCTATAAATGCCTAATTGCTAGGGGACAAGATAAGAAGAAAGTAATTGCTAGAAAATGGATTCCTAAGGAATTTCTAGTGAACCCCATAGGCAAGAATTTGTATTGGGTTCCAAAATCCATCCTTAAGGGTTAGAAAAACCCTAGGATAGTCAACCATGTGGACTTGACCTATATCATATCTTTGGTTGACTTAGGATAGCGGGACAACATTTTTGGAATAGTGTTAGGTGATGATAACGTGCCTATAAATAGATAATAATGCTTAAATCATGATGATTAATGTAATTGCTATGTATGTTTGCAATCATGATTTATGATTTTGAAATTTGGCACGTCATCATGAGAAATAGGGTTAAATCATGCCTTAGGTGATATTTTGCTTATTATCATGACATAATACCTAATGCATTATAACAATTCAATGAATACATGGGTTTCATGATCATAATGTAAAATTAAGTCATATATGTCTTTATGATCATGTGGATTGTTAGGATGATACTTAACCTTGATATAATTGCATGAATATAATGGTTAAGTATATACAAATACCCCCTAGGATGCATCTCACACTCACCATAGGCTACTTTGATTGAAAACTTAGCACGAGTGAGATGTTAGGATGATACAAATGTCCACTAATGCCTATGGCATTTAGATGGTCATTTAAAGTATCAAAATAGCAATAATAGACCAATCATGGGGAAGGCTTATGTTTAATTCATAGACATATTGCCCAAAGATCATGGTTGGATATTTCATATGTTTTCAAAACAATGTCTTACTTTAAAATCTATGTATTCATGTTTTGAAACAATTGGATGCAAAACTAGGTGTTAAACTTGATACTAGAATGATCAACAACCTAGTGGTTTTTAAAACTTTTGGATTTTTGTCAAATCTCTGGAAATATAATGCCTTTTCATGAAAAACTAATTTTCACTGATAAAGAATCTTACAAGAAATATGTTCCCCAAATTTCATAATTTTTTGAATTTTCTAGAATTTTTAATGCATTTCTGAAATTCGCCCAGAAAATCAGAATTTCGGAAACCATTGTGCCAGTCGACTGCCATATTGATAGCAGTCGACTGCTAACCTGAAAAATAGTCTAATATTTTTTGATTTCAGATTTTAAATATGTTTTTGGTATTTTCCTTCTATTAGACTTGATGCCATGGGTTTATAACTTAGTATTAATCTTTTTGATCGTGTCAAAGGGGGAGAAATAATTGTGTTTAAGTAAATTATGATAGGGGGAGAATTTGTAGAGAGAGTTTCATGAATTAAGGGGGAGTTGCATGTAGTTATATCATGTTTATGTTTACATGCTTTCTTACCTTAGAAATTTATATCAAATGTTTTTACCTAACTTAAACGGATTGCCACACATCAAAAAGGGGGAGATTGTTAGGGCAATCTCTTGCCATGAAAAGGGGGAGATTGTTAGGGCAATCTCTTGCCATGATAAGGTTTTGATGTGTGTGGCAAAGGGTTTAAGTTAGGTTGGTATTGTTATTTGATATGTGCGTTGGAGTCTTGCAGGACTTAGTAATTCACACATGGAGCCTTGGCGGGTTCACCCTCACAACCTCGGTCCTTGAGTCGGTGAAGGATGACTTTGCGAAAGCCGTGCGCTTGGAGCATCCGAGGGACCGCCGGACGAGATGACTTGAAGTGAAGCCAAGGAAGCAGACTTCGGAGGCAAGAGACGCGAAGGAGCATTGTAGAGCCGTGCGCCTGATGCTGTCGAGGGACGTGGCCGCGAACAAAGAGAGCTTCGACGAGGGACTTCGAGTGAGATGAGAGAATGAGTGAAATGTAAGTAGCTCATTAGGTGAACTTGGCCGAATGGCTGAGTGTCGGAGACTTGACCGCAAGGGTTAAGGTTTACCCGACCGCCGGAAGCTCAAACTTATGTTAAGTTTGAGTTTCACATGACGATCGACCGCCATGTAATGGCGATCATTACTAAAGTCGAGTGTATTCGGTATCCGGCGATGGGTTTATGCCCGTGATCATTACGCCAGAGGATGTCGCCGCAGAACCGCTCGTAGCCGGGGCAATCGACTACGGAGGCGGCGATCGGTGAGTGAGGTCCATCAGTCGACTGCCAAGTGTTCCGTTGGACTACAACGGTCGGGATACGACGTGTTCGGAGGCCGTTGTAGTGACGGCAGTCGACTGCCAAGGGCAGCAGTCGACTGGTGGCGGCCAATGGGAAGAAATCAGCCCTCTCTATAAAAAGAGAGGGTGTGAGCCTTTGAGAGGCTAATGCTTATGCTCTAAGTGATCTTCCTAGTGCCTCACAAGCTTTAAACTCTTCTTACTTGTCTTTACTTCAATCTTATTGTAAGAAGAGTGATCTTGGTTGTAAAGGTTACCTCAACCTAGCTTTGTGCAAAGGAGAGACCATTAGTGGATTGGTTTTGGGGGAGTGATTCACCGAGGACGAATCGGGGACCGTGGATTAGCGGCGTAGCCGTGAACCACGTTACACCATCTTGTTAGCGTTTGATTTCTTGTATTTCTATTTGCTTGTCTTGCTTTATTGTTTCCGTTGCGCTAATCTCTTTGTAGACGAGCAAATATTGACATCCAACGTTCGAGGGCTATTCACCCCCCTCTAGCCGGCCGTACCGATCCTCTACAGGGAGCAACCACTCTCCAACATCCATTGATCCTACACGCAAGGTAGTTGGATCGGATATTGGATTTATTAAAGATTGGTTGAAGTTTATTAACCTAAATCATCTCACCCATGTCTACATGATCAAACATGTTAACCCTATATGTTCTTGTAAGATGACTTCCAATTTTACTTGATTTAAGTTTAATGAATTGAACACTTGTCAACCTTGCGTTAGATTCGGATTTGACCTTAGGCTCATAAAGTCACTTTTTCAAGATCATGGCTTCCAGGTCGTGGCGAGGCACAGAGGCCTTCTTTGATCGGAACAATGATCACTTCCTTAGAAAAAGCCATTTTCAAGAAAATAGAGACTTGACTCACCTAAGACCACTTCCTGGTCTAACTAGTCTAGGATACGGTGAGGTAGCTTCAGCTAGTTCCACTCGGTTAAGTGCACCGAACTAGATATGCCTTATCTAGCCCGAATACACAAGACTTCGCTTTCCTAGTGTACTATCATCTCGCCGTATCCTGGTACTATGTTATCAAGTATTGACGAGTTATAGTCCTATCTAGCCATTCTAAAAAGAAGAATCAAATTAAATAAAGAATCTAAGCATGCAATTTCTAATTTAAAATACAAACAAGTTTTGTACTAGCTCCCCCTGGACCGTTGAATTGGTTCGGTCTCTCCACATAGTGGATTTGGTCCTTGGGAACCCAGTACTGGTTCGATCCTAAGTTTGAAATCAAGGCGGTCTTAGGGACCCATGCTTGGACACATTTTTTATGTCGACTTACAATCGACATATACGACTTGTTGGTCGTATTTGAGATAAACCCTAGTCCGGCCTTGTTATACACGACCCTTTGCGATCCAAGTAAGAGGTCAAGTCCATTGGATCCCAAAGTAAACCTTTTCAACGTGTTCCTAAGATCTTCGACTTGACTCTTCAAGAGTGAGTTATCAACTTCGAGTTTTTCAACCCGAGTTGAGTCCTCCTCTCGAACTTGACTAGTCGAAGAGGTTAGGGAGACCTCGTGTTTGAGAAATTTAACTTCCTCAAACAAGGTCTCGACCTTGGACTCGGACTTAGCTAATTTTCTAGTTAAGAACTTAATTGCACTATAAAGCGTACTAATAAGGGATCGACTTAACTTGAGTGTATCTTTTGAACCAGATGTGTATCCGTGGCTTGTCTTGAATAGCGCTTCGCAGTCCGACTCATCTTCAATTTTCGACTCGTGTTTCGGTTTCGACTCCGTCTCCGATTCCACCGGTTTAACCATGAGGACGCGATCATCATCTTCTTCCTCGGACACTTCTTCCCATGTAGCGTTGAGTGCCTTTTTGTGTTTTGGTGCTTTGCTCTTGAGTTTTGGGCATTCGGACTTGATGTGTCCAAACATGTTGCATTCGTAACATCTAATATTCGAACTTTTAGGCTTACCTTCATTGAGTCGAGTGATGGTTCATTTTCGGCCCTTGACTATCCTCCGAACTAGGTTGACTAGTTCGGCCTCCATTTTCGAGTCAACCTCCAAATCAGACTCATCCTCTTCTTCCTTCGGGGGTGGCTTGCTTGCGGTTTTCTTCCTCGAACCTGCAAAAAGTTCTATACCCTTTTCGGGTTCCGAGTTAGACTGCTCATGGAGTTCAAAATTAGAAAATAACTCATCTAACCTAAGTTTCGAAAGATCCTTAGAGACCTTGTAGGCATCGACCATGGATGCCCACAAGGTAGTCCTCGGAAAAGAGTTAAGAACATACCTTATTAGGTCGTGGTTTTCGACCTTTTGCCCGATTACGTGTAGGTTATTGACTATGTCTTGAATGTGAGTCTGAAGTTGTTAGTGAAAAGCCCTAGAGCCAATCATATGATGATTGTTGTATGGATTTTATTGTATCATATTCCTATTTATAAAGGCATGGTTATTATATTTACGTGTATTGGTGCCAAATAACTAAATATAATAATGTCCTTGAGTAGTAGGTTCTTATCTATATCAATCGATTGGTTGAATCGATAATGAGATGATATAGAGAACACTACTTTTAATCATTCCTAGTCGAGTATTAACATTCAGGGACAATGTTAATGCGTAGAGACTAGCATGTAGGTCAACACGATGACTTGATCTCACAAGTCATGGATATGAGATATCAAGTTGACAAATGGGTATGCATTAAAGAATGTATACTGAATGACCCGCCATGAGAAAGTATCATGGATCATTATATGAGTGTCATATACTTTCTCATGTGGCTATTAGTATGACTATTAGTCCTTAGACCTGAAGTCACCATGGTTCCCTACATAAGGAGTTGCATACTTTGGCTTCGTCAAACGTCACTCGTAGATGGGTGGACTATAAAGGCGATTACTGGGTATGTAACAAATTATGCTGAGGGATGTGAGTGATGTAGATGGGATCTATCCCTCCTATATGATGGGGGTGACATCGATATTCTTGATAGAGTGAGACCACGAAGTGCATGGCCATGCCCAAATGAGTCAATATGAGATATTGAGCTCATTTGATTAGAGTGAGTCTACTTGGAGTTCAAGATATAGATTGTACCGAGGATGACACGGTCTATGCCTCAATTGGTCAATCTAGATGTCAAGGATAGAGGGACATTGTCACATATTGTGAGAGTCACAATTACTAGTCACAAAGGTGATGTTGGAGCTCAACATTCTTGTAACTTGGGTAGCAATGATGTGTTACTAGATACCGCTCATTCCTTATGTTCCTAAATCAGTTTAGGGACATTGCCAACGTTACAAGGACCTATAGGGTCACACACAAAGGGAAATTAGATGGAGATTAGGTTCATATGATGAACCATGAGGATTAGGTTCATGTGATGAACCAAATTGGATTAAGAGTAATCCTAATTAAACTAATTGAGTTGGACTCAATTTGATTCAAGTGTTGAATGAGTCTAATTTAGATTTGATTCATCAAATCAATTTAAATTAATGAATAGAGATTCATTAAATTAAAATTGACTTGAATCAAATGGTTGGATTTGATCAACCATGGGAGATAAGAGGTCAAGTTTGACTTGACTTGAGAGGGAAGATGAAAGGTCAAGTTTGACTTGACCAAATGCCATGTCATGATGATGACTTGGCATGGGGCCGGCCAATGATGATGTTCCACATCATCATGGACACATCATGGGGTGACACCTCATGAGGGAGACCAAGAACCATTGGCTCTTGGAGTTACATGCATGCATGTAACCCCCTTATAGTGGGTTATGGATGATGTGAAGTTAAGTTGTGTAACTTCATCTTCTTCCTCTTCTCTTCCCTCAAGCTCTCTCTTCCTCATCTAGCCATGAACGTCCAAGGGGTGCTAGCACACTCTAAGGTGTTTTTCTCCACCATTTGTCTGTGTGGATACTTGTAGAGGAGTGTACACTTGACACTCTCGAGTTCCGGCGAACCTTTTGGACGAGCGGGATTTGCGAAGGGCGTCGCTACGAGGGTAACATCCTTATCATGTAGATCTAAGGTAGATCTAGGGTTTTATATAAACACATACATGTTTTGTTTTTAATACATCTTCGCATGGATCCGTGGCTGGGGCTTCCGAGGTTTTCACAACGCAAAAAGCGATTTTTGCGGCTCGGAAAACCCAACAGTGGTATCAGAGCCACGTGCGAAGCATGTATGTATTTCATTTTTGTAATTTTTGTATTAGATATAAAAATTACAGATTAATATGTTTCTGTAAATTTCCTATTTTTATAGAATTTTTGGGTATTTTTCTCGAAGAATCGAAGCAACGAGTGTTGGGACACTTGTAGGCTTCAACCGTTGAGAAAAACTCTCCGAAACGGCGAGATCTTGCTTTAGGTTTTTAGGACAGCGACTTAAGTTGCTGTAAGATCATTGTAGGGACACTCGCAAAGTTTATTTTGCGAGTAGGGGCGCTGCCCCTAACCCCGAAAGGGGCCTTGTCCCGCGATCTCGCCCGGAAACCGCTTAGCGGGACCGTTACGGGGAGGTGACTCATAAAATTGAAAAAAAATAGGAAAAATTATAGAAATTTTCTGTAAAAATACATAATTTAGAATTATGTATAATTCTGTGATTGTCATGGCCCAATAACCCCAATTTGATTGGATGATGTGTTGTAATTCATAATACGGCCTACGTGCCGTTTTTGTGGTTGTGCGTGTTGTATAGTGTATGCGACCTGCGCATCGTACCTCTTCTTATGATATTCTAGTTGTAAATAGTTTTAGACTCGAATGTAACTCGAGTTTCATATTTGTAATGTACAAAATGGAGCTGTGGAAAGTCCACTTGAAGACGAGGTTACGAGAAGGGTGTCGACGACACATGGCGGTCAAAGGAAGCGCTTGGAGAAGCCGCTAGCCTTAGGTTGACTGTTCGATCTTCTCATTGGCTTGAGAAGATCATAGTAGGGCCATGACTACATCACAATTAAATATATATATTTGATTTTGCTTGTATGTATGTGATGCATGCTAGTAGAATAATGCTTGTATGTATATGATGCATGCTAGGATAATTTTCTTGTATGTATATGATGCATGCTAGAATAATGATTGTATGTATGTGATGCATGCTAATATAGGATAATAAAGGCCTAAATGCGTATAAGATACACATTACGATTAGATTAGATTATAATCGAATCAACTCGAAAATGCCTACCAAGCCTTGATACTCATCACTACCTCGATCATTTGTTGTTGTTGAATCTGCCAAAGTAGAGCAACGCATATTATCTTGGTAGGGTGCGGAGGGACAATCTTGGTCCCGCCTATCACGCTTGGGTTATAGTAAGCTCAATTAGATTGAGCAAAACTAGTTAACTCAATTGGATCGAGTAGAACTATAGGCATATTCCAATCGTTGGAAAGATAGGTTAAGATCGCATTTACACTAAATCTTGGGCGATTTAGCCAAAGCTAACTCAAGGTCTTTTGTAAATGTGGGTCTTGATCCTATAAACAAGAGTTGCATAGAGATGTAATCGGTAATATGTTACCCACTGATCGTACTAAGTCTTGGGCGATTTAGCCAAAGCTAACTCAAGGCTTAGTATGATGTGGATCTTGTCCCGTAAGAATTATAGCTAGTTTGTATGAATCTAGTAAATGTGGTTTGACCACATCCATAACTCGATTTTACAAAATTCCTATAATTCAGTGGGAGCATCATTTGATTAAAGGCCTAATTAAATGATAAAAGGAATATGATATTAATTCTTTGCATTGTATGTTGTAGATAACTATGTCGACAAACACGAACACTCTCTCTCTGCGTTCTATCCTTGAGAAGGACAAGCTCAATGGAGCAAATTTCCTGGACTGGTACAGGAACCTGAGAATTGTTCTCACCCAAGAAAGGAAGCTGTACGTCCTGGAGCAACCCATTCCAGAGGCACCTCCTGCCACTGCCTCGCGAGCTGACAAAGATGCTTACAAGAAGCATCAAGATGATGCATTAGACGTGTCATGTCTAATGCTCGCGACCATGAACTCTGAGCTTCAGAAGCAACACGAGTTCATGAATGCTTACGATATGGTTGGACATCTTCGTCAACTATATCAAGGACAAGCAAGGCATGAGAGATATGAAGTCTCTAAGGCATTGTTTGGGTCCAAAATGCAAGATGGGACTCCCGTAGGTCCATATGTACTCAAGATGATTGGGTACGTAGAAAACCTATAAAGACTGGGATTCCCACTTGGCCAAGAGCTGGCCACTGACCTAATCTTGCAATCTTTGTCGCAAAGCTACAATCAATTTGTCATGAATTACAACATGAATGAAATTGATAAGCCATTGCCTGAGATGCTCAACATGTTGAGAACTGCTGAGCTTAACCTTAAGAAGGGAAAATCTGACACCATTTTGATGGTGCACAAAAAGAAAGGCAAGGGCAAGCCTAAAGGTAAGGGAAAGTCCCAAGCCAAGGACAAAGGCAAAGAACTTAAACCCAAAGGAGGGGTAGCCAAGGAAGGGGCTTGCTTCCACTGCAAGGCATACCTGGAAGATATTAAGAAGAAGAGAAGTAATACTTCTACTTCAGGTATAAATGTTATAGAAGTCAATCTATCTATTTCTTCATCATGGGTATTAGATACCGGATGTGCATCTCATATTTGTACCAATGTGCAGGCGCTGAGAAATAGCAGGGCATTGACAAAGGGCGAGGTGGACCTACGAGTAGGCAATGGAGCAAGAGTTGCTGATGTTGCTGTAGGAACTTATGATCTATCTTTGCCCTTTGGGCTTGTACTAGAATTAGATGAATGTTGTTATGTGCCTGCCTTAACTAAGAACATCATTTCAGTTTCTTGTTTGGACAAGAAAGGATTTGCATTTATAATAAAGAACAAATGTTGTTCAGTTTATTTAAATGATATCTTCTATTGTAGTGCACCTCTAATGAACGGACTCTACTTTCTAGACTTAGAGAGCCCTATCTATAACATAAGTACCAAAAGGTTCAAGTCAAATGAGTTGAACCAAGCCTATCTTTGGCATTGTCGCTTAGGTCACATAAATGAGAGTCGCTTATCTCAGCTCCATAAGGATGGGCTGCTAGACTCATTTGATTTTGAATCATATGAGACATGCGAGTCTTGCCTTTTAGGTAAGATGACCAAGACTCCCTTTAGTGGACACAGCGAAAGAGCAACAGACTTGTTAGAACTTATACATAGTGATGTATGTGGTCCTTTCAATGTTGTTGCTAGAGGTTGTTACAAGTACTTCATTACATTTACTGATGACTTCAGTAGATATGATTATGTGTATCTCATGACACATAAATCAGAATCCTTTGAAAAGTTTAAAGAATTCAAGAATGAAGTACAAAACTAGCTTGGCAAGAGTATTAAGATACTTCGATCAGATCGAGGTGGTGAATACCTTAGCCATGAGTTTCATGACTATCTAGCTGAGTGTGGGATTCTATCCCAACTCACTCCTCCTAGAACACCACAGTGGAATGGTGTATCGAAAGGAGGAATCGTACCCTATTAGATATGGTACGATCTATGATGAGTCACACAGATCTTCCTATATCCTTTTGGGGATATGCTCTAGACACAGCAACCTTTACCCTTAACCGTGTACCATCCAAGGCTATGATAAAGACACCATATACGATATGGACAGGGAGAAATCCCAAGATGTCTTTCATGAGGATTTAGGGTTGTGAGGCTTACGTTCGACGTCAAGTCTTAGACAAACTGGGACCCAAATCCGATAGGTGCTATTTTGTTGGATATCCCAAGGATACAAAGGGATATTACTTCTACATTCCCAGTCAGCATAAAGTGTTTGTGGCAAAGACTGGGGTTTTTCTGGAAAGGGATTTTTGTTTCTAGAAAAACTAGTGGGAGTATGTTCGATCTTGAAGAAATTCAAGATAACGACCATAGCACTGAGGCCTTGATGGAGGTTGAACAGGAACCACAAAGTGTTGTGGGTGATAAGGTTGTTGCACAAAGGGTTGTGGAACAACCACCTGTTCAGGTAGATCTACCTCTTCGCAGATCTGATAGGGTACGTCGTCAGCCTGAGAGATACTCATTTCTCTTGTCTGACCATGATGACGTAATGCTCATTGAGAATGAGCCTACCTCCTATCAGGAAGCTGTGATGAGCCCAGATTCTGAGAAATGGCTAGAAGCCATGAGATCCGAGATGGAATCCATGTACACCAACCAAGTATGGACTTTGGTTGATCCACCTGAAGGGGTCAAACCCATTGGGTGTAAGTGGGTCTTTAGGAGAAAGACTAACATGGATGGACTTACGCATACCTATAAGGGCCGATTGGTGGCTAAAGGTTTCAAGCAAATTCATGGTATTGACTATGATGAAACCTTTTCTCCAGTGGCGATGTTTAAGTCCATTCGGATCTTGCTTGCTATTGCAGCATACCACAATTATGAGATCTGGCATATGGATGTCAAAATCGTATTTCTGAATGGAAACTTACTCGAGGATGTGTACATGACACAACCTGAGGGTTTTGAAGATCCACAGCATACTGGGAAAGTATGCAAGCTGCAAAGGTCCATTTATGGGCTAAAGCAAGCTTCTCGGAGCTGGAATCTTCGATTCGATGATGCGATCAAACAGTTTGATTTCATCAAGAATGAAGATGAACCCTGTGTCTACAAGAGGGTTAATGGGAACATAGTTGTCTTCCTTGTATTGTTTGTGGATGATATACTACTCATTGGGAATGACATCCCTTCGCTACAGTCTGTGAAGACTTGGCTGGGGACGTGCTTCTCAATGAAGGACTTAGGTGAAGCAGCCTGTATTTTAGGCATCAGGATCTATAGAGATAGATCTAAGAGATTGCTTGGCCTAAGTCAGAGTACATACATTGACACGGTATTACTATGGTTTGCCATGCAGAATTCCAAGAAGGGACTTCTATCGATGTCACATGGTGTGAGTCTTTTGAAGACTCAAAGTCCCTCTTCTAGAGAGGAGAGAGACCGCATGGATAAGATCCCTTACGCATCTGCTATAGGATCTATCATGTACGCCATGCTGTGTACTCATCCTGATGTCTCATATGCTTTGAGCATGACGAGTAGATACCAGTCAGATCCAGGTGAGCATCACTGGATAGCAGCCAAGAATATTCTTAAGTACTTGAGAAGGACTAAAGAATATTTCTTGATATTTGGAGGCGATGAGGAGCTAGCTGTTAAGGGTTACAGCGATGCCAGCTTCCAAACTGACCAGGATGATTATAGATCGCAGTCAGGGTTCGTGTTTTGCTTGAATGGTGGCGCTGTGAGCTGGAAGAGTTCCAAGCAGAACACAGTTGCTGATTCTACAACAGAGGCCGAATATATCGATGCTTCCATCTCATTCGAGAGATTATCGATAGAGGAGATGTGAAGATTTGCAGAGTACCCACAGAGGCTAACATCGCAGATCCCTTGACCAAGGCTTTGGTACAGAAAAAGCATGATGGTCACACTAGGTCATTGGGTATTAGATACTAAGGTGATTGACACTAGTGCTAGTGGGAGATTGTTAGTGAAAAGCCCTAGAGCCAATCATACGATGATTGTTGTATGGATTTTATTGTATCATATTCCTATTTATAAAGGCATGGTTATTATATCTACGTGTATTGGTGCCAAATAACTAAATATAATAATGTCCTTGAGTAGTAGGTTCTTATCTATATCAATCGATTGGTTGAATCGATAATGAGATGATATAGAGAACACTACTTTTAATCATTCCTAGTCGAGTATTAACATTCAGGGACAATGTTAATGCGTAGAGACTAGCATGTAGGTCAACACGATGACTTGATCTCACAAGTCATGGATATGAGATATCAAGTTGACACATGGGTATGCATTGGAGAATGTTTACTGAATGACCCGCCATGAGAAAGTATCATGGATCGTTATATGAGTGTCATATACTTTCTCATGTGGCTATTAGTATGACTATTAGTCCTTAGACCTGAAGTCACCATGGTTCCCTACATAAGGAGTTGCATACTTTGGCTTCGTCAAATGACACCCGTAAATGGGTGGACTATAAAGGCGATTACTGGGTATGTAACAAATTTTGCGGAGGGATGTGAGTGATGTAGATGAGATCTATCCCTCCTATATGACGGGGGTGACATCGATATTCTTGATAGAGTGAGACCACGAAGTGCATGACCATGCCCAATGAGTCAATATGAGATATTGAACTCATTTGATTAGAGTGAGTCTACTTGGAGTTCAAGATATAGATTGTACCGAGGATGACACGGTCTATGCCTCAATTGGTCAATCTAGATGTCAAGGATAGAGGGACATTGTCACATATTGTGAGAGTCACAATTACTAGTCACAAAGGTGATGTTGGAGCTCAACATTCTTGTAACTTGGGTAGCAATGATGTGTTGCTAGATACCGCTCATTCCTTATGTTCCTAAATTAGTTTAGGGACATTGCCAACGTTACAAGGACCTATAGGGTCACACACAAAGGGCAATTAGATGGAGATTAGGTTCATATGATGAACCATGAGGATTAGGTTCATGTGATGAACCAAATTGGATTAAGAGTAATCCTTATTAGACTAATTGAGTTGGACTCAATTTGATTCAAGTGTTGAATGAGTCTAATTTAGATTTGATTCATCAAATCAATTTAAATTAATGAATAGAGATTCATTAAATTAAAATTGACTTGAATCAAATGGTTGGATTTGATCAACCATGGGAGATAAGAGGTCAAATTTGACTTGACTTGAGAGGGAAGATGAAAGGTCAAGTTTGACTTGACCAAATGCCATGTCATGATGATGACTTGGCATGGGGCCGGCCAATGATGATGTTCCACATCATCATGGACACATCATGGGGTGACACCTCATGAGGGAGACCAAGAGCCATTGGCTCTTGGAGTTACATGCATGCATGTAACCCCCTTATAGTGGGTTATGGATGATGTGAAGTTAAGTTTTGTAACTTCATCTTCTTCCTCTTCTCTTCCCTCAAGCTCTCTCTTCGTCATCTAGCCATTAACATCCAAGGGGTGCTATCACACTCTAAGGTGTTTTTCTCCACCATTTGTCCATGTGGATACTTGTAGAGGAGTGTACACTTGACACTCTCGAGTTCCGGCGAACCTTTTGGACGAGCGGAATTTGCGAAGGGCGTTGCTACGAGGGTAACATCCTTATCATGTAGATCTAAGGTAGATCTAGGGTTTTATATAAACACATACATGTTTTGTTTTTAATACATCTTCGCACGGATCCGTGGCCGGGGCTTCCGAGGTTTCCGCAATGCAAAAAGCGGTTTTTGCGGCTCGGAAAACCCAACAGAAGTTGCATCGCCGTTTCATATTCCTGCATTTTTAGATTATATAATTTATTAAACAAAATATCGCGCTTACATACCTTGGATTCATCGGTCCCTTTGTGTAGCTCTACTAGCTTTGTCCAAAGGTCCTTTGCGCTGATGAAGGCGCCGACGCGATTAAGCTCCTCCTTGGACAAGCCACATTGGAGGATTTGATTTGCCTTGGCGTAAGCTTCGACTTGTCTTTTTGTCGCAATGGTCCATTGGTCATAATCCAAGGATTCACCCACTTCGTTAGTCGGAAGTGCGAATCCCGTTTGGATTATGATCCACATCTCGATTTGAGTTTTAAGAAAGCATTCCATCCGACCCTTCCAATAACGAAAGTCATCTCCGTTGTAAAATAGAGGTTGGACGGTGCTAAAACCCTCGAGATGGGCCATTGATACAAAAGAAACAAGAAAATGATGACGAGAAACCTAACAATGCTAGTAGTGCGGGAGAAAAACTAACCAAATGAAATAAATTAAAAAAAACAGAAAAAAAAGAAAAAAAAATCTATAAAATGGCTAGATCAGTGGTTTCACCGAATCTTAGCAACCCCTGGCTCTGATACCAATTAATGGATCGAAGCGGATCGCTAGAGGGGGGGGGTGAATAGCGATAGAAAACTTTTCTTTCTTTTTCGAATTCGTTTCAAATCAAATATACGCAGCGGAAAGATAAATGACAAATAAAGAAGGAAAAAAGGATTTTTTACTTTGTTCGTAGCCTTCGGCTACTACTCCAAGGCCTTAGTGGTCCTTGACCATGCACAGAGGGAAAAACACTAAACGAACTCCTCCTCGTTGGAGGTAGGAGTTGAACGAATACAAAAAGTCACAAAGCTTGAGGTAGAGGGACACTCCCCCTCTCCTCGTTATGATAAAAACTTTGAGACAATTAATATGAACAATATAAGATGAAATGAAACTAATACCGACGGAAAAGAATAAACAAATAAGCGTAAGGCGTCGGAGAGGTAGCACTTCGTTGTCGGAAAGTTGTAGCTTTGTGGAGGCTTTTGGAAGCTTAGAATTGATGATGAAACCCTAGGAGTGACCCTCCTTTTATAGCCCTTGAACCCCTTTTCAAGAGGATCTTCAACCAATAGGAATTAGGCACATGACTCCTTGAAAAATGGTGATAAAGCTTGTGTTGGAGATTTGACGCCGCTAGAGGGGGGGTGAATAGCGTTGAATTCGTACGTAGATGGAAATCGTTTGCGATCGTCTCTACAAAACTCGTTATGCGCAGCGGAATAGAAATAATCAAAGCAATAACGAAAAGATACAATCACGAACACAAGGATATAACGTGGTTCGGAACCGAATGGTTCCTACTCCACGGATCGAGCTCTAAAGAGCCCTAGTGATGCACACGCACTCACTAATCACAAATACTCCTTCTCGACACAAGTCGGAGGTGGAGAAACCTCTTACAATAAGATTAAAATAATAATCTAAATACAACAAGCAAATATAAGAAGAAATACAACAAGAGAAGTAAAGAACACTTTACAAAAACTCTTTAGAAGCTTGCTTGTTGATTGCCTTGGACTAGCACTTGAAAGCCCTGATTTGCAGCAGCAAATCACTTCAAAACGTCCAAGAAAATCGGTTGCAAAAACCCTCCCGTCGAGCTCCTTTTATCCTTGCGCGCGACCTGGATTTGCGCCCATCAGTTGACTGCCATAAGTCAGCAGTCGACTGATGCCACTGTTGTCGTGAGACAACGGCTCGATCCACGCTGGAAAAACTTCAACGGATCTCTTGGCGATCCGCCAACATTGGCGATCGCCAACGCCCGTAGTCGATTCCGTCGGCGTTCTCGAAGTGCTCGGCACGTAACTTAGCGATCGTATCGACCCTTGGCGCGACTACCGAGACATCGGGCCGATTTGCTCAATGAGCGATCGCCAGCGATTCGGCTCTTAAGCCGGTCGAACTCAAGTCGACTCACGACAGTCGAACCGGCCATAATGCCAGTCGACTGCCAACCTTAAAGATGAGGTTTTAACCCAAGTATGGTGCCCCCATACTTGCTAGACCACCCTTAGCCTAGACCTAAGCCTTCTAGCCACCTCCATCAGCCTCACGCCTCTCGGATCCCTCCAAGTCATCCATGACTTGTTCATCCATCGCGCTAGCCTCCAGGTGCTTCCCTCGGCTATGTCATGCTAACGGTGTCTACACCGCCAAGGCACATTGGACTTACGCCGCCAAGACTCCGCTTGGACTTTACGCTGCCAATATCAATCCCCTTGGACTTCCCAAATGCCAAGACTCAAGCTTGGACTTTCCCTTGCCAACCCATGTTGGACTTTCCATGTCAAGACCCATGCTTGGACTTTCCATTTGCCAAGACCCATGCTTGGACTTCTCATTTGCCAAGACCTATGCTTGGACTTCTCATGCCAAGTACTCAAGACTTGGACTTTCCCAAAAGCCAAGTACCCATGACTTGGACTTTCCATGCGCCAAGTGTCCCACTTGGACTTTTCATGCCAAGTACCCATGACTTGGACTTTACCAAATGCCAAGTGTCCCACTTGGACTTTCCATGCCAAGTACCCATGACTTGGACTTTACCTTGCCAAGACCCATGCTTGGACTTTCCCATAATTACATGGTCAACCATCTCCCCAACATATTAACCGACATTAATGTTAAACATCAATGCCAAACCACTTTGTCAAATCCCTTTGTCAAACATCAAAACATCACTCGAGTCAAACTCGAGTCTGGTCAATCGTGACCTGGGCCGATTGCACCAACAATCTCCCCCTTTTTGATGTTTGACAAAAACCAAACAAATCATCTGAGTTAGACCACTAACTCAAATCCCTTACCAATTATCCCAAATTGGTAAACACTCTCCAAATGTTCTCCCCCAAACATTCTCCCCGTTTTTGACTAACATCAAAAAGGTTTTCTCTCCAAGGAGGTTAATGTCTCATATCCCAATGAGATCTTACAATCTCCCCCTTGATCCAAAAATAAATACCTAGGATGCCTACCATCTTCCTAGTGATAATTCACATATCACTCAAGAGAGACAATCCTATACTCTCTCCCAATTTCCAAATTGGGTATCAAAAACCCATCAATTTTCCCAATTGATGATACTCTCCCAATAACTTCTCCTCTTCAAGGAGAAAAAACACATCCATCATCCCAAGATGGATACCTCCCCCTAAAAGCTTGCTCTCCCTTGATCATTGCACCAACAATGTCCTTGGGAAGCCCCTAAGCCAATAGGAACTCTAAACCATCAAAATTAAGGTTCTAAGTTCAACATAAAACTTTCACTCACCCTAAATTTGATACTTTGACCTAACACAGCTCCTAATCCATATCCAATGGATTTTCACCCTTTATAATGCTTCCTAAAGCATATCCTAGGGTTAGGAGTGATTAGGAACTTTTTCCATAGCTGAACACGGGCTAAACAAACCTTGTTAACCCGAAATCAGACCTGGCAGTCGACTCCTGACAGTAATCAGTCGACTGCCACTCACATCAGTCGACTGATAACTGAAAATCTCGATTTTCAACTATCAGAAATGAATTTTGAAAATTCATAAATAATTATACGTAATTCGAAAAATCGTGAAAATTCATACGTATAATACTTATGACACACACAATGGGTGAAAAATATTTGAAAATTATTTTACCCATAAAATAGTGAGTTTGATACAAAACTCAAAACCATTGAAATTTTCAATGTTTTGGCCCTATTTTGTATCAACTCTATCAATGGTGATTGCTATCAAAAGATAGACTTCACCAAGGTTTTTCAAAATGATTTTAAAATGTTTTCAAAACCTTATTTTGGATCATATTCCTTGGGCTTTATGTACATGACTTGTACACATGCTCTCCCAATGATCCACAAGTTAAGTTAAGATGAGTTTGGATTCAAATAGATGCAAAACTATGCACCTTGAACTTAACTCATATCCTAGCATCTCACATGTATCTAGAGTGTATAAATACACATACATGTCAATGTGATGTGAGATGTGGGTTTTGTTCTCCCTAATCTAGGGTTTCATGCATTTCCTAGGCAACCCTACTTGATTCCCTTATAAATGGGACTTCAAGTCATGCCATAGTCCTTAAATCAATTTCAATCAAAATTTTCTTAAAAGCATGAATGATTATGACATTAATGATGATATAAATAAACATATGCTCATAACCATGATGTCATGACATAATATGAAATCTAAAACACATGACATTTAAATCCTTAAACCTAAGCATAATCATGACATATAAAATGATTAGAAATACACATGACGTCATGACATGGCATATGACAAACAAGGCATGGCATATAAAATATATAGGTATAGTAATACCCAAATTTTAATATTAATTGACATTTGATATAATTAGATATATTTTGCCATATTATCATTAATCTTGTTAGTGAAAGCCCTAGAGCCAATCATATGATGATTGTTGTATGGACTTTATTGTATCATATTCCTATTTATAAAGGCATGGTTATTATATTTACTTGTATTGGTGCCAAATAACTAAATATAATAATGTCCTTGGGTAGTAGGTTCTTATCTATGTCAATCGATTGGATGAATCGATAATGAGATGATATAGAGAACACTACTCTTAATCATTCCTAGTCGAGTATTAACATTCAGGGACAATGTTAATGCGTAAAGACTAGCATGTAGGTCAACAAGATGACTTGATCTCACAAGTCATGGATATGAGATATCAAGTTGACACATGGGTATGCATTGGAGAATGTATACTGAATGACCCGCCATGAGAAAGTATCATGGATCGTTATATGAGTGTCATATACTTTCTCATGTGGCTATTAGTATGACTATTAGTCCTTAGACCTGAAGTCACCATGGTTCCCTACATAAGGAGTTGCATACTTTGGCCGTTCACAAACATCACCCGTAAATGGGTGGACTATAAAGCGCGACATCGGGTATGTAACTAATTATGCGGAGGGATGTGAGTGATGTAGATGGGATCTATCCTCCTATATGACGGGGTGACATCGATATTCTTGATAGAGTGAGACCACGAAGTGCATGGTTATGCCCAAATGAGTCAATATGAGATATTGAGCTCATTTGATTAGAGTGAGTCTACTTGAGTTCAAGATTTAGATTGTACCGAGGATGACACGGTCTATGCCTCGATTGGTCAATCTAGATGTCAAGGATAGAGGGACATTGTCACATATTGTGAGAGTCACAATTAGTAGTCACAAAGGTGATGTTGGAGCTCAACATTCTTGTAACTTGGGTAGCAATGATGTGTTGCTAGATACCGCTCATTGCTTATGTTCCTAAATCGGTTTAGGGACATTGCCAACGTTACAAGAACCTATAGGGTCACACACATGAGAGCAATTAGATGGAGATTAGGTTCATATGATGAACCATGAGGATTAGGTTCATGGGATGAACCAAATTGGATTAAGAGTAATCCAAATTAGACTAATTGAGTTAGACTCAAGTTGATTCAAGTGTTGAATGAGTCTAATTGAGATTTGATTCATCAAATCAATTTAAATTAATGAATAGAGATTCATTATATTAAATTGACTTGAGTCAAGTGGTTAGATTTGATCAACCATGGGAGATTAGAGGTCAAGTTTGACTTGACTTGAGAGGGAAGTTGAAAGGTCAAGTTTGACTTGACCAAATGCCATGTCATGATGATGACTAGGCATGGCCGGCCAATGATGATGCTCCACATCATCATTGACTTGGTCAATTAGTGCCACATCATGAGGGAGACCAAGGGTCATGGGAGTTACATGCATGCATGTAACTCCCCCTCCATGAAGTGGCCGGCCACCATTTGGGGGTTATGTGAGTGAAAATTCATTTTGTGAGTAATCACTCATTACTTCATCTTCTTCCTTGGGAATTTTCCTCTCAAGCTCTCCCTCTCCTTCCTCTCTTTGGCCGAACCAACCAAGGAGTGCTAGCACACTCAAGGTTGAGTTTTCTTCCACCTATTGCTTGTGTGGATACCATAGAGGAGTGTGCACTTGACACTCTCGAGTTCCGGCGGACTTTTGGACGAGCGGGATTTGCGAAGGGCATCGCATCGAGGGTAATGATCTCATCTCTTAGTTCTAAGGTAGATCTAGAGTTTTTGTAAGCACATACATGGAATTAGTTTTAATACTTCTTGCGGATCCGTGGCGGGACTTCCGGGTTTCAACGCAAAAGCGGTTTTTGCGGCTCGGAAAAGCCCAACAGTGGTATCAGAGCCACGTGCGAAGCATGTATGTGTTTCGTTTTTGTATTTTTTATATTAGATATAAAAATTACAGATTTTTATGTTTCTGTAAATTTCCTAATTTTATAGAATTTTTGGGTATTTTTCTCGTAGAGTCGAAGCAACGAGTGTTGGGACACTCGTAGGCTTCAACCGTCGAGAAAAACTCTCCGAATCGGCGAGTTCTCGCTTTAGGTTTTTGGGACAGCGACTTAAGTCGCTGTAGGATCGTTGTAGGGACACTCGCGAAGTTTATTTTGCGAGTAGGGGCGCTGCCCCTATCCCCGAAAGGGGCCATGTCCCGCGATCGCGCCCGGAAACCGCTTAGCGGGACCGTTTCGGAGAGATGACTCATAAATTCGAAATAAATTAGGAAAAATTATAGAAATTTTCTGTAAAAAATACATAATTTTGAATTATGTATGATTCTGTGATTGTCATGGCCCAATAACCCAATAGGATTGGATTATGTGTGTTGTAATTCATAATACGGCCTGCGTGCCGTTTTGTGGTTGTGCGTGTTGTAAAATGTTTGCGACCTGCTCGTCGCACCTCTTCTTTTAATATTCTAGTTGTAAATAGTTTAAGACTCGAATGTAACTCGAGTTTCGTATTTGTAATGTACAAAAATGGAGCGGTGGAAAGTCCACTTGAAGACGAGCTTACGAGAAGGGTGACGACGACACATGGCGGTCAAAGGAAGCGCTTGGAGAAGCCGCTAGCCTTAGGTTGACCGTCCGATCTTCTCATTGGCTTGAGAAGATCGTAGTAGGGCCATGACTATATCACATTTAATTATATATATATATATGTTGATATATATATATTTAATTGATTTATGCTTGTATGTATGTGATGCATGCTAGTGAAAAAAAAATGCTTGTATGTATATGATGCATGCTAGGTTAATTTTCTTGTATGTATATGATGCATGCTAGAATAATGAATGTATGTATATGATGCATGCTAATATAGGATAATAAAGGCCTAAATGCGTATAAGATACACATTACGATTAGATTAGATCATAATCGAATCAACTCGAAAATGCCTACCGAGCCTTGATACCCATCACTACCTCGATCATTTGTTGTTGTTGAATCTGCCAAAGCAGAGCAACGCATATTATCTTGGTAGGGTGCGGAGGGACAATCTTGGTCCCGCCTATCACGACTCGGGTTAGAGTAAGCTCAATTAGATTGAGCAAAACTAGTTAACTCAATTGGATCGAGTAGAACTATAGGCATATTCCAATCGTTGGAAAGATAGGTTAAGATCGCATTTACACTAAATCTTGGGCGATTTAGCCAAAGCTAACTCAAGGTCTTTTGTAAATGTGGGTCTTAATCCTATAAACAAGAGTTGCATAGAGATGTAATCGGTAATGTGTTACCCACCGATCGCATTACTAAGTCTTGGGCGATTTAGCCAAAGCTAACTCAAGGCTTAGTATGATGTGGATCTTGTCCCACAAGAATTATAGCTAGTTTGTATGAATCAAGTAAATGTGGTTTGACCACATCCATAACTCGATTCTATAAAATTCCTATAATTCAGTGGGAGCATCATTTGATTAAAGGCCTAATTAAATGATAAAAGGAATATGATATTAATTCTGCATTGTATGTTGTAGATTACTATGTCAAACAACACGAACACTCTCTCTGCGATCTGTCTGAGAAGGACAAGCTCAATGGAGCAAATTTCTGGATGATGCGTACAGAACACGAGAATTGTTCTCACCCAAGAAAGGAAGTCAGACGTCTGAGCAGCCCATTCGAGGCACCTCCGCCAATCGCCTCGCATGAATGACAAAGATGCTTACAAGAAGCATCAAGATGATGCATTAGATGTGTCATGTCTAATGCTCGCGACCATGAACTCGGAGCTTCAGAAGCAACATGAGTTCATGAATGCTTATGATATGGTTGGACATCTTCGTCAACTATATCAAGGACAAGCTAGGCATGAGAGATATGAAGTCTCTAAAGCACTATTTGGGTCTAAAATGCAAGAAGGGACTCCTGTAGGTTCATATGTACTCAAGATGATTGGGTACGTAGAAAACCTACAAAGGCTGGGATTCCCACTTGGCCAAGAGCTGGCCACTGACCTAATCTTGCAATCTTTGCCAAGAGCCTTCGATCAATTTGTCATGAATTATAACATGAATGAAAATGTGCTCAAAGATGTTGAGAATCTAGAGCTTAACCTTAAGAAGGGTAAATCTGACACCATTTTGATGGTGCAGAAGAAGAAAGGCAAGGGCAAGCCTAAAGGTAAGGGAAAGTCCCAAGCCAAGGGCAAAGGCAAAGAACTTAAACCCAAAGGAGGGGTAGCCAAGGAAGGGGCTTGCTTCTTCTGCAAGGAAGCAGGACATTGGAAGCGTAACTGCAAGGCATACCTGGAAGATCTTAAGAAGAAGAGAAGTGAGACTTCTACTTCAGGTATAAATGTTATAGAAGTCAATCTATCTATTTCTTCATCATGGGTATTAGATAGGGATGTGCATCTCACATTTGTACCAATGTGCGTGAGAAATAGCAGGGCATTGACAAAGGGCGAGGTGGACCTACGAGTAGGCAATGGAGCAAGGGTTGCTGCTGTTGCTGTAGGAACTTATGATCTATCTCTGCCCTCTGGGCTTGTACTAGAATTAGATGAATGTTGTTATGTACTGCTTTAACTAAGAACATCATTTGGTTTCTTGTTTGGACAAGAAAGGTTTTCATTTATAATAAAGAACAAATGTTGTTCGTTTATTTAAATGATATGTTCTATTGTAGTGCACCTCTAATGAACGGACTCTACTTTCTAGACTTAGAGAGCCCTATCTATAACATAAGTACCAAGAGGTTCAAGTCAAATGAGTTGAACCAAACCTATCTCGGCATTGTCGCTAGGTCATATAAATGAGAGTCGCTTATCTCCATAAGGATGGGCCGTTAGACTCATTTGATTTTGAATCATATGAGACATGCGAGTCTTGCCTTTTAGGCAAGATGACCAAGACTCCCTTTAGTGGACATAGCGAAGAGCAACAGATTTGTTAGGACTTATACATAGTGATGTATGTGGTCCTTTCTTTGCTAGAGGTGGTTATGGTACTTCATTACATTTCTTGATGACTTGGTAGATATGGTTATGTGTATCTTATGACACATAAATCAATCCTTTGAAAAGTTCAAAGAATTCAAGAATGAAGTACAAAACCACTTGGCAAGAGTATTAAGATACTCGATCGGATCGAGGTGGTGAATACCTTAGCCATGAGTTTCGTGACTATCTAGCCGAGTGTGGGATTCTATCCCAACTCACTCTCTCTGGAACACCACAAAGGGAATGGTGTATCCGAAAGGAGGAATCGTACCCTATTGGATATGGTACGATCTATGATGAGTCACAGATCTTCCTATATCCTTTGGGGATATGCTCTAGACACAGCCTTTACCCTTAACAGTGTACCATCCAAGGTCAGGTAAAGACACCATATACGATATGGACAGGGAAAAATCCCAAGATGTCTTTTATGAGGATTTGGGGTTGTGAGGCTTACGTTCGACGTCAAGTCTCAGACAAACTGGGACCCAAATCCGATAGGTGCTATTTTGTTGGATATCCCAAGTCTACAAAGGGATATTACTTCTACATTCCCAGTCAGCACAAAGTGTTTGTGGCAAAGACTGGGGTTTTTCTAGAAAGGGATTTTGTTTCTAGAAAAACTAGTGGGAGTACCTTCGATCTTGAAGAAATTCAAGATAAGGACCATAGCACTGAGGCCTTGATGGAGGTTGAACAGGAACCACAAAGTGTTGTGGGTGAAGAGGTTGTTGCACAAAGAGTTGTGGAACAACCACCTGTTCAAGTAGACCTACCTCTTCGCAGGTCTGATAGGGTACGTCGTCAGCCTGAGAGATACTCATTTCTCTTGTCTGACCATGATGACGTTATGCTCATTGAGAATGAGCCTACCTCCTATCAGGAAGCTGTGATGAGCCCAGATTCTGAGAAATGGCTAGACGCCATGAGATCCGAAATGGAATCCATGTACACTAACCAAGTATGGACTTTGGTTGATCCACCTGAAGGGGTCAAACCCATTGGGTGTAAGTGGGTCTTTAGGAGAAAGACTGACATGGATGGACTTACGCATACCTATAAGGGCCGATTGGTGGCTAAAGGTTTCAAGCAAATTCATGGTATTGACTATGATGAAACCTTTTCTCCAGTGGCGATGTTTAAGTCCATTCGGATCTTGCTTGCTATTGCAGCATACCACGATTATGAGATCTGGCAGATGGATGTCAAAACCGCGTTTCTGAATGGAAACTTACTCGAGGATGTGTACATGACACAACCTGAGGGTTTTGTAGATCCACAGCATACTGGGAAGGTATGCAAGCTGCAAAGGTCCATTTATGGGCTAAAGCAAGCTTCTCGGAGCTGGAATCTTCGATTCGATGATGCGATCAAACAGTTTGGTTTCATCAAGAATGAAGATGAACCCTGTGTCTACAAGAGGGTTAATGGGAACACAGTTGTGTTCCTTGTATTGTATATGGATGACATACTACTCATTGGGAATGACATCCCTACGCTACAGTCTGTGAAGACTTGGCTGGGGACGTGCTTCTCAATGAAGGACTTAGGTGAAGCAGCCTGTATTCTAGGCATCAAGATCTATAGAGATAGATCTAAGAGATTGCTTGGCCTAAGTAAGAGTACATACATTGACACGGTATTACTTCGGTTTGCCATGCAGAATTCCAAGAAAGGACTTCTGCCGATGTCACATGGTGTGAGTCTTTCGAAGACTCAAAGTCCCTCTTCTAGAGAGGAGAGAGACCGCATGGATAAGATCCCTTACGCATCTGCTATAGGATCTATCATGTATGCCATCGTGTACTGTCTCGATGTCTCGTATGCTTTGAGCATGACGAGTAGATACCGCCGATCCAGTGAGCGTCCATCGATAGTACCAAGAATATTCTTAAGTACTTGAGAAGGACTAAAGAATATTTCTTGATATTGGAGGCAATGAGGAGATGTAAAGGGTTACGATGCGGGATGATTACAGATCGCGTCGGGGTTCGTGTTTTGCTTGAATGGTGGCTGCGAGTGGAAGAGTTCAAGCGGACACGATTCTTGATTCTACAACAGCGAGCCAGTATATCGCTGCATCCGAGGCAAAGGAGGAGACAGTTTGGATCCGCAAGTTCATTACTGAGCTTGGGGTGGTTCCTAGCATTGCAGATCCTATAGAGCTCTATTGTGACAACAATGGAGCGATTGCACAGGCTAAGGAACCTCGCTCACACTAGCGGACCAAACACATACTACGGCGCTTCCATCTCATTCGAGAGATCATCGATAGAGGAGATGTGAAGATTTGCAGAGTACCCACAGAGACTAACATCGCAGATCCCTTGACCAAGGCTTTGGCACAGAAAAAGCATGATGGTCACACTAGGTCATTGGGTATTAGATACTACGGTGATTGGCACTAGTGCTAGTGGGAGATTGTTAGTGAAAGCCCTAGAGCCAATCATATGATGATTGTTGTATGGACTTTATTGTATCATATTCCTATTTATAAAGGCATGGTTATTATATTTACTTGTATTGGTGCCAAATAACTAAATATAATAATGTCCTTGGGTAGTAGGTTCTTATCTATGTCAATCGATTGGATGAATCGATAATGAGATGATATAGAGAACACTACTCTTAATCATTCCTAGTCGAGTATTAACATTCAGGGACAATGTTAATGCGTAAAGACTAGCATGTAGGTCAACAAGATGACTTGATCTCACAAGTCATGGATATGAGATATCAAGTTGACACATGGGTATGCATTGGAGAATGTATACTGAATGACCCGCCATGAGAAAGTATCATGGATCGTTATATGAGTGTCATATACTTTCTCATGTGGCTATTAGTATGACTATTAGTCCTTAGACCTGAAGTCACCATGGTTCCCTACATAAGGAGTTGCATACTTTGGCTTCGTCAAACGTCACCCGTAAATGGGTGGACTATAAAGGCGATTACTGGGTATGTAACGAATTATGCGGAGGGATGTGAGTGATGTAGATGGGATCTATCCCTCCTATATGACGGGGGTGACATCGATATTCTTGATAGAGTGAGACCACGAAGTGCATGGCCATGCCCAAATGAGTCAATATGAGATATTGAGCTCATTTGATTAGAGTGAGTCTACTTGGAGTTCAAGATTTAGATTGTACCGAGGATGACACGGTCTATGCCTCGATTGGTCAATCTAGATGTCAAGGATAGAGGGACATTGTCACATATTGTGAGAGTCACAATTAGTAGTCACAAAGGTGATGTTGGAGCTCAACATTCTTGTAACTTGGGTAGCAATGATGTGTTGCTAGATACCGCTCATTGCTTATGTTCCTAAATCGGTTTAGGGACATTGCCAACGTTACAAGAACCTATAGGGTCACACACATGAGAGCAATTAGATGGAGATTAGGTTCATATGATGAACCATGAGGATTAGGTTCATGGGATGAACCAAATTGGATTAAGAGTAATCCAAATTAGACTAATTGAGTTAGACTCAAGTTGATTCAAGTGTTGAATGAGTCTAATTGAGATTTGATTCATCAAATCAATTTAAATTAATGAATAGAGATTCATTATATTAAATTGACTTGAGTCAAGTGGTTAGATTTGATCAACCATGGGAGATTAGAGGTCAAGTTTGACTTGACTTGAGAGGGAAGTTGAAAGGTCAAGTTTGACTTGACCAAATGCCATGTCATGATGATGACTAGGCATGGCCGACCAATGATGATGCTCCACATCATCATTGACTTGGTCAATTAGTGCCACATCATGAGGGAGACCAAGGGTCATGGGAGTTACATGCATGCATGTAACTCCCCCTCCATGAAGTGGCCGACCACCATTTGGGGGTTATGTGAGTGAAAATTCATTTTGTGAGTAATCACTCATTACTTCATCTTCTTCCTTGGGAATTTTCCTCTCAAGCTCTCCCTCTCCTTCCTCTCTTTGGCCGAACCAACCAAGGAGTGCTAGCACACTCAAGGTTGAGTTTTCTTCCACCTATTGCTTGTGTGGATACCATAGAGGAGTGTGCACTTGACACTCTCGAGTTCCGGCGGACTTTGGACGAGCGGGATTTGCGAAGGGCATCGCATCAAGGGTAACATCCTTATCTCTTAGTTCTAAGGTAGATCTAGAGGATTTTGTAAGCACATACATGTAATTAGTTTTAATACTTCTTCGCACGGATCCGTGGCCGGGACTTCCGGGGTTTCCGCAACGCAAAAAGCGGTTTTTGCGGCCCGGAAAAGCCCAACAAATCTCCCTAGTGTGCCAAAACCCAAAATGGCACACTAACCTCTAAACCTAAATTGTGCCAATTTGATCAAATTATCAAACTTCTTAATTGATATTGGCACATCCTAAAAACCTTTAGGATTCAAATTCAACCCTATTTCCAAGGTATCCATAACCTTGAAAATAACCTAAAATGCCACCTTTATCATGGTTGAGTTAACTACCCATCCACTCAAGGTTGGCACATCCTAAGCCCACCTAGCATGAATCAATCACGCTCTTAGGAACCCAAAACCGATTTGAGCTCCTAGGGTTAATTAGGTATTCCTTAGGGATAACCTCCCTAGATACCTTCCTAATGACCCTCCTAGGCTTGTTAGCCTTGGTCATTTGGGTCTTACCTAGGTTGACTCTAGGGGTAACTCCCCTTGCAACCTTCTTAGTGGTCACCCTAGGTTTCCTTGAAACCCTAGCCACTAGGCACACCCTTTGGTCAATTCTAGGGATGACTTCCCTATTGACCTTGGTCTTCCTAGACCTAGTTTGTGTTCCATAGTCAAATGGAACACTATGATAAGCCACTTTAGGCTTAGGTTTGTGACCCAAACCTTGCTTGCCTTTGGTTGACTTTTGACTCTTAGGTCCTTGGTGTTGACTTTGACTTTTGGACCTTTGACTTTGACCATTAGACCCTTTAAATTGATCTTGTATCTTATTTAGGGTCTTTTCAAGTTTTTCAAGCCTTGACCTCAAGACTTGATTTTCCTTTTCTAATTGCCCGATTTTAGAATTTTGATTTAAACCATGGGCATGAGACTTTCTAGGCATATGCCTAGTCCATTTAGGGTTTAGACCTAGGTGCTCTTGAACCTTTCTAATTGTCTCCCTAGGTAAAAATTTTCTAGAGTTATTTGACCTAGGTTTGTCCTTAGATAAGTTGTTTTTAGGGACATTAGTCCCAAATTTCTCCCTATTATCTAAGTGAATATTTTTAGCTCCTAAACAAAAGTATTTATTTCTATTAGCATGCTTTTCATGGCAAATTGCTAGGGAATTGAAATTTCTAGCATGCTTTTGTCTATTAACTAAAGAAAGAGCATTACTAACTTGATATACCTTAGGGTTAGCCTTAGTAGCTCCCCCTACTTGTGATGCTCCCCTTTGCCCCTTCTTCTCCCCCTTCGGGCATTGACTCCGGTAATGACCCGGTAGTTGGCATTTGAAGAAAATCACTTGCTCCTTGCTCTTTTTCATTGAGGCACCGGTCTCCTTGACTTTTGGCACGGGTGGAGTCTTCTTAACCCGTTTAGGACACTTACTCTTGTAGTGTCCTTTCTCCCTACACTCAAAGCATATAATATTCATTTTATTATTAATTGACATGCTTGAGTTACCTAGGGTGGTTGTGGTGGTCGGAGTGGATTCTTGAGCTTGCTCTTCCTCTCTACCGGATGTAGATGGTTCTTCTTGTTGCTCCGGTGTTGAAGAAACTCTAATCTCCTCCTCAATCCTAGAAGTGGATGCTTCTTCCACTTCCTCCACCAACCCGGAAATTGACTCCCTATTAACTTCCGATTCTACTTCCTCTTCCTCTTTGGATGTTGATGAGGGTGATGCATTAGCCTCTTCGGTCTCTTCCTCTTGGACCATTGATGGGCTTTCATGGAGCTTGGCCACTTGGCTCCATAGCTCATTTGCATCTACATAATTACCTAACATACACAAGATATTGTTAGGTATTAAATCAATTAACAACTTCATTACCTTCTCATTCTTTTCGAAGGCTTGGACTTGCTCTTCGGTCCATCTCTTTTTCTTGAGGAATCCACCTTTTGGTCCTCTTGGATAGCTATATCCTTCCATTAAGATAGACCATTCTTCGAAGTCCCTCATCATTAGGAAGTCTTCAATTCTTGACTTCCATTGCTTAAACCCTTCTTGTCCATAGAAGGAGTAAGGGATCGGTGTGTTAATGTTCCATCCCAATTGTTCTTCCATCTTCACCCTCTAGCTTCTTTGTCCTAGCTCCCGGCGGTTAGTCCGTAGAAGAGCCCCGGGCTCTGATACCACTTGTTGGAGATTTGACGCCGCTAGAGGGGGGGTGAATAGCATTGAATTCGTACGTAGATGGAAATCGTTCGCGATCGTCTCTACAAAACTCATTATGTGCAGCGGAATAGAAATAATCAAAGCAATAACAAAAAGATACAATCACAAACACAAGGATATAACGTGGTTCGGAACCGAACGGTTCCTACTCCACGGATCGAGCTCTAAAGAGCCCTAGTGATGCACACGCACTCACTAATCACAAATACTCCTTCTCGACACAAGTCGGAGGTGGAGAAACCTCTTACAATAAGATTACAACAATAATCTAAATACAACAAGCAAATATAAGAAGAAATACAACAAGAGAAGTAAAGAACACTTTACAAAAACTCTTTAGAAGCTTGCTTGTTGATTGCCTTGGACTAGCACTTGAAAGCCCTGATTTGCAGCAGCAAATCGCTTCAAAACGTCCAAGAAAATCGGTTACAAAAACCCTCCCGTCGAGCTCCTTTTATCCTTGCACGCGACCTGGATTTCTGCCCATCAGTCGACTGCCATAAGTCACCAGTCGACTGATGCCACTGTTGTCGTGAGACAACGACTCGATCCACGCTCAAAAAACTCCAACGGATCTCTTGGCAGTCGACTGCCAACATTGGCGATCCGCCGATCGCTAACGCCCGTAGTCGATCGCTGGCTACGAAGTGTTCTGCTCGACAAACTTAGCGATCGGCCGAGACCCTTGGCGATCGACTCAGTAGACATCCGATTGCTCCAATGAGCGATCAAGCGCGAGCGATTCGGATCTTAAACGGTCGAACTCAAGTCGACTCACGGCTGAACCGCCATAATGCACCTCAAAGATGAGGTTTTAACCCAAGTATGGTGCCCCCATACTTGCTAGACCACCCTTAGCCTAGACCTAAGCCTTCTAGCCACCTCCATCAGCCTCACGCCTCTCGGATCCCTCCAAGTCATCCATGACTTGTTCATCCATCGCGCTAGCCTCCAGGTGCTTCCCTCGGCTATGTCATGCTAACGGTGTCTACACCGCCAAGGCACATTGGACTTACGTCGCCAAGACTCCGCTTGGACTTTACGCTGCCAATATCAATCCCCTTGGACTTCCCAAATGCCAAGACTCAAGCTTGGACTTTCCCTTGCCAACCCATGTTGGACTTTCCATGCCAAGACCCATGCTTGGACTTTCCATTTGCCAAGACCCATGCTTGGACTTCTCATTTGCCAAGACCCATGCTTGGACTTCTCATTTTCCAAGACCCATGCTTGGACTTCTCATGCCAAGTACTCAAGACTTGGACTTTCCCAAAAGACAAGTACCCATGACTTGGACTTTCCATGTGCCAAGTGTCCCACTTGGACTTTTCATGCCAAGTACCCATGACTTGGACTTTACCAAATGCCAAGTGTCCCACTTGGACTTTCCATGCCAAGTACCCATGACTTGGACTTTACCTTGCCAAGACCCATGCTTGGACTTTCCCATAATCACATGGTCAACCCCAGTCAACCATCAAGGTCTTCCTCGAGTAAAACTCGAGTCCGGTCAAACATGACCCAGGTCGATTGCTCCAACAATCTCCCCAACATATTAACCGACATTAATGTCAAACATCAATGCCAAACCACTTTGTCAAATCCCTTTGTCAAACATCAAAACATCACTCGAGTCAAACTCGAGTCTGGTCAATCGTGACCTGGGCCGATTGCACCAACAGCTTGACTCCTCGAGGTTGATCATTGACCATCAGTCGACTGATGGCCATCATTAGTAAACTGATGGCAGCATCAGTCGAATGCTGACTGTAGACAATCGACTGATGGACGACAATCGAGTCCTCCAAGCTGGCAGTCGACTGATGCTAGCTGCAGGGCAAAGTTAGCTTAACAAAAACATTATTTTGACAGTCGTTGACCATCCGATCTCGACCTAGACTACCTATAGGATGTCTTTGGTCGGATCTATGCTTAAGATCATCCCCGTAAAGAGGATACGACCACTCTTACTCTCGCACACACACGAGCTTACCTCGATACTTACTGTGTTGCTTTCGCTTCCGGCCTTCCACTCGATTCCTTCGGCTCCCTCCGAAGTCACTCGAGTGTTGCCCGACCACCGCGGCTTCCTCCGGGTGTCGCTAGACTTCAGCTCCAGTATTGACACTTTTCTGCACACTCGATTTAGTTCGTGAGATAACAATATAAGCTTAACTTTGTATCGTTTGCTATAATAAAAACTCAGGTTCGACTTAGGTGCTTACTGCACCAACAAAAGTATTATTTTCTCGTCCAATGGATTCTAGTTATTGCACATATATCCAAGAGTACCTTACTCTAAACATGTAATGCTTTGGCCAAAGACTTTAGTAATAATCCGACGAGAGGCCATGGATATACATCTCCTCGCAAGGAGTGATGAATCCTTTATAAGCTATTCAAACACCTTCGATCACTTTGACTTATTCCCAATCATCCCGGGTCTACATCTCCTCAGAGATGCTTGCTTAAGATGTTAAAGCATAAGTCTTCATGACCAAGATGACTTGAATACCGCAAGTCAAAAGAACATCGCACTTAAGCTGCAGTAAGAACTTCATTGATATATCTGTATATGCAGAGAACCATATGAAGTTTTACAGCTAGTCACTCCAATGAACTAGTTACCATAATTAGCATCCACGATTAACTCCGGACATCACAATGTCTCCAGCCAGTGAGAATCAGCTACTTGGATACACCAAGGAGTATACCTCGTGCTAGTTTCGACAAAATTAATGGTGTCCAAATCCATTAATTCATCGACTAGGGATAATTCTGATACATCACAATTACACATGTAGAGATACTTACTAGTTGTGATCCAATCACAAGTTCTCTCATGCTATGAATCATATCATGGACATTCAGTAAATGAGTTTAAGATCTAATCAAATACATGAAAACATGTATACTCAAATAGTGAATCTTCATTTATCATATAAATGATTCAAACATTGTTGGGATGTATACTGAAAGCCTAGCTCTTTTGTATGAACATCTTTATTTTGAAATAAGAATCACATGATCATTGTTTGTATATTTTTATGATTATACAAAATTGTCTAATATTTTACATTGTAGATAACATGGTGCTTGGGTGTGGCACAGAAGATCATGTTATCAGTCCCTTGTAGAATATAAGTAGAGGCTCACAACCAAGATGGTTTTGGACAAACCATTGGCATGGTTGTAGTGTAGCTTGGTATTGTTTTGTCTTGAACATAGAGTTACACTAGTACACTTAGGTGTATTGAGCAGGACCGATACAGAGGTGATTCAATTTATTGCTGACTACATAATTGAATCGGACCTCGGATATTATGTTGTACATGCTCTTAATCCCGATATAATAACGGGCACATGTACTTAATATTTATTTCTTTGATTTACCAGAGGGTGAGATTTCTATGGATTAAATCAATATGCCCGGTAAGTTGGGAAATGATATTATTTACATGGTGTGTCGTTGATTATAGTAGGAAACCGTGTCCTATATATTAGGTTGATGATGTCCCCTTGAGGAGCTCATAAGGTTCATCATGTAAACCCTACAGGTTGACTTAGTCAAAATGATGATAAGGTTGAGTGGTACTACTCGAGGAGTTAGATGTTGATTAATTGATGGTCAGTAAATCAATTAATTGACGGACATTCGATATCTTAAACACGCGGAGATGGATGTACAAATAATATAAGGAGCCCATATTAATTTATGGGGGTTGGTGAGGTAGTTCGATGATGATCCTCTAGTGGAATGGAACATCATTGATGGATCAAGTTTGTGTGGTTCTGATCCATCGGGTGGCCAAGATCCAACTCCTCCTCATGGTCCCTATCATAGCCTAATATAAACCTCATGAAGTCTAGATCAAATGAAGGAAAACAAATCTCTAGATCCGACGGTTGGGATTAAATCCCTAGAACCGACGGTGGAGATTAAATCTCTAGATCCGACGGTTGGGATTAAAACTCTAGAACCGATGGTTGAGATTAAATCTCTAGATCCGACGGTTGGGATTAAAACCCTAGAACCGACGGTTGAGATTAAATCTCTAGATCCGACGGTTGAAATTAAAACCCTAGAACCGACGGTGGAGATTAAACCAAGGCCTAAACCTAACTCTATATATATGGGAGAATGGGTTGGGCGGCAACTAAGTTTTTTGGTGGATGATGGATGCTAAGGAGATTAGGGTCTTGCCTAGCATTGCTTGGGCGGCAAGAAACCCTAAGGAGGAAACCCTAACTAGGGTTTGGCTCCTATGGTTGGGCGGCAAGGTTTGGAAGGGAGAGTGGGCGGCAACTTGTGGAGGATCTCTTCTTCTTACAAGATGGTGGCCAACTCCTAGATCTCTTCCCTCCACCTTGGTTGGGCGGCAAGTAAGCCTAAGGAGGAAACCCTAACTAGGGTTTGGCTCCTATGGTTGGGCAGCTAGGGTTTGCAAGAAGGTGGGCGACATCTATAGGAGAGGAGCTCTTCTTCTTCCTAGGGTGTGGCCGGCTCCTTCCTCTATTCCCTCCACCTTGGTCGGAGCCCAACATATTCCCTTTCACCTCTTTACTCCATCTTGGCCGGCGGCACTAGAAGCTAGGGTTTGTCCCTAGTTTGGTTCCTTGGTGGTTTCCATTTTGTTCTCTCTATTCTTGGGGCCGGCGGCATCAATCCTTTGTGGATTGGTGGTTGGCTCAAGCAAGAAGGGAAAGAGAGTTCTTCTTTCTTTGGATTGAAGAAGATCTAGGAAGCTTCAACTTGTGGAGGATCTTCGCCCACACGAAATCTACAAGGAGGTTAGGACATACGATAGAAGATCAAGAGGTATAAAAGTTTTACAACTTTTATTATTGTTCTTTGCATGTTCTTATTGATATGCTAGATTATGTTCTTTATGTTAGTATGTATTGATTATACTAGTTTACATTTGTATGTATTTGTATAATCATGGACCCCGAAGATAAACACAAAAACCGACGATCCGTCCGTCGTCTCTTCTGCGGCTAACCGACTAGAAGAGTTGTGTTGCTTGAACAACTAGTTTGTTCAAGTGATCACTCAAGTCGTTAGCACGACGACGAATTTGTTGTGCTTAGGAAACTCATCCCATTCGAATTAGTTTTCATTAGTGAAAATTTTAATCCGGTGACATGGGAGCCGATAAGCCTTTCGAGGAATAGCACGATGCCAACAAATGGTATCAGAGCCACGGTTTCCGGTTTTGTGTGTTTAGGATTCGGTTACTTTCATACACATATCATATATTGAGTATGCCGGATAATAGTAGGATGTGCGTAGGCTAACTTTTTGGTTGCAGGCATAAGATCCGACTATTATGGCTATATGTGTGTATGTGGTTGTTTGTGTGTGATTGTATGTATATTATTTGAATCCTCGGGGTTGATGAGGCTAGATTAGTATTTAATTTTTGTAATTGAATACGACATTGTTTAGCCACTCTTTATTTTATTTTACTTTCGATCTAGATTTCATGTACACTCGCTCGTGGAGTATAGGATCGATGGATGTAAAATAAAATAGGTTTTATTCTCGGCTCGGATCTCCGGATGGCTCGTACATGACGTAGGAGGAGCGGACGAGGTGGCGACACGACGGGACGCATATTGAAGAACAATGCCATAATAGTTGGGAAAATTCTGTTTTTTCCATATTTATTGCTGATTTGTTTTATATGCATGTTGTGTGTGCTTGAAAATTCCTCATTTCCAATTTACTAAGTGGGAGAGGGATATTTTAATTAATTCCCGCGGCCTCCATTACAATTTGACGTGTGATGCAACAAACTTGCGTGTCGGCTCTGAGTGCCTTCCTCCCCATCGGATGAGTTTGTTTGCGGATCACTAGGTCAAATAATGGTTATCGGAAATTATCTAGGAGCGTGTGTACTTCCACAGCGGTAAGGCACATAATCCGAAATAATTCCCTTAGTACCGTGTAATGGTGCACACTTAGATGCAAATAAAAAGTATCCTCCCCATCGGAGTCACTGCTTTTATTTGTAGGGCCAAAGAGGAACCAACTATTAATTTTATTTGTCAAAAAGTAAGGTTGACAAGATAATAATATTAATGGGTAAAACCTCCTCTTACAAATGTAGAATTCGTATACGTCCACACTATCGTGGCATGCGATATTCTCGGTGTTTTGAGGTGTTGGTTGATTTCGATATTTTATTGTTTGAGGAATCAATAATTTTTTGAAATCTAAAGTAATGATCTATGTGATTCTTAGGATTTTCAAAATTGACTTTCAGTCCACTTACTATGATACTAAAGGAAATAAACTTACTGTACCTAAATAATATTGATTGGAAAAGATTCTAGATATTGTCTTATCTGCTAAGGAGTACAAGTATGTGCTCTTCAAATAGTGTTCTCAAGCCATCGTTGCTCAAAAAGGGTTTCTACTTCTAAGCCGAAAGGCAAGAAGAAGAAGAAACAAGGTGGAGCAAAGATGGTGGGAGGATCTCAGGGAAGAGTGAAGAAGCCGAAAGGCAAGTAATTCACTTGCAAGCAGGATGGACATTGGAAGAAGGACTGTCCCAATCCAAAACAGAACAAAGGTATATCTTTTGGACTAGTCATTGAAACATGATTAGCGGTGATATCTACCGACACCTGGTGAGTTGATACGGGAGCCACTAATCATGTCTGCAACAATTTGCAGGGGTTCTAGGAAACCCGATGACTAGCTAAAGGGGATATTACCATTTACTTGGGCAATGCCATGAAGATGGCGACTATTGCAGTGGGAGATGTTTTATTTATCTTTTGAGAAAAATAAAGTTTTTGGTTCTTAGAAATTTTCTTTATGTACCTTTATTTAGAAAGAATTGATTTTGGTTTCTAAATTATGGATGGATAATCTATTTCTTTTGATGACAGATATGTTATAAAAGGAATAGGGACATTATCTATTCAGGTACATAGATAGGAAATTTATAACTTGAACCACGAACTCCCACGATGCAAATAGAAGTTATTAACTCATCTTCTAAGTCTAATAAGAGAAAAAAACCTTCGAAGATGAACCAAACATATCTTTGGGATCTTAGGCTTGGTCATATTAACCTAAGTAAAATTCAAAGGTTGATAGATGATGGACCTTTGGGTTCATAAGTGGTGGAGCATCTCCCAACCTGCGAATCTTGCTTGGAGGGTAAGATGACCAAGAGTCCTTTCAAGGCCAAGGGGTATAGATCCAAAGATGTGTTGGAATTGGTTCATTCTGATTCGTATGGTCCTATGTCTATCCAGGCAAGAGGTAGTTTTGAATATTTTGTCTTTTTCATAGACAATTATTCAAGATGACACTACGATCTGATCGTAGTGGTGAGTACCTCTTGGGAGAGTTTAGGAATTACTTATCAGAGGCTGGGATTCAATCCCAATTGTCTGCACCTAGCACACCCCAGCAGAATGGTGTAGTAGAGCGAAGGAATATGACTCTTATGGAGATGATTAGATCGATGATGAGTTATTCTGACTTGTTTTATAGTCCTAGAGATCAGAGAGTGATCGTTAACACGAACGCTAGATTTCTAGAGGAAGACTATGTGATAAGCCACAAGCCCAAGAGTAAAATTGTTCTGAAGGAGTTAAAAGGGAAGTCACTTCTTTAGTACTACCGGTACAAGAGGATATACCATATGTCACTGCACCGTGTGTCACAAAGGATACACAGATGATACCTCGTCGTAGTGGGAGGGTTGTTAGACAACCTCTTAGATTCATGTTTTTGGACGAATCTTCTGATTTGGTCCCTAGCAAACATGAACCTGATCCCCAGACATACGACGAGGCAATCCAAGATATAAATACAGCATCTTGGCAAAGTGCAATGAATACTGAGATTGAATCTATGGATTCAAGTCAGGTCTGGGAGCTCTTATGCATTGCAGCTCATATGGATTATGAGGTGTGATAGATGGATGTCAAGACAGCTTTCCTTAATGGAAGTCTTGAGGAAAACATCTATATGAAGCAACCAGAGGGATTCATTGCTAAGGGCAAAGAGCGTATTGCATGTAAGCTTAATCGGTCCGTTTATGGACTGAAGCAAGCTTTGATGTCTTGGAACATTCGCTTTGATGAGGTAAATCCAGACTTATGGATTTATTCAAAGTCCGGATGAGTTTTGTGTATACAAGAGATATGACGGAAATGTAGTGGTATTTCTTGTACTATATGTAGATAATAATTTGGTAGTTGGCAACAATATCAGAGTATTATCAGACGTAAGGGTATGGTTGTCCAAACAGTTTTGAAGGACTTGGGAGAAGTGGGTCACAACCTTGGGATCAAGGTTGTTGTGTTTATCCCAAGCTTCATACATAGACATGATTTTGGATCGTTTTAGCATGCAGAACTCCAAGAAGGGTTTTCTACCTTTCAGGTATGGAGTTCCTTTATCTAAGGAGATGTGTCCTAGATCATCTGAGGTGATAAAGGAGCTGAAGCCGGTTCCTTATGCTTCGGCAGTAGGAAGCCTCATGTATGCTATGTACGAGACAAGATATCTGCTTTGCCGTGGGCATGGTTAGCAGATATCAGAGTAATCCAGGACAGGGACATTGGACTGCGGTAAAAGCATATATTGTAGTGCCTGAGAAGGACTAGGGATTATATGCAAGTTTACCGGGAAGACCAATTACTCTCTGTGGGTTACACGGATTCTGATTTCCAATCATATAGGGATAACAGTAAGTCTACCTCAGGTTTTGTGTTTACTTTAGGAGGTGGAGCCATTGTATGGAGGAGTGCCCAGCAGAAATGCGTGGCGGACTCCTCCATGGAAGCTGAGTATGTGGCAGCCTATGAGGCGGCCAAAGAAGCTGTGTGGCTCAAGAACTTTCTGATGGACTTGGATGTGATTCCTGGTTTTCCCAAAACTATCACAATTTATTGTGATAATAATGGTGTAGTTGCAAACTCGAAGGAACCATGAGCCCATAAGACTAGTAAACACATAGAGTGCAAGTACCACCTGATACGAGAAATCGTAAAGGAGGTAGAAGTTACTGTCGCCTAGATTGCATCAGAGGATGACCTGGTAGACCCTTTTACTAAGGCCCTTCTGGCGAGAGCTTTGATAGACATGTGGAGGGAAGGGGAATCAGATGTATGACAGTATGATGACAACATAGTCTTTTAGTATAAGTGGAAGATTGTTGGGATGTATACTGAAAGCCTAGCTCTTTTGTATGAACATCTTTATTTTGAAATAAGAATCACATGATCATTGTTTGCATATTTTTATGATTATGCAAAATTGTCTAATATTTTACATTGTAGATAACATGGTGCTTGGGTGTGGCACAGAAGATCATGTTATCAGTCCCTTGTAGAATATAAGTAGAGGCTCACAACCAAGATGGTTTTGGACAAACCATTGGCATGGTTGTAGTGTAGCTTGGTATTGTTTTGTCTTGAATATAGAGTTACACTAGTACACTTAGGTGTATTGAGCAGGACCGACACAGAGGTGATTCAATTTATTGCTGACTACATAATTGAATCGGACCTCGGATATTATGTTGTACATGCTCTTAATCCCGATATAATAACGGGCACATGTACTTAATATTTATTTCTTTGATTTACCAGAGGGTGAGATTTCTATGGATTAAATCAATATGCCCGGTAAGTTGAGAAATGATATTATTTACATGGTGTGTCGTTGATTATAGTAGGAAACCGTGTCCTATATATTAGGTTGATGATGTCCCCTTGAGGAGCTCATAAGGTTCATCATGTAAACCCTGCAGGTTGACTTAGTCAACATGATGATAAGGTTGAGTGGTACTACTCGAGGAGTTAGATGTTGATTAATTGATGGTGAGTAAATTAATTAATTGATGGACATTCGATATCTTAAACACGGGGAGATGGATGTACAAATAATATAAGGAGCCCATATTAATTTATGGGGGTTGGTGAGGTAGTTCGATGATGATCCTCTAGTGGAATGGAACATCATTGATGGATCAAGTTTGTGTGGTTCCGATCCATCGGGTGGCTAAGATCCAACTCCTCCTCATGGTCCCTATCGTAGCCTAATATAAACCTCATGAAGTCTAGATCAAATGATGGAAAACAAATCTCTAGATCCGACGGTTGGGATTAAATCCCTAGAACCGACGGTGGAGATTAAATCTCTAGATCCGACGGTTGGGATTAAAACCCTAGAACCGACGGTTGAGATTAAATCTCTAGATCCGACGGTTGGGATTAAAACCCTAGAATCGACGGTTGAGATTAAATATCTAGATCTGACGGTTGAAATTAAAACCCTAGAACTGACGGTGGAGATTAAACCAAGGCCTAAACCTAACTCTATATATATGGGAGAATGGGTTGGGTGGCAACTAAGTTTTTTGGTGGATGATGGATGCTAAGGAGATTAGGGTTTTGCCTAGCATTGCTTGGGCGGCAAGAAACCCTAAGGAGGAAACCCTAACTAGGGTTTGGCTCCTATGGTTGGGCAGGTTTGGAAGGGAGAGTGGGCGGCAACTTATGGAGGATCTCTTCTTCTTCCAAGATGGTGGCAGGCTCCTAGATCTCTTCCCTCCACCTTGGTTGGGCGGCAAGTAAGCCTAAGGAGGAAACCCTAACTAGGGTTTGGCTCCTATGGTTGGGCGGCTAGGGTTTGCAAGAAGGTGGGCGGCATCTATAGGAGAGGAGCTCTTCTTCTTCCTAGGGTGTGGCCGGCTCCTTCCTCTATTCCCTCCACCTTGGTCGGAGCCCAACATATTCCCTTTCACCTCTTTACTCCATCTTGGCCGGCGGCACTAGAAGCTAGGGTTTGTCCCTAGTTTGGTTCCTTGGTGGTTTCCATTTTGTTCTCTCTATTCTTGGGGCCGGCGGCATCAATCCTTTGTGGATTGGTGGTTGGCTCAAGCAAGAAGGGAAAGAGAGTTCTTCTTTCTTTGGATTGAAGAAGATCTAGGAAGCTTCAACTTGTGGAGGATCTTCGCCCACACGAAGTCTACAAGGAGGTTAGGACATACGATAGAAGATCAAGAGGTATAAAAGTTTTACAACTTTTATTATTGTTCTTTGCATGTTCTTATTGATATGCTAGCTTATGTTCTTTATGTTAGTATGTATTGATTATACTAGTTTACATTTGTATGTATTTGTATAATCATGGACCCCGAAGATAAACACAAAAACCGGCGATCCGTCCGTCGTCTCTTCCGCGGCTAACCGACTAGAAGAGTTGTGTTGCTTGAACAACTAGTTTGTTCAAGCGATCGCTCAAGTCGTTAGCACGACGACGAATTGGTTGTGCTTAGGATACTCATCTCATCCGGATTAGTTTTCATTAGTGAAAATTTTAATCCAGAGACATGGGAGCCGATGAGCCTTCCGAGGAATAGCACGATGCCAACAAACATAAAGCGATTGCCTTAGGACATCTCTCATATATATTACTAACAGAGGAGATATGCCACATCGCACACCATGTGGTACTCATTGCTTTAGGAGATGATACCGAGAGCTCAAGCCAAGATGAAGCATCCTCAAGCGACGAATCGTCATCTAGTGACGATAAGGTAAAAGACTCCCCTAAAGTAGAATTGTTATATAAAACCATTGCTTATCTTAAAGATGCCTTAGATAAATCAAAATCTAGGATTAAGGACTTGAAGGTAGAAATTAAGGCAATTAGGAGTGAACAACTTTCATGTGATGATTCTTGCATGTTTAAAAAGGAAATTGAAAATCTTAAGAATGAAGTTTGTGAACTAAGTGTTGGGAGTATGAGGAATACAATCAAAGTCTCACATTGATTGTTGGGATGTATACTAAAAAGTCTATCTTTTGTATTAACATCTTTATTTTTGAAATAAGAATCACATGATCATTGTTTGCATATTTATGGTTATACATATTGTCTGATACATTACATTGTAGATAACATGGTGTGTGGTGTCACACAGAAGATCATGTTATCAGTTTCTTGTAGAGTATAAGTAGAGGCTCACAATCGAGATGGTTTTGGACAAACCATTGGTATGGTTGTAGTGTAATTTGGTATTGGTTTGTCTTGACAATAGAATTACACTAGTACACTTTGTGTGTATTGAGCAGGACCGACTTAGAGGTGATTCAATTTGTTGTTGACTACATAATTGAATCGGACCTCGGATATTATGGTGTACATGCTCTTAATCCTGATATAATAACAGGCACATGTACTTAGTATTTATTTCTTTGATTTTGCAATGAGCGAGATTTATAGATTAAATCGATGGGCTCGGTAAGTTGGGAAATGATATTATTTACATGGTGTTCCGTTGATTATAGGAGGAAACCGTGTCCTATGTATTAGGATGATGATGTCCCCTTGAGGAGCTCATAAGGATCATTATGTAAACCCTGCAGGTGAACTTGGTCCGGCATGATGATAAGGTTGAGTGGTACTACTCATGGAGTTAGATGTTGATTAATTAATTGTCAATAAATTAATTAATTGACGGACATTCGATATCTTAAACATGGGGAGATATTTGTACAATTAAGATATGGAGCCCATATTTATTTATGGGGTTGGTGAGGTAGATCAATGATAATCCTCTAGTGGAATGGATTATCATTAATGGATCGGATTTTATGTGGGCCGGATCCATTGGGTGGCCAAGATCCAACTCCTCCTCATGGTCCCTATTGTAGCATATTTAAACCCTCATGAAACATAGATCCAACAGACATGATTAAATGGAGGCTTGGGCAAAATCTATAAATAAGGTTTAGGAGTGGGCGGCAAGATAATCTTGGAGATTAGGGTTTTTGGCATTGGGAAGCAACATAAGAAGTTCTAGGGGTTGGCTTCTCTTGGGCGGCAACCTAAGGAGTTCTTCTTTTGGCCGGCGACAACTTGGAGATTAGGGTTTATCTATTGGTTCTCTTTGGACGGCGCCACCTTCATCCTCTCCATCTACATTGTCGGTGCCTCATCCTCTTTTTCCTTGGTCGGCGGCAACAAGAGCTCCTCTTGTTGGCCGGCACCCACTTCTTCCATCTTCCTCTCCTTGGCCAGCGGCAAGATCAAGTATGGTGGCTTGGTGGTCGGTGTTAGATAGGAGAAGAAGTGTCGAGTCTTCATCCCTTTGTTCGGAGAGAGCAAGGAAGGGAAGAACGAGATCTAGGAAGTTTCAACTCTTGGAGGATCGTTGCCCACACAATGTTCAAGAGGAGGAAAGGATATATAATAGAAGATCAAGAGGTATACAAGAGGTATAATCTTGTTTATTTTGATTTAGTTCTTTTGTATAATGCATGTGGCTAATTTACTTGGATCCCAAAGATAAACACAAAACCGGGCGATCCGTACATCATCTATTCCGCGGCTAATCGAGGAAAAGATTTAGGTTGCTTGAATAACAAGTTTATTCAAGAGACCACTTGAATCGAATAGCACGATGATGGATCGGTTGCTTGGGTAATCCGTCTTCGTCAAGGATTAATTTGTTTTAATCCGGGGACGTAGATAGGATCACCATGCACAAGCGACCAAGTTGAAAAGGGAAGTGAAGCTTTGACCTTCAAGTGGTATGAGAGCCACGGTTTCCGGTTTTGTGTGTTTATGATTCGGTTACTTTTATGCACTTATCATATATTGTATGTGCCGTATGATTGTAGGATGTGCGTAGGCTATCTTTTTGGTTGCAGGCATAAGATCCAACTATTATGGCCATATGTGTGTGTATGTGATTGGATGGAATCCTCGGGGTTGACGAGGCTAGTATTTAATTTTTGTAATTAAGTACGACATTGTTTAGCCACTCTTTTATTTTAGTTTACTTTCGATCTAGATTTCATGTACACTCCTTCGTGGAGTATAGGATCGATGGATGTAAAATAAAATAATTATTCTCAGCTCGGATCTCTGGATGGCTTGTACATGGCGTAGGGAGGAGCGGACGAGATGGCGACACGACGAGAGACATATTGGAGAACAAAAACCATAATAGTTGGAAAATATTTTTTTCATATTTATTGTTTTTTGTTTGATATGCATGTCGTGTGCTAGGAAAATTCCTCATTTTAAATTACTAAGTGGGAGAGGGATATTTTTTAAAAAAATTCCCATGGCCTCCATTACGATTTGACATGTGATGCAAACAAACTTGCGCGTCGGCTCTGAGTGCCTTCCTCCCCATCAGATGAGTTTGTTTTGTGGATCACAGGTTCAAATATGATTATAGAAAATTATTTAGGACCGTGTGTACTTCCCCATCGGAAGGCACATAATTCGAGATAATTGTCTTGGTATCGAGTAATGGTGCACACTTAGATGCAAATAAGAGTATCCTCCCCATCAGAGTAACTGCTTTTATTTGTAGGGCCAAAGAGGAACCAACTATTAATTTTATTTGTCAAAAATTTAGGTTGATAGGATAATAAAATTAATGGGTAAAACCTCCTCTTACAAATGTAGAATTCGTATATGTCCACACTATCGTGGCATACGATATTCTCGGTATTTTAAGGTATTGGTTGATTTTAAAATTTTATTGTTTGAGGAATCAATAGTTTTTTGAAATCTAATGTTTTGATCTATGTGATTCTTAGGTTTTCAAAAATGACTTTCAACCCACTTGCTGTGATACTAAAGGAGAATAAACTTACTGGACCCAATTATATTGATTGGAAAAGGAATCTAGATATAGTCTTGACTGCTGAGGAGTACAAGTATGTACTTTTCGAAGAGTGTCCTCCTAAGCCTGCGGATGATTCTGGGGAAAAGGAGAAAGAGAGTTATAAAAAGTAGATTAAGGCTGATGAGATGGCGCGGTGTTATATTTTAGCTTTTATGTCAAATGTATTGCAACATCAGCATCAAGCCATGCCCACTGCTTATGACATGATGCTCAATCTCAAGGAACTTTTCGGACACCAGAATCGGGCTGCTAGGAAGGAAGCCATGATGAACTTGATGATGACCACCATGTTTAAGTGAACACCCATGAGGGATCATGTTCTCAAGATGATGGCTCATTTGAATGAGCTGGAAGTCCTTATAGATGAGATCGATGGAGAAACCCAGGTTGATATCATTCTCCAATCTCTACCTAGAAGTTTTGAGCAGTTTTGCCTGAATTACAACATGAATAAGAGGTTGTATTCATTGGTGGAGCTTCTGACAGAACTCCAGGCGACAGAGGGGCTTTTTCGTTAGAGTGCTCAGGCTCAGGCCATGGTTGCTCAGAAGGTTTCGACTTCTAAGCCGAAAGGCAAGAAGAAGAAGAAACAAGGTGGATCAAAGGTGGCGGGAGGATCTCAGGGAGGAGTGAAGAAGCCGAAAGGTAAGTGCTTCACTTGTAAGCAGACTGGACATTGGAAGAAGGACTGCCCCAATCGGAAGCAGAACAAAGGGGTTCCAAAAAACCAGACGACTAGCTGAAGGGGAGATTACCATTTACTTGGGCGATGCCACGAAGGTGGCAGCTATTGCAGTGGGAGATGTTTATTTATCTTTTGATAGGAATAAAACTTTGGTTCTGAGAAATTGCCTTTATGTACCTTTATTTAGAAAGAATTTAATTTCAGTTTTTAAATTATTTTTGGATGGATATTCTATTTCTTTTAATGATAGAGTTGTTATAAAAAGGAATAGGGAGATTATTTGTTATGGTGCATTGATAGAAAATTTATATACCCTTGAACCAAAAGCTCCCACGATGTAAATAGAAGTAAATAACTCATCTTCTAAATCTAATAAGAGAAAAGAACCTTCGAAAATAAACCAAACATATCTTTGGCATCTAAGGTTAGGTCATATTAACCTGAGTAGAATTTAAAGGTTGATAACTGATGGACCTCTGGGTTCATTAGTGGTGGAAGATTTCCCAACCTACGAATCTTGCTTGGAAGGTAAAATGACCAAGAGGCCTTTTAAGGCCAAGGGGTATAGAGCCAAAGATGTGTTGGAATTTGTTCATTCTGATTTGTGTGGTCTTATGTCTATCCAGGCTAGAGGTGATTTTGAATATTTCGTCTCCTTTATAGATGATTATTCAAGATATGGATACATTTACTTGATGCACCGCAAGTCTGAATGCTTTGACAGGTTCAAAGAATTCAAGGCTGATGTGGAGAAACATCAAGGTAAAAGTATCAAGCACTACGATTTAATCGTGGTGGAGAGTACCTCTTGGGAGAGTTTAGGAATTACTTATCAGAGCCTGAGATTCAATCCCAATTGTCTGCACCTGGCACACCCCAGTAGAATGGTGTAGCAGAGCGAAGGAATAGGACTCTTATGGAGATGGTTAGATCGATGATGAGTTATCCTGAGTTGTCAGATTCGTTCTGGGGGTATGCTCTGGATACGGTAGTGTATATTCTGAACATGGTACCATCTAAATTAGTGCCTTCTACTCCCACAAAATTATGGACTGGGCGAAAGCCTAGTCTGAGACATATTCGAATTTGGGGAATTCCAGCATATGTGCTGAAGGTAGATGCTGGTAAGTTGGAACCTCCTACAGAAGTGTCCATGTTCGTAGGCTATCCTAGAGGAACGAAAGGTGGTTTGTTCTATAGTCCTAGAGATCAGAGGGTGATCATTATCACGAATGCCAGATTTTTAGAGGAAGACTATGTGATGAACCACAAGCCCATGAGTAAGATTATTCTGTAGGAATTGAGAGGGGAAGTCACTACTTTAGTACCACCGGTACAAGAGGATATACCACAAATGACTGCACTGCGTGTCACAGAGGATACACAGGTGATACCTCATCGTAGTGGGAGGGTTGTTAGACAACTTGATAGATTTATGTTCTTGGGAGAATCTTCTGATTTGGTCCCGGGCGAACATGAATCTGATCCCTGGACATATGATGAGGCAATCCAAGATAAAGATGCGGTATCTTGGCAAAGTGCGATGAATTCTGAGATAGAATCTATGTATTCAAATCAGGTCTGGGAGCTAGTAGAACCACCCAATGGTGTAAAAACCATTGGATGCAAGTGGATCTACAAAAGAAAGAGAGGAATAGACGGGAAGGTTGAGACCTTCAAAGAAATACTTGTTGCGAAAGGGTATACTCAGAAAGAGGGTATCGATTATGAGGAGACCTTTTTGCTGATAGCTATGCTTAAGTCTATCCGGATTCTCTTATGTATTGCTGCTCATATGGATTATGAGGTGTGATAGATGGATGTCAAGACAACTTTCCTTAATGGAAGTCTTGAAGAAAACATCTATATGGAGCAACCAGAGGGATTCATTGCAAAGGGAAAAGAGCATCTTGTGTGCAAGCTTAATCAGTCCATTTATGGATTGAAGCAAGCTTCGAGATCTTGGAACATCCACTTTGATGAGGTAATCCAGTCTTATGGATTTATTCAAAGTCCGGATGAGTCTTGTGTATACAAGAGATGTGACGGAAATGAAGTGGTATTTCTTGTACTATATGTAGATGACATTTTGTTAATTGACAACAATGTCAAGGTGTTATCAGACGTAAGGGTATGGTTGTATAAACAGTTTGATATGAAGGATTTGGGAGAAGTGGGACACATCCTTGGGATCAAGGTTATAAGGGATCGCATGAAAAGGATGTTGTACTTATCTCAAACTTCATACATAGACACCATTTTGTCTCGTTTTAGCATACATAACTCCAATAAAGGTTTTCTACCTTTTAGGCATGGAGTACCTTTTTCTAAAGAAATGTGTCCTAGAACATCAAAGGAGATAGAAGAGATGAAGGTGGTTCTTTATGCTTCAGCTATAGAAAGCCTCTGTATGCTATGTTATGTACGAGGCGGATATCTACTTTGCTATGGGCATGATTATCAGATATCAAAGTAATCTAGGACAGGGACATTGGACTGCGGTAAAACATATATTGAAGTACCTGAAAAGGACTAGGGATTATATGCTGGTATATCGGGCAGATTAATTACTCCCTGTGGGTTACACAGATTGTGATTTTCAATCAGATAGGGATAACAGTAAGTCTACCTCAGGTTTTGTGTTTACTTTGGGAGGTGGAGCAATTGTATAAAGGAGTGTCAAGCAGAAATGCGTGGCGAACTCTAACATAGAAGCTGAGTTTGTGGCAGCCTCCGAGGCAGCCAAAGAAGATGTATGGCTTAGGAACTTCTTGATGGACTTGGATGTGATTTCTGGTTTGCCCAGAACTATCACAATTTATTGTGATAATAGTGGTGCAGTTGCAAACTCGAAGAAACCATGAGCCCATAAGGTAAGTAAACATATAGAGCGCAAGTACCACCTGATACGAGAAATCGTAAAGTGAGGAGAAGTTATTGTAGCCAAGATTGCATCGGAGGATAACCTGGTAGATCCTTTCACTAGGCCCTTCTAGCGAGAGCTTTTGATAGGCATGTGGAGGGAATAAGAATCAGATGTATGGTAGTATGAGGACAACATAGTCTTTTAGTATAAGTGGGAGATTGTTGGGATGTATACTGAAAAGTCTATCTTTTATATGAACATCTTTATTTTTGAAATAAGAATCACATGATCATTATTTGCATATTTATGGTTATGCATATTGTCTGATACATTACATTATAGATAACATGGTGTGTGGTGTCACACGGAAGATCATGTTATCAGTTCCTTGTAGAGTATAAGTAGAGGCTCACAACTGAGATGATTTTGGACAAACCATTGGCATGGTTGTAGTGTAATTTGGTATTGGTTTATCTTGACCATAGAATTACATTAGTACACTTTGTGTGTATTGAGCAGGACCGACTTAGAGGTGATTCAATTTATTACTGACTACATAATTGAATCGGACCTCGGATATTATGGTGTACATGCACTTAATCCCGATATAATAACGGGCACATGTACTTAGTATTTATTTCTTTGATTTACCAATGGGCGTGATTTATAAATTAAATCGATAGGCTCGGTAAGTTGGGAAATTATATTATTTACATGGTGTATCGTTGATTATAGGAGGAAACCGTGTCCTATGTATTAGGATGATGCTGTCCCCTTGAGGAGCTCATAAGGATCATCATGTAAACTTTACAGGTGGACTTGGTCCGGCATGATAATAAGGTTGAGTGGTACTACTCATGGAGTTAGATGTTGATTAATTAATTGTTAGTAAATTAATTAATTGACGGACATTCGATATCTTAAACATGGGGAGATATTTGTACAATTAATATATGGAGCCCATATTTATTTATGGGGTTGGTGAGGTAGATCAATGATAATCCTCTAGTGGAATTGATTATTATTAATGGATCGAATCCATTGGGTGGCCAAGATCTAACTCCTTCTCATGGTCCCTATTGTAGCCTATTTAAACCCTCATGAAACCTAGATCCGACAGACACGATTAAATGGAGGCTTGGACAAAATCTATAAATAAGGTTTAGGAGTGGGCGGCAAGATAATCTTGGAGATTAGGGTTTTTGGCATTGGACGGCAATATAAGAAGTTCTAGGGTTTGGCTTCAGTTGGACGGCAACCTAAGGAGTTCTTCTTTTGGTTCGCGGCAACTTGGAGATTAGGGTTTGCCTCTTGGTTCTCCTTGGATGACACCACCCTCATCCTCTCCATCTCCATTGCCGACGCCTCATCCTCTTTTTCCTTGGCCGACGCCCACTTCTTCCATCTTCCTCTCCTTGGCCAGCGACAACATCAAGTTTGGTGGCTTGGTGGTTGGCGCTAGATAGGAGAAGAAGTGTCAAGTCTTCTTCCCTTTGTTCGGAGAGATCAAGGAAGGGAAGGATGAGATCTAGGAGGTTTCAACTCTTGGAGGATCATTGCCCACACAACGTTCAAGAGGAGGAAAGGATATACAATAGAAGATCAAGAGGTATACAAGAGCTATAATCTTGTTTATTTTGATTTAGTTCTTTTGTATGATGCTTGTGGCTAATTTACTTGGACTCCGAAGATAAACATAAAAATCGGCGATCCGTACATCATCTATTCCACGGCTAATTGAGGAAAAGAGTTAGGTTGCTTGAATAACAAGATTATTCAAGAGACCACTCGAATCGAATAGCACGATGATGGATCGGTTGCTTGGGTAATCCGTCTTTGTCAAGGATTAATTTTTTTTAATCCGGAGATGTAGATAGGATCACCATGCACAAGCGACCAAGTTGAAAAGGGAAGCGAAGCTTCGACCTTCATTGATAAGACATGAAAAAGATCTTGTGCTTATAAGATAAAAAGATATATCCATTGGCATGAGGCCTTTTGGGTAGAGCTCAAAAATAAAACTATGAGGGCTTAGGCCCAAAGTGGACAATATCATGTCATTGTGGAGATATATGAATCTTATAGGCACCAACAATTGGTATCAGAGCTATGGTCCATGTCAAGCCATGAACCTCGAATGAAAGAAGTTGGGCTCCCATATCTGAATCAAGAGAATCATACACCAGGCAGGAAGTTTAGTTGGGTCGAGAGGACCGAATAACTGGCAGGAAGTCTAGTTGGGCCACAAGGGCAGGACAACTAGCATGAAGTCCAGCTGGGTCAGTAGGACTAGATAGTTGGAAGGAAGTTTTGGTGGATTGAGGATAGGACATCAAGCAGAGGAAGTCCTTTGAGGAAGGATAGGATTGAGGGGGCTCAATGTGGTCTTTTGTTTGAGGGGGGGGGGGGAGGATTGTTGGGAGTATGAGGAATACAATCAAAGTCCCACATTGGTAAGACATGAAAAAGATCATGTGCTTATAAGATAAAAAGATATCTCCATTGGTATGAGGCCTTTTGGGTAGATTCCAAAAATAAAACCATGAGAGCTTAGGCCTAAAGTGGACAATATCATTTCATTGTGGAGATATATGAATCTTATAGGCACTAACACTAAGGACTTGTTTAGAAAAATTCACTAGTGGATCTAAGTACCTTGACATGATACTTATGAATCAAAGGGTGGTTTATAACAAGACTGACAATAGGATATAAACCTAAGGACAAGGAAGTAGCCAATACTTCCCTAATTAGTAGAAAGACAACAATTATGAGTAAGGTTAAAAAGACTTGGGTTCCCAAGAAGTTTTTGATTGATGTTACCGGTCCAAACATTTGGGTACCTAAGAAATTTGTTTTTCATGTTGTTTAGGTAGAAGGACCAAGTATGTGGATTGTGGATAGCAGTTGCTCAAGATACATGACCAGAGATGCGAGCAAGTTTTCCATAATTAACTACATTAACAAGGGAACAGTGTCTTTTGGAAATAGTGGAAAACTCAAAATTTTAGGTAAAAACACAATTGAGGTATCCCCTAACATTATTATTCATAAAGTCTTACTAGTTAAAAGCATGAAATTCAATTTACTTAGTGTCAGCCAACTTTGTGATGTCGGCTATAATGTTGAGTTCAATTCCTCAAAAATGTGTAATTAGACACAAAAGCTTGAATGCTTGCATGTTAGTTGGATATAGGAAATTGAATATTTATTATGTTAATTTATCCTATGCTTCTAACATTTCTACTAAGTGTCTTATGACAAAAGAAGAGGAAGGGTGGCTATAGAATAGAAGGCTAGGGCACATCAATATGAAGAATATAGCCAAGGTACCGAAATTAGAGTTGGTGAAGGGGCTACCAAAGATCAAGTACATTAAGGACAAATTATGTGGTGCATGCCAAGAAGGAAAGCAATCAAAATCATCACACAAAGGTAAAACCCTAACTAGTACCTCATTACCTTTAGAACTTTTACATTTGGATTTATTTGATTGTCATAACATACCTTCTGTAAATGGTAACAAATATTGTTTTGTTACAGTTGATGATTTTTCTAGGTATACATGATTTATTTTATGAAACATAAGGATGATACCTTAGAAATAATCATAGGATTCAGCAAAAGAGTTGAAAATGAAAGAAATCTTAAAATCAATCGGATCCGGAGTGATTATGGTGGAGAATTTGAGAATTCTAATTTTTCAAAATTTCTCTTAGAACAAGGGTACAAGCATGAGTTCTCTTGTCCGAGAACACCCTAACAAAATGGGGTGGTGGAAAAGAGAAATCGTGCCCTACAAGAAGCGGCTAGGACAATGCTCAATGCATATTCCTTACCTAGCTGCTTGTGGGCGGAAGCGGTTAACACCGCTTGCTATATCCAAAATCAAGTCTTAATTCATAGGATTTTAGGCAAAACACCATTTGAATTATGGAATGGGAAAATTCCTACAATTTACTATTTCAAGGTCTTTCGTTGTAAAGTTTATATATTAAATACCAAAGACAACTTAGGAAAATTTGAGTCCAAGGTGTTGGCACTTCGGTGAGCGCTAGAGGGGGGTGAATGACGCATTTTCGTTTGTCGATGGAATTTGATCATGTTTGTCTCTACAATTTGTTAGTTTGCACAATGGAATATAGAATACAAAAGACAAATACACAATCACATGCAAAACACAAGATATAACGTGGTTCGGAACCTTAGGGGTCCTACTCCACAGATTGAGCTCGAATGAGCTCTAGTGATGCACACATTACCATTAATCAATAACACTCCTTCTCAATGACACACTACAGGTGGAGAAAACTCTTACAATGATTACAAAAGTAATACCACAGAATACAAGCAATTACAAGTGAAATACACAAAAATACATAAAGAAAACTTTACAAATGTGAACTTGAATGCTTGCTTGTTTGGTTGCTTAGGCTACACTTGAAGACCCTAAATTGCACCAGCAAATTGCCATAAGAACTGTTGCCAAAAACCTCTCCTTCAAGCTCCCTTTAAAGCTGCAACTTAGGTTGATTTTTACCTAGCAGTCGACTACCAAAAGGCCCCAATCGACTGCTCCTGTAGCCGTTGTCTCACAACGACTTAATCCACATCGGTATTCCAGCCAACAGATACACTAGCAGTTGACTGCCATTACCATCAGTCAAATGCTAGCCTCGTAGCCGACTTATCAGTCGACTACGGACCATTCTGCCTTCGTGACCTAAGCCACCAGCAATCGATTGTCCTCCATGGTAGTCGACTGATCAAGGATAGTCGACTACCCATACATGGCAGTCGATTGCCAAGGCTATTTGCTGCAGTTGAATGCCAGTCGACTCAGGGCAGTCGACTGGTCATAATCCCTGTCGACTGCTCAGTGTCAACTCGATTAAAAAGTGTCAAACACTTGACTAGTTGACTGGTCCATAACCCCAGTTGACTGCTATACCTCAACCATGAGGTTTACCCCAAGTATGATGCCCTCATACTTGCTAGACCACCCTTAGCCTAGACTTAAGCCTTCTAGCCACCTCCATCAGCCTCACCCCTATCGGATCCCTCCAAGTCATCCATGACTTGTTCATCCATACGCTAGCCTTTAGGTGCTTTCATAGGCTATTGTCATGCTAAGCTGGTCTACACCGCCAAGGCACATTCGACTTACGCTACCAAGACACACACTTTGACTTTACACCATCAACCATTGGACTTATGCTGCCAAGACTCCACCCTTAGATTTTACGTTGCCAATATCAACCCTTGGACTTCCTAATTTCCAAGTGCCCATGACTTGGACTTTCACCGCTAAGACTCCACCCTTGTGTTGATGTAGAGAGCATCACTCCTTGGTTTGATGTATGAACCATAGTTAAAGTTAGGACTTACTTGTGTTCTAATATCAGTGTTGAGTGTGCAGACTTAACAGGAAGTTCTAGTAGGTCATGTAGACCATATACTAGGCAGATGACTTGAAAGATCAGGAGGATCGAACACCAGGCATGAAGTCTAGATGAGTCGTGTGGACTGGACATTTGACATGAAGACCAATTGGGTCAGGAGACCGGACAAACGGTAAAATGTCTAGCTGGGTCAGGTAGACCGGACAACTGGTGGAAGCCCTGGTGGGTCAGATCGGATGTCAAGAATGGTAAGTCCGACAAGTAGCCAGCAGGTAAGCCTTCAGCGAAGAGGTGAGGCCGAGTCCTCTTTAGGGGGACAAAGCTAGGCGTCAATCCGACAGAGAGTTAGCATGGGACTTAAAAGTTGAGATCGAGCAGTATTACTATTGCTATCCTATTTTGTATTATCTATTTATGCTAATCTCATTTTTGCAGGGATCAGTCGATTGAATGGACTACAATCGATGTCGAACGGTAGGTATGTTTGATCAATCGATACCTAGTTGGCGAGATTAGCCGATGATCGCTCAAGATTTGGCACAAGATATGGAAATAGTTTGATCATCGCGCTTTTAGTCGACTGAAGATGAAAACTTCCTGATACAGAGCTAGGTGACCTAGAGTCTACTGGAGCGTGTCCAGTCGACTGGAAGACAAGAAGTTCCATATCGATGGGCTGATGTGGAGTCGACTGGAAGGCATTTCAGTCGATTGAAAAAGGTCTATAAAACAAATGCTCGACCAGCTCTGAAAATAATATTGTTACTACATTGAAGTGTTGCTTCTATTCATTCTTGTCTGCTAGAGCTTCAAATCCTCACAAAGATGCACATCAAACACTCCGTGCCTATTTCCAAATTTCCTTTAGTGTTGGTATAACTTAGCTCTAATATTGTTTGTATTCATTTTCACTTTGTGTACTTAATTTCAAAAGAGAAGGTAGAGAGTTACCTATCTCTCATTATTTGTAAAAAGCGAACCCCTCCGTAGTCGAGAGTTCTCGAGTCGGAGGGTACATAGTGATTGCCCATCGAGGTAGCTCTCGGAAGAGCTACGAGTCTTAGAGTAGCAACCCTGTTGGGGTTGTAAACCAAGTAAATAGATTGTGTCTTGATTTCATTTATTCCACTGCTTACTCTAATTGAAAATATAAAATAAGTTTTAAAAATCTAAAGAAAGTTGTAACCTCCGAGATTCACCCCCATCTCTCATAATATTTCGATCCTAGAATTGGTATCAGAGCAGGGGTGCTCCGAATTTGGTGCAACCACCAACGAGAGCAATAGAATTTTCTTTACTCTCAACATTTTTGCATTTTCAATATTTTTATTTTTATTAATTTTTGCTTTAGAATAAATTTTTATTAATTTTTTCTTTAGAATAACTTTAGTTAATTTTCTAAGTCTAGATTAATTTTAATTAAATTTTCTGTATTTATATTAATTTTAATAAATTTTTCTTCATCTAGATTAATCTTAATTAATTTTATGCATCAAGATTAATTTTAATTAATTTACTACATCTAGATTATTTTTGATTAATTATCTGTATTTAGATTAATTTTAATTAATTTTTCTGCATCTAGATTAATTTTAATTAATTTTCGGTATCAATAATAATTTTAATTAATTTTCTATATCTAGATTAGTTTAAATTAATTTTATGCTTAATTTTAATTAATTCTCTACATTTAGTTTAATTTTAATTATTTTTTTTGCATTTATATTAATTTTATTTAATTTCCTACATTTAGAATAATTTTAATTAATTTTTTGCATTTAGATTAATTTTATTTAATTTTTTATATTTAGTTTAATTTTAATTAATTTTTCTGCATTAGATTAATTTTTATCAATTTTTGCACTTAGCTTAATTTTTTATTTTAGAATAATTTTTGTTTTTGACTTAGAATAAATTTTCCATTAATTTTTACACGTAGTATAAATTTAATTCTTGCATAATATTATTTAATTTAAATAACTCTAGGAATAATTCTCAGTTTTAATTAATTCAAATAAAAAAACTATTAATAAAAGATTTATTTAGAAATGTCGCACTTAGAAAGATATAACACCATTCGCCCTCCTCTCTTCAAAAGAGAGGACTTTTTCTTTTGGAAAAGGCAAATAGAGTGCTACCTGAAAATCGACCTAGAGGTCTGATTTTCAATTAGGAAAGATGTTGCAGTGGGAGATGTTTATTTATCTTTTGAGAGGAATAAAATTTCCTTCATGGCGATGCCACGAAGGTGGCGGCTGAGGGGGAGATTGCCGTTTACTTGGGCGATGCCACGAAGGAAATAGAGTGCTACTTGAAAATTGACCTCTAGGTCTGAAAATTGACCTAGAGGTCTGACTTGTACACAAGCTTTCCCAATGATCCACAAATGAAATAAGTTGAGTTTTAGTTCATCTAGATGCAAAAATTATGCACCTTGAACTCAACTCATATCCTACCATCTCATATGTATCTAGGGTGTATAAATACACATACATGTCAATGTAATGTGAGATGTGGGTTTTGTTCTCCTAATCTAGGGTTTCATGCATTTTTCTAAGGCAACACTACTTGATTCCCTTATAAATGGGACTCCAAGTCATGCCAAAGTCCTTAATTCAATTTGAATCAATTTAGATGCATGAATGTGTTGGTGCAGGGGCACTAGATAATCGAACCTGTGTTTTGATTATGGCAAAGACACAAAGTTAAGTTTACATCGTTATCTCACGAGCTAAATCAAGTGTGCAGAAAAGTGCTAAAGCTGGAGCTGAAGGCTAGCGACACCCGGAGGAAGCCACGGTGGTCGGGCGACACTCCAGTGACTTCGGAGAGAGCCGAAGGAATCGAGTGGAAGGCCGCAAGCGAGAGCTACTATCAAGGTAAGCTCGTGTGAGTGAGAGATTGTAAGGTCGTGTCCTCTTTACGGGGACGACCGTAGGCTGCGATCTGATTAAGTCTTCCCGTGGAAGGTCTAGGTCGAGATCGGATGGTCAGAAACTATCGCATTTATCATTTTTCGAGCTAACCTCTTACTGCAGGGAAGTGGCTAGGCTGGCAGTCGACTGCTGGACGTTGGGCAGTCGACTGATGCTCATCAGTCGACTGATGGCGACGAATCAACCTTTGCGCTAGGTCAAAACGGATAACGTTTGACGTGACCACTTCGCGATAAAATTTGGACAACTTCGTGATCTGTTCCAAAAAGAAGGGAGACAAATTCAAAGGCCAAAATCTATAAAAGGAGGGGAGGATTCCAACTCCAAGCATCATCAAGTTTATTCATCAAGTGCTCCTACAACGCCAACGCTCCAACGCCGTCATAACGCCGACGCGACGACAAGTTCAAATCTCCTTCATCAGCAGTAGTAGCAAGTAATTATTTTTATTGTATTCTTTATTTTAATCGTAACGAGGTGAGGTAGGCTTGTTGCCTCATCCTCGTACATTCGGTTTTTGTTATCGTTGTCTCCTACCTCCAACGATGAGGAGACGTTATAGTACTTTGCCCTCCGTACGCGGTCTAGGACCGATAGGGCCTTGGAGTAGCAACCGCTGGGTTGTGAACCAAGTAAAAATAAACGTGTTCATTTATTTTCCACTGCTCTTACTCATTTAATTGTCTACTCGAATGAAACGTCGAAAAGATTTACGATCGCTATTCACCCCCCCCCTCTAGCGACACTTCTCGATCCAACAGAATGATCATGGCATAAATGATAACATAAGTAAAGCATGGCCAATGATCATGATGTCATGACATATGATATAATCTAAAAACACATGACATTAATCCTTAATCCTAAACATGATCATGACATATAAATGATAAAAATAGATATGATGTCATGGCATGTTATGTGGCAATCAAGGCATGTCAAATAAAAGATATAGGTATAAAAATACCTAAATTTTAATATTAGTTGCCATTTGATATTATTAATTGTATTTTGTCATATTATAACTTTTGAGAGGAATAAAATTTACCTGGTTAAATCCTTTGAACTTAAGATACACCGAAAGTCTCTCGTACCAAGCTCGAGGAGCTTGTTTAAGTCCATAGAGAGCTTTCTTTAACCTAAGGACATGGTCGGGTTTATCTAGGCTTTCGAATCCTGGGGGTTGACTAACGTATTCCTCTTCCTTAATAAGTCCATTCAAAAATGCTGACTTGACATCCATTTGAAATAACTTAAATCCTCGATGTGCAGCGTAGGCTAACAACATTCGGATGGACTCTAATCTAGCTACTGGGGCATAGGTCTTGTCATAATCTAAACCTTCGACTTGACTAAATACTTTAGCGACTAATCTAGCTTTATTTCTAACTATCTCACCTTTATCATCAAGTTTATTTCGAAACACCCACCTTGTTGCAATGATTGTTTTATCTTTAGGTGGTGGTACTAATTACCATACTTCGTTCCTAGTAAATTGAGCTAGCTCTTCTTGCATTGAAATAATCCAATTGGGATCAAGAAGAGCTTGGTCAATGGTTTTGGGTTCAATTTTGGAAATCAAAGAGATTTGACTAAGGATTCGATATGAAGCTCTAGTTCGAACTCCTAGGCTTGGATCACCTATCACTTGGTCGATAGGATGATTCGTTTGAGGCCTAGTTTGACTTAAGTTAGGGTCACCTATCGCTTGGTCGATAGGATGACTTGGTTGACTTAGGTTAGGATTAATACTAGACTCGATCTCAAGATCGGAGTCGAGTTTGGTATGAATCGGCTCGCTAATTGGGGTTGCTAGGGGTTTTGTAGGTTCATGTCCTTCATCAAACACTACATTAATAGTCTCTTCGACTCTAAGGGTGTCATGGTTATATACCCTATAGGCTCTACTCGTAGTCGAGTATCCTAGAAAGATTCTGGTAGAGGTTTTGGATGTGAATTTCTCTAGGTAATCCTTAGTGTTTAGGATATGTACCTTACATCCAAATACCTTAAAGTACTTGATGTTAGGTATTTTATCGTGATAAATCTCGTACGAGGTCTTAAGGTGCCTCTTTACCATAAGGATCCTATTTTGGACATAGCAAGCCATACTAACGGCTTCTGCCCAAAACCTATCGGGTAGGTTATACTCGTTTAATATTTTCCTAGTGGCTTCTTGTAGGGTTCTATTTTTACGTTCTACTAGGCCATTCTGTTGTGGGGTTCTAGGGCATGAGAACTCATGGTGGTATCCATTTAGGTTACAGAATTCTGTAAACCCGTGGTTCTTGAATTCACCACCATGATCACTCCTAAGTCTTTTTATTTTAAGGTTTTGTTGATTCTCTATTAGTTTAAATAGGTTGATTAATTGATCTAGGGTATCACTTTTGTGTTTGATGAACCTAACCCAAGTAAATCTAGAATAGTCGTCAATTATGACTAAGCAGAATTGACTCCCATTAAGTGACTTAGCTCCGTGTGAATCAAATAGATCCATGTGTAGGAGCTCAAGAACACTTTTGGTTCGTTCTTGATTAGTTAGTTGATGTTGTGTCCTAGATTGTTTACCTTGTTGACGAGCATTACATATTTTATTATCCAAGTTATTGAGGTTAGGTAAACCTCTGACTAAGTCACTCTAACTCATCTTGTGAATGAGTCTTTGGTGCGAGTGACCAAGTCATCGGTGCCACAACCAAGATTCCTCTTTTTATGTCATAAGACACTTGGTTGAGGAGTTAGTTAAATTAATATTATAAATGTTGTTATTTCTGGTTCCTTTAAGAATTGTTTTAGAGGTTTCATTTGTATTAATTATGCATTCATTTTCTAGAAATATGACCTTATAATTATTATCACACAATTGACTTACACTAAGTAAATTATATTGGAAATTTTCTACCAATAAGACATTTTGAATAATAAAGTTTGAGTTGAGCTCAATATCACTTGATCTGATAATTTTGAGCTTGCCATTGTTTTCGAAAGCTACCGATCCTTGTCGTTTGAATTGAAGCTTCGAAAACTTGAGTTGATCCTCGGTCATGTGTCGGGAGGAACCACTGTCCAACATCCATTGATCCTACACACAAGGTAGTTGGATCAGATACTGGAATCACTAAAGGTTGGTTGTAAATTATTAAACCTAAATCATCTCACCCATGTCTACATGATCAAGCATGTTATCCTTATATGTTCTTGTGAGATGACTTCCAATTTTACTTGATTTAAACACTTGTCAACCTTGCGTTAGATTTGGATTTGACCTTAAGTTCATCAAGTCACCTTTTCAAGATCATGGCTTCCAGGTCATGGCGAGGCATAGGGGCCTTCTTTGATCGGAAAAATGACCACTTCCTTAGACAAAGCCATTTTCAAGAAAATCGAGACTTGACTCACCTAAGACCACTTCCTGGTCTAACTAGTCTAGGATACGGCGAGGTAGCTTCAACTAGTTCCACTCGATCAAGTGCACCGAACTAGATACGCCTTATCTAGCTAGAATACATGAGACTTCGCTTTCCTAGTGTACTATCATCTCTTCGCGTCGTGGTACTATGTTACCAAGTATTGATGAGTTATAGTCCTATCTAACCATTCTAAAAAGAAAAAGAAAAATAAATAAAGGACCTAAGCATGCAATTTCTAAGTTAGAGCACAAACAAATTTTGTATTGGCTCCCCCTGAACCGTTGAATCGGTTCGGTCTCTCCACATAGTGGATTTGGTCCTTGGGAACCCAGTACTGGTTGGATTCTAAGTTTGAAATCAAAGCGGTCTTAGGGACCTATGCTTGGACATGTTTTTTATGTCGAATTACAATCGACATATATGATTTGTTGGTCGTATTTGAGCTAAACCCTAGTCCAACCTTGTTGTACATGGCCCTTTGCGATCCAAGGAGGAGGTTAAGTCCCTTGGATCCCAAAGTAAACCTTTCCAACGTGTTCCTAAGATCTTCGATTTGACTTTTCAAGAGTGAGTTCTCAACTTCGAGCTTTTCAATCCGAGTTGAGTCCTCCTCTCGAACTTGACTAGTCGAAGAGGTTAGAAAGACCTCGTGTTTGAGGAGTTTAACCTCCTCAACTAGGGTCTTGACCTTGGACTCAGACTTTGCTAACTTGCTAGTTAAGAATTTAATTGCACTATAAAGAGTACTAATAAGAGATCGACTTACCTTAAGTGTATCTCTTGAACAGGATGCAGATATGTGGCTTATCTTAAATAGAGCTTCGTAGTCCGATTCATCTTCGGGTTCAAACCCATGCTCTGGTTCAGACTCCGTCTCCGATTCAGCTGGTTTAGCCATGAAGATGTGATCGTCATCTTCTTCCTCTGACGCTTCTTCCCACGTAGCGTTGAGTGCCTTCTTGAGTTTCCGTGCTTTGCTCTTGAGCTTCGGACATTCGGACTTGATATGTCCAAACCTGTTGCATTCGTAACACCTAACATTAGAACTTTTAGGCTTACCTTCATTGGGTCGAGTGATGGTTCGCTTTCGACTCTTGACCATCCTCCAAACTAGGTTGACTAGTTCGGTCTCCAATTCCGCGTCGACCTCTGAATTAGACTCATCTTATTCCTCCTTCAGGGGTGGCTTGCTTGCGGTCTTCTTCTTCGAACCTGCAAAAAGTTCTATACCCTTCTCGGGTTCCGAGTTGGACTATTCATAGAGTTCGAAATCTGAAAACAATTCATCTAATCTAAGTTTTGAAAGGTCCTTAGAGACCTTGTAGGCATCGATCATGGATGCCCACAAGGTGGTCCTAGGAAACGAGTTTAGTACGTACCTGATAAGGTCGTGGTTTTCGACCTTTTGTCCAATTGCGTGTAGGTTGTTGATGATATCTTGAACCCGAGCATGCAGTTACGTCGCTGTCTCATGTTCCTACATTTTTAGATTATACAACCTATTGAAAAGGAGATCACGCTTACATACCTTAGCTTCGTCGGTCCCTTCGTGTAGCTCCACTAGTTTGGTCCACAAGTCCTTTACACTGATGAAGGGGCCGACGTGATTAAGCTCCTCCTTGGATAAGCCGCATTGGAGGATTTGAGTCGCCTTGACGTCGTCTTCAACTTGTCTTTTTGTAGCATTGGTCCATTGGTCATAATCCAAATATTCACCCACTTCGTTAGTCAGAAGTGTGAATGCCGTTTGGATTATGATCCACATCTCGATTTGGGTCTTAAGGAAGCACTCCTTCTGACCCTTCCAATAATGGAAGTCATCTCCGTTGTAAAACGGAGGTCGGACAGTGCTAAAATGCTCGATATGGGCCATTGATACAAAAAGAGCAAGAAAATGAAGAAAAAAACCTAGCATTGACAAAAATGAGTGGAATGTACCAAGACTCGCGTCTTGGATTTGTAGTGCGGGAGAAAAACTAAACGAATGAAAGAACTTATAAAAATTCAAAATAAACAGAAATAAAAAAGAAAAAAAATTCTGTAGAAAAGCTAGATTGGTGGTTTCACCAAATCTTAGCACCCCCGGCTCTGATACCAATTGTTGGATCGAGCAGATCTCTAGAGGGTGGTGAATAGCGATAAAAGCTATTTCGTCGAATTCATTTCAAAAACACAAGTAAACGCAGTGGAAAGATAAAATAAACATAATAGGGTTTTACTTGGTTCGTAGCCTACGGCTACTACTCCAAGGCCCTAGTGGTCCTTGACCATGTACGGAGGGAAAATCACTAACAAACTCGTCCTCGTTAGAGGTAGGAGTTAATCAAATACACAAAAACCAAAGCTTGAGGTAGAGGGACACTCCCCCTCTCCTCGTTGCAATAAAAACTCATAGAGTAGAAAGAAAATGTTGGTGCAGGGACACCAGATAATCAAACCTGTATTTTGATTATGGCAAAGACACAAAGTTAAGTTTACATCGTTATCTCACGAGCTAAACTGAGTGTGCAGAAAAGTACTAAAAATGGAGCTGAAGGCTAGTGACACCCGGAGGAAGCCGCGGTGGTCGGGCGACACTCGAGTGACTTCGGAGGGAGCCAAAGGAATCGAGTGGAAGGCCGGAAGCGAAAGTGACAGAGTAAGTATTGTGGTAAGCTCGTGTGAGTGAGAGATGGTAAGGTCGTGTCCTCTGTACGAGGATGATCGTAGGTGGCGATCCGACTAAGACTTCCTGGGGAAGGTCTAGGTCGAGATCGGACGGTTAGAAACCATCGCATTTATCATTTTCCAAGCTAACCTTTTACTGCAGGGAAGTGGCCAAGCTGACAGTTGACTGTTGGACTTTGGGCAGTCGACTGATTCTCATCAGTCGACTGATGGCGACGAATCAACCTTTGCGCTAGGTCAAAACGGATAAGGTTTGACGCGGCCACTTCGCGATTAAATTTATACAACTTCGTGATCTGTTCCGAAAAAAGAGGAGACATATTCAGAGGCCAAAATCTATAAAAGGAGGGGAGAATTTCAACTCCAAACATCATCAAGATTATTCTCAAGCGCTCCTACAATGCCAAAGCTCCAACATCGTCATAATGTCGACGTGACGACAAGTTCAAATCTCCTTCGTCGGCAGCAGTAGCAAGTAATTGTTTTTATTGTATTCTTTGTTTTTATCCGTAATGAGGTGAGGTAGGCTTGTTGCCTCATCCTCGTAATTTTGGTTTTGTGATCGTTGTCTCCTACCTCCAACGAGGAGGAGACGTTATAGTGCTTTACCCTCCGTACGCGGTCTAGGACCGATAGGGCCTTGGAGTAGCAACCGTTGGGTTGTGAACCAAGTAAAATAAACGAGCCTCTTTATTTTCCGCTGCGCTTACTCGTGTATCGGACGATCGAACGAAAAGATTTACGCTCGCTATTCACCCCCTCTAGTGACGCTTCTCGATCCAACAGAAAATACAAGAATTAATAGACGACCAAAATAAACTTTTACCGACGACCAAAAGGATGGAGGCTTAGGCTTGTGTCATCAGCATTTCTGTAGCACTTCGTCGTTGTGGAGTCATTGGAGTGTCGTCACGTTACGAAGGCTTTAGGGCACTTTAGAATTGATGAAAAAATCTTTATAGAAGCCCTCCTTTTATAGTTTTTGAGCCCCTCATCGAGGAGATCTTCAGCCAATCAAAACTAGGCAAAAGGCTCCTTGGAATGAGGTGATAAGGCTTGACTCCTCGAAGCTAATCCTTGATCATCAGTCGACTGATGGCCATCATCAGTGGACTGATGGCAACGTCAGTCGAGTCGCAACACTCAATAGTCGATTGATGAAGGCAGTCGAGTGGCTCTTGTGGGCAGTCGACTAATGCATGCTAAAATCACAAGTTAGCTTAATAAAAACATAATTTCAACTGCCGTCGACCGTTCAATCTCGACCTAGACCATCCATGGGATGTCTTTGGTCGGATCTACGCTTAAGACCATCCCCGTAAGGAGGATATGACCTCACTTACGCTCACACACATGAGCTTACCTCGATACTTACTTTGTAGCTCTCGCTTTTGGCCTTCCACTCGATTCCTTCAGCTCCGTCCGAAGTCACTCGAGTGTCGTCTGACCACCGCGGCTTCCTTCGGTTGTCGCTAGCCTTTAGCTCCAGCTTTAGCACTTTTCTGCACACTCGATTCAGCTTGTGAGATAACAATATGAGCTTAACTTTGTATCATTTGCTATAATCAAAACTCAAGTTCAACTTAGGTGCCTACTGCACCAACAATCCTTTGAATCAGATCGATAGATAATTGATCGTTTAGGGTATTAGTTTAGTTTACCCTTTAGGTTAATATATTAGGAGATACTTATAGTTTACAGGTATCTTTATCGAGAACATTATTAGTTCGGATTAGAAGGATTCCTATACATAGACTTGTGGGTCGGTGGTATCTCTACCATCATGTGAGATGTTGACCAACAATTAAGAAGTCATGGAGTGCCCTTAGACTCTGATAGATATACCTTTACAGTAGACATAACCTTACGGATGGTTAAATTGTTGTGATTATGGTATGATTATGTCTCTCAGATGTGCGTATAATCCGAGAGCACTCAGATGTAGTTTCGGATAAACTTGAAGGTTTGCCACTGCATAGGCAAGCAGAGTATGCGATTGGAGTGATTTTGAGAATAGTTCTGATATCGAAGATCCCATACTGTGTGATAATTTGATTGGTATAAGTGTTACTAAACACTATGTGAATTGGAAGAATATAAGTTGCGATTACAGGAGGTGTTGGATGGGATATTTATCTGTCCCAATATTTTCTTGAGAAGATCTGGAACTCTTTGTTAGAAGAGAGACAAACCTTTGAGATTATGCATCGATTATCAATGATGGAATGCGATAGTTGTTGAAAGTGAATATCCTTCGTTGTGGATAGATGATCTGTTTAGATCAGTTAAAGAGTATTGATATTGTATACTCTAGAGTTGGTTTACAACTGGAGTGTTGATATTGTAGTGACATGATGTCATACAATTATTATTGTCGTTGTGATGATTGATATATCATCAGCTTAGAGTAAAGAGGATGCAGTTGTATGGAGGATGATATTTCATACTTAGTATGAATTTATGAGTTGTTGTTAATGATATTAGACGTATTTAACGATTTAGTCGCCCCTGGATTTGAGAATCGTGTATTCTAGACACGATTGGATCAGGTTGTAGTTGTTAGAGTTGCGTAACTTGGCCACTTTTGATGGTGGTAGTTGGAGTTGCGCACTTGACCACCGTAGATGGTGGTTTCCTTGTATGCTTGGTTAATACTGTAGATATGGATAGAATGTTTGGCATTACTATACCACGGACTTGTTTGACCAAAAGAGTGATGGAATACACTTAGTCGGAAGCTGGTGAAACCAGTTTACAAAACCTAGATGGTGGTTAATTTTTGCACGGGTATTAGTTAATCCTTCCGAGGTGGATGAAAGGATTTTGTACACAGATGCATTGTTTCAGGGATCGGAGCGATCCCGATGTAGTTGAATGAGGCGTATCTTAAGCTTACGACTGTTAAAGAACTGCGAGACAAGCTGTCATACACATGACATGGACTTAGTGGATGTTATCCTGATTTGTGGATGTATGGAGTAAGAATGCTCATGGGATTTTGACTAGCTACTGGGTAGCTACCATAGAGTTACTGAAACACGGACAGTTGCAACAAGGGAGATTGGTCGCTATAGTCTCCCATGTTGGTGCAATCGGCCCAGGTCACGATTGACCAGGACTCGAGTTTGACTCGAATGATGTTTTGATGTTCGACAAAAATATATGACAATGTAATTGTCAAGGTAAAGTCCAAGTCATGGGTACTTGGCATGGAAAGTCCAAGTGGAACACTTGACATTTGGTAAAGTCCAAGTCTTGAGTACTTGGCATGAAAAGTCCAAGTGGGACACTTGGCACATGAAAAGTCCAAGCATGGGTCTTGGCAATGTAAAAGTCCAACATGGGTTGGCAAGGGAAAGTCCAAGCTTGAGTCTTGGCATGAGAAGTCCAAGGGGTTTGATATTGGCTGCGTAAAGTCCAAGCGGGAGTCTTGGCAGCATAAGTCCAATGGTTGGCGGCGTAAAGTCCAAGCGGAGTCTTGGCGGCGTAAGTCCAATGTGCCTTGGCGGTGTAGACACCGTTAGCATGACATAGCCGATGGAAGCACCTGAAGGCTAACGCGATGGATGAACAAGTCATGGATGACTTGGAGGGATCCGAGAGGCGTGAGGCTGATGGAGGTAGCTAGAAGGCTTAGGTCTAGGCTAAGGGTGGTCTAGCAAGTATGGGGGCACCATACTTGGGCTAAAACCTCATGTTGCCGACCGCTGAGGTGGGCGGTGACCGATGGCTGAGCGAGCAAATCGATCGTGTGATCGACCGACCGGTGCTCGATTTTCGACCACGTATCGGAGTCTCACTCGACCGCGACGAGCGTGAGTGATGGCTCATCACCGATCGATGATGCTCATGATCACCGATCGATGTCCTAGCCGCTGGATTTTTCCAAATGGATTACACCGTTGTCTCACGAACAAGCGATCGATCGATCGATGGTCCCGAGCTGATCGATCGATTTTTTCCAAAGACAGGTTGAAGCTATAAAAGGAGCTCGTGATGGAGAAAAAGATAGCGATTTTCTTGAGCGAAATTGAAGGGGGAAGTTGGTGCTTTCCAGTCCTTCAAAGCTAGTTCAAGGCAATCAAAGATCAAGCAATCCAAAGCTCTTGTAAAGTGTTTTTCCTTTACTTGCATTTGTATTTCATTGTATTTGTTTGTATTTATTTGATTATTGTCGAAATCATTATTGTACGAGGTTTCTCTGCCTCCGGATTGTTCCGAGAAGGAGTGTTTATTAGTGGTTGCGTGTGCATCACTAGAGCTCATAGAGCTCGATCCGTGGAGTAGGAACCGTGCGGTTCCGAACCACGTTACATACTCGTGTTCTTGTTGTGTTGGCGTATTTCGTTATTGTATTATATCTATTTCCGCTGCGCACTAACGAAATTGTAGAGACGAACACGCGATCGAATTCCATCTATGAACAGTCAAACACTATTCACCCCCCCTCTAGCGGCGTCAAATATCCTACATCCCATGCACTTACAGAGTGTGTGGGGGAGTGGATTTTGGATGGTTGATGGACTTCTCTTGTGAAAAGATAATTTCCTATCTCTGATAAGGAAGAGTTGCTACAGGAAGCACATCATTCGAGATTTGCTATACATCCTGGTGGTACTCGAATGTACCGAGATTTGAAACATTTATACTGGTGGAACAGTATGAAGAGAGATATAGAAGATTTTGCTGCTCGATGTTTAGTATGCCAGTAGGTGAAGGCTGAACATCAGAAACTCGCTGGATTGCTCTAAGAAATTCCGATTTCGAAATGGAAGTGGGAGCATATCACTATTGATTTCATTACGGGATTGTCTAAAACCCATAAAGGACATGATGCGATTTGGGTGATCGTGGATCGTCTAACTTTCTGCCTATTCGTGGGTCGGATCCGTTGGATCGTCTAGTAGAGTTGTACTTCCGAGAGATTATCAGGTTGCATGGCGTACCTTTGAGTATTATATCTAATAGAGATTCCGCGATTTACCTCGCGATTTTGGTAGAGTCTGCATCAGACCATCGGCATAGAGCTTCGACTTAGTACAACATTCATCTGTAGATAGATGGACAGTCTGAGCGTAACATTCAGACTCTGGAGGATCTATTAAGATCTTGTGTTGTGGATTATGGAGGTAGTTGGGAGGATCACATTCCTTTAGTGAAATTTGACTATAAGAACAGTTATCACTCCTCCATTCAGATGGCTCCTTCGGAGGCCTTATACGGCATACCCTATAGATCTCCTGTGTTGTGGGAGGAGGTTGGGAAATGATAGCTATTGGGGTCACAGAGTATCCAACATGATGCAGAGTTGGTGACGTCATCAGATGATGGTTATTAGAGGCACAGGATTGACAGAAGAGTTACGCAGATCGGAGGCGAAGACATTTGGAATTCTCAATTAGGGATTAGATATTTCTGCATGTTTCACCTACGATAGGGGTGAAATGGTTTGGGCTAAGAGGGAAATTAGTTCCACACTTTATTGGCCCATCTGAGATATTGACATGGATTGGAGGTGTAGCTTATTGGTTGGCTTTACCTCCGACACTGGCGGGTGTTCACAACGTATTTCATGATTCTATGTTGAGGAAATATGTACCACAAGCTGATCATGTTCTGAAGGGAGTATCAATTCCACTTCAGCCTAATGCGACTTACGAGGATATTCCAGGGTGGATTCTTGGTCGTAAGGAGCGACAATAGCGAAACAAAACCATCCGACTCGTAAGGGTTTGATGATGACATCCTACTGATGAGAAGGCTACATGGGAGCTGGAAGAAACTATCCGAGCTTGGTACCCTTATCTGTTCACATGAGGTATGTGGTGGTCATTTCGGAAATTTGCTTGACTTAATTTTACATGTAAGTACGAAATTTGGGGACCAAATTTTTATTAAGTGGGGGAGAATGTAAAATACCGCAAGTAAAATGGCTAAAATTGTAATATTATTAGTGGATTAATTAAAATTTTTGAGGGATAGTTAGGGATTTAATTTAAACCTAACCTAGCTTAAGAGTTTTATTGGTTTAATTGAATTTAGACTTAATTGAATTATGGGGTTAGTTGCTTATAGGGTCTGAACCCCGACCCATTATCCCCAAAACCTGACCCATTTGTCGTTCCTTTATTTCCCCGCCGTCTTCATTACCTGTGTCGATTCTTCCCGAATGTCTTCTCCCATTCACGACTTTTCTCTTACGAAACGCGCGACTCCACTTCTCTTCTTCTCACGATCTCTATAGCAAGCGTTCATTTGATCGCCGAGATCTTGGCCTCACCGGAGTGCGGAGGAGAGTCGACTGCGGCTGGATGGCGACTTGGAGCAGGGGATCTCATCCTCCTGTTGCGCCCTGTTCATGTTCCGACGCCAGAGCTGTTGCCCTCTCGATGGAGCTTTACCGGTCGTCGCCCCCTTTTTCCACCCGATCGTTGCAGGCTGGTTCTCTTCTCTTCTCTGTCTGTCGTCGGTCGATCCCTCTTCTCCCTTCCATCGTAGGCATCGTCGCACGCGACGGTTAGCGCCCATAGCCTATGTCGGTGCATCCTTTCGTTCCGATTGTGAGCTTCTCTATCTTTGCTGAGCAAGGTGTTTGGGAGTTGCTTCGCGACCTCTGCCGAAGCTAGGGTAGTAGGGGCCTTCCCAGCAAACAGACCAAATTGGGGATTATTGCTGTGGAGTTTTCTAAGGCTGGTAAGCTTGATTTACTCTTCCTCTTATCTGTAAATTCCAAGATTTTGGATGTGTGTCAAGGCTGTGTGATCCGAGGGTGAATTTCCCTTCGTTGTTGGACTGTTCGATGATCAGAGCGGAGCAGAGAAGGGGCTGTTCACATCGGTTTCTGTTGGAAATCAATTGTTGCAGTGTTGTGAGACAGATTCCTTGGTAAGATTATCCAAACTGTAGGTGGTGCTTGTGATGTCTCGATTCACAGCTGTGGCTAAGCTATTCTGTTTGTTCTGCAGCAGGTTATCGCCAATCCTTGAAGTTGTGGGCGTGGATCTAAGTTCTTTGGTGACCGAGTGTTTGAAGGGTGAGTTCAGCTAGCTTTATGCTACATGTTGGGTGATTGATTTTGGTAAACAGGGGTGATGTATGGAAGGAGTTATGATGTTCTGTTGTGTTTGTGGTGAAGCTAAGGAAGATGTGTTGAGTGTTAAGATTAGTTGAAGTTGTGCAAGTGTGGATAAGGTTGGTAAGTTCAGATATGGGTATTTATAAATGCATAATAAGTTGCTAATTGATCTAATGGTTGATAGGGATTAATGTGGAAGATTGATTAGGTTAATTGGATAACTAGATCAATCTAGTTGATGGAGATACGAAGTCGATGTAGGATTCAATTCGATTATTCGTCATATACTTGCACTTAATCATAATGTTTGATATGTGTAGGATGTGGATACGAGACCGGACCGCGGCCGTGAAGATATTGTTATTACGAGCAATATAATAGGTGGGTAATTTCCTACCCTTGTCAGGTAGTTATTGATGCATGCAGATTTAGATATATGATCATATTACCTTGACTCCACTCTTATTTATTCTTGTGCTTGATACTTTGTCTTAGGCCTTATATGCTCTATTGTTGTTATCACATTTTCCTTCATTATGATCAGGAGTTACAGATGTGATGTAAGTAAACCTATAAATGCTTAGTTATGTATATATAGTGGAGTACGGATGATGACCTGATTTGTAAATTGGGTAAAAATGGCATCCGTGGGTAAGTAAGGTCCTGAACGTAGGATTGATTCCAATACCCTTATGTTGCATATTAACTATTGATCATGTGCTGTGTAAATGGTCAGGTGAATTGTGAATAGTGTGTCACTACGGACCAGTGGTCCTAGCTTGTTATGATCAGTTGAGTACGAGTCTCTATAGGATAGAGAGTGCATTGATCAGATTGGTATGACTCTCTACGGGATAGAGAGTGTTATGATCAGTTGAGTATGACTCTCTGTAGGATAGAGAGTGCATTGATCAGATTAGCATGCCTCTCTGTAGAATAGAGAGTCTGTGGTGGATGTCTGTATGTGTGACTATGCATTCATGTCATTTACATGCATGCTGGCGACATGGTCTCCCTTGTGGTTGAGAGGGTCGTCAATCATCCTGCCTCCCAGGTTACTCATGGAGGAGTAACTGGTGTGAGGGTAGAGCATCTGTCATGCCGCACTCTACCACTATAGACGGTGGTAGTTGGAGTTGCGTGCAGTTGTCCTAGGTGCATGACACTCGACTACTCATGGGTAGTGTCAGTCGGAGTGGCCAGCAGTAGGGACCCCCATTATGTAGCTAGCTCTTTACGCTTATATGCTACTTGTTCATACTGCCCACTCGGTCACTCGAGAGTAGTGGTTGGTGTTTAGTTGGGACAGTTGTCATGTCGAGCCACCGAGGCCACACTGGGGTCGTAGTAGCTTTAGGGTGTGCTGGCATGACCATGCATGCTGCATTGCTGTGTCTTATGGCATCTTGCATATTGCCATATATATACATATATGCATGTATATATATATATGGATGATTGTGATTAGTATACATATAGATGCAGTCTATATGTATGCTTACTATGATGTTACATTTGTTTGTATTATGCTTGCTGCATTTGTTTGTACATATTCATGCATGCTATTGTATTTTCTATATGGTTGGGTGTCGGATATCTGTATACTTATTGGTTTATCTATTTGATACCTTTGACCCGTATCATGATATAGTATGAGGTAGTATTACTCTTCATGTTGTATATTATGGATATATGCTTCGGTTGGATATATGTACCGTAGCAGACTTTTAGGTATGTCTGCACTTTACGTTGTTCATTTTGTTTAGGGAGTATACGCATGTATTTATATACTATACTGGTGTATACCTGATGTACCTATAGTTTATATTGTTGAATTACATGTGATATTTGATATATATACATGTTCTCTCATATTACCATTGAGTCATACTCACCACCACAGACCCTGGGTTTTTCTGTCACCCAAGTAATAGGTAGAAGTCTTCATGATGGCTTGGAGCATCGCTGACTGGCATCGTCTCATCTCAACTCTGAGGGTCCGAGCTTTTGGGTTTATTGTAGGTGTTTCGTTATGGATTTGATTTTATATGATGATTTATAGTGTTGGACACTACTGTTGTTGTACCGTTCTTTCTGGTTTTGTATGGTATTTTCTTAATTTGGTGTTAGTCATACCAGTATGCATGGTGTGTGGTTTGTATTGTAGTTGTGTTAGTTCCGTTGTGCTTTGTTATGTTGTTATGTTTACATTTGTATATGTTATTGTTGTTGTGGCCGAAAGGTTTGTATAAACAGGATATGTTGCCACGTATAGGGGAGGTGTCATCCGTTTGCTTTTCGGCTTGACATACTCTCGGGGCGTGACAAATAAAATCTTGACAAAATATAGAAGGTGCAGAGATATCCAAATGAAAAACAGACTCAGAAATACAATCCATGCAATCCAACTTGTTAGCTATATCCATGCTAAGAACGAAATGATCCTCCATCGTATGTTTCATAGCGTCCAAAATACTGAACTGAACTATAGTATGTCCTACCTCCATAGAAAGAGTACCATAACCAACACACCTCTATCACCCCAGCTGGGTGAGTGCTGATACATGATGTGATCAAAACATATAGGGTTTTAGGAGTAGTTTTCACTCACATCCCGTTGTATTTTATATTTGATTCATGCATATTTCACTTTATTTTGCATGTATTTTCTATTTTCTGGTTCAGAGATATGCTCTTTGTACTCTTGTGTGAAGGACGACATTCTACGGGGAAAATGGTGCACTTTTGGAGCAAAAAGAAGGCATTTAGCAGCTAGAACAGATGGACACACACCCTGGCACTGTCAATCAACACGGCTCACACCCCAGCGCTACACACGGCCTAGCCGTGTGAATCCATATGGTCATGTGTCGCTGGGAAATTTCAACGCGATTCTGTTATTTTCCAAGTTTCGGGGAGATCCGGCCTGATGTCTATATAAATGAAGCTACGCCCAAACCCTAGGGAGGAGGCATGATGGTAGGGTGATAACTGTCAATTTGTCGTATTATTTTGGTCCTTAATATCACTGTTTTAATCCTCTCGTGTGTTTCATTGTTGATTATTTGCATGTTTTATAAGTTGGATCACCTTTTGGACCTTATTGTAAATTCTCCTAAATTTTGGACTTATATGCAAGTTTTTCATCATAATTGTAGGAGATCGAGATGGGCCACTGGACTAGACTCAAGTTGGATCAAATATGGCTTCATCTAGGGCAAGAAGGATCATTTCAAACTGGATTAATATGAACCTTTCATCAAGATCAGAAGCAGTTTAATCAAAAGGTTCAGATATATTCAATCCTGATCGTTTGATGAGATCTGTCGATTTTGAGCCATCTATCTAGATCTGGAGCAATCCGGCCCATACATTAAGATCCACATATCTTGACCATTCATCTGGACCGTTTGATCTCTACCATTCCTTCAGATTGAACAGATCCTTCCATCCAAAGTTGGCTTGATCACAACCGTCAGATGCACAGTTTTTTTTACTTGATTAAGATTAATTTACCCGAGCTTCAATTGGATGGCTGGGATTTAATGGAAAAGAAATCAGATGGTGGAGATTATCCACTTAATTCCTTCTCTTCGAGCGAGCAACAAAAGGAGTGGGCGTGGACTCTTCTATCCCGATCGCATCGTCTTCACCGGGAGCTCCTCCACCTCATTCGCACGAAGCACCACCGACCATTCCTTTCCTCCACCAAGGTCGGCGGTGGCATTCCCTCTTCTCCTTCATCCATAGTCGGCGGGTACTTCATCTTCCTCCTCGTGCGAGCGGAGAAAACGGGAGCTGGGATCGCGGTTTCTGCTCTACCAAAATCAGCTCGTCGTCGGTCATCTCCCTATCGAGAGCCCTCGCACACGCTGTCATAACCCTTCCACCGCCACCTTCTTCATCGGATCCGACAAAGAATCATTCCATCAGAAATCTCCGATGAGTTCTTCCCTTCAGCCGGATGTCCCCTCCTTCTGTGGATTCACAAAGGAGTTCCGCCTCAATGACAGTCTCCTAGCTTCACCGGATTCGAGAGAGCAAGGAGACGCCACTAGATTTCTAGATTCAGGAGTTTGCGCCATCCACACCATCCTTTGACTCTGGAGACTTGATTGAGCTCCGTCGAACTCGTTGGGGTTTTTCTGCTCATTATTCGGGCGTACATCAGTTGGATGATCGTTTACTTACTGTTTTGTGCATTAATTTGATAGTTGTCAATTCCTTATACTTGATATTGGATAAAATTTTAGTTGTGTAGTTGTTTGTTTGTTTCATGCCTATTTAGTGTTTGATGAAATGTTTATTTTGAGTAATTAGATTGTAGTTGGTTAGATTAGATTTAATTTCCTATTTTACTTTACTCTCATGTTATTCTGCATTTCAATTATTATTTAAATTCTGGTACTTTCTTGTTTGAATGCTTAGTTTAAGTTTCTTTTAATTTCATCACAATCATAATTTAGTTAGATTAGAGTTTGAATGTTTGCATTGTCTTTCATTCAGTAAGATTAGTTTTATTTTGATCCAAACCCCCATTTTCAATGGAAAACCCAAAGCAATAATTAGCGATCCTATAACTACTGTTCTATCAATTACACTCGTTGGGAAACAATCTAGGTCATTCACTATGCTATATTAGCGTAGAGAGTGTTTGGTAATTAATTTGTAACGGTACCATGATAGACCGTTATCAAATTTGGCACCGTTACCGGGGAGTGTAATGGTGTTTTGTAAACTTAGGATTGTTTACCCATTTTTCTGAAAAAAAAAAAATCAAAAATCCAAAAATTTTCTTTAGGGCTTTATTCTTTTATTCTCTTATATATCCATGTATTTTATCATGTATACTTCTTGTGTATTTTGATTTGTTTGTTAGTGTTTCAAGAAAGAACAGGAAATTTTTTTAAACATGGATCCATATTATCAGCGGTTTAGATATTTCAAGGATCTTTATTATTCAGGCACTGGACAACATGAGTATAATCAGCTCTAACATCAATAGTATCAGTACTAGCCTCAATATCATCAGCCTGTTCCTCAATATAACAGTCTTATCAGTAGGACAGGTATAATTCAATTTTTGGTACATCTTTTTATAATTTTGATTCAGATTTCAGGTATGGGCACACACTACAGTATGTTCTTGAGCAGCCTCAGTACTATCCACCCCCACCATTTATCGATACTTACATGCCCAGTTGGGGAGATCAATCAAGTCATAGTTATGGAGAAGCACATCACGAAGAGGCTCAAAATTTTTCAGCTTATCAGAGTCCATTGGGATTTCAAGATGATATAGTGTATGATGGACTACAACCATTCCAACAAGCTGAGTCAACTACAGAGACACTAGAAAAGCTTTTACAACTAGGATCATTGCTACAACAACACCAGTAACAAATTAGTGATAAACATCAACAACAGTAACATCGGATACAGAACATGCAAATCCAGCTGGATCAAATTGCATCATCCATCAACCAGACACAAGCACAAGATTCCTCCCAGTTTTCCCCAGAGATCATTTCTGATGGCAGGGATGTGCTTGAGGAGATGGATTGCAGAGCTAGTGATAGATATGTTTCTTCTTCTGCCGCTCTACAGGACTCCTCTGCTGATGTGCATGATGATGATGTACTGTCTGATGCTCCAGACAATGATGAAGTTGCTGTTGTGGTCGATGACTTGTAGGATGATACTAGTGGCTTGGATTTACTCTATGATATTATTTGTGCCTCATATTATATTGAAGAAAAGGAGAGGTTGCCAAATACCAATGCCCAAACTTGCCAGCTAGACCAAAAGACAAACGAGACAGTGGCGACAAGCAATTGTGATGAGCTGATTTCCATGGAAGTGGTGGATAGCTGGAGGCCTCTAGACTGGACACTTCCATCATAGCCAGAGTCTCCAACAATTCTGCTGATGAAGGCCCTAATAGAAAATGCAATAATCTAGCCCCAAGGTTGGACACTTTTCCTGAATCACCTCCGACAATCAGAGATTACATATGATGAGGCGATGATATTAGAGGGAGCAACACAATACTATCTTAATAACATCGTGAAGGTGCTGACCCCCATTCAGTCCATCCCACTCTCGGTGTGGATGTTAAAGTTGAATCTTCTTCAACCACCGGGATGAGATTTCTTTCGGAGCTCTCCACAGCCTGCGTGGCTTCTTCTACTGAATCTTTTTCAACTGCCAAGACCTCAGGGGAGTTTGCTCCATCTCATTTTCTTTTATTTCCCTTGTATATATGTTTCTTTTAGTTATAGTTGTTAAGTTTTGTTTGACGAGTTTTTATTTAGTTGTGTTTTGAAATAAATTTGTTATGCATTCCTTTATATATTTTTAGAAGTCGTGAAAGCTAGTTAAATTTGATTGTCAAATTTTGGGATTTATTGACTTGAACGGATTATTTGATTGCATGTGGTTACAACTTGGTGATGGATTCTATGTTGATAGATTGAGATGATTTTTTTTTTATTCCTAGTGAGGATTGTGCATGTTTTATTTGCTTGTGTGTGGTGCACTTATGGTTATTGTAACTCTAGAACTTGCTTTGATTCTTTCCAGACCACACAACCATAGGTTTGCATAATTACTATGAAGGCTATCTCACTTGTTTCTCGTTTACTACTTTTGTTGCCACATGCTACTCAAATAATTTTCTTATCATACGCCATGCCATTTTCATTAGTCATTCTACTGTCATTCTATGCTTTCGTCATGTCATTTCTTTCTATTTCCATTTTGTTGGATGTGGAATATTGGATGTTTCATGATGTGTTTTTGCCCGAGACGGACAAAAGTTTAAGTGTGGGGGAGTGAGTAGCTTAGGAGAATTTAATGTAAGCATAGGCAGGTCGTGCTTGATCATCATAGACAAGCCATGTTTTTATTTTTATAGCCGAGCTTGATGTTTTAGAAGATAGGAAAGTGTACTGTATGTCAAAAAAAAATCGTTGACATGTTGTGCAATTTTTTTATTTGTGTGATAGTATTTTTTGTGATAGACATCCCTTATTGTAACTTTTGAGAGATTTATTTTATATCATATCTGTATTTGTATTGTAAAAGTGATAGGAGTTGTTTACATGTTTATTAGATTGTGAAAAGCTCACTTGAATGAAAGCTTTTGGGGTATTGTTTTCATGTACTCATCTATGTAACATTTCAGTATTTCCATATCTTCCTGTATTTCTTTAGCTATTTCATTTCTTACATTTCTTTCCTTACACACATACTATCATTTTCCTTTATTCAAAGTTCCCTTACATTCATAATAAGCCTTCAACGATTGTGCATTCTTATGTGTATATAGTGGTGAAGGTAGAAGAAAAGAAAGCATATGGTAGTGCATAAACCATGAGTAGCTTGAGTGAACTCCACCATTACATGCTTATGAGAGCGAGAGAAACCACCACTTACCTTGTGAGGCTTAATCATTCTTAGTCTATTCAGGATGGATTGAAGTCACCATGTTTGTTAACCTATGTTAGATTTGAGTCGATGATTGCTTGAGTCTTTGAGATTTGACAATCTTAGGTAACTTTCTTTCACGATCTTCTATGTATGATTGGAAATTGCTAGGGAAATATACTTTCAGTTTACTTTTAGTTTTCTTTCTTTGCTCGCGATGCGCAAGAATAAGTGTGGGGGAATTGATAACTGTCAATTTGTCATATTATTTTGGTCCTTAATATCACTATTTTAATCCTCTCGTGTGTTTAATTGTTGATTATTTACATGTTTTATGAGTTGGATCATCTTTTGGACCTTATTGTAAATTCTCCTAAATTTTGGACTTATATGCAAATTTTACATCTTAATTGTAGGAGATCGAGATGGGCCACTGGACTAGACTCAAGTTGGATCAAATATGGCTTCATCTAGGGCAAGAAGGATCATTTCAAACTGGATTAATATGGACCTTTCATCAAGATCAGAAGCAGTTTAATCAAAAGGTTCAGATCTATTCAATCTTGATCGTTTGATGAGATCTGTCGATTCTGAGCCATCTATCTAGATCTGGAGCAATCCGGCCCATACATTAAGATCCACACATCTTGGCCATTCATCTGGACCGTTTGATCTCTACCATTCCTTCAGATTGAACAGATCCTTCCATCCAAAGTTGGCTTGATCACAGCCGTCAGATGCACAGTTTTTTTTACTTGATTAATCAGATTAATTTACCCGAGCTTCAATTGGATGGCTGGGATTTAATGGAAAAGTAATCAGATGGTGGAGATTATCCACTTAATTCCTTCTCTTCGAGCGAGCAACAAAAGGAGTGGGCGTGGACTCTTCTATCCCGATCGCATCGTCTTCACTGGAGCTCCTCCACCTCATTCACACGAAGCACCGTCGGCCATTCCTTTCCTCCACCAAGGTCGGCGGTGGCATTCCCTCTTCTCCTTCATCCATAGTCGGCGGGTACTTCATCTTCCTCCTCGTGCGAGCGGAGAAAATGGGAGCTGGGATCACGGCTTCTGCTCTACCAAAATCAGCTCCTCGCCGGTCATCTCCCCATCGAGAGCCCTCGCACACGCTGTCATAGCCCTTCCACCGCCACCTTCTTCATCGGATCCGACAAAGAATCATTCCATCAGAAATCTCCGACGAGTTCTTCCCTTCAGCCGGATGTCCCCTCCTTCTGTGGATTCACAAAGGAGTTCCGCCTCAATGACAGTCTCCTAGCTTCACTGGATTCGAGAGAGCAAGGAGACGCCACTAGATTTCTAGATTCAGGAGTTTGCGCCATCCACACCATCCTTTGACTCTGGAGACTTGATTGAGCTCCGTCGAACTTGTTGGGGGTTTTCTGCTCATTATTCGAGCGTACATCAGTGGGATGATCGTTTACTTACTGTTTTGTGTATTAATTTGATAGTTGTCAATTCCTTATACTTGATATTGGATAAAATTTTAGTTGTGTAGTTGTTTGTTTGTTTCATGCCTATTTAGTGTTTGATGAAATATTTATTTTGAGTAATTAGATTGTAGTTGGTTAGATTAGATTTAATTTCCTATTTTACTTTACTCTCATGTTATTCTGCATTTCAATTATTATTTAAATTCCGTTACTTTCTTGTTTGAATGCTTAGTTTAAGTTTCTTTTAATTTCATCTCAATCATGGTTTAGTTAGATTAGAGTTTGAATGTTTGCATTGTCTTTCATTCAGTAGGATTAGTTTTATTTTGATCCAAACCCCCATTTTCAATAGAAAACCCAAAGAAATAATTAGCGATCCTAAGACTACTGTTCTATCAATTACACTCATTGGGAAACGATCTGGGTTGTTAACTATGCTATATAGCATAGAGAGGGTTTGGTAATTAATTTGTAATGGTAACACGACAGATCGTTACCACTGGGACAACACTTCGATGCCCTAAAAAGCTTCGGAAACTCGAAATGGGGAGGAAGAAGACCGCTCGAGGATCAAGTTCTGCACATCAACGCTGGAGAGGAGAGCCAAAATGCATTGTAATTCACGTTCTTTGCGCAGTTTACATTGTTTCTATGAATTCTAATATGCTTTATGTTTCTCTTCTCATATTTATGGAGTAGATTCTCCTATTCTAAGATTAGGGAGCAGTTTGTGTGCGTAGAACATGTTATTTCAAATATATTTCTGTTCTTGAAATCATATTTGCAATTATTGATTGTTTAGATCGATAGCTATTTGTTTTGGTCTTCTATTTACTGTGCATAGCCGATGTTGGTGCAGGGGCACTAGATAATCGAACCTGTGTTTTGATTATGGCAAAGACACAAAGTTAAGTTTACATCGTTATCTCACGAGCTATCAAGTGTGCAGAAAAGTATTAAAGCTGGAGCTAAAGGCTAGCGACACCCGGAGGAAGCCGCGGTGGTCGGGCGACACTCGAGTGACTTCGGAGGGAGCCGAAGGAATCAAGTGGAAGGCCGGAAGCGAGAGCTACTATCGAGGTAAGCTCGTGTGAGTGAGAGATTGTAAGGTTGTGTCCTCTTTACGGGGATGACCATAGGCGGCGATCCGATTAAGACTTCCCTTGGAAGGTCTAGGTCGAGATCGGACGGTCAGAAACCGTCGCATTTATCATTTTCTGAGCTAACCTCTTATTGCAGGGAAGTGGCCAAGGCGATCATTCGGACACATAGCCGATCGTGATGCCCATCCCGATCGGTGATGGGAGTCATCAGTCGACTGATGGCGACGACTCAGCTTTTGCGCTAGGTCAAAATGGATAACGTTTGACGCGGCCACTTCGCGATAAAATTTGGAAAAATCCATGATCCGTTCCAAAGAAATAGGAGACAATTTCAGAGGCCAAAGTCTATAAAAGGAGGGGAGGATTCCACTCCAAATCACATCAATTATTCATCAAGTGCTCCTACAACGCCAACGCTTCAACACCGTCATAACGCCGACGCGACGACAACCTCAGATCTTCTTCATCGGCAGCAGCATCTAGTAATACTTTTTATTATTGTATTCGTTGTTTTTTTTGTAACGAGGTGAGGTAGGCTTGTTGCCTCATCCTCGTACTTCCGGATTTTGTGATCGTTGTCTCCTACCTCCAACGAGGAGGAGACGTTATAGTGCTTTGCCCTCCGTACGCGGTCAAGGACCGATAGGGCCTTGGAGTAGCAACCACTGGGTTGTGAACCAAGTAAAATAAATGTGTCATTTTATTTTCCGCTGTGTTTACTCGTTTACTTTGCGTATCGAACGAACGAAAACGAAAGTTTTATGATCGCTATTCACCCCCCCTCTAGCGACGCTTCTCGATCCAACAATTGGTATCAGAGCGGGGGCGCTAAGATTTGGTGAAACCACCGATCTAGCACGTTTTGGTTTTTTGTTCGTATTTTTTGATTCGTATCTTTCTCTGGTTTTTATTCCTCCCGCACTACTAATTCAAGACGAAGTCTTGGTACGTTTCTTTTGGTTGTGTGCTTGCAAGTTTTCTCTCTTGGAGTAGCCAACGGTAAAACGGCCATAACTTTTCGCACAAGTGGACTCACATAACGATCTACATACCAAATCGAAGCTCTCAGAAAGATCTACATTTCTTACGAGGGTTTACCCTCGTAACAAGCTGTTTCCAGCCCCAAAATCCAACGTTTAGTAGCCTTTCGGGGACACCGAAGGTCGTAAGTTTCTAATTTGTTTTAGTTTCTTATTCTTCTTATTTATTTCTGTTTATTTCCTATTATTTCATTTACTAATCCAAGACCAAGTCTTGGAATTCTCTTTGGTTTTATTTGTATTTTTGCAAGAGACTTAATGGCTCACATTGAGGGGTATAGCACCACCCGACCTCCGTTCTTTAACGGAGATGATTTCCGTTATTGGAAAGGTCGGATGGAGTGTTTCTTGAAAACACAAGTCGAGACTTGGATAATAATCCAAACCGGCTTTGCTCTACCCACCAATGATCAAGGAGAGGCCTTGGATTTCAACAAGTGGACAAATGCAACCAAGAGGCAAATAGAAGCCGATGCAAGAGCAACCCAAATATTGCAATGCGGCTTGTCCAAGGAGGAACTCAACCACATCGGACCATTCATTAGCGCCAAAGACCTCTGGAATAAATTGATTGACTTACACGAAGGGACGGCCGATGCTAAGGTATGTAAAAGAGATTTACTTTTAAATAAGCTGTATAATCTAAAGATGCAGGATCATGAGACCGCCACCCAACTACATGCGCGGATCCAAGATATCGTCAACGGTCTTCATTCGATCGGGCAAGCCATAGAGAACCGGGACCTTATAAGGTACGCTTTAAATGCTTTCCCTAGGACTACCTTGTGGGCATCCATGGTCGATGTCTACAAGGTCTCTAAGGACCTTTCGAAGCTTAGGTTAGACGGATTATTTTCTGAGTTTGAACTTCATGAGCAAACTAACGTGGTCCGGGCCGAGAGAGGTATTGCTCTACTTGCAGGACAAAGAAGGAAATTGAAGAATGAGAACCAAAAGAAAAAGGTAGAAAGAAAAGCCTTCCATGCAACTTGGGACAACAGAGAAGACATAGCTTACATGGCAAGAATGGAGGAGTCCGAGTCAGAATCCGAAGCCGAGTCCAACTACAACTCCGACTCCGACCCCGAAGATTATTTCGAGAGAATCGAGAGAAAACTCAAAGCCGAACCAAAAGGGAAAGTCAAGGTTAATCGCTCTTTAATTAGTACGCTTTACAATACAATTAAAATGCTTAATAGGAAATTAACTAAGTCCGAGTCTAGGGTTGAGTCGTTACTTGAGGAGGTTGAAACCCTCAAGCAAGAGGCTACTCTAACCCCTTCAACTAGTCAAGTTCAAGAGGGAAACTCAACTCAAATTGAAAAACTTGAGGAGGAGAATTCTCTCTTGAAAGACCAAGTTCAAGAGGTTGAAGCTAGGTTGGAAAGCTTCACGTTGGGATCTAAGAACTTTAATCGACTACTTGGAACCCAAAGAGCAGTGTACAACAAAGCCGGACTCGGATTTAGGTCAACGACTACGAATAGGTCATATATGTCTATTGTAAATCGTAGTCATCAAAGAGTCCAAGCATGGGTCCCTAAGAACTTTTTGATCTCAACTCTAGGATCCAACACGTACTGGGTTCCCAAGGACCAAATCCACTATGTGGATAGACCGAACCGATTCAACGGTCTAGGGAGCCAAGATAAAACATGTTTGTGCTTTGACTTAGAAATTGCATGCTTTAACCTAAAAAGTTTGTGCTTTAAAACTTTTGAACTCACTTAGAACACGTACATAACCAACTAAAATCCTACGAAAAGATTGAGCCTCGGGGAGCCTCTTTTCAAAAATAACCAGTTAGACTAGGAAATAATCTTAGGTGAGTCAAGTCATCATTTTCTTGAAAATGGCTTTGTCTAAGGAAGTGGTCGATGATCCGATAAAAGAAGGCCCCTGTGCCTCGCCACGACCTGGAAGCCATGATCTTGAAAAGGTAAACTTGACAAGCCTAGGGTCAAATCCAAATCTAACATAAAATTACTTGAACCTAAATGCACTTAATCAACTTAATTGAAAGTCATCTCACAAAAACACATAAGTATGACATGCTTGATCATATAGACACAGGTGAGATGTTAAGGATAATTGAAATATAGTTAAAACAACCTCTTCAAAATACTACTTATTTTTTCAACTATTGTACTTAACAAACCTTAGGCCAAAATTTAGCGCCCCCTACATCTCTTATACTTCATATATTTGACTAAGGGGGAGAGCAAACTAACCCTAAAGGGTTATATTACAAACCTTTAGATTATTGGTGCAGAGGGACACACCTCGAACCAATCTATCTAATTACTGCTAGACGCATGCTTGGACTCATAGTTGATTTATTTTGATGCATGCATATACCATATTGTCTTTCAACCCCTATTTTTATATAACAAACCCCAACGTTTATTTTGATTTATGGCAAAAGGGGGAGAAGAGCGAAAGTTAAGGGGGAGTAACACAAAATTTATTTAATTTTGAACTAAAGTATCTCTTTCAAAACTCACCAAGGGTTAAGAGGGAGTTTTGGTTAAGGGGGAGTTTTTGAAAATGACATTCATCATTTACTATACTTGGTTTATGCTTTAATTTCCCTTAACTTTGTGTTGGTTTGCCATAGATCAAAAAGGGGGAGATTGTTGGTGCAGGGGCACTAGATAATCGAACCTGTGTTTTGATTATGGCAAAGACACAAAGTTAAGTTTACATCGTTATCTCACGAGCTATCAAGTGTGCAGAAAAGTATTAAAGTTGGAGCTAAAGGCTAGCGACACTCGGAGGAAGCCACGGTGGTCGGGCGACACTCGAGTGACTTCGGAGGGAGCCGAAGGAATCAAGTGGAAGGCCGGAAGCGAGAGCTACTATCGAGGTAAGCTCGTGTGAGTGAGAGATTGTAAGGTTGTGTCCTCTTTACGGGGACGACCATAGGCGGCGATCCGATTAAGACTTCCCGTGGAAGGTCTAGGTCGAGATCGGACGGTCAGAAACCGTCGCATTTATCATTTTCTGAGCTAACCTCTTATTGCGCAGGAAGTGGCGGGCAATGATCACCTGGACACATAGCAAGCCGATCGATACCCATCACCGATCGATGGGAGTCATCACGATCGATGGCGATGACTACCTTTTGCGCTTAGGTCAAAACGGATAACGTTTGACGCGGCCACTTCGCGATAAAATTTGGAAAAATCCATGATCCGTTCCAAAGAAATAGGAGACAATTTCAGAGGCCAAAGTCTATAAAAGGAGGGGAGGATTCCACTCCAAATCACATCAATTATTCATCAAGTGCTCCTACAACGCCAACGCTTCAACACCGTCATAACGCCGACGCGACGACAACCTCAGATCTTCTTCATCGGTAGCAGCATCTAGTAATACTTTTTATTATTGTATTCGTTGTTTTTTTTGTAACGAGGTGAGGTAGGCTTGTTGCCTCATCCTCGTACTTCCGGATTTTGTGATCGTTGTCTCCTACCTCCAACGAGGAGGAGACTTTATAGTGCTTTGCCCTCCGTACGCGGTCAAGGACCGATAGGGCCTTGGAGTAGCAACCACTGGGTTGTGAACCAAGTAAAATAAATGTGTCATTTTATTTTCCGCTGTGTTTACTCATTTACTTTGCGTATCGAACGAACGAAAATGAAAGTTTTATGATCGCTATTCACCCCCCCTCTAGCGACGCTTCTCGATCCAACAGCCGATACGAGGGGTGACATCCCTCATATCAAAGATTTAGAAGAATTAAGGAGGAACCTAGGGGTTAGCCTCATCTTCGGTAATCATAGATAGAAGGGTGTGATAGAGTCAGAAATTTCCGACTCGTCATAGGGACAAATCCAGCATCCTCGTACCGCTTATCCCGTCCTAAAGCCAGGGGTCAACCTGGTATGGTAGAGGTAGTTCCCGATAGATGTGAAGGCTCATCCAAGAAGTGTATAATGTCCCTTCCACAAGACCATAGTTAGACATCTAGATAATACCCAATTAATAGTGTGTTCTGCGACACACAAGCGAAACCGAAATCCTAGAATTCGCTCAAAAGACTCGTAGCAACCCGTCTCTTCCTTCGTGTGGCACCGTACTAGAGTTAGGACCACCGACAACCCTCATCATCACAACCATTAGAACGGAACTCCGAACAATAACCTCCACTAAACCAATCGGTACTTGAATCTCAGTCCCTGTGGGATCGATAATCTTTTTATTACTTGACATCATCCGTGCTCTTGTGGGCATTGAGTATGAGTGCACGCTTCAAGTCCTCGATGGTTTCCGTCACGATATTTGAGGTCGCGTTCGTGTGCATCGCCGTTATCGGGGACCATTGATTCGATATCGAATCAAAAGTGGATAGTTGGATCAAACCTAGAGTAGATTTACTTTCTTGTTTTACTTTATTTCAGTTTATATAGTTTTAAATTTTTGTTATCTCTATTCAATTTAGGGTTATTTCCCTAGTCTTTATTAATTTCCTAGGCTAGATTTACTTTTCTTGTTTTATTTTATTTCAGTTTTGTTCATTATGTTGCTGTTTCCTTATTCATATTTTCTTGTAGATAAACATGCATGCTTTTTCTCATGATTATGGTCAAGTTAATGCTATGAGTTTTGGTAACATTTATTGTGAGCATTGTGGTGAAATATGACATACCATTAATAATTGTCTGGATATATTTGAACCTTCAAAATTTGAACAAGAAGATGTCACCTATGATTACAATCAGTGGGCACAAGATAAATCCTATCTATATAGTTATGACCCTGGCTACTTAAACCCTCAATATTATTTCCCAAGTGAGCACAAGAGCTATGAATCACCATGTGAATTTTATCCAGAACCAAGTCCCCACTTAGAAGCCTTGCTAGCCGATTTTACTAGGTAATGCGAGGAGCATAGCCAACAATTTGCGAAGATTATGCAACGAGATCTAGCAAGAGAAGAAACCAAATAACGAGAAGGTGAATTTGATGACTGGATTACACCTAATATGGTGGAGACTCACCTTGAGCGAACAGATGAGGAAGACGTGGATGACATAGGAAGTAAAGAAGGACAATCCATTCAACCACCACTTGAAGAAGAACTTGAGGGTTATATAATTGATACTTTAATCGAGGAGTGCATTGATTCAATCAAAACACCTCCTAACCTTAAGGGTTTTGAAGAGCCTACCTTAACCGTCACCCAAACTTTATCTACCAATAACGAAGCCCATTTTGTGATTTGTAATGATAAAATTCCATTTGACATAATAGAATCAGCTGATAAATCTTTTGGTGAGGATATTTGTGGTGATTTATATTATTTACAGCATATGGATAAGATGGAATATAATGATCAAACTCCTGACGATTCGTTGAGGCTAAACATGTTCAATCTCAAGCCAAGGAAAGCAAAAAACAAGTATCTTGCCCCTCCACGAGCAAGATTTAAGGGATATAGTGATGGAGGACCAAAAGGCAAGAGGCGAAAAGTGAGCAAGTATCTTGCCCCTCAACAAGCAAGATTCAAACATATCAGGGGAGGGAGAAAGATCTCCTATGGCCATCAAAGCTAAGCTGAAGCATAACAGTAAGGTCGAGCTAAAGACCATAAACAAGCACTTTTTGGGAGGCAACCCAAGTTTAGATTTTAAGTTTGTTTCCTATTAGTTTGTTGCATTCGTTTGTTTTGAACTTTGATTTATATTCGTTTAGCATGTTGCATTTGAATTAGGACTAGAAAGGACTTGCTAGGTATACACAAAAATCACTTTTGAACTTACACGACAGAGCATGTAAGGAGAATTCGTACCATTGTGCACTAGGGGAGAGAAACAGGTGGCACACGGTCCAACTGTGTGTTTTGGTCGTGCCCCGATTTCCAGCAGTGCACATGGCCCGGCCGTGTGAATCCACACAGGCATGGCGCGTGAGGTATAAGTAGGCCACACCGTGCGTTTTGCCCCAAAATGAACCATGTGCTTTGATTTCCTTTGCCCTAGATGTGTGAAATCATCTTCTCCACCACCTAGGGGCCTCTTTAACCCTCAAGGAAGCTCAATAGAAGCGAGGATGAGAAGGACAAGGCAAGTGTCACCCTGATCTGCTACCTTAGAACGAAGAGGAAGGAGAAGAGATGTCCCACAAGCTCTGGAGGAAGGTGACGCTCTTCCAACCCTCCTTTTTCACAATAATGAGCATAGAGATAGATATAATATGCTTTCTAATCATAAAATCACTGCAACTAGATTTTTAGATGAAGAACTCCTAGAAACCCTAGGCTTGTTGGGTGATGTTCATGCCCTATTTGCAAAAAATGGGGTGGGAAGAGATCATGGGAATAAGGCACTTGACATACCCTAGGATAGTTTTAGAATTTTTTAGTTCTTTAGAAGTATAGATTCTAACAGGAAGAGAGAGCGACGAGGGAAGGATCACATTTAGGTTATTAAATATCGAGCACGAGTGGACTATACACCAATGGAATAATTGTTTTGGATTGCCTAGTGGAGGAGAGCGGAGGACTCCTAATGGGTTCAATGCATGGATTTTTTGGTCCGACTTAACAGGGGAACATAACTATGATCCATTTAGGGCCAAAGCCTCACGCCTCCAAAACCCAATCTTCTGATATCTTCACTGGGTCATGGCAAGCACCATCTTTGGGAGGGGAGAGAGTGATAGAGTAGTGAGGGTGAGTGAGCTACTTTGTCTATGGGACATGCTACAAGAAAGGAGTAGTATCGATGTAGGGCCCCATTTCTTTAGACATCTAGGAAAATGGACAAAGTAGCGAGAGGAGAGATTATCTTGGGGGGACTAATCACCCACATTTGCCATAGGATGTGATACGACTACACTACACTAGATAGAGTAGAGGGGAGCCCTAGGATCGACCTAGGAGTGTGCATGACAATGAAAATAATCGCGAGAGAAGGACACTCCTTGTGCTTTATAAGGAAAAACTTATCATCCCTTAGGCTCCCCGACCCCGATCGTACCACCATCACCACATGTGCTAACTGGCGTTTGGACCTGATAGTGGAGTCCCCACCATATGAGGGACCCTCCACTTCGGCACCCATCTCTCCCCCTACACATCACTCCCCCTCCAGTCCACACATGTATAGGAGCCCACCTAGTCCACATCGACATGAGCCTGCACTTGCACCACCACATGGTTCTACTTTTGAGCGAAATGCAGGTACCTATGCCTACGATTTTTTGGAGTTTCGATCATGCCTCGACGATATATACATCGATCAGCAGATGCAAAGGCAGTGATGGGAGGAGCACAGCGCCTACACGTAGGCAGAGTTTCGGGCTTACGGGAGCACTTCCAGCGGGGCGAGGAGTTCTATGATGAGGCCCAAGTTTATTTTCAGGAGGAGGCTGCTCGTCACCAGGAGGAGGCCATACATCGCCAAGAGGTTCGACAACACATGAGTGCCCAGCAAGCACAGTGGGTCCAGGAGGAGGATGTATACTGAAAAGTCTATCTTTTGTATGAACATCTTTATTTTTGAAATAAGAATCACATGATCATTGTTTGCATATTTATGGTTATGCATATTTGTTTGATACATTACACTGTAGATAACATGGTGTATAGTGTAACACAGGAGATCATGTTATCGGTTCATTGTAAAGTATAAGTAAAGGCTCACAACCGAGATGGTTTTGGACAAACCATTGGCATGGTTGTAGTGTGATTTGGTATTGGTTTGTCTTGACCATAGAATCACACTAGTACACTTTCTGTGTATTGAGCAGGACCGACATAGAGGTGATTCGATTTATTGCTGACTACATAATCGAATCGGACCTCAGATATTATGTTGTACATGCTCTTAATCCTGATATAATAACGGGCACATATACTTAGTATTCATTTCTTTGATTTACCAATGGGCGAGATTTATAGAGTAAATCGATAGGCTCGGTAAGTTAGGAAATGATATTATTTATATGGTGTGTCGTTGATTATAGGAGGAAACCGTGTCCTATATATTAGGATGATGATGTTCCCTTGAGGAGCTCATAAGGTTCATCATGTAAACCCTGCATGTGGACTTGGTCCGACATTATGATAAGGTTGAATGGTACTACTCATGGAGTTAGATGTTGATTAATTAATTGTCAATAAATTAATTAATCGACGGACATTCGAGATCTTAAACACGGGGAGAAAAATGTACAAATAGTATATGGAGCCCATATTAACTTATGGGGGTTGGTGAGGTAGATCAATGATAATCCTCTAGTGGAATGGATTATCATTAATGGATCGGATTTTATGTGGGCTTGATCCATTGGGTGGCCAAGATCCAACTCCTCCTCATGGTTCCTATTGTAGCCTATTAAAACCTCATGAAGCCTAGATCCAATGGTTGAAAACAAAACTCTAGATCTGACGGTGGAGATTGAATCTCTAGATCCTACGGTTGAGATTAAATCTCTAGATCCGACGGTTGAGATTAAATCTCTAGAACTAACAGTGGAGATTAAAGGAGGCTTAGGCCTAATTCTATAAAAGGAGGCAAGGGGGTGGGAGGCAAGGGAGATTGAAGAGGGGCTAGGGTTTGGGCGGCTAGGGTTTTTAGGAGGTGCATTGGGCGGCCACAAATAAGGAAGTTTTTCTTCTTCCTTAGGAGTTGCCGGCGCCCTCCTTGTCTTCTTCACCTTGGCCGACATCCAAACCTCCTCTTCTCCTCTCCTTGGCCGGTGGAAACAAAGCCTAGGGCTCTTCCCTTGGAGTTTTGGCCGACGTCCACCATCCTTCTTCTCCTCTTGGCCGACGGCAAGCATCAAAGGTTGGTGCTTGGTGGTTGGTTAAAGGAAGGAGAAGAGTTTTGTTTCTATACTTCCTCTTGTTCGGAGCAAGCAAGGAAGGCAGATTGGTGATCTAGGAGGCTTTGACTTTTGGAAGATCGTCGCCCACACGATGTCCAAAAGGAGGAAGGACATACAATAGAAGATCGAGAGGTATAACGCTTGTTTATATTCTTTTGTAACATGTCTATAATTGTTTTTCAATCATATACATGTTGTATGTTCTATTTTTATGGTTAAATATACTTGGACCCCGAATACAAACACAAAAGCCGGCAATCCGTACATTGTCTATTCCGCGGCTATTCGTACAATAGAGGTTGGTGGCTTGAACAACAAGTTTGTTCAAGTGACTACTCTAATCGAATAGCACGATGATGAAACGGAAGCTTGGGTAATCCCTCTTGTCAAGGATAAATTTTTTTTATCCGAGGACGTAGAAGGGATCGCCATGAACCAGCGACCGAGTTGAAGTGGAAAGCAAAGTTTCCTACCTTTAGAGGAGCACCGAGCAACCGCTGCATCCACCAGCTCTCAGATTGACCACATGTATATGTGGCATCAGCGGATGATCACTAGATTTACCCAGAAGCCTGACATGCTGAGGCTACCAAACTTTCCACCTCGCCACCATATTAGAGATATAGCTTCATACAAGTCTGGGGGGGGTCGCCAAGTTTTGACTTATTTTGTTTCTAGTAGTAATTTACTTTTTAATATTTTCATTTTAGTTTTAGTTAGCATTCATTTATTCATGCATAGTGTATTTAGTTTCTTTCTGCACTTAGTTTTTGCTATCTTTAAGCTGTCTCAGTAGTATTTTAAAAGTTTCTTTTATGAGTTATTTCCATAGCTAGCTTAACTTCATTTATCTCATGGTATTTTATTTTATTTACTCTAATGAATGTTCTAGACTTACACTGGTTAGCTTTTATTTTTACACCTACACATGTCGAACATTTTGAAAGGGAGAATCTAGTATGTAACTAGTTATGATTCATCTCAGTAGTCTAGTGCTTTAGAATCCATAGGTGACTCTAGATTTAACATTTTAGTTACTGGAGATGCTCGGATCATGGAAGCCCATTCGAAAAAATCAAAATCCCAAGAGAGAAAAAAAGAAAAAGAAAAAAATGGAATAAGAAAAGAAAAAAAAAGAGGGAAAGGAAAAGATAGTGCGAAAAATTGAAAAAAAAAAGATCATGTGGGATAAAAAAACAATTGTCGTGGGTGGAAATGGTTAGGTGCCCCTTTGAGACCGAGTTAGGTTATTGAGGAAACACCTACCAATTTCATTCAATACCGAGCACGCCTTTGAGACTTTGTACTAGATCTAGAGAACGACCCTCGCTTTGGGCAGGTAAGTGCCTGAGAGCCAGAGACCTTAGGAAAGCTATAGGATGACGACTTAACTTACCATGGAACGAGTATCTCTTAAGAAGATTCGCTTAGCACGTGCACGAGAAGCTAACTTAGTGAATTTTTAGAACATATCTAGTTTGCTTTGATTGCAAATACCACTTGATAAATCTAGTTGACATGCTAAGTATGGAACAATGCTTTTTAAAATTTCATGGCACTGAGGTTTGCTTGAGGACAAGCAAAGATTTAAGTCTGGGGGAATTGTTGTGAGCAAAACATATAGGTTTTAGGAGTAGTTTTTGTTGGAGTATTGGGAATACAATCAAAGTTCCACATTGGTAAGACATGGAAAAGATCATGTGCTTAAAAGATAAAAAGATAAAAAGATATCTTCATTGGTATGAGGCCTTTTGGATAAAGCCCAAAAATAAAACAATGATGGCTTAGTCCCAAAGTGGAATATATCATACCATTGTAGAGATATGTGGATCTTATTAGCACTAACAACTGATATCAGAGCCATGGTTTATATCAAGCCATGAACCTCGAATGAAGGAAGTTGAGCTCCCATGTCCAGATCAAGAGAACCAGATACCAGACAGGAAGTCCAGTTAGGTCGGGAGGACCGAACAACTGACAGAAAGTCTAGTTGGGCCAGAAGGGTTGGACAACCATTAGGAAGTCCAGCTGGGTCAGGAGGACCAGACAATTGGTAGGAAGTCCTGGTAGGTTGAGGATTGGACATCAAGCAGAGGATGTCCTTCGAGGATGGATAGGATTGAGGGGGGGGGGGGTCAATGTAGTCCTTCGTTTGAGGGAGGGATTGTTGGAGTATTAGGAATACAATCAAAGTCCCACATTGGTAAGACATGGAAAAGATCATGTGCTTATAAGATTAAAAGATATCTTCATTGGTATGAGGCCTTTTGGGTAAAGCCCAAAAATAAAACCATGATGGCTAAGGCCCAAAGTGGACAATATCATACCATTGTAGAGATATGTGGATCTTATTAGCACTAACAGTTTTCGCTCATATCCCGTTGTATTTTATATTTGATTATTGCATATTTCACTTTATTTTGCATGCATTTCCTTTTTCTGGTTCGGAGATTTGCTCTTTATACTCTTGTGTGCAGAACAATATTCTACAAGGAAAATAGCGCACTTTTGGAGCGAAAAGAAGGCATTTGACAGCTACAATAGAAGGAAACACACCCTGGCTCTGTGAATCCACACGGCTTGCACCCCAGCGTCACACACGAGCTGGCCGTGTGAATCCACATGGTCGTGTGGCACTGGGCGATTTCGATGACATTATGTTATTTTCCAGATTTCGAGGAGATCCGACCTGATGTATATATAATGGAAGCTACGCCCAAACCCTAGGGGGAGGCACGACGGTCGGGAAAAGACTCTGACGCCCTAAAAAGCTTAGGAAACTCATAACGGGGAGGAAGAAAGCCGCTCGAGGATCAAATTATGTACATCAAGCCGGAGAGGAGAGCCAAAGTGCATTGTAATTCATGTTCTTTGTGTAGTTTACATTGTTTCTATGATTTCTAATATGCTTTGTGTTTTTCTTCTTGTATTTATGGAGTAGATTATCCTATTTTAGGATTAGGGAGTAGTTTGTGTGCGTAGAACATGTTCGCGTGCATCAATACATTCTTCCCTACTCTGATCAACTCATTACCTTTTAACTTCTTCTTGTGAACACCCAAATCTTCAAGAAACTTGGCATACTTGGGAATATGCTCGATCATTGTCAACAAAGGGATATTGACCTCCACATTTCTCAACAAATCTACAAGCTCCTAGAATTCCCTAGCCTTTTCTTCAACAACTCTCTTCCTAGGCTACACCGGCCTTTGAGGGAAGGGTAATGGAACTGGCGACTCTGATCGTCTCAGCTGTGGATCCTGCTATGCTCATCTCTACTCTGCACTGCTAGAAACAACAACTGGATCTGGAACTGGTGCTATAGGGTCCAAGGTAACTCTACCATTCCACAATGTAATCGCACTGATGTTTCCTTTAGGATTTGAAATGGTTTGAGATGGTAGCTGACTAGATCCTTGTGACTGCAGCTGATTAAAGTTAGATGCAAGTTGGCTAATCTGTCTCTCTATGCTCTGAATAAATGCATCTGTCTTCTACTGATACTGCTACTGCTGCACCAAAAACTACTGCATATTACTCAAATAGATTATCGCCTGAAGACCTAGTAATTACCATAATCAAATAGCACAATGAGTATCAAATAGAAATGATAAGAAAGACACTAATAACAAAAGAAAGAAAAATAAACAAACTAACTCCAATTTAAAAACAAACAAACACCATTATTAGTCCCCGGTAACAATGCCAAAATTTGATCGAACAGTAATTTGTCGCGGTACCGTTCCCAAATTATTTATCAAACCGCCTGACTACACTAATGTAGTATAGGGTAACTATGGTTGTCTCCCACGTGAACTCAATGATTGAACATTTGTTTCTAAACATTATTAACACTGGGGTTCCTACAACTATCAAAAAAATTATTTGAAAATTAACCTAACCCATCTAAGCAATACAACAATGCACCGTATTATCACTATACTATACAATGATTAAACATCAATTAAAAACTAACCTAACGACCTAAGAAAGTCAACCATGCACCGCATTGTCACTATATGATACAATGATCAAATATTAACTGAAAACTAACCTAACAATCCTAAGCAATTCAACCATGCACCACACTGTCACTATACGATACAATGATCAAATATTAACTGAAAACTAACCTAAGCAATTCAACCATGCACCGTACTGTCACTATACGATACAATGATCAAATATTAACTAAAAACTAACTTAACAAACCTAAGCAATTCAACCATGCACTGCACTATTACTATATGAGACAATGATCAAATATTAATAGAAAACTAATCTAACAAACTTAAGCAATTCAACCATGCACCGTACTGTGACTATACGATACAATGATCAAATATTAACTGAAAACTAACCTAACAAGCCTAAGCAATTCAACCATGCACTGCATTGTCACTATACGATACAATGATCAAACAATTCTAATTAATGGAAATAACAATTACCATGCAGAAAATAAACCTAACTACCAATTAAACTAAATAAACGATCAACACCAACTGATTAAACTATAAACTAACATCCAAATGAAACGACTAACTAAACTCCAAAATAAACTACCATATGAAACATCAACTGAAACATTCAATTAAATAACCTATTCAATTGACAAGTAATCATCCAAATGAAAATATAGAACAAACAACAAACAAAAAAACATAACCAAACAGAAATAAACTTAAACAAACATAAAAAGATGAAACAAACATAACAAACATAACAATAAAAATTAACTGATGATTGTCCACAACTCCCAGAAAAGAACCACCCTCACCAGTGAACAACGACAGTGCTGGACAACTCCTATCGACGTCGATGGAACGGATCCCTCGTTAGAATATCCCTCTGAAAAGAGCTGGAATTAATTGACATGGATCACTTCTCCGGCAATAAGCTTCGGGCCTGTCAACTCACTACAGTCGATGGATAAATCTGTTGAGGCGAAATGGCCGAATCACAACCATGGAAAGGGAAGGAACCAGAGCTGTGACTATCTATCGGTCTTCACCAACATTGGAATTGAGACTATACTGTTAGAATTGAGAAGATTGAGAGGCTACTGGAGTTGGAAAAAGGTGCTGTCGAATCACGACAGTAGCAGATAACCTCATCTTTCCGAATCACGTCCAGCTGAGTCGTCTCAGCTCCGATCACCAGACGTTGAAGAGCAGCGGTTAATACAAACAAAGATCCAAGCCGCTTGGTGAAGCCGCCATCTGTCCAACCTCAGAACTCAGCTCCCCCAGACCAAGGAAGCTTCAGATGGAATGGAATGAAGGAGATCGCCACTGGTTGGCTGTCAGAACACCATCGCTGAACCCGCTGTGGAGGAATTGCCACTCGCCGCGCATGAGAGGAGGAAGAAGGTGCGCTGTGCTTTGTCACTGATTCTACTCAAGTGAGGAATTGTTGGGTTTTCTTAAAGCTAATTTCCTACGTCATCCGATCCCTTAATTCAGCAAATCTTGGCCGTTGATGAAAGCTAGGGTTGATCATCTCCTTAATTAATGCTCTGATCAAACGCTGATCTCTTCCCTTTTAATCGAACGGCTCAGCTAATCCCCTTTTAAATTCAACGTTGATCTGATCCCCTTTTAATCCAATGTTGAGCAACAAAAGATGGATAAAGATCTGGATCAATTTCTCCGATTGCTCCACTTAGGCCCTTCTCATGTTTCCTATAAAATCACATTAATCTCGTGAAAAATAATACTAAAATCATAGGAATTAACACAATTAATCGCAAATGATTCAATATGCAAAAATATATCGAATAATTGTAATTACGCCATTAAAAAGCCTAAAATGTCCCCAATGAGATCTATAAGTAAAAACAACACAATAAAAATGAAGCTATCCAGTATCAATCTCTCATATCCCAATGAGATCTTACAATCTTCCCCATGGTCCAAAAACATCTAGGATGCCTTCACTCTTCCTAGTGAAAAAGTCCCATATCACTAAAGAGAGGCAATCCTCACTTCTCTAAATTCCCCAAATTTTCCCCCCTATGAGAAAGAACACATCCATCATCCCATGATGGATAACCTCCCCTTAAAGGCTTGCTCCCCCTTGAACATTGCACCAACCTTGGAGAGTCCCTAAGCCTATATGAACACTAAACCATCAAAATTAAGAGCAAAAGTTCAACCTTGAACTTTCACACACCTTAAAATTGATACACACCCTAAACAACTCTCCTAATCCATATCCAATGGATTTTCACCCTTTATAATACTTTCCAAAGTATATCCTAGGGTTAGGAGCAGTTAGGGTAGCCTAACATAGCTGAAATCAGGCTAAAAAAACCTTGTTTACCCAAAATCAGCAGTGGCAGTCGACTCTGTGAGTCAACAGTCGACTATCATTGACACCAGTCGACTGCCATCCATAGCAGTCGACTGATTTTTGCAAGTGTAGAAATCAGGTTTCAGAAATGAAGTTTAAAAATATATAATTAATTATACATAATTAGAAAAATAATGAAACTTCATACGTATAATACTTATAATAATCATAATGAGTAAAAAATATTTGAAAAATAAAATACCCATTATATATTGAGATTGATACAAAATTCAAAACCATTGATAACTTCAATGTTTTTGACCTATTTTGTATCAACTTCTTCAATGGTGATTGCTATCAAAAGATAGACTACACCAAGGTTTTCTAAATTAATTTTGAAATGTTTTTAAAACCTTAATTTCAATCATGGTCTATGGGCTAAGTATACATGACTTATATACTAGCTTTCCTTATGATTCATCCATGGTATAAGATGAGTTTGAGTTCATCTAGATGCAATGTCTTTGCACCATGAACTTAACTCATTTCCTAGCATCTCACATGTGTCTAGAGTGTATGAAAATACACATATGTCAATTTGATGTGAGATATGAGTTTTCTTCATTCTAAACTAAGGTTTCATGTATTTTTCTAAGGCAACACTATTTGATTCCCTTATACGTGGGACTTCAAATCATGTCATAGTCCTTACATCAATTTTATTAATGCATGAATGATGATTATGACATATATGATATCATAATTAAACATGTGCCAAAAATCATGATGTCATGGCATAAATCAAATCTAAATATACATTACATAAACCTTAAACCTAAGCATTATCATGACATATAAAATGATAAAAATGAAATATGATGTCATGACATGGCAATGGCAAATAAAAGGTAAAGGTATAAAAATACCTAAATTTAAGTATTAATTTCCATTTGTGAGGATTAAATTAATTTTGCCATATTACCACTCATCTCCCAAGTGTACCAAAACCTCTAAACCTAATTGTGACAATTTGATTAATATTTTTTTTTATAAATCTCAAAATATATTCACTACAAAAAAACTGCTTTTTGGCGATGAACTTTGGCAATGAAAAAAATTCGTTGCAAATCTGCAATAAATTTTGCGATGAATTTTATATTTCGTCGCAAATTTGTAACGAAATTTTCGACGAAAAAAAATTTGTTACAAAAATTATAAAATTTCTAACATTTAAATTTCGTTGCAAAATTCGTCGCAAATTGGCGACGAAAATTATTTTTCATCGCCAATTTGCGACGAAAAAATAAATTCGTCGCAAATTTCTGTAACGATTATTTTTTTCGTTGCAGAATCCGGCAACGAATTAAAAAATCGTTGCAAAATCTACGACGAATTTATTTTCGTTACAACTTCTGCAACGAAAAAAATAATCGTTGCAAAAATTTGCGACGAATTTATTTTTTCGTCGCAAAATTCTGCAACGAATTGTTTTTCGTTGCAGAATTTGCGACGGAAATAAATTCGTTGCAAAATTTTGCAACGAAAAATCAATTCGTTGCAAAATTTTGCAATGAATTTATTTTTTCATTGCAGATTCTGCAACGAATTTTGAATTCGTTGCAAAAACTGCAACAAATTTATTTTCGTCCCAAATTCTGCAACGAATTAAAAATTCGTTGCAGAAATTTGCGACGAATTTGCTATTTTGTTGCAAAATTCTGCAACGAATTTATTTTTCATTGCAAAATTCTGCAACGAATTATTTTTCGTTCACGCAATCTAATTTTTTTCGCAGAATCAAGAATGAAAAATAAATTGTTGCAGATTCTACAACGAATTAATTTTTTTGTTGCAGATTCTGCAACGAATATAGAATTTGTCGCCAAATTGGCGACAAATATATGATTCGTCGCCAAATTGGCAACGAAATTAGCGATGAAAAAACATTCGTCGCTAAATTTTCCCTAAAATCCCGCTTCTTCCCTCTCCCTCTCCCTCTCTTCTTCTCTAATTAGCCCGTCGCGCCGATCCAACTCCTCAGATCTCGTCACCGGCCCGTCGGTAAGTCTCCCAATCTCTTCTCCCCTCTCCCTTCCGGCGGCGTCATCGGAGCTGCAATGCTGCTGCCGCGATGTCGCTGCCAGATCGCCGCCGCGGCTGCGCCGCGCAGAACTCATGGAGGTCCCGCCGCTGTTTGCGAGCAGTTGGCCGCGGCCGCGAGCTCAGCGGCAGTGGTGCCGCCGAGCTCGCGCCAGTCTCCGCCGGCGCTTGCGCGCTAGTCCGGGCGCGAGTCGGCGTGATCTTGCTGCGCACAATTAAGGTCGCATCAGACCATATTTACCGCGAGCAAGCGGCGACATCGGCCGTCGCGAGCAAGCGGCGTCATCGATCGGCCGCCGCAAGGTCGCGACGGGCACATGGTGGAGGCAGTTAGGTGCTGCCATGCGTACACGTGACTACGTTCCTGGTGCGAGATCGCGTGCGACAGCAGGTTCTTACTGTGATATCACATACATGTACAACAGGCAAACCCGCAAGCTCGCGGCAGCGGTAGCTGTCCCAATTATAATACTGTGTTGTAATCTAAATATAATATTTTGTTTAATATAGGTTGTCCTACTTTGAAGGTGTTTGTCAAGGTGTTCATCTAGGCATCAGCTCATCACCACGTTGTTTTCTTTTGGACAGGTTCGTGTAAAAATATTATTTATAACATTATTTACAGTATTATGAATTATGTTATATAATTTATAATCGTAATGTTTGATTTTAGGTAATTTAATTACCGTTAGTAGATCATAATTTGTTCGAAATAATGATCTTATAATTTCCAATTAAATATCACACAAAATAATATTTAGTAGTAGAAAAATATAATGTTGAGTAAAAATTTAAGATTAGATTGATATATATATATATATATATATATATATATATATATATATATATATATATATATATATATATATATATATATATATATATATATATATATATATATATATATATACGGATTAAGTTAATTTGGAAGAAATGAAAAATAATCGTTGTCGATATAATTTCGATGTCAGGATCGATGGAGAGAGAACACAGTTGGATGTATAAAAAGAATTTATTAGAACGTCGTGGTTTAACCGATGAATTTATAATTGGGTTGGAACAATTTTTGAGATTTGCTACTAATAATGTTGAGTTTATGGATGGGAATACGTTAAGGTGTCCATGCAAAAAATGTCATAATGGTAAATTTTTCCAATGTGATAAAGTTCGAGAACATCTTTGTAGATTTGGTTTTACGCCAAATTATTATAATTGGACTTGTCATGGTGAACCGTTTATATCCGATGAAGAGGTTGAACGAAACATGCAAAGGACAGTTAGTGGAGAGCAAGTATATTACGATCAATGCAATCCGTACCAGAGGATGATAGTTAATGCAGTTGGTCATAATTTGAATAGGGAACCAAACGCGGCAAGCTCTAGGTATCCTCAAGCATTTGAACACATGTATAATAATGATTAAACACCATTGGAGGAGGTAGAAATTACTGGTGGTAATGCAAATGTGCACAATGAGCCATATATAAAATTTCAAGAAGTATTGAGAGCTGCAGATGAACCCGTGTGGTCCGGTTGTGACAGTCACACAAAATTATCTCTTACCGCAAGATTGTTGAATGTTAAAGCTGAGCATAATGTGTCAGAAGAATGTTTTAATGATTTTGTTCAAGCTATTGGAGAAGTATTGTCGCGTGATCACATAATGCCGAATGATTTTTACAGTATGAAAAAACTTATGAAAGATTTGGGTCTTCCAGTGCAAAGAATTGATGTTTGCAGAAATGGTTGCATGCTATATTGGGGAGATAATGTAAATTTAGAGATTTGCAAATTCTGTAGTCAAAGCAGGTACAAGAGTACCACGAGATCAAATCGTAATAAGCGGTTAAAACCATTCAGACAAATGTTCTATTTGCCTTTAACTCCTAGATTGCAAAGGCTTTATGCTTCAAAGGTGACTGCTGAACACATGATTTGGCATGCAAATCATGAAACAGAGAATGGGCTAATGTGTCATCCATCTGATGCAGAGGCGTGGAAAAATTTTGATCGAACATATCCTGAGTTTTCAAATGAGATCCGAAATATTAGGTTGGGTCTATGTGCTGATGAGTTTGCTCCGTTTGGCAAATCAGGAAGAACGTATTCTTGCTGGCCAATTATTGTAACTCCGTACAATCTTCCTCCTGGTATGTGTATGAAACACCATATATGTTTTTAACATTGATTGTGCCTGACCCTCATAATCCGAAGAAGTTAATAGATGTGTACATGCAACCGTTGATTGCCGAGTTGATCCAACTATGGGACGTGGGTGTTTCCACGTATGATGTCCATACTAATCAGCTGTTCACTATGAGAGCTGCACTTCTTTGGACCATAAATGATTTTCCTGCTTATGGGATGTTATCGGGCTGGAGTACTGCGGGGATTTTAGGATGTCCAATATGTATGGAGAGATCAAAGTCATTCAGATTGAAACACGGAAAGAAACCGAATTATTTTGATTGTCATAGACAATTTTTATCGCCAAATCATAAATTCAGAAGAAATAAAGAAGAATTTACTAATAATAGAATTGAAAGAACACCTCCACCAATCAGATTCACGGGTCAAACTCTATGGCAAAGAGTGCTTAACTTTCCATCTGTTATTGAAGACCCCAATGTCACAACATATGACTATGGAATTACGCATAAATGGACAAAACGCAGTATTTTTTGGGATTTACCGTATTGGCAGAATAATTTGATTCGCCACAATCTTGATTTAATGCATATTGAGAAGAATGTTTTTGAAAATCTGATAAATACGGTGATGGATATAAATGGAAAAACAAAAGACAATCTGAATGCAAGAAAAGATTTGCATCTCATATGTAACCGACCTACCCTTGATGTTGATGAAAATAGTAGGGGACCAAAACCGAAATCAGTTTATACATTGAATAAGGATCAGAAACGGATTGTTTGTGAATGGTTGAAATCTTTGAAATTTCCTGATTGTTATGTCTCAAATATTGGTAGATGCGTTGATTTGAAGGAATGCAAATTTATGGGTTTTAAAAGTCATGACTGTCATATATTTATGGAAAGATTAATTCCTATTGCTTTGAAGGAATCATACTAAATTTTGTACGGTGCAATTACCGATTAAGCATTTTCTTTCATGATATTTGCTCGACAAGATCGAAAGTCATTCACACATGGAGACATTAGAGAGAGACATTCCGATTATTTTGTGTAACTTAGAAAGGATATTCCCACCGGCATTTTTTATTCGATGGAACATATTTTGGTTCACTTGCCATATGAGCCTAAAGTTGGAGGTCCTGTTCAATTTCGATGGATGTATCCGTTTGAAAGGTGAATTTTTTAAAACTTTTTTGTCGTTGTTATTTCATTCGGTCAACTCTAGTCTAATTTATTTGCTACTAAATTTTATTGTATTACTTTTAGATTCCTCTATCACTTGAAAAAAAAGTGAAAAATAAAGCTCATGTCGAAGCTTCTATAGTTAATGCTTATATTGTGGAGGAAGTTACAACTTTTGCATCATATTACTTTGAACCTCATGTTCAATGCAAGAGTCGGAAAGCAGGAAGAAACGATGAGGGTCCCGTTGATCCAAATTTGAGGGCATTCTCAATTTTTAATTACCTTGGTCGACCAAGTGGATCTTGTACAAGTAGATACTTAACTGGTACCGAGTGGCGAGCAGCCCATACATATATTTTATTGAACTGTCCAGAAGTAACGCCGTATTTCGAGTAAGTATATATTAGTTATATTAAACATTTTGTATATCCTAAAATATTGTTCATGTTTTATTTAATTATATTGTAGGATTTTTCAAACTCTATATTCGGAGCTTCCGGAGCATGAGTTTAATAATTTCTGTGATGAAGAATTTGTACAACGGTTCAAAAATTATGTAAGTAGTGTATGATATTAAATTTGATAAATCTTGTCTGATGACACATATTGATTTTACTTTAGGTTCATGATAATCACTGTCACATTGAGCAAGACCTAATAAACAATCTGTCATGGGGTCCAAATTCAATGGTTAAAACTTGGCCCGCATATTTCATAGATGGATATAATTTTCATACTCAAGCTTATGGAACTGGGAAAACTACAATGAATAGCGGAGTTTGTGTTCAGTCATCTATTGATGAAGGTGCAAGGAATGAATTTTACGATTTGCTGGATGAAATTTTAGAAGTAGCGTATCCAGGCTCAGATTTGCGAGTTATTTTATTTATGTGTCATTGGTTTGACCTTATCAAAGGCATGAGGGTGCATCCACAGTTTAATTTGGTTGAAATTAACTACAAAAAAATATACAAGAGGTACGAACCATTTGTATTAGCACAGCAAGAGATTCAAGTATTTTATGCTTCATATCCTAGTATGAGACGAGACAAAAGTGATTGGTGGGCAGTTTGTAAAACCAAAGCACGTAATAAAATTGAGGAACATTGGGAGGACATAGCCTATCAACAAGATGAAGTTGTCAATACATTTCATATCGAAGAGTATAATATTTCAACGTTACGAGATCCCAGTGGGATTGTAATAGACGTTGATGCAAGTGAACTGAATGAGTATGAAGATGAAGATTTCAATGATGAGGATGACGATGACGCTGACGATGACAATGACGATGACGATGACGATGACGATAACGATGACGATTACGATGACGATGATAACGATTAGACGCATTATCAGGCCGAAAATTTTATTGCAAACTTTGATTTCTAATTATTGGTAATTTACCATTTAATTTATTGAATACCATTTGTGTTTTATTTTACTATGTTATTCGAAAATCTATATATTTGATATGCTAATGAACTTTTTTTTATTTAGGGTCATCCAGTTGCTATGAATATGGTAATATTTTCATATTCTTCCTATTAATAATTCAATATGCAACTACATTTGTTTTCCCTATAATATTCTTCTAATAATAATAATTATTAGTTTCGACGTGGCGGTCATAGACGTACTAGTGATGGAAGATCACAGTCTTCCTCTCTGCTTCAAAGACCGCATTCTGATGCTCTTGCAGGAAATGTGCCCTCCACCTCTTCCCCAGTTGCAGGATCCTCTGATTCACAACATATACCTGCTAATGTTTCTTCTCCGGTACAACAAACACTCGTGGAGAGGGAAGATACGAGAGAGTTTATATCTCCGCGAGGAGACTCGTAAGTATTCAAGTTTTATAATATCTATATTAAAATTTTAATACAATAATTTTTTTTTAAAAGTATATAACGGAGTTTGTTTTTGGTTTTTGTTAGATTTACAAATTCTGTACGTGTTATTCACGAGGTGAATAAAATAGTGAATAATCATTGGGGCGGCGCTTCTATGACTTATACAAGCACACCGGAAGATATTAAAGTTTTGTGGTGGAATGAGTTCAAGGTAATTCATTTCAATATTTAGTATATGAAATTGTAGTTAATATAATAAATTTTTATTTTTGATCAATGCAGCTGGTATTTATTTGGGAGGAGACTGAAACACTAGAGATTAGGAGGATTTTTAAGAAAAAATGTGGTGATCATATTCGAAACATACTAAATCATGCAAAAACTAGATATAAGAAACCCCACTGTATAACTGAAGATAATTGAAATAAAATTGTTGCACATTGGGGATCTGATGAAAGTAAGCGGAGGAGTGAACAGAATAAGCAAAATCAGAATTTTAACTCCGATGTTATGTCTGCCACGTATGCGGGAGGATCCATAAATATCGATGAGCATAGACATCGATTGGTGAGTACTTTCAATTTATGATTTTATAATCTAATACTCACTAATTTATACATATTAACTGTTTATTTTGTTTAGGCCAAGGAGACGGGAACAGAGCCATTATTTATTGACACTTTCACCCGTACATTTCAAAAAAAGGATAAAACATGGAGTGGTGAAAGAGCTAGAACAATAAAGGTGTGTGATTGTAAAAATTTAATTTTCTTATGTTAATATTTAATTCTTTTTTCTTTCACAATAGGAGAAATACGACGAACTTTCACAAAGAAATTCGGGAGAAAGTGAGGATGGAGTCGAATCAGAGCCATCTGTTAGCAATATAAATTTATGGCTCGAAGCATCTGGAGGACAAAAAAGTGGAAGAATACTTGGACTCGGCTCTTTGAGCCGATCCTATAAAGTCCCTGGTGCTTCTTCTTCATCCTCTCCAGCATCAAAGGCCCAAGTTATTCAATTAACCGAAGAGGTTAATCATTTGAGAGATTTACTAGCGAAGAAGGAAACTGAATCGAGACAGAACGCTCAAAAAGTTCAAGACTTAAATGAAAAGATGAATGAAGTTCAAAGGCAACAAATGTTTATTATGCAACATCTTCAGTTACCGTCTAGCTCAAATCAAGTTCCTCCTTCTAGCTCTGCTCCTCCTCCGCCTGATCCCTGTAATGGAGAAAATGATGATGTGTTTTTTGATGACGATGGTGATGATGTTGATTATCTTTGACTGTATTTGTGAAAGTTTATTTGTTAGCTTCTTGACTTATGACATATGTCATATTTATGTTTTTATAAGTTTGTTGTATTTAACTGTTGTCGAATGATAATGATACATACGGTAGACCTTTAATTTAGATGTTTGTTATCTGTATAAATTGGTTTGATTTCCATATTATTGTTTGTTGTATAATTGTGTTTATATTGTTGTGTGTTTGTTGAAATGGTTGAAAAAATATTAATTTGTAAATTTTTTTTCCTCCAGATTTGCAACAAAAATACAATTTTCATTGCAAATTTATATATATCAGTCGACTGATGTAGACATTCACTCGACTGCCAAAAATTTTTTTGCCATCAGTCGACTGGTAGATAATGGCAGTCGACTGATGTCTTATGCGATTCTGAGAACCCTTAGTGGCCGTGACGATCGACTCTTGAACTAGCAATGATCGATGGATATGATCGATCGCCATATTGTAGCAACTCAAAGAACGCGTCGTAGCCAGTCGATCGTAGTCACGCTAGCGATCGATGTATGTCGATCGATTGCTAGTTAAATTTTTGGCGACAAATTATTATTTTCGTCGCAAATTTGGCGACGAAAATAAATTCGTCGCCAAATTTAATTTTATTTGTTAATTCCGTTCATCAAAATTTGGTGACGAATTTTTTTTTGTCGCCAAATTTAATTTTATTTGTTAATTCCATTCATCAGAATTTGGCGACGAATATATTTTTCATCTCCAATTTGGCGACGAAAATAATATTTCATCGCCAAATTTGCGACAAAAAATATATTCGTCGCCAAATTTCATTATATTGCCCGGCAATGGATGGGAGATTTTTGTGACAAATAAAATTTTCGTCGCATATTTGGCGACGAAAAATTTTATTCGTCGCTAATTTAGCGTCGAATGTGTAATTCGTCGCCGAATTCGGCGATGAAAAAAATTATTCGTCGCCGAATTCGGCGACGAAAAGTGTTATTCGTCGCAAAAATTTGCGACGAATTGTCTTTTTCGTCCCCAAATTGGCGACGAAAACATTTATTCATTGCCAAATTTGGCGACGAATTTTGCAACGAAATAATTATTCGTTGCAATTTGGCGACGAAATTTATTTTTTCGTTGCAGAATTTTGCGGTGAATTGTTTGCAACGAAAATTTTTTCGTTGCAAATTTTGTTGCAAAAAAATTTTGCAACGAATTTTTTTACAAATTTCGTCGCAAAATTCGTCGCCAAAAAAGGATATTTTTGTAGTGATTGGCACATCCTAAAATCTTTTAGGATAAAAGATCAAACTTATTTCCAAGGTACCCATAACCTTAAAAATGTCCTAAAGTGTCAACTTTGCTATGGTTGAGTTAACTATCTATCCATTCAAGGTTGACACATCCTAACCCATTTAGCGTGAGTCGATCACGCTCCAAGGAACCCAATACCTATTGGAGCTCCTTGGGTTTACTAGATATTCCTTAGGGATAACTTCCCTAGATACCCTCCTAATGCCCCTTCTAGGCTTTGAAGCCTTGGTCAATTGGGTCTTGCCTAGGTTAAATCTAGGGGTAACTCCCCTTGTAACCTTCTTAGCGGCTTCCCTAGGTTTCCTTGAAACATTAGCCACTAGGCACACACCAAGGTTACCCTTAGGGATAACTTCCCAAGTAATCTTGGCTTTCCTAGACATAGATCGTGTTCCATAATCGAATGGAATAGTATGGTAGGTCTCCTTGGGCTTCGGTTTATGACCCAAATCTTTCTTGCCCTCGAGTGTGTTGGGCGATCGATTGGCCGGCTAGAGGGGGGTGAATAGCCCTCGTTCGTTGGATGTCGCAATTCGTTCGTTCTCGTTGCGTGCTCATCTACAATTCTTGTTAGCGCAGCGGAATAACAATAACAATACTAACAAGATGCACAAATACAAATAAGCATATACGTGGTTCGGAACCGAATAGTTCCTACTCCACGGGAGAGCTCCTCGAGCTCTAGAGATGCACACGGCAATACTCAAACTCCTTCTCGACTATACGTCGGAGGTGGAGAAACCTCTCACAAGCAATTACAACAGTAATATACAAATACAAACAAGAATACAAATACAATACAAAAGAAACACTTTTCACCGATTGCTTTTGATCACTTGTTTGTTGCTTGCTTTGATTGGCTCTTGAAGGACTAGAATGCAACAGCAATTCCCCTCCAATAGCTCCACAAAAACCATTGCAAAATCCTCTAACTCGAGCTCCATTTATAACCTGCATCAAGCTGTTTTCGCGCCCATCAGTCGACTGATCATGACCATCAGTCGACTGGTCCCGTAGCCGTTGTCTCACAACGGCCAGATCCACGTTGGTTAAGTTCCAATGGATCACACATCAGTCGACTGATGGCACCCATCGATCGATCATCCATCATCGAGTCTTTGGCGAAGCTCGACTCCATTCTCGCGCGTGCAGCGGTGTCATCGATCACCGCCATCCCTCGACAATGATCGATCCTCCCAACGATCGCCCTCCCTCGGCGATCGATCATCCAGACTTGGTTCAGTCGAACACTAGTCGAACCCATACGACCTAGAGCAGTCGACTGGCACCTATGCCAGTCGACTGATGTCGGCTAAAACCTCAAACATAACGATGTTTGAGCCTCCGACACTCACTCTTAGCCACTTGGCCAAGTCAACCTTATCCCTCATGGAGTTCCCCACCGAAGCTCTCTTCCCTCGGCCTACGTCCCTCGGATGCGCCAAGCGCACGGCTTCGCAACGCCATCCTTCGCGTCTCATGCCCTAGAAGTATGCTTCCCTTTGGGCTCACTCCATTCGCTCCCTGTCTGGCGGTCCCTCGGATGCACCAAGCGCACGACTTCGCAATGCTATCCTTCACCGACTCAAGGACCCGAGCCTAGTGAACTTGCCAAGTTCTCAAGACTTCCCAAATGCACCAAGCGCACGACTTCGCAATGCATTTCTCACCAAACACCAAGCGCACGGCTTCATAATGCTTTGGATTTCCCATGCCAAGCACCAAGCGCACGGCTTCGCAATGCTTTGGACTTTCCCATGCCAAGGCTTCCCCCTTGGACTTCCACACCAAGCTCCATGCTTGGATTTTCCATGCCAACCCCATGTTGGACTTTCCCATGACAATTCCATGTCATGAGTTTTATCTATCATCAAAATACTATCAAGGTACTGCTCGAGTCAAACTCGAGTCAACCTGGGCCGATTGCACCAACAATCTCCCCCTTTTTGATGATTGACAAAACTACCATCTCAAGTCTACCAATTCTCCCATATTGGCAATTCTCATATCCCAATGAGAATTCCAAGAACCCTAATTGGTAACTTGGTAACTTCTCCCCCTTTTTGACATTACATCAAAAAGGTCCTCCCCAAGGGTATGAATGCCTCATATCCCAATGAGATCTTACAATCTCTCCCTTGGAGGAACACATGCCTATAATCTTTCTAGTTATCCCATATTACTTAAAGAGAGGCAACCCAATTTTCCTCCCATGAGGAAATACACATCCATCTTCCCAAGATGGATACCTCCCCCTAGAGGCTTGCTCCCCCTTGACCATTGCACCAACAATGTCCTTGGAGAGTCCCTAAGCCAATAGGAACATTAACCAAATCAAAATTAAGGCAAATTTCAACAATGAACTCTCTTTCACCTTAAAATTGATACTCACTCTTAACCCAACTCCTAATCCATATCCAATGGATTTTCACCCTCTCTAATGCTCTCCTAAGCATATCCTAGGGTTAGGAGTGGTTAGAGGACCAAAACATGGCTAAACATGGGCCTAACTATCAAGTTTACCCGAATCACTGTGCGATGACTGTCGATACAAGTCGATCGACTTACCATCGATCGACTTCCATTACAGTACGATCGATAATCAGATTCTCGCTTTCAATTTCAGAAAATGGATTTTCGAAATCCATAAGTAAATATACGTAATTCTAAAAATCTTGAAAATGCATACGTATAATACTTATCTTAAACACTATGGGTGAAAAATATTAGAAAATTATTTTACCCATTAAATTAGGAGATTGATACAAAGTCCAAAATTTAAGAAAAGCTTCAATAAAGAGCCATCTTTGTATCATCCCATTCAATGGTGATAGCTATCAAAAGATAGGCTTCACCAAGGTTTTTCAAAATGTTTTCAAAATGTTTTTCAAACCTTTATTTTCTTTTTCCTAAACAACTCACCAATATCTAGATGTGTAAAACACATACAAGTCAAATTTTTGTGAGATGTGGGTTTTGTTTTGTTTATGTTCTCATGCATATTTCTAGGCAACATTATTTGATTCCCATCAAATCATGCCATAGTCCTTAATTTCATTTTAATCTATGCATGATGATGATTATGGAATAAATATGATTTAGATAAAAACATATGCCAATATCATGATGTCATGGCATGTGAATGAGAACTAAGCATACATGGCATCTAGAAATAATTCTAAATATGATCATGACATTTTATAGATAAAAATGAAAATGATGTCATGACATGGTAAGACAAACAAATCATGGCAAGTAAAATATACTAAGGTATAAAATACCTAAGTGTTAAAATTAATTTGCCATTTCTAGGAATTAAATTCATTTTGCCTTAATGCCATTCATTTCCCTAGTGTGCCAAAAACCCAAAATAGCACACTACGACCTCTATGACATAATTGTGCCAATTTAAATCATTTTTAACTTCTCAAACCATATTGGCACACCCTAATGTGTCAACTCACAATGGCTAGGTTAACCACCCCTCCACTTAGGGTTGACACACCCTAACCCATTTAGCGTGAATCAATCACGCTCTTAGGAACCCAATATCTATTGGAGCTCCTTGGGTTAACAAGGTATTCCCTAGGGATAACTTCCCTAGATACCTTCCTAATGACCCTTTTTGGCTTTGAAACCATAGTCTTTTGGGTCTTACTTGGGTCAACTCTAGAGGTGACTCCTCCATTGACCTTCTTAGTGGCTTTCTTGGTTTTCCTTAAGTCCTTAGCCACTAAGCACATACCATGGCTAGACTTAGGGATGACTTCCCTATTAGCCTTGGTTTTCCTAGACCTAGATGCGATTCCATAATTAAATGGAACATTATGGTAGGACATAGGTTTGTGACCCAAACCCTTCTTGCCCTTAGACATTTCTTGTTTTCTAGGTCTTGACTTTTGTACATTAGACCCCTTAACCGAATTTGATATTATTGCTAGGGTCTTCTCCAATTTTTCTAGCCTTGACCCCAAGGCTTGGTTTTCTAACTCTAATTTTCCCAATTTTGAATTTTCATTTATCTTTTGGGAAATGTTTTTCTGTTTAGGCATATGCCTAGATTTCTTGGGATTAACACCCAAGTTTTCTTCAATTCTCCTAATTGACTCCCTAGGTAAAATAGATCTAGTGTTTTGAGTCCTAGGTTTGTCCTTAGAGAAACTAACATGTTTAGCACCTAGACAATACACCTTATTATTTCTCTTGGCATGCTTTTCATTGATAATAGCAAGAGAACTAAAATAATTTTTAGCATGCTTTTCATTGATAATAGCAAGAGAACTAAAATAATTTTTAGCATGCTTTTTGACTTTAGGAATTAAAGGTGCATTAACTAAATGTACCTTAGGGTTAGCTTTAGGAGCTCCCCCTACATGAGTTGCACCTTCTTGCCCTTTCTTCCTCCCCCTAGGGCATTGGCTTCGGTAGTCTCCCTTTTGATTGCATTTGAAGCACACAATGTGCTCTTTGCTCTTGATTTTGGGAACACCGGCATCGTTTGACTTTGGGTTGACTTTTGGTGTCGATGCCTTCTTCTTAGCCAATTTAGGGCATTTGCTCTTGTAATGCCCTTTCTCCCTACACTCAAAGCATATTATGTGATTTTTATTTAAAATAATAACACTTGAGTTACCTAGGGAGGTGGTGGAGGCCTCTTCTTGATCTTCACTTCTCCCGGATGTGGATGCTTCTTGTTCTTGCTCCGGGATGGAAGATTGCCTCTCCTCCCCCTCAATGCTAGAGGTGGAGGTCTCCACCAAATCATCCACATCTTCGAAAGTGGATGGTATTTCTTCCACAGCATCTTCCTCTACTTGTGCCGATTGGAAATTTTCTTGGAATTTCATTACTTTATCCCATAATTCTTTTGCATCCCTAAAATTTCCCAACCTAGACCAAATGTCGTTAGGAATCAAATCACTAAGCAATTCGATTACCTTGTGATTTGTCTCAAAGTCTTTGATTTGGTCTTGGGTCCACCTTGACTTCTCAATTTGCCTATTTCTTTCATCCCTAGGCAATTCGAAACCGTTTTCTAAGATTAGCATAAAATCAAAATTGGTTTCTATGTATACCTCCATTTTTCTTCTCCACCATAGTAAATCTCTTTCGAATTTTGGTGGTTGGAGGTTGTAGCCGGCCATCTTGTAGTGCTCTCACGGCGGTTAGTCCTTGAAGAGCGACCTCGGCTCTGATACCACTTGATGGGCGATCGATTGGCCGGCTAGAGGGGGGTGAATAGCCCTCATTCATTGGATGTCGCAATTCGTTCGTTCTCATTGCGTGCTCGTCTACAATTCTTGTTAGCGCAGCAGAATAACAATAACAATACTAACAAGATGCACAAATACAAATAAGCACACACAAACACACACGATATACGTGGTTCGGAACCGAATAGTTCCTACTCCACGGGCGAGCTCCTCGAGCTCTAGAGATGCACACGACAATACTCAAACTCCTTCTCGACTACACGTCGGAGGTGGAGAAACCTCTCACAAGCAATTACAACAGTAATATACAAATACAAACAAGAATACAAATACAATACAAAAGAAACACTTTTCACCGATTGCTTTTGATCACTTGTTTGTTGCTTGCTTTGATTGGCTCTTAAAGGACTGGAATGCAGCAGCAATTCCCCTCCAATAGCTCCACAAAAACCATTGCGAAATCCTCCAACTCGAGCTCCATTTATAACCTGCATCAAGCTATTTTTGCGCCTATCAGTCGACTGATCGTGACCATCAGTCGACTGGTCCCGTAGCCGTTGTCTCACAACGGCCAGATCCACGTTGGTTAAGTTCCAACCGATCACACATCAGTCGACTGATGGCACCCATCAGTCGACTGATCATCCATCAGTCGAGTGCTGGCGAGCTCGACTCCATTCTATGCCGTGCAGTGTCATCGATCATTGCCATCCCTCGGCGATCGATCCTAACGATCATCGCCCTCCCTAGCCGGATCGATCAGCCAAACTTGGTTCAGTCGAACACTGGTCGAACCCATACGACCTAGAGCAGTCGACTGGCACCTATGTCAGTCGACTGATGTTGGCTAAAACCTCAAACATAACGATGTTTGAGCCTCCGACACTCAGTCTTAGCCACTTGGCCAAGTCCACCTTATCCCTCATGGAGTTCCCCACCGAAGCTCACTTCCCTCGGCCTACGTCCCTCGGATGCGCCAAGCGCACGACTTCGCAACGCCATCCTTCGCGTCTCATGCCCTAGAAGTATGCTTCCCTTTGGGCTCACTCCATTCGCTCCCCGTCCGGCAGTCCCTCCGATGCACCAAGCGCCCGGCTTCGCAATGCTATCCTTCACCGACTCAAGGACCCGAGCCTAGTGAACTTGCCAAGTTCTCAAGACTTCCCAAATGCACCAAGCACACGGCTTCGCAATGCATTTCTCACCAAACACCAAGAGCACGGCTTCGCAATGCTTTGGATTTCCCATGCCAAGCACCAAGCACACGGCTTCGCAATGCTTTGGACTTTCCCATGCCAAGGCTTCCCCCTTGGACTTCCACACCAAGCTCCATGCTTGGATTTTCCATGCCAACCCCATGTTGGACTTTCCCATGACAATTCCATGTCATGAGTTTTGTCTATCATCAAAATACTATCAAGGTACTGCTCGAGTCAAACTCGAGTCAACCTGGGCCGATTGCACCAATAGGGTGGACCTTGCCTCCTTGACCCTAGACATTGACTCCTTGATCCTAGGCTTTGACTATTTGACTCTTGCATTTGATTTTGCATCTTTCTAAGGGTATTTTCTAATTTCTCAAGTCTTGACCTAAAGGCTTGATTTTCTAACTCTAATTGCCCAATCATTGAATTTTCATTTAGTCTTTGGGCGTGGTTCCTCATTTTAGGCATATGTCTACCCTTCTTAGGGTTATTGCCTAAATGCTCCTCTATCTTTCTAATAGTTTTCCTAAGTAAAATTGTTTTAGGGGTATTTGACCTAGATTTGTCCTTAGCCCCAAAATTATAAGATTTTGCACATAAGCAATAAAATCTATTATTTCTAGCATGCTCCTTGTGATTATGCACAATTACAAGAGTATTAAAATTATTTCTAGCATGCTTTTGCCTATTACTTAAAGAATGAGCATTATTTAAATTTACCTTAGGGTTCGCCTTAGCTCCCCCTATATGTGATTCTCCTTCTTGGGTCTTTTTCCTCCCCCTTGGGAATTGACTTCTATAGTCACCCTGTTGTTGGCACTTGAAGTACACAATGCGCTCTTTTCTCTTCTTAACGGGGACTCCGACATCCTTAGGCTTCTCATTTACTTTTAGTGTCGGTGCTTTCTTCTTAGCCAATTTTTGGCACTTACTCTTCTAATGCCTGGCTTCTCTATACTCAAAGCATATGATATGATTTTTATTTATAATTAAGATGCTTAAGTTACCTAGGGGGGTGGTGGAATTGTAAGCTTTTTCATCTTCTCAACTGGAGGTAGATGGTTCCTCTTGAGTTTGCTCCGATGTGGAAGTTCTCTCCTCCCCCTCAATCCTAGAGGTGGAGGCTTCCTCCAATTCTTCCTCTTCAACCGATCCAGATGTTAACTCCTTCCCAACTTCTGAATCCTCACTTTCTTGTGAGGATGAGCTTTCTTCTTCGGTCTCCTTATCCAATTGAGTTGATGATGGTTCTTGTTCCTTGGGCTCCTCTATTTCTTGAGATGTTGAGGATTCTTCATGGAGCTTAGCTAGCTTGCTTCAAAGCTCCTTGGCATCCTTACAATCTCCTAATCTACACAATATATCATTAGGAATTGCATTAACCAATATACCCATTACCTTATTGTTTATGTTGGAGTATCAGATTTGCTCCTCGCTCCACTTCTTCTTCTTGAGTAATTTTCTATTCTCATCCTTAGGAGCATCGAACCCTACTAGAACACTAATTTAATTGTCATAATCACACATAAGAAAATACATCATTCTACCTTTCCATTATGCAAAATCCTTAAGGTCGAAGGAAGGTGGAATGTTGATGTCGTCGCCCAATCTTTCTTCAAACTCCATTTTCTTTCTTCTCCTCTAGCGTGTTTGCTCCTTGGCGGTTTGTCCAAATGAAGAGCGACCTCACTCTGATACCACTTGTAGGAACTTTAGTGAACGTTAGAGGAGGGTGAATGGCGCATTTTCATTTGTCGATGGAATTTGATTGTGCTTGTCTCTACAATTTGTTAGTTTGCACAGCATAATATAGAATACAAAAAGACAAATACACAATCACATGCAAAACAAAAGATATAACATGGTTCGAAACCTTAGGGTTTCTACTCCATGGATTGAGCCCGAATGAGCTCTAGTGATGTACACACCACCACTAATCAATAACACTCCTTCTCGGTGACACATTGGAGGTGGAGAAACCTCTTACAATGATTACAAAAGTAAAACAATGGAATACAAGAAATTACAAGATAAATACATAAAATCATATAAAGAAAACTTTACAAATGTGAACTTGAATGCTTGCTTGTTTGGTTGCTTGGGATGCACTTGAAGACCCTAAATTGTACCAGCAAATCGCTCCAAATCTCTCTAAGAACCGTTTCCAAAAACCTCTCCTTTGAGCTCCCTTTAAAGATGCAACACGGGTTGATTTCTGCTAAGCAGTTGATTGCCAAAAGGCCCCAGTCGACTGCTCCTGTAATCGTTGTCTCACAACGACTTAATCTACATCGACATTCCAGCCAATGGATACACTGGTAATAGACTGCCATTGCCATCAGTCGACTGCCAGCCTCACAGCCGACTGATCAATCGGCTACTACATTCTACCTTCGCAACCAAAGCCACCAACAGTCGACTGCCCTCCATAGTAGTCGATTGCCCAAACATGACAGTCGACTGCCAAGGCTATTTGTCGCAGTCAAACGTCAGTTGACTCAATGCAATCGACTGGTTATATTCCCAGTTGGCTGCTTAGTGTCGACTAGGCTGCCACGTGTTAAACATGTGACCAGTCGACTGGTCCATAAACCCAGTCAAGTACTACACCTCAACCATGAGGTTTACCCCAAGTATGATGCCCTCATACTTGCTAGACCATCCTTAGCCTAGACCTAAGCCTTCTAGCCGCCTCCATCAGCCTCATTCCAATCGGATCCCTCCAAGTCATCCATGACTTGTTCATCCATACATTAGCCTTCAGGTGCTTCTATCAGCTATTATTATGCTAAGCTGGTCTACACCGCTAAGGCACATTGGGCTTACACTGCCAAGACACACGCTTGAACTTTACGACACCAACCATTGGACTTATGCTACCAAGACTCCACCCATGGAATTTATGCTGCCAATATCAACCCTTGGACTTCCCAATTGTCAAGTGCCCATGACTTTGAATTTCACAGCCAAGACTCCACCCTTGGACTTACGTGGCCAAGACTACACCCTTGTGTTGGTGCAGGGGCACCAGATAATCGAACCTGTGTTTTGATTATGGCAAAAACACAAAGTTAAGTTTACATCATTGTCTCACGAGCTAAATCAAGTGTGCAGAAAGGCTAAACTAAGCCGAAGGTCAGTGACACCCAAAGGGAGCTGTTGTGATCGGAAAACGCCGAGGGAACTTCGTGGGAGTCGAAGAACCTAGGTGGAAGACCGAAAGCAAAGGGACAGATCTTAAAGGACCATAGGTAAGATCGTGTGAGTGAGAGATGGTATGGTCATGTCCTCTGTACGGGGATGACTGTATGGGGCAATCCGACTAAGACTTCATGTGGAAGGTCTAGGTCAAGATCGGACGGTCAGAAATCGTCGCATTTATCATTTTCCATGCTAACCTCTTATTGCAGGGAAGTGGCCAGGCTAGCAATTGACTGCTGGTCATTGGGCAGTCGGCTGATGCTCATCAGTCGACTGATGGTGACGAATCAGCCTTTTGCGCTAGGTCAAAACGGATAAGGTTTGACGCGGCCACTTCACGATAAAATTTTGTACCACTTTGTGATCTATTCCAAAAGATGAGGAGACTTATTCTGACACCAAACTCTATAAAAGGAGGGGAGGATTCCAACCCATTCATTCGTCAAGATTATTCTCAAGTGCTCCTACAACGCCAAAGCTCCAACACCATCATAACACTGATGCGACAACATGTTCTAATCTTCTTCGTCGGCAGCAACGGCAAGTAATTGTTTTTGTTATTGTATTCTTTGTTTTAATTGTAACGAGGTGAGGTAGGCTTGTTGCCTCAGCCTCGTACTTCCGATTTTGTGATCGTTATCTTCTACCTTCAACGAGGAGGAGATCTTATAGTGCTTTGCTCTCCGTATGTGGTCTAGGACCGTTAGGGCCTTGAAGTAGCAACCACTGGGTTATGAACCCAAGTAAAAATAAACTTGTCTTTTTACTTTTCTGCTGTGCTTTCTCGTATATCGAACGATCGAAATGAAAAGATTTACGCTCTCTATTCACCCCCCCTCTAGCAACGCTTCTCGATCCAACAATTGGTATCAGAGTGGGAGCGCTAAGATTTGGTGAAACCACCAATCTAACACTTTTTGGTTTTTTTGTATTCTTTGATTCATGTTTTTTTTTAGGTTTTTTCCTGCACTATTAATCCAAGATGAAGTCTTGGTACCTTTTCTTTTGGTTGTGTGTTTGCAAGTATTCTCTGTTGGAGTAGTCGACGGTAAAACGACCATAACTTTTCGCACAAGTGGACTCACAAAACGATCTACAGTTCTTACTAGGGTCTACCCTCATAACAAGCTATTTCCATCCCCAAAAACTAACGTCTAGTACCCTTTTGGGGACATCAAAGGTCGTAAGTTTCTAGTTTTTGTTAGTTTCTTGTTCTTTTTATTCATTTATATTTATTTATTATTATTTCCCACATTACTAATCCAAGACCAAGTCTTGGAATTCCTTTTGGTTTTTATTCGTGTTTTGCAAGATATTTAATGGCTCACATTGAGGGGTATAGCATCACCCGACCTTCGTTCTTTAATGGAAATGATTTCCGTTATTGGAAAGGTCGGATGGAGTGTTTTCTAAAAACACAAGTCGAGACTTGGATAATCATCCAAATCGGCTTTGCTCTACCCACCAATGATCAAGGCGAGCCCTTGGACTTCAACAAGTGGACCAATGCAATCAAGAGGCAAATTGAAGCCGATGCAAAGGCGACCCAAATGTTGCAGTGCGGTCTGTCCAAAGAGGAGCTCAATTGCATCGGATCCTTCATCAGCACAAAGGACCTGTGGAACAAATTAATCGAGCTACACGAAGGAACGCCCGATGCTAAGGTATGTGTTAGTGTCAGCCCTTAGTGCCAATCATGAGATGATTGATTAGGGATCATGTGTATCATATTTCATTAATAAAAGGCAAAGATTGTTTATTATATTTACTTTATACATGTGCCAGCTAAAATAAATATAATAATGTCCTTGAATAGTAAGTTCTAATCTACAGTATATCAATTGGTAGAATTGATTATGAGAAGCTGTAGAGAACATTATTCTTAATATTCCTAGTCAAGTATTAATATACAAGGGCAATATTAATACATTGAGACTAGCATGTAGGTCAATGGATGACTTGATCTCACAAGTAATGGATATGTGATATCACATTGACACATGGGTATATATATTAGAGAATATATATACTGAATTTACCCACCATGAGAAAGTATCATGGATCGTTATATGGGTGTCATATACTTTCTCATGTGACTATTGGTATGAATAGTCCTTAGACCTGAAGTCACTATGGTTCCCTACATAAGGAGTTATGTACTTTGGTATCGTCTAACATCACGTCGTAACAAGGTGACTATAACGACGATCACTGGGTATGTAACGAATTATGCGGAGGGATGTGAGTGATGTAGATGTGATCTATCCCTCCCATATGACGAGAGTGATATCTTTGGCCTCTTGATAGAGTAGGACCACAAAATGCATGACCATGCTTAAATGAGTCAATATGAGATATTGAGCTCATTTGTTTGAGTGAGTCTACTTTGGGATCAAGAAACATAGATATTGATAAGGGGATGACACGGTCTATGCCTCATTGATCGATTTAGGATATCAGAGATAGAAGGACACCGTCATACATGATAATAGTCACAGAAAGGTTGTCGGATCTCGACGATCTTGTAACTTGGGTAGCAATGATGTATTGCTAGATGCCGCTCATTGCTTATGTATCTAAAAGGGATTTTAGATACATTGCCAAGGTTACAAGAGCCTGTAGGGTCACATACAAATGACATTCTATTTTAGAGATGGTTTCTTTTAGTTGGACTAAAAGGACAATTGAGCATATGACCAAGATTTGAGTTAGACTCAAACTGGTTAAGCTTGAGTTAGACTCAAGTTGAACCATGGAAGATGATTCATCATCATGCATGATTAATTTGATTAATCATGGATGGGAATACGAAGAGCCTTGGTATTCATGAGGAGAATTCATGAAGGAGAATGCCAAGGGTCATGGTATTAAGAGATGTCTTAATGGGAGATAATGGCATTGATAGCTATGGGATTAAAAGGTTTTTTTTGGTGTTGAACGTGTATGAGCTTTTGTGTCTTTTGGTGTTTGGGCGTTCAATCAAAAAGGGGCCAAGAGAAAGAGTTCTCTAATCTCCTCCTTCCTCTCCATCTTCTTCCAAAGAGTTCTTGGCATTTTGCTAGGGGTTGCTAGCACAACGTGACTCCAAAGCTAGTGTGGGTGTCAGTGTGGATACCATAGATATATGGTTACCCTTACTGTATTGAGATCCGACAGCGTTTGGAAAAGCGGGATTGCGAAGGGCACGCACCGAAGGTATATTCTTCCTCTAGATATGATCTATACTAGAATATAGAAAATGATTTATATAGTTTTGCATGGATCTCTGGTGGGATCCGGTATAATTAATTATTTCCGCTGCTCTTGTGCGAAGTATTCACCCGCGATGTTGTGAACATCAGATCTGGACTGGTTTCCCAACAGTGGTATCAAAGCCACTTGCAAAACATATATTTTGTTATAATGATTTATATGTGATATAAATTAGTGTTTTCATGTTTTCTATGAGATATAAAGCATGTAGATTATGAGTACATGAATTTTAGGCTTGAAATGTTGATAAAGGGGAAAAAATGGAGTGGAACAGTATGACACACGACCGTGTTGAAAAACATGGCCTGGCCGTGTTGAAGAACACGACCTGGCCGTGGGCGCCTCTGGAAGAGAAACCCACGACCGTGTGGAAAGACACGGCCTGCCCGTGTGGGCCTCTGATCAACCCCGAATGACCGTGTCAATTGGCACGGCCCGACGGTGTTGGACACGGGATGCTCCGGAAGCAAGGGTCTTGGGTTCATAGTGATGGACCGAGGGCAACAACTCATTCAAGGAGTTGAAAATAAATTTTTTTTTCGGGGGTGCTGCCCCCTTAGACCCCCGTCGTGGGGTTGCGGCTTATCCACGAAGCGGCTTTAAATTTCCTATATGTATAATTATTTTTATAAAATCACATCATTATGAATGATATGATGCATGGTGCATGGTTATGGCCTAGGACCCAATATGATTGTGGTTGTATGTGTTGTGTGTGCATGTTGTAATTCATAATGCGGCTTGCATGTCGCACCTTCATCTCTATTTTCCCTGTTGAAAAATAGATTTAGACTCGAATGTAACTCGAGTGTTCTTTTTTTGTAATGTACAAAATGAAGAAATGGAAAGTCCATTGAAGGGTGAAGTTACAAGAAGGATGCCGACAACACATGATGACCGAAGCAAGCACTTGGAGGTGATGTCATCCCTAGGTTATCCATTCACTCTTCTCATTGGCTTGAGAAGATTGCAGATTCGGGCCATAACCATGTCATGTTTAGAATTATATGTTGATATATATTATATGCTTGCATGTGATGCTTGTGTATGTGATGCTTGTATAAGATGCATGCATAGTTAGTTGTCACAAAATTAGGTCACTTATTATATGCCTACCAAAGTTTAATACTTATTATTACCTTGTTCAATCGTAGCGCATTTGCCAAAGCAAAGTGACTCGATTTACCTTGGTAAAGTATGATAGAACAATTGTGATGTCCGCCTATTAAACTTTGGGTTTGACTTAATTAAGCTCTCTCAATTAGATTGATGAACTTAGAGGCATAGCTCATACGAGATATCTACCTACATTATACAAATCTTGGGCAATTAGCCAAAGATAACTCAAGATGAGTAGTAAGTTAGAAGGATATCTTATTCGATGGGCATTATGAACAAATGTTGTTCATAAAGATATAAAAGAGTTACATTAGATGTAATTGGTACGAGTTACCTACCTAATTTATATGAGTCTTGGGCGATTAGCCAAAGCTAACTCAAGATACGGTATAATATGGATCTTGTACCACTTTGTGACCAGTGGGAGAATCATTTAGTTAAAGGCCTAATTAAATGATTGAAATATGATACATGTCTGCATTTCTGTTGTAGATCACTATGTCTTCAAATATGTCAAATACCTTATCTCTGCGATCGGTCCTTGAGAAGGACAAGCTCAATGGAGCAAACTTTATTGACTGGTATAGGAATTTGAGAATAGTTCTCAAACAGGAGCGAAAACTCTATGTCCTAGAGCAACCCATTCCTGAACCACCCACCAACAATGCCACTCGTGCTGATAAGGATGCTTACAAGAAGCATCAAGATGATGCATTAGATGAATCATGCCTTATGCTTGCAACCATGAACTCTGAGCTTCAGAAGCAACATGAGAACATGGATGCCTTTGATATGGTTGCACACCTGAAGAAACTATATCAAGGGCAAGCGAGGCACAAGAGATCCGAAGTATCTAAGGCATTGTTTCAATGCAAGATGCAAGAAGGAACACCCGTAGGAACTCACGTACTCAAGATGATTGGGTACGTGGAGAACCTTGAGAGATTGGGATTTTCTTTAGGCCAAGAGTTGGCCACTGACCTTATTCTGCACTCCTTGCCTAGAGACTTTAGTCAATTTGTCGTGAATTATTACATGAGTGAAATTGACAAACCGTTGCCTGAGCTCTTAAGCATGTTGAGAACTGCTGAGAGCCATCTTAAGAAGATACAACCTAGTACTAGTAATGTACTTATGGTTAAAAAGGGCAAAGGTAAGAAGAAGTCTAAAGGCAAGACCCAAGAAAAGGGAAAGAAAGCATTGAAGCCCAAAGGTGGGGTGGCCAAGGAAGGGACTTGCTTCCACTGTAAGGAAGCTGGACATTGAAAGAGGAACTGTAAAAAGTATCTTGAGGATGTTAAGAAGAAGCAAAGTGAGACTTTTGCTTCAGGTATACATGTTAAAGAAGTCAATCTATCTATTTTTTCTTCATGGGTATTAGATACCGGTTGTGCTTCTAACATTTGCACAAATGTGCAGGGCCTGAGAAGAAGTAGATCATTGATGCAAGGGGAAGTGGACCTGCATGTGGGTAATGGCACAAGAGTTGCTGCTATAGCTGTAGGAACATATTCCTTGTTGTTGCCGAGTGGTTTGATTTTAGAACTTGATGAGTGCTATTTTGTACCTGCAATAACTAAGAACATTATGCCTGTTTCTTGTTTGGACAAGAAAGGTTTTTCATTTACTATAAAGGACAAATGTTATTCTATTTATTTAAATGAAATGTTCTATTGCAGTGCACATTTGATGAATGAACTCTATGTTCTAGATTTAGAAAACCCAGTCTATAACATAAATACCAAACGATTCAAATCTAATGATTTGAATCAGACATATCTTTAGCATTGTCGCTTGGGTCACATAAATGAGAGTCGCATATCCCAACTCCATAGAGATGGATTACTGGACTCATTTGATTTTGAATCATATGAGACATGCGAATCTTGTCTTTTAGGCAAGATGACCAAGACTCCATTTAGTGGACAAGGTGAATGAGCGACAGATTTGTTAGGCCTCACACATAGTGATGTTTGTGGTCCTTTCTAAGTCGCAGCCAGAGGTGGTTATCAGTACTTCATTATATTTACTGATGATTTCAGTAGATATGGATATGTGTACCTTATGAGGCACAAATCAGAATCCTTTGAAATGTTCAAAGAATTCAAGAATGAAGTACATAACCAACTTAGAAAGAGTATTAAGATGCTTCAATCAGATCGAGTGGGGAATACCTAAGCCAAGAGTTTCATGACTATCTAGTTGAGTGTGGGATACGATCTCAACTCACTCCACTCGGAACAGACTGAGAAGAGTCCCAAGATGTCTTTTATGAGGATTTAGGGATGTGAAGCTTACGTGAGACATCAAGTTTCAGATAAATTAGTCCCCAAATCAAACAAGTGTTATTTTGTAGGATATCCTAAGGAAACGAAAGGATATTACTTTTACAATTCCACGCTAGCCAAAGTGTTTGTCTCCAGAAATGATGTCTTTATAGAAAGGGAATTTATTTCTAGAAAGGCTAATTGATCTTGAAGAAGTTCAAGATACACAAAATAGCACTGATGCCTTAATGCAACAAGAACAGGCATCACAAGGAGTTGTGGTACAACCTGTTCAGGTAAACCAAGCTCTGCACAGGTCTGATAGGATATGTCGTCAACCTGAGAGATATTCTTTTCTCTTGGATGACAACGATGGTGTCATGCTAGATGAGCCAACATCCTATCAGGAAGCTGTAATGAGCCCAGATTCTGAGAAATGGCTTGAGGCCATGAGATCCGAAATGGAATCCATGTACACTAACCAAGTATGGACTTTGGTTGATCCACCTGAAGGGGTCAAACCCATTGGGTGTAAGTGGGTCTTTAGGAGAAAGACTGACATGGATGGCAATGTGCATACCTATAAGGGGTGATTGGTAGCAAAAGGATTCAAGCATATTCATGGTATTGACTATGATGAAACCTTTTCTCTAGTTGCGATGCTCAAATCCATTCGGATCATGCTTGCTATTGCTACTTACTATGACTATGAAATCTGGCAGATGGATGTCAAAACTGTATTTCTTAATGGAAATCTACACGAGGATGTTTATATGAAACAACCTGAGGGTTTTGTCAATCCAAAGGATGATGGAAAGGTTTGTAAGTTGCATAGGCCAATTTATGGTTTAAAGCAAGCTTCTAGAAACTAGAATTGTCGATTCGATGATGCGATCAAGACGTTTGATTTCATTAAGAACGAAGATGAACCTTGTGTACAAGGAGGCTAGTGGGAGCACAATTGTTTTCCTCATTTTGTATGTAGATGACATACTACTCATTGGAAATGATATCCCTATGCTGGAGTCTATAAAGACTTGGCTTGGGAATTGTTTCTCAATGAAGGACTTAGGTGAAGCAACCTATATTCTTGGCATCAAGATCTATAGGGATAGATCTAGGAGATTGCTTGGCCTGAGTCAGAGTACATATATTGACAAGGTGCTTAAGCATTTTGCCATGCAGAATTCCAAGAAGAGATTTCTGCTAATGTCACATGGTGTAAGTCTTTCGAAGACTCAATGTCCCTCTTCTGCGAAAGAGAAACAACGCATGGATCAGATCCCTTATGCATCTACTATAGGATCTATCATGTACACCATGATTTGTACTCGCCCTGATGTCTCATATGCTTTGAGCATGACGAGTAGGTACTAGTCGGATCCCGGTGAGTGTTACTGGATAACAGTCAAGAATATTCTTAAGTACTTGAGAAGGACGAAAGAATATCTCTTGACCTTTGGAAGTGATGAGGAGCTAGTTGTAAAGGGTTATAGCGATGCAAGCTTCCAAATCGACAGAGATGATTCGCGATCGCAATCAGGGTATGTATTTTGTCTAAATGGTGGTGTTGTGAGCTAGAAGAGTTTGAAGCAGGACACAATCGTAGATTCTACAACAGAAGTCGAGTACATTACTGCTTCAGATGCAGAAAAGGAGGAAGTTTGGATTAGAAAGTTTGTTTCTGAGCTTGGTGTAGTTCCTAGCATTGTGAGCCCTATAGAGCTTTATTGTGATAACAATGGGGCTATAGCACAGGCTAAGGAACCTCATTCTCACCAGCGTACCAAACATATACTACGACGGTATCACCTCATTCGAGAGATCATCGATAGAGGAGATGTGCTGATATGCAGAGTAGATACTGATGCTAACATTGCGGATCCCCTGACCAAGGCTTTGGCACAGAGAAAGCATGATGGTCATACTAGGTCACTGGGTTTTAGAGATTATAGTGATTGACACTAGTGCTAGTGGGAGATTGTTAGTGTCAGCCCTTAGTGCCAATCATGAGATGTAGTGCCAATCATGAGATGATTGATTAGGGATCATGTGTATCATATTTCATTAATAAAAGGCAAAGATTATTTATTATATTTACTTTATGCATGTGCCTGCTAAAATAAATATAATAATATCCTTGAATAGTAGGTTCTAATCTACAGTATATCAATTGGTAGAATTTATTATGAGAAGTTGTAGAGAATACTATTCTTAATATTCCTAGTCAAGTATTAATATACAAGAGCAATATTAATACATTGAGACTAGCATGTAGGTCAATGGATGACTTGATCTCACAAGTCATGGATATGTGATATCACATTGACACATGGGTATATATATTGGAGAATATATATACTGAATTGACCCACCATGAGAAAGTATCATGGATCGTTATATGAGTGTCATATACTTTCTCATGTGACTATTGGTATGAATAGTCCTTAGACCTGAAGTCACTACGGTTCCCTACATAAGGAGTTATGTACTTTGGTAGCGTCTAACGTCACGCCGTAACAGGGTGACTATAATGGCAATCACTGGGTATGTAACGAATTATGCGAAGGGATGTGAGTGATGTAGATGAGATTTATCCCTCCCATATGACGGGAGTGATATCTTTGGCCTCTTGATAGAGTAGGACCACGAAATGCATGACCATGCTCAAATGAGTCAATATGAGATATTGAGCTCATTTGTTTGAGTGAGTCTACATGGGGATCAAGAAACATAGAGATCGATAAGGGGATGACACAGTTTATGCCTCATTGATCGATCTAAGATATCAGAGATAGAAGGACATCGTTATACATGATAATAGTCACGGAAAGGTTGTCGAATCTCGACGATCTTGTAACTTGGGTAGCAATGATATATTGCTAGATGCCGCTCATTGCTTATGTTTCTAAAAGGAGTTTTAGATGCATTGCCAATATTACAAGAGCCTATAGAGTCACACACAAATGACATTCTGTTTTGGAGATGGTTTCTTTTAGTTGGACTAAAAGGATAATTAAGCATATGACCAAGATTTGAGTTAGACTCAAACTGGTTAAACTTGAGTTAGACTCAAGTTGAACCATGGAAGATGATTCATCATCATGCATGATTAATTTGATTAATCATGCATGGCAATACCAAGAGCCTTGGTATTCATGATGATAATTCATAAAGGAGAATACCAGGGGTCATGGTATTAAGATATGTCTTAATGGGAGATAATGGCATTGATAGCTATGGGATTAAAAGGTTTTTTTTGGTGTTGAATGTGTATGAGCTTTTGTGGCTTTTGGTGTTTGGGCATTCAAGCAAAAAGGGGCCAAGAGAAAGAGTTCTCTAATCTCCTCCTTCCTCTCCTTCTTCTTCCAAAGAGTTCTTGGCGTTTTGCTAGGGGTTGCTAGCACAACGTGACTCCAAAGTTAGTGTGGGTGTCAGTGTGGATACCATAGATATATGGTTACCCTTATCGTATTGAGATCCGACAGCGTTTGGAAAAGCGGGATTCCGAAGGGCATGCACCGAAGGTATATTCCTTCTCTAGATAAGATCTAGACTAGAATATAGAAAATGATTTATATAGTTTTGCATGAATCTTTGGTGGGATCCGGTATAATTAATTATTTCCACTGCAGTTGTGCGAAGTATTCGCCCACGATATTATGAACATCAGATCTAGACCAGTTTCCCAACAGTATGTAAATGTTACCTTCTTTTCAATAAGTTGTATAACCTTAAGATGCAGGAACACGAGACAGCGACGCAACTACACGCCCGCATCCAGGACATTGTCAACGGTCTACACATCATCGGACACAAGGTCGAAAACCGCGACCTCCTAAGGTATGTTCTTAATTCATTTCCTAGGACTACCTTGTGGGCATCCTTGGTCGATGCCTACAAGGTCTCTAAGGACCTTTCGAAGCTTAGGTTAGACTTATTATTTTCCGAGTTTGAACTTCACGAGCAGACTAACGTGGTCCGGGCCAAGAGAGGTATTGCTCTACTTGCAGGACAAAGAAGCAAGCCACCTACCAAGCAAGAAGATGGACTCGAACCCGAAGACAAATCAGAGTCAGAATTCGAAGAGGTGGAGGCAATAGTGAACGTAGTGCGAAAGATCGTTTGGAGGGAAAGGAGGGTACTAAAGAACCAAAAGAGGGCACAATTTAAATCAAATCAAAAGAAGGCTTTCCATGCAACTTGGGACAGCAAAGAAGACATAGCTTACATGGCAAGACCAGAGGAGTCCGAGTCAGAATCCAAAGCTGAGTCCAACTGCAACTCCAACTCCGACCCCGAAGACTACTTCGAGAGGAAACTCAAAGCTGAACCAAAAGGGAAAGTCAAGGTTAGCCGCTCTTTAATTAGTACACTTTACCTTACAATTAAAATGCTTCCTAGGAAATTTATTAAGTCCGAGTCTAGGGTTGAGTCGTTACTTGAGGAGGTTGAAACTCTCAAGCAAGAGGCTACTCTAACCTCTTCAACTAGTCAAGTTCAAGAGGGAAACTCAGCCCAAGTTGAAAAACTTGAGGAGGAGAATTCTCTATTGAAAGACCGAGTTCAAGAGGTTGAGGCTAGGTTGAAAAGGTTCACGTTGGGATCTAAGAATCTTAACCGACTACTTGGAACCCAAAGAGTCGTGTACAACAAAGTCGGACTCGGGTTTAGTCCAAAGACTACGAATAGATCATATATGTCTATCGTAAATCGTAGGCATCCAAGAGTCCAAGCATGGGTCCCAAAGGTTTTATTGAACTCACATATAAGGACTAATAAGTTTTGGATTCCCCAGGATCAAGTTCATTATTTGAATAGACTATATTGGTTCAATGGTCCAAGGGGAGCTAACACTAAAATAGTATACCCGCTTACTTAACACAACCATTGCATATTTTATTTTAATTTTTAGAACAGCTAGATAGGGAAAATAGTTAGTCAACTCTGATGGGATGTCGCTTCGGAGGCTCATTGGGTCCCATGTCCCCGGATTAAAATTTTCACTAATGAAAGGATTAATCCGGATAGGATGAGCTTCCTTAGTAACACCATTTCGTCGTCGTGCTAACAACTCAAGTGGTCGCTCGAACAAACTAGTTGTTCAAGCAACTCTACTCTTCTAGTTGATTAGCCGCGGAAGAGACGACGGATGGATCGCCGGTTTTTGTGTTTGTCTTCGGGGTCCATGATTATACAATATATTTGCACACACACACATGCATAATCAAAACAAATAAGAACATGCTCAGATCTGTACATAAAGTTAGAATAACTTTATACCTCACGATCTTCTACCGTATGTCCTATCCTTCTCGTGGACGACGTGTGGACGAAGATCCTCCACGAGTAGAAGCCTTCTAGATCGAGTTCTCCTCTACCTTGTCCGCTGCGAACAAAGAGAAAAACCAACAATACCTTTCCTATCTAGAACCGGCCACCAAGCTAGGAAGTTTGATGCAACCGCCGACCAAGGAATGGATGAAGATGCGCCAGCCACCAAAACAAGAGGAGCCGCCGGCCACCTTTGGGAATTGGAGGAAGATGATCTTGCCGGCCACCAATGGGAGGAGAACCGCCGGCAAAGGAAGAAGAGAGTGGCTAAGATGAAGGGCGCCGGCCAAGGAAAGCTTGAATGAATTGGGCGCCGACAACAATGTTGGATGAAGATGGTTGCCGCCCAACCTAGCTCCAAACCCTAGCCGCCCAACTCTTTCCAAACCCTAATTCCTATTCCCAAATCTCTATATTTTGCCGCCCAACCCTAAGCCCTTATTTATAGAATTTAGGAGAAAGTTGGTTAGCCAAAATTATAGGAACTAACTCCTATATTCTTGCCGCCCAACCCCTAACTCCTTTAAGGTTTGTTGCCGCCCAACCAATGGATGAGCCAAACCCTAATTCTAGAATTTAGGCTTAAGCCTCCTCTAATCTCCACCGTTGGATCTAGGGATTTAATCTCCACCGTCGGATCTAGGATTTAATCTCCACCGTTGGATCTAGGATTTTATCCCAACCGTCGGATCTAGGATTTCATCCCAACCGTAGGATCTAGGATTTCATCCCAACCATCGGATCTAGGATTTCATCCCAACCGTTGGATCTAGGATTTCATCCCAACCGTCGGATCTAGGATTTCATCCTAACCGTAGATTCTAGGGTTTCATCCTAACCATCGGATCTATGGATTTAATCCAACCGTTGGTTCTAGGGTTTCATCCCAACCATCGGATCTATGGATTCAATCCAACCGTTGGTTCTAGGTTTTGTTTTACATTCTTGGATCTAGACTTCACAAGGATTATAATAGGCTACGATAGGGACCATAAGGAGGAGTTGGGTCTTAGCCACCCGATGGATCGGAACCACACAATCTTGATCCATCAATGATGTTCCATTCCACTAGAGGATCATCATTGAACTACCTCACCAACCCCCATAAATTAATATGGGCTCCATATATTATTTGTACATTAATCTCCCCGTGTTTAAGATATCGAATGTCCGTCAATTAATTGATTTACTGACCATCAATTAATTAACATCTAATTCCTCGAGTAGTACCACTCAACCTTATCATCATGTTGACTAAGTCAACCAACTGGGTTTACATGATGAACCTTATGAGCTCCTCAAGGGGACATCATCAACCTAATATATAGGACACGGTTTCCTCCTATAATCAACGGCACACCATGTAAATAATATTATTTCCCTTCTTACCGGGCTTATTGATTTAATCCTTTTAAATCTCTCGCACTGGTAAATCAAAGAGATGAGTACCAAGTATATGTGCCCGTTATTATATCGGAATTAAGAGCATGTACAACATAATATCCGAGGTCCGATTCACCATGTAGTCAAGACTAAATCAATCACCTCTATTTCGGTCCTGCTCAATACACCTAAGTGTACTAGTGTAACTCTATGTTCAAGATAAAATAATACCAAGCTACACTACAACCATGCCAATGGTTTGTCCAAAACCATCTTGGTTGTGAGCCTCTACTTATATTTTACAAGGTACTGATAACATGATCTTCTGTGCCACACCAAGCACCATGTTATCTACAATGTAAAATATTAGACAATATGCACACATATATAATGAATATATAAAATGCAAACAATGATCATGTGATTCTTATTTCAGAATAAAATGTTCATACAAAAAGAGCTAGGCTTTCAGTATACATTCCAACAAACTCTTGACAACATAGTATCAGGACGCGACGAGATGATAGTACGTTAGGAAAACAAAGTCTCGTGTATTCGAACTAGATAAGGCGTATCTAGCTTGGTGCACTTGACCGAGTGGAACTAGCTGAAGCTACCTCGCCATATCCTAAACTAGTTAGACTAGGAAGTAACCCTAAGTGACTTAAGTGATATTTTCTTGAATTTGGCTTTGTTTAAGAAAGTTGTCATTGTTCTGATCAAAGAAGGCCCCTGTGCCTCGCCACGACCTGGAAGCCAGTTTCTCGAAAAGTTACTTAATGATCTAAAGGTTAAATCCGAATCTAACCCAAGGTTGACTACCTTTAATCAATCTCAAATCATCTCACAAATCATATAAGGTGAACAAATTCTGAGACACATAGAATGGGTGAGATGTTAAGGATAATTGAAATATACTTAAAATAACCTTTTCAAAATACTACTTATTTTCTCAACAATTATACTTAACAACTATTTACAACTCTTTAGGCTAAAGTTTAGCGCCCCCTACATCTCTTATACTTCATATATTTGACTAAGGGGGAGAGCAAACTAACCCTAAGGGTTATATTACAAACCTTTAGATTATTGGTGCAGAGGGACACACCTTGAACAAATCTATCTAACTACTGCTAGATGCATGCTTGGACTCATAGTTGATTTATCTCGATGCACGCATATATGATATTGTTTTTTAAACCCCTATTTTATGCAATAACGCTAACATTTTTTTTTATTTATGGCAAAAGGGGGAGAAGAGCGAAAGTTAAGGGGGAGTAACACAAAATTTAATTTTGAAAATTAAATTATCTCTTTCAAAACTCACCTAGGGTTAAAGGGTTAAGGGAGAGTTTTGGTTGAGGGGGAGTTTTTGGAAATGGCATTCACCATTTACAATACTTGTTTTATGCTTTAATTTCCCTTAACTTTGTGTTGGTTTGCCATAGATCAAAAAGGGAGAGATTGTTGATGCAGGGGCACCAGATAATCGAACCTATGTTTTGATTATGGCAAAGACACAAAGTTAAGTTTACATCGTTGTCTCACGAGCTAAATCAAGTGTGCAAAAAGGCTAAGCTAAGCCGAAGGTCAGCGACACCCAGAGGAAGCTGTGGTGGTTGGGCAACACCGAGGGAACTTCCTGGGAGTCCAAGAATCTAGGTGGAAGACCGAAAACAAAGCAACAAATCTTAAAGGACCATAGGTAAGCTCATGTGAGTGAGAGATGGTAAGGTCGTGTCCTCTGTACAGGGACGACTGTAGGTGGCGATCCGACTAAGACTTCCTGTGGAAGGTCTAGGTCGAGATCGGACGGTCAGAAACCATCGCATTTATCATTTTTCGTGCTAATCTCTTATTGCAAGAAAGTGGCGAGGCTGGCAGTCGACTGCTGGTCATTGGGCAGTCGACTAATGCTCATCAGTCGACTGATGGAAGGCATCAGTCGACTGATGGCGACGAATCAACCTTTTGTGCTAGGTCAAAATGGATAAGGTTTGATGCAGCCACTTCGCGATAAAATTTAGTACCACTTTGTGATATGTTCCAAAAGATGAGGAGACTTATTCTGAGACCAAACTCTATAAAAGGAGGGGAGGATTCCAACCCATTCATTCATCAAGATTATTCTCAAGTGCTCCTACAACGCCAAAGCTCCAACACCGTCATAACCCCAACGCGATGACAAGTTCTAATCTTCTTCGTGGCAGCAACAACAAGTAATTGTTTTTGTTATTGTATTCTTTGTTTTAATCGTAATGAGGTGAGGTAGGTTTGTTGCCTCAGCCTCGTACTTCCGATTTTGTGATCGTTATCTCCTACCTCCAACGAGGAGGAGATCTTATAGGGCTTTGCCCTCAGTACGTGGTCTAGGACCATTAGGGCCTTGGAGTAGCAACCACTGGGTTGTGAACCAAGTAAAAATAAACTTGTCTTTTTACTTTTTCGCTGTGCTTGCTCATATATCGAACGATCGAAAAAAAAAAATTACGTTCGCTATTCACCCCCCCCCCTCTAGCGACGCTTCTCGATCCAACACCTTGGACTTTCCATGCCAACCCATGTTGGACTTTCCAATTGCCAAAACTCAAGCTTGGACTTTCCCTTGCCAAGACCCATGCTTGGACTTTCCTTGCCAAGTACTCAAGACTTGGAATTTCCCATTGCCAAGACCCATGCTTGGACTTTCTATGCCAAGTGTCCCACTTGGACTTCTCTATCATATGGTCAACCCCATGTCAACCATATAGTCAACCCATTGTCAAACATTGGTCAAATCATCGTCAAATATCAAAACACTACTCGAGTCTGGTCAATTGTGACCTGGGCCAATTGCTCCAACACAAGGAGGATGAGGGAACCTAGTTGGATATTCATCCACTAGTAGAGGTTATATGGTTTATAATAAGAGGACTCAAAAGGTTGAGGAATCTTCTAATATTGAATTCGATAAGTCCTCTAGGACTTACCCTAGAAAATCCGCCATTGATAAGGATATCAATGATAATAATCAACACATTACCAAAAAACTTCAAAACTTGACCTTGGGGGGTAATGATCAAGGGGGAGGAAGAGGAAATTCTGATGATGAGAGGAGGAAGGAAGATAACCATGATCTAAATCAATTTGAATCACCTCCTAGGACTCTAAGGATTCATCAAAACCATCCACTTGATCAAGTAGTAGGAGACCTATCTAATGGAGTAAGAACTAGATCTTTCCATAGAGCTCCTATTAGTCAAGTAGCTCTCATCTCACAAATTGAGCCTAAATCAATCAATGATGCATTACTTGATCCGGATTGGATTTTGGCAAAGAAAGAAGATTTTACTTAATTTGAGAGAAGTCAAGTATGGAAGCTAGTCCCTAGACCCAATGATAGCACCATAGTTACCACAAGATGGGTCTTTAGAAATATGTTGGATGATTAAGGAAACATAACTAGAAACAAAGCTAGGTTGGTTGCAAGGGGTTTCAATCAAGTTGAAGGACTTGATTATGATGAAATTTATGCCCGAGTTGCTAGGTTAGAGTCAATTAGAATCCTTTTAGGATATGCCTCTCTCATGCATTTTAAGTTTTACAAATGGATGTGAAATCGACATTCTTAAATGGGTTTATTAAGAAAGAGGTATATGTAGAACAACCCCCCCGGGTTTGAAAGTGTTGATTACCCAAACCATGTATATAAGCTACGAAAAGCTTTATATGGGTTAAAACAAGCTCCCCGGGCTTTGTATGAAAGATTGTCATCTTTCTTAATTTCTAAGGATTTTAGAAGGGGCCAAGTAGATCAAACTCTTTTCATTAAGTCAAAGTCAAAGGATATCTTTGTTGCCCAAGTGAATGTTGATGACATCATTTTTGAGTCAACAAATTATGAACTCCTTCAAGACTTTATTAAAAATATGGAAAATGAGTTTGAAATGAGTCTAGTTGGGGAGTCAAACTTCTTCTTAGGTTTACAAGTTAAACAAACTAATGAGGTAATCCACATATACCAAACAAAATATGCCAAAGAAATGATCAAGAAATTTGGTTTGGAAAATGCTAAGGTAGTAAACACCCCTATGACAACCAACACAAAAAATAGACAATGATGAAGAAGGCAAATTAGTTGATTCAAAACTTTATAGAAGCATAATTGGTAGCCTTTTATACCTAACCTCTAGTAGACCCGATATTTTGTTTGTGGTAGGTGTGCTAGATACCAATCTTGTGCCAACGAGTCTCACTTAGTGGTCGTTAAAAGAATTTTAAGATACATTAAAGGCATACTAAGTGTAGGACTTTGGTACCCTAGGACTAAGTCTTTTGACTTGGTGGGGTATACCAATTTCAATTATGCGGGTTGAAAATTGGATTGGAAGAGTACTAGTGGTGGGTGCCAATTTTTTGGATCCTCCCTTGTTAGTTGGAGTAGTAGGAAGCAACCTTGTATTGTTTTATCCACCACCGAGGCCAAGTATGTGGCTATGGGTGGTTGTGTAGCTCAATTGCTTTGGATGAGACACACTCTAGAGGACTTTGAGCTACACTACTCCAACATTAAAGTCTATTGTGATAATGTAAGTACCATTAATTTGACCAAAAAATCGGTACATCACTTTAGGACCAAGCACATTAAAGTGAAGTATCACTTCATCAGAGATCATGTGGAAAAAGGGGACTTTGAACTTAACTACATAGAATCTAAGTTCAACCTTGCTGACATTTTCACCAAGACTCTCCCCAAAGTAGATTTTTCATCACTTAGGAGAGAACTTGGGATTTGCTTTGTAGAGTAGAGGTTTAGATTTGCATGATCCCATAGAAAATCTAGGGCTATACCTCTAAGCATCTCACAAAACATCTAAGATTCCATGATTTTTGTATTGAGCCACTTAGATCATGTGAGAGGTTAGGAAGATGCACTTGGTTCATCATGCTTATTATGATGCATTACTATGAACCAAAGTGTCATCTAGAGACATTAATCCGTAGTTGGATCAATCATTGGGAAAACTTGTGTGCAATTGATGTGCATATAGCTTTAAGAACATTATTGGAAATTTCAAACAAAATATTTTTTAAACTATGTTTATCATATTTTGAAAAACAATTTTTATTAGATAAGCAAAATGGTATAAAGTTTTGAAAAATCTTAAAGCTTTTGCTAGCTTTCAAATTTGTGTCAATTTCGAAATTTGGAAAAGATATATTTTTCAAATTATTTCTTTTGATAGAAAATGACTTTAGAAATGTGTCCACAAAATTTCATGATTTTTCACTATATCTTGAATTATTTATGCATTTCTGAAGTTGGGCTGAAAAGATGAAATTGGCGTCTCAGGGTTAGCAATCGACTAGTTCAGTTTCCAGTCGATTGCTATATTGATTTTTCTACAGATTTGCCTTGTTTACTTGTCTAGAGCTCAATTTTAATTGTCCTAACTCTATGATATGATAAGTGCAGTAAATAAGGGGGAGTAGGACTAATGGATGCATTGATTTACGGGGAGTGTTCTTATGATATATTTTTCATCCCAAAATCTATATGCATATTTTACGGGGATGTATTTCTATGGTTTCATGCTTTGCTCAACATGTCCTTTATACATGATATACTATGTTTTGGATTAAGGGGGAGCCCTATGTCTATCTTATACCTTAGTTCAAGGCATAACCAAATTTTGCTCATCAATGAACTTTTTCTTCTATGAGTCCTCTTTTTGATGTGTGTCAAAGGGGGAGAAGGGGGCTTTATGATAGAATTCATATTGGGATTTATGATGTTTTCATTGAATATTTCAAGACCTAACTTAAATGATTGTCAAACATCAAAAAGGGAGAGATTGTTGGTGCAACAATGCCCCCAAGCATTTATGTATTTTGATGTTTGGATAATCATTTATAGTTAGGCAATATTTGAGATCTAACTATGAATGTGTCAAGTGACAGACAAATCCAAGTATGAAGACTTGGTAAAAGATAAGTCCAAGTGTGAATCATGGCAAGAAAAGTTCAAGGGAAAGTCTTGGCAGCATAAGTCCAAGCATGTAGTCTTGGCGGCGTAAAGTCTAAGCGGACCTTGGCAAAGGAAGCCCAAAGGAAAGGTCTTGGCAGCGTAAGACCAAGCATGTAGTCTTGGCAGCGTAAAGTCCAAGCGGACTTTGGCAAAGGAGAAACCCGAGACATGATGAAACTAAGGGAAGTTCTTGGAAGCAAGTGCAAGGATGAAGGAGTCGTGGACTCAGAGGGATCCTGGAGGCGCAAGGTAGAAGGAAGAGCTAGAAGGTTGAGTCATGGTCTAGGATGTTGGTTTCAAGTATGATTTGATCATACTTGAAGTATGCCAATCAACTGGGGTCTTGTCCCAGTTGACTGGTCTCGAGTTCTTAGTACTAGATGGTCCAAAAGACTTGATCAATCAATTGGGGTTATGACCCAGTTGACTGATCAATCAGTTAACCAAAGTCGGCTGAGTTTTTATGGTCCATCAATAGACTGCTACGGTTTAGCAGTTGATTGGTCCACCAATCAGTCAACTATCATACCATGACAGTCAACTGTTATAAGTGGACACGGGCATAGAAACTTTTATAGTCGACTGATTTCTTAGAGAAGTCGACTAATGACTTGATTAGTCGACTATTGCTATGATCAATCGACTAATCAATGTCCCGTTGGGCTATGATGATCGCAGATTAGGCTCGTCAAAAATCATTGGATTGTGTCGCCGAATGATCGCTGGTATGCGCAATGATCTCGGCAGCTCAACTAATAATCAACCTCTTCTCTATAAAAGGAGGCCTCGGGGAGCTTGAGAGGATTGGTGCTCACATTCCAAACTATACTCTCAAACTGACCAAGCCTTCTCATGACTTCTAGTGTGTTTTAATCTCTTCTTCTCTATTTTCACTTCCATCATTTGTAAGAAGAAGAGTGATTATAAGAGGGCTTCCCCACCTTAGTGTGTGATCATCAAAAGGAGATCTTAGTGAAGATTTGTTAGGGTTGATCCACCTTACGGATTGCCGTGGAGTAGGAGCATCATCTCCGAACCACATTAAACATCCTTGTTAGTTTGTTGTTTTTGTCTTTTGATTTCATTTATATTTGTATTTTTGTTTTTTCTTTTGCTAATGTGTTTATAGAAATCGAAAGAGGCTATTCACCCCCCTCTAGGCATCCAAGGATCCTCTACATGTAGGATCTCATTGGGAGATGAAACATTGAAAACCTTGGTAGGCTTTTTGATGTATGACAAAGGGGGAGAAGTGAGGGTTTAAGTTAGCTAAACCTTCATTATGCTTTGGCATAAGAAGAGTTAAGTTGGGCTTATCAGATAACCTAACTTAAAGATGTTTTCAAACATAAAAAAGGGAAGATTGTTTGTGCAATCGACACATGTCACGATTGACCAGACTCGAGTGGGACTCAAGTAGGGTTTTGATTTTTGACAATGGGTTTGACCATATGTTGACCATATGACAAGTGGATGTTTGAGATATCCATGGTCATATGGGGGAGATTGTTAGGAGGCCAATGTTGGAGCAATCGACCTCATGTAAAGGGTGACCTAGCTCTAGTGAGACTCGAGTGGAAGTCCAAGTTTAAAGACTTGGCATGGAGAAGTCTAAGATTGGAGTTTTGGCAATAGAGAAGTCTAAGTATGGATACTTGACAATAAAAAGTCTAGGAGAGAAGTCTTGTCAAGTGAAAGTCAAAATATGGATATTTGGCAAAGGAAAAGTCCAAGGGTGTAGTCTTGGCCACGTAAGTCCAAGTGTGTAGTCTTGACGGTGAAAGTCAAAGCATTGAAGCTTGGCAATGGAGAAGTCCCAGAGGCGCGACCTCTTGGAAAAGGAGTCCCGGTTAGCATGACATAGTCGATGGAAGCACCTAAAGGCTAGCACGAAGAGTGAGCGAGTCGTGGAGGACTCAGATGGATCCTTAGGGTGTGAGGCTAATGGAGGTGGCTAGAAGACTTAGGTCTAGGGTAAGGATGAGTATCAAGTATGAGGGAATCATACTGGGGTTTTGGACAAGTCGACTGGCTGAGTACACGACACTCAGGATCTCACTTGACTCGTGGCAGTCGATTGGGATTATGGCCTAGTTGATTGGTCGAGTAGTCGATTGAGGTTCAACTGCTCAAGTTGTGCTCTGTCTCTAGCAATCGACTACCATGGATGGACAGTCGACTGGTCATAAGTGGTCATAGCACAAAAAGGTCTCGAAGTTGACTGGGCAGTCGACTATTGGTTTGGCAGTCAACTGCTGGTAAGGGTAGTCAACTGCTCAGGTATACGTTGGGCAAAATCCAACAACTCGAGATGGAGAATTTCATAGCTATTTTGAAGGGGAAGTGTTGTTGCATTCCAAACCTTTAAGAGAAATCCAAAGCAACCAAAAGAGCATTTAAGCAAAAGAATTCCTTTGTAAAGTTTTCTTTACTTGTATTTGTTCTTTACTGTATACTTGTATTTTGATTGTTGTTTCTTGTAAGCTCTTTCTTGTAAAAGGTTTCTCCACCTTCAACGTGTTGCCAAGAAGGAGAAGGCATAGTGAGGGTAGATCACTAGCTTGCCCGTGGAGTAGGAATGGTAGGTTCCGAACAATGTAAATATATTGTGTTTGTATGTTGTGTTTATCTTGTATTTATTTCTATTATTCTGTATATTCCGCTATGCTAATATTTTATAGACGAACGCAATCAAAATGATGAAATCAAAAAATCACTATTCACCCCCCTCTAGCATATCAAATCGATCCCAATACAAAAGTATACTGACAACTAAAGTAAGAAAATGGAGATCGGTTGTCAGGGATGCGGAGTTGCAACGTGACAAAGATCTTGCGGACAACAAATGAAGTAGCAGCACTTGGATGAGTAGTAGAAATCTTATTTTCAGAGTTGACCCTCCATTTCTTTTATAAGTCCTTTTTAGTCGCCTGGACCACCCTTCAATCGACTCCATATCATCCTGTCAATATGGTACTTTGGCCTTTCAAGTCGACTGGACCTGGTATAGTCGACTCCAAGTTAGCTGGCTCCGTTCCTCGATAGTTCTAGAATTTTGCTATCCTAGTCGCCTAAACCCAGTCTAGTCAACTAGAAGACCTGCCATCTTGGTCACAAGATCTCAAGTCGAATTCTAGCTCGCCTTGCCAACGTGGCATCCCATACACCTTGACCTAGTCTAGTCGACTCGGTTTGAGGCACTTGGATTCTGTCGAGTCGCCTGGAGACCTACAACAATAGAGTTAGCACAATACAAAATATAATATCACTTGGCAGTAGTAACTGTTCAATCTCGACCTCCAAGTCCAAAACGAACCCTCTGTCAGATCGAGGCCTATCTTATCTCCAACTGAGGACTCAGCCTCACCTCTCCACTCAAGGCTTACCTATCGGTTGTCCAGTTGGGCTTACCTTACTAAACATCGATCTAACCCACTAGGTCTTCATGGCAGCTGTACGATCTTCCTGACCTAACTGCGATTCCTACTAATTGTTTGGTCTCCTTGATCCAACTGGTCTTTTACCAGATATTCGATCCACTCGACCCATCTGAACTTCACGCCTTGTGTCCGGTCCTCATGATCAGTCAAGACTTTTGCCTAGTATCCAGTAAACACGCCCTACTATGACTTTTTCCTAGTATTCGGTAAACACACTCTTACAGGGTGACTATAAGGATGATCACTGGGTATACAATAAGTTATGAGGAGGGATGTGAGTGATGTAGATGAGATTTATCCCTTCCATATAACGGAAGTGATATCTATGGGCCCCTTGATAGAGTAGGACTGCTAAAATGCATGGTCATGCTCAAATAAGTCAATATGAGATAATGAGCTTATTTGGTTGAGTAGTCTACTTGGAGATCAAGAAACTCATGATTGATAAGAGGATGACACAGTCTATGCTTCGTTGATCAATCTAGATATCAAGGATAGAAGGACTGAATCATACACGATAGTAGTCACGGAAAGGTTATGTCGGATCTCGACATTCTCGTCACTTGGGTAGCAATGATGTATTGCTAGATGTCACTCATTGCTTATATCTCTAAAAGGGTTTTAGAAACATTGTCAATGTTACGAGAACCTATTGGATCACACACTTAGGACATGTGAGTTAGAGATGGCTCATGTGATGAGCCATTGGGCCATCGGGTTGAGTCTAATATAGATTAGACTCAATGAGTGGGACTCAAGATATACCAAATGAATTTGACTCAAGTTATACTCAAGTCAAATTCTGATTGAGTAGGGCTTAAGGTATACCCAATGAATTTGACTCGAGTTAGACTCAAGTCAAATTCGGATTGAGTGAGACTCACCATTAAGAAGGGTTGCATGATCATTAAGATGGAATTAATGAGTTATTAATTCCATAGAAACCAAGAGTCACAAACCCTTCATATTCAATGGTTGAATATAAAAAGGGGATTGGATGAGACTTTGAGATGGTTTTTTCGTGTGATCTTCTTCTCCTTCTTCTTCTACCTTCTTGGCCGAACCAACCTTGTGGCTTACACCACAGTTTGGTTTCTCTTCATCTCACGGTTCATGTGGATACCGTGGAGGCGTGGACATCTTAATTGCACTGAGATTTGAACACCTTGAACACAAGTGTTGTTGATGGGATTACGAAGGGATCACATCGAAGGTAACTACGATTCTCATAGGATTGAGTCGATCAAACGAGTATGGTTTCCGCATGGATCTCTGGAGGGATCTTATTTTTCCGCTGCTTATGTGCTTGCGAAATATTTCTGAGCATGCGTAGATTCTCTACACTTTCCTCCTTATTTCGTCATATTAGAAAGAAACCCTGAAATTCCTAAGCGGCTCGGGAAATGAACATACCGGTCAGGAAATGAACATACTGCTCGGGAAATGAACACACTACTCGGGAAATGATTTAATTGCTCGGTACTCTACTACTTCGCTAGTACTATACTTAATCACTACCCTATTCACCCCGATCGTGCTCAGGAATCATACATACCGCTCTGGAAATGCACATACTGCTCAGAAAATACACATACTATTCGGAAAATGAACATACTGCTCTGGAAATGAACATACCGCTCTGGAAATGACTTAATTGCTCAGGAAATGACTTAACTACTCGGGACTCTATATAGACTGCTTCACTAGTACTATACTTAATCACTGCACTACACTGGCCTATTCACCCCTACCGTGCTCAGGAATCATACATACCGCTCTGGAAATGCACATACATCTCGGGAAATACACATATTGCTCGGGAAATGAACATACTGCTCTGGAAATGAACATACCGCTCTGGAAATGACTTAACTGCTCGGGAAATGAACAAACTACTCTGGAAATGAACATATCGCTCTGGAAATGACTTAACTAATTGGGATTCTGTATATACCGCTTCGCTATCACTATACTTAATCACTGCACTACACTACCCTATCACCCCTACCGTGCTCAGGAATCATACATATCACTCTGGAAATACACATATTGCTCTGCTAATCCTGATACTTAGTCACTTAACCCCTCTGTACTATTCTTTCTCTCTAAGATCAGGGATTACATATACTGTTCGGCAATTATCTAAATTGCCCGGGAAACACATAAATAGCTCGGGAAACCTTCTAACTGCTCTGAAACCCCGACCCCATCATAAGTTCCCCCTCTTTAGTAAAACTAAAGAGCGAAGTCAAGTGAAGTTTTACAAGTGTGTTCAATAAAAAATTTCTTTGCCTTAGTTGAAAAAGACCCCACACCCATCATAAGTTCCCCCCCTTTAGTAAAACTGAAGAGCGAAGTCGAGTGAAGTTTTACAAGTATTCATAAATGCGCCACCCCTTTTCATATCAACTTCCCATACCCACATATATCATTCTGTTATACTTAGGTATTACACCTTGCATATTGCATTCTGAACACTGTACGAGCCATTGAACTTTGACACTGCACAAAATGCCTAAAATATTGCATTAGGCATTTTCTGTCTTAGAATGCAGTAAGAGGCATTTTATACCTTAGAATACTGTAAGAGGCGTTTAGCCTTGTTAGTATGCTACCTGCCCATTATAACTGACGTTATAGTTCCCCGTGGGGGAAAATAGATATCTAGCCTTTAAGCTTTTATAGGAGAATCGTGAGAACATTTACATATGCCATATAGAGGCGTTATAGTTTCCCATGGGGAAAATAGCATATCTAGCCCTTAGATTGTTATAGTAGGCGCAGAGTCTGAGTTAGTTTTCTACACTTAGAAAAAATAGCACCAAACTTACCATACCTTAGAAAGAATACCATTACAAAGAGAAATTTTGAACAAACATAATATCCTTTAATATGAATGCCATTAACAACAATCAAATAACACCTTAGAAGAATTAAATAGCACCCCTAAATAAAAGAATATAAGGAACCCCTCCACTTCATTAGATAGGCGAAAATTCCGTAGCAAAATTGATGACCTTTACAAGAACCCCTTCATTATCCTTTAGCCTGCAGAATGAAACACCTTTTCACCGCAAATCATATTTAGTCATTATAACCACATATAAATACCCCTACCCCCATTAACACTTTACCGCTCAACCATAACTCTTGTCGAAAAGCCCTAGCTCCTTTCTCCAACATCTTCCTTCCTCCTGCAACCCTTTCTTGCCAATGGCCTCCTCTTCTTCCACCCCCTGGTACGAGACCATGCCTAGCCAACTCACCTTCAACCACTCCTTTTTTCGGCACAACCCCAAATACCTTTTCGAAGATTCCACCATCGTCATCCCCAATCGCTCCCACCGCCGCCATCTTCCTCCGCCTGGCACCAGTGCCCTATTTACAGGGTAGCTAGAAGGAGGTCTCCATTTCCCACTCCCAAAACCTCTCTATCACATCCTTTTCTACTATGGCCTCCCGGTCAACCAATTGACTTCAAACTCTATTCGCATTCTTATCGGCACCATCATTGTCTTCCACCATCTCAACATCCCTCAACTTCCCCATATATTCCACTGTCTTTACCAACTGAAGATGGCCAAATTCGGCGTCTTCTATTTCATGGCCCTCTAAGGTTACTAGTTTCTGACTGATATGCCTACTTTCCATAAAGGCTGGAAAGAACTCTACTTCTTCATTACTATGGATCCCCCTCTTCCCTTTTCATCCTGCTGGAAAACTACCCTTCCAGATCTGCTCGACCCAAAAATAGTGAAAATTACTATCAACTTCCCCTCTGTTGAAGAAAAACTAAAAAATAGGTACTTCAACATCAACGAACTTCTAAAAGAGCTCATTTTGTCATACTAAGGACTATCACCAATTCCATCTCCAGATGCACATCCCATCGGTAAGCTCTCTCTTATTACTGCATTTGTCTTCATACTTATATCAATACTTGTCTTTTATTCCTTAAACTGCATACTAGCACCATAACCATCCGACAACACATACTTTAATCTTAATACCCATAATACCCGACTCTGCATACCCTTTAACCACCTGACCTGAACAAATTCTAAACTGACACTATTACTTCTTGCCAAATACTGAATTATTACTATCATAATTTCTTTCTTTACTACATATATCAAATCCTGCATATCTAGTGAAGTTACTTTTCAATGCTTAACAAATTCTATTTTGTAGAAGACATGATGAGTATAGCCATTGCCAGGACTTTGGCTAAGCAACAGAGAAAGAGGAAAAGATCAGAAACCACTACATCATCTTCCTTCCCCGAACCAATTACCTCAGTAACTAACCCCTACTCAGCTTTTACTGCTTATAATAAATTTCTTGATACAATATCAGCTAGCATTACTTACACTTCTTTGTCACAGGTCCCTTCTGAACTTCCGCAAGTACCAATCATAACCATTGTCGAGCCAGACAAGCCTCCTATTACCCTTGTCAATATCCCTCTTCTTCCTTTACAAACATAACCAATTCCCAACCTCTTTCCTTTCATAACCTCAGCCTCTGCCCCAGAACCTACTCCCACCATTCCTCCCTCAGAACTTCTTCACTCCTTTGATTCCCTCGTCCATATCCCCTCTTCTAATAACCCCAATGATCCCCTCGAACTTTCTTCCTCTCATTACTCCTCCTCCTTTACGGATGACCTACCTTTAATATCCTCCTAAGGTTGATTGCACCAACAATTTCCTCAATAATGATTGGTTGTATAAATGATTGACAGACTAAAATTTGATACGTATTTAATATTGTGAGATGCAATATATTTAATTCAATAAACATTGAATTATTGATCATGTTCATGGTAGAATTTAAGAATATGATTTAATTTGAGATAATTAATTTGGTTATTTTTGTAATATGCAAAATTGTAAACAATTATTTTTATTTTGATATATTTTATTGAGTTAATTTTATAAATGCATAGAAAGATTAATTCAATTAATATAGGGAAGATATTTTATTTTTTTTAGAAATTTATCAAACCATGTAGCCAGAATACGGAATACACAGACTGAATTCTCAATTTTTATATTTACTGTTCACTATAATACATAGTCAACTTGCTTAAATTTAAAAATTTAAATGATCTAAAGTATACAATTAAAATCAAAAGGATATCATATTTATTTCTCCTTTCAATAGGAGCTACCAGTAAGAGATGTGAATATGGTACATAGATATATTATTTAATATTATAATTAGTTATTTATAAATTTTATATATGCTTAAATGACCCATCCTCATAATAAAAATGTATATAATTCTATTCCTCAAAAATGTAGAGGATCTGTTCACTGCTAGAGGGGGGGTTGAATAGCGATTTCACTTTTTCTTCGATCGATCGCATATGTGATTATCTCTATAAAAGGGTTAGTGCATAGTGGAAAATATAAGGACAAATATAAAAACAAAATCACACACAAATGCAAAGATATAACGTGGTTTGGAACTAGGGTTCCTACTCCATGGCTAAGCTCTAGTCGAGCTCTAGTGATGCACACCACCACTATAACTTCTCCTTCTCAACAACACGTCAGATGTGGAGAAACCTCTTACAAGAATCTTACAGCAATAAGAATAAGCAAACCAACTACAAACATATAAATGAAATGAAAGAAATAACACTTGCACAAGTGAGCTTTTGAATACTTGAACTTTTGGTTGCTTTAGGATGTCTTGAAGGTCTGGAATCGTAGAAGCAACTCCCCTTCAAATCCTCTAGAACTAGCAGCCATCTTCCTTTCCTTTAAGCTCCTTATAAAGAACGCCTTGGGCTGGATTTCCACCTTACAATCGACTAGACTTACCCCCAGTCAATTGCCCGTGTATCCGTTGTCTCACAATAGATTAATCCACGTCAAATTAGGGCACACTAGTCGGCTGCCCTTACATAGCATTCGACTACGAACCTTTTTGCGCTTGTATCCATAAATTCCAGTCGACTGCTCAAGGTCAGTCAATTGCTAGTGGCACACGACAACAATCGAGCATCTAGTCGACTACTGACTAGTCGATTTCTCATAATCCCAAACGACTGCTCCGAGTCAACTAGGATTCCGAGTGTTAAACACTTGGCTAGTCGACTGGTAAACCTCAACATGAGGTTTAACCTAAGTATGATTCCCTCATATTTCATAACTACTCATAGTCTAGACCTAAGCCTTCTAGCGACCTCCATCAGCCTCACACCTATCGGATCCCTCGAGTTCGTGACTCTTCATCCTTTGCATTAGCCTTCAAGTGCTTCTATCGGATATATCATGCTAATTGGGTCCTTTGCCAAGGTTCATTTGGACTTATGCCGCCAAGACCCATGCTTGGACTTTACGCCACCAAATCTACACCCTTGGACTTTCATATTGATAAGATCCATTTGGACTTACGCCGCTAAGACCCATGCTTGGACATTACACCACCAAACCTACCCTTAGACTTTCCAATGGCCAAGTACCGATGACTTGGACTTTTACATGCCAAAACCCATGCTTGGACTTTCCATGCCAAGACCCATGCTTGGACTTTCCATGCTAAGTACCCATGACTTGGACTTTCCATGCCAAGACCATGCTTGGACTTCCCTTGCCAACTCCATATTGGACTTTCCAATTGTCAAAGTTCACTTGGACTTTACACCACCAAGACTACACACATGGACTTATGCTGCCAAAACTATACCTTTGGACTTCCCTTGCCAAATATCCATATTTGGACTTCCGAGGTTGATTGCTCCAACAATCTCCCTCAAACAATCTCCCCCATATGACTTTTGATATCCCAATCATCCACTAGTCATATGGTCAACATATAGTCAAACTATATGGTCGACCAATGGTCAAACCAATTGTAAAACATCAAAACACTACTCGAATCCCACTCTAGTTTAGTCAACATTGACCCGGGGCTTGTTGCACCAACAATCTCCCCCTTTTTGATGTTTGACAATACCTTTAAGTTAGGCTAACCAATAAGCCCAAACTTAACTCTTCCAATGCCAAAGCATAGTGAAGGTTTACCTAACTTAAACCTCACTTCTCCTCCTTTGGCATACATCAAAAAGACTACCAAGGGTATCAATGGCTTATCTCTCAAAGAGATCCTACATTCTCCCACTTGGTCCAAAATTATCTTGGATGCCTTCACTCTTTCTAGTGATAAGTCTCATATCACTAAATAAGAGGCAATCCTCACTTCTCTAATTTTTCCCTTTTGGTGAGCATATTGAAGGCTTCTGATGCACGCGAACGGGACCTCCAATTTCGCGATGGAAATCATTGAGGACTCGAAGCACGCACTCGCGCTCAACTCTCGCATGTGCATGGATGTAGTCAAGTAATAAAAAGATTATCAATCCCAAAGGGACTGAGATTCGAGTATCGATTGTTCAGTGGACGTTATTGTTCGCAGTTTACCGTTAAGGGTTATGCTTATGAGGTTTGTCGGCGGTCCTAACTCTAGTACAATGTCACACGAAAGAAGAGAAGGGTAGCTACGAGTCTTTTAAGGGAATTCTAGGATTTCGGTTTCGCTTGTGTGTCGCAGAACACGCTATCAATTGGGTATTATCTAGACGTCTAACAATGGTCTTGTGGAAGGGACATCATACACTTCCCCAATGAGCCTTCGCATCTATCGGGAACTACCTCTGCCATACCTGGTCGACCTCTGGCTTTAGGATGGGATAGGCAGTACGAGGATGCCGAATCAATCCCTATGATGAGTCGGAACGTGTCCCATTTTTTGACTCTATCACACCCTTCTATCCACGGTTACCGGAGATGAAGTCAACCCCTAGGTTCCTCTTTAATTCTCCTAAATCTTTGATACAAGGGTTGTCACCCCTCATATCAGCTACGCACAATAAATAGAAGAATAAAACCAAGAGTTATCAATTTAAACAATCACCAATTGCAAATATGAAATCACGAACAGAAGTATATTTGAAATAACATGTTCTACGCACACAAACTACACCCTAACCCTAGAATCGAAGTATCTACTCCATAAACGAAAGAGAAGAAACACAAGGCATGATTGAATTCATCATTATAATGCAGAAGATGTATAGAAAATAAATTACAGTGCTCTTTGGTTCTTCTCTCTGGTGTTGGAGCGCAGAATTTGATCATCGAGCGGCTTCCTTCCTCCTCGTTGCAAGTTTTTGAAGCTTTTTAGGGCGTCAGAGTGTTGTCCCGGCCATCATGCCTCCCCCCTAGGGTTTGGGCATAGCTTCCTTTATATAGACATCAGGTCGGATCTCCCCAAAACCTAGAAAATAATATAATTGCGTCGAAATCGCCCAACGCCACACGACCGTGTGGATTTACATGGCCAGGTCGTGTGTGGCACTGGGGTGCGAGCCGTGTGGATTCATAGGGCCAGGGCATGTGTCCTTCTATTCTAGCTACCAAATGCCTTCTTTTCACTCTAAAAGTGCGTCATTTCCCTCGTAGAATGTTGTCCTGCACATAAGAGTACAAAGAGCAGATCTCTGAACCAGAAAATAGGAAATGCATGCAAAATAAAGTGAAATATGCAAGAATCAAATATAAAATGTCATGAGATGTGAGCGAAAACTACTCCTAAAATCCTATATGTTTGCTCACATCAGTTTCCTAGCACAAACCCTTCATTTCTCCCCCTTTAAGGAAAAACTCATCTATCATCCCTTGATGGATAACCTCCCCCTAAAGGGTTACTCCCCCTTAACCATTACACCAACATTGTCCTTGGAGATTTCCTAAGTCAATAAGAAACTTAAACCATCGAAAATACGGACAAAAGTTCAAACTTGAACTTTAACCTTCCTTAAAAATCAATACTCCACCCTAAACACCTCTCCTAATCATTTTCAATGATATTTCACCCTTCCCATGATTTTCAAAGCATATCCTAGGATTAGGAGATGTTATTGTACCATAACATTGCTGATACATGGCTAAACAATCCTTGTTCAACCAATATTAGACACACTAGGTTTGACTACGATTAATTTGAACTACTACTGAACATTTGCCCTCACGATAATGATCGATTTATTTCTCCAAACGAAGAAAATAGTTTTCAGAAATGTTTTTTCAAAATGCATAAGTAAATATAGATATTTCAAAAAATCATGAAAATTATATGTACATTACTTACTAAGAATACAATGGGTGAAAAATAATTTTATATGAAAATACCCATTAAATTGTGAGTTTGATACAAAGTTCAAAACCATTTATAACTTCAATTTTTTAAGGCTACTTTGTATCAACTTCATCAATGGTGATAACTATCAAAAGATAGACTTCAAAAAGGTTTTTCAAAATGATTTTGAAATATTTTTTAAAATCTTATATTGAACCATGGTTTATGGGCTAGATGTACATGACTTGCACATTAGCTTTCCTCATGATTCATCAATGTTGTCTTATGAGTTTGTGTTCACCTAGATGCAAGAACTATGCACCTTAAACTTAACTCATTTTCCTAACATCTCACATGTGTCTAGGGTGTATCAATACACACACATGTCAATTTAATATTTTGTGAGATGTGGTTTTAGGTTCTTACCTAATCTAGGGTCTCATGCATTTGATCTAGGCAACTCTATTTGATTCCCTTCGAATGGGACTTCAAATCATGCCATTATCCTTAATTCAATTTTAATTATCCTAAATGCATGAAATATGATCATGGCATATATGATAGAATAAATTAAAACATTTGCCAATAATCATGATGTCATGGCATAAATATAAATCTAAGTACAAGCATGACTAATAACCCTAAGCATTATCATGATATTTTATATGATTAAATGAAATATGATGTCATGACATGGCAAAGAAAACAAAGCATGACAAATATATAAAATATCAAGGTATAGGATACCTAAGTTTTAAATCAAGTTGTCATTTTCTAAAATTATATAAATTTTGCCATAATACCAATTTTCCCTTAAGTGTGCCAAAAACCCAAGATGGCACACCATTGACTCTAACAACCTAATTGTGCCAATTATGATTGATTTATCAAACTTCTCAAATTTTATTGGCACATCCTAAAATCCTTTAGGATATAAATCCAATCTTATTTCCAAGCTATCACATAACTTTAAAAATGTCCTAAAGTGTCAGCTCTACCATGGTTAGGTGATGTGTTCAAATCATATAGGATTTTAGGAGTAGTTTTAGCACACATCTCATGGCATTTCATGTTGGTGCAGGGGCACCAGATAATCGAACCTAGGTTTTGATAATGACAAAGATTCAAAGTTAAGCTATCTTGTTATCTCATATATGATTTTGAGTGTGCAGGTAATGTATTAAGCTTTGCAAAGTTCAACGATGCTAGGAGAATCTCGGGAAGTCGAGAAACCTCGATGGTCGTCTGGATCGACACCAAGCAGAATCTTGATAGGACGAGAAACCTCGATAGTCGGTTGACTATGAATAGGTAAAAAGATGCCAAGAGAACCTTGGGAAGTTGAGGAGCCTTGGTGGTCAAGTGACTGGAAGCTAAGTAACAAGTCAGAAGGAAAAAAGGTATGCTCCGAGTGTGGAGCAATGGTATGGACACATCCTCCGTACGGGGACAACCGTAGGCGATGATCCGACTAAGGCTTTTGGAGAAAGGTCTAAGTCGAGGTCGGACAGTACAGGACCATCGGAGTTGTTCGCTATATAATTCTTCAGCTAACCATGCATTGCAGGTAACTTATTAAGCCATCAGTCGACTGAAGGAAAATGGCAGACAACTAGATCACCATCAGTTGACTTCTATAAGCTTTAGTCGACTGCTAGTGAATCTGGACACTTCGAAGAAAGTCAAGATAAGAGCCACAAAATGAGGGGAGATAGTCCTATTTGACTCAGATCTGGATCTCAACGAGATGGGGCTTGAAAGGATATAAAAGGAGAGGCAAATCACCCTTTTTCACTAACTTGAAAGGCTTCCAAAACTACTCCACCAATCCAAGTGTTCATCATCATGCAACAATGCTGTAACATCGACCCTGCTTCCAACACTCATTCTCATAAGTCAGTAGTGCTTGTTTACTTAAATTATTCTTTTTCTTTGTGTTCTAATTGCTAAGAGGAGAGGTAGGAGTGATACCTCATCCTCTACATTTTTGTATATCTTTTGTATCTCTTGCCTCCAATGAGTAAGAGAGTTTTAGTGGATTGCCCGTCGGAAACGATCAAGGATCATGGGGCCTTGGACTAGCAACTGGTTGGTTGTGAACCAAGTAAAAAAACAAACTTGTTCTTGTGTTTTGTCTTTATTTATTTCTTCTACACACTTTGATTTTAATGAAGAAAAGAATGTTTTTCGAACGCTATTCACCCCCCCTAGCATTTCTCGGTTTTACATTTGGTATCAAAGTGGGGGTGCTCAGATTCGGTGCAACCACCAGTTGAGAAATTTTTCTTTTTGTATTTTTATTATTTAAAGTTTTTTTATTCTACTTCCTGCACTACTAATCCAAGACCAATTCTTCGAATTTGATTTTTTGTTTGTATCTTTGCAAGATTTTTTTAAATGGCCCACCTTGAGGGGTATAGCACCGCCCGACCTCTATTCTTTAACGGAAATGACTTCTACTTTTGGAAGGGTTGGATGGAGTATTTTTTAAAAACACAAGTCGAGATGTGGATTATTATCCAAACTAGCTTTGCTTTACCTACCAATGACCAAGGGGAATCATAGGACTATGACAAGTGGACCAACACAATGAAGTGTCAAATCGAAGTCGACGCAAAAGCAACTCAGATTTTGCAATGCGGATTCGCCAAGGAGGAACTCAACCACGTCGGCCCCTTCATTAGTGTCAATGACCTTTGGAATAGGCACACCGAGTTACACGAAGGAACCGCCGACACTAAGGTATATAAATGGGACTTTCTCCTTAATAAATTGTTTAAGTTAAAAATGTAGGACAACTAGACGACCGCACAACTTCACACTCGGATTCAAGATATAATGAACGACCTCCACTCTATTGGACAAAAGGTAGAGAACCGAGATGTCATAAGGTATGTGCTTAAGGCTTTCCCTAGGACTACTTTGTGGGCATCCATTATTGATGCTTATAATGTCTCTAGAGATTTATCTAAAATTATGTTAGATGAACTTTTCTCTGAATTTGAATTGCATAAACAATCTAACTCAATCCCGGTCGAGAAAAGTGTAGCTTTGTTTACAGGACAAAGAAAGGGGAAAAGTAAGCCTCCACCCGAAGAAGATGAGTCTAACTAGGAGTTAGACGAAGAGGTGGAGACCGAACTAGTCAATCTAGTTTGGAAAATGATCAAGCGTAGAAGGCGACCCACTAATCCAACTAAGAAGAAGAGACCCGACTCAAGTCAAAAATACAAATGTTACAAGTGCAATAAGAACGGTCACATAAAGTCCAAGTGTCCGACACTAAAGAAGAAGCAACCACAAATCAAGAAGGCACTAAACATAACTTGGGAAGAGTCATCGGAAGAAGAAGAAGACCAAGTCAATAGCTTGGCATTCATGGCAAGACCAATCGAGTCTGAGTCCAAGATCGAAATCGACAATGAGTCCAAGTCTGATTCGAGATCCGACACCGATTCAATTCAAGACAAGCCATGGATCCGTATCCGGTTCAAAAGAATCGATCAAGGTGAGTCAGTCTTTACTTAACCCCTTATATAATTCCATTAAATTTTTAGATAAGAAATTAGCTAAGTCTGAGTCTAAAGTCGAGTCATTGCTTAAGGAGGTTAAAGTCCTCAAGCATAAGGCTACCCTAACCTCTTCAACTAGTCAATTTCAAGAGGGAAACTCAACTCAAGTTGAAAAACTTAAGGAAGAGAATTCTATCTTGAAAGGGCAAGTTCAAGAGCATAGGAACTCGTTGGAAAGGTTCACGTTGAGATCGAAGGGTCTTGACCTACTTCTTGGATCGCAAAGAGCCATGTACAACAAGGCTAGGCTTGGGTTTAAGACAACAAATAAATCATACATATCGATCGTAAATCGTGATAGTAGAAGAATCCAAGCATGGGTCCCTAAGACCATTTTAACATCACAATTAGATTCAACCAAGTATTGGGTTCCCAAAGATCAAATCCATTATGTGGTTAGACCATATCCATTAAATGATCTTGGAGGAGCCAATACTAAAATTGGGTGCTCAATTACTTGATTAGTTTAGCATTGCATGCTTAGTTAGTTTTTTTTATTTGCTTAATTTATAATGGTTAGATAGGACCAATGTGTTGGATCGAAAGCACACTAGAGGGGGGTGAATAGCGAGCGTAAAATCTTCTTTTTGTTCGATTAAAACCAAAGTAATGTAGCGGAATAATAAATGACAAAATGAAAATAAGGAGGCACTTTGTTTTTACTTGGTTCACAACTAATGGTTGCTACTCCAAGGCCCTGCGATCCTAGACCACGTATGAAGGGCAATTTACTAACTAAATCTCCTCCTCGTTGGAGGTAGGAGCCGACGAATACAACGAATAAAAGAATGAGGAAAAGGGACAATCCCACCTCTCCTCTTTACAATGAAATCTCGATAAAATGAATCTTAAATACAAAGATGAGACAACAAAAAGAAAGACTACCGATGTTTAAAAGGTGGAAGATAGGCATGACATCGGCGTAGTGGTGGTGTAGCGTTGTCGTAGACTTTCGGCATTGTGGGAGCACTTTGAGAACAATTGAGATGACCTAAAGGGGTTAAACCCTCCTCCTTTTATAGCCCTCCAACCCCCTGAATGTTGAGTCCAAGAGCTGATCCAAATGGACACCTCACCCCAAGAAAAGGGGTTCTTATCTTGACCTTCATCGAGCTGGACATTTTGAATAGCAGTCGACTGATGGCCTTCATCAGTCGACTGATGCCAGCAGTAGTCGACTGTCAGCTTGGTTATTCAACTACAACAAAGAGTAAGCACAAGACAAATGAAAGATAGTAAATACGATGGTTCCTAACGGTTCGATCTCAACCTAGACCTTCCACTGGAAGTCTTAGTCAGATCGCCACCTACAGTCGTCCCCGTATGGAGGACATGACCTTACCATTTCTCTTCACACTCGTGCTTATCTTCGGTCCTTTCTGACCAGTCGCTTAGCTTCTGGTCTCCACCTGGGTTCTTCGACTCACACGAAGTTCTCTCGATCACACCCGACCACCACGATTTCTCGACTCGAGATTCTCTGGGTGTCGCTGACCTTCAGCTTAGCTTAACCATTTCGTACACACTTAGCTCAACTCATGAGATAACAATAAGAGCTTAACTTTGAGCCTTTTCCATAATCAAAACCTAGGTTCGATTATCTAGTGTCACTGCACCAACACAATGGTTAATTAACCTTGACAACATAGTATCAGGACGCGATGAGATGATTGTACGTTAGGGAAATGAAGTCTCGTGTATCCGGATTAGATAAGGAGTATCTAGCTTGATGCACTTGGCTAAGTGGAACTAGCTGAAGCTACCTCACCACATCCTAAACTAGTTAGACCAGGACGTAACCCTAAAGTGAATTAAGTGCAAAATTTCTTAAGTTGGCTTTGTCTACGGAAGTGGTCATTATTCCGATCAAAGAAGGCCTCTGTACCTCGCCATGACCTAGAAGCCATCTTTTGAAAGGTTCACTTAACTAACTTAAGGTTAAATCCAAATCTAACCCAAGGTTAATTAATTTTCAAATCATTAAAATTAACTAAGTAAAATTGAAAAGTCATCTCACAGAACATATAAGGTTAACATGATTGATAATGTAGGAAGGGTGAGATGAATCTTAGATTAAAAACTTCTAAACCAATTTACAATTCCAATATCCGATTTAACTACTATATGTGTAGGATCAATGGATGTTGGACAGAGGGTGCTACCGACATATGACCAGAGACCGACTAAAGTTTACGAAGCTAAGATTCAAAAATCAAGGATCGGTAGCTTTCGGACACAACGGGAGGCTTAGAATCATCGGATCAGATGATATTGAGCTTAACTCCAACTTCATAATATGCCAAGTCCTACTAGTAGAAAATTTTGATTTTAATCTGCTAAGTATTAGCCAACAAAGTTATGTTTTCACCGAATGAATGTCTAATTAAAAATAATGATTGCTCAAAAATTATACTTAGGGGAGTTAGGAATAATAATATCTATATAATACATTTACCCAACTCCTCAACTAAGTGTCTAATGACACAGCAAGAGGAATTATGGTTGTGGCACACATGATTTTTTGATTGAGAAAGCATCGCTAGAGAGGGGGGGGGGGTGAATATCAAGTGTAAAACTTTTCATCTTTTCATTCGTTTGATTAAAAATAAAGATATGCACAGTGGAAAAATAAATAAGACAAATTTATTTTTACTTGGTTCACAACCCAGCGGTTGCTACTCCAAGGGGTCGCAATCCATGACCACGTAGGAAGGGGCAATCCACTAAAGAGTCTCCTCCCCGTTGGGGGTAGGAGACAATGATCACAAAAATCGAGAGACACAAACTCGAGGATAAGGCAACAAGCCTACCTCATCTCGTTACGATGAAAACCTCGATTACAAATTAAACAAACTAATACTACCGATGAATATGAGATGAAGAGATTGTCATCAGCGTGTTGGCATCGTAGTGTCGTCATCAAAGCATAGCATTGTTGGAGCACTTGGAAGCAAAGAATTGATGATGTAGGGTTCGAGTGCTCCCCTCCTTTTATAGACTTGTGCCTTGGAATAAGTCCGGATCCAGATCCTTAACTTGTGGTTCTATAATGAGGTGGCACCTTATATTATCGTGAAATGGCAATGTCAAATGTTATCCTTTTTAACCTAGTGCACAAGGCTGATTCGTCGCCATCAGTCGACTGATGCACTTCATCAGTCGACTACCAATATTCAGCAGTCGAATGTCATGCTGGTCACTTCCCTGTAATAAGAGGTTAGCGCAGAATATGATAAATATGATGCTTCCTTACGGTCCGATCTTGACCAACACCTTCCACTGAAAGTCTTAGTCGGATCGCTACCTACGGTCGTCCTCGTACAGAGGACACAACCTTACCATCTCTCTTTGCACTCGTGCTTACCTCTGGTCCTTTATGACCTGTTGCTTTGCTTCCGGTCTTCACCTGGGTTCTTCGATTCCCACAAAGTTTTCCCGGTATCGCCCGACCACCATTGTTTATTCAACTCATGGGATAACAATATGACTTTAACTTTGGATCTTTGCCATAATCAAAACATAGGTTCAATTATCTGGTGCCCCTGCACCAACAACAACTCGGCTACTCCCATCTAAAACTTATACATAAACTAAGTCATAACAGTCTAGTTAGAGGTCTACCCAAACTAGGTAACCTAGAAAATAAAATATGTAATACTTGTCAACAAGGAAAACAAGTTAAGGATTCACATAAATTAACTAATCAAGAAAGAACTAAAAATGTGCTTGAGCTCCTACACTTGGACCTATTTGACTTATATGGAGCCAAGTCACTAAACCGTAGTCAATATTGTTTAGTAATAGTAGATGACTACTCTAGGTTTACTTGGGTGAAATTCTTTAAACACAAAAGTGAAACATTAGATCAATTTACTAATTTATGTAAACTAATAGAAAATGAAAATAACTTAAGGATTAAAATAATTAGAAGTGATCATGGTGGAGAATACAAAAATCATAAGTTTACCGAATTTTGTAATCAAAACGGATACCACCATGAATTCTCTTGCCCTAGGACCCCTAAAAAAAATGGGTTAGTTCAACAAAAGAATAGAACCTTACAAGAGGCTGCTAGGACCATGTTGAGCGAATATAATTTACCTAATAGGTTTTGGGCAAAACCAGCAAATACTACCTCCTATATTCAAAATAGAACTTTAATAATTAAACGACACCTAAGAACTTCTTATGAAACAAACTACGGAAAGTTACCCAACATTAAGTACTTTAGAGTCTTTGGATGTAGGGTACATGATGTGAGCAAAACATATAGGGTTTTAGGAGTAGTTTTAGCACACATCTCATTGCATTTTGTACTTATTTCATGCATATTCTTCCTAGTTTTGCATTCATTTCCTATTTTCTAGTTTGGAGATCTACTCTCGCTATTTTTTTGTGCAGGACGATATTTTGGAGGTAGCAAAAAAAGGCATTCACCGGATAGTTCTGAGGCAGGCATGGCTTGGTCGTGTGAATCTCACACGGTCGTGTCTAAATACCAGTGGCCCACATGGTCGTGTCCAAAATACCAGCGCCCCACATGGTCAGCCATGTGGATTCCACATGGTTGTGTGGCGTTAGCCCGAGTTGGCACAAGTTAGCATTTCGTGGGGATTTAATAAAAGTCGACTCCTCTTCTATAAATAGGGAGGCACACCCAAACCCTAAGGGGGATGCCCGATGGCTAGGATGGCAAGAGGGTACCCTAAAAAGCACCGGAGACTTGCAACGATGAGGAAGGAAGCTGCTAGAAGATCCCTCTTGATGCTCCGACACTATGGAGAACAACCAAGACACATAAATTGGATAGGACAGAAAGCACTCTCGATTACATCTTGATTCTATTTATATTGAACATAGGCGATACAAAGGGTGACAACCTTCTTATCAAGAATCTAGGAGAACCAAGGATGAACCTTGCGGTCATCCTAACTCTAATTGTAGAAGATAGAATATGATAGAGAAAGATATGAAATATGATCCGCCTCTTTATAGGGATTATTAGGACGCCCTCATACCCCAATAACCTATCTTAGTAGAAGGCCCAAAGTAGGAGAGATTAACTATAGAAGGGTTGAGGGACCTTAGTGAAAGTGAGATCCCAATGGTATCAACCCTCTAAGCTCTGACGATCCGAAAGGGAAACTTGGTTAGAAATAGGTAGTTCCCGGTAGAAGCAAAAGTTCATCGGGCAAATGCATGATGATCCTAGATCAAGATTTAAATTTGAGATCTCAATGCATCTAATTGATAGCATGTTCCATGACACACAAGTGAAACTAAAGCCCTAGAATCCTTTTAGAGAACTTCGTGTTGGTGCAATCGGTCCAGGTCACGATTGACGAGACTCGAGTAGTGTTTTGATGTTTGATAATGCTTTGGGGAGATTATTGGTGCAATCGACCCGGGTGATGATTGACCAGACTCGAGTTTGACTCAAGGGGAATTTTGTTGTTTGACTATATGGTTGACATGGGGTTGACCATATGATGGAAAGTCCAAGCATGGGTCATGGCAATTGGAAACTCCAAAATGGGTTGGCAAGGGAAGTCCAAGGGGTGATATTGGCGGCGTAAAGTCCAAGGGTGGAGTCTTGACAGCATAAGTCCAATGGTTGGTGGTGTAAAGTCCAAGCAGGAGTCTTGGCAGCATAAGCCCAATGTGCCTTGGCGGTGTAGACCAACTTAGCATGACAATAGCCAATGAAAGCACCTGAAGGCTAGTGTGTGGATGAACAAGTCATGGATGACTTGGAGGGATCCGATAGGCGTGAGGCTGACGGAGGTGGCTAGAAAGCTTAGGTCTAGGCTAAGGGTTGTCTAGATAGTATGAGGGCATCATACTTGGGGTTAAACCTCATGTTTGAGGTTAATAGTCGACTAGGGCTTTGGACAAGTCGACAGGTCAAGTGTTTTGACACTTGGTAGCCGAGTCGACTTGCAGCAGTCAACTGAGATTATGGTGTTGGGATGTATACTAAAAGCCTAGCCTTTGTATGAACATCATCATTTTGAAATAAGAATCACATGATCATTGTTTTCATTTTATATTTATGCATATTGTCTGATACTTTACATTGTAGATAACATGGTGTGTGGTGTCACATAGAAGATCATGTTATCAATTACTTGTAGAGTATAAGAAGAGGCTCACAACCAAGATAGTTTTGGACAAATCATTGGCATAGTTGTAGTGTAATTTGGTATTGGTTTATCTTGACCATAGAATTACACTAGTACACTTTGTGTGTATTGAGCATGACCGATTTAGAGGTGATTCAATTTATACTGACTATATAATTGAATCAAACCTCAGAAATTATAGTGTACATACTCTTAATCTCGATATAATAACGAGCACATGTACTTAGTATTTATTTCTTTGATTTACCAATGGGAGAGATTTATGTGTTAAATCGATAGGTCTGGTAAGTTGAGAAATAATATTATTTATATGGCGTGTCATTGATTATAGGAGGAAACCGTGTCCTATGCATTAGGATGATGATGTACCCTTGAGGAGCTCATAAAGTTCATCATGTAAATCCTGCAGGTGGATTTGGTAGAACATAATGATAAGGATGAGTGATACTACTCATTGAGTTAGATATTAATTAATTAAATTGTCAATAATTTAATTAATTAATGGACATTCGATATCTTAAACACGGAGAGATATTTTGTACAAATAATATGTGGAGCCCATATTTAATTATGGGGGTTGGTGAGGTAGATCAATGATGATCCTCTAGTTGAATGGATCATCATTAATGGATCGGGTGTTATGTGGTTCGGATCCATTGGGTGAAGGTAGGAAACTTCGCTTCCCACTTCAACTCGGTCGCTTGTTCGTGGCAATCCCTTCGACGTCCCAGGATTAAAAAAAATTTAATCCTAGACAAAAAGGATCACCCAAGCAACCGTTTCATCGTCGTGCTATTCGATTAGAGTAGTCACTTGAACAAACTTGTTGTTCAAGCAACCAACCTCTATTCTATGATTAGCCACGGAATAAACGATGTACAGATCGTCGGCTTTTGTGTTTATATTCGGGGTCCAAGTTATTTTAGCCATAAAAACAGAATACTACATGCATATATAATTGAAGAACAAATATAGACATGTTACAAAAGAAAATAGACAATCGATATACCTCTCGATCTTCTATTGTATGTCCTTCCTCCTTTTGGATGTTGTGTGGGCGGCAATCTACCAAAAGTCCAAGCTCCTAGATCACCAATCTTCCTTCCTTGCTCGCTCCAAACAAGAGGAAGAATAAGAAACAAGGCACTTCTCCTTCTTTCAACCAACCACCAAGCTCCATGCTTGGTGCTTGCCGCCGGCCAAGAAGGAGAAGATGAACAAGATGGAAACCGGCCAAGAGCTCCAAGGGAAGACCCTAAGTCTTGTTTCCACCGGCCAAGGAGAGGAGAAGGACTAGGTTTGGATGCCAGCCAAGGGAGGGGAGAAGGAGATGGGTGCCGACCACCAAGGAAGAAGAAGAAGAAAGGAAATAAATTCCTTATTTGGTGCCGCCCAAGCCTTCAAACCCTAAGCCTCCCAAACCCTAATCCTATCTCAATTGGAATTCTTCTTGCCGCCCATCCCCTCCTCTCCTTTTATAGAGTTAGGGATAAGCCTTGTTTTAATCTCCACCATTGGTTCTAGGGATTTAATCTCAACCGTCGGATCTAGAGATTTAATCTCAACCGTCGGATCTAGAGATTTAATCTCTACCTTTGGATCTAGAGTTTTATTTTTATCCATTGGATCTAGGCTTCATGAGGTATTAATAGGCTACAATAGGGACCATGAGGAGGAGTTGGATCTTAGCCACCCAATGGATCAAGCCCACATAAAGTCCGATCCATTAATGATAATCCAATCCACTAAAGGATTATCATTGATCTACCTCACCAACCCCCATAAGTTAATATGGGCTCCATATATTATATGTACATTTTTCTCCCCGTGTTTAATATCTCGAATGTCCGTCGATTAATTAATTTACTGACCATTAATTAATCAACATCTAACTCCATGAGTGTACTAGTGTGATTCTATGGTCAAGACAAACCAATACCGAATCACACTACAACCATACCAATGGTTTGTCCAAAGTCATCTCGGTTGTGAGCCTTTACTTATACTTTACAAGAAGCCGATAACATGATCTCCCGTGTGACACCACACACCATGTTATCTATAATGTAATGTATTAGACAATATGTATAACCATAAATATGCAAACAATGATCATGTGATTTTTATTTCAAAATAAAGATGTTCATACAAAAGATAGACTTTTCAGTATACATCCCAACAATCTCCCACTTATACTAAAAGACTATGTTGTCCTAAAACTGCCATATATCTGATCCCCATTCCTCCACATGCCTATCAAAAGCTCTCGTCGAAAGAGCCTTAGTGAAAGGATTTGCCAGGTTATCCTCCGATGCAATCTTGGCCACAACAACTTCTCCTCTCTTTACGATTTCTCGTATCAGGTGGTACTTGCGCTCTATATGTTTACTTTCCTTATGGGCTCGTGGTTCCTTCGAGTTTGCAACTGCACCACTATTATCACAATAAATTGTGATAGTTCTGGGCAAACTAGGAATCACATCCAAGTCCATCAAGAAGTTCATGAGACACACATCTTCTTTGGCCGCCTTAGAGGCCACCACATACTCAGCTTCCATGGTGGAGTCCGTCACGCATTTCTGCTTGACACTCCTCCATACAATGGCTCCACCTCCCAAAGTAAACACAAAACCTGAGGTAGACTTACTGTTATCCCTATCTGATTGGAAGTCGGAATCCGTGTAACCCACAGGGAGTAATTGGTCTGCCTGGTAAACAAGCATATAATCCCTAGTCCTTCTCAGGTACTTCAATATATGCTTTACCGCAGTCCAATGTTCCTGTCCTGGATTACTCTAATATCTGCTGACCATGCCCACGGTAAAGCAGATATCTGGTCTCGTACATAGCATCGCATACATGAGGCTTCCTACTGCCGAAGCATAAGGAACCGCCTTCATCTCCTCTATCTCCTCAGATATTCTAGGACACATCTCCTTAGATAAAGGAACTCCATGCCTGAAAGGTAGAAAACCCTTCTTGGAGTTCTGCATGCTAAAACAATCCATAATAGTGTCTATGTATGAAGCTTGAGATAAGCACAACATCCTTTTCTTGCGATCCCTTATAACCTTGATCCCAAGGATGTGTCCCACTTCTCCCAAGTCCTTCATATCAAATTGTTTGGACAATCATACCCTTACGTCCGATAACACCTTGACATTATTGCCAATTAACAAAATGTCATCTACGTATAGTACAAAAAATACCACTATGTTTCCGTCACATCTCTTGTATACACAAGACTCATCCAGACTTTGAATAAATCCATAAGACTGGATTACCTCGTCAAAGCGGATGTTCCAAGACCTCGAAGCTTGCTTCAATCCATAAATGGACCGATTAAGCTTACACACAAGATGCTCCTTGCCCTTTGCAATGAATCCCTCTGGTGCTTCATATAGATGTTTTCCTCAAGACTTCCATTAAGGAAAGCTATCTTGACATCCATCTGCCACATCTCATAATCCATATGAGCTGCAATGCATAAGAGAATCCGGATAGACTTAAGCATGGCTATCGGTGAAAAGGTTTCCTCATAATCGATACTCTCTTTCTGAGTATACCCCTTTGCAACAAGCCTCTCTTTGAAGGTCTCAACCTTCCCGTCTATTCCTCTCTTTCTTTTGTAGATCCACTTGCATCCAATGATTTTTACACTATCGGGTGGTTCTACTAGCTCCCAGACCTGATTTGAATCCATAGATTCAATCTCAATATTCATTGTACTTTGCCAAGATATCGCATCTTTATCTTGGATTGCCTCGTCATATGTCCAGGGGTCAGGTTCATGTTCGTGAGGGATCAAATCAGAAGATTCTCCCAAGAACATGAATCTATCAGGCTGTCTAACAACCCTCCCACTACGATGAGGTATCACCTGTGTATCCTCTGTGACACGCTGTTAAGTGACTTGTGGTATACCTCTTGTACCGGTGGTACTGAAGAAGTGGCTTCCCCTTTTAATTCCTCCAGAACAATCTTACTCATGGGCTTATGGCTCACCACATAGTCTTCCTCTAGAAATCTGGCATTCGTTCTAACGATCACCTTCTAATCTCTAGGACTATAAAACAAACCATCTAATATTCCTTTAGGATAGCCAACGAACATGCGTACTTCTGTACGAGGTTCCAACTTACCAGCATCTACCTTCAACACATGTGTTGGACTCCCCCAAATCCGAATATGTCTTAGACTTGGCTTTCGCCCAGTCCACAATTCTGTGGGAGTAGAAGGCACTTATTTAGATGGAACCAAGTTCAGAATGTACACCGCCGTATCTAGAGCATATCCCCAGAACAAATCTGGCAACTCAGAATAACTCATCATCGATCTAACCATCTCCATAAGAGTCCTATTCCTTCGCTCTGCTACACCGTTCTGCTGGGGTGTGCCAGGTGCAGACAATTGGTATTGAATCCCAGCCTCTGATAAGTAATTCCTAAACTCTCCTAAGAGGTACTCACCACCACAATCAGATCATAGTGTCTTGATACTTTTACCTTGACATTTCTCCACATCAGCCTTGAATTCTTTGAACTTGTCAAAGCATTCAGACTTGCGGTGCATCAAGTTAATGTACCCATATCTCGAATAATCGTCTATAAAAGAAACGAAATACTCAAAATCACCTCTATCCTAGATAGACATAGGACCACACAAATTAGAATGAACCAATTCTAACACATCTTTGGCTCTATACCCCTTGGCCTTAAAGCCTCTTAGTCATTTTACCCTCCAAGCAAGATTCGCAGGTTGGGAAATCTTCTACCACTAATGAACCCAGAGGTCCATCAACTATCAACCTTTGAATTCTGCTTAGGTTAATATGACCAAGTTTTAGATGCCAAAGATATGTTTGGTTCATTTTCGAAGGTTCTTTTCTCTTATTGGAATTAGAAGATGAGTTATTAACTTCTATTTGCATCGTGGGAGCTCTTGGTTCTAGTGTATATAAATTTCCTATCAATGCACCCGAATATATAATCTCCCTATTCCTTTTTATAACAACTCTGTCATTAAAAGAAATAGAATATCCATCCATAAACAATTTAGAAACCGAAATTAAATTCTTTCTAAATAAAGGTACATAAAGGCAATTCTTAAGAACCAAAACTTTATTTTTCTCAAAAGATAAATAAACATCTCCCACTGCAACAGCCGCCACCTTCGTGGCATCGCCCAAGTATATGATAATCTCCCCCTCAGCCAGTCATCTGGTTTCCTGGAACCCCTACAAAGTATTGCAGACATGATCAGTGGCTCCCGTATCTACACACCAGGTGCCGGTAGATAACACCGCTAAACATGTTTCAACGACTAGACCAAAAGATATACCTTTATTCTGCTTGCGGTTGGGGTAGTCCTTCTTCCAGTGTCCAGTCTGCTTACAAGTGAAGCACTTGCCTTTCGGCTTCTTCACTCCTCCCTGAGTTTCTCCCACCGCCTTTGCCCTAGCTTGTTTCTTCTTCTTCTTGCCTTTCGGTTTAGAAGTAGAAACCTTTTGGGCAACCATGGCTTGTGCCTGAGCACTCTGACAAAATAGCCCCTCTGCCACCTGGAGTTCTGTCATAAGCTCCGCCAACGAATACAACCTCTTGTTCATGTTGTAGTTCAGGCGAAACTGCTCAAAACTCCTAGGTAGAGACTGGAGAATGATATCGACCTGGGTTTCCCCATCGATCTCAGCTCCAAGGACCTCCAGCTCATTCAAATGAGCCATCATCTTGAGAACATGATCCCTTACAGGTGTTCCCTCGATCATGGTCGTCGTCATCAAGTTCCTCATGGCTTCCTTCCTAGCAACCCGATTCTGGTGTCCGAAAAGCTCTTTGAGATTGAGCTTCATGTCTTAATCAGTGGGCATGGCTTGATGCTGATGTTGCAATACATTTGACATAGATACCAAAATATAACACTACACCATCTCATCGGCTTTAATCCACTTCTTATAACTCTCCTTCTCCTTTTCCCCAGAATCATCCACAGGCTTAGGAGGGCACTCTTCAAGGAGTACATATTTGTATTCCTCAGCAGTCAAGACAATGTCAAGATTCCTCTTCCAATCAACATAGTTGGGTCTAGTAAGTTTATTTTCTTTCAGTATCACAGCAAGCGGATTGAAAGTCATTTTGAAAGAAAACCTAAGAATCACATAGATCAAAACATTAGATTTCAAAAAATTATTGATTCCTCAAACAATAAAATTTTAAAATCAACCAACACCTCAAAACACCGAGAATATCGTATGCCACAATAGTGTGGACCTATACGAATTCTATATTTGTATGAGGAGGTTTTACCCATTAATTTTACTATCTTGTCAACCTAACTTTTTGACAAGTAAAATTTATAGTTGGTTCCTCTATGGCCCTACAAATAAAAGTAGTGACTCCGATGGGGAGGATACTTATATTTGTATCTAAGTGTTCACCATTACTCGGTACCAAGGTAATAATTGAAGAACAAATGTAGACATGTTACAAAAGAAAATAGACAATCGATATACCTCTCGATCTTCTATTGTATGTCCTTCTTCCTTTTGGACGTCATGTGGGCGATGATCTACCAAAAGTCGAAGCTCCTAGATCACCAATCTTCCTTCCTTACTCGCTCCGAACAAGAGGAAGAATAAGAAACAAGACACTTCTCCTTCTTTCAACCAACCACCAAGCTCCAAGCTTGGTGCTTGCCGCCGGCCAAGAAGGAGAAGATGAACAAGATGGAAACCGACCAAGACCTCCAAGGGAAGACCCTAAGTCTTGTTTCCATCGGCCAAGGAGAGGAGAAGGACTAGGTTTGGATGCCGGCCAAGAAAGGGAAGAAGGAGATGGGTGCCGGCCACCAAGGAAGAAGAAGAAGAAGAAGAAGAAGAAAGGAAATAAATTCCTTATTTGGTGTCGCCCAAGCCTTCAAACCCTAAGCCTCCCAAACCCTAATCCTATCTCAATTGGAATTCTTCTTGCTTCCCACCCCCTCCTCTCCTTTTATAGAGTTAGGGATAAGCCTTGTTTTAATCTCCACCATTGGTTCTAGGAATTTAATCTCAACCGTCGGATCTAGAGATTTAATCTCAACCGTCGGATCTAGAGATTTAATCTCTACCTTTGGATCTATAGTTTTGTTTTCATCTATTGGATCTAGGCTTCATGAGGTATTAATAGGCTACAATAGGGACCATGAGGAGGAGTTAGATCTTGGCCACCCAATGGATCAAGCCCACATAAAGTCCGATCCATTAATGATAATCCAATCCACTAAAGGATTATCATTGATCTACCTCACCAACCCCCATAAGTTAATATGGGCTCCATATATTATATGTATATTTTTCTCCCCGTGTTTAAGATCTCGAATGTCCGTCGATTAATTAATTTACTGACCATTAATTAATCAACATCTAACTCCATGAGTAGTACCACTCAACCTTTTCGTCATGCCGGACCAAGTTCACCTGCAGGGTTTACATGATGAACCTTATGAGCTCCTCAAGGGGACATCATCATCCTAATATATAGGAAACGGTTTCCTCCTATAATCAATGACACACCATATAAATAATATCATTTCCCAACTTACCGAGCCTATCGATTTAATCTATAAATCTCGCCCATTGGTAAATCAAAGAAATGAATACTAATTATATGTGCCCGTTATTATATCGGGATTAAGAGCATGTACAATATAATATCTGAGGTCCGATTCGATTATGTAGTCAGCAATAAATTGAATCACCTCTAAGTCGGTCCTGCTCAATACACACAAAGTGTACTAGTGTGATTCATGGTCAAGACAAACCAATACCAAATCACACTACAACCATACCAATAGTTTATCCAAAGCCATCTCGGTTGTGAGCCTTTACTTATACTTTACAAGGAGCCGATAACATGATCTCCCATGTGACACCACACACCATGTTATCTACAATGTAATGTATTAAACAATATACATAACCATAAATATGCAAACAATGATTATGTGATTCTTATTTCAAAATAAAGATGTTCATACAAAAGATAGACTTTTCAGTATACATCCCAACATTGGGTGGCCAAGATCCAACTCCTCCTCATGGTCCCTATTGTAGCCTATTATAAATACCTCATGAAGCCTAGATCTATATAAGAGATGGATAGGCTTGGGCGGCAAGACATAAGAGTTGTGCTAGGGTTTTGGTTTATCCATCTCCTTAGGGCCGGCGGCAACAAGACAAGGAGGCTAGGGTTTTGTCCTTCTCCTCCCTCACTTGGCCGGCGCCTCCTCTCCATCATCTTAGGGTGGCGCCTCCTTCCCTCAAGAAGAGGCCGGCGCCACCTTCTCCCTCTCCTAGGGTCGGGGCAATGAGCAAGGAGGAAGTTCCCTTTTCCTCAATCTCCTCTCCTCTCCTTAGGGCCGGCGAACACCACCTCTTGGAGCTTTGGTGGTCGACACAAGCAAGGAGAAGAGGAGAAGGCTTTGTGTTTGGCACGAGATAGGAGAAGAAGGGAGGGTTTTCTTCCCTTGTTCGGAGCGAGCAAGGAAGGGAAGATATGTGATCTAGGAGGCTTCGATTCTTGGAAGATCATCGCCCACACGACATCCAAGAAGAGGATAGGAATACAATAGAAGATCAAGAGGTAAAACAAGAGGTATAATCTTGTTTAGTTTTGATTCTTGTTCTTTTGTATTTGTATGTTATTGATTGACATGGACCCTGATCAAAAACACAAAAATCGGCAATCCATACATCATTTATTCTGTGGCTAATCGAGGAAAAGAGTTAGGTTGCTTGAACAATAAGTTTGTTCAAGCGACCACTCAAATCGAATTGCACAATGATGAATCGGTTGCTTGGTTAATCTATCTCCATCTGGATTAGTTTTAATTAATGAAATTTTAATCCAGGGATGTGAGACGGGATTGCCATGCACAAGCGACCAAAGGGAAGAAGCGAAATGCGACCTTTCCCTTCATATGGCCAGTCGAACTGCTCGGACTCGACTGATGGCTTGAGTAGTCAACTGCCATGGATGGTAGTCGACTACTAGTCGGCGTTACTAGCACAGAATGCTCGGTAGCCGACTGTCCAGTTAGCTACGACCCTGGCAGTCGACTGTTGGGTTATGGAAGTCGACTATAAGTGTATCCATTGGCTTTGATGTCGCCGTGGATTAAGTTGTTGTCTCACAATGGTACTGTCGTAAGACCCCAGTCGATTGCCGTAAGACCCCAGTTGACTGCCAGTAGCGAATCCAACCCGATGCATGCATAAAAAGGAGTAGCTCGTGGAGGATTTGGGTAGCGATTTTTGGAGTGATTTTGGAGGGGAATTGCTGCTGCATTCCAGATCTTCAAGACCAATCCAAAGCAAGCAATCCAAAGTTTTTGTGTAAAATGTTCTTTACTTTTTTTTGTGTATTGCTTAGTGCATTTGTTGTATTTCATTATATTACTCTTGTAATTGCTTGTACGAGGTTTCTCCACCTCCAACTTGTTATCGAGAAGGAGTTTTATTAGTGGTGTTATCATCACTAGAGCTCATTGAGCTCACTTCGTGGAGTAGGAACCTTGAGGTTCCGAACCATGTTATATCTTGTGTATTTGTGTTTGTCTTGTATGTTTGTTTGTATTATTTCTATATTCTACTGCGTACTAACAATCATAGGCAAGCACGATCGAAATCCATCAAGCAACGTACAAACATGCTATTCACCCACCCCTCTAGCAACGGTCAATTCCCCAACAAGTGGTATCAGAGCGAGGCCACTCTTCATTTGGACTAACCGCCAAGGGAGCATGCTAGAGGGTTAAGATGAAGATGTATCATCAAGAGAAATTAGGATGGGACATCAACACTCCGATCCCGTATGCACTCTATGGACGAGAAGGCTTCAATTCACGGAAAGGAAGAATTGAAGACTTCATCTTGATGGAAGGATTTAATTATCCAAGAGGGCCAAAGGGAGGTTTCTTAAAAATGAAGAAGTGGAGTGGGTAACAACTTCAAGAATTTGAGAAAAATACAAAGGTAATAAAATTCTTGGTTGATTTAATCCGTAATGACATTTTTTGCAAAGTAGGGTATTACATGGACGCCAAGGAGCTATGGAGTCAAGTGGCAAGATTCCATGAGAATCCATAACCAGTCCAAGGAGAAGAGGAAGAAGAGGATTGCTCATCCTCTCAAGCTCAAGAAGAAGCAAGCACATCTTCATCCCAAGAGCTTGAAGATTCAGAGGTTGATAGGGAATCAACATTCGGATCGGGATCGGGATCGGTGGACGAAGAGGTAGAAGTAGAAGAAGTCTCCACCTCTAGGATTGAGGGGGAGGATATTAGATCACCGAATCAAGAGCAAGAAGAGCCATCTACCTCCAGGAGAGATGAAGAACTCACTCCGGCCACCACCATTGACCTAGGTAACTCAAGAACATTAGTTCAAAATAAAAAACATATTATGTGTTTTGTGTGCAGGGAATATGGCACTACAAGAGTAAGTGCCCTAAGAAGGTTAAGAAGGCTCCACCGATGCCAAAGGTCAAGGAGACTGGAGCCCTAACCATTAAGAGCAAGGAGAAAGTGGTGTGCTTCAAGTGTCACCAAAGAGGGCATTATAGGAGTCAATGCCCTAGGGGGAAGAAGGGGCAAGAAGGAGCTACATAAGTAGGGGGAGCCTCTAAGGCAAACCCTAAGGTAAAATTCAATAATGCACCTTCTTTAAGTAATAGACAAAAGCATGCTTTTAGTTCACTTGCAATTCATCATAAACAACATGCTAGAAATAGGCTTTATTACTTAGGAGCTAAACATGTCCATTTTAGGAATAAGGAGAAATTTGGGACTAATGTCCCTAAAAAAATTTTACCTAAGGAAAGTATTAGGAAGATAGAGAATCATCTAGGCTTTAACTCCATGAATTCTAGACATATGCCTAGAAAGAACAAAACAATTCAAAGAAATAATGGGCCCACTAAATTAGAAAAATTGGAGTGTGAAAATCAAGCCTTGAGGTCAAGGCTTGAGAAGTTGGATAAGACCCTTAGGATTATGCAAAATCAAATGCAAGGGTCATATGGTCAAAATCTAGGTCCTAGAAGACAAGGTTCATCCAAAGGCAAGAAAGGTTTGGGTCACAAACCTAAGCCTAAGGAGACCTACCATAGTGTTCCATTTGATCATGGAACACAACCTAGGACTAGGAAGGCCATGGTTACAAGGGAGGCCATCTCTAAGGCTAACCATGGAGTGTGCCTAGTGGCTAGGGTTTCGAAGAAACCTAGGGAAGCCACTAAGAAGGTTACAAGGGGAGTCACCCCTAGAGTTAACCTAGGCATGACCCAAATGACCAAGGCTACCAAGCTTAGAAGGGGCATTAGGAGGGTATCTAGGGAGGTCATCCCTAAGGAATACCTAGTTAACCCAAGGAGCTCAAATAGATTTTGGGTTCCTAGGAGCATGATCGACTCATGCTAAATGGGTTAGGGTGTGCCAACATTAAATGGATGGGTAGCTAACCTAACCATGGTAAAGGTGGCATATTAGGTCATTTTCAAGGTTATGGATACCTTGGAAATAAGTTTGAACTTAAATCCTAAAAGATTTTAGGATGTTCCAATATTATTTAAGAAGTTTGATAAATTGATCAAATTGGCACAATTTAGGTCTTAGAGTCTTGGTGTGCCATATTGGATTTTTGCACACTTTGGGGATAAGTGACATTAAGGCAAAATTGGATTTAATTCTAGAAATGACAATTTGGGCTTAACACTTAGGTATTTAATACCTTAGTATTTTATATTTGCCATGATTGATTTTTCATATGACATGTCATGACATCATTCTTATTTTTAATCATATAAAATGTCATGATCATGCTTAGAATTAGGTTTATGTCATGTATGCTTAGATTTATATTTTATGTCATGACATCATGATCATTGGCCATTTTTATTTATGTAATCATATATGCCATGATCATTCATGCATTAATTAAAAATTGATTTAAGGACAATTGGCATGACTTGAAGTCCCATGTATATAGGAATCAAGTAATGTTGCCTTAGAAAATGCATGAGGCCTTAGATTAGGTATGAACAAAACTCACATCTCACATCAAATTGACATGTGTGTGTTTTCAAACTCCCTAGACACATGTGAGATTCTAGGAAATGAGTTAAGTTCAAGGTGCATAGTTTTTGCATTTAGATGAACTCAAACTCATCTTATATCATGGGTGGATCATGGGAAAGCAAATGTTCAAGTCATGTGCATTGAGCCCATTGATCATGATCCAATATAGGTTTTCAAAAACATTTTTAAATCATTTTAGAAAACCTTGGTGAAGTATATCTTTTGATAGCAATCACCATTGATCGAGTTGATACAAAGTAGGGCCAAAATATTGAACTTTTCAATGGTTTTGAACTTTGTGTCAATCTCCTAATTTTATGGGTAATTTAATTTTCAAATATTTTTCACCCATTGTATTTGGTATATGATGTGAGCAAAACATATAGGATTTTAGGAGAAGTTTTCGCTCACATCTTGTTACATTTTGTGCTAGTTTCATGCATATGTTACTATGTTCTTGCACGCATTGCCTATTTTTCTGGTTCGGAGGTCTGCTCATTGTACTTTTGTGTACAAGTTAGCTTTTCTGGTGAAAAAGACACGTTTTTGGAGCAAAAGAAGGACTTTCGTAGCTAGACACAGAGTGGGACATGACCAGGGCATGTGGATTCACACGGCCATGTCCAATGGGTGAAGAACAGAACCCCAGGGCCGCACACGGCTTGGACGTGTGGAAACACATGACCGTGTGGCGGCCCGACAGATTTATGTGACTAGGGATTTTTCTGGATTTTGCAGTGGTCCGAGGCAATGTCTATATAAGGATGGCTCCGCCAAAACCCTAGGGGGGAGGCACGACAGCTAGGACGACATGCTGAAGCCCTAAAAAGCTTCGGTAACTCGCAGCAAAGAGGAGGAACGCCATCGAAGGTCTACAACTTGCAATACAACACCGGAGAGAAGATCACAAAGTATCGTATATCTCTATTTCTGTGCTTTATTTCTATTGTATTCAAACTTAAACATGTTTTGTGATTCTTCCTTCGTATTTTTGGAGTAGTACTTTCGATTCTAGGATTAGGGAGTAGCTTGTGTACATAAACAATGTTGGTTCATATTAAATTCTGGCCAAAAGATTGATTTGACAATTGGTAGTTGCTCTTTATTATTATGTGTGTTTGGCTTTCTTTCCGCTGTACTTAGGCGATACGAGGTGGTGACAGCCATCGTAATCTAAAATCTAGAAGATTTGATTAAGGAACCTAGGGGTAAACCTGATCTCCTGTAACTGCGGGGAAAAGGGTGTGGTGGAATCGGAAATGGTCCATCGTAGGGATTGATTTGGCATCCTCGTACCCTCTATCTCATCCTTGTGGGCGGAGATAGCTCCCGGTGAATGCGGCGGCTCTGCGGGAGAGTGTATGATGTCCCTTCCACAAAACCGTAGGTAGACGTCTAGACAATGCCAATTGACAACATTGTTCTGTGATACGCAAATGAAATCGAAGTCCTAGAATAACCTTTGAAGACCTCGGCACACTCCTTTCCTCCTCCGTGTGACACCGTACAGAGTAGAGTCCACCGACATCCCTCACCAATCGTAACCTCATAGAGATCACATCCGAACAATTCCAACCACTAAGTATATTGGTATTCGAATCCCAGTCCCTATGGAATCGATAAATCTTTATTACTTGATGACATCCGTGCACTTGCGGGCGTTGAGCGCGAGCATGCGCTTTGAGTCCTCGACGGTATCCATCGCAAGATTTGAGGTCGCGTCCTTGCGCATCAAGTTTTTGGCACCATTGCCAGGGACTATCGATTCGATATAAAATCGAACGGTGGTAAATTGGATCAAACTTAGGATTAGATTATTTACTTGCTTTATTTTCTTATTAGTTTACTTTATTTGCTTTAGTTTTATTTTCCATATTTAGATTTAGTTTTTATTTTCCATTTTAGCAGTAGTTTCCTATTTACTTATTGCATCTTAGATTTTTATTTGCTAGATTGTTTATTTTCTATTTTTAGGATTAGATTAGCACTCTTAACTTTGTGGTTTGGTTCGTCGTATGCTTAGACGATTAGGGTCGGAAGGTCTAATTTCGATCGACTTAGATATTGATCGAATCTTTCACCGTTGGAGAGCAGCACAGCGAAAGATGGAAGATCAAGCTGCATCCGAGGTGAACATAGGAAGCCGACCTTTGCGGGACTACGCAACTCCTAGCGCTAGAGGATTCAGGCCGAGCATAGCTGGACCGTCTATTTCAGCAAACAACTTTGAGTTGAAGCCGACACTTATACATATGGTCCAGTAGAGCCAATTTGGGGGAGCTACGACTGAAGACCCGAACCGGCATCTTGAGGTTTTTCTCGAAATCTGCACGATAATGAAATTGAACGAAGTCCCTTTTGATGCGATCCGCCTAAGCCTATTCCCATTTTCACTGCGGGATAAGGCTAAGGCATAGCTTCACTCCCTACCCTTTGGCAACATCACCACATGGGAGCAGTGTGAGCAGCAATTTCTGAATAAATACTTCCCACCAAGTAAGACTGATCACTTGCGCCACCTTATCATGAGCTTTCGCCAGAAGGAGGGGGAGTCCTTATTCAAAGCATGGGATCGTTACAAGGGGCTACTTTACCAATGCCCCCACCACGGACTGGAGAGGTGGCTGGTGATCCACATTTTCCATAATGGGATCGCTTACGCCATGAAGATGTCCCTAGATTCTGCCGCAGGAGGAGCACTAATGAACAAGACCATAGAGGAGGCAGAGGAGCTTATCGAAGAGGTGGAACAAAACAACCATCAATGGGCTTCCGAACGTGGTCAACCCATGCCTGCTGTAGGACGATACACTGTCAACTCCATGGACCACCTTTCGGCAAGGGTGGACGCGCTCAGCAGACGGTTTGAATCTTTGAATCCATCATCTGCATGCGCGGCCATTGATTTTGGAGAGGGAGCGACAGCGTATCGAGAGGACCACTATGGAGGGTAGGGGACCTCAGACGAGCAGATTGAGCATTGTGATGTGATTGGGGACTACGACCAAAGGCCCCACAACCCATACTCTAATACCTACAATCCCGGATGGAGAAATCACCCGAATTTCTCCTACAAAAATAACTCAGGAAACCCCCAACCATCCAGAGGGTATGGGTAGCAGCAGGGCAATGGGCAGCGACCACAGAAGTCCAGACTAGAACAAATGATGGAGGACTTCATCGCTACCCAAACTAAGGCCAATGAGGAATTTCATCGCCAGCATCAAAAGTCTGAAGAAGCACTCAGAGACTTGAAGGCCACCATTGACGACCTTGCGAGTCATACCAGGATGTTGGAGACACAAGTGGCCCAAATAGCCCAATCCATGTCACAACCTGTGAAGAACTCTCCAGTGAGCCAAGGAAAAGAGGAAGGAGTGGGGCAAAGTAGCCAATTCGCCAAGGGGTGTGCAACCATGATTTTCACCCTACCTGACCAAGCAGAGTTTGAAGATAAGATTCCAATACATCTTGAGGACCCAAGTGAATTTGTTATCCCCTACTCGATTTATGGGGAGAACTTCGACGAAGTGTTATGCGACTTGGGGTCATCAGTCAGTGTGATGCCCTACGTATATTTTCTAAAGATGGGACTGAGCGGGCTCCAACGAATCTTGGTATTCGTATGGGGGATGATTCAGTCAAGGAGCCCATTGGCCTGCTACCACACGTGCCTATGATGATTGAAGATTTCGTGATACCCACGTGTTAGGGCAATCTCTTGCCATGATAAGGTTTTGATGTGTGTGGCAAAGGGTTTAAGTTAGGATGATATTGTTATTTGATATGTGCGTTGGAGTCTTGCAGGACTTAGTAATTCGCACATGGAGCCTTGGCGGGTTCACCCTCACAACCTCGGTCCTTGAGTCGGTGAAGGATGACTTTGCGGAAGCCGTGCGCTTGGAGCATCCGAGGGACCACCGGACGAGATGACTTGAAGTGAAGCCAAGGAAGCAGACTTCGGAGGCAAGAGACGCGAAGGAGCATTGCAGAGCCGTGCGCCTGATGCTGCCGAGGGACGTGGCCACAAACGAAGAGAGCTTCGGCGAGGGACTTCGAGTAAGATGAGAGAATGAGTGAAATGTAAGTAGCTCATTAGGTGAACTTGGCCGAATGGCTAAGTGTTGGAGACTTGACCGCAAGGGTTAAGGTTTACCCGACCGCTGGAAGCTCAAACTTATGTTAAGTTTGAGTTTCACCGCGGCACCGATCGCATGTAATGTAATGGATCGCTTCCAGTCAAATGTGTTCATGTATCCGTATGATGGGTTTATGCCGTGATCGCCATGGAATAATGATCAGCGCGGAGGATATCGCGCACATAACCGCTTCGTAAGCGAGGCGATCAACTACGGAGGCGGATCGGTGGTGAGGTCCATCGATCGCCAAGAGTTCCATTGGACTACAACGGTCGGGATTCGACGTGTTCGGAGGCCGTTGTAGTGACGGCAGTTGACTGCCAAGGGCAGCAGTCGACTGGTGGCGGCCAACGGGAAGAAATCAGCCCTCTCTATAAAAAGAGAGGGTGTGAGCCATTCAGAGGCCAATGCTTATGCTCTAAGTGATCTTCCTAGTGCCCCACAAGCTCTAAACTCTTCTTACTTGTTTTTACTCCATTCTTATTGTAAGAAGAGTGATTTTGATTGTAAAGGTTACCTCCACCTAGCTTGGTGCAAAGGAGAGACCAATAGTGATTGGCTTTGGAGGAGTGATTCACCTTGGACGAATCGGACCGTGGATTAGCGGCGTAGCCGTGAACCACGTTACATCTTCTTTGTTAGCATTTGTATTTTCATTTATTGCTTTGTCTTTATTGTTTATGCTTCCGCTTGCGCTAACGATTGTGTAGACGAGCAAACGAACGAGAGAATTCCGACATCCATCGTAAGAGGGCTATTCATCCCCCTCTAGCCGGCCAATCGATCCCCTACAAGTGGTATCAGAGTCGAGGAAAGCTTGTCGAGGACTAACCGCCACAACAAGCAACTTTCAAAATGGCCGGCTCCAACATCCATCCTCCGAAGTTTGAAGGAGAATTCGCTTGGTGGAAGAAGCGAATGAAGGTATTTTTCGAAACGGATTTTGATATTATGATTACAATGGAATCCGGTTTCGTTTTGCCTAAAGATGAAGAGGGGAAGCCAATAGAGAAATCTAGGTGGACCAAAAGGCAAAGGGAAGAGCACCTTGCAAATTCAAAAGCCGAGCATCATCTCTTCAATGTGCTCCCCCAACAAGAAATCAGCCGAATAGGAGAATGCCTAAGCGCCAAGGAGATGCGGGAGAAGCTAATTGAGCTTCATGAAGGCACATCCGAGGCAAAGCTAGCAAGAAGAGATCTCCTCCGCTCCCAACTATCCAACATTAAATTAGAAAAGGGAGAAAAGGTAACTTCTTTGCATTCTAGATTCAAAGAAATTTTAAATCGACTAACAAGTGTAGGAGAAAGGCTCTCCAATCGCGATATGATAATGAAGGCCATAGATGCTTTCCCCTGATCATCCAAGTGGAGTTCAATGGTGGACTCATTTTACATTTCAAAGAATCTAGAGGTAAGTACTCTAGATGAATTTTTCTCCACTATGGAATTACATGAATCTAGGCTTGAAGGAATACAAGAAGAGCCAAAAATACAACCTTCAAGGGGAGTAGCATTGTTGGCAAATAAGGGAAAGAAGAAGATAGAGATCTCCTCCTCCTCCGATGACGAAGCGTCTTCCTCCTCCTCCATGGATAGCACCGAAGAAGCCTATATGGTAAGGAGGGTAAGACGTGCTTTAAAAGGTTTTCATTTTCATAAATCAAATGATAGGAATAGAAGACCAAGGGGGAAGGTCATATGCTACAATTGCCAAGGAGAGGGGCACATAAGGGATAATTGTCCCCTCCTAAACAAGAGCAAGGAAGAGAAGAAAAAGAAAGAAGAAAAGAAGAAGAAAAAGAAGGAAGAGGAGAAGAAGACAAAAGAAAAAGGGAAGACCAAAGCTCTAAAGGCAAGGACTTGGGATGACCCATCGTCATCCTCCTCATCATCATCGGATGAGGAGAATGCCTTTGTCACCAATTTGGCCTTGATAGCCTTTGATGACTTGGATTGCTCTTCCTCCGAAAATGAAGGATCAAGCTTAAGAGGAGAGAGCTCAAGTGAAGGGGGAGCTTCTACATCCTCCTCATCCGAAGAAGAAGAAGAGGATATGGAAACTATGGTAACGAATGCCTCTCCTAAGAAAATAGTTTCCATAATTTCTAGTTTAACTAAGGACTTATTTGGAATGAAAAATAAAAATAAAAGCATGCTTAATCAAATTAAGGCATTGGAAAATAAGCTAGAAAATGCATGCTTAAATGATAATATTTCTTCTAGCTTAAATGATGCATGCTCACATGATCTTTATGTGCCATTAGATGTCAGTGATGCATGTATAAATGAAAATAGGGCCTTAAGGGAAAAGGTAGATTATTTAACAAAAGCCCTAGAAAAATTCACAATTGGCTCCAACACATTGAACATGATCCTAGGGAGCCAAAGAGCTAGCTTCAACAAAAAGGGCCTAGGATACAAAGAAAAGAAAAATGAAAAGGCCTACAAATGCCTAATTGCTAGGGGACAAGATAAGAAGAAGGTAATAACTAGGAAATGGATCCCTAAGGAGTTTTTAGTGAACCCAATAGGAAAGAACTTATTTTGGGTTCCAAAATCCATCATTAAGGGTTAGAAAACCCCTAGGGTAGTCAACCATATGGACTTGACCTATATCATATCTTTGGTTGACTTAGGATGGCGGGACAACATTTTTAGAATAGTGTTGGGTGATGATAACGTGCCCATAAATAGATAATAATGCTTAAATCATGATGATTAATGTAATTGTTATGTATATGTGCAATCATGATTTATGATATTTGGCACATCATCATAAGAAATAGGGTTTAAATCATGCCTTAGGTGATATTTTGTTTATTATCCTGATATAATACCTAATGCATGATTATTAATTGATGAATACTTGTATTTCATGACCATAATATAGAATTAAGTCATATATATCTTTATGATCATGAGGATTGTTAGTTTGATACTTAACCTTGATAGAATTGTATGAATATGATGGTTAAGTATATACAAATCCCCCTAGGATGCATCTCACACTCACCATAGGCTACTTTGATTGAAAACTTAGCATGGGTGAGATGTTAGGATGATACAAATGTCCACTAATGCCTATGACATTTAGATGGTCATTTAAGGTATCAAAATAGCAATAATAGACCAATCATGGGGAAGGCTTATGTTTAATTCATAGACATATTGCCCAAAGATCATGGTTGGATATTTCATAGGTTTTCAAAACAATTTCTTACTTTAAAATCCAAGTATTCATGTTTTGAAACAATCCTAAGCAATACTAGGTGTTAAAATGGATACTAATATGCTCAAAAACTAGTGGTTTTTAAAGCCTTTGGATTTTTGGCAAATCTCGGAAAATATAATGATTTTTCTTGAAAAACTATTTTTCAATGATAGATATACTTAAAAGAAATATGTTCCTCAAATTTCATGATTTTTTGAATTTTTTGGAATTTATAATGCATTTCTGAATTTCACCCAAAAAATCAGAATTTCGGAATCCTTTGTGCCAGTCGACTGCCATACTGATAGCAGTCGACTTCTCACCTGAAAAACAGTCCAATATTTTTTGATTTCAGATTTTAATCATGTTTTTGGTATTTTCCTTCTATTTAACTTGATGCCATGGGTTTATAACTTAGTGTTAATCTTTTTGTTAGTGTCAAAGGGGGAGAAGTATTATGTTTAAGTAAATTATGATAGGGGGAGAAAATTTGAGAATTTGTAGAGAGAGTTTCATGGATTAAGGGGGAGTTGCATGTTGCTATATCATGTTTATGTTTACATGCTTTCTTACCTTAGAATTTTTATCAAATGTTTTTACCTAACTTAAACGGATTGCCACACATCAAAAAGGGGGAGATTGTTAGGGCAATCTCTTGCCATGATAAGGTTTTGATGTGTGTGGCAAAGGGTTTAAGTTAGGATGATATTGTTATTTGATATGTGCGTTGGAGTCTTGCAGGACTTAGTAATCTGCACATGGAGCCTTGGCGGGTTCACCCTCACAACCTCGGTCCTTGAGTCGGTGAAGGATGACTTTGCGGAAGCCGTGCGCTTGGAGCATCCGAGGGACCGCCGGACGAGATGACTTGAAGTGAAGCCAAGGAAGCAGACTTCGGAGGCAAGAGACACGAAGGAGCATTGCGAGCCGTCGCCCGTCTTTGAGGGATGGCCTGAGCGAAGAGAGCTTGGACTTGAGTAAGATGAGAGAATGAGTGAAATGTAAGTAGCTCATTAGGTGAACTTGGCCGAATGGCTGAGTGTTGGAGACTTGACCGCAAGGGTTAAGGTTTACCCGACTGCCGGAAGCTCAAACATATGTTAAGTTTGAGTTTCACACGGCACGATCATTGCCATGTAATGGTAATGGTGGTCGGCTCTGGTCGAATGTGTTCATTGGTATCCAGGATAGGTTTATGCCCGTGAGATCGGTCGTACCCGAGAGGATATCGCGGGCACATAACGCTCATAGCGTGGATAGTCAACTACGGAGCGTGATCGTGGTGAGGTCCATCGGATCGGCCCGCCAAGAGTTCCGTTGGACTACAACGGTCGGGATCCGACATATTCGGAGGCCGTTGTAGTGACGACAGTTGACTGCCAAGGGCAGCAGTCGACTGGTGGCGGCCAACGGGAAGAAATCAGCCCTCTCTATAAAAAGAGAGGGTGTGAGCCTTTGAGAGGCCAATGCTTATGCTCTAAGTGATCTTCCTAGTGCCCCACAAGCTCTAAACTCTTCTTACTTGTTTTTACTCCATTCTTATTGTAAGAAGAGTGATCTTGATTGTAAAGGTTACCTCCACCTAGCTTGGTGCAAAGGAGAGACCAATAGTGATTGGCTTTGGAGGAGTGATTCACCTTGGACGAATCAGACCGTGGATTAGCAGCGTAGCCGTGAACCACGTTACATCTTCTTTGTTAGCGTTTGTATTTTCATTTATTGCTTTGTCTTTATTATTTATGCTTCCGCTTGCGCTAACGATTGTGTAGACGAGCAAACGAACGAGAGAATTCCGACATCCATCGTAAGAGGGCTATTCACCCCCCTCTAGCCGGCCAATCGATCCCCTACACCACGGACTTCATCATATTAGACATAGGACCAAATCTCCAGAATCCCATCATTCTGGGAAGGCCTTTTCTAGCAACCGCAGGGGCGTGCATAGATGTGAAGGCACATCAGATCTCCCTGGAGGTAGACGGGAAGATCATCCTTTTCAGCCTTTCGGAGCACAGAGCTCCCTACCTTAACGGCTTCACATTTGGCAGAATGAAGCCGGAACCTCCAGATCAAGATCCTGAGATGGATGAATGTAGGTTCACTGAACCACTAGAGTCGAGTTGACAGTAGAGTGCGGTCGAGCTAAACGACCTTAAACAAAGCGCTTCTTGGGAGGCAACCAATGTTTAGTTTTAGATTTCCCTTTTCAATTGCATTACATACGTTTGTTTGATTTTAGTTTTGATTTCCATCACATTTAGAGTTAGGAATAGAAACGAACTTTGCTAAGCAAAAATTGTTAGTAATATATGAGAGATGTCCTAAGGCAATCGCCTTATGTATGAACCATTTATATGATAAATGAAGATTCACTATTTGAGTATACATGTTTTATGTATTTGATTGGATCTTAAACTCATTTACTGAATGTCCACGATATGATTCACAGCATGAGAGAATTTGTGATTGGATCACAACTAGTGAGTATCTCTACATGTGTAATTGTGATGTATCAGAATTATCCCTAGTCGATGAATTGATGGATTTGGACACCATCAATTCTGTCAAGACTAGCACGAGGTATACTCCTTGGTGTATCCAAGCAGCTGATTCTCACTGGCTGGAGACATTGTGATGTCCGGAGTTAATCGTGGATGCTAGTTATGGTAACTAGTTCATTGGAGTGACCAGCCGTAAGACTTCATATGGTTCTCTGCATATATAGATATGTCAATGAAGTTCTTACTATGGCTTAAGTGCGATGTTCCTTAGACTTGCGGTATTCAAGTCATCTTTATCATGGAGACTTATGCTTTGACATCTTAAGCAAACATCTCTAAGGAGATGTATACCCGGGATGATTGGGTATAAGTCGAAGTGATCGAAGGTGTTTGAATAGCCTATAAAGGATTCACCACTCCTTGTGAGGAGATGTATACCCATGGCCTCTCGTCGGATTGTTACTAAAGTCTTTGGCCAAAGCATTACATGTTTAGAGTAAGGTACTCTTCGATACATGTGGAGTAACTAGAATCCGTAGGATGAGGAATTGATACTTGGGCTACGTTTGACGTAGTCAGCCTAGTGGGGACTGACACTATAGACCATGTCCTGAACCAAGTGGGTATAAGATGAGTGAAGGGAATGGGGCACGAATCATTCGAGCTGCTGAAGGGTTTCAGAAATAGTTCTGGATCAACCGTTGATCTTTTCGGTTAATTGGGGATCATGATGTACTACTAGGTGCCACTCATGATCGTTCTATAATTAATGGTTAATTATAGACGACCAACATAAATCGAGAACATATTTGGTCACACGCACAACGAGCGTAATCCAAAGGATTTAAAATGATCTTGAGAATGGGATTCTCAGACCGAGAGAAACTAGGTTTGGTTGGACCAAACATAAAGCGAGCATGAAATCGTATCAGTCGCAATGGAAGCGTGGATGGGCCGAGTCTTATGAAGACGTAATGGATGAACCAAAATGGTTTGGTTCTAATCCAATGGAGGAGAATAAACCAAAGGGTTTGGTTTATTTTAAACGAATGAACCAAAAGTAGGTTCGGTTCGTTTTAACTTAAAATAAACCATCATGGTTTGATTTATTTTAACTTATCTTAATGGAGCGGGTTAACGGGCCTAATGGTTATGATCCAATAACCATTAAGAGAATTAGTTCTCTATAAAAGAGGGCTTAAGGGATAATTAAGCCCTAATCCAAAACCCTAGCTTGGAGTTGCCGCCCAACCTTCATTGCCGCCCAACCTCCATTGCCGCCCTTGCCGGCGACCAAGCTTCAGCCGGTGATCCTCCGGCGACCCTCCGGTGATCTCCTATTGGTTTGGCATCAAGGTGAGCCTTTTCTTCCCTTGGTTGGCCGGCGCCTATCTCCTCCACCAAAGCTGTCCAGTTTTTCTGGACAGCTTGTTCTTCTCTCGTCGGAGCGTCGTTTGGACGACGGTTAGAGCTCCGACAGCGGCTAACTTACCGGGGATTCGATCTCCGGTAATCCTCTAAGGTGGAGGACGAAGGATTCGTCAATTGGTTGACGAATACCTCTCCGGAGAAGCGAGTTTTGAGAACTCGTATTAGGATCCGAATTTGGATTCGGATCGTGATCATCTCTCGATCACGTCATCTTCAACACGAGGCTAGTAACCCGTACGAAGACGAAACTCGTGGCTTAGCGAAGTCATCCCGAGGAACTCGGCGTGGATACGGATAGAGACGATTCTCGCGAGGATCGTTCCGGTCGATGCCGTTCCCGCTACACGTCATACGAAAGGTATAACGTAGATAAATTTCCTTTTATTGCAAATTTAAATTTACGATTATGTCTACACTTGTTGTAATATGCATGTGTGTGTTGTGTGTGTTGTAATAAATGTAGATTTATTATTTTTATTGCTTCCGCTGTGCTCATGTTTGCGAAACGTGATCGAACACACACACGCCGCGGTGCCGGAAATCCAACAGTGGTATCAGAGCCCAGGTTGTGTTTCGACATAATCGTAAAATGGTTTTGCAATAGTCATAATGTTATTTCTAGAAATTTTCTAATTTTGGAAATTTAGAAGTATTTATGGAAATTTTTCAATTTTGGAAAGTCTAGAAGCATTTATGGAAATCTTCCACTTTTGGAAAGTTGGAAGCATTTATGGAAATTGATATTTTCCATAAATAAAATATTTGATTAGATTTTAGAAATTTGTTTCCTAATTTAATCTTGATTTGATTTGGGAAATCAAATCTTAAAATATTTTATTTCCATAAGTAGTTTTAATGATTTAGGAAATTGGTTTCCTAAATAGATTTTCCTTAATCAAATAATTCCATAAATAAAATATGTGATTAGATTTGGAAATTTGTTTCCTAATTTAATTATGATTTGATTTGGAGAATCAAATCTTAAACATATTTTATTTCCATAAATAGTTATGCCATATAAGGAAATATATACATGACATAAGTTTATGCCATGTAATTGCATTAGATGCATAACATTATGTCATGCATGTCGTGACATGTAGATGTATGCCATGTATGTCATGCCATGTAGATAATAGTTATTTGCATGCAAAGAGGATGAGACATAAAACCCTTAAACAATATTAAAGCCTACACCTTCCATTAATATGGTTAGAACCAGAGTTCCGTTTCTTGTTTGGGTTGTTGGACTCTCTCCAAGCCCGGCTCAAACCCGAACATCTTCAAACCATGGAATAGTTTAATACTAATATGGTAAGAGTCAGAGGTCAATCGTTAGCTTTGGTTGTTGGACTCTCTCCAAGCTGGGCTAATTGGTTGAATGCGCTCTAACCATATTAAAACTATTTCTCGATTAATGGGTTGGCTTTAACGAGCATCGGCTTGTTGGACTCTCTCCAAGGTCGATGTAAAGGGAGGTGAAGTTGGGTGCTATGCATATGATGCATACTTGTTAATGTGTTAACAACCCAACGTATGTGTGAACATTCAATTAGTTGATAGCACATTGTGATAGTTGCATATACGTGATATGCAATCGGTATAGATGATACCTACCATCGTAGTTATGAATGGCTTGTTGGACTCTCTCCAAGGTTGTTCATAACTATGATGGATATCAGCCCATTCGGAGATGGACCTACGATCTCCCGAAGTGATTTTGGGGTTTTTGAAATTCGAAAAATGAATGGGATTTATAAATGTATATTGATGCATTTTAAAATCATTTTCTCATATATGCTCGTTTTGTATTTCTAGGTCAATAAATTGATCATGACGTCTTTGAATTTGCGCACTATTTTGAATTCGAACAAACTGACTAGGCCTAACTTCCTGGACTGGCTTAGAAACCTGAGAATTGTTCTCAAGGAGAAAAAGCTTGCATATGTCCTTGAAGAGCCTCTTCCTGACCGTCCTAAGGACGATGCAACTCCAGACCAAATGTTGGTCTATCAGAAGCATGTGGCAGATTCTGAGCTGGCGAGTTGCATCATGCTAGCGGCGATGGTACCTGAGCTGCAAAAGCAGCATGAGCATATGGATGCTAATACTATAGTCTTCCATCTTCATGAGTTGTTCGATGAGCAAGCGAGATCCGAAAGGTTCGAGGTCTCTAGGCTCCTCTTCACCACGAAGATGCAAGAAGGTTCATCTGTAGTGCAGTTTGTTCTAAAGATGAACAGCTACATCGAGCGGCTAGCAACCCTCGGTTTTGTGATGGATCATGAGTTAAGTATTGACTTAATTCTGCATTGTTTGCCCAAGAGTTTCTCACAATTTGTGATGAACTATCGGATGAACAAATTAGAATCCACCATTCCCGAGCTCCTCAATATCTTTGAAGATGGAGCCTTACATGAAGCATGAGGAGAAAGGCGGTTACATTAGTTGATTTCTCAAAGAAAGGTTCTAAGAAGAAGGCAAAAGAGCAGAAGAAAGGAAAGAAGAAAAGGCAAAGAAGAGAACCCGGTATAAAGGGCACTTGCCATCACAGCAAGGAAGGCCACTGGCGAAGAAACTGCAAGATTTATCTTGAGTCCATGAAGAAGAAGAAGGCATCCGATGCCCCATCCTCTTCAGGTATCTTCGTTATTGATTGTCATTCTATTTCCTTAGACACTTGAGTATTGGATACTGGGTGTGGCTCACATATATGTAATGACATACAGGGGCTAAGGAATAGAAGAAGACTTGTCAGAGGGGAGTCAAATTTGTGAGTTGGCAATGGAGCAAAGGTTGCTGCGGTCGCCATCGGAACTTATTTGCTGAAGCTCCCTAGTGGACTAGTCTTAGAACTGGACAATTGCTACTATGTTCCTTCTCTAATAAAGAACATTGTTTCTATTTTCTGTTTAAATAGAAATGGTTTCCATTTGACGTTTAGTAACAATTGTTGTTATATAACTTTGAATGGCGTACATTATGGAACTGGAACCATGAGTAATGGCATTTATACGTTGGACGTATCCAGTGACATTTTCAATATCGAAGTGAGCAACACGCGTGCTCGAAAGGATAATCAAATAGACTCCTATATGTGGCATTGTCGTCTTGGCCATATAAGCAAAAGCGCATGTCGAATTACACGATGTGGAATTGCGGAATCGTTTGAATTGGATTCATACGATACATGCGAATCATGCTTAAAAGGCAAGATGACTAAGTTACCTTTCTTTGGAAAGGTGAGCAGTGGGAGAGTTACTAGGACTAATACATGCGATGTATGTGGACCTATGTCAACTCAAGCATTAGGAGGCTATAGCTACTTCATTACCTTCATATGATCACTCCGCGGTTTGGGTATGTGTTCTTGATGAAACACAAGTCTGAAGCCTTTGAAAGGTTCAAAGAATTCAGAAATGAAGTAGAGAAACAACATGATAAAGTATTAAAATACTTGATCGGATCGAGGTGGTGAATACTTAAGTCAAGAGTTTCTTGATTATCTAGAGACAATGGTATATTGTCTCAATGGACTCCGCCATATACACCCACTGACATAATGGTGTATCGAGGCGTAATAGGACCTTGTTGGACATGGTCGTCAATGATGAATCATGCGACTCTTCCCAAGTCCTTTTGGGGTTATGCACTTGACGGTGTTTACTTGTTAAACAGAATGCCTACCAAGGTAGTCTCAACTACTCCGTATGAGATATGGAATGGTAAGAAACCTCATGTATCTTACTTGAAGATATGGGGTTGTCCTGCTTATGTGAAGCGGACTGTATCAGACAAATTGGATGCTAAGTCTGATAAATGTCTATTTGTTGGATACCCTAAGGAAACAAGGGGTTACCAATTCTATCATCTGTGGAACAAAGGTGTTTGTTTGAGGCATCTTTGTGTTTCTAGAGAAAGAGTTTCTCTTGCAAGAAAGCAGTGGGAGTGTCGTCGAGCTTGAGGAGGCTCGAGACTCAAATAGACATTAATGGGATATACCTAGTGAAGCACAACAACCTGACAACTCATAGTGATGAGCAATCTACCGACTTATTATAACACCACATCTTCGTAGATCTGGTAGAACACGCAATATTCCTGAGAGATATGGATTTCTCGTAAGTGAATCGAACGACGTGTTACTCATTGATGATGAGGAGCCTACCAGTTATGAAGAAGTGCTGACAAGTTCGAGAAGGGATAAGTGGCTTGGTGCCATGAAGTCGAAATGGATTCCATGTATGAAAACCAAGTTTGAACTTGGTCGACCCACCAAGGCATAAAGCCTATAGGGCAAGTGGGTTTTCAAGAAGAAAACCGACATGGATGGTAATGTGATTACCTATAAGGCTAGATTGGTGGCAAAAGGATATCGTCAAAAGCAAGGTGTTGATTATGACGAAACCTATTCGCCTGTAGCTATGCTTAAATCCATTCGGATGCTCTGCCATAGCGGCTCATTATGATTATGAGATATGGCGATGGATGTGAAAACAACTTTCCTTAATGGAAACCCGCCGAGGACGTGTATATGATACACTGAGGGTTTCACATCGATTGATAAAACCAAGGTATGCAAATTGCGACGGTTCATTTATGGATTGAAGCAAGCATCCAGGAGCTGGAATATCCGTTTTGATGAGACAATCAAAAAGTTTGATTTCTCACAAAATCCAGACGAACCTTGTGTGTACAAGAAGGTTAGTGGGAGTGTAGTCGTGTTCCTAGTATTGTATGTCGATGACATATTACTTATAGGAAACGATGTTTCAATCTTACAGTCAGTTAAAGTTTGGTTATCCAAGACATTCTCCATGAAAGACCTGGGAGAAGCAACCTACATCCTTGGGATTAAGATCTATAGAGATAGATCGAAACGGTTGCTTGGTCTTTCGCAGTATACATATATAGACCGAGTGCTAAAGAGGTTTAGCATGTCGGAATCCAAGAAAGGTTTTTTACCCATCAGGCATGAGGTACACCTTTCGAAGTCTATGTGTCTGCACACAGAAGACGAGAGGATTTGCATGAGTAAGATTCCCTATGCATCCGCAATAGGATCTATCATGTATGCTATGTTATGTACAAGGCCCGATGTATCGTTCGCTCTGAGTGTCATGAGCAGATACCAGTCCGATCCAGGAATGGATCATTGGGCGCCTATTAAGACGATCCTTAAGTACTTGAGAAGAACTAAGGATATGTTCCTAATATATGGAGAAGGGGACATGGTGATACGCGGGTATACGGATGCCAGCTTCCAGACAGACAAGGATGATTCCAGGTCTCAGTCTGGATACGTGTTCACCTTGAATGGGGGCGCAGTGAGTTGGAAAAGTTCAAAACAAGACACTGAAGCGGATTCTACCACTGAGGCAGAATACATTGCAGCTTCGGAAGCAGCAAAGGAAGCGGTTTGGATCAAGAAGTTCATTTATGAACTTGGTGTGATTCTGGCCATTGTTGAAGCAATACCGGTCTACTGCGACAACAATGGAGCAATTGCACAGGCGAAAGAGCCAAGGTCTCATCAACGATCCAAACATGTGCTTCGCCGCTATCATCTTATCAGAGAGATCATCAGTAGGAACGAAATACAAATCGAGAAAATTCCCACTGAAAGGAACTTAGTGGATCCCTTGACTAAGGCATTACCTCAAAATAAGTTTGAGGGTCATGTTCGAGCTTATGGTATTGGATACCATAGCGATTGGCATTAGGCCAAGTGGGAGTCTGTTAGTAATATATGAGAGATGTCCTAAGGCAATCGCCTTATGTATGAACCATTTATATGACAAATGAAGATTCACTATTTGAGTATACATGTTTTATTTATTTGATTGGATCTTAAACTCATTTACTGAATGTCCACGATACGATTCACAGCATGAGAGAATTTGTGATTGGATCACAACTAGTGAGTATCTCTACATGTGTAATTGTGATGTATCGGAATTATCCCTAGTCGATGAATTGATGGATTTAGACACCAACAATTCTGTCAAGACTAGCACGAGGTATACTCCTTGGTGTATCCAAGCAGCTGATTCTCACTGGCTGGAGACATTGTGATGTCCGGAGTTAATCGTGGATGCTAGTTATGGTAACTAGTTCATTGGAGTGACCAGCCGTAAGACTTCATATGGTTCTCTGCATATATAGATATGTCAATGAAGTTCTTACTGTGGGCTTAAGTGCGATGTTCCTCGACTTGCTGATTCAAGTCATCTTGATCATGGAGACTTATGCTTTGACATCTTAAGCAAACATCTCTAAAGAGATGTGGACCCGGGATGATTGGGTATAAGTCGAAGTGATCGAAGGTGTTTGAATAGCCTATAAAGGATTCACCACTCCTTGCGAGGAGATGTATACCCATGGCCTCTCGTCGGATTGTTACTAAAGTCTTTGGCCAAAGCATTACATGTTTAGAGTAAGGTACTCTTCGATACATGTGGAGTAACTAGAATCCGTAGGACGAGGAATTGATACTTGGGCTAGGTGTGACGTAGTCAGCCTAGTGGGGACTGACACTATAGACCATGTCCTGAACCAAGTGGGTATAAGATGAGTGAAGGGAATGGGGCACGAATCATTCGGTGCTAAAGGGTTTCGTAAATAGTTCGGATCAACCGTTGATTTTTTCGGTTAATTGGGGATCATGATGTACTACTAGGTGCCACTCATGATCGTTCTATAATTAATGGTTAATTATAGACGGCCAACATAAACCTAGAACCTATTTGGTCACACGCACAACGAGCGTAATCCAAAGGATTTAAAACGAGCTTGAGAATGGGATTCTCAGACCGAGAGAAACTAGGTTTGGTTGGACCAAACATAAAGCGAGCATGAAATCGTTTCAGTTGCAATGGAAGCATGGATGGGCCGAGTCTTACGAAGACGTAATGGATGAACTAAAATGGTTTGGTTCTAATCCAATGGAGGAGAATAAACCAAAGGGTTTGGTTTATTTTAAACGAATGAACCAAAAGTTGGTTCGGTTCGTTTTAACTTAAAATAAACCATCATGGTTTGGTTTATTTTAACTTATTTTAATGGAGCGGGTTAACGGGCCTAATGGTTATGATCCAATAACCATTAAGAGAATTAGATCTCTATAAAAGAGGGCTTAAGGGATAATTAATCCATAATCCAAAACCCTAGCTTGGAGTTGTCGCCCAACCTTCATTGCCGCCCAACCTCCATTGCCGCCCAGCTTGTTGTGCCGCCGTCCAGCTCCTTGCCGGCGACCAAGCATCAGCCAGTGATCCTCCAGTGACCCTCCGGTGATCTCCTATAGGTTTGGCATCAAGGTGAGCCTTTTCTTCCCTTGGTTGGCCGGCGCCTATCTCCTCCACCAAAGCTGTCCAGTTTTTCTGGACAGCTTGTTCTTCTCTCGTCGGAGCGTCGTTTGGACGACGGTTAGAGCTCCGACAGTGGCTAACTTACCGGGGATTCGATCTCCGGTAATCCTCTGAGGTGGAGGATGAAGGATTCGTCAATTGGTTGATGAATACCTCTCCGGAGAAGCGAGTTTTGAGAACTCGTATTAGGATCCGAATTTGGATTCGGATCGTGATCATCTCTCGATCACGTTGTCTTCAACACGAGGCTAGTAACCCGTACGAAGATGAAGCTCATGGCTTAGCGAAGTCATCCCGAGGAACTCGGCGTGGATACGGATAGAGACGATTCTAGCGAGGATCGTTCCGGTTGATGCCGCTCCCGCTACATGTCATACGAAAGGTATAACGTAGATAAATTTCCTTTTATTGCAAATTTAAATTTACGGTTATGTCTACACTTGTTGTAATATGCAAGCGCGTGTTGTGTGTGTTGTAATAAATGTAGATTTATTATTTTTATTGCTTCCGCTGTGCTCATGTTTGCGAAATGTGATCGAACACACACGCCGCGGTGCCGGAAACCCAACAAAAATGAGACCCATATTAGTCTACATGGCGATGTGTATGAGCAAATTCGGGCCATGGTGCATAAATGGGCAAAAATGGGGAGACACGACCTGGCCATGTGTTTTCCCACGGCCAAGCCCGATTGACCAGAGGCGCGCATGACCTGGCCGTGTGTTTTCACACGACCGTGGCGCGCGAGGTTAAAAGGGGTGAGTCGTGTGTTTCACCCCATTTGCACCGTGTGCTTCAAAAGTTCTCTCCCTAGCCGTGTGATTTCATTTTCCCCTTCCTCTAGAAGCATTTCTATCATCTTAAGAAGCCAAAAGGAGCAAGGATGAGGAGGACCAAGACCGTAGCATCCCGATCTGGCGCCTCGGAGCGACGAACAAGGAGAGCCGACGCCCCTCAAGCTCCAGAGGAGGGTAATGCCCTACCCCCTCTACTTTTTCGCAATAATGAACATAGAGATAGGTACAATATGCTCTCTACTCATAAACTTACTGCTACTAGGTACTTAGATGAGAATTTGCTAGAATCTTTAGGGTTGTTAGGTGATGTGCAAACCCTATTTGCAAAAATGGGGTGGGATGAGATTATGGGAATAAGGCACCTAACCTACCCTAGGATAGTTTTGGAATTTTTGAGTTCTTTAGAGGCAGAAGTTTTAATGGGTAGAGAGAGCGAGGAGGGTAGGATAACTTTTAGGTTTTTTTTTTAACATTGAGCATGAGTGGACCCTTCACCAATGGAACTCATGCTTTGGCTTACCAAGTGGGGGAGAGAGAAGAACCCCTATTGGGTTCAACTCTCGGGAATGTTGGACCGAGTTGACGGGGGAGCACGCTTGTGACCCTTCTAGGGCCAAAGCGTCGTGCCTGATGGGGTAGCATCGATGCAGGATCCCACTTCATCAGACACTTAGTGAAGATGGGAAAAGCTGCACGCGGAGAGATCAATGTGGGAGGCCTACTTACCCACATTTGCTATAGGATGGGGTACGATTACACAGCATTGGAGAGTCTAGTGGGGAGTCCTAGGATCGACCTAGGAGTATGCATGGCCATGAAAATGATTGTAAGAGAAGGAGACTCCTTATGCTTTGTAAGGAAAATCTTACGGCCCTTAGGCTCCCCGACCCGGATCGTACCACCATCGCTATATGCGCCAACTAATGCTTAGACCTGATAGTGGAGTCCCCTCCACATGAGGGACCATCCACATCAGCACCCATCTCTCCACCTTTATATCACTCTCCCTCCAGTCCACACATGCATAGAAGCCCACCTAGTCCATGATGACATGAGCCTGTACCTACACCACCACCTTTTTCTACCTTTGAGCAGGATGCAGGTACATCGGCCTATGATTTCTCGGAGTTCCGATCGTGCCTCGACGACATTTACACTGAGCAGCAAACGCAGAGGCACTGATGGGAGGAGCAGAGAGCCTACTAGCAGGCAGAGTTCCAGGGATTCCGGGAGCATTTCCAGTGGGCTGAGGAGTTTTACGATGAGGTCCACATATACTTCCAGGAGAAGGCTGTTCATCGCCAAGATGAGGCAGCCTACCGCAGGGAGATGCGGCAGCACATGCATGCCTAGCAGGTGCAGTGGGCTAGGGAGGAGGAGCACCGAGCAACTGCTGCATCCACCAGCTCTCGGATCGACCACATGTATATGTGGCATCAACAGCTCAGCAGCAGGTTCTCCTAGGATCCAGAGATGCCCAGGCTCCCAGACTTTCCACCTCGTCCACCCTATTAGAGGTATATTTTCATTTAAGTCGGGGGGGACCCCAAGATTTATTTTGTTTTGTTTCCTAGCAGTAGTTTCTTTTCTGGTATTTTCATTCATTTGTTCATGCATGCATGAGTTGTTGAGTTTCTTTCAGTACTTAATTTTTGGTGTCTGTAAAGATACCTCAGTAGTATTTTTGAAAGTTGCTTGCATGAGTTGTTCCCATAGGTAGCTTAACTCCATTTATCTTGTAGAATTTTATTTTATTCGCTCTATTGAATGTTCTAGACTTACACTGGTTAGCTTTGTTTTTGCACTTACACATGTCGAACCGTCTGAAAGGGAGAATCTAGTACATACCTAGTTATGATTCACTTCAGTAGTCTAGTACTTTGGAATCTATAGGTGACTCTAGGTTTAGCATTTTAGTTACTGGAGATGCTCGAATTGTGTAAGCCCATTCGAAAAAATCAAAATCCCTGTGAGCTGAAAAATAAAAAAAAAAAAAGAGAAAAAGAAAAAAAAAAGAGAGATTATGAAGGATAAAAAACAGTTATCGTGGGTGGAAATGACTAGGTGCCCCTTTGAGACCGAGTTAGGTTACTGGAGAAAGACCTACCAATTTCTCTCAATACCGAGCACGCCTTTAAGACTTTATGCTAGATCTAGGGAATGCCCCTCACTTTAGGAAGGTAAGTGCCTAAGAGCCGGAAACCTTAGGAAAGCTATGGGGTGACGATTTAACTCACCATGGAACATGCATCCCCTAAGAAAGGTTCGCCTAGCATGAGCACGAGGAGCTAACTTAGTGAATTTTTAGAACATATCTATTTTTATTTGATTGCAAATACCACCTGATAAATTTAGTTAGCATGCTAATTATGGAACAATATCTTTTTAAAATTTTATGGCACTGAGGTTTTCTTGAGGAGAAGTAAAGATTTAAGTCTGGAGGAAGTGATGTGAGCAAAACATATAAGATTTTAGGAGTAGTTTTCGCTCACATCTTATTACATTTTGTGCTAGTTTCATGCATATGTTACTATATTCTTGCACGCATTGCCTATTTTCTGGTTCATAGGTCTGTTCGTTGTACTTTTGTGTGCAGGTTAGCTTTTCTAGTGAAAAAGACGCATTCTCGGAGCAAAAGAAGGACTTTCGAAGCTAGATGCAGAGTGGGACATGGCCAGGGCATGTGGATTCACACGACCGTATCCAATGGGTAAAGAACAGATGACCATGTGGAAATAGACGGCCGTGTGGCGGCCCAATGAATTTGCGTGACTAGGGCTTTTTCCAGATTTTGTAGTGGTCCGAGGTGATGTCTATATAAGGATGGCTCCACCCAAACCCTAGGGAAGAGGCACGACGGCTAGGACGACATGTCGAAGCCCTAAAAAGCTTCGGTAACTCACAGTGGGGAGGAGGAACGTCGTCGGAGGTCCACAACTTGCAATACAATGGCGGAGAGAAGATCACAAAGCATCGTATATCTCTATTTCTGCACTTTAGTTCTATTGTATTAAAACTTAAACACGTTTTGTGATTCTTCCTTCGTATTTATGGAGTAGTACTTTTGATTCTAGGATTAGGGAGTAGCTTTTGTACATAAACAATGTTGGTTCATATTAAATTCTGGCCAAAAGTTTGATTTGAAAATTGGTAGTTGCTCTTTATTATATCTATGTGTGTTTGGCTTTCTTTCCGCTGTACTTAGGCGATACGAGGTGGTGACAACCCTCGCAATCTAAAATCTAGAAGATTTAATTAAGGAACCTAGGGGTAAACCTGATCTCCTGCAACTGTTGGGAAAATGGTGCGATGGAATCAGAAACGGTCCACCATAGGGATTGATTTGACATCCTCGTACCCTCTATCTCATCCTTGTGGGCGGAGATAGCTCCCGGTGAATGCGGCCGCTCTGCGGGAGAGTGTATGATGTCCCTTCCACAAAACCATAGGTAGACGTCTAGACAACGCCAATTGACAATATTGTTCTGTGATATGCAAGCGAAACCGAAGTCCTAGAATCACCTTTGAAGACCTCGACACACTTCTTTCCTCCTTCGTGTGACACCATACAGAGTAGAGTCCACCGACATCCCTCACCAACCGTAACCTCTTAGAGATCATGTCCGAACAATTCCTGTTGGTGCAGTGGGCACCAAAGTCGAACCGGTATTTTGATTATGGCAAAAGGCTCAATAGTTAAGGGTATATTTGTTATCTTACGAGCTCAATTAAGTGTGCAGAAATGCTAAAGTTGAGCGGAAGGTCTGCGACACCCGGTGGGAACCGAGGTGGTCGGGCAACGCCAGAGGGACTTTGGAGGAAGCCGAGGTACTCGGGTGAAGACCGGAAGCGAGGCTACAAGGTAAGCTCGTGTGAAAGCGAAGCAAGGTCGTTAAGCGTAGATCCGACCCAATACCTCCAATGGAAGGTCTAGGTCGAGATCAAATGGTTAGAACCATCGTACTTTATATTTTAAGCTAACTTGTACTGCAGTCCAAAACCCTTTGACTACAGTCAACTGCTAGTCAAGTTCCAGCCTCGAGAAGAGCTCGAATTTCAAGGGGGTGAATTTGGACTTGACTCGTGTTTTGGTACAAAGGGTGATGTGGCATCAAGGTGGACATCCAAACCATCACCAAGCTTCCTTGTGGTGGACGCCCAAGATAAGGTGAGTTGGCACAAGATGGTTGGCTCCCATGATGTGGCACAAGTTGAATGGCTCCAACAAGTTGGCGCCCAAGGAGGTTGGAGGTGGCACAAGGTGGTTGGATGAAACACCTCATCCTCAAGTTGGCGCCCAAGGAGGTTGGAGGTGGCACAAGGTGGTTGGATGAAACACCTCATCCTCAAGTTGGCGCCCAAGGAGGTTGGAGGTGGCACAAGGTGGTTGGATGAAACACCTCATCCTTGAGTTGGCGCACAAGAAGGTTGGAGGTGGCACAAGGTGGTTGGATGAAACACCTCATCCTTGAGTTGGGATAAGAACCTCACCTTGGACACTACCTATGTCTAAATTCATAGATCAATATCCATAAATAGACATGTTCAAGCCAAGCAAATCACAAGAATTAAAGAGCTCTCAACACGCCGTCGTAATGCCGCTACTACTACTCACATTTGCTACGACGAAGTGCCGCCGACAACGAAAGCTACATCTTCTACTTATAAGAGTTGTCGGTATATTTATTTAAGTTCTACTTCTTTAAATTGTTTTTGTGCTTTAATCGTAACAAGGAAAGGGGGAGTGTCCCTTTGCCTTGATTTCTTTTTGTAATCGTTGCTCCTACCTCCAACGAGGAGGAGTGGTTTTAGTGAATTGCCCTCCGTACGTGATCAAGGATCACTAGGGCCGTGGATTAGCAATCGAAAGATTGTGAACCACGTAAAAATATCTTGTCTACTTTATATTTCCGCTGTGCACTCTCTACTTGCTTTTTACTTATTGCAAAAGTTTTTTAACGACATCGTATCGCTATTCACCCCCCCCCTCTAGCGACACTTTCGATCCAACAATTGGTATCAGAGCCGGGGGCGCTAAGATTCGGTGAAACCACCAATCTAGCTTTGTTTTTCTTTTTTTTACAGATTATTTATTTATTTATTTCTGTTTTCGTATAATTATTTCACTTGCTTATCTTCTCCTACATATAGAATTGCATTAGAGGCTTTAGGATCCGGATAAGGTTGTCCTTCGGGTTAGATCCCGAGTAAGGTTGTCCTCCGGAACTTCTAAGACATTCTCATTTGTTTGTTTTTTTCTTTTTGCAAGTTAGTTTTTATATATCTTTTTTTTACTTCCCGCACTAATAATCCAAGACGAATGTCTTGGAATATTCTTTCCGTGTGTGTTTTGCAAGATTCTTTTCGCTCGTTCTTCTTCTTGTTTTTAAATGGCCCATCTCGAAGGGTTTAGCACGCCACCCCGTTTTACAACGGTAATGACTTTCGTTATTGGAAGGGTCGGATGGAATGCTTTCTTAAAACCCAAATCGAGATGTGGATCGTAATCCAAACCGGTTTCACACTTCCTATTAATGAAGATGGTGAATCTTTGGGTTACGATCAATGGTCAAATTCCATGAAAAAACAAGTAGAAGCCGATGCCAAGGCAACTCAAATCTTGCAATGTGGGTTGTCAAGGAAGAGCTCAACCGCGTCGGCCCCTTCATTAGTGCAAAGGACTTATGGACCAAGCTAGTGGAACTACACGAAGGCACCGACGACACGAAGGTATGTAAAAGAGATTTACTTTTAAATAAATTGTATAACTTGAAAATGCAGGAAAACGAGACCGCAACTCAACTACATGCTCGTATCCAAGACATCGTCAACCAACTCCATGCCATCGGACAAAAGGTCGAGAATCGCGACCTTATCGTATTCTCTTAACTCGCTTTCCTAGGACCACCTTGTGGGCATCCATGGTCGATGCCTACAAGGTCTCCAAGGACCTTTCTAAAATTAGGTTAGACGTAATTGTTTTCGAACTTGAATTACATGAGCAAACTAGTGAGAAGAGTATTGCGAAGGTGTTCCAAGAAGAAGAAGCCCGCAAGCAAGCCACCCCGAAGGAAGAAGACGAGTCCGAATCGGAAGTAGACTCGAATAGAATCCGAACTAGTCAATCTAGTTCGGAAGATGATCAAGAGACGAAAACGACCAACAACTCAAGGTAAGCCTAAACCTAATTCAAATACTTCTAATTTTAGATGCTATGAGTGCAACAGGTTCGGTCATATCAAGTCCGAGTGCCCAAAGCTAAAGAATAACGCATCAAAGACCAAGAAAGCGCTAAACGCTACTTGGGAGGAGTTGTCGGAGGAAGAAGACGATATCCAAGCTCTAATGGCCAAGCCGACCGAGCACGACTCCGAAACCGAAGAAGAGTCCGAGTCCGAATCCGATGATGAGCTTCCATTCAAGACAAGCCACGGATCCGTATCCGGTTCAAAAGAATCATTAAGGGTAAGTCGGTCGTTACTTAATACTTTGTATGGTGCAATTAAATTTTTAAATAAGAAACTAGCTAAGTCCGAGTCCAAGGTCGAGACCCTAATTGAGGAGGTTAACCTTCTCAAACATGAGGTCTCCCTAACCTCTTCGACTACTCGTATTCAAGAGGAGGACTCAACTCAAGTTGAAAAGCTTGAAGTTGAGAACTCGCTTTTGAAAACACAAGTCGAAGACCTTAGGAACACGTTGGAAAGGTTCACTTTGGGATCCAAGGGACTTGACCTCTTACTTGGATCACAAAGGGCCATGTACAACAAGGCCGGACTCGGGTTTAACTCAAATACAACCAATAAGTCATATATGTCTATAGTAAACCAACATAAGAAAAATGTCCAAGCATGGGTCCCTAAGACCACTTTGATTTCAACTTTAGGATCTAACATGTATTGGGTTCCTAAGGACCAAATTCACTATGTGAATAGACCCACTCGATTCAATGGTCCAGGGGAGCCAATACAAAATGTATTTTTGTTAAGTCTTAGAAATTGCATGCTTAGTTTTTCCTTTATTTTTAGAATGGTTAGATAGGACTCATAACCAACTAAAATCCTCGAAAAGATTGAGCCTCGAGAGCCTCTTTTCAAAAATAAACCAACTAAAATCCTACGAAAAGATTGAGCCTCGGGAGCCTCTTTTCAAAAATAACTAGTTAGACCAAGACGTAGTCTCAAGTAAGTCGAGTTATCAATTTCTTGAAATTAGCTTTGTCTAAGGAAGTGGTCGTTGTTCCGATCAAAGAAGGCCTCAGGCCTCGCCACGACCTGGAAGCTAATCTCTTGAAAAGATTACTTGATGAGCTTAGACTAAATCCGAATCTAACCTAATGTTGGTTAATTTAAATTCATTAAAATTAATCAAGTAAAATTGAAAGTCATCTCACAATAACACATAGGAATAACATGTTTTGATCATGTAGATATTGCTGAGATGATTTAGGTTTAAAAACTTACAAACAACCCTTTAGTAATTCCAATATCCGATCCAACTACCTTATGTGTAGGATCAATGGATGTTGGACAGTGGTTGCTCCCGACACATGACCGGGGATCAACTCAAATTTTCGAAGTTACGATTCAAACGACAAGGATCGGTAGCCTTCGGAAATAACGGCAAGCTCAAAATCATCGGATCAGGTGATATTGAACTCAACTCTAACTTTACAATTCAAAATGTCTTATTAGTAGAAAACTTTCAATATAATTTATTTAGTGTAAGCCAATTGTGTGATAACAATTATAAGGTCATATTTCTAGAAAATGAATGCGTAATCAAAATAAATGCAACATCTAAAATAATACTTAAAGGAACTAGGAGTAGCAACATCTACACAATAAATTTACCCAACTCCTCAACCAAGTGTCTTATGACACGAAGAGGAATCTTGGTTATGGCAATCAAGACTCGGACACTGCACCCAAGACTCGCCCACAAGATGAGTCGAGTGGCTTGGTTATAGGTTTGCCTAAACTAAACAACTTGGATAATAAAATATGTAATGCTTGTCAACAAGGTAAACAATCTAGGACACAACATCAATTAACTAATCAAGAACGAACCAAAAGTGTTCTTGAGCTCCTACACATGGATCTATTTGATTCACATGGAGCTAAGTCACTCAATGGTAGTCAATTTTGCTTAGTCATAATTGACGACTATTCTAGATTTACTTGGGTTAGGTTTATCAAACATAAAAATGATACCCTAGACCAACTAATCAATCTTTGTAGGTTAATCAAAATCAAAAGAACCTTAAGATTAAAAGACTTAGAAGCGATCATGGTGGTGAATTCGAAAACCACAGTTTACTGATCTCAGTAACCTAAACGGATACCACCATGAGTTTTCATGTCCTAGAACCCCACAACAAAATGGGTTAGTCGAACAAAAATAGAACCCTACAAGAAGCCGCTAGGACAATGTTAAACGAGTATAACCTACCCGATAGATTTTGGGCAGGCCGTTAGTACGGCTTGCTATGTCCAAAATAGGATCCTTATGGTAAAGAGGCACCAAAAGACCTCGTGACGAGATTTATCACGATAAAATACCGAACATCAAGTACTTTAGGTATTTGGATGCAAGGTACATATCTTAAACACTAAGGATTACCTAGGGAAATTCAAATCCAAAACCTCATCGAACCTTTCTAGGATACTCAACCACCAAGAGAGCTTATAGGGTATACAATCACGACACTCTTAGAGTCGAAGAAACCATTAATATAGTTTTCGAAGGACACGAACCCGCTCAATCCTTAACAAAACCAACTAGCAAATCAACTTATAGCTAACCCGACTGATCTTGAACTTGAATCTCGCCCTAACCCAAGTCATCCTATCGACCAAGTGATAGATGACTCTAACCCAAGTCAAACTAGAACTCACCCAAGTCATCCTATCGACCAAGTGATAGATGACCCTAACCCGAGTCACACTAAGACTCAAACAAATCATCCTATCAATCAAGTTATAGGTGATCCAAATTTAGGGTTCGAACTAGAGCTTCATATCGAAACCTTAGTCAAATCTCGTTAATTTCCAAAATCGAACCCAAAACTATTGAACAAGCACTTCTTGATCCCGATCGGATTATTGCTATGCAAGAAGAGCTAGCTCAATTCACTAGAAATGAAGTCAATTAGTACCACCTAAAGAAAAATCAATTATTGGAACAAGGTGGGTATTTCAAATAAACTTGATGATAAAGGTGAAGTAGTTAGAAATAAAGCTAGGTTAGTCGCAAAAGGGTTTAGTCAAGTCGAAGGTTTAGATTACGATGAGACCTACGCCCCGTGAGGACTAGAGTCCATCCGAATGTTGTTAGCATATACGCACATCGAGGTTTTAAATTGTTTCAAATGGATGTCAAGTCAGCATTTTTGAATGGATACATTAAGGAAGAAGTTTACGCTACCAACCTTCCGGATTCAAAAAATCTAGATAAACTGACCATGTCCTTAGACTTAAGAAAGCCCTATATGGACTCAAACAAGCCCCAAGAGCTTGGTACGAAAGGCTTTCGATCTATCTTAAGTCCAAAGGATTCAACCAAGGTTTAGTCGACCCAACCTTATTCGTTAAAACCGTAGGAAAAGAAATCTTTATAGCCCAAATCTATGTAGATGATATAATTTTTGGAACTACCAACTCGATCTGCTAAGCGAATTCATCTCACTTATGGAAAGTGAATTTGAAATGAATTTAGTGGGAGAGTTAAGTTTCTTCTTAGGTTTACAAATTAAACAAACTAAAGATGGAATATATTTACATCAACAAAAATATACTAAGGACTTAATAAATCGATTTGGAATGCAAGATGCTAAAATAATCAATACACCTATGGCAACTAATGTTAATATAAACGAAGATGTAGAAGGAAAACCCGTTGACCTAAAATACTATAGGAGCGCAATAGGAAGTCTCCTATACTTAACCGCGAGCCGACCCGACATTTTATTCGCGGTAAGTATGTGCGCAAGGTTACAAACCTGTGCTAAGGAGTCTCACCTAACCCTAGTCAAGCGTATCCTTAGATATCTAAAGGGCACGCTAAACGAGGTATTTGGTACCCTAGATCTACCGAGTTTAATCTAATCGGCTACTCCGACTCGACTATGCCGGTAGTAAACTCGATAGAAAGAGCACGAGTGGTTGTTGTCAAATCCTACCGAGTCTAGTAAGTTGGTGCAAGAGGAAGCAAAGATTATGCGTTGCCTTATCTACCACCGGCCGAATACGCTATGCGATGGGTGAGTGTGTCTCTACCTCGTGGGATGAAGCACACTCTCCAAGACTTTAGCTTAATCTTTAACAACATTAAAACCTACATAGATAACATTAGTTCAATTAACTTAACTAAAAATCCAATATGTCATTCTAGGACAAAACATATAGAAGTTAAACACCACTTCATTAGGGAACATGTAACTAATGGAACTATACAACTAGAGTATGTTGAGTCCAAATCAAACCTAGCGGACATCTTCACCAAACCACTACCCGAAGCCGAATTTAGTTTATTAAGACGAAAGTTAGGTATGTGCGTAATAGAGTAGGATTTAAATTTTTCTATATATGTACTCTACTTTTGCTTCTTTTTATGAAATTAGCCTAAGTCTTACCTTAGAAATCATATACCTATAGATTTAAGGAGCCAACACATCTCACAACACATAGGACTAATGTGTTTGTGTACTTAGCCACATAGACGGGCGTGAGATGTTAGGACCTTACTCCTGGTTCCAGATGTAGATTCAGTGCATCGACATGAACCATGGAGTATAATTATTTAAAATTAATCAACTCCTTCAAGACTTATTGATCATTCTATATCAATCAAGTCCAACCGGAGTTGTACATTTTAGATGAACATATTTTCAAGCTTATTATTATTTAAAAAAAATATATATATATATATTTATATTGGGAACTTGCTTGGACTTACAAACCTTAAAATATATTTACAAACTTTTTGAGTTAAGGCAAAAGGGGGAGAAAGTCACAAAAGTAAGGAAGAAAGTAAACAAAATTATTACCTTTTATATTAAGTAATTCCGTTGCAACTATTAAGGGGGAGTAAAAATTATTTTTCAAGAACTCACCTTCGGTCAAGGGGGAGGTTACCAACTATTAAGGGGGAGTAAAAATTATTTTTCAAGAACTCACCTTCGGTCAAGGGGGAGGTTACCTCAAAGGGGAGAACTTGAAACAATAATATTTCTCACTCATGCTTAATCTTTATGCTAGCTCTCTCATGCTTAATTTTTATGCTAGCTCATTCATATTTAATCTTTATGCTAGCTCATTCATGCTTAATCATTATGCTAGCTCATTCATATTTAATCTTTATGCTAGCTCATTCATGCTTAATCATTATGCTAGCTTACTGTTATGCTTAATTTTTCCTTAACTTTTGTGTCGGTTTGCCATGAATCAAAAAGGGGGAGATTGTTGGTGCAGTGGGCACCAAAGTCGAACCGGTATTTTGATTATGGCAAAAGGCTCAATAGTTAAGGGTATATTTGTTATCTTACGAGCTCAATTAAGTGTGCAGAAATGCTAAAGTTGAGCGGAAGGTCTGCGACACCGGTGGGAACCGAGGTGGTCGCAACGCTTGAGAGGACTTCGGAGGAAGCCGAGGTACTCGGGTGAAGACCGGAAGCGAGGCTACAAGGTAAGCTCGTGTGAAAGCGAAGCAAGGTCGTTAAGCGTAGATCCGACCCAATACCTCCAATGGAAGGTCTAGGTCGAGATCAAATGGTTAGAACCATCGTACTTTATATTTTAAGCTAACTTGTACTGCAAATTCAAAACCCTTTGACTAAATCCAAGCTAGTCAAGTTCCATCGAGAAGAGCTCGAATTTCAAGGGGTGAATTTGGACTTGACTCGTGTTTTGGTACAAAGGGTGATGTGGCATCAAGGTGGACATCCAAACCATCACCAAGCTTCCTTGTGGTGGACGCCCAAGATAAGGTGAGTTGGCACAAGATGGTTGGCTCCCATGATGTGGCACAAGTTGAATGGCTCCAACAAGTTGGCGCCCAAGGAGGTTGGAGGTGGCACAAGGTGGTTGGATGAAACACCTCATCCTCAAGTTGGCGCCCAAGGAGGTTGGAGGTGGCACAAGGTGGTTGGATGAAACACCTCATCCTCAAGTTGGCGCCCAAGGAGGTTGGAGGTGGCACAAGGTGGTTGGATGAAACACCTCATCCTTGAGTTGGCGCACAAGAAGGTTGGAGGTGGCACAAGGTGGTTGGATGAAACACCTCATCCTTGAGTTGGGATAAGAACCTCACCTTGGACACTACCTATGTCTAAATTCATAGATCAATATCCATAAATAGACATGTTCAAGCCAAGCAAATCACAAGAATTAAAGAGCTCTCAACACGCCGTCGTAACGCCGCTACTACTACTCACATTTGCTACGACGAAGTGCCGCCGACAACGAAAGCTACATCTTCTACTTATAAGAGTTGTCGGTATATTTATTTAAGTTCTACTTCTTTAAATTGTTTTTGTGCTTTAATCGTAACAAGGAAAGGGGGAGTGTCCCTTTGCCTTGATTTCTTTTTGTAATCGTTGCTCCTACCTCCAACGAGGAGGAGTGGTTTTAGTGAATTGCCCTCCGTACGTGATCAAGGATCACTAGGGCCGTGGATTAGCAATCGAAAGATTGTGAACCACGTAAAAATATCTTGTCTACTTTATATTTCCGCTGTGCACTCTCTACTTGCTTTTTACTTATTGCAAAAGTTTTTTAACGACATCGTATCGCTATTCACCCCCCCCCTCTAGCGACACTTTCGATCCAACAATTCCAACCACTAAGTATATTGGTATTCGAATCCCAGTCCCTGTGGGATCGATAAATCTTTATTACTTGACGACATTCGTGCACTTACGGGCATTGAGCGCGAGCGTACGCTTTGAGTCCTCGATGGTATCCGTCGCGAGATTCGAGGTCTCATCTGTGCGCATCAGTATAAGTAGTATACGTATGAAGTTTCAAGATTTTTTAAAATATGTATATTTACTTATGCATTTTCAAATTTTGATTCTGATTTTTTATTTTTGATTTCTACATTTTCATATCAGTCTCACGCTTGATGATGATCGTGATGCATAAACGATTATGATCGTGGTAAAGAGTTGATCGCAGAGCTAATTTCAGGTAAACAAGAATATTTAGCCCATATTTCAGCTATGTTAGCTTACTCTAACTGCTCATAACCCTAGGATATGCCTTGAAAAGCATTAGAAAGGGTGAAAATCTAATGGTTATGGATTAGGAGAGTTGTTTAGGGTGTGTATCAATTTTAAGGTGTGTGAGAGTTCGTGTTTGAACTTTTGCCCTTAATTTTGATGGTTTAGTGTTCCTATAGGTTTTGTGATTCTCCAAGAACATTGTTGGTGCAATGGTCAAGAGGGAGCAAACCTTTAGGGGGAGGTATCCATCATGGGATGATGGATCTGTTCTTCCTTATGAGGGGGAGAAATGAGAATATGAGATGCCCAATTTGGAAATTGTTAAAGTTTATAGGAAGCCTCAATTAAGTGATATGGGACTTATCACTAGGAAGAGTGAAGGCATCCTAGGTGTTTTTAGACCAAGGGGGAGATTGCAAAATCTCATTGGGATATGAGACATTGACCTCCTTGAGGAGAACCTTTTTGATGTATGTCAAAAATGATGGGAAAACTCCGGATCTAATGTTCACAATATCGCGGGCGAATACTTCGCACAACTGCAGTGGAAATAATAATTATACCGGATCCCACCGGAGATCCATGCAAAACTATATAAATCATTTTCCATATTCTAGTCTAGATCTTATCTAGAGGAGAAATATACCTTCGGTGCATGCCCTTCGCAATCCCACTTTTCCAAATGTTGTCGAATCTCAATATGGTAAAGGTAACCGTATATCTATGGTATCCACACTGACACCCACACAAGCTTAAGAGTCACGTTGTTCTAGCAACCCTAGCAAAATGCCAAGAACTCTTTTGGAAGAAGGAGAGGAAGGAGGAGATGAGAGAAGTCTTTCTCTTGGCCCTTTTGGCTTGCATGCCCAAAACAAAAACCACACCAATTGTTTTCCACGTGAAACACCAAAAAGGCCATTTAAACCATTAGCCATCAATGTCATTATCTCCCCATTAAGAACTCTCTTAATACCAAGACCCTTGGTATTCCCTTCTTTAGTTCTCATCATGAATACCAAGCCCTTTGGTATTCCTATGCATGATTAATCAAATTAATCATGCATGATGATGAATCATCTTCCATGGTTCAACTTGAGTCTAACTCAAGTTTAACCATCTTGAGTCTAACTCAAATCTTGGCCATATGCTCAATTGTCCTTTTAGTCCAACTAAAAGAAACCATCTCCAAAACATAATGTCATTTTTGTGTGACCCTATAGGCTCTTGTAACGTTGGCAATGTATCTAAAACCCTTTTTAGATACATAAGAAATGAGCGACATCTAGAAATACATCATTTCTACCCAAGTTATAGGATCGTCGAGATCCGACAACTTTTTCGTGACAATTATCATGTATGACGGTGTCCTTCTATCTCTGATATCTTAGATCGATCAATGAGGCATAGACCGTGTCATCCCCTTATCGATCTTTATGTTTCTTGATCCCCAAGTAGACTCACTCAAACAAATGAGATCAATATCTCATATTGACTCATTTGAGCATGGTCATGCATTTCGTGGTCCTGCTCTATCAAGAGACCAAAGATATCACTCCCGTCATATGGGAGGGATAGATCCCATCTACATCACTCACATCCCTCTGCATAATTCATTACATACCCAGTGATCGCTGTTATAGTCACCCTGTTACGTACGGTGTGACGTTAGACGATACCAAAGTACATAACTCCTTATGTAGGGAACTGTAGTGACTTCAGGTCTAAAGACTATTCATACCAATAGTCACATGAGAAAGTATATGACACTCATATAACGATCCATGATACTTTCTCATGGCGGGTCAATTCAGTATATATATTCTCTAATATATATACCCATGTGTCAATGTGATATCACATATCCATGACTTGTGAGATCAAGTCATCCATTGACCTACATGCTAGTCTCAATGTTTTAATATTGCCCTTGTATATTAATACTTGACTAGGAATATTAAGAATAGTGTTCTCTACAGCTTCTCATAATCAATTCTACCAATTGATAAATTGTAGATTAGAACCTACTATTCAAGGGCATTATTATATTTATTTTAGCTGGCGCATGCATAAAGTAAATATAATAAACAATCCTTACCTTTTATTAATGAAATATGATACACATGATCCCTAATCAATCATCTCATGATTGACACTAAGGGCTGACATAACAAAAAAGGGGGAAATTTTATGGGATTACCAATTTGGAACAATTGGTAAGGAGATTTGAGTTAGGTACCCTAACTCAATGGCTTTGTGGTTTTTGTCAAACATCAAAAAGGGAGAGATTGTTAGTGCAATCGGTCCAGGTCACGATTGACCAGACTCGAGTTGGATTCGAGTAGTGTTTTGATGTTTGACAATGCTTTGGGGAGATTGTTAGTGCAATCGACCCGGATCATGATTGATCGGACTCGAGTTTGACTCGAGGGGTATTTTGTTGTTTGACTATATGGTTGACATGAGGTTGACCATATGATGGAAAGTCTAAGCATGGGTCTTAGCAAATGGAAAGTCCAACATGGCTTGGCAAGGGAAGTCCAAGGGGTGATATTGGTGGCGTAAAGTCCAAGGGTGGAGTCTTGGCAGCATAAGTCCAATGGTTGGTGGCGTAAAGTCCAAGCGGGAGTCTTGGCAACATAAGCCCAATGTGCCTTGGTGGTATAGACCAACTTAGCATGACAATAGTCGATTGAAGCACCTGAAGGCTAGCATAAGGATGAACAAGTCAAAGATGACTTGGAGGGATTCGATAGGCGTGAGGCTAATGAAGGTGGCTAGAAGGCTTAGTTCTAGGCTAAGGGTAGTCTAGCAAGTATGAGGGTATCATACTTGGGGTTAAACCTCAGGTTTGATGTTAACAGTCAACTGGGACTTTGGACCAGTCGACTGGTCAAGTGTTTTGACACTTGGCAGTTGAGTCGACTTGTAGCAGTCGATTGAGATTATGTCCAATCGCCAAGATGATCGATGGCTTGAGAAGTTGACTGCCTTGGATGGCAGTCAACTGTTGGTCGGAGTTACGAGCATAGAATGCTCGGTAGCCAACTGACCAGTTAGCTACGACCCTGGCAGTCGACTGCAAGTGTATACATTGGAATGGATGCTGACGTGGATTAAGCCATTGTCTCACAATAGTACTATTGGCAGTCGACTGGGGCCTTACGGTAGTCGACTATCAGACACGAATCCAGCCTGATGCAGGCATAAAAGGAGCAACTCGTGGAGGATTTGGGTAGCGATTTTTGGGGCGATTTTGGAGGGGAATTGCTGTTGAATTTCAGACCTTCAAGACCAATCCAAAGCAAGCAATAAGCAAGCAATGCCAAGTTCTTGTGTAAAGTGTTGTTTACTTATTTTGTGTATTGCTTAGTGTATTTGTTGTATTTCATTATATTACTCTTGTAATCGCTTATACGAGGTTTCTCCACCTTTGACTTGTTGTCGAGAAGGAGTTTTATTAGTGGTGTTATCATCACTAGAGCTCGTTGAGCTCACCCCGTGGAGTAGGAACCTTGAGGTTCCGAACCATGTTATATCTTGTGTATTTGTGTTTGTCTTGTATGTTTGTTTGTATTATTTCTATATTCTGCTGCGTACTAACAATCAAAGGCAAGCATGATCGAAATCCATCAAGCGACGTACGAACACACTATTCACCCCCCTCTAGCGACGGTCAATTCCCCAACACTTCGAACCAACCTCTCTTCCTTCGAGGGACACCGTACTTTAGTTAGGACTACCGTCAACCTCGCAACCCATACTCTTAGGATATTAACTCCGAACAACAACATCCACTGGATCACCGGTATTCGAATCTTAGTCTTTGTGGGATCTATAATATTTTATTACTTGACAACATCCATGCACTTGAGGGCATTGAGTGCGAGCACGCTCTTTGAGTCCTCAATGATCCTCGTCGAAGATTTGAGGTCGCTCTCGCGTGCATCATGTTTTTGGCGCCGTTGTCGTGGACATTTTCTTCGATATTGAATCGAAAGTGGATAGTTTGGATCAGATCTAGGGTACATTTGTTTTCTTGTTTTATTTTTATTTTATTTTCAGTTTACTCAGTTTTGATTTTTGCTATCTAAATTCAGTTTAGATTAATTTTAGTAGATATATTGCATCTTACTTTAGTTCAGTTTTAGTTTTTCTTCATTTGGTTTACTGCTTTATGTTATTTGATTTCCTTTTTATAAGTAGTATATATACTCCCGATTGTGCAACTTGGTTCATCGTATGCATAGACGCTTAGGGTCGAAAAATTTGCTTCCGATAGACCTAGAAATAGAATGAACCTACCATTGTAGGAGATTTGAACAGAGAAGTATGGAGGAGAAAAACACCCCTTTGGCAAACTTGGGTAGTCGACCTCTGCGGGATTACACAATCCCCAGTGCTAGAGGGTATAGGCTGAGTATAGCTGGACCGTCCACAACAGCTAACAATTTTGAATTAAAACCTACACTCATACACATGGTCCAGCAAAGCCAATTCGGAGGAGTTGCAACTGAGGACCTGAATCGACACCTAAAGATATTTTTAGAGATATGCTCAACATTGAAATTCAATGGAGTACCTGATAACTATCATTTTTTCATGTTATTTTGGTCCTTAATCTCACTATTTTTATCCTCTCTAGTGATTAATTATTGATTATTTGCATGTTTTATGAGTTGGATATATTTTTGGATCTTACTGCAAATTCTCCTAAATTTTGGACTTATATGCGAATTTTATCTTTGTTTGTAGGAGATCAAGATGACCCACTGGACTAGACTCAGATTGGATCAAATATGGCTTCATCTAAGGGTCATATTGGACATTTTAAGCTGAAAGAATCTGAGCCCTTCATTAAAATAAGAGGCAATTTAATTAAGGGTTCAGATCTATTTAATCTTGACCGTCCGATGAGATCTGATTGATCTGAGTCATCCGTCTAAATCTAGAGTGATCTGGTCCATACATTTAGATCTGAACATCTTGATCGTTCATCCGGATTCGATCGATCATGATTAGCCTTTCAGATTGATCAGATCCATCCATTTAACGTCGGAGAATTCTCAGCAGTAGGATGCAAAACCTTTAATTTGATTCATCAAGGCAATTAACCTAGCTTCAGTTGGACAGCTGAGATTTGATCCATCTTAGATCGGACGACCAAGGAAAAAGGATTTAAAAATCCAACATTTTCCCTTGATCGACAACCGGCTTCACTCTTCTTCCCGCACGCGACAAACGCCGACGCCCTCTACTTCAGCCGCACTCATCTCCTCCCATGCCGGTCGCCGGAGAGGAAGGGGATCCCCTCCTTCTCTGGTGACCGATGCCACTCCACCGCTGGCAGCTTCTTCTCCTCCACAGCTCTGCCCCATTTTCAAGCGACGCCGACGCATAGCTCCACCTCCGATCGGAGGTGTCATCCATAGCGCCGGCAGTCCAATTCCAGCTCCGACTCCATCCATTTAACTCCGGCAGAAGCTTCACACCTCCATCCGAGACCGGCCTATCAAGCACTCCCACGGATCTCCCACCACTGCTTTAGCGTCCGAATAGCATTTCCAACAGATTGCAATCCTTCAGTCTATGTGTTTTGATTGTCTTTTAATTTAGCTTGTTGAATGTTTGTAGTAGATTCAATCCTCCATGTTTAAATTGCATAAATTTGATTTAATTGATTTCATGCACACGTAGTGTTTGTTTAAATGCTTCTTAGAGTAATTAGGTTGTAGTTGATTAGTTTAGATTTAATTTCCTATTATGTTTTACTCTCATATTATTCTGCATATTTAAATTCCTATACTTTCTTGTTTGAATGCTTAGTTTAGGTTTCTTTTAATTTCATCGCACTCGTAGTTTAGTTAGATTAGAGCTTGATTACGTGTATTGTCTTTTCGTTCAGTAGACCTAGTCTTTCAAATTCCAAACCCTCATATTCAATAGAAAATCCAAAGCAATAATTAGAAATCCTAAGTTTACTATTCTGTCGATTACACTCGTTGGGAAACGATCCGGGCCATCCACTATATTATATTAGTATAGTTAGAGGGTTCGGTAATTAATTTGAAATGGTACCACGACAAATATCCATTCATCAAATTTTGGCACCGTTGCCGGGGAGTGTAATGATGCTTGGTAGACTTTGGATTGTTTGTCCATTTTTCTAAAAAAAAAAAAAAAATTCAAAAATCAAAATTTTTGTTTAGGGTTGCATTATTTTATTTCTTGTATATCCATGTATTTGGTCATATCTATTTCCTATGTCTTTTGATATTATTTGTTATAATTGCAGGAAAGAACAGGGAATTTCTTTAAACATGAATCCTTATTATCAGCCATTTGGAGACTTCAATCAGACTTATTATTCAGACCAAAATGAGCAGCAGAGCATTTTTCCTATTGAGCCTCAGAGCTACCCACGAGAATATTAGAACATATACGATCCAACTCTTAGTTCTTATAGTTATGATTGGGGAGATTCTTCAATGCAATATTAACAGCCCCAACGAATTTCAGAGCAACATGAGTACTTCCAACCTCAACAACAGAATAGATATGAATCATTTTCAAATACCTACAATTATGGTTGGATGGATCATTCAGGGTTCAAGTATGGAAGCACACAACAGAACATTCCTCAACCTCAATTCAACAATTTAGGGTGGACTGGTCATCAGAGCTTTGATAATGGAAATGAGCAACAACAGCATGATCAACCTTTTCTAGCATATCAGAGTCCAATATATCAAGACTACAATGAAGAAACCCTTGCTCTCAGTCAAGAAAATATACTAGAAAAGTTCTTGCAGCTAGCAATATTGTAGCAGCAAATGAGGAATAGTCATCAACAGCAACAAGAAAAGCTACAAAATTTACAAATCCAGCTAGATCAAATTGCATCATCCATTTGTCAGATACAAGCACAGGATTCCTTTCAGCCTCCGTCAAAGACCATTTCTATGGATATCGACGCGCTTAGGGAGATGGATTGTAGAGTGAGTGATGAGCATGTCTATGATTTAGCCGCTCCACAGGACTCCTATGAATCTTTGTCTTTGTGATGTTATTAGAATCTTGATGGATGTGAATTTGTAGATGAAGTTATTGTTGTAGCAGATGAAGTGGATGATGATACTAGTGGCTTGGATTTATTTTGTGATGTTATTTATGCCAGCGATCTTTGAGATATCTACGATTAGGCGAGTCGGAAAAATTAGTTGAGGATGATGTTAGTGAGTTGCCAGCTACTCCTATTTGCAGTTTTATTACAGATGATGTTGCAGATGAGACAGTGCCTACATAATTTTTATGTTTAGCTGTGCAACCACTCGATAAGCCTGATGAAGGAGTGATGGATAGCTGGATTTTTCCCCCAGACTGGACACTCCTATTTGAGCTGAAGACTCCAAGAATTTTGCTGATAAAGGCCATAACAACATATGCAATAATCCATCCCCAAGGCTGGACACTTTTTCTGAATCGCCTCCGACCACCAGAGATTACATATGATGCGGCGATCATATTGGAGGGAGCGACATGGACCTATTCTGATGATACCATGAAAGTGCTTAACCCCATTCAGTCCATTCCACTCCCGGCATGGATGCTTACACTGAATCTTCTTCAACCACTGGGACAGGATTTCTTTCGGAGCACTCCACTGCCTGAGTGACTCCTCTTGCTAAATCTTCTTCAACCGCTAGGATCTCAGGGGAGTTTGCTCCATTTCACCTCTTTTCTTTTCCTTTGTATATATGTTTCTTTTATTTCATTTGTTTTTGTTTTAGTTGTTAAGTTTTGATTGTTGAGTTTTTGTTTTATCGGGTTTTCAAATAAATTTCTTATGCATTCCTTTATATCATCTTAGAAGTCATGAAAGCTAGTTAAATTTGATTGTTGAGTTTCGGGGATTTATTAACTTGAATGGATTATTTGATTGCATGTGGTTACTACTTGGTGATGGATTCTGTGCTGATAGATTGAGATGATTTTTTTTCCATTCCTAGTGAGGATTGTGCCTATTTTTATTGCTTGTGTGTGGTGCACTTGTGGTCATTGTAACTCTAGAACTTGCTTTGATTCTTTCGAGACTGCACAACCATAGGTTTGCATGATTAGTATGAAGGCAATCTCACTTGTTTCCCTTTACTACTTTTGTTGTCATATGCTACTCAAATAATTTTCTTATCATACGCCATGCTATTTTCATTATTCATTCTATTGTCTTTCTATTCTTACATCATGTCATTTTTTTTCTTTTTCTTTCTTTCCTTCCATTACTTTCTTCTCCATTTCTATTTTTGGATGTGGAATATTGGATGTTCCATGATGAGTATTTTGCCCGGGACGGACAAAAGTTTAAGTGTGGGGGAGAGAGTATCTTAGGAGAATTTAGTGTTAGCATAGGCAAGTCATGCTTGATCACCATGGCTAGCCATGCTCTTTATCTTTTTAGCTGAGCTTAATGTTTTCTTTCTTGAAGCATAGGGAAGTGCACTACATGTTGAAAAAAAAAAGTTTGAAAAAAAAAAGATGAAAGAGAAAGCTGAAAAAAAAGTTGAAAAAAAAATAAATTGGGTGCCCATGAAATAAAAAAAAAGTATTGTGAAAATTTTGACATGTGGTGTCATTCATTTTTATTTATGTGTGATAGTATTTTTGCTAACGACATCCTTTGTTGCAGTTATTGAGAGATTTATTATATATCATGTGTAGTTTTGTATTGAAGAATGTGATAAGGGTTGTTTACATGTTTATTGGGTTGGAAGAAAAATTTAGGGCAATGCTTTCTTGTACTCATTTATATAGCATTCCAGTATTTCCATATTTTTTTCTTGCATTTCTTTAGTTATTTCATTTCTTATCTTTCTTTTTTTTCATAGATCTTGTCATTTTTCTTGTACTCATATTTCCCTTAGATTCTTAATAAGCTTTCAATGATTGTGCATTCTTATGTGTATATAGTGGTGAAGGTAGAAGAAAAGCAAACATATGGTAGTTCATAAACCATGAGTAGCTTGAGTGAACTCCACTATTACATGCTTATGAGAGCGAGAGAAACCATCACTTACCTTGTGAGGCTTAGTCATTCTTAGTCTATTCATAATGGATTGAAGTTACCATGTTTGTTAACCTATGTAAGATTTGAGTCCATGATTGCTTGAGTCTTTGAGATTTGACAATCCTAGGTAACTTTCTTTCACGATCTTCTATGTATGCTTGGGAATTGCTAGGGAAATATACTTTCAGTTTATCTTTAGTTTTATTTAGTTGCTTGGGACGTGCAAGAATAAGTGTGGGGGAATTGATAACTATCATTTTGTCATGTAATTTTGGTCCTTAATCTCACTATTTTTATCCTCTCTAGTGATTAATTATTGATTATTTGCATGTTTTATGAGTTGGATATTTTTTGGATCTTATTGTAAATTCTCCTAAATTTTGGACTTATATGCGAATTTTATCTTTGTTTATAGGAGATCAAGATGAGCCACTGGACTAGACTCAGATTGGATCAAATATGGCTTCATCTAAGGGTCATATTGGGAATTTTAAGCTGAAAGAATTTGAGCCCTTCATTAAAATAAGAGGCAATTTAATTAAGGGTTCAAATCTATTTAATCTTAACCATCCGATGAGATCTGATTGATCTGAGCCATCCGTCTAAATCTGGAGTGATATGGTCCATACATTTAGATCTGAACATCTTGACCGTTCATCCGGATTCGACCGATCATGATTAGCCTTTCAGATTGATCAGATCCATCCATTTAACATTGGAGAATTCTCAGCCGTAGGATGCACAACCCTTAATTTGATTCATCAAGGCAATTAACCTAGATTCAGTTGGACGGCTGAGATTTGATCCATCTTAGATCGGACGGCCAAGGAAAAAGGCTTTAAAAATCCAACATTTTCCCTTGATCGACAGCCGGCTTCACTCTTCTTCCCGCACGCGACAAACGCTAGCGCCCTCTCCTTCAGCCACGCTCATCTCCTCCCTCGTCGGTCGCCGGAGAGGAAGGGGATCCCTTCCTTCTTCGGTGACTGGTGCCATTCCACCGCTGGCAGCTTCTTCTCCTCCGCAGCTCCGCCCCATTTTCAAGCGACACCGACGTACAGCTCCACCTCCGATCGGAGGTGTCATCCACCGGCTCGGCTCCATCCATATAACTTCACAGGACCCGGCCAGACCGGTATCAGGCATCTCCACGGATCTCGGCCCGCCCTGTTTTAGCATCTGAATAGCATTTCCAGCGGATTGCAATCCTTCAGTCTATGTGTTTTGATTGTCTTTTAATTTAGCTTGTTGAATGTTTGTAGTAGATTCAATCTTCCATGTTTAAATTGCACAAATTCGATTTAATTGATTTCATGCACACGTAGTGTTTGGTTAAATGCTTCTTAGAGTAATTAGGTTGTAGTTGATTAGTTTAGATTTAATTTCCTATTATGTTTTACTCTCATGTTATTTTGCATATTTAAATTCTTGTACTTTCTTGTTTGAATGCTTAGTTTAGGTTTCTTTTAATTTCATCGCACTCGTAGTTTAGTTAGATTAGAGCTTGATTACGTGTATTGTCTTTTCGTTCAGTAGACTTAGTCTTTCAAATTCCAAACCCTCATATTCAATAGAAAATCCAAAACAATAATTAGAAATCCTAAGTTTACTATTCTGTCGATTAAACTCGTTGGGAAAGGATCCGGGCCATCCACTATACTATATTAGTATAGTTAGAGGGTTCGGTAATTAATTTGAAACGGTACCACGACAAATATCCGTTCATCATTACCCACTGATGCGATCCGTCTGAACCTCTTCCCATTCTCACTGCAAGACAAGGCGAAGACATGGCTACATTCCCTTCCATCAGGAAGCATCATCACATGGGAGCAGTGTGAGCAGCAGTTTATGAATAAATTCTTCCCACCAAGTAAGGCTGCTCACATGCACCACTTGATTACTAGCTTTTGCCAGGAGGGAGAGTCCCTGTTTGAAGCTTGGGATCGCTACAAAGTGCTACTCTATCAATGCCCCCATCACGGTCTAGAGAGGTGTTTGGTGGTCCACATATTCTATAATGGGATCACATATGCCATGAAAGTTTCCCTCGATTCTACTACAGGAGGAGCATTAATGAACAAGACCATTGAGGAAGCGGAAGAGTTGATTGAGGAGGTGACCCAGAACCACGACCAATGGGTTTCCGAGCGGAGTCACCCAACACCTGTAGTCAGGAGATATGTTGTTAATTCCATTGATCATCTAGCGGCAAGGATGGACGCACTAAGCAGACGTTTTGACTACCAAACCCTTGCTTTTGTATGTGTGACCAACTCCTTTAGTGATGGAGTAGCAGCATATCAGCAGGACTATTGTGGAGAGCAAAGCGGATCCGAGGATCAGGTTAAGCATGTTGATGCGGTGGGCAAGTACAATCAGAGGCCCAATAATCCATATTTCAGCACATACAACCCTGAATGGAGGAACCACTCAAATTTTTCCTACAAAAATAATTCTAGAAATTTCCAATAGTCGGGAGGATATGAGCGGTAGGGTAGCGGGCAGCGGACAACAACAACCACCTAAGTCTAGACTTGAGTCCATGATTGAAGGCTTCATTGCTTCTCAAACGAAGGCTAATGCAGAATTCCAGCAGTAGCATCAAAGAGCCGAAGAGGCACTGAGGGAGTTGAAGTCTTCTATCGATGGGCTCACAAGACACACCAAGATGCTGGAAAGGCAAGTGGCCCAAATAGCCAAGACCATATCACAAACCATGGACAATTCTCCCCTGCCATCCGAGCAAAACCTGTTTAAGGAAGAGTGAGCATACAGCGAGGTGGTAGGTCAGAAAAGCAAAGTCACTAAGGGGTGCGCAACCATAATCTCAACTTTGCCAAACCAAGCAAAAATTGAAGATAAGATTCTTCCCAAGCCTGAGAACCCTGATGATTTTGTATTAGCTTGCATGATCTATGGGGAGAGCATCAACGAAGCATTATGTGACCTAGGATCATCCATTAGTGTTATGCCCTACACGATCTATAGGGAGATGGGACTGAGTGGGTTACAACTGGCTGGCCTGGCTATTCGTATGGCAGATGACACGATCAGGGAACTAGTTGGCATGCTGGACATATCTATTATAATAGAGAGTTTTGTGATACCCACAGACTTCATTATATTGGACATAGGACAAAACCCTCAAAACCCGATCATCTTAGGGAGACCGTTTCTAGCAACTGCAGGAGCACACATAGACATGAAGGTGCACAAAGTCTCCTTGGAAGTGGATGGTGAGATTATCATATTCAACTTATCAAAGTGTAAGGCTCCATTCTCAGAGGAGTATACTTTCTGCAGGATAGCAAATACCCCACTGGGAGATAAAGATTCAGAAACGAAAAAAAGGAGGTTAACAGAGCCACCGGAGCCGAGCTAAAGCAAAGTTATATGGTCGAGCTAAAGACCCTAAACAAACGCTTCTTGGGAGGCAACCAAAGTTTAAATTTACATGTTTTTATTCTTTTTGCATTCATGCATGTTAGTTTAGACTTTAATTTTTGCCCATTGGAATCTTCACAAGTGTTTTAGTGTCAGATAGAGCTTGCTAGGTAGAAAAGAGATCCCTTGTTGGAACCTCAGAAGGAAGCACGGGCGGTCATGTGGATTCCACACGGTCATTCCCAATGGTCAGAAGAGCACACAGCGGGGGCATGTGGAAAGTCTCAAATCGTGTTGCACTCCGGGAGAAATCCAGAGTCCCACACGGTCGCCCGTGTGAATATCACACGACCGTGCCGAATCCAGAACTTTTTCCAAGCAGGGCACCTTATTCCACGCCGAGAGTATACACGTGCACCTCCTTCTTTTTCCACTTTTGAGCAAGATGCAGCTACGTCGGCTTATGACTTGTCCAAGTTCCGATTGCGCCTCGATGATATTTATGCCGAGCAGCAGACATAGGGGCAATGATGGGAGGAGCACAACACCTACATGCAGGCGAATTTTTAGAGCCTCTGAGAGTATCTCCAATAGGCCGTGGAGTTTTATGGTGAGTCCTAAGCTTATTTTAAAGAGGAGGCTTCCTATTGCCAAGATATTCGGCAGCACATGCGTGCTACACAAGCGCAGTGGGCCAGGGAGGAGGAGCATAGAGCCACAGCTGCATCCACTAGTTCCCAAATCGACCACATGTACATGTGGCATCAGCAGCTGAGCACCAGATTCTCCAAGGAGCCCGACATGTCAAGACTGCCGAATTTCCCACCTCGACCGCCATTATAGATGTATGATTTCATTTAAGTCTGGGGGGAGAACCTCGAATTTTGATATGCCCTTCTTCTAGCAGTAGTTTCTTTCTTGACATTTAGGTTTAGTTTTAGATTATTTGCATTTACTTATCCATGCATACGGTATTTAGGTTCCTTTCAACACTTTGTTGTTTGTCATTTTAAGATGCCTTAGTAGTATTCTTAAAATTTCTCATGATTTGCTTCCATACCATAAAGAGCTTAACTTCATTTATCTTGTGGTATTTTATTTTTGGTTGCGTTGATGAATGTTCTAGATTTCTACTTGTTAGCATTTATCTTTCACTTATACTTGATGAATATTCTGAAAGGAAAAATCTATTACATACATAGTTTTAATTCATCCTAGTAGTCTAGTACTTTGGAATCCATAGGTGACTCTAGATTTAACATTTTAGTTACTGGAGATGCTCGGATTGTGTAAGCCCATTTGGAAAAATCAAAATACCAAAGAGCTAGAGAGGAACAAAGTTTCTTGAAAAATAAATAATAATAATAATCAAAAGAAAAAAAAAGAGAGTGAAAAAAATGGGGAAAAAGAAAAAAAAAGAGAGAGTTAAAAATAGTTTTTGTGGGTGGAAATGGTTAGGTGCCTCTTTAAGACCGAGTTAGGTTACTGGGGAAACACCTACCAATTTCTCTCAATATTGAGCATGCCTTTGAGACTTTATGATAATTCTAGGGAATGACCCTCGTTTATGGTAGGTAAGTGTCTAAAAGTCGGAGACCTTAGGAAAGCTATAGGATGATGACTTAACTCACTGTGGAACGAGTATCCCTTAGGAAAATTCTCTCAGCACATGCACAAAAATCAAACTTAGTGAACTTTTAGAACATATCTATTTGCTTTGATTGAAAATACCACTTGATAATTTAGTTAACATGCTAGGTATGGGTGTAGGGGATCGTTGGAACGCTAGAGGGGGGGTGAATAGCATCGTGCTATGCGTCGATGGAATTCGATCGCGTGTTCGTCTACAAACTTCGTTAGCGCAGCGGAATATAGATAATAATAACAATAACGAAATAGACAATTATACGAACACAAGCATATAATGTGGTTCGGAACCGAATGGTTCCTACTCCATAGATCGAGCTCTAAAGAGCTCTAGCGATGCCACAAACACCACTAAACAATAAACTCCTTCTCGACAACACGTCGGAGGTGGAGAAACCTCTTACAACAGTTTACAACAATAAACTAAATACAACAAGTAATTATAATGAAATACAATACAATACAAGTAAAGAAAATACTTTACGAATGCCTTTGGATTGCTTGAAGAATGACCTTGGAGACCATGATTTGCAGTAACAAATTGCCCAAAGGATGCTCAAGAACCGATTGGCTTTTTCTCATCCACGAGCTCCATTTATATCTTCTGCCTGGGCTGGAAAAAGTCGATCAGTCGACTGATCGGGACCATCAGTCGACTGATCACACTGTTGCTATGAGATAATGGTGTAATCCATGCTGGAAAAATCCAACAGCTAAGACATCAATCGACTGATTATGACCATCAGTCGACTGATCAAACCATCACTAGACTGCTGACTGCAGCGGTCGAGTGAGACTCCATTATGTGCTCCAAAACCGAGCATCGATCGGTGATCACTGATCGATCATTGCTCCACCAATCACCGATCACCTCTGGCGTCAGTTGCTAGGCCAGTCCCGCAGTCAAAACCTAGTTGATTTACTACATTCGACTGCCACATGGCACTAGTCGACTGGCACACCTCAAACATGAGGTTTTAGCCCAAGTATGGTTCCCCCATACTTGCTAGACCACCCTTAGCCTAGACCTAAACCTTCTTGCCACCTCTATCAACCTCACACCTCTCAGATCCCTTCAAGTCATCCATGACTTTTTCATCCATCGTGCTAGCCTTCAAGTGCTTCCATCGACTATGTCATGCTAACAGTGTCTACACCACCAAGGCACATTGGACTTACACCGCCAAGACTCCGCTTAGACTTTATGCCGCCAACCATTGGACTCATGCTGCCAAGACTCCCACTTGGACTTTATGCCGCCAATATCAAATCCCTTGGACTTCTCAAATGCCAAGACTCTAGCTTGGGCTTTCCCTTGCCAACCCATGTTGGACTTTCCATGCTAAGACCCATGCTTGGACTTTTCCTTGTCAAGACCCATGCTTGGACTTTACATGCCAAGTACTCAAGACTTGGACTTTCCATGACATGGTCAACTCCAGTCAACCATCAAAGTCTCCCTTGAGTCAAACTCGAGTCCGATTAAACCTAACCCGAATTGATTGTATAAATAATCTTCCCAAAACATCAACAAACATTAATGTCAAACATCAATGTCAACTTACTTTGCCAAACATCAAAACATCACTTGAGTCAAACTCGAGTCCGATCAATCGTGACCTGGGCCTGATTGCACTAACAATCTCCCCCTTTTTGATGTTTGACAAAAACACATACCTTTGAGTTAGAACACTAACTCAAATTTCCTTACCAATTATCCCAAATTGGTAAGTTCACATTCTCCCTCCTTTTTGACATACATCAAAAAGGTTCTCTCCAAGGAGGTCAATGTCTCATGTCCCAATGAGATCTTACAATCTTTTCCTTGGTCCAAAAATACCTAGGATGCCTACCATCTTCCTAGTGATAAGTCCCATATCACTTAAGAGAGGCAATCCTATTCACTCTCCCAATTTCAAAATTGGGTCTCTCAAAATCTCATTTTCTCCCTCATGAGGAAAATTACAATCCATCATCCCATGATGGATACCTCCCCCTAAAGGCTTGCTCCCCCTTGACCATTGCACCAACAATGTTCTTGGGAACTCCCTAAGCCAAGAGGAACTCTAAACCATAAAAAATAAGGTTAAAAGTTCAAACATGAACTCTCCCCACCTTAAATTTGATACATTATCCTAACATCTCTCCTAATCCATATCCAATGGATTTTCACCCTTTAAAATGCTTCCCAAAGCATATCCTAGAGTTAGGAGTGATTAGGAACCTTTACCGTAGCTGAAACCGGGCTAAACAAACCTTGTTTTCCCGAAATTAGCATTGACAGTCGACTCTCTCAGCATCCAGTCGATTGTCACCCTCATCAGTCGACTGCCATACCCAGGGCAGTCGACTGATAATTGAAATATCAGAATTTTAATTATCAGAAACAAAATTCAGAAAATCATAAGTAATTCTATGTATATCGAAAAATCATGAAAATTCATACGTATATTACTTATAGTCAATACAATGTGTGAAAAATGATAGAAAAATATTTTACCCATAAAATATCGAAATTGATACAGAATCTAAAAGTGAATAAAAACTTCAAAGTTTTAGCTTACTTTGTATCAATCTCATCAATGGTGATTGCTATCAAAAGATAAACTTCACCAAGGTGTTTTAAAAGGATTTTAAAATGTTTTTAAAACCTTATTTTGGATCATATTCCTTGGGCTCAATGTACATGACTTGCACACAAACTTTCCCAATGATCCACAAATGAAATAAGATGAGTTTTAGTTCATCTAGATGCAAAAACTATGCACCTTGAACTTAACTCATATCCTAGCATCTCACATGTATCTAGGGTGTATAAATACACATACATGTCAATGTAATGTGAGATGTGGGTTTTGTTCTCCCTAATCTAGAGTTTCATGTATTTTTCTAAGGCAACTCTACTTGATTCCCTTATAAATGGGACTCCAAGTCATACCATTGTCGTTAAATCAATTTTAATCAATTTAAATGCATGAAATGATCATGGCATAATGATAGCATAAGTAAATCATGGCCAATGATCATGATGTCATGACATATGATTAAATTTAAAAACACATGACATTTAATCCTTAATCCTAAACATGATCATGACATATAAATGATAAACATAAACATGATGTCATGGCATGTTATATGACAAACAAAGTATGACATATAAAAAATATAGGTATAATAATACCTAAATTTTAATATTAGTTTCCATTTGATATAATTAAGTATATTTTTCCATATTGCCTAAAATTCCCAAAGTGTGCCAAAAACCCAAAATGACACACTAAGACCTCTAATCCTAAATTGTGCCAATTTAATTGATTTTTCATAATTCCAAAAATGCATTGGCACATCCTAAATTCTTTTAGGATCATAAGATCAAATCTATTTTCAAGGTATCCATAACCTTGAAAATAACCTAAAGTGTCACCTTTATCATGGTTGAGTTAACTACCCATCTAATCAAGGTTAGACACCCTAAACCCATCTAGCGTGAATCAATCACGCTCTTAGGAACCCAAAACCTATTTGAGCTCCTAGGGTTAACTAGGTATTCCTTAGGGATAACCTCCCTAGATACCTTCCTAATGACCCTTCTAGGCTTGTTAGCCTTGGTCATTTTGGTCTTACCTAGGTTGACTCTAGGGGTAACTCCCCTTGCAACCTTCTTAGTGGCCACCCTAGGTTTCCTTGAAACCCTAGCCACTAGGCACATACCTTGGTCAACTCTAGGGATGACTTTCCTATTAACCTTGGTCTTCCTAGACCTAACTTGAGTTTCATAATCTAATGGAACATTGTGATAGGTCTTTTTGGGCTTAAGCTTGCCCTTAGATGGTTCTTGTTTCCTAGGTCTTGACTTTTGACCAATTGACCCTAGGTTTTGACTTCTAGACCCTAAGTGTTGACCACTTGACCTTTGAAATTGATTTTGAATCTTCCAAAGGGTCTTTTCCAATTTTTCAAGTCTTGACCTTATTGCTTGATTTTCTAATTCTAATTGCCCAATTTTAGAATTTTGGTTTGATCTTTGGGCATTGTCCTTTCTAGACATATGCCTAGTCTATTTAGGATTAAAACCTAGGTGCTCTTGTATTTTCCTAATAGATTCCCTAGGTAAGGTTTTTCTAGAGACATTAGTCCCAAATTTCTCCTTATTTCCTAAGTGGACACTTTTAGCTCCTAAACAAAAATATTTATCATTCCTAGCATGCTCTTTATGATAAATAGCAACATTGCTTACATTATTTCTAGCATGCTTTTTATCCCTAGAAATTGAAGGTGCATAAATAAATTTTACCTTAGGGTTAGCTTTAGAAGCTCCCCCTACTTGTGATGCTCCCCTTTGCCCCTTCTTCTCCCCCCTTCGGGCTTTGATTCCGGTAATGTCCCGGTTGCCGACATTTGAAGCAAATCACTTGCTCCTTGCTTTTGGTTGTTGAGGGACCGACATCCTTGACTTTTGGTGTTGGAGAAAACTTCTTAACTCTTTTCGGACACTTACTTTTGTAGTGTCTGGATTCCCTACACTCAAAGCATATTATATGATTTTTATTTACAATTGACATGCTTGAGTTACCTATGATGGTGAAAAGTGCCGGAATTGGAGCTTCTTCATCTTGACCGGATGTCGAAGCTTCTTCTTGTTGCTCCGGAGTGGAAATTCTTTCCTCCCCCTCAATCCTAGAGGTGGAGGTTTCTTCTACTTCTTCCACCTCCTCTTCCACCGATCCGGATGTTGACTCCTCTTCAACTTCTGACTCCTCACTTGCTCGTGAGGATGATGAACTCTCTTCATCCTCTTTCTTATCTTCTTCTACTTGTGCCAAGTGGGGATTCTCATTGAACTTGGACAATTTGTCCCATAGCTCCTTGGTGTCAAGATATTCACCTAGCCTAGACAAAACATCATTGGGTATCAAATCTTCTAAAAGTTTTGTTACCTTGACTTCAATCTTGAATTTTTGTCGTTGCTCTTGGGTCCATTTCTTCAACTTGAGGACTTGTCCCTTCTTATCCCTAGGAGATTCAAAGCCTTCTACGAGGATGAACCAATCCTCTATGTCCATCATCAAGAATGTTTCCATTCTTGCTCTCCACGCCGAAAAGTCTTCTCGATCATATGGTGGTGGAGTGTTGATGTCCCATCCAAACTTGTCTTGGAATTCCATCTTCACCCTCTAGCATGCTCCCTTAGTTGTTAAACCTTGAAGAGCGGCCTCGCTCTGATACCACTTGTAAGGGATCGTTGGAACGCTAAAGGGGGGGGGTGAATAGCGTCGTGCTATGCGTCAAAGGAATTCGATCGCGTGTTCGTCTACAAACTTCGTTAGCACAATGGAATATAGATAATAATAACAATAACGAAATAGACAATTACATGAACACAAGCATATAATGTGGTTCAGAATCGAATGGTTCATACTCCACGGATCGAGCTCTAAAGAGCTCTAGCGATGCCACAAACACCACTAAACAATAAACTCCTTCTTGACAACACGTCGAAGGTGGAGAAACCTCTTACAATAGTTTACAACAATAAACTAAATACAACAAGCAATTATAATAAACTACAATGCAATATAAGTAAAGAAAACACTTTACGAATGCCTTTGGATTGCTTGCTTTTGGTTGCTTGAAGAATGACCTTGGAGACCCTGATTTGCAGCAACAAATCACCCCAAGGATGCTCAAGAACCAGTTGGCTTTTTCTCCTCCATGAGCTCCATTTATATCTTCTGCCTGGGCTGGAAAAAGCCGATCAGTCGACTGATCGGGACCATCAGTCGACTGATCACACTGTTGTTGTGAGACAACGTTGTAATCCACGTTAGAAAAATCCAACGGCTAGGACATCAGTGGATTGATTATGACCATCAGTCGACTGATCAAGCCATCACTCGACTGTTGATCGCAGCGGTCGAGTGAGACTCCATTCTGTGCTCCAAATCCTGAGCACCAATCGACTGATCACACGATCAGTCCACTGCTCGCTAATCAGTCGATTGCTCACCTCTGGCAGTCGACTGCTAGGCCAATTCCCGCAGTCAAACCCTAGTTGACTTACTACAGTCGACTACCACATGACACCAGTCGACTGTAACACCTCAAACATGAGGATTTAGCCCAAGTATGGTTCCCCCATACTTGCTAGACCACCCTTATCCTAGACCTAAGCCTTCTAGCCACCTCCATCAGCCTCACGCCTCTCGGATCCCTTCAAGTCATCCATGACTTGTTCATCCATCGCGCCTGCCTTCAGGTGCTTCCATCGGCTATGTCATGCTAACGGTGTCTACACCACCAAGGCATATTGGACTTACGTAGCCAAGACTCCGCTTAGACTTTACACCGCCAACCATTGGACTCATGCTGCCAAGACTCCCGCTTGGACTTTATGCCGCCAATATCAAACCCCTTGGACTTCTCAAATGCCAAGACTCAAGCTTGGACTTTCCCTTGCCAACCCATGTTGGACTTTCCATGCCAAGACCCATGCTTGGACTTTTCCTTGCCAAGTCCCATGCTTGGACTTTACATGCCAAGTACTCAAGACTTGGACTTTCCATGAAATGGTCAACTCTAGTCAACCATCAAAGTCTCCCTCGAGTCAAACTCAAGTCCGGTTAAACCTAACCCGGGTTGATTGTATAAACAATCTCCCCAAAACATCAACAAACATTAATGTCAACTTACTTTGTCAAACATCAAAACATCACTCGAGTCAAACTCGAGTCCAGTCAATCGTGACCTGGGTCGATTGCACCAACAATGGGAACAATGTTTTTTAAATTTCATTGCACTGAGGTTTGCTTGAGGACAAGCAAAGATCTAAGTCTAGGAGAATTGATGTGAGCAAAACATATAGGATTTTAGGAGTAGTTTTAGCACAATCTCATTGCATTTTGTACTTTTTTCATGCATATTCTTCCTAGTTTTGCATTCATTTCCTATTTTCTAGCTCGAGGATTTTCTCTCACTATTTTTATGTGCAGGATGACATTTTGGAGGTAAAACGACACATTTTTGGAGCCAAACTAAGGCGAGCATGCTCTGGCCATGATTCTTCCAAAACATGGGCATGCTCTGGAGCAAAAGAAGGCATTCACCGAATAGTTTAGAGGCGGACATGGCCTGGCCATGTGATTCTCACATGGCTGTGTCCAAAATACCAGTGCTCCACACGACCGACCATGTGGATTCCACACGACCATGTCGTGTTAGCCCAAGTTGGCACAAGTTAGGGTTTCATGGGGATTTAATGAAAGTCAACTCCTCTTCTATAAATAAGAAGGCATGCCCAAACCCTAAGGGGGAGGCCCAATGACTAAGATGACAAGAGGGTGCCCTAAAAAGCACCGGAGACTCGCAAAGGGAGGAATGAAGAGGCTAGAAGAATCTTCTTGACGCTCCGACACCGTGGAGAACAACCAAGACACGTAAATTGGATAGGAGAGAAAGTGCTCTGTTTATTTTCTCATTCTACTTGCATTGTAATTACTTTCTTAAGATGTCTTGTATTTATTCATATTGTTCTATGGAGTAGATACTTCGATTATAGGATTATGGAGTAACTTGTGTATGTAAACATGCTAGATCAAATAATTATTCATCTCTTTTGATTCTATTTGCAATTGTGTATTGTTGAGATCGATGAGGATTACGTCTTGATTCTATTTATATTGAACATAGGCGATACAAAGGGTGGCATCTTTTGTATCAAAAATCTAGAAGAACCAAGGATGAACCTTGCGATCATCCTACCTCCCGTAATTGTAGATGATAGAATATGATAGAGTAGAATATGAAATACGATCTGCCTCTTCATAGGGATTATTAGGACATCTTTGTACCCTAATAACCTATCTTAGTAGAAGGCCAGAAGTAGGAGAGATTAACTCTAGAAGGGTTGAGGGACCTTAGTGATAGAGGGCTCCCAACGGTATAAACCTCCTAAGCTTTGACGATCCGAAAGGGAATCTTGGTTAGGAATAGGTTGTTCCTGGTAGAAGAAAAAGTTCATTGGGTAAATGCATGATAATCCTCCCTCAAGATCGTAATTAGAGATCCCAATGCATCTAATTGATAGCATGTTCCACGATGCACAAGTGAAATCGAAGCCCTAGAATCCTTTTAGAGAATAGCAAACCAACCTTCTCTTCCTCCGAGTGACATCGTACCTGAGTTTAGACTACCGTAAACCTTGCAACCCATTCTCTTAGGATATTAACTCCGAACAACAACATCCACTAAACAAATGGTATTCGAATCTAAGTCTCTGTGGGATTGATAATGTTTTATTACTTGATGACATTCATGCACTTGCGGGCGTTGAGAACGAGTGCGCACTTCGAGTCCTTGATGATCCTCGTCGAAGATTTGAGGTCGCTCCCACATGCATCAGTACACATACTAAATACAAAAGATTACTTAGGAAAATTTACCTTTAAAATAACTACCAACATATTTCTAGGATATTTGATCACTAGTAAAGCCTATAGGGTATATAACAATGAATCTTTAAAAAACGAATAAACAATTAATGTAGTATTTGATGAAGAAAATAATCCAATGAAATTTGAAGTAAACATTTAATTAAACAATAAAGACTCAGGAATTGAGGTTAGACCTGAACCTAACCTAGAAGGTGAATCAAGCATAAACCCTACTCCGAATCAATCTAGAGTACAAATTTATCATCCAATTAACCAAGTATTAGGTGATCCAAATCTAGGAGTTCGAACTAGGGCATCCTATAGAAATCTAAGTCAAATTTCACTTATATCTAAAATTGAACCTAAAAACATAGAACAAGCTCTCCTTGACCATGATTTGATCATTGTTGTGCAAGAAGAGTTAGCTCAATTCACTAGGAGTCAAGTTTAGGAATTAGTACCCCCACCTGTAGGAAAAACAATCATAGGAACAAGATGGATATTTTGAAATAAACTTGATGACAAAGGTGAAGTTATAAGGAATAAATCTAGATTAGTAGCTAAAGGGTTTAGTAAAGTAGAAGGGTTGGACTATGATGAAACCTACGAACCCGTAGCGAGACTTGAATCAATTAGATTGCTGCTAGCCTATGCTGCACATCGAGGTTTTAAACTATTTCAAATGGATGTCAAGTCAGCATTTCTAAATGATTTTATCAAAGAAGAGGTGTATGTTAGCCAACCACCAGGATTTGAAAACTTAGGCAAACCTAACCATGTACTTAAACTTAGGAAAGCCTTATATCGATTAAAGCAAGCACCTAGGGCTTGGTATGAGAGACTATCGATTTATCTTAAAACTAAGGGATTTAATCAAGGATTAATTGACCCAACTTTATTCATAAAAACTTTAGGAAAAGAAATATTTATAGCACAAATCTATGTAGATGACATAATATTTGGAACAACAAACACAATACTACAAAATGAATTCATTTCTTTAATGGAAAGTGATTTTGAAATGAGTTTAGTAGGTGAACTCACTTTCTTCTTAGGCTTACAAATAAAATAAATAAGAGATGGAATCTATATGCATCAACATATATAAATACGCTAAGGAATTAATTAGTAAATTTTGCATGAAAAATTCTAAAGAAATTAATACACCGATGGAAACTAATGTAAACATTGGAGAAGATTTAGAAGGGAAAAACTATAAATTTAAAATACTATAGGAGTGCAATAGGTAGCCTTCTATACTTAACTGCAAGTTGACCTAATATACTCTTTACAGTAAGTATGTGTGTAAGATTTCAGTCTTGTGCTAAAGAATCACATCTAACCTTTGTAAAAAGAATCTTTAGATACATAAAAGGAACACTAAATGTAGGAATCTGATACCCTAGGTTGAGTGAGTTTGGACTAATCAGCTACTCTGATTCAGATTATGTCGGTAGTAAACTCAATAGGAAAAGTACAAGTGATTGTTGTCAACTCCTAGGATCAAGTTAAGTGAGTTGGTGGAGTAGAAAACAACATTGTGTTGCTTTGTGTACTACCGAAGCGGAATACATAGTCATGGGTGAGTGTGTAGCTCAACTTCTTTGGATGAAGCACACTCTAAAGGACTTTCAACTAAACTTTAGTAATACTAAAGTCATGATTGATAACATTATCTCAATTAATCTAACTAAAAATCCTATATATCACTCTAGAACTAAACACATAGAAGTAAAGCACCATTTTATAAGAGAACATGTAGCTAATGGAGACCTAAAACTTGAATACGTAGAATCAAAATCAAACTTAGCAGACATGTTTACTAAACCATTACCTAAAGCGGAGTTCAGTTTGCTTAGACAAAAACTAGGAATGTGTGTAGTAGAGTAGGACTTATCTTTACTTATTATTTATCATTTTCTTTTATACTACATGGAACTAGTATGAACCTATAGTTTTTTTAAGGAGCCAACACATCTCACAACACATAGGTTTAATATGATTGTGTACTGAGCCACATAGATGGGCGTGAGATATTAGAACCTTACTCCTGATTCCAGATGTAGAACAAGTGCATCAACATGAATCATGGAGTATACTTTTTCAAAATAACCAACTTTAATCAAGACTTATTGATTATCTAATATCAATTGAGTCAGGACAGAGTTGAGCATTCTTATAAAGACAATTTGTTAGATGAGTTATGTTGAAAATATTATTTTATAAAATGGGCACATGCTTGAATTCATAGAGACTTGTAATTATTTCCTTTATCATTTGAATTTTTAGTGCTTTCTCAGAAGGTTTATTAGAATTTGACATTTCCTGAGACTCTTTTACTTTTTATATATGGTAAAAGCACCTTTTCATAAATATTTTTGATATATGGCAAAGGGGGAGAAAGGTTAAAACTAGAGAGATTGGTTCGTGGAGAATTTTTCATTTTCTATTTTCTATTTTCCTTTTCCAGAAAATAGAAAATGATTTTTTTGTGTTTTCCAGTTTTTCAGAAAACACTCTTTTATTTTTTGGAAAACGAAAATGGAAACAGTAAATGATTTTTTTGTGTTTTCCAAATTTCCAGAAAATTCTCCTTTATTTTCTGGAAAACGGAGATGGAAAACGCCAACCAAATGTGTTTTCTCATTTTCTCATAAAATGAAAATGGAAAATACAAAATTTTCCGCCTACTAAACGCTATAAGTTCAAAATTAAGAGGTTAAATTTTAAGAACTTAGTTTTTTTTTCAAAACTATATAGTTTTTTAATTCTCACTATTTCCTTAATCTGTTCGCATAGACTATAAAGGTGAGACTGATCGGCCAAAGTACCAGATAATCAGCAATACGCAACCGAACCTAGATTTTGAAAATGACAAAGATTCAAAGTTAAGCTATCTTGTTATCTCATATGTGATGTTGAGTGTGCTAGTAATGTATTAAGCTTTGCAAAGATCGATGATGCCAGGAGAATCTCAGGAAGTTGAGAAACCTCGATGGTCGTATGGATCGACACCAAGGACAATCTCAATGGGATGAGAAACCTCGATGGTCGGTTGACCTAGTCAAAAGATGTCAGGAGAACCTCAGGAAGTTGAGGATCCTCGGTGGTCGAGTGACCAGAAGCTAAGCGACAAGTCAAAAGGACCAAAGGTAAGCTCCGGGTGTGGAGCGATGGTAAGGATGCGTCCTCCGTACAGGGACAACCGTAGGCGACGATCTGACTAAGACTTTCGGAGGAAGGTCTAAGTCGAGGTCAGATGGTACAAGACCATTGGAGTTGTTCGCTATATTGTTCTTGAGCTAACCATGTGTTTCAGGTAACTTATCAAGACATCATTCGACTGGAGAAAAATGGCAGTCGACTGGATCACAATCAGTTGACTTCTATAAGCTTTAGTTGACTACTAGTGAATCTAGACACTTCGAAGAAAGTCAAGATAAGAGCCACAAAATGAGGGGAGATAGGCTTATTTGACTCAGATCTAGATCTCAATGAGATGGGACTTGAAAGGCTATAAAAGGAGAGGCAAATAACCCTTTTTCACTAACTTGAAAGGTTTCCAAAAGTGCTCCACCAATCCAAGTGTTCATCATCATGCAACAATGTCGTAACATCGACTGTGTTTCAAACACTCATTCTCTTAAGTCAGTAGTGCTTGTTTACTTAAATTATTCTTGTTCTTTGTGTTCTAATTGCTAAGAGGAGAGGTAGGAGTGATACCTCATCCTCTACATTTTTGTATATCTTTCGTATCTCTTACTTCCAACGAGGAAGAGAGTTTTAGTGGATTGCTCATCGAAAGCGATCAAGGATCGCGGGGCCTTGGACTAGCAAATGGTTGATTGTGAACCAAGTAAAAACAAACTTGTTCTTGTGTTTTGGCTTTATTTATTTCCATTGCACGTTTTGATTTTAATAAAGAAAAGAAAGTTTTTCGAATGCTATTCACCCCCCCCCCCTCTAGCATTTCTCGGTCCTACATTTCATACATGTTTTATGCTTTTTCCCTTTATTTTGCACTTGTTTACTACTTTCTAATGTGGGGATCTACTCTTTCTACTTTTGTGCAGGGAGGCATGTTTGATGAAAAATGGCTAAATAAATGGAGCTCAAGGAAGGTAAGCATGCTTTGGCTATGTTCAAAAGACACGAGCACGCTTTGGACAAAAAAATGATGTTCACTAGGAGCTCCAGAAAGAGACACGGCTGACCGTGCTAAATTAACACGATCGTGCCTTTTTCCGAAAGAAGGTTTCAAGTCACTACTTCCTAAGTTTCACACGGCCGACCATATGGATTCCACATGGTCGTGTGGCGATAGTGTGACTTATGCTGATTCAATTTTGTAGGTAAATAAGGAAATTTGGTTTCACTCCTATATATAGAAAGGCACGTCTAAACCCTAGGGGGAGGCTCGATTGCTGGGATGGAAAGAAGGTGCCCTAAAAAGCACCGAAGGCTCGTAATGGGGAGGAAGGAAGTGTCTCAAAGACCCGAATCAATGCTCCAACACCTTGAAGAGCAACCAAGATCTCGCATTAGATCCAATTGGGCATATTATTTCTCATTTCAATTCTATTTGGATTGTAATGATTTATAAAAAGATGTCTTGTGTTTGTTTTTCCTTATTCATGGAGTAGATACTTTGATTCTATGATTAGGGAGTAACTTGTGTAAGTTGGACATGCTTGTTCAAATATCTATTCATTTTTTTTTAGTTATGTTTGCAATTTATATTGTTTAGATGAATGAAAGTTATGTCTTGATTCTATATTTACTGTACTAGTCGATATAAGGGGGAAAGCCTTTGTATTGAATTCTAGGAGAAGCAAGGAGGAACTTTACGGTCATCCTCCCTCCCATAACCATAGGAAGTAGGATGTGAAAGGGTAGGATATGAAGTATGATCCACCTTTTAATAGGGATCAATAGAACATCCTAGAACCCCATGAACCTATTCCAGCAGAAGGCCCAAAGTAGGAGACATCAACTCTAAAATGGTTGTGGGACTCCAGTCATAGGGGGCTCCCAAAGATATCAACCCCCTAAGCTTTGACAATCCAGAAAGGGAACTTGGCTAGGATTAGATAATTCCTGGTAGAAGCAAAAGTTCATCGGGATTACACACGATGATCCTTTTTCAAGATCACTACTAGAGATCCTAGGAGTATTAAATTGATAGCATATTCAACAATGCATAAGTGAAACTGAAATCCTGGAATCCTTTAAGCAACATTGTGACCCCCTTTGCTTTCTCCAAGTGACACCGTGATGTAAGTGAGAGGTATCCTAAGGAAATCACCTTAGAAGTTATTAATAAAATTTACTATTTGAGTATACATTATCTATGTATTTGATTGGATCTTAAACTCATATACTGAAATCCACAAGACAATGCATAGCATGAGAGAAATTATGATTGGATCACAGTTAGGTATCTCATCATGTATAAATATGCAAGTATTGAAACTATGCCTAGTCGATGAATTGATAAGATTGGACATCATCAATTCTGTGAGACTAGCACATGTTATTCTCCTTGGTTTATCCAAGCATTCAGTACTCACTGAATGAAAGCATAGGGATGCTGAGAGTAAACATGTGGATGCTAGTTATGGTAACTAGTTCATTGGAGTGACCTGCTATGAGACTTCATATGGTTCTATATGTCGTTGAAGATCTCATTACAACTCGAGTGCAAGCATCCTTAGACTTGAGGTATTCAAGTCACCTTGATGATTACGCCTTATACTTTGACTTCTTTGCAGCCATCTCCATAGGAGGTGTAACTTCGGGATGATTGGGTATAAGCCAAAGTGATCGAAGGTGTTTAAATAGCCCACAACAGATTCACCACTCCTGATAAAGGAGATTTATACCCTAGGCCTCTTGTCAGGATTATTATTTAGAAGTCTGTGGCCAGAGCAAACATGTTAAGAAGATGGTCTTCTTATTAACATGTAGGAGTAACTTAAATCCACAATATAAGAAAACTAACTTGGGCTAGGTGTGACGTAGTCAGCCTAGTGGGGATGAACACATAGATCATGTTCTGAACCAAGTGGGTATAGGATGAGTGAAAGGAGCAAGACACGAACAATTGTAGTTGTTGAAGGGTTCAGAAACATTCTGGAGTCGATTTAGACTTTTCGATCAATTGTGGGTCATGATGCACATCTAGGTGCCACTCATTATCTATTCATAATTAAGGACTTAATTACGAATGACCAACATAACCAGAAACCTATTGGGTCACACACACTACGGGTGATCTCAAGATGTAAAACAAGTTTGAGAATGAGATTCTCAATGAGAGGATATATCTAGATGGACCAGACCAAGGGGGTGCGAAACGGAGGTTATGGAACCTCCTTTGGCCTTGTTGGACTTAGCATGACCATATTGCACCTAAACGAACTCAAACGAACCATACAGAGCCTCACATGGTCGTGCCTAACCTAGCACGGGCCGTGCCTGACTCTGGCCAAAAATGACAAAAACCTGGGCTATGCCCAAAAGTACACACGGCTGGTCGTGTATCCTGGCATGGTCATACCTTTTGGCACGGCTAGCCGTGTGTAAGACACATGGCCATGTCGCAACTCCGTCATTTTTGGAGATTTCTCTTATGGATTTTTTTTTGGGTTGTTCTTACCTTAATTATGGGAAGATAGGTTCTGTTTAAGCCTCCTAAAATGCACTAATCAAGAGATCTATAAATAGAACCCTTGATAATCTTTGGAAAAAGAGTTCTAATCTTTTAGGTTTCTTTCGTTGGTAGTCGTCTTCATCTCTCTTCTTCTCTTTATTGGTGCAGGGGCACCAGATAATCGAACCTAGGTTTTAATTATGGCAAAGATCCAAAGTTATGGTCATATTGTTATCTCATGAGCTGAATTAAGTATGCAGGAAATGGTTAAGCTAAGCTGAAGGTCAGCGACACTCGGAGAATCCCGAGTCAGGAAATCGTAGTGGTCGAGCGACACTGGGAGAACATCATGGGAGTCGAAACACCTAGGTGAAGATCAGAAGCAAAGCAACATGTCATAAAGGACCAGAGGTAAACACAAGTACGAAGAAAGATGGTAAGGTCATGTCCTCTGTACGGGGACATCCTTAGGCAATGATCCGACTAAGACTTCCAAAGGAAGGTCTAGGCCGAGATCGGACGGTAAGGAACCATCATATTTACCAATTTTCATGCTAACCTCTTCCTGCAGGGAAGTGGCTAGGTTGGCAGTCGATGGTTGGCAATTGGGAAGTGGACTTATGCACATCAGTCGACTGATGGCGACGAATCAGCCTTTTGCACTAGGTCAAAACGGATAATGTTTGACACGGCCACTTCGCGATAAGATAAGATGCCACCTGGTGATAAGTTCCAAAAGTTGAGGATCTATATCAAGACATATTCCAAGGCAAAAATCTATAAAAGGAGGGGAGGACTCCAACCCAAAGATCATCCGTCTTGCTCTCAAAGTGCTTCTGCAACGCCAAAGCTCTAACGTCATCTTAACGTCGATGCAATGCCAAGTTCAGAATCTCTTCGTCGGCAGCAACAAGTATTAGTTTTTATTTATTGTATTTGTGGCTTTAATCATAATAAGGTGAGGTAGGCTTGTTGCATCATCCTCGTGTTTTCGTTTTTGTGATCGTTGTCTCCTACCTTCAACGAGGAGGTGACTCTATAGTGGATTGCCCCTTCGTACGCGGTCAAGGATCGCGGGGCCTTGGAGTAGCAAACATTGGGCTATGAACCAAGTAAAAATAATCTTGTTTTATTTATTTTTCCGCTGTGCTTGCTCTTATTTTAACGTTGAGAAGAAAGTTTCACGCTCGCTATTCACCCCCCTCTAGCGACACTTTCGATCCATCAATTGGTATCATAGCGGGGGCGCTAAGATTTGGTGAAACCACCAATCTAACACTTTTTTGGCTTTCTTTTTGTATTTTTTGATTCGTAAATTACTTCTATTATTTCTCCCGCACTACTAATCCAAGACAAAGTCTTGGTACCCTTTTTTGGTTGTCTATTTGCAAGTATCGATCGAACTATTCTCTTTTGGAGTAGCCGACGATAAAATGGGCATAACTTTTCATACAAGTTGACCCACAAAACGTGCTACCCACCGAATCATAGCTCTCTAAGAGATCTACACATCTTATGAGGGTTTACCCTCGTAACAAGCTATCTTCATTCCCAAAAACCAACATTTAGTACCCTTTCGAAGACATCGAAGGTCACCAAGTCTTGTAATTCCTTTTGGTTTTTATTTGTGTTTTGCAAGATAATTAATAGCTCACATTGAGGGTTATAGCACCACCCAAACTCTATTCTTTAACGAAAATGATTTCCGTTATTGGAAAGGTCGGATGGAGTGTTTCTTGAAAACACAAGTCGAGACTTGGATAATAATCCAAATCGTCTTTGCTCTACCCACCAATGATCAAGGGGAGCCTTTGGATTTTGACAAGTGGGCCAATGCAACCAAGAGACAAATCGAAGCTGATGCAAAAGCAACCCAAGTGTTGCAATGCGGCTTATCCAAGGAGGAGCTCAACCGAATTGGACTGTTGATTAGTGCCAAAGACCTATGGACTAAGTTAATCGAGCTACACGAAAAGACATCTGATGCTAAGGTAAGCAAAAGTGATTTACTCAATAAATTGTATAATCTAAAGATGCAGGATCACGAGACCGCTTTGCAACTCCATGTGCGGATGCAAGACATCTTGAACGATCTACATGCCATCGGACAAAAGGTAGACAATCAGGATATAATAAGGTACACTCTTAATGCTTTTCGTAGGACCACCTTGTGGGCATCCATGGTTGATGCATACAAGGTTTCTAAGGACCTTTCTAAGATTAGATTAGATGAGCTCTTTTTCGAATTCGAACTTCACAAACAAACTAAAATGATCCGGGCCGAGAGAGGTATTGCATTGATTGTAGGTCAAAGAGGAAAGGAGAAGAGCAAGCCACCTCCCGAGTAAGAAGAAGGATCCGAACCCGAGGATGAACCCGAGTCTGAATCTGAAGAGGAGGTCGCGATAGTGAACATGGTGTAGAGAATAATTCAAAAAGAAAGGAGGTAATCGAAGAATAAAAAGAAGGGGTAATTCAAACCAAAGAAAAAGGGAGCAAAGAAGGCTTTTCATACAACTTGGAACAATAAAGATCAAGACGATGGCTTAGCAATCATGGCAAAGCCGGTAGAGTCCGAGTCCGAAGCCGAATACGAATCCAACTCCGACTCCGAGGATAAATTCTAGTCAAGATTCAAAACTGGATCAAAAGAAAAGATTAAGGTAACTGTTCATTAATTGCAAACTTATATCATGCAATTAAGTTGCTAAATAGGAAATTAACTAAGTTTGAGTCTAGGATTGAGTCGTTACTTGAGGAGATTGAAACCCTCGAGCAAGGGGCTACTCTAACCTCTTCAACTAGTCAGGTTCAAGAGGGAAACTCAACTAATGTTGAAAAACATGAGAAGGAGAATTCTCTCTTGAAAGGACGAGTTCAAGAGGTGGAGGCTAGGTTGGAAAGGTTCACGTTGGGATCCAAGAATCTTAACCGACTACATGGAACTCAAAGAGTCATGTACAACAAAGCTAGACTCGGATTTACGTCAACGACTACGAATAAATTGTACATGTCTATTGTGAATCGTAGTCATCAAAGAGTCCAAGCATGGGTCCAAAAAATTTTATTAAATTCACATATAAGGACTAATAAGTATTGGATTTCCCAGGATCAAGTCTACTATGTGGATAGACCAAATTAGTTCAATGGTCAAGGAGGAGCTAGTACTAAAATTGTGTACCCACTCTCTGAGAATCTTTGCATATTCTTTTAAATTCTAGAATGGTTAGATAGGACTAATAGTTAGTCAACCTTGATAACATGGTATCAGGACGCGGAGAGATGATAGTACGTTAGGGAAATAAAGTCTTGTGTATTTGAGCTAGATAAGGCATATCTAGCTTGGTGCACTTGGCTGAGTTGAACTAGGTGAAGCTACCTCATAGTATCCTAAACTAGTTAGACCAGGAAGTAGCCCTAAGTGACTTAAGTGATATTTTCTTGAATTTGGCTTTGTCTAAGGAAGTGGTCGTTGTTCCAATCAAAGAAGGCCCCTATGCCTCGCCACGATCTGGAAGCTAGTTTCTCGAAAAGTTACTTAATGATCTAATGGTTAAATCCGAATCTAACCCAAGGTTGACTATCTTTAAACAAGTTCAAATCATCTCACAAAACATATAAGGTGAACACAATCTAAGACACATAGAATGGGTGAGATGTTAAGGATAATTGAAATACACTTAACATAACCTTTTCAAAATGCTACCTATTTTCTCAACTATTGTACTTAACGAATATATACAATTCTCTAGGCCAAAGTTTAGCGCCCCCTACATCTCTTATACTTCATATATTTGACTAAGGGATAGAGCAAACTAACCCTAAGGGTTATATTATAAAACTTTAAATTATTGGTGCAGAGGGACACACCTCGACCAATCTATCTAACTATTGCTAGACGCATGCTTGGGCTCAGTTGATTTATCTTTAATAATTTTAGACACATGTTGTTTTTAAACCCCTATTTTATATAAAAACCCCAACACCTTTTTTGATTTATGACAAAATGGAGAGAAGAGAGAAAGTTAAGGAGGAGTAATAAAAATTTAATTTTTAAAAAATTCAAAGTATCCCTTTCAAAACTCACCTAGGGTTAAGGGGGAGTTTTTGAAAGGGTGTTTATCATTTACTCTACATGTTTTATGCTTTAATTTTTCCCTTAACTTTGTGTCAGTTTGCCATAGATCAAAAAGGGGGAGATTGTTGGTGCAAAGGTATAAGATAATCGAACTTAGATTTTGATTATGGTAAAGACCCAAAGTTAAGGTCATATTGTTATCTAATGAGCTGAATTAAGTGTGCAGGAAATGGTTAAGCTAAGCCGAAGGTCAGCGACACTCGGAAGAATCCCGAGTAAGGAAACCATAGTGGTCGGGTGACACCGGGAGAACTTCTTGGGAGTCGAAGAACCCAGGTGAAGACCGAAAGCAAAGCGACAGGTCATATAGGACCAAAGGTAAGCACGAGTACGAAGAGAGATGGTAAGATCGTGTCCTATGTACGGGGACATCCTTAGGTGACGATGCAACTAAGACTTCCAAAGGAAGGTCTAGGTCGAGATTGGATGGTAAGGAACCGTTATATTTATCATTTTCCATGCTAACCTCTTACTGTAGGAAAGTGGCCAGGTATGCAGTCGACTGATGCACATTAGTCAACTGATGGCGATAAATCAGCCTTTTGTGCTAGGTCAAAATGGATAATGTTGTTGGGAAACCGGTCCAGATCTGACGTTCACAATGTCACGGGCGAATACTTCACACAATGGCAGAGGAAATAAATTAAACCGGATCCCACCAGAGATCCATGCAAAACTATATAAATCATTTTCTAGTCTAGATCTAATCTAGAGGAGGATTATACCTTCGGAGCGTGCCCTTCGCCATCTCGCTTTTCCAAACGCCGTCGGATCTCAATACTGTAAGGGTTACCGTATATCTATGGTATCCACACTGACACCCACATGATTTGGAGTCACATTGTGCTAGCAACCCCTAGCAAAATGCCAAAACCTCTTTGGAAGAAGAAGGAGAGGAAGGAGAAGATTAGAGAACACTTTCTCTTGGCCCCTTTTGGCTTGCACACACAAAATACCAAAAGTCACACCACCAATTTGTGATCCACACGTTGAAGCCATTTTAATCCAATAGCAACCATTGCCATTAACTCCCCATTAAGACATCTCTTAATACCATGACCCTTGGTATTCTCCTTCATGAATTCTCATCATGAATACCAAGGCTATTGGTATTCCCATGCATGATTAATCAAATTAATCATGCATGTGCAGGGAGTTGCTTCGGAGGCTCATTGGCTCCCAAATCCCCGGATTAAAATTTTCACTAATGAAAGAACTAATCCGGATGGGATGAGTTTCCTTAGCACAACCAATTCGTCGTCGTGCTAACAACTTGAGTGATCGCTTGAACAAACTAGTTGTTCAAGCAACACAACTCTTCTAGTTGGTTAGCCGCGAAAAAGACGACGGACGGATCGCCGGTTTTTGTGTTTGTCTTCGGGGTCCATGATTATACAAAATATATACAAATGCACACTTGTATAATCAACACATAAAAGAACATGCTAAGATCAGAAAATAAAGTTGTAAAACTTTTATACCTCACGATCTTCTACCGTATGTCCTATCCTCCTCGTGGACGACGTGTGGGCGAAGATCCTCCACGAGTAGAAGCCTTCTAGATCGTGTTCTTCCCTTCCTTGTTCGTTGCGAACAAAGAGAAGAACAAAACAAAACTCTTCCTTTCTAGAACCGGCCACCAATCAAAAGAGCTCGATGTAACCGCCGGCCAAGGAATGAATGGATGAAGCGCCGACCACCAATGAATGGAGAACCGCCGGCCACCTTGGAGAGAATGGAGGAATGAACGCCAGCCAACCTTGAAGAGAGGTTGCCGCCGGCCAAGGAATAAGAGAGGGAACAATGAGGATGGGCGCCGGCCACAACTTGTTTGAAGAAGATGGATGCCGGCCACAACTTGTTGGAAGAAGATGGGCGCCGGCCACTTTCCAAGAATTGCCGCCCAAGCCTTAGCTTCCAAACCCTAGCCGCCCAACCTAAAACCCTAACTCCAAGAGCACTTGAACCATCCTTGCCGCCCAACCTAAGCCCTCTATTTATATAATTGGGGTTAAGCCTCTTTTAATCTCCACCGTCAGATCTAGGGATTTAATCTCCACCGTCGGATCTAGGGTTTTATCCCAACCATCGGATCTAGGGTTTCATCCCAACCGTCGGATCTAGGATTTCATCCCAACCATTGGATCTAGGGATTCATCCTAATCGTCGGATCTAGGGTTTCATCCCAACCATCGGATAAATCCCAACCGTTGGTTCTAGGGTTTCATCCCAACCATCAGATCTAGGGATTTAATCCCAACCGTTGATTCTAGAGTTTTGTTTTACATCCTTGGATCTAGATTTCATGAGGATTATATTAGGCTACGATAGGGACCATAAGGAGGAGTTGGATCTTGGCCACCCGATGGATCGGAACCACACAAACTTGATCCATCAATGATGTTCCATTCCACTAGAGGATCATCATTGAACTACCTCACCAACCCCCATAAATTAATATGGGCTCCATATATTATTTGTACATTCATCTCCTCGTGTTTAAGATATCGAATGTCCGTCAATTAATTGATTTACTGACATCAATTAATTAACATCTAACTCCTTGAGCAGTACCACTCAACCTTATCATCATGTTGACTAAGTCAACCAACTGGGTTTACATGATGAACCTTATGAGCTCCTCAAGGGGACATCATCAACCTAGTATATAGGACACGGTTTCCTCATATAATCAACAGCACACTATGTAAATAATATCATTTCCCAACTTACCGGGCATATTGATTTAATCCATCTAAATCTCACCCTCTGGTAAATCAAAGAAATAAATACTAAGTACATGTGCCCATTATTATATCGGGATTAAGAGCATGTACAACATAATATCCGAGGTCCGATTCAATTATGTAGTCAACAATTAATTGAATCACCTCTATGTCGGTCCTGCTCAATACACCTAAGTGTACTAGTGTAACTCTATGTTCAAGACAAAATAATACCAAGCTACACTACAACCATGCCAATGGTTTGTCAAAAACCATCTTGGTTGTGAGCCTCTACTTATATTTTACAAGGGACTAATAACATGATCTTCTGTGCCACACCAAGCACCATGTTATCTACAATGTAAAATATTAAACAATATGCACACACATATAATAAATATATAAAGTGCAAACAATGATCATGTGATTCTTATTCCAAAATAAAATGTTCATACAAAAAGAGCTAGGCTTTCAGTATACATTCCAACAGCATGATGATGAATCATCTTCCATGGTTTAACTTGAGTCTAACTCAAGTTTAACCAGTTTGAGTCTAACTCAAATCTTGGCCATATGCTCAATTGTCCTTTTAGTCCAACTAAAAGAAACCTTCTTCAAAACAGAATTCCATTTGTGTGTGACCCTATAGGCTCTTATAACGTTGGCAATGTATCTAAAACCCTTTTAGATACATAAGCAATGAGCGGCATCTAGCAATACATCATTACTACCCAAGTTACAAGATCATCGAGATCCGATAACCTTTCCATGACTATTATCATTTATGATGGTGTCCTTCTATCTATGATATCTTAGATCGATCAATGAGGCATAGACCGTGTCATCCCCTTATCGATCTTTATGTTCCTTGATCCTCAAGGACATTATTATATTTATTTTAGCTGGCACATGCATAAAGTAAATATAATAAACAATTTTTTCCTTTTATTAATGAAATATGATATACATGATCCCTAATCAATCATCTCATGATTGACACTACATCTCATGATTGACACTAAGGGCTGACACTAACAATCTCTCACTAGCACTAGTGTCAATCACTGTAATCTCTATGACCCAGTGACCTAGTATGACCATCATGCTTTCTCTGTGCCAAATCCTTGGTCAGGGGATCCGCAATGTTAGCATCAGTATCTACTCTGCATATCAGCACATCTCCTCTATCGATGATCTCTCGAATGAGGTGATACCGCCATAGTATATGTTTGGAACGCTGGTGAGAACGAGGTTCCTTAGCCTGCGCTATAGCCCCGTTGTTGTCACAATAAAGCTCTATAGGGCTCACAATGCTAGGAACTACACCAAGCTCAGAAACAAACTTTCTGATCCAAACTGCCTCCTTTGCTGCATCTGATGCAGCAATGTACTTGGCTTCTATTGTAGAATCTGTGACTGTGTCCTGCTTCGAACACTTCTAGCTCACAACACCACCATTCAGACAAAATACATACCTTGATTGCGATCGCAAATCATCTCTGTCGGTTTGGAAGCTTGCATCGCTGTAACCCTTTACAACTAGCTCCTCATCACCTCCAAAGATCAAGAAATATTCTTTCGTCCTTCTCAAGTACTTAAGAATATTCTTAACTGCTATCCAGTGACACTCACAGGGATCCGACTGGTACCTACTCATCATGCTCAAAGCATACGAGACATCGGGGCGAGTACAAATCATGGAGTACATGATAGATCCTATAGCAGATGCATAAGGAATCTGATCCATGCGTTGTTTCTCTTCCGTAGAAGAGGGACATTGAGTCTTCGAAAGACTTACACCATGTGGCATTGGCAGAAATCCCTTCTTGGAATTCTGCATGGCAAAACGCTTAAGCACGTTGTCAATATATGTACTCTGACTCAGGCCAAGCAATCTCCTAGATCTATCCCTATAGATCTTGATGCCAAGAATATAGGCTGCTTCACCTAAGTCCTTCATTGAGAAATAATTCCCAAGCCAAGTCTTCACAGACTCCAGCATAGGGATATCATTTCCAATGAGTAGTATGTCATCTACATACAAAATGAGGAAAACAACTGTGCTCCCACTAGCCTTCTTGTAGACACAAGGTTCATCTTCGTTCTTAATGAAATCAAACATTTTTATCACATCATCGAATCGATGATTCCAGCTTCTAGAAGCTTTCTTTAAACCATAAATGGACCTATGCAACTTACAAACTTTTCTAGCATCCTTTGGATTGACAAAACCCTCAATATGTGTCATATATGTTGGAAATTTGACGCCGCTAGAGGGGGGGTAAATAGCGTTTGACCATTCGTAGATGGAATTCGATCGCGTGTTCGTGTCTACAAGTTTCGTTAGCACAGTGGAATATATATATGATAACAATAATGAAACACAATCACAAACACAATAACACGAAGATTTAACGTGGTTTGTGTTAGTAATATATATGAGAGATGTCCTAAGGCAATCACCTTATGTATGAACCATTTATATGATAAATGAAGATTCACTATTTGAGTATACATGTTTCATGTATTTGATTGGATCTTAAACTCATTTACTGAATATCCACGATGCGATTCACAGCATGAGAGAATTTGTGATTGGATCACAACTAGTGAGTATCTCTACATGTGTAATTGTGATGTATCAGAATTATCCCTAGTCGATGAATTGATGGATTTGGACACCATCAATTCTGTCGAGACTAGCACGAGGTATACTCCTTGGTGTATCCAAGCGGTGATTCTCACCGGGGGAGACATTGTGATGTCCGAGTTGATCGTGGATGCTAGTTATGGTAACTAGTTCATTGGAGTGACCGGTAGTAAGACTTCATATGGTTCTCTGCATATATAGATATGTCAATGAAGTTCTTCGTGGCTTAAGTGCGATGTTCCTTTGACTTGCGGTATTCAAGTCATCTTGATCATGGAGACTTATGCTTTGACATCTTAAGCAAACATCTCTAAGGAGATGTGGACCCGGGATGATTGGGTATAAGTCGAAGTGATCGAAGGTGTTTGAATAGCCTATAAAGGATTCACCACTCCTTGCGAGGAGATGTATACCCATGGCCTCTCGTCGGATTGTTACTAAAGTCTTTGGCCAAAACATTACATGTTTAGAGTAAGGTACTCTTCGATACATGTGGAGTAACTAGAATCTGTAGGACGAGGAAATGATACTTGGGCTAGTTGTGACGTAGTCAGCCTAGTGGGGACTGACACAATAGACCATGTCCTGAACCAAGTGGGTATAAGATGAGTGAAGGGAATGGGGCACGAATCATTTGAGCTGCTGAAGGGTTTCAGAAATAGTTCTAGATCAACCGTTGATCTTTTCGGTTAATTGGGGATCATGATGTACTACTAGGTGCCACTCATGGTCGTTCTATAATTAATGGTTAATTATAGACGGCCAACATAAACCGAGAACCTATTTGGTCACACGCACAACGAGCGTAATCCAAAGGATTTAAAACGAGCTTGAGAATGGGATTCTCAGACCGAGAGAAACTAGGTTTGGTTGGACCAAACATAAAGCGAGCATGAAATCGTTTCAGTCGCAATGGAAGCGTGGATGGGCCGAGTCTTATGAAGACGTAATGGATAAACCAAAATGGTTTGGTTCTAATCCAATGAAGGAGAATAAACCAAAGGGTTTGGTTTATTTTAAACGAATGAACCAAAAGTTGGTTCGGTTCGTTTTAACTTAAAATAAACCATCATGGTTTGGTTTATTTTAACTTATCTTAATGGAGCGGGTTAACGGGCCTAATGGTTATGATCCAATAACCAGTAAGATAATTAGTTCTCTATAAAAGAGGGCTTAATGGATAATTAAGCCCTAATCCAAAACCCTAGCCTCAAGAGTTGCCGCCCACCCCTTGAAGGATTCGGCGCCAACCCTAGGCTGCCGCCCCTCTCCTCCTCCAACCGGCGTCCAGAAGGAGCCTTCCTTCCCCCTCGCCGGCGTCGAGCTGCTGCCGGTTGGTGCTTCGGTGATCTTCTTTGGGTGTGGCGATAAGGTGACCACTTGGCTTCCTTGTTTTGGCCGGCGCCTACTCCTCCACCAAGTTGTCCAGTTTTCTAGACAGCTTCTTCTCCTCTAGTCAGAGCGTCGTTTGGACGACGGTTAGAGCTCCGACAGCGGCTAACTTACCGGGGATTCGATCTCCGGTAATCCTCTGAGGTGGAGGACGAAGGATTCGTCAATTGGTTGATGAATACCTCTCTGGAGAAGCGGGTTTTTGAGAACTCGTATTAGGATTCGAATTTGGATTCGGATCGTGATCATCTCTCGATCACGTCGTCTTCAACACGAGGCTAGTAACCCGTACGAAGACGAAGCTTGTGGCTTAGCGAAGTCATCCCGAGGAACTCGGCGTGGATACGGATAGAGACGATTCTAGCGAGGATCGTTCCGGTTGATGCCATTCCCGCTACACGTCATACGAAAGGTATAACGTAGTTAAATTTCCTTTTATTGCAAATTTAAATTTACGGTTATGTCTACACTTGTTGTAATATGCATGCGTGTATTGTGTGTGTTGTAATAAATAGAAGTATTTATTATTTTTATTGCTTCCGCTGTGTTCATGTTTACGAAACATGATCGAACACACACACACCGCGGTGCCAGAAACCCAACAGTTTGGAACCACACGGTTCCTACTCCACGGATCGAGCTCTAACGAGCTCTAGCGACGCCAATGCAATCACTAATCAATAAACTCCTTCTCGACAACAAGTCGGAGGCGAAGAAACCTCGTACAAACGTTTACAATAATAAACGAAAGAAATACAAGCAAATACAAAGGAAATGTAAAGAACACTTTACAAAACTAGGGTTTGAGCGCTTTGCTTGTTGGTTGCTTGGATGAGGTTGAAAAGCCCTGAAATGCACCTGCAAATCGCCTTCAAATCTCCTCAAGAAAGCTCCCCAAGAACTGATAATGAAATCCTCCATGAGCTCCTCTTTTTGACCTGCATCGGGCTGGATTTCCGCCTATCAGTCGACTTCCATAAGTCACCAGTCGACTGATGCCACTGTTGTCGTGAGACAACGGCTCAATCCACGTCGGACAAGTTCCAACGGGACTCTTGGCAGTTGACTGCCAGCGCCCGTAGCCGACTGCTTAGTCGGCTACGGACCGTTCTGTGCTCAACATTGGACAAGAAGTCGTCTGCCGACCCTTGGCAGTCGACTGCCGTCGACACCAGTGGACTGCTCCAATGAGAAGTCGACTGCCAGAGCATTTCCAGCTCTAAACTGGATATCGAACTCAAGTCGACTCACGGCAATCGAACCGGCCATAATGCCAGTCGACTGCCAACCTCAAAAATGAGGTTTTAACTCAAGTATGGTGCCCCCAGTTGGATCTTGGCCACCCGATGGATCGAAACAACACAAACTTGATCCATCAATGATGTTCCATTCCACTAGAGGATCATCATTGAACTACCTGACCAACCCCCATAAATCAATATGGGCTCCATATATTATTTGTGCATCCATCTCCCCGTGTTTAAGATATCGAATGTCCGTCAATTAATTGATTTACTGACCATCAATTAATTAACATCTAACTCCTCGAGTAGTACCACTCAACCTTATCATCATGTTGACTAAGTCAACCAGCTGAGTTTACATGATGAACCTTATGAGCTCCTCAAGGGGACATCATCAACCTAATATATAGGACATGGTTTCCTCCTATAATCAATGGCACACCATGTAAATAATATCATTTCCCAACTTACCGGGCATATTGATTTAATCCATTTAAATCTCACCCTTTGGTAAATCAAAGAAATAAATACTAAGTACATGTGCCCGTTATTATATCGGGATTAAGAGCATGTACAACATAATATCCGAGGTTCGATTCAATTATGTAGTCAGCAATAAATTGAATCACCTCTATGTCGGTCCTGCTCAATACACGTAAGTGTACTAATGTAACTCTATGTTCAAGACAAAACAATACCAAGCTACACTACAACCATGCCAATGGTTTGTCCAAAACCATCTTGGTTGTGAGCCTCTACTTATATTCTACAAGATACTGATAACATGATCTTCTGTGCCACACCAAGCACCATGTTATCTACAATGTAAAATATTAGACAATATGCACACATATAATAAATATATAAAGTGCAAACAATGATCATGTGATTCTTATTTCAAAATAAAAATGTTTATACGAAAAGAGCTAGGCTTTCAGTATACATTCCAACAATCTCCCACTTATACTAAAAGACTATGCTGTCATCACACTGCTATACATCTGATCCCCATGTCCTCCACATGCCTATCAAACGCTTTCGCTGGAAGGGCCTTAGTGAATGGATCCGCCAGGTTATCCTCTGATGCAATCTTGGCGACAACTATTTCTCCTCGCTTTACGATCTCTCGTATCAGGTGGTACTTGCGCTCTATGTGTTTACTCGCCTTATGGGCTCGTGGTTCCTTCGAGTTTGCAACTGCACCACTGTTATCACATTAAATTGTGATAGTTCTGGGCAAACCAGGAATCACATCCAATTCCATCAAGAAGTTCCTGAGCCATACAGCTTCCTTGGCTGCCTCAGAGGCTGCCACATACTCAGCTTCCATGGTGGAGTCTGCCACGCATTTCTGCTTGACACTCCTCCATACTATGGCTCCACCTCCAAAAGTAAACACAAACCCCAAGGTAGACTTACTCTTGTCCCTATCTGATTGGAAATCTGAATCCGTGTAACCCACAGGGACTAATTGATCTGCCCGGTAAATCAGCATATAATCCCTAGTCCTTCTCAGGCACTTCAATATATGTTTTACCACAGTCCAATGTCCCTGTCCAGGATTATTCTGATATCTGCTAACCATGCCCACGGCAAAGCAGATATCTGGTCTCGTACATAGCATAGCATACATAAGGCTTCCTACTGCTGAAGCATAAGGAACCACCTTCATGTCCTCTATCTCCTCTGATGTTTTGGGACACATCTCTTTAGATAAAGGAACTCCATGCCTAAAAGGTAGAAAACCTTTCTTGGAGTTCTGCATGCTAAAACGAGCTAGGACCGTGTCTATGTATGAAGCTTGAGATAAGCACAACATCCTTTTCTTGCGATCCCTTATAACTTTGATCCCAAGGATGTGTCCCACTTCTCCCAAGTCCTTCATGTCAAACTGTTTGGACAACAATACCCTTACGTCTGATAACACTTTGATATTGTTGCCAACTAACAAAATGTCATCTACGTATAGTACAAGAAACACCACTACGTTTCCGTCACATCTCTTGTATACACAAGGCTCATCCGGACTTTGAATAAATCCATATGACTGGATTACCTCATCAAAGTGGATGTTCCAAGATCTAGAAGCTTGCTTCAATCCATAAATGGACTGATTAAGCTTACATACAAGATGCTCTTTGCCTTTAGCAATGAATCCCTCTGGTTTCCACATATAGATGTTCTCCTCAAGACTTTCGTTAAGGAAAGCTGTCTTGACATCCACCTGCCAAATCTCATAATCCATATGAGCAGCTATAGATAAGAGAATCCGGATAGACTTAAGCATAGCTACCGGCGAAAAGGTCTCCTCATAATCGATGTCCTCTTTCTGAGTATACCCTTTGCAACAAGCCTAGCTTTGAAGGTCTCAACCTTCCCGTCTACCCCTCTCTTTCTCTTGTAGATCCACTTGCATCCAATGGCTTTTACACCATCGGGTGGCTCTACTAGCTCCCAGACCTGATTAGAATCCATAGATTCTATCTCTGAATTCATCGCTCTTTGCCAAGATACCGCATCTCTATCTTGGAGTGCCTCGTCATATGTCCAGGGATCAGTTTCATGTTCACCAGGGACTAAGTCTGAAGACTCTCCCAAAAACATGAATCTCTCGGGTTGTCTAACAACCCTCCCACTACGACGAGGTGCCTCCTGTGTATGCTCTGTGACACGCGGTGCAGTGACTTGTGGTATCTCCTCTTGTATGCACGGTGATGCGAAGTCAGGACTTCCCCTGTCAACTCCTCAAGAACAATCCTACTCTTGGGCTTGTGGTTCATTACATAATCCTCCTCTAGAAATCTGGCGTTCGTGCTAACGATCACCCTCTGATCTCTAGGATTATAAAACAAACCACCTTTCGTTCCCTTAGGGTAGCCAACAAACATGCATACATGCGAGGTTCCAACTTACGTATCGACCTTGGCACATGTCTTTGGACTCCCCATATCGAATATGTCTCGGACTAGACTTTTGCCCTCCACAATTCTCTGAGGGTAGAAGGTCTGATTTAGATGGAACCAAGTTCGAGTATACATTCTTGTATCCTGCATACCCCGAGCGAAGCGAGTAACTCAGAATAACTCATCATCGATCTTACCATCTCCATAAGAGTCATATTCCTTCGCTCCGCTACACCATTCTACTGGGATGTGCCAGGTGCAGACAATTGGGATTGAATCCCAGCTTCTGATAAGTAACTCCTAAACTCTCCCAAGAGGTACTCGCCACCACGATCAGATCATAGGGTCTTGATACTCTTACCTTGACGGTTCTCCACATCAGCCTTGAATTCTTTGAACCTGTCAAAGCATTCAGACTTGTGACACATCAAGTAAATGTATCCATATCTTGAATAATCGTCTATAAAAGAGACGAAATATTCAAAACTACCGCTTGTCTGGATAGACATAGGACCACGCAAATCAAAATGAACCAATTCTAACACATCTTTGGCTCTATACCCCTTGGCCTTGAAAGGCCTCTTGGTCATTTTACCTTCCAAGCAAGATTCGCAGGTTGGGAGATCCTCAACCACTAATGAACCCAAAGGTCCATCAGCTATCAACCTTTAAATTCTGCTTAGGTTAATATGACCAAGCCTTAGATGCCAAAGATATGTCTAGTTCATTTGTGAAGGTTCTTTCTCTTATTAGACTTAGAAGATGAGTTATTGACTTCTATATGCATCGTGGGAGTTTTCGGTTCAAGAGTATATAAATTGCCAACCAATGTACTAGAACAGATAATCTCCCTATTCCTTTTTATAACCACTTTGTCATTAAAAGAAATAGAATATCCATCCATAAACAATTTAGAAACTGAAATTAAATTCTTTCTAAAAGTAGGTACATAAAGACAATTTCTCAAAACCAAAACTTTATTCCTATCAAAAGATAAATAAATGTCTCCCACTGCAATAGCCGCCACCTTTGAAGCATTGCCCATGAAGACGGTAATCTCTCCCTCAGCTAGTCGTCGGGTTTCCTGGAACCCCTGCAAAGTATTGCAGACATGATCAGTGGCTCATGTATCTACACACCAGGCACTGGTAGATAACACCGCTAAACATGTTTCAACAACTAAACAAGAAGATATACCTTTGTTCTTTCAGCGAGGATAGTCCGCCTTCCAATGTCCAGTCTGCTTGCAAGTGAAGCACTTGCCTTTCGGCTTCTTCACTCCCGCCTGAGGTCCCACTGCCACTTTCTTCGCTCCACCTTGCTTCTTCTTCTTCTTCTTACCTTTCGGTTTAGAGGAAGAGACCTTCTGAGCGACCATAGCTTGAGTGCTTTGACGAAAAAGCCCCTTTGCCGCCTGGAGTTCTGTTAGAAGCTCCGCCAACGAATACAACCTCTTGTTCAAGTTGTAGTGGAGGCGAAACTGCTCAAAACTCCTAGGAAGAGACTGGAGAATGATATCGACCTAGGTTTCCCCATCGATCTCAGCTCCGAGGACTTCCATCTCATTAAGATCAGCCATCATCTTGAGAACATGATCCCTAACGGCTGTTCCCTCGATCATGGTGGTCGTCATCAAGTTTCTCATCGCTTCCTGTCTAGCCGCCCTACTCTGATGTCCGAAAAGTTCCTTGAGATTGAACATCATGTCATAAGCTGTGGCCATGGCCTGATGCTGATGTTGCAGCACATTTGACATAGATGCCAAAATGTAACACCGCGCCATCTCATCTGCCTTGATCCATTTCTTATAACTTTCTTTCTCCTTTTCATCAGAGTCATCGGTGGGCTTAGGAGGACAGACCTCGAAGAGTACAAATTTGTACTCCTCCGCAGTTAAGACAATATCCAGATTTCTTTTCCAATCGATGTAGTTTGTTCCAGTAAGTTTATTTTCTTTTAATATGACAGCAAGTGGATTGAAAGCCATGTGAAAAACCTAAGAATCACAATGATCAAAACATTAGATTTCAAATATTATTGATTCCTCAAAACAATAAAATTCCGAAATCAACCAACACCTCAAATCACCGAGAATGTCGCATGCCACGCTGTATGGACGTATACGAATTCTACATTTGTAAGAGGAGGTTTTACCCATTAATTTTATTATCTTGTCAACCTTACTTTTTGACAAATAAAATTAATAGTTGGTTCCTCTTTGGCCCTATAAATAAAAGCAATGACTCCGATGGGGAGGATACTTTTATTTGCATCTAAGTGTGCACCATTACACGATACTAGGAGAATTATTTCAGATTATGTGCCTTACCGCTGTGGAAGTACACATGCTCCTAGATAATTTCCTATAACCATTATTTGACCTAGTGATCTGCAAACAAACCCGTCTGCAGGGAGGAAGGCACTCAGAGCCGACACACAAGTTTGTTGCATCACACGTCAAATTGTAATGGAGGCCGCGGGAATTAATTAAAATATCCCTCTCCCATTTAGTAAATTGAAAATGAGGAATTTTAAAGCATACACAACATGCATATAAAACAAATAAGCAATAAATATGGAAAAAAAACAGAATTTTTCCAACTATTATGGCATTGTTCTCCAATACGCATCCCGTCGTGTCGCCACCTCGTCCGCTCCATCTTTTCCCGTGCGCAAGTCACCAAAGAGATCCGAGTCGAGATATATCATTTTAATTTACATCCATCGATCCTATACTCCATGAAGGAGTGTACAAATAATCTAGATCGAAAGTAAACTAAAATGAACGGCTAAACAATGTCGTATTTAATTACAAAAATTAAATACTAATCTAGCCTCGTCAACCCCGAGGATTCAAATAATATACATACAATCACACACAAAATAATCACATACAAACAAATAGCCATAATAGTGGGATCTTATGCCTGCAACCAAAAAGTTAGCCTACGCACATCCTACTATTATCCGACATACTCAATATATGATATGTGCATGAAAGTAACCGAATCCAAAACACACAAAACCGGAAACCGTGGCTCTGATACCACTTGTAGGGAGTTGCTTCGGAGGCTCATTGGCTCCCATGTCCCCGGATTAAAATTTTCACTAATGAAAGAACTAATCCGGATGGGATGAGTTTCCTTAGCACAACCAATTCATCATCGTGCTAACAACTTGAGTGATCGCTTGAACAAACTAGTTGTTCAAGCAACACAACTCTTCTAGTTGGTTAGCCGCGGAAGAGACGTCGGACGGATCGCCGGTTTTTGTGTTTGTCTTCGGGGTCCATGATTATACAAAATATATACAAATGCATACTTGTATAATCAACACATAAAATAACATGCTAAGATCAGAAAATAAAGTTGTAAAACTTTTATACCTCACGATCTTCTACCGTATGTCCTATCCTCCTCGTGGACGACGTGTGGGGGAAGATCCTCCACGAGTAGAAGCCTTCTAGATCGCATTCTTCCCTTCCTTGTTCGCTGCGAACAAAGAGAAGAACCAAACAAAACTTCTCCTTTCTAGAACCGACCACCAAGCAAAGGAGCTCGATGTAACACTTGACCAGGAGTGAATGGTTGAGCAGAGCCAACCTTTGACAATGTTGCCTGACCACCTAGAATGGAGAAGCGTCGGCCACCAAGAAGATTGGAGAACACGCGGCCACCAAGGAGAAAGGAGGAGGAAGAGGGCAGGCCAAAAGCTAGGAGGAAGAAGGAGTGGCCGACCACCAAGGAGAAAAGGAAACCCTAATCTCCTTCCTTGTTGCCTCCCAGCCACCCTCGCCTAAACCTTGAGAGGCAAAACCTAATCCAAAAAAACCATTCTTCTTGGCCCCAACCTAAGCCCTCTATTTATAGAATTGGGCTTAAGCCTCCTTTAATCTCCACCCGTCGGATCTAGGGATTTAATCTCCACCGTCGGATCTAGGGTTTTATCCCAACCCGGATCTAGGGTTTCATCCCAGTCGGATCTAGGATTTCATCCCAGCCCGTCGGATCTAGGTTTCATCCCCCATCCTTGGATCTAGACTTCACGAGGATTATATTAGGCTACGATAGGGACCATGAGGAGGAGTTGGATCTTGGCCACCCGATGGATCGGAACCACACTTGATCCATCAATGATGTTCCATTCCACTAGAGGATCATCATTGAACTACCTCACCAACCCCATAAATCAATATGGGCTCCATATATTATTTGTACATCCATCTCCCGTGTTTAAGATATCGAATGTCCGTCAATTAATTGATTTCTTGACCATCTTAATTAACATCTAACTCCTCAGTAGTACCACTCAACCTTATCATCATGTTGACTAAGTCAACCGGTGAGTTTACATGATGAACCTTATAGGCTCCTCGAGGACATCATCAACCTAATATATAGGACACGGTTTCCTCCTATAATCAGCGGCACACCATGTAAATAATATCATTTCCCAACTTCGGGCATATTGATTTAATCCATCTAAATCTCACCCTTTGGTAAATCAAAGAAATAAATACTAAGTACATGTGCAGTTATTATATCGGGATTAAGGCATGTACAACATAATATCCGAGTCAGATTCAATTATGTAGTCAACAATAAATTGAATCACCTCTATATCAGTCTGCTCAATACACCTAAGTGTACTAGTGTAACTCTATGTTCAAGACAAAACAATACCAAGCTACACTACAACCATGCCAATGGTTTGTCAAAACCATCTTGGTTGTGAGCCTCTACTTATATTCTACAAGATCTTGATAACATGATCTTACATGCCACACGAGCACCATGTTATCTACAATGTAAAATATTAGACAATATGCACACATATAATAAATATATAAAGTGCAAACAATGATCATGTGATTCTTATTTCAAAATAAAAATGTTCATACAAAAAGAGCTAGGCTTTCAGTATACATTCCAACAATCTCCCACTTATACTAAAAGACTATCTTTGTCATCCTGCTTTGCCATACATCAGTCCCCATGTCCTCCACATGCCTATCAAGCGCTTTATTTGGAAGGGCCTTAGTGAATGGATCCGCCAGGTTATCCTCTGATGCAATCTTGGCGACAGCTACTTCTCCTCGCTTTACGATCTCTCGTATCAGGTGGTACTTGCGCTCTATGTGTTTACTCGCCTTATGGGCTCGTGGTTCCTTCGAGTTTGTAATTGCACCACTATTATCACAATAAATTGTGATAGTTCTGGGCAAACCAGGAATCACATCCAAGTCCATCAAGAAGTTCCTTAGCCATACAGCTTCCTTGGCTGCCTTAGAGGCTGCCACATACTCAGCTTCCATGGTGGAGTCCACCACGTATTTCTGCTTGACACTCCTCCATACTATGGCTCCACCTCCAAAAGTAAACACAAACCCCGAGGTAGACTTACTCTTGTCCCTATCTGATTGGAAATCCGAATCCGTGTAACCCACAGGGACTAATTGATCTGCCCGGTAAACCAGCATATAATCCCTAGTCCTTCTCAGGTACTTCAATATATGCTTTACCGCAGTCCAATGTCCCTGTCCAGGATTATTCTGATATCTGCTAATCATGCCCACGGCAAAGCAGATATCTGGTCTCGTACATAGCATTGGAATGTATACTGAAAGCCTAGCTCTTTTTGTATGAACATTTTTATTTTGAAATAAGAATCACATGATCTTTGTTTGAACTTTATATATTTATTATATGTGTGCATATTGTCTAATATTTTACATTGTAGATAACATGGTGCTTGGTGTGGCACAGAAGATCATGTTATCAGTATCTTGTAGAATATAAGTAGAGGCTCACAACCAAGATGGTTTTGGACAAACCATTGGCATGGTTGTAGTGTAGCTTGGTATTGTTTTGTCTTGAATATAGAGTTACACTAGTACACTTACGTGTATTGAGCAGGACCGACATAGAGGTGATTCAATTTATTGCTGACTACATAATTGAATCGGACCTCGGATATTATGTTGTACATGCTCTTAATCCCGATATAATAACGGGCACATGTACTTAGTATTTATTTCTTTGATTTACCAAAGGGTGAGATTTAAATGGATTAAATCAATATGCCCGGTAAGTTGGGAAATGATATTATTTACATGGTGTGCCGTTGATTATAGGAGGAAACCGTATCCTATATATTAGGTTGATGATGTCCCCTTGAGGAGCTCATAAGGTTCATCATGTAAACCCAGCTGGTTGACTTAGTCAACATGATGATAAGGTTGAGTGGTACTACTCGAGGAGTTAGATGTTAATTAATTGATGGTCAGTAAATCAATTAATTAACGGACATTCGATATCTTAAACACGGGGAGATGGATGTACAAATAATATATGGAGCCCATATTGATTTATGGGGGTTGGTGAGGTAGTTCAATGATGATCCTCCAGTGGAATGGAACATCATTGATGGATCAAGTTTGTGTGGTTCCGATCCATCGGGTGTCCAAGATCCAACTCCTCCTCATGGTCCCTATCATAGCCTAATATAATCCTCGTGAAGTCTAGATCCAAGGATTTAAAACAAAACTCTAGATCCGACGGTTGGAATGAAATCCTAGATCCGACGGTTGGGATGAAACCCTAGATCCGACGGTTGGGATAAAACCCTAGATCCGACGGTGGAGATTAAATCCCTAGATCCGACGGTGGAGATTAAAAGAGGCTTAAGCCCAATTCTATAAATAGAGGGCTTAGGTTGGGCGGCAAGAATGGTTCATTTTTGGATTAGGGTTTTGCCTCTCAAGTGTTTTAGGCGGCTAGGGTTTTGGTTAGGTTGGGCGGCAACAAGGAAGGTGATTGGGGTTTCTTCCTTTTCTCCTTGGTGGCCGGCGCTCACTCCTTCCTTCTCCTAGCTTTGGTCGGCCCTTGCCTCCTCCTTTGCTCCTTGGTGGCCGGCGGTTCTCCATCTTCTTGGTGGTCGGTGCTTCTCCAACCTCTAGGTGGCCGGCGGCAACATTGTCACAAGTGGCCGGTGCTCATCCATTCATTCCTTGGCCGGCGGTTACATCGAGCTCCTTTGCTTGGTGGCCGGTTCTAGAAAGGAGAAGTTTTGTTTGGTTCTTCTCTTTGTTCGCAGCGAACAAGGAAGGGAAGAATGCGATCTAGAAGGCTTCTACTCGTGGAGGATCTTCGCCCACACGTCGTCCATGAGGAGGATAGGACATACGTTAGACCACTAACTCAAATCCCTTACCAATTATCCCAAATTGATAAACACTCTCCAAATGTTCTCCCCCAAACATTCTCCTCCTTTTTGACTAACATCAAAAAGGTTTTCTCTCCAAGGAGGTCAATGTCTCATGTCCCAATGAGATCTTACAATCTCCCCCTTGATCCAAAAATAAATACCTAGGATGCCTACCATCTTCCTAGTGATAATTCACATATCACTCAAGAGAGGCAATCCTATACTCTCTCCCAATTTCCAAATTGGGTATAAAAAAAAACCCATCAATTTTCCCAATTGATGATACTCTCCCAATAGCTTCTCCTCTTCAAGGAGAAAAACACATCCATCATCCCAAGATGGATACCTCCCCCTAAAGGCTTGCTCCCCCTTGACCATTGCACCAACAATGTCCTTAGGAAGCCCCTAAGCCAATAGGAATTCTAAAATATCAAAATTACGGTTCTAAGTTCAACATAAAACTTTCACTCACCCTAAATTTGATACTTTGACCTAACACAGCTCCTAATCCATATCCAATGGATTTTCACCCTTTATAATGCTTCCTAAAGCATATCCTAGGGTTAGGAGTGATTAGGAACCTTTTTCATAGCTAAACACGGGCTAAACAAACCTTGTTAACCACCCATATCGATCGCGCCACCAAGAGGCGATCATTTGATAAACTGAAATTTCCGAATTTCAACTATCAGAATCGAGATTTGGAAAAACATAAGTAATTATACATACTTTGAAAAATCATAAAATTTGATACGTATATTACTTATAGTTATTACAATGGGTGAAAAATATTTGAAAATTATTTTACCCATAAAATAGTGAGTTTGATACAAAACTCAAAACCATTGAAATTTTCAATGTTTTGGCCCTATTTTGTATCAACTCTATCAATGGTGATTGCTATCAAAAGATAGACTTCACCAAGGTTTTCTAAATTGATTTTAAAATGATTTCAAAACCATGTTTTGGATCATATTCCTTGGGCTCTATGCACATGACTTGTACACAAGCTTTCCTAATGACCGACATTTGAAATTAGATGAGTTTTAGTTCATCTAGATGCAAAAACTATGCACCTTGAACTTAACTCATATCCTAGCATCTCACATGTATCTAGGGTGTATAAATACACATACATGTCAATTGAATGTGAGATGTGGATTTTGGTTCATTTAAAACTAGGGTTTCATGCATCTTCTAAGGCAACCCTACTTGATTCCCTTATGAATGGGACTCCAAGTCATGCCATAGTCCTTAAATCAATTTCAATCGAAATTTTTCTTAAATGCATGAATGATTATGGCATTAATGATGATATAAATAAGCATATGCTCATAATCATGATGTCATAGCATAAGATGAAATCTAAAAACACATGACATTTAAAACCTTAATCCTAAAACATGAACATGACATATAAAATGATTAAAAGTAAGCATGATGTCATGGCATGTTATATGGCAAACAAAGCATGACATATAAAATATATAGGTATGATAATACCTAAATTTTAATATTAATTGCCATTTGTTGGGATTAATCATATTTTGCCATATTAACCTAATCTCCCTAGTGTGCCAAAAACCCAAAATGACACACTAACCTCTAAACCTAAATTATGCCAATTTAATTGATTTTTCTTAATTTCAGAAGTGCATTGGCACATCCTAAAATCTTTTAGGATATTAATTCAAGTCTATTTACAAGGTAACCATAACCTTGAAAATATCCTAAAGTGCCACCTTTACCATTGTTGAGTTAACTACCCATCCAATCAAGGTTGGCACACCCTAAACCCATCTAGCGTGAATCAATCACGCTCTTAGGAAGCCAAAACCGATTTGAGCTCCTAGGGTTAATTAGGTATTCCTTAGGGATAACCTCCCTAGATACCTTCCTAATGACCCTCCTAGGCTTGTTAGCCTTGGTCATTTGGGTCTTACCTAGGTTGACTCTAGGGGTAACTCCCCTTGCAACCTTCTTAGTGGTCACCCTAGGTTTCCTAGAAACCCTAGCCACTAGGCACAACCTTTGGTCAACCTTAGGGATGCCTTCCCTATTGACCTTGGTCTTCCTAGACCTAGTTTGTGTCCCATAATCAAATGGAACACTATGGTAAGCTACCTTAGGCTTAGGTTTGTGACCCAAACCTTGCTTGCCCTTGGTTGACTTTTGATTCTTAGGTCCTTGGTGTTGACTTTGACTTTTGGACCTTGACTTTTGATCATTTGACCCTTTAAATTGATTTTGTATAATTTTAAGGGTCTTCTCAAGTTTTTCAAGCCTTGACCTCAAGACTTGATTCTCTAATTCTAATTGCCCAATTTTAGAATTTTGATTTAAACCATGGGCATGAGACTTTCTAGGCATATGCCTAGTCCATTTAGGATTTAGATCTAGATGTTCTCCTATTTTCCTAATTGATTCCTTAGGTAAAATATTTTTAGGGACATTAGTCCCAAATTTATCCTTACTCCTAAGGTAAACATTTTTAGCACCTAAGCAAAATTCCTTACTTCTAGCATGCTCTTTATGAATTGCAAGGGAATTAAAATTCCTAGCATGCTTTTGACTATTAAATCTAGAAGGTGCATTATTGAAATATACCTTAGGGTTTGCCTTGGAGGCTCCCCCTACATGTATAGCTCCCTCTTTGACTTTCTTGCTCCCCCTAGGGCATGAATTCCTAAAATGCCCCGGTTGTTGACACTTGAAGCAAATGACATGCTCTTTGCTTCTTCTAGTGGTGGCACCGACATCTTTTGATCTTTCTTGAGGTTTTGGTGCCGGAGGAGCTTTTCTGATCTTCTTTGGGCACTTGCTCTTATAGTGTCCGGTTTCCTTACACTCAAAGCAAATTATATGATTTTTATTTAAACTGAAATTTCTTGAGTTACCTAGGTTAATGAGGACCGGAATTGGACTTTGGGCTTCTTCATCTTGTCCGGATGTCGAAGCTTCTTCTTGATGTTCCGGTGTGGAGGTTCTCTCCTCCCCCTCAATCCTTGAGGTGGATGCTTCTTCCAATTCTTCCACCTCTTCCGATCCGGATGTTGATTCCCTATCAACCTCCGAATCCTCACTTCCTTGTGAGGATGATGCATTAGCCTCTTCAGTCTTTTCCTCTTGGACCGGTTGTGAGCCTTCATGATATTTTGCCACTTGACTCCAAAGCTCTTTGGCATCCTTGTACTCACCTAGCTCACACATAATTTTATTGGGAATCAAATCAACCAAGAATTTAATTACCTTTGTATTCTTTTTGAACTCTTGGATTTGTTCCTCGGTCCACTTCTTCATCTTGAGAATTCCTCCCTTGGGCCCTTTTGGATATTGAAATCCCTCCATCAAAATGCCCCACTCTTCAAAGTCCTTCATCATCAAGAATTCTTCAATCCTCACCTTCCATTGATTGAATCCTTCTTGTCCATAGAAGGTATAAGGGATAGGTGTGTTGATATCCCATCCAAGCTTGTCTTGGAATTCCATCTTCACCCTCTAGCGTCTTGCTCCCGGTTGTTAATCCGTTGAAGAGCCACCGAGCTCTGATACCACTTGTTGGAAATTTGACGCCGCTAGAGGGGAGGTGAATAGCGTTTGACCGTTCGTAGATGGAATTCGATCGCGTGTTCGTGTCTACAAGTTTCGTTAGCACAGCGGAATATATATATGATAATAATAACGAAACACAATCACAAACACAATAACACGAAGATTTAACGTGGTTCGGAACCACACGGTTCCTACTCCACGGATCGAGCACTAACGAACTCTAGCGACGCCAATGCAATCACTAATCAATAAACTCCTTCTCGACAACAAGTCGGAGGCGGAGAAACCTCGTACAAATGTTTACAACAATAAATGAAAGAAATACAAGAAAATACAAAGGAAATGTAAAGAACACTTTACAAAACTAGGGTTTGAGCGCTTTGCTTGTTGGTTGCTTGGATGAGGTTGAAGGGCCCTGAAATGCACCTGCAAATCGCCTTCAAATCGCCTCAAGAAAGCTCCCCAAGAACTGATAATGAAATCCTCCACGAGCTCCTCTTTTTGACCTGCATCGGGCTGGATTTCCGCCTATCAGTCGACTGCCATAAGTCACCAGTCGACTGATGCCACTGTTGTCGTGAGACAACGACTCAATCCACGTCGGACAAGTTCCAACGGGACTCTTGGCGATCGCTTGCCGCCAGCCCCGTGGAGGTGCTCGATCGGCTACGGGCGTTGTGCTCGATTGATCGGCAATGATCGCCGACCCTTGCGATCGCCGGCCGACACCACCGATCGCTCCAATGAGCGATCGCTGCGAGCATTTTCAGCTCTAAACTTGCAGTCGAACTCAAGTCGACTCACGGCAGTCGAACCGACCATAATGCCAATCGACTGCCAACCTCAAAAATTGAGGTTTTAACCCAAGTATGGTGCCCTCATACTTGCTAGACCACCCTTAGCCTAGACCTAAGCCTTCTAGCCACCTCCATCAGCCTCACGCCTCTCGGATCCCTCCAAGTCATCCATGACTTGTTCATCCATCGCGCTAGCCTCTAGGTGCTTCCGTCGGCTATGTCATGCTAACGGTGTCTACACCGCCAAGGCACATTGGACTTACGCCGCCATGACTCCGCTTGGACTTTACGCCGTCAACCATTGGACTTATGCTGCCAAGACTCCCGCTTAGACTTTACGCAGCCAATATCAAACCCCTTGGACTTCTCATGCCAAGACTCAAGCTTGGACTTTCCCTTGCCAACCCATGTTGGACTTTTACAAATGCCAAGACCATGCTTGGACTTTCCCTTGCCAACCCATGTTGGACTTTTACATTGCCAAGACCCATGCTTGGACTTTTCATGTGCCAAGTGTCCCACTTGGACTTTTCATGCCAAGTACTCAAGACTTGGACTTTTCATGACAATTACATTGTCATATGTTTTTGTCGAAACATCCAAACATCACTCGAGTCAAAACTCGAGTCCTGGTCAATCGTGACCTGGGCTGATTGCACCAACAATATACACATCCTCAAGTAGATTTCCATTAAGAAATGCAGTTTTGACATCCATCTGTCAGATTTCATAGTCATAGTAAGCAGCAATAGCAAGTATGATCCGAATGGATTTGAGCATCACAACTGGAGAAAAGGTTTCATCATAGTCAATACCATGAATATGCTTGAATCCTTTTTCTACCAATCGCCCCTTATAGGTATGCACATTACCATCCATGTCAGTATTTCTTCTAAAGACCCACTTACACCCAATGAGTTTGACCCCTTTAGGTGGATCAACCAAAGTCCATAATTGGTTAGTGTACATGGATTCCATTTCGAATCTCATGGCCTCAAGCCATTTCTCAGAATCTGGGCTCATTACAGCTTCCTGATAGGATGTTGGCTCATCTAGCATGACACCATCGTTGTCATCCAAGAGAAAAGAATATCTCTCAGGTTGACGACGTATCCTATCAGACCTGCGCAGAGCTTGGTCTACCTGAACGGTTGTACCATAACTCCTTGTGATGTCTGTTCTTGTTGCATTAAGGCATCAATGCTATTTTGTGTATCTTGAACTTCTTCAAGATCAATTTTACTCCCACTAGCCTTTCTAGAAATAAATTCCCTTTCTAGAAAGACACCATTTCTGGCGACAAACACTTTGGCTAGCGTGGGGTTGTAAAAGTAATATCCTTTCATTTCCTTAGGATATCCTACAAAATAATACTTGTCTGATTTAGAACCTAATTTATCTGAAACTTCACGTCTCACATAAGCTTCACATCCCCAAATCCTCATAAAAGACATCTTGGGACTCTTCCCAGTCCATATCATATATGGTGTCTTTATGACTGCCTTAGATGAAACACGGTTAAGTGTGAAGGTAGCTGTCTCTAGAGCATATCCTAAAAAGGATGGAGGAAGATCCGAATGACTCATCATCGATCGTACCATGTCTAACAGAGTACAATTTCTCCTCTCAGATACACCATTCAACTGTGGTGTTCCGGGTGGAGTGAGTTGAGATCGTATCCCACACTCAACTAGATAGTCATGAAACTCTTGGCTAAGGTATTCCCCACCTCGATCTGATCGAAGAATCTTAATACTCTTTCCAAGTTGGTTCTGTACTTCATTCTTGAATTCTTTGAACTTTTCAAAGGATTCTGATTTGTGCCTCATAAGGTACACATATCCATATTTACTGAAATTATCAGTAAATGTAATGAAGTACTGATAACCACCTCTGGCTGCGACTTTGAAAGGACCACAAACATCACAATGTATGAGGCCTAACAAATCTATCGCTCGTTCGCCTTGTCCACTAAATTGATTCTTGGTCATCTTGCCTAAAAGACAAGATTCGCATGTCTCATATGATTCAAAATAAAATGAGTCTAGTAATACATCTCTATGGAGCTTGGATATGCAACTCTCATTTATGTGACCCAAGCGACAATGCCAAAGATATGTCTGATTCAAATCATTATATTTGAATCGTTTGGTATTTATATTATAGATTGGGTTTTCTAAATCTAGAACATAGAGTCCATTCATCAAATGTGCACTGCAATAGAACATTTCATTTAAATAAATAGAACAACATTTATCCTTTATAGTAAATGAAAAACCTTTCTTGTCCAAACAAGAAACAAACATAATGTTCTTAGTTATTGCAGGTACAAAATAGCACTCATCAAGTTCTAAAATCAAACCACTCGGCAACAATAAGGAATATGTTCCTACAGCTATAGCAGCAACTCTTGCACCATTGCCCACACGCAGGTCCACTTCCCCTTGCATCAATGATCTACTTCTTCTCAGGCCTTGCACATTAGTGCAAATGTGAGAAGCACAACCGGTATCCAATACCCATGAAGAAGAAATAGATAGATTGACTTCTATAACATGTATACTTGAAGCAAAAGTCTCACTTTGCTTCTTCTTGACTTCCACAAGATACTTTTTACAGTTCCTCTTCCAATGTCCAGCTTCCTTACAGTGGAAGCAAGTCCCTTCCTTGGCCACCCCACCTTTGGGCTTCAATGCTTTCTTGCCCTTTTCTTGGGTCTTGCCTTTAGACTTCTTCTTACCTTTGCCCTTTTTAACCATAAGTACATTACTAGTACTAGGTTGTATCTTCTCAAGATTGCTCTCAGCAGTTCTCAACATGCTTAAGAGCTTAGGCAATGGTTTGTCAATTTCACTCATGTAATAATTCATGACAAATTGACTAAAGTCTCTAGGCAAGGAGTGCAGAATAAGGTTAGTGGCCAACTCTTGGCCTAAAGGAAATCCCAATCTCTCAAGGTTCTCCACGTACCCAATCATCTTGAGTACGTGAGTTCCTACGGGTGTTGCTTCTTGCATCTTGCATTGAAATAATGCATTAGATACCTCGGATCTCTCGTGCCTCGCTTGCCTTTGATATAGTTGCTTCAGGTGTGCAACCATAGCAAAGGCATCCATGTTCTCATGTTGCTTCTGAAGCTCAGAGTTCATGGTTGCAAGCATAAGGCATGATGCATCTAATGCATCATCTTGATGCTTCTTGTAAGCATCCTTATCAGCACGAGTGGCATTGTTGGTGGGTGGTTCAGGAATAGGTTGCTCTAGGACATATAATTTTCGCTCCTGTTTGAGAACTATTCTCAAATTCCTATACCAGTCAATAAAGTTTGCTCCATTGAGCTTGTCCTTCTCAAGGACCAATCACAGAGATAGGGTATTTGATGTATTTGAAGACATAGTGATCTACAACAAAAATGCAGACATGTATCATATTCCAATCATTTAATTAGGCCTTTAACTAAATGATTCTCCCACTGGTCACAAGTGGTACAAGATCCATATTATACCGCATCTTGAGTTAGCTTTGGCTAATCGCCCAAGACTCGTATAAATTAGGTAGGTAACTCGTACCAATTACATCTAATGTAACTCTTGTATATCTTTATGAACAACATTTGTTCATAATGCCCATCGAATGAGATATCCTTCTAAATTACTACTCATCTTGAGTTAGCTTTGGCTAATCGCCAAAGATTTGTATAATGTAGGTAGATGTCTCATATAAGCTATGCCTCTAAGTTCATCAATCTAATTGAGAGAGCTAAGTTAAGTTAAACCCAAAGTTTAATAGGCGGACATTACAATTGTCCTATCGTACTTTACCAAGGTAAATCGAGTCACTTTGCTTTGGCAAACGCGCTACGATTGAATAACATAATAGTAAGTATTAAACTTTGGTAGGCATATTATAAGTGACCTAATTTTTGTGACAACTAACTACGCATGCATCTCATACAAGCATCACATGCAAGCATATAATATATATATCAACATATAATTTTAAACGTGACATGGTTATGGCCCGAATCTATGATTTTCTCAAGCCAATGAGAAGAGCAAATGGATAACCTAGGGATGGCATCTTCTCCAAGTGCTTCCTTCGGTCATCCTGTGTTGTCGGCATCCTCCTTGTAACTTCACCCTTCAATGGACTTTCCATTTCTTCATTTTGCACATTACAAAATAAGAACACTTGATTTGCATTCAAGTCTAAATCTATTTTTACAATAGGAAAAATAGAGATGAAGGCGCGACATGCAAGCCGCATTATGAATTACAACATGCACACACAACACATACAACCACAATCATATTGGGTCCTAAGCCATAACCATGCACCATGCATCATATCATTCATAATGATGTGATTTTATAAAATTAATTATGCATACACGAATTTTAAAGCCGCTTCGCCGATAAGCCACAACGCCATGGCGGTCCCACTTTTTGTGGGGGTCTAAGGGGGAAGCGCCCCCGAAGAAAAATTTTATTTTCAACTCCTTGAATGAGTTGCTGCCCTCGGTCCATCACTATGAACCCAAGACCCTTGCTTTCGAAGCATCCCATGTCCAACATGGTCGGGTCGTTCCAATTGGCACGCCCATGCTGGGGTGATCAGAGGCCCACACGGGCAGGCCGTGTCTTTCCACACAGCCGTGGGTTTCTCTTCCAGAGGTACCCATGGCCAGGTCGTGTTCTTTAACATGGTCATGGGGTTGAACATGGCCAAGCCATGTTTTTCAACACGGTCGTGTGTCGTACTGTTCCACTCTATTTTTGCCCCTTCATCAACATTCCAAGCCTAAAATTTGTGTACTCATAATCTACATGCTTTATATCTCATAGAAAACATGAAAAAAACTAATTTATATCACATATAAATCATTATAACGAAGTATATGTTTTGCAAGTGGCTCTGATACCACTGTTGGGAAACTGGTCCTGATCTGACGTTCACAACGTCGCGGGCGAATAGTTCACACAACCGCAGCGAAAATAAATTAAACCGGATCCCACCAGAGATCCATGCAAAACTATATAAATTGTTTTCTAGTCTAGATCTATTCTAGAGGAGGATTATACCTTCGGAGTGTGCCCTTCGCCATCCTGCTTTTCCAAATGCCATCAGATCTCAATACGGTAAGGGTAACCGTATATCTATGGTATCCACACTGACACCCACACAATTTGGAGTTATGTTGTGCTAGCAACCCCTAGCAAAATGCCAATACCTCTTTGGAAGAAGAAGGAGAGGAAGGAGGAGATTAGAGAACACTTTCTCTTGGTCCCTTTTTGGCTTTCACACACAAAACACCAAAAGTAACACCACCAAGTTGTGATCCACACGTTGAAGGCATTTTAATCCCATATCAACCATTGCCATTAACTCCTTATTAAGACATCTCTTAATACCAAGACCCTTGGTATTCTCCTTCATGAATTCTCATCATGAATACCAAGTCTCTTGGTATTCCCATGCATGATTAATCAAATTAATCATTCATGATGATGAATCATCTTCCATGGTTCAACTTGAGTCTAACTCAAGTTTAACCAGTTTGAGTCTAACTCAAATCTTGGTCATATGCTCAATTGTCCTTTTAGTCCAACTAAAAGAAACCTTCACCAAAACAGAATGTCATTTGTGTGTGACCCTATAGGCTCCTGTAACATTGGTAATGTATCTAAAACCCTTTTAGATACATAAGTAATGAGCGGCATCTAGCAATACATCATTGCTACCCAAATTACAAGATCGTCGTCGAGATCCGAACAATCTTTCCGTGACTATTATCATGTATAATGGTGTCCTTCTATCTCTGATATCTTAGATCGATCAATGAGGCATAGACCATGTCATCCCCTTATGGACCTTTATGTTTCTTGATCCCCAAGTAGACTCACTCAAACAAATGAGCTCAATATCTCATATTGACTCATTTGAGCATGACCATGCATTTCGTGATCCTACTCTATCAAGAGGCCAAAGATATCACTCCTGTGATATAGGAGGGATAGATCCCATCTACATCACTCACATCCCTCCACATAATTCGTTAGATACCCAGTGATCGTCGTTATAGTCACCCTATTACGGCGTGACGTTAGACGATACCAAAGTACATAACTCTATGTAGGGAACCGTAGTGACTTCAGGTCTAAGGACTATTCATACCAATAGTCACATGAGAAAGTATATGACACTCATATAACGATCCATGATACTTTCTCATGGCGGGTCAATTCAGTATAGATATTCTCCAATATATATACCCATGTGTCAATGTGATATCACATATCCATGACTTGTGAGATCAAGTCATCCATTGACCTACATGCTAGTCTCAATGTATTAATATTGCCCTTGTATATTAATACTTGACTAAGAATATTAAGAATACTATTCTCTACAACTTCTCATAATCAATTCTACCAATTGATATACTGTAGATTAGAACCTACTATTCAAGGATATTATTATATTTATTTTAGCTGGCACATGCATAAAGTAAATATAATAAACAATCTTTGCCTTTTATTAATGAAATATGATACACATGATCCCTAATCAATCATTTCATGATTGACACTACATCTCATGATTGACACTAAGGGTTGACACTAACAAATGTTTGACGAGGCTACTTCGCGATAAGATAAGGTGTCACCTTGTGAAAAATTCCAAAAGTTGAGGATCTATATCAAGACTTATTCCAAGGCACAAATCTATAAAAGGAGGGGAAGACTCCAACCCAAAGATCATCCGTCTTCCTCTCAAAGTGCTCCCGCAATACCAAAGCTCTAATGTCGTCTTAACGTCGATGCAAAGCCAAGTTCAGAATCTCTTCGTCGGCAGCAACAAGTATTAGTTTTTATTTATTGTATTTGTGGATTTAATCATAATGAGGTGAGGTAGGCTTGTTGCCTCATCCTTATGTTTTCGTTTTTGTGACCGGTTGTCTCCTACCTCCAACGAGGAGACTCTATAGTTGATTGCCCCTTCGTATGTGGTCAAGGATCACGGGGCCTTGGAGTACCGTTGGGTTGTGAACCAAGTAAAAATAAACTTGTTTTATTTATTTTTCCACTGTGCTTGCTCTTATTTTAACGTCGAGAAGAAAGTTTCACACTCGCTATTCACCCCCCTCCCTCTAGCGATGTTTTCGATCCAATAATTGGTATCAGAGCGGGGGCGCTAAGATTTGGTGAAACCACCAATCTAGCACTTTTTTGGCTTTCTTTTTGTATCTTTTGATTCGTGAATTACTTCTATTATTTCTCCCGCACTACTAATCCAAGACAAAGTCTTGGTACCCTTTTTTGGTTGTCTATTTGCAAGTATCAATCGAACTATTCTCTTTTGGAGTAGTCGACAGTAAAACAGGCATAACTTTTCATACAAGTGGACCCACAAAATGTGCTACCCGCCGAATCGAAGCTCTCTGAGACATCTACATTTCTTATGAGGGTTTACCCTCATAACAAGCTGTCTTCATTCCCAAAAACCAACTTTTAGTACCCTTTCAGGGACATCGAAGGTCACCAAGTCTTGGAATTCCTTTTGATTTTTATTCGTGTTTTGCAAGATAATTAATGGCTCACATTGAGGGGTATAGCACCACCCGACCTCCGTTCTTTAATGGAAATGATTTTCGTTATTGGAAAGGTTGGATGGAGTGTTTCTTGAAAACACAAATTGAGACTTGGATAATAATCCAAACCGGCTTTGCTCTACCCACCAATGATCAAAGGGATCCTTTGGATTTTGATAAGTGGACCAATGCAACCAAGAGGCAAATTGAAGTTGATGCAAAAGCAACCCAAGTGTTGCAATGCGGCTTGTTCAAGGAGGAGCTCAACCGAATTGGACCGTTCATTAGTGCCAAAGACCTCTGGACTAAGTTAATCGAGCTACACGAAAAGACATCTGATGCCAAGGTATGCAAAAGAAATTTACTATTCAATAAATTGTATAATCTGATCACGAGACCGCTTTGCAACTCCATGCATGGATGCAAGACATCTTGAACGATCTACATGCCATCGGACAAAAGGTAGACAATCGAGATATAATAAGGTACACTCTTAATGCTATTCCTAGGACCACCTTGTGGGCATCCATGGTTGATGCATACAAGGTTTCAAAGGATGTTTCTAAGATTAGATTAGATGAGCTCTTTTTTGAATTCAAACTTCATGAACAAACTAACACGATCTGGGCCGAGAGAGGTATTGCATTGCTTGTAGGTCAAAGAGGAAAGGAGAAGAGCAAGCCACCTCCCGATAAAGAAGAAGGTTCCGAACCCGAGAATGAACCTGAGATTGAATCCGAAGAGGAGGTCGCGATAGTGAACATGGTGCGGAGAATAATTCGAAAAGAAAGGGGGCAATTGAAGAATAAAAAGAAGGGGCAATTCAAACCAAAGCAAAAGGGAGAAAAAAAGGCTTTTCATACAACTTGGGACAATAAAGATCAAGACGATGACTTAGCATTCATGGCAAAGCCGGTAGAGTCTGAGTCCAAAGACGAATACGAATCCAACTCTGACTCCGAGGATGAATTCGAGTCAAGACTCAAAGTAGGATCAAAATAAAAGATTAAGGTAAGTCGTTCATTAATTGCAAACTTATATCATGCTATTAAGTTGATAAATAGGAAATTGACAAAGTCTGAGTCTAGGATTGAGTCGTTACTTGAGGAGATTGAAACCCTCAAGCAAGAGGCTACTCTAACCTCTTCAACTAGTCGAGTTCAAGAGGGAAACTCAACTAATGTTGAAAAACTTGAGAAGGAGAATTCTCTCTTGAAAAGACGAGTTCAATAGGTGGAGGCCAGGTTGGAAAGGTTCAGTTGGATCCAAAAATCTTAACCGACTACTTGGAACTCAAAGAGTTGTGTACAACAAAGCCGGACTCAGATTTAGGCCAATGACTACGAATAAATCCTACATGTCTATTGTGAATCGTAGTCATCAAAGAGTCCAAGTATGTGTCCCAAAATTTTTATTAAATTCACATATAAGGACTAATAAGTATTGGATTTCCTAGGATCAAGTCCACTATGTGGAAATACCAAATTGGTTCAATGGTCCAGGGGGAGCTAGTACTAAAATTCTTTACCCACTATCTTAGAATTTTTTCATGTTTAAATTATTCTTTTAAATTCTAGAATGGTTAGATAGGACCAATAGTTAGTCAACCTTGATAAAATAGTATCAAGACGAGGCGAGATGATAGTACGTTAGGGAAACAATGTCTCGTGTATTCGAGCTAGATAAGGCATATCTAGCTTGGTGCACTTGGCTGAGTTGAACTAGCTGAAGCTACCTCGCCGTATCCTAAACTAGTTTGACCAGGAAGTAACCCTAAGTGATTTAAGTGATATTTTCTTTAATTTGGCTTTGTCTAAGGAAGTGGTCGTTGTTCCGATCAAAGAAGGCCCCTGTGCCTCGCCACGATCTGGAAGCTAGTTTCTCGAAAAGTTACTTAATGATCTAATGGTTAAATCCAAATCTAACCCAAGGTTGACTATCTTTAAACAAGTTTAAATCATCTCACAAAACATATAAGGTGAACACAATCTAAGACACATAGAATGGGTGAGATGTTAAGGATAATTGAAATACACTTAAAAGAACCTTTTCAAAATGCTACCTATTTTCTCAACTATTGTACTTAACGAATATATACAATTCTCTAGGCCAAAGTTTAGTACCCCCTACATCTCTTATACTTCATATATTTGACTAAGGGGGAGAGCAAACTAACCCTAAGGGTTATATTATAAAACTTTAAATTATTGGTGCAGAGGGACACACCTCGAACCAATCTATCTAACTATTGCTAGACGCATGCTTGGGCTCAGTTGATTTATCTTTAATAATTTTAGACACATGTTGTTTTTAAACCCCTATTTTATATAAAAACCCCGACACCTTTTTTGATTTATGACAAAATGGAGAGAAGAGAGAAAGTTAAGGAGGAGTAATAAAATTTTAATTTTTAAAAAAAAATCAAAGTATCCCTTTCAAAACTCACCTAGGGTTAAGGGGGAGTTTTTGAAAGGGTGTTTATCATTTACTCTACATGTTTTATGCTTTAATTTTTCCCTTAACTTTGTGTCAGTTTGCCATAGATCAAAAAGGGGGAGATTGTTGGTGCAAAGGTATAAGATAATCGAACCTAGGTTTTGATTATGGCAAAGACCCAAAGTTAAGGTCATATTGTTATCTCATGAGCTGAATTAAGTGTGCAGGAAATGGTTAAGCTAAGCCAAAGGTCAGCGACACTCGGGGAATCCCGAGTAAGGAAACCGTAGTGGTCGGGTGACACCGGGAGAACTTCTTGGGAGTTGAAGAACCCAGGTGAAGACCGAAAGCAAAGCGATAGGTCATATAGGACCAAAGGTAAGCACGAGTACGAAGAGAGATGGTAAGATCGTGTCTTATGTACGGGGACATCCTTAGGTGACAATGCGACTAAGACTTCCAAAGGAAGGTCTAGGTCGAGATTGGATGGTAAGGAACCATCATATTTACCATTTTCCATGCTAACCTCTTACTGTAGGAAAGTGGCCAGGCAGGCAGTCGACTGCTGGCCATTGGGCAGTCGACTGATGCACATTAGTCAATTGATGGCGATAAATCAACCTTTTGTGCTAGGTCAAAATGGATAATATTGTTGGGAAACCGGTCCAGATCTGACGTTCACAACGTCGCGGACGAATACTTTGCACAACGGCAGCGGAAATAAATTAAACCGGATCCCACCAGAGATCCATGCAAAACTATATAAATCGTTTTCTAGTCTAAATCTAATCTAGAGGAGGATTATACCTTCGGAGCATGCCCTTCGCCATCCCGCTTTTCCAAACGTCGTCGGATCTCAATACGGTAAGGGTTACCGTATATCTATGGTATCCACACTGACACCCACATGATTTGGAGTCACGTTGTGCTAGCAACCCCTAGCAAAATGCCAAAACCTCTTTGGAAGAAGAAGGAGAGGAAGGAGGAGATTAGAGAACACTTTCTCTTGGCCCCTTTTGGTTTGCACACACAAAACACCAAAAGTCACACCGCCAATTTGTGATCCACACGTTGAAGCCATTTTAATCCCATAACAACCATTGCCATTAACTCCCCATTATGACATCTCTTAATACCATGACCCTTGGTATTCTCCTTCATGAATTCTCATCATGAATACCAAGGCTATTGGTATTCCCATGCATGATTAATCAAATTAATCATGCAAGATGATGAATCATCTTCTATGGTTCAACTTGAGTCTAACTCAAGTTTAACTAGTTTGAGTCTAACTCAAATCTTGGCCATATGCTCAATTGTCCTTTTAGTCCAACTAAAAGAAACCTTCTTCAAAATAGAATGTCATTTGTGTGTGACCCTATAGGCTCCTATAACATTGGCAATGTATCTAAAACTCTTTTAGATACATAAGCAATGAGCGGCATCTAGCAATACATCATTACTACCCAAGTTACAAGATCATCGAGAACTGACAACCTTTCCATGACTATTATCATGTATGATGGTGTCCTTCTATCTCTGATATCTTAGATCGATCAATGAGGCATAGACCGTATCATCCCCTTATCGATCTTTATGTTTCTTGATCCCCAAGTAGACTCACTCAAAATGAGCTCAATATCTCATATTGACTCATTTGAGCATGGTCATGCATTTCGTGGTCCTACTCTATCAAGAGGCCAAAGATATCACTCTTGTCATATAGGAGGGATAGATCCCATCTACATCACTCACATCTCTCCGCATAATTCGTTACATACCGAGTGATCGCCGTTAGAGTCACCCTGTTACGGCGTGACGTTAGACGATTCCAAAGTACATAACTTCTTATGTAGGGAACCATAGTAACTTCAGGTCTAAGGACTATTCATACCAATAGTCACATGAGAAAGTATATTACACTCGTATTACGTTCTATGATACTTTCTCATGGCAGGTCAATTCAGTAGAATTCAAAGGTTGATAGCTGATGGACCTTTGAGTTCATTAGTTGTGGAAGATTTCTCAACCTGCGAATCTTGCTTGGAAGGTAAAATGACCAAGAGGCCTTTTAAGGCCAAGGGATATAAAGCCAAAGATGTGTTGGAATTGGTTCATTCTGATTTGTGTGATGTTATGTCTATCTAGGATAGAGGTGGTTTTGAATACTTCGTCTCTTTTATAGAAGATTATTCAAGATATGGATACATTTATTTGACGTGCCGCAAGTCTGAATGCTTTGACAGGTTCAAAGAATTCAAGGATGATGTGGAGAAATGTCAAGGTAAAAGTTTCAAGACACTACGATCTGATCGTGGTGGTGAGTAGCTCTTGGGAGAGTTTAGGAGTTACTTATCAGAGGCTGAGATTCAATCCCAACTATCTTCACCTAGCACACCCTAGTAGAATGGTGTCGCGGAGCGAAGGAATAGGACTCTTATGGAGATGGTTAGATCGATGATCAGTTATTCTGAGTTACCAGATTCGTTCTGGGGATATGCTCTGGATACGACAATGTATATTCTTAACTTAGTACCATCTAAATTAGTACCTTCTGCTCCCACAGAATTGTGGACTGGGCGAAAGGCTAGTCTAAGACATATTTGGATTTTGGGGAGTCCAACACATGTGCTGAAGGTAGATGCTGGTAAGTTGGAACCTCGTACAGAAGTGCGCTTGTTCGTAGGCTATCCTAAAGGAACGAAAGGTGGTTTTTCTATAGTCCTAGAGATCAGAGGGTGATCGTTAGCACGAATGCCCGATTTTTATAGGAAGACTATGTGATGAACCACAAGCCCATGAGCAAGATTGTTCTGGAGGAGTTGAGAGGGGAAGTCACTACTTCAGTACCAACGGTACAAGTGGACATACCACAAGTGACTACACCGCGTGTCACAGAGGATACACGGGTGATATCTCGTCATAGTGGGAGGGTTGTTAGACAACCTGAGAGATTTATGTTCTTGGGAGAATCTTTTGATTTGGTCCCTGGCAAACATGAATCTGATCCTTGGACATATGATGAGGCAATCCAAGACAAAGATGCAGTATCTTGGCAAAAGGCGATGAATTCTGAGATAGAATCTATGGATTCAAATCAGGTCTGGGAGCTAGTAGAACCACCCAATGGTGTAAAAATCATTGGATGCAAGTGGATATACAAAAGAAAGAGAGGAACAGATGGGAAGGTTGAGACCTTCAAAGCAAGGCTTGTTGCGAAAGGGTATACTCAGAAAGAGGGCGTCGATTATGAAGAGACTTTTTCACCGATAGTCATGCTTAAGTCTATTCGGATTCTCTTATCTATTGCTGCTCATATGGATTATGAGGTATGACAGATGGATGTCAAGATAGCTTTCCTTAATGGAAGTCTTGAAGAAAACATCTATATAGAGCAACCAGAGGGATTCATTGCAAAGGGCAAAGAGCATCTTATGTGTAAGCTTAATCGGTCCATTTATGCATTGAAGCAAGCTTCGAGATCTTGGAACATCCGCTTTGATGAGGTAATCTAGTCATATGGATTTATTCAAAGTCCAGATGAGTCTTGTGTATACAAGAGATGTGACAAAAATGTAGTGGTATTTCTTGTACTATACGTAGATGACATTTTGCTCATTGGCAACAATGTCAAAGTGTTGTCAGACATAAGGGTATGGTTGTCCAAACAATTTGATATAAAGGACTTGGGAGAAGCAGGACACATCCTTGGAATCAAGGGTATAAGGGATTGCAAGAAAAGGATGTTGTGCCTATCTCAAGCTTCATATGTAGACACTATTTTGGCTCGTTTTAGAATGCAGAACTCCAAGAAAGGTTTTATACCTTTTAGGCATGGAGTACCTTTTGAAGGTAGGAAACTTCGCTTCCCATTTCAACTCAGTCTCTTGTTCATGATGATCCCATCGATGTCTCCAGATTAAAAAAAATTTAATCCTAGACAAAAGGGATCACCCAAGCAACCGTTTCATCGTCGTGCTATTCGATTAGAGTGGTCACTTGAACAAACTTATTGTTCAAGCCACCAACCTCTATTCTACGAATAGCCGCGGAAGAGACGATGTACGGATCACCGGCTTTTGTGTTTATATTTGGGGTTCAAGTATATTTAACCATAAAAATAGAATACAACATGCATATATAATTGAAAAATAATTATAGACATGTTACAGAAGAAAATAGACAAGTGTTATACCTCTCGATCTTCTATTGCATGTCCTTCCTCCTTTTGGACGTCGTGTGGGCGATGATCTTTCAAAAGTCGAAGCTCCTAGATCACCAATTTTCCTTCCTTGCTCACTCTGAACAAGAGGAAGTATAGAAACAAAGCACTTCTTCTTCTTTCAACCAACCACCAAGCTCCAAGCTTGGTGCTTGTCGCCGACCAAGAAGGAGAACAAGGAGATGAAGAAGAGGGCCGACAAAAAGCTTCAAGGGGAAGACCCTAAGCTCCGGCCAAGGATGAAGGGGAGATGGTTGGACACCGGCCAAACCAAGGAGAGAAGAGGGAAGAAGGGCGCCGGCCACCTAAGGAAGAAGAAGAAGGAAAACTTTTTTTAATTGTGGCCGCCAAAAGCCCTAAGCCTCCCTTGCCGCCCAAAACCCTAACCCCTCTTTTCCTTATCCTTTCTTGCCGCCCACCCTAGCCTCTCTTTTTATAGAGTTAGGGATAAGCCTTGTTTTAATCTCCACAATTGGTTCTAGGGATTTAATCTCAACCGTCGGATCTAAAGATTTAATCACTACCGTTGGATCTAGAGTTTTGTTTTCATCCATTGGATCTAGGCTTCATGAGGTTTTAATAGGCTACAATAGGGACCATGAAGAGGAGTTGGATCTTGGTCACCCAATGGATCAAGCCCACATAAAGTCTGATTCATTAATGATAATCCAATCCACTAAAGGATTATCATTGATCTACCTCACCAACCCCCATAAGTTAATATGGGCTCCATATATTATTTGTACATTTTTCTCTCCGTGTTTAAGATCTCGAATGTCGGTCAATTAATTAATTTACTGATAATTAATTAATCAACATCGAACTCCATAAGTAGTACCACTCAACCTTATCATCATGCTGGACCAAGTCCACCTGCAGGGTTTATATGATGAACCTGTAGGGGATCGATCAACCGGCTAGAGGGGGGGTGAATAGCCCTCAATCGTTGGATGGTGGAATTTGTTCGTCTACAAACAAGATTAGCGCAACGGAAACAACAAGACAAGCAAATCAAGCAAAGAAAAACAAAGCAAAGGAAACAAACAATGCTAACACAAAGTCGTAACGTGGTTCACGGCTACGTCGCTAATCCACGATCCCGATTCGTCCAAGGTGAATCACTCCTTTGCCAAATCCACTAAATCTCTCCTTTGCACCAAGCTAGGTGGAGGTAACCTCTTTACAATCCCTCTTCTTACAATAGAATGGAATAATAGCAAGTAAGAAGAGTGGGAATACTTTAGGGCACTTTGGGAGAAGATTGGAGCATGAACATTAGGCCCCCAAAGCCCCACACCATTCCTCTTTATAGAGGAAGAGGGTTTCTTCCCGTTGACACAGGAGCGGTCGACTGATGTCCCTATCAGTCGACTGGTCCTGTAGCCGTTGCCCAATAACGGCTTCTTTCCACGTTGGATTTCATCCAACGGTACTGACATTAGTCGACTGATATCCCCATCAGTCGACTGATGCTCGATCAGTCGAGTGCTCCATGAGCTCGACTCTATTCCGTGCCCGAAACACTTGAGACCAGTCGACTGATGACTTCATCAGTCGACTGGTGGTCTCATAGTCGACTGCCAATCCATGGCAGTCGACTGTTGGCACTTCAACCGGACTCGAACACTAGTCGAGTCACCGTCGACTTAGAGTAGTCGACTACCATAATATGGTAGTCAACTGATGTCGGGAATTCCCATCCGACACTTAGCCAAATGGCCAAGTTTCACCTAAGAGCGCTACCCCTTTCCTGGGTTACATTCGCTCACTCTCATCCCTCGGAGTCCCTCGCCTTTGAAGTTATCTTCGTCCGGCCACGTCCCTCGGATGCGCCAAGCGCACGAATCTGTAGCGCCATCCTTCGTGTCTCGCCCTGAAGTCTACTTCCTTTGGCTTCACTCCAAGCTCCTCGTCCGGCGGTCCCTCGGATGCTCCAAGCGCACGGCTTCCGCAAAGCCATCCTTCACCGACTCAAGGACCGAGTCATGAGAGGTGAAACTCGCCAAGGCTCCATGTGCGAATTACTAAGCCCTGCAAGACTCCAACACACATATCAAATCATAATAACAATCTAACTTAAACCCTTTGCCACACACATCAAAACCTTATCATGGCAAGAGATTGCCCCAACAGAACCTTATGAGCTCCTCAAGGGGACATCATCATCCTAATATATAGGATACGATTTCCTCCTATAATCAACGACACACTATATAAATAATATCATTTCCCAACTTACCGAGTCTATCGATTTAATCTATAAATCTCGCCCAATGGTAAATCAAAGAAATGAATACTAAGTATATGTGCCCGTTATTATATCGGGATTAAGAGCATGTACAATATAATATCTGAGGTCCAATTTGATTATGTAGTCAGTAATAAATCGAATCACCTCTAAGTCAATTCTGCTCAATACACACAAAGTGTACTAGTGTGATTCTATAGTCAAGACAAATCAATATCAAATCACACTACAACCATACCAATGGTTTGTCTAAAGCCATCTTGGTGGTGAGCCTTTACTTATACTTTACAAGGAACTGATAACATGATCTCCCGTGTGACACCACACACCATGTTATCTACAATGTAATGTATTAGACAATATGCATCACCATAAATATGCAAACAATGATCATGTGATTCTTATTTCAAAATAAAGATGTTCATACAAAAGATAGACTTTTCAGTATACATCCCAACAATCTCGCACTTATACTAAAAGACTATGCTATCCTCAAACTGTCATACATCTGATTCCCATTCCCTCCACATGCCTATCAAAAGCTATCGCTGAAAGGGCCTTAGTGAAAGGATCTGCCAGGTTATCCTCCGATGCAATCTTGGCCACAGTAACTTCTCCTCTCTTTACGATTTCTCGTATCAGGTGGTACTTGCTCTCTATGTGTTTACTTGCCTTATGGGCTCGTGGTTCCTTCGAGTTTGCAACTGCACCACTATTATCAAAATAAATTGTGATAGTTCTGGGCAAACCAGGAATCACATCCAAGTCCATCAGGAAGTTCCTGAGCCACACAGCTTATTTGGCCACCTCAGAGGCTGCCACATACTCAGCTTCCATAGTAGAGTCCGCCACGCATTTCTGCTTGACACTCCTCCATACAATGGCTCCACCTCCCAAAGTAAACACAAAACCTGAGGTAGACTTACTGTTATCCCTGTTTGATCGGAAGTCGAAATCTGTATAACCCACAGGGAGTAATTGGTTTGCCTGATAAACTAGCATATAATCCCTAGTCCTTCTCAGGTACTTTAATATATGCTTTACCGTAGTCCAATGTCCCTGTCTTGGATTACTCTGATATCTGCTAACCATGCCCACAACAAAGCAGATATCTGGTCTCGTACATAGCATCACATACATGAGGCTTCCTACTGCCGAAGCATAAGGAACCGCCTTCATCTCCTCTATCTCCTCAGATGTTCTAGGACACATCTCCTTAAATAAAGGAACTCAATGACTGAAAGGTAGAAACCCCTTCTTGGAGTTCTGCATGCTAAAATGATCCATGATGGTGTCTATGTATGAAGCTTGAGATAAGCACAACATCCTTTTCTTGCGATCCCTTATAACCTTGATACCAAGGATGTGTCCCACTTCTCCCAAGTCCTTCATATCAAACTGTTTAGACAACCATACCCTTACGTCTGATAACACCTTGACATTGTTGCCAATTAGCAAAATATCATCTACGTATAGTACAAGAAATACCACTACATTTCCGTCACATCTCTTGTATACACAAGACTCATTCGGACTTTGAATAAATCCATAAGACTGGATTACCTCATCAAAGCGAATGTTCCAAGACCTCGGAGCTTGCTTCAATCCATAAATGGACCAATTAAGCTTACATACAAGATGCTTTTTGCCTTTTGCAATTAATCTCTCTGGTTGCTTAATATAGATGTTTTCCTCAAGACTTCCATTAAGGAAATCTGTCTTGACATCCATTTGTCATACCTTATAATCCATATGAGCAACAATGCATAAGAGAATCTGGATAGACTTAAGCATGGCTACCGACGAAAAGGTCTCCTCATAATCGATACACTCTTTCTGAGTATACCCTTTCGCAACAAGCCTCACTTTGAAGGTCTCAACCTTCCCGTCTATTCCTCTCTTTCTTTTGTAGATCCACTTGCATCCAATGGTTTTTACACCATCGGGTGGTTCTACTAGCTCCCAGACCTAATTTGAATCCATAGATTCAATCTTAGTATTCATTTCCCTTTTCCAAGATACTGCATCTTTATCTTGGATTGCCTCGTCATATGTCCAGGGGTCAGGTTCATGTTTATCAGGGACCAAATCAGAAGATTCTCCCAAGAACATGAATCTATCAGGCTGTCTAACAACCCTCCCACTATGACGAGGTATCACCTGTGGATCCTCTGTGACACGCGGTGCAGTGACTTGTGGTATATCCTCTTGTATAGGTGGTACTGAAGAAGTGACTTCCCTTTTCAATTCCTCCAGAACAATCTTACTCACGAGCTTGTGGTTCATCACATAGTCTTGCTCTAGAAATCTGGTGTTCGTGCTAACGATCACCCTATGATCTCTAGGACTATAAAACAAACCACCTTTCGTTCCTCTAGGATAGCCAACGAACATACATACTTCTGTACGAGGTTCCAACTTACCAGCATCTGCCTTCAGCACATGTGCTAGACTCCCCCAAATCCGAATATGTCTTAGACTAGGCTTTCGCACAGTCCACAATTCTGTGGGAGTAGAAGGCACTGATTTAGATGGGACTAAGTTCAGAATATACACTGTCATATCTAAAGAATATCCCCAGAACGAATCTGACAACTCAGAATAACTCATCATCGATTTAACCATCTCCATAAGAGTCATATTCCTTCGATCTGCTACACCATTCTCCTGGGGTGTGCCAGGTGCAGACAATTGGGATTGAATCCCAGCCTCTGATAAGTAATTCCTAAACTCTCCCAAGAGGTACTCACCACCACGATCAGATTGTAGTGTCTTGATACTTTTACCTTGATGTTTCTCCACATCAACCTTGAATTCTTTGAACTTGTCAAAGCATTCAGACTTGCAGCGCATCAAGTAAATGTATCCATATCTCGAATAATCGTCTATAAACGAGATGAAATACTCAAAACCACCTCTAGCCTAGATAGACATACAACCACACAAATCAGAATGAACCAATTCCAACACATCTTTGGCTCTATACCCCTTGGCCTTAAAAGGCCTCTTGGTCATTTTACCTTCCAAGCAAGATTCACAGGTTGGGAAATCTTCCACCACTAATGAACCCAGAGGTCCATCAGCTATCAACCTTTGAATTCTGCTTAGGTTAATATGACCAAGCCTAAGATGCCAAAGATATGTTTAGTTTATCTTCGAAGGTTCTTTTCTCTTATTTGAATTAGAAGATGAGTTATTAACTTCTATTTGCATCGTGGGAGCTTTTGGTTCAAGTGTATATAAATTTCTTATCAATGCACCAGAACAAATAATCTCCCTATTTCTTTTTATAACAACTCTGTCATTAAAAGAAATAGAATATCCATCCATAAACAATTTAGAAATCGAAATCAAATTCTTTCTAAATAAAGGTACATAAAGGCAATTCTTAAGAACCAAAACTTTATTTTTCTCAAAAGATAAATAAACATCTCCCACTGCAATAGCCGCCACCTTCGTGGCATCGCCCAAGTATACGGTAATCTCCCCCTCAGTCAGTCATCTGGTTTCCTGGAACCCCTGCAAAGTATTGCAGACATGATCAGTGGTTCCTGTATCTACACACTAGGTGCCGGTAGATAACACCGCTAAACATGTTTCAACAACTAGACCAAAAGATATACCTTTGTTCTGCTTGCGGTTGGGGCAGTCCTTCTTCCAGTGTCCAGTCTGCTTACAAGTGAAGCACTTGCCTTTCGGCTTCTTCACTCCTCCCTGAGTTCCTCCCACCGGCTTTGCCCCAACTTGTTTCTTCTTCTTCTTGCCTTTCGGCTTAGAAGTAGAAATCTTTTGGGCAACCATGGCTTGCGCCTGAGCACTCTGACGAAATAGCCCCTCTGCTGCTTGGAGTTCTGTCAGAAGCTCCGCCAACGAATACAACCTCTTGTTCATGTTGTAGTTCAGGCGAAACTGCTCAAAACTCCTAATTAGAGACTGGAGAATGATATCGACCTAGGTTTCCCCATCGATCTCAGCTCCAAGGACCTCCAGCTCATTTAAATGAGCCATCATCTTGAGAACATGATCCCTCACGGGTGTTCCCTCAATCATGGTGGTCGTCATCAAGTTCCTCATGGCTTCCTGCCCAGCAGCCCAATTCTGGTGTCCGAAAAGCTCTTTGAGATTGAGCATCATGTCATAAGCAGTGGGCATGGCTTGATGATGATGTTGCAGTACATTTGACATAGATGCCAAAATGTAACATCGCGCCATCTCATCGGCCTTAATCCACTTCTTATAACTCTCCTTGTCCTTTTTCCCAGAATCATACACAGGCTTAGGAGGGCACTCTTCGAGGAGTACATATTTGTATTCCTCAACAGTCAAGACAATATCAAGATTCCTCTTCCAATCAATATAGTTGGGGCTAGTAAGTTTATTTTCTTTCAGTATCACAGCAAGCGGGTTGTATTCCTCAACGTCCGCTCCTCCCTCTGCCATGTACAAGCCATCCGGAGATCCGAGCTGAGGATAAACTATTTTAATTTACATCCATCAATCCTATACTCCACGAGGGAGTGTACATGAAATCTAGATCGAAAGTAAACTAAAATAGAAAGAGTGGCTAAACAATGTCGTATCTAATTACAAAAATTAAATACTAGCCTCGTCAACCCCGAGGATTCAACAAAATATACAATTACACACATACAATCACATACACACATATGACCATAATAGTTGGATCCTATGCCTACAACCAAAAAGTCAACCTACGCACATCCTACTATTATCCAGCACATATAATATATGAAAAGTGCATAAAAGTAACCGAATCCTAAACACACAAAACCAGAAACCGTGGCTCTGATACCACTTGAAGGTAGGAAACTTCGCTTCCCACTTCAACTCGGTCGCTTGTTCATGACGATCCCATCGATGTCCCTGGATTAAAAAAAATTTAATCCTAGACAAAAGGGATCACCCAAGCAACTGTTTCATCGTCGTGCTATTCGATTAGAGTGGTCACTTCAACAAACTTGTCGTTCAAGCCACCAACCTCTATTCTACGAAGAGCTGCGGAAGAGACGATGTACAGATCGCCGACTTTTGTGTTTATATTCGGGGTCCAAGTATATTTAACCATAAAAACAGAATACAACATGCATATATAATTGAAAAATAATTATAGACATGTTACAAAAGAAAATAGACAAGTGGTATACCTCTCGATCTTCTATTGTATGTCCTTCCTCCTTTTGGACGTCGTGTGGGCGACGATCTTCCAAAAGTCGAAGCTCCTAGATCACCAATCTTCCTTCCTTACTCACTTCAAACAAGAGGAAGTATAGAAACAAAGCACTTCTCCTTCTTTCAACCAACCACCAAGCTCCAAGCTTGGTGCTTGCCGCCGGCTAAGAAGGAGAACAAGGAGATGAAGAAGAGGGCCGGCCAAAAGCTTCAAGGGGAAGACCCTATTGGTGCAATCAACCCAGGTTGACTCGAGTTTGACTCGAGCAGTACCTTGATAGTATTTTGATGATAGACAAAACTCATGACATGGGATTGTCATGGGAAAGTCCAACATGGGGTTGGCATGGAAAATCCAAGCATGAAGCTTGGTGTGGAAGTCCAAAGCATTGCGAAGCCGTGCGCTTGGTGCTTGGCATGGGAAATGCATTGCGAAGTCGTGCGCTTGGTGCATGTGAGAAGTCTTGAGGACTTGGTAAGTTCACTAGGCTCGGGGTCCTTGAGTCGGTGAAGGATGACATTGCAAAGCCGTGCGCTTGGTGCATCCGAGGGACCGCCGAACAGGGAGCGAATGGAGTGAGACCAAAGGAAGCATACTTCTAGGGCATGAGACGCGAAGGATGGTGTTGCGAAGCTGTGCGCTTGGCGCATCCGAGGGACGTAGGCCGAGGGAAGAGAGCTTCGGTGGGAAACTCCATGAGGGATAAGGTGGACTTGGCCAAGTGGCTAAGACTGAGTGTCGGAGGCTCAAACATCGTTATGTTTGAGGTTTTTTCCGACATCGACCGCATAGTAGGTGCCAGATCGCTTTAGGTCGTATGGGTTCAACCGGTTCGATCGAACCAAGTTCGTTAATCACCAACCGCCGAGGGAGGGCGATCGTTGGGAGACACGATCGCCGAGGGATGGCAGTCGACTGATGACACTGTGCACGGGCACAGAATGGAGTCGAGCTCGCCAGCACTCGACTGATGGATGATCAGTCGACTGATGGGTGCCATCAGTCGACTGATGTGTGATCCGTTGGAACTTAACCAACGTGGATCGGGCCGTTGTGAGACAACGGTTATGGGACCAGTCGACTGATGGTCACGATCAGTCGACTGATGGGCACGAAAACAGTTTGATGCAGGTTATAAATGGAGCACGAGTTGGAGGATTTCGAAAAGGCTTTTGAGGTGACTTTGGAGGGGAATTGCTGTTGCATTCCAGACCTTCAAGAGCAAGCAAAAGCAAGCAACAAGAAAGCGATCAAAGCAATTGTGTAAAATTTTTCTTTTGTATTGTCTTTGTATTTCTTGTTGTATTTAATATTACTTGTTGTAATAACTTGTGAGAGGTTTCTCCACCTCCGACGTGTTGTTGAGAAGGAGTTTAGTTAGTGTCGTGGGCATAACTAGAGCTCGAGGAGCTCACCCGTGGAGTAGGAACCATTTGGTTCCGAACCACGTATATGCTTGTGTATTGATTGTGCTTGTGTTGTTGTTATTTCTATTGTTATTCCGCTGCATATATTAACGACAATTGTAGACAAGCACACGAGAACGAGCGAATTACGACATCCAACGAACGAGGGCTATTCACCCCCCTCTAGCCGGCCAATCGATGACTCCCAATAAGTGGTATCAGAACCGGGGTCGCTATTCAAGGACTAACCGCCGCGAGAGCACTACAAATGGCCGGCTTCATCCATCCACCGAAATTCGATGGAGATTTTTCTTGGTGGAGAAAACGGATGGAGGTATATCTCGAAACCGATTTTGATTATATGATTATTATAGAAAATGGTTTTGAGATGCCTAGGGACAAACACAACAAGCCCATTGAAAAATCAAAGTGGACCCAAGACCAAATCAAGAACTTCAAGGCAAATCTCGAGGTAATTAAATTGATTAGTGATTTGTTACCTAATACTATTTGGTCTAGATTGGGTGATTATAGGGATGCAAGGGAACTATGGAATAAGATAATAAATTTCCAAGAAAATTCCCAACCGGCACAAGTAGAATAAAATGCCGAGGAAGAAGAACCCACAACATTTGAAGATGTTGATGACTTGGTGGAGACCTCCACCTCTAGCATTGAGGGGGTGGAGAGGCAATCTTCCATCTCGGAGCAAGAACAAGAAGCATCCACATCCGGGAGAAGTGAAGATCGGGAAGAGGCCTCCACTACCTCCCTAGGTAACTCAAGTGTTATTATTTTAAATAAAAATCACATAATATGCTTTGAGTGTAGGGAGAAGGGGTATTACAAGAGCAAATGCCCTAAATTGGCTAAGGAAAGGGCATCAACACCAAAAGTCAATCCAAAGTCAAAGGATGCCGGTGTTCCCAAAATCAAGAGCAAAGAGCACATTGTGTGCTTTAAATGCAACCAAAAGGGACACTATCGAAGCCAATGCCCTAGGGGGAGGAAGAAAGGGCAAGAAGGTGCAATTCATGTAGGGGGAGCTCCTAAAGCTAACCCTAAGGTACATTTAGTTAATGCACCTTTAATTCCTAAAGTCAAAAAGCATGCTAAAAATTATTTTAGTTCTCTTGCTATTATCAATGAAAAGCATGCTAAGAGAAATAATAAGGTGTATTGTCTAGGTGCCAAGCATGTTCATATAACTAAGGACAAACTTAGGACTCAAAACACTAGATCTATTTTACCTAGGGAGTCAATTAAGAGAATTGAAGAAAACTTGGGTGTTAATCCCAAGAAATCTAGGCATATGCCTAAAAAGAAAAACATTTCCCCTAAACCTAATGAAAATTCAAAATTGAGGAAATTAGAGGTGGAGAACCAAGTCTTGAGGTCAAGGCTAGAAAAATTGAAGAAGACCCTAGCAATAATCAAAAATTCGGTTCAAGGGTCAAATACACAAAAATCAAGGCCTAGGAAACAAGAACTATCTAAGGGCAAGAAGGGTTTGGGTCACAAACCTATGTCCTACCATAATGTTCCATTTAATTATGGAACCACATCTAGGTCTAGGAAAACCAAGGCTAATAGGGAAGCCATCCCTAAGTCTAGCCATGATATGTGTTTAGTGGCTAACACCTCAAAGAAATCAAATGTAGCCACTAAGAAGGTCAATGGAGGAGTCACCTCTAGAGTTGACCTAGGAAAGACCCAAAAGACTATGGCTTCAAAGCCTAAAAGGGTCATTAGGAAGGTATCTAGGGAAGTTATCCCTAGGGAATACCTTGTTAACCCAAGGAGCTCCAATAGATATTGGGTTCCTAAGAGCGTGATTGATTCACGCTAAATGGGTTAGGGTGTGTCAATCCTAAGTGGATGGGTAGTTAACCTAACCATAGTAGAGTTGACACATTAGGATGTGCCAATATGATTGAAAAGTCAAAAATGATTTAAATTGGCACAATTAGGTCATAGAGGTCATGGAGTGCCATTTTGGGTTTTTGGCACACTAGGGAAATGAATGGCAATAAGGCAAAATAGAATTAATCCCTAGAAATGGCAAATTGATTTTAACACTTAGGTATTCCATACCTTAGTATATTTTACTTGCCATGATTTGTTTGCGTTGTCATGTCATGACATCATTTTCATTTTCATCTATAAAAATGTCATGATCATGTTTAGATTTATGTTTAGATGTCATGTATGCCTAGATCTCATTCATATGCCATGACATCATGATTTTGGCATATGCTTTTATTTATATCATATTTATGCCATAATCATCATCATGCATAGTTTAAAATGGAGTTAAGGACTATGGCACAATTTGAAGGGAATCAAATTAATGTTGCCTAGAAATATGCATGAAAACATAAACAAAACAAAACCCACATCTCACAAAAATTTGACTTGTATGTGTTTTACACATCTAGATATTAGTGAGATGTTTAGGAAGAAGAAAATAAAGGTTTGAAAAACATTTTGAAAACATTTTGAAAAACCTTGGTGAAGCCTATCTTTTGATAGCTATCACCATTGAATGGGATGATACAAAGATGGCTCTTTATTGAAGCTTTTCTTAAATTTTGAACTTTGTATCAATCTCCTAATTTAATGGGTAAAATAAATTTTCAATATTTTTCACCCATAGTGTTTAGGATAAGTATTATACGTATGTATTTTCAAGATTTTTAAAATTACGTATATTTACTTATGGATTTTGAAAATCCAATTTTCAAATCAAAACTCGAGAATCACGATTATCGACGCCTATAATGGCAATCGACTAATGGTGAGTCCAATGATCGTATCCGACGAGTCGATCGCACAGTGATTTCGGTAAACTTGATAGTTAGGCCCATGTTTAGCCATGTTTTGGTCCCCTAACCACTCCTAACCCTAGGATATGCTTGGGAGAGCATTAGAGAGGGTGGAAATCCATTGGATATGGATTAGGAGTTGGGTTGAGGGTGAGTATCAATGTTAAGGTGGAAGAGAGTTCATTGTTTAACTTTTCCTTAATTTTGATTTGGTTAATGTTCCTATTGGCTTAGGGACTCTCCAAGGACATTGTTGGTGCAATGGTCAAGGGGGAGCAAGCCTCTAGGGGGAGGTATCCATCATGGGAAGATGGATGTGTATTTCCTCATGGGAGGAAAATTGGGTTGCCTCTCTTTAAGTGATATGGGATCACAAGAAAGATTGTAGGTATGTGTTCCTCCAAGAGAGAGATTGTAAGATCTCATTGGGATATGAGACATTCATACCCTTGGGGAGGACCTTTTTGATGTAATGTCAAAAAGGGGAAGAAGTTACCAAGTTATCAATTAGGGTTCGTTGGAATTCTCATTGGGATATGAGAATTGCCAATATGGGAGAATTGGTAGACTTGAGATGGTAGTTTTGTCAATCATCAAAAAAGGGGAGATTGTTGGTGCAATCGGCCCAGGTTGACTCGAGTTTGACTCGAGCAGTACCTTGATAGTATTTTGATGATAGACAAAACTCATGACATGGGATTGTCATGGGAAAGTCCAACATGGGGTTGGCATGGAAAATCCAAGCATGAAGCTTGGTGTGGAAGTCCAAAGCATTGCGAAGCCGTGCGCTTGGTGCTTGGCATGGGAAATGTATTGCGAAGCCGTGCGCTTGGTGCATGTGAGAAGTCTTGAGGACTTGGTAAGTTCACTAGGCTCGGGGTCCTTGAGTCGGTGAAGGATGGCATTGCGAAGCCGTGCGCTTGGTGCATCCGAGGGACCGCCGGACAGGGAGCGAATGGAGTGAGACCAAAGGGAAGCATACTTCTAGGGCATGAGACGCGAAGGATGGCATTGCGAAGTCGTGCGCTTGGCGCATCCGAGGGACGTAGGCCGAGGGAAGAGAGCTTCGGTGGGGAACTCCATGAGGGATAAGGTGGACTTGGCCAAGTGGCTAAGACTGAGTGTCGGAGGCTCAAACATCGTTATGTTTGAGGTTTTTGCCGACATCAGTCGACTGGCATAGGTGCCAGTCGACTGGCATAGGTGCCAGTCGACTGCTCTAGGTCGTATGAGTTCGACCAGTGTTCGACTGAACCAAGTCTGGCTGATCACCGAAGGAGGAGGGCAGATCGTTGGGAGATCACCGATCCGCCGAGGGATGGCAATGACTCATGACATCGCATGCACGCAGAATGGAGTCGAGCTCGCCAACACTCGACTGATGGATGATCAGTCGACTGATGGGTGCCATCAGTCGACTGATGTGTGATCCGTTGGAACTTAACCAACATGGATCGGGCCGTTGTGAGACAATGGCTACGGGACCAGTCGACTGATGGTCACGATCAGTCGACTGATGGGCACGAAAATAGCTTGATGCAGGTTATAAATGGAGCACGAGTTGGAGGATTTCGAAAAGGCTTTTGAGGTCACTTTGGAGGGGAATTGCTGTTACATTCCAGACCTTCAAGAGCAAGCAAAAGCAAGCAACAAGAAAGCGATCAAAGCAATTGTGTAGAAGTTTTCTTTTGTATTGTCTTTGTATTTCTTGTTCTATTTCATATTACTTGTTGTAATAACTTGTGAGAGGTTTCTCCACCTCCAACGTGTAGTCGAGAAGGAGTTTAGTTAGTGTCGTGGGCATAACTAGAGCTCGAGGAGCTCACCCGTGGAGTAGGAACCATTTGGTTCCGAACCACGTATATGCTTGTGTATTGATTATGCTTGTGTATAGGACACGGTTTCCTCTTATAATCAACGATACACCATATAAATAATATCATTTCCCAACTTACCGAGCCTATCGATTTAATCTATAAATCTCGCCCATTGGTAAATCAAAGAAATGAATACTAAGTATATGTTCCCATTATTATATTGGGATTAAGAGCATGTACAATATAATATCTGAGGTCCGATTCGATTATGTAGTCAGCAATAAATTGAATCACCTCTAAGTCGGTCCTGCTCAATACACACAAAGTGTACTAGTGTGATTCTATGGTCAAGACAAACCAATACCAAATCACACTACAATCATACCAATGGTTTGTCCAAAGCCATCTCGGTTGTGAGCCTTTACTTATACTTTACAAGGAGCCGATAACATGATCTCCCGTGTGACACCACACATCATGTTATCTACAATGTAATGTATTAGATAATATGCATCACCATAAATATGAAAACAATGATCATGTGATTCTTATTTCAAAATAAAGATGTTCATACATATGATAGACTTTTCAGTATACATTCCAACACCTTTATCTAAAGAGATGTGTCCTAGAACATCAAATGAGATAGAGGAGATGAAGGTGGTTCCTTATGCTTCGGCGGTAGGAAGCCTCATGTATGATATGTTATCTACGAGGTCGAATATCTGCTTTGTCATGGGCATGGTTAGCAGATATCAGAGTAATCCAGGACAAGGACATTGGAAAGCATATATTGAAGTACCTGAGAAGGACTAGGGATTATATTCTGATATACCAGGCAGATCAATTACTCCCTGTGGGTTACACAGATTCTGATTTCCAATCAGATAGGGATAACAGTAAGTCTACCTTGTGTTTTGTGTTTACTTTGGGAGGTGGAGCCATTGTATGGAGAAGTGTCAAGAAGAAATGTGTGGCAGACTCCACCATGGAAGCGGAGTATGTGGCAGCCTCTGAGGCAGCCAAAGAAGTTGTATGACTCAGGAACTTCTTGATGGACTTGGATGTGATTCCTGGTTTGCCCAGAACTGTCACAATTTATGTAATAATAGTGGTGCAGTTGCAAACTCAAAGGAACCACGAGCCCATAAGGTAAGTAAACACATAGAGCGCAAGTACCACCTGATATGAGAGATCGTAAAGCGAGGAGAAGTTGTTGTCACCAAGATTGCATCAGAGGATAACCTAGCAGATCCTTTCACTAAGGCCCTTCCAGCGAGAACTTTTGATAGGCATGTGGAGGGAATGAGAATCAGATGTATGGCACTTTGATAGCATCATAGTCTTTTAGTATAAGTGGAAGATTGTTGGGATGTATACTGAAAGCCTAGTCTTTATATGGACATCTTCATTTTGAAATAAGAATCACATGATCATTGTTTGCATTTTACATTTATTATATGTGTGCATCTTGTCTAATACTTTACATTGTAGATAACATGATGTGTGGTGTTGTTGGAATGTTGGTGGCCGACTAGAGGGGAGTGAATAGCCCTCAAATGTCGTATGGTGGAAGTTGTTCGTTCTTACGTGCTTTTCTATAATTGTTGTTAATATACACAGCGGAAATAATAGAAATAATAATCAACAATACAATCACACACAATACATAAGATATATGTGGTTCGGAACCGAATGGTTCCTACTCCACGGGGTGAGCTCAACGAGCTCGTGTTATACGTACGACACTAACAACACTCCTTCTCGACAACACGTTGGAGGTGGAGAAACCTCTCACAAGCAATTACACTAAGTAATATGAAATACAAGCAATACAAAGACAAATACAAAATACACGTAAAGAACACTTTGTAATGCTTGCTTTAAAACCTTTGATTGTTGCTTGCTTTAGATGGCTCTTGAAGGTCTGGAATGCAGTCGCAATTCCCCTCCAAAAGCTTCACAAAAGTCTTGATGAAATCCTCCATCTTGAGCTCCATTTATAACCTTCATCAAGCTGATTTCGTGCCCATCAGTCGACTGATCATGACCATCAGTCGAATAGTCATGTAGTCGTTGTCTCACGACGGCCAGATCCACGTTGGTCAAGTTCCAACGGATCACCCATCACCGATCGATGATACCTATCACCGATCGATTATCCAATCACCGAGTGATGGCACAGTACTGACCGAAACCATTCCGTGGTCGAAAACACCCGATCACCGATCGATCTCACTCATCGATCGATGGTGTTATCATTGGACTACCATCCCTCGGCAGTCGACTGATTAGCCAAACCATATTCAGTCGAACACCAGTCGAACCCTAGTTAACTTAGAGCAGTCGACTAGCACCTATGCTAGTCGACTGATATCGGGTAAAATCTCAAACACCAAGTTGTTTGAGCATCCGACACTCAGTCTTAGCCACTTGGCCAAGTCCACCTCATCCCTCATGGAGTTCCCATCGAAGCTATCTTCCCTCAGCCTACGTCCCTCGGATGTGCCAAGCGCACGGCTTCGCAATACCATCCTTCGCATCTCTTGCCCTCGAAGTATGCTTCCCTTGGGCCTCACTCCATTCACTCCCCGTCCGGCGGTCCCTCGGATGCACCAAGCGCACGATTTCACAATGTCATCCGTCACCAACTCAAGGACCTCGAGCCTAGTGAACTTGCCAAGTCCTCAAGACTACCCAAATGCACCAAGCGCACGACTTCGCAATGCATTTCTCACCAAGCACCAAGTGCACGGCTTCGCAATGCTTTGGACTTTTCAACACCAAGCCCCATGCTTGGATTTTCCATGCCAACTCCATGTTGGACTTTCCTATGACAATCCCATGTCATAAGTTTTGTCTATCATCAAAATACTGCTCGAGTCAAACTCGAGTCAACCTGGGCCGATTGCACCAACAATCTTCCCCTTTTTGATGATTGACAAAACTACCATCTCAAGTCTACCAATTCTTCCATATTGGCAATTCTCATATCCCAATGAGAATTCCAACGAACCCTAATTGGTAACTTGGTAACTTCTCCCCCTTTTTGACATTACATAAAAAAAGGTCCTCAAGGGTGTCAATGTCTCATATCCTAATGAGATCTTACAATCTTCCCCTTGGCATGCATTAAATCTTTCTAGTGATAATCCCATATCACTTAAGAGAGGCGCAATCCCTCAATTTTCCTCCCATGAGGAAAAATACACATTCATCTTCCCATGATGGATACCTCCCCCTAAAGGCTTGCTCCCCCTTGATCATTGCACCAACAATGTCTTTGGAAAGCCCCTAAGCCAATAGGAACACAAAACCATCAAAATTAAGGCAAAGTTCAACAATGAACTCTCACATACCTTAAAATTGATACAAACCCTAAACAAACCTCCTAATCCATATCCAATGGATTTCCACCCTTTCTAATGCTCTCCCAAGCATGTCCTAGGGTTAGGAGTGGTTAGGGGACCAAAACATAGCTGAACATGGGCCTAACCACTAAGGTTTAAAATCACTTGATGTCGATCGACTCTCTCGGCTACTTGACTCCTTCCCACATCAGTTCTTGTCCTGCTGATCGATAACTGCATTTGTAGTTTTCTTATTTTCAGAAACAAATTTCTAAAATTCGTAAGTAAATATACATAAGTTGAAAAATCTTGAAATTTTGTATGTATATTACTTATTACAATCATAATCGGTGAAAAATATTGGAAAATTATTTTACCCACGAAATAGTGAGATTGATATAAAGTTCAAAAGTTAAGAAAAGCTTCAATATTGAGCCGTCTTTGTATCATCCCATTCAATGGTGATTGCTATCAAAAGATAGACTTCACCAAGGTTTTTCAAAATGTTTTCAAAATATTTTTGAAACCTTTAATTCCTTTTTCCTAAACATCTCACTTGTATCTAAATGTGCAAAACACATTCAAGTCAAATATTCTAGTGAGATGTGGGTTTTTGTTCTTTAATGGTCTCATGAATATTATAAGGCAACTCTACTTGATTCCCTTATGCATGAGACTTCAAGTCATGCCAATGGTCTTTAAATCAATTTTATTTTATGCATGATATGATTATGGCATATATATGATATAACTAAGCATGTGCCAAAATCATGATGTCATAGCATGTGAATGAAATTTTAGCATACATGACATATAAACTAAGTCTAAAACATGATCATGACATTTTTAGAGATAAAAATGAAAATGATGTCATGTCATGGCAAGACAAATAAATCATGACAAGTAAAATATACTAAGGTATAAAATACCTAAGTGTTAAATCCAAATTGCCATTTCTAGGAATTAATTCTATTTTTCCTTAATACCATTATCTCCCAAGTGTGCCATAAACCCAAAATGGCTCACCAATACCTCTAAGACCTATTTGTGCCAATTTAATCAATTTTCAACTTCTTAAAGCATATTGGCACATCCTAATGTGTCAACTCATCATGGCTAGGTTAACTACCCATCCACTTAGGATTGACACACCCTAACCCATCTAGCATGAATCGATCACGCTCCTAGGAACCCAATAACTATTGGAGCTCCTTGGGTTAACAAGGTATTCACTAGGGATAAATTCCCTAGATACCTTCCTAATGACCCTTTTTAGCTTTGAAGTCATAGTCTTTTGGGTCTTTCTTAAGTCAAACCTAGGGGTAACTCCCCCTTTTACCTTCTTAGTGGCTTTCTTGGTTTTTCTTAAGTCCTTAGCCACTAAGCAAACACCATGGCTAGTCTTAGGGATAGCTTCCCTATTAGCCTTGGTTTTTCTTGACCTAGAAATTGTTCCATAATTAAATGGGACATTATGGTAAGTCTTCTTGGGCTTAGGTTTGTGACCCAAAACTTCCTTGCCCTTAGACTGTTCTTGAACCCTAGGTCTTGACTTTTGGGCATTTGACCCTTGAATAGAATTTTCTATAATCTTAAGGGTCTTTTCCATTCTCTCAAGTCTTGATCTCAAGACTTGGTTTTCTAATTCTAATTTTTCCAATTTTGATTGTTCATTAGATTTTTGGGAAGGCCTCTTCTTCTTAGGCATGTGCCTAGACTTTTTAGGATCAATACCCAATTTTTCTTCTATTCTCCTAATTGATTCCCTAGGTAAAATAGTTCTAGTGTTATTGGTCCTAGGTTTATCCTTAGATAAATTTACATGCTTAGCACCTAAACAATAAACCTTATTATTTCTACTAGCATGCTTTTCATTAATAATTGCAAGAGAACTAAAATAATTTCTAGCATGCTTGTTAACCCTAGAAATTAAGGGTGCATTAATTAAATTTACCTTAGGGTTAGCTTTAGAAGTTCCCCCTACATGAGATGCCCCTTCTTGCATTTTCTTCCCCCTAGGGCATTGGCTTCGGTAGTGTCCCCATTGGTTGCATTTGAAGCACACAATGTGCTCTTTGCTCTTAATTGTGGGGACTCCAGCATTATTGACTTTTGGTGTCGGTTGAGCCTTCTTCACCTTCTTAGGACACTTACTTTTATAGTGCCCTTGTTCCTTACACTCAAAGCATGTTATATGATTTTTATTTATAATAACAACACTTGAGTTACCTAGGGAATTTTCGCTTCTCCCGGATGTTGAAGCTTCTTCTTGAACTTGTTCCGGGATAGAAGGCCTCTCCTCCCCCTCAATGCTAGAGGTGGAGGTCCCCACCAAATCATCAACATCTTGAAATGTGGTGGGCAATTTTTCAACATCCTCATATCCGGATGTTGATGGTCATTCTTCCTCTTCATGGACCAATGTGGGCTCTTCATGAAATGTTATCACCTTGTCCCATAGGACCTTATCATCCCTAAAATTACCTATCCTAGACCAAATGTTGTCAGGAATCAAATCACTAAGAAATTCGATTACCTTGAGATTTGTCTTGAAGTCCTTGATTTGGTCTTGGGTCCACCTTGACTTCTCAATTTGCTTATTGCTTTCATCCCTAGGCAATTCAAAACCATTTTCTATAATTAACATGAAATTGAAATCAATTTTGAGATATACCTCAATCTTTCTTCTCAACCATTGAAAGTCCCCTTTGAATTTTGGTGGTTGGAGGTTGTAGCTGGCCATCTTGTAGTGCTTGTGTCGGCAGTTAGTCCTCGACAAGCTCCTTGGCTCTGATACCACTTGTTGGAACGTTGGTGGCCGGCTAGAGGGGGGTGAATAGCCCTCAAACGTCGTATGGTAGAAGTTGTTCGTTCTTGCGTGATTTTCTACAATTGTCGTTAATATACGCAGCGGAAACAATAGAAATAATAATCAACAATACAATCACACGCAATACACAAGATATATGTGGTTCGGAACCGAATGGTTCCTACTACACGGGGTGAGCTCAACGAGCTCGTGTTATGCGAACGACACTAACAACACTCCTTCTTGACAACACGTCGGAGGTGGAGAAACCTCTCACAAGCAATTACACTAAGTAATATGAAATACAAGCAATACAAAGACAAATACGAAATACACGTAAAGAATACTTTACAATGCTTGCTTTGAAACCTTTGCTTGTTGCTTGCTTTAGATGACTCTTAAAGGTCTGGAATGCAGCAATAATTCCCCTTCAAAAGCTTCACAAAAGTCTTAGCGAAATCCTTCATCTTGAGCTCCATTTATAACCTGAATCAAGCTGATTTCACGCCCATCAGTCGACTGATCGTGACCATCAGTTGACTGGTCCTGTAGTTATTGTCTCACAATGGCCAGATCCATGTTGGTCAAGTTCCAACGGATCACCCATCAGTCGACTGATTATCCCATCAGTCGAGTGTTAGCGCAAGCACTCGACTGGAAACCATTTTGTGGCTGAAAACACCCCGATCAGTCAACTGATCTCCCTCATCAGTTGACTGATGGTGTTATCAGGTGACTGTCATCCCTCAGCAGTCGACTAATCAACCAGACTCTGTTCAATCGAACACCAGTCAAACCCTAATCGACTTGGAGCAGTAGACTGGCACCTATACCAGTCGAATGATGTCGGGTAAAACCTCAAACACCAAGTTGTTTGAGCATCCGACACTCAGTCATAGCCACTTGGCCAAGTCCACCTCATCCCTAATAGAGTTTCCACTGAAGCTCTCTTCCCTCGGCCTACGTCCCTTAGATGCGCCAAGTGCACAACTTAGCAACGCCATCCTTCAAGTCTCTTGCCCTTGAAGTATGCTTCCCTTGGGCCTCACTCCATTCGCTCCCCGTCCGACAGTCCCTCGGATGCACCAAGCACACGACTTCAAAATGACATCCTTCACCAACTCAAGGACCTCGAGCCTAGTGAACTTGCCAAGTCCTCAAGACTACCCAAATGCACTAAGCGCATGACTTCGCAATGCATTTCTCACCAAGCACCAAGCGCACGGCTTCACAATGCTTTGGACTTTTCAACACCAAGCCCCATGCTTGGATTTTCCATGCCAACTCCATGTTGGAATTTCCTATGACAATCCCATGTCATAAGTTTTGTTTATCATCAAAATACTGCTCGAGTCAAACTCGAGTCAACCTGGGCCGATTGCACCAACAATCTCCCCCTTTTTGATGATTGACAAAACTACCATCTCAAGTCTACCAATTCTCCCACACTGGCAATTCTCATATCCCAATGAGAATTCCAATGAACCCTAATTGGTAACTTGGCAACTTCTCCCCCTTTTTGACATTACATAAAAAAGGTCCTCAAGGGTGTCAATATCTCATATCCCAATGAGATCTTACAATCTTCCCCCTTGGCATGCCCTCAATCTTTCTAGTGATAATCTCATATCACTTAAGAGAGGCGCAATCCCTCAATTTCCCCTTGGCTTGGGTGGCATGATTATCTTATAAATTCTAGGGTTTTGAGTTGGCATTGGGCGGCAACATAAGAAGTTCTAGGGTTTGGCTTCTCTTGGGCGGCAACTTAAGGAGTGCTTCTCTTGGCTGGCAACAACAAGAGCCCTAGCTCTCTTGGCCGATGCTCATTCATCTTCTCCCACTCCTTAGGGCCGGCGGACACCAAGGAATTGGTGTTTTGGTGATCGGCGCAAGTAAGGAGAAGAAGGGAGAAGTATTCTTCCCTTTGTTCGGAGCGAGCAAGGAAGGGAAGACACGCGATCTAGGAGGCTTCAACTCTTGGAGGATCGTTGCCCACACAACGTCCAAGAGGAGGATAGGTCATAAAATATAAGATCAAAAGGTAAACAAGAGATATAATCTTGTTTGTTTTGATTTTGTTCTTTTGTATCATGCGTGTGGTTAATTTACTTGAACCCCGATTGTAAAATACCAAATAATAATAATAATAATAATAATAATATATATATAATATTGTCGTATGGGTTTAATTGAAGGGAGCGTGGGGTTAAATTAATCTAGGTTTGATTGAACCATGGATTAATGCGTTATTGGATTAAACCGACCCGTTAACTCTTAAACCCAAACCCGATCCGTTTTTCTCCCCATTAATGCCAGCCACTTTTTTTCTCAGCGGTTTCACATCGCAATTAAAAGCCCGACCTTTCTTCTCACCACGACAGTCGTTCCTCTTCGCGACACCTTCCATCCTTAGCCGATTTCCATCCTCCGCCGATTTCCATTCGTCTTCGTGACTCCACCATCTTCCTTTTCCCCGAAGCAAACTGTGGCCAAAGCTCTCCCTCTCCTCCTCGCTGTCTTTTTCGCGAGCCTTTTCGCTTGCGACCTCTCCGACGCTAGGTGTTCCCTTCTCTGCGAGCGTCGGTCTTCTTCCTCGCAGCAGGTGACGACCGTCGGCTTGGACAACCTCCGCAGATGGGTTGGGAGCCGGGAGGGTAGGAGTGGCTGGAAACTAGGGCAGCGGTGTTGTCATTGGGTTTTCCGGTGAACCAAGCCATCCACTGTCGTTTGTGGTCAAGGAAAGGTGAGCATTGATTTTGGTTCTCCTTACCTTGAATGAGAGTAAGATGTTGCTGTGGTTTCCTGCGCTAAGCTCGAAATTTGATTTAGGCAGTGGTCTATTTCCGGGAACGGTGGAATTGGGAGGGGTTGGCTGCCGATTTTTGGGATTGTTCTATCGGTGAAGACTCCAGTCGTTGGTAAGCACGATTCCCTTCCTTTTGGTTCTATCAGTCCAATCCAATTCGTTGAATCACTATGGGGAATATTGAATTTCCTTGTGTGTTGTGGCTGTGATTGTGGTTGCAGCACATGGTTGGAAGCTAATTCGTGATCTCTGTCGAAACTAGGGCAGCAAGGAACTGATCGGGCAAACTGAGCAATTAGGGAAAAGTTCCAACCGTTGGTAAGCTTTGTTTATCACATGTTCATCAGTTATTGTTGCTGTTTGAATTGCTATTATCATGCAGCTGTGAGTGATCGGAGGGATGGAGTAGGTTGTGAGTGGAGGTTGGTCGTTTGTGAGGTTTTGTTTGGGTGTTTGACCGGCTATGAAGCAGTAGCTTTATTTGGGCTACGAATAGAGATGTGTATTGGTGTGAATATGGATTAGATTTATACTTAATTTGTTGGTGATCCTATTACATCAAATTAAGTGTAAAAAGATTAAATCTTCATGAGATTGACTTTGTTAAGTGGATATGGAGGTGGATGAGTAGGTTAGCACTTTTACTAATTGAAAATGGTGGGTTAAATTAAATGGTCAAGTCTGGCTATTTGGGCTTCTAATTCGTATTCAATAAAGGGATGTGAATATAGAAATGATAGAATAGTGAATTTATATACCTATTGTCGTATGCTTGAACATAACCACAATGTTTGAAATGTGCAAGACATGGATACGAGATGGGTCCACGGCCGTGAGGATTTTATTACTACGAGCATTACAGCAGGTGGGTAATTTCCTACCCTGGTCAGGTAGTTTTAATGCATACAGATTTAGATACATGATCGTCTTATATGATCATGTTACGTTGACACTGCTCTTATTTACTCTTGCACTTGATATCTTATCTTTGTCTGTTAAACTCTATTATTGTTATCATGTTTCACTTCATCATGATTAGGAGTTATATATGTGATGTAAGTAACCTAGAATTTGTTTAGTTAAGTGCAAATAGTAAAGTCCGGATGACGACCTAATTATAAATTGGGCAAAAAGGTCATCTGCGGGTAGGTAATGTCTTGAACGTAGGGTTAATTCTAATACTCTTAGGTTGCATGTTTACCACCGACCATGTATTGTGTAAATGGTCAGGTGAATTGTACTTAGTGTGTCGCTACAGACTGGTGGTCTTAGCTTGTTGTAATAAGTTAAGTACGACTCTCTGCAAGATAGAGAGTGCATTGATCTGATTGGTTTGACTCACTGTAGAATAGAGAGTTTGTGGTGGATGTCTATTTATGTGACAGAGCATTCATGTCATTTACATGCATGCTGGCGATGTGGTCTCCCTTATGGTCAAGAGGCTCGTCAGTCATCCTGCCTCCACGGTTACTCATAGGAGGAGTAACCGGTGTGAGGGCAGAGCATTCTGGTGCTGCACTCTACCACTATAGATGGTGGTAGTTGGATTTACGTGTCGTAGTCCTGCGTGTGTGGCACTCGACCACTCATGGGTAGTGACTGTCGGAGTGGCCAACAACAGGGACCCCCATCGAGTAACTTTCTTTTCACGCTTATATGCTACTTGATCATACTGCCCACTCAACCACTCAAGAGTAGTGGTTGGTGTTGATTTGGGCCAGTTGTCATGTTGAGCCACCGAGGCCACACTAGGGTCGTGGTAGCTTTAGGGTGAGTCGGCTTGACCATCCATACTGCATTGTCGTGACTTATGGCATTTTTGCATATTGCCATATACATACATATATATATATATATATATATATATATATATATATATATATATATATATATATATATATATATATATATATATATATATATATATATATATATATATATATATATATATATATATATATATATATGGTTGATTGTGATTAGTATACATATATAGATGCAGTCTACATATATATATGCTTATTGTGATGCTGCATTTGATTGTACTATGCTTGTTGCATTTGGTTGTACAGTATCTTCATACATACTACCTGCATCACTTATATGGTTGTGTCGAATACTTGGATATGTTATCATGTTAGTGTTACCTGATGTATACCTATCATACCTGTAGATTATACTGTTAAATTACATGTGATATTGATATATTTACATGTTCTATCTTATTATCTACTGAGTTTTACTCACCACCACAGACCCTAGGTTTTTCTGTCGCCCAGGTAATAGGTAGAAGTCTTCGTGACGGCTTGGAGCTTCGCCAGCGGTCCATTCCATCTCCATCTTTACCCAGCCTCCCGTGGACTTTGTTTTTATGTCGGAGACTTTGTTTTTATGTTATGGACTTGTTCTTATGTTGTGGACTTTATCTTGCGTTCGATGTTTTATGTACAGTTTAGTATTGTGGACTTGTCAGGTGGTGTACACCTGTGTGGTTTCGATTTTGTATGATATATGTGTGGTTATGGGTATGCAGTTGTATGTTTTCGCTGTGTCTGATATATATATTTGCTTATTATATTGTAGTTGTGGGCCTACGGGCCTTGTATTAACATGAGATGTTACAACGTACAGGGGAGATGTCGTCCGTTTTCTTTTCGGCACAGCATACTCTCAGGGTGTGACACCGATGATAAACACAAAAACTGGTGATCTGTACATCATCTATTCTGTGGCTAATCGAGGATAAGAGTTAGGTTGTTTGAACAACAACTTTGTTCAAATGATGACTCAAATCGAGAAGCACAATGATGGATCGGTTGCTTGGGTAATTCATCTTCGTTTGGATTAATTTTTTTTAATCCGGGGACATATGATAGGATCGCCATGCATAAGCGACCGAGGCGAAGTGAAGAACGAAGCTTTGACCTTCATCAACGACACTAGGATAATCTCGAGATGAGAAACCTCGATGGTAGTATGACCCCAGGGGAATCTCGGAAGGAGAAACCTTGGTGGTCGGGTGATGCCGGGAGAATCTCGGAAGGAGAAACCTTGGTGGTCGGGTGACGGCGGGAGAATCTCGGAAGGAGAAACCTTGGTGGTCGGGTGACGGCGGGAGAATCTCGGAAGGAGAAACCTTGGTGGTCGGGTGACGCCGGGAGAATCTCGGATGGAGAATCCTTGATGGTCAAGTGATCGAAAGCCAAGTGACAGGTCAAAACGACCAAAGGTAAGCATGGTAAGAACCGTGTGTGGAGAGGATAGGTCGTCGCATCCTCAAATATGGGGATATCCATAGGCGATGATCCGACTAAGGCTTCCGGAGGAAGGCCGAAGTCGAGATTAGACAGTCTAGGACTGTCACACGGCATGTCATTATGCATTTTCTATTCTAACCTTGTGTTACAGGTGTTACGTTGGATTCTTAAGAGTAGCAATTGATTGGAGGTTTCATCAGTAGACTGGGGCAGTCAACTGCCAATGGGATCAGTCAACTGATGTGTGCAAGAAGGACTAAATGACATCTCAAAGATAAGATTTCTGGATAAGGTTTTATCTAGATTTAGATCCATATCTAGATTTGAATGAGCTAGGGTTTAGAAAGCTATAAATGAAGGGGTGAGGCACCCCTCATGGAATTAACAAAGGCTCACAAAGTGCACCTTCAATCCGAAGCTTTCTATCACATGCGACAACACCATAACGCCGACCAAGCTCCCAATTCTTATCTTTTAAAGTCGGTAAATTTCTTTTAATTGTGTCTATCACTTGCTAAGAGGAGAGGTAGGTTTGTTACCTCTTCCTCTACATCATTATTGTAATCGTTTGTCTCTTACCTCAAACGAGGAAGAGATATTTAGTGTTTTCCCTTCGGAAGCGATCAAGGATCACAAGGGCCTTGGATTAGCAGTCGGTGAGCTTTGAACCAAGTAAAATTACTTGTGCCTTTGATTGTGTGTTTTCTTTTACTTTTCGCTACACGATTTAGTTTTAACTATGAGAAAAGAAAAGATTTTCAAATGCTATTCACCCCCCCCCCTCTCGCTAGCATTTTCTCAATCCTACATTTGGTATTAGAGCAGGGGCGCTCAGATTCGATGCCACCACCAGTCGAGCATTCTTTTCTTTTGTTTATTTAATTTTAATTATCTCTCGCACTACTAATCCAAGACAAGTCTTGGGACATTTTGTTTTTGTTTTTAAATGCAAGTATTGGAAGATCGTTGACCGACCTAACCATGGAAGTGCATCCCACAAGGCCTAAAGGTAACAATGTGAATTTAAACTTTAAATTCCATATTATTTGTTTTAAATGTAGGGAGAGAGGATACTATAAAAATAAGTGTCCTACTCATAAGACTCGGACGACACAACCGGTGATAAAGGAAGCACCAATGCTAGAAGTCCGGAGGAACAAGGAACACATCATGTGCTTCTAGTGCAGAAGGTTCGGCCATTACAAGAACCGATGTCCGGAGAGGAAGAATAGGTCCATAGAATTTGGGGATGCAACTAAGGTTAGTAAAATTTTTGTTAATTTAAGTTTTAAAATCCATGATGATTTAGATAAATTATGTGTTAAATTTAATAATACTAAACCTAAGAACATAGTTGATTGTTATTCAAATAATAAGGGTCAATCAATTAACACAATTAATAATTTAATAAATAAAAAATAATTAATTCAAATTTTATTAGTTTAAATAATAATAATATTATTAAATAAAATGATCGAATTAATCAGACCTTTGATAAAATTAATCAAGAGCTTAATCAAATTTATAGTTTAATTAACATTGATCGAGATCAAATCAAGAATAAAACCAATCTAGGACTTAATGAAAGTATTCAAAGCCTAGATCAGAATAATCAAAACTTTGGACATAATTATAGAACACTAGATTTGATTAATCAAGATAATTCTGAATTAAAAAATTCGAAATTAAATTTAAAAAATTCCAAATATAATCTAATTTTTTTTAATAATTCTAATAATTCTACTTTGAAAATTCTAATAATCTTATCTTGAAAAATTCTAATAATTCTACTTTAAAAAATTCTAATAATCTTATCTTGAAAAATTCTAATAATTCTACTTTAAAAAATTCCAATAATATTATCTTGAAAAAATCTAATAATTCTACTTTAATAATCTTATTTTGAAAAATTATAATAATTCTAATAATTTTACTTTGAAAAATTCTAATAATCTTATCTTGAATAATTCTAATAATTCTACTTTGAAAAATTCTAATAATCTTATCTTGAAAAGTTTTAATAATTCTAATAATTCTTTTTTGAAAAAAGTCTAATAATCCTATCTTGAAAAATTTTAATAATTTTATTTTGAAAAATTCTATTAATCCTATTAAATGTATTTTACATAATTTAAAATATAAATTAATTAAGGATTCAATATTAAATAATCAAACTAATAAAATTAGTTATAATAAAGTGTCATTTGATTATACACAAATTAATAATTTTTTAATTAAACCTTCAACTTTTAGAAATTCAACAAATAAATATGTAGACTTGGGTTACAAGTCCAAGTTAACCAAAAATCAAGATCCTAAAATTTGTAAACCTAATTATCATGGAGTACCTTATAACTATGGAACAAATAAAAGTCTACCCAAGAAACCAACCACTTCTTTGAATTGATTGAATATGACATGCTCATTCATACATATCATTTTAATTAATTATCATGATTAATTATGTCATGTCATACATACTAGTCTTAAATTAACTCTCATAAAATGGTTAGATAGGAAATGGTTAATTAATCTTGAAAACATAGTATCAGGACGCTGAGAGATAATAGTATGTTAGGAAAACGAAGTCTCATGTATCCGGGTTAGATAAGGAGTATCTAGCTTGGTGCACTTGGCTATGTGGAACTAGCTGAAGTTACCTCACCACATCGTAAACTAGTTAGACCATGTCGTAACCTTAAAGTGAATTAAGTGTACAATTTCATAAGTTGGCTTTGTCCAAGGAAGTGGTCATTATTCCGATCAAAGAAAGCCTCTGTGGCTTGCCACAACCTGAAAGCCCTCTTTTGAAATGTTCACTTAACTAACTAAAGGTTAAATCCGAATCTAACCCAATGTTAATTAATTTCTAAGACATTAAACTTAACTAAGTAAAATTAAATTCATCTCACAACACCTATAAGGATAACTTGGATGATAATGTAGAATGGATGAGATGTTAAGGACAATAAATTGAAAATAATTTTGAAAACTATATATTCTTAAAACTTTTTTTTGGTTGTCATGATTGTTGTATGTAGTTATATGTAGTGCTTGAAAAAAAAACTATGTTTCTTTAAATGATCATTAGTTGACCAATACTGAACTTCTAGATCCTTAGGTCAACTTTAGACGCCTAGACCCTTTAGACACTTCGGTAAGCCTTCCTTGTGGCCAACAAGGATGTCCTAAGAGTTTGTCAGGTTAAGAGGGAAGTTCTAATTGAATAATCATTATTTTTAGAAGTTGTTAAAATATTATTTAAAAACAACAAAAAAAAGAAAAAATAAATTTATGCCAAGGGGGAGAAAAGACTTAAGTTAGATAAACTTAGTATCTCTAGCTACCTCTAGTTGGGCATAAAACCTAATAGACGTGATCCTTTAATATCTTGTAAATGTATCTTTCTCAAAATTGTATAACAATGTTAAAGGTTGGAAGGTCACATCTTAACCTAGGATATACATTGTTGGTGCAGGATCTAGAAACCTAAGCTCATAAATGTTAAAGGGAGTTGAACATGTTAAGTCAAAGTGATTAGAATGTTTTAAAATTCTATTTTTGGTAAAGTAAAGGACTCGTGCTTGAAAATATTGTTCAAATGTTAACCTTAAAAATGCACCCCTCATAAAATTATTTTTGATATATGGCAAAGGGAGAGAAAGGTTAAAGTTAAGAGGTTAACTATTTTTTAGAAAAGTATTTGTTTTTCAAAACTCACCTAGGGTTAAGGGGGATGTAACATTAAGGGGGAAGTTTTGAAAAATGTTTGATTGATGCTTACTGCTTATTTTTGTTGGTGCAGTAGGCACCAAATAATCGAACCTAAGTTTTGATTATGGAAAAGACTCAAAGCTAAGGTCATATTGTTGTCTAACGAGCTGAACCAAGTGTACAGGAATGGTTAAGCTAAGCTGAAAGTCGGTGACACTCGGAGAATCTCAGATGGAGAAACCACGGTGGTTGGGCAACACCGGGAGAACTTCGGAGGGAGCCGAAGAACTCAGGTGGAGACCGGAAGCAAAGCTATAAGTCAAAAGGACCTAAGATAAGCTCATGTGTGTGAGTGAATGCAAGGTCGGGTCCTCCGTACGGGGACATCCTTAGGCGACGATCTGACCAAGACTTTCCGTGGAAGGTCTAGGTCAATATCGGACGGCAAGTGGTCATTAAATTCACTTATATTGCTTTCATTTTCGAGCTAACTTTTTATTGCAGCTAGAAACCCTAGCAACAATCGACTGATGGCTATTGGCAGTCGACTACTGGTGGCATCAGTCGACTGATAGGGTTGATCAGTTGACTGCCATTCAAATTTCATCTTCGAGGAGAGTCAAACATCATCCCCTTATCTTAGGGTGAGGTGGCCTTTTTTGATAGAACTTGATCTCAACGTCTAGGGGTTTGGAGGGCTATAAAAGAAGTGGGGTTTCGCCCCTTTAGGTCATCATTCAAGCTCTCCAAATGCCTCTGCAACGCTACTCTTCTTCGATGACTCTACTACGATGAAGCGCTGCTGAAACGCAGATGACACGAGCTCAACCTCCATTTCCCTAGTCGTCGGTATAACTTTAGTTTGTCATCTTCTTTAACATTGTACTTCATTTTGTTTATCGAGCTTTTATCATAACGAGGAGAGGGGGTTTGTCTCTCTACCTAGAGCTTTTCAAGGTTTTGTAATCATCGTCTCCTACCTCCAACGAGGAGGAGACGTTTTAGTGAATTTCCCTTCGTACGCAGTCTCGGACCGCTAGGGCCTTGGATTTGTAACCGGAAGGTTGTGACCCAAGTAAAACCAAGTTGGGTATTTTCTTTTCCGCTATGCAATTACTCTTATGCTTTGTTTCATTCGAAAGAACGAAAAAGAAACGAGAGATTTATGTGCGCTATTCACCCCCCCCCCCCTCTAGCATTCTTTTTATGAACCAACAATTGGTATCCGAGTGGGGGCGCTATGATTTGGTGCAACCACCAATCTAGCACTTGTTTTTAAGGTTTTCTATTCGTTTTTGGTTTTTCAATTCGAAAGTTAAATTTTTTGTTTCAATTAAATTTCCTCCTCTCACACTACTAATCCAAGACCAGAGTCTTGGTACCTTCTTTTTCTTCTAAATGGTCCATCTCGAAGGGTTTAGCCCCGCCCGACCCCCATTTTACAACGGAGATGACTTTCA